>CM065597.1:93588802-94845716 GCA_033119425.1 Bufotes viridis | reverse complement strand
TTGTATTGTGTCAATATACAGTGCAGTTTTAGTCAATGCACTGTACTGTAACAACTGCAATAATATAGCAATTTCATCCCACACATTGTATTACATCAAGATACAGTACAGTTTTAGTGAATGCCTTGTACTTCAAAAACTGAATTAGCATTCCAGTCTTAGTTAACACAATTGTTGTCACCAAATTACCTGTCTGGGCTCCAGCGCTGCGGTCTTGGCTGTGGTGCATGCACGCTGGGTGAGACGTGGTGCCAAGGCTCACTCTCCATGGCACCCTGCCTAGGAACACCACCTGGTGACTTTATGCGTCTATAGCAACCGAGTGCTCGCTCTGTTCCTCCTCGCAGTGGATGCATGGTGAGGGAGGTTAATATGTTATTTGGTTTAAGTGCGTCTGGTTTTGCTTTAGACCGAGTTACAGCTCAGTCAGCCTATTCTGGTGCAATGTGTATGTTAGTCCAATGTGGAGCCAAGTCTATGGACCTATCAGGTCCTGATTCAGGGACTCAATGCCCTATTTAAATACCATGCAGGCAATACACTAGTGCCTGTTAGAGCTTTTCACTCCCTAGTAAGGATGAGCGAACCCGGACTGTATAGTTCGGGTTCGTACTGAATTTTGGGGTGTTCGGGACATGGACCCGGACCCGAAAATTTTCAAAAACGTTCGGGTTCGTTGTTCTGCGATTTCTTCCCGCTTTCTGAAGGGATGCACAGCAGCCAATCAGCTAGCGTTTTACTTCTTGCCCTAAGAAGCCATCACAGCCATGCCTACTAATGGCATGGCTGTGATTGGCCAAGTGCAGCATGTGACCCAGCCTTTATTTCAGCTGGAGTCACGTAGTGCTGCACGTCACTCTGCTCTGATTAGTGTAAGGATAGGACGCAGCTGCTGTGAGGGCGAGATTAGGCAGGGAAAACTCAGCAAAAACACCTAATGAAATTATCGATTTACAGCTGTGAATCATTCAACTTCTGCTAGTTAATTGCTCACTGGTTTTTAGGCTGCACAGAGGGTTTTTCTGTCACTTTTTTCTGGGGTGATCGACTGCCATTTTGTGTCTTGTGGTGCACCAGCACAAACTGCC
The DNA here is from genome assembly GCA_033119425.1 of Bufotes viridis. Classification (NCBI taxonomy): domain Eukaryota; kingdom Metazoa; phylum Chordata; class Amphibia; order Anura; family Bufonidae; genus Bufotes; species Bufotes viridis. The sequence goes on along the minus strand of CM065597.1, from coordinate 94,844,628 downwards.
ACCAAGTCCATCAATCCATCATTACTAGTTTTTTTTTTGCTATATCCTACATCAGGGGCTTGGCTGTGCTTATTGTCACCCCTAGAAACTCAGGATAGAAATTTCTATATTTTATTGAGGGGTTAAATTCAATTGCCAAAATAGCAATCCCCTAAATCTGGTGTTCCAGCTGTGGCTAGCCAAGTTTAATAGTGTCCGGCAAAGGATAGATTTTGTTCTGGGGTGAAATTCAATTGCCAAGATAGCAATACCGTAAATCTGGTGTCCCAGCAGTGGCTGGCCAAGTTTCATAGTGTTTTTCATAGGATATATTATTTTCAGGGGTGTAATTTAGTTGGAAAAATAGAAATACCATAAATCTGGTGTTCCAGCTGTGACTGGACAAGTTTCATAGTGTCCGTCAAAGGATATAATATTTTCTGCAGTTAAATCCGGGTGCAAAAATAGAAATACCGTAAATCTGGTGTTCCTGCTGTGACTGGACAAGTTTAATAGTGTCCGACAAAGGATATATTTTGTTCTGGGGTGAAATTCAATTGCCAAAATAGCAATACCATAAATCAGTGGTTTCAGCTGTGGCTGGCCAAGTTTAATAGTGTCCGGCAGCGGATATATTATTTTCTGGGGTGAAATTAAATTGCCAAAATAACAATACCCAAAATCTGGTCAAGTGTAAATCTGTCCGTAAAAGGGTATATTACACTCAGCGTGCATCTCCAAGTGTATTTCTTTCCGTTAAAGGGTATATTACAGTAAGTGTTAAAATGCAGCATAATCCTCTACATTTGCACACACTGTTTTGCATCTCTAAGTGTATTTCTTTCCGTTAAAGGGTATATTACACAAAGTGTTAAAATACAAGTGCTGAAAGCATAATCCTATATATTTTTTCACACGCTACTGTGCATCTCCAAGTGTAAATCTGTCCGTAAAAGGATACCTTTCATCCAGGGGCTAAATACTAGGCCTACAATTGATATTCCCCTAAATCTGTGGTTACTGCTGTGCCTGGATTAGTGTAATACGGTACATAAATAGATAGCCAGATAGTGTTAGGTGCCTGTAAAAAAAAGCCTGAATTTGAATTCAATACATTGGGCCAAATATTTTTTTTCTTATTGTGGTGAACGGTAACATTGAGGAAAACATCTAGTAAGGGACGCGGACGCGGACATGGTCGTGGTGTTATTAGTGGACCCTCTGGTGCTGGGAGAGGACGTGTCCGTTCTGACACAGCCACACGTCCTAGTGAACCAACTACCTCAGGTTCCAGTACCTGACAGAATTTACAGCAATATTTGGTGGGGCCCATTGCCGTTCTAAAGATGGTAAGGCCTGAGCAAGTACAGGCGCTAGTCAATTGGGTGGCCAACAGTGCATCCAGCACGTTCACAACATTATCTCCCACCCAGTCTTCTGCAGAAAGCGCACAGGTGGCGCCTGAAAACCAAGCCCATCAGTCTGTAACATCACCCCCATGCATATCAAGGAAACTGTCTGAGCCTCAAGTTATGCAGCAGTCTCTTATGCTGTTTGAAGACTCTGCTGGCAGGGTTTCCCAAGGGAATCCACCTAGCCCTTCCCCAGTGGTGAAAGACATAGAATGCACTGATGCACAACCACTTATGTTTCCGGATCATGAGGATATGGGAATACCACCTCATCGGAGTCCGCACGTCTCTGATGATAACGAAACGCAGGTGCCAACTGCTGCGTCTTTTTGCAGTGTGCAGAACAAACAGGAGGCCAGGGAGGAAGACTGTGTGGAAGACGATGCAGGGGACGATAAGGTCCTAGACCCCACATGGAAAGAACGTTGTGCCACTGACTTTCATAGTTCAGAGGCAGTGGTGAGAAGGAGCCAACAGCGTAGCAAAAGAGGGAGAAGGGGGCAAAAGCAGAACAGCTGCCGCCAAGAGAGTTCGCCTGCTACTGGCCACCGCCACCAGGGACCGAGCACCCCAAAGGCAGCTTCAAGGAGTTCCCTGGCATGGCACTTCTTCAAGCAATTTGCTGACAACAAGACCTGAGTGGTTTGCATGCTGTGCCATCAGAGCCTGAAGCGAGGCATTAACGTTCTGAACCTTAGCACAACCTGCATGACCAGGCATCTACATACAAAGCATGAACTGCAGTGGAGTAAACACCTTAAAAACAAAGAACTCACTCAGGCTCCCCCTGCTCCTTCTTCTGCTGCTGCCTCAGCCTCTTCCTCCGCCTCGGGAGGAATGTTGGCACCTGCGCCCACCAAACAGAGGATGTGCCACCAACACCACCACCTCCGTCACCAAGCATCTCCACCATGTCACACGGCAGCGTTCAGCTCTCCATCTCACAAACCTTGGAGAGAAAGAGTAAATTCCAACCTACCCACCATTAAGCCCTGGGCCTGAATGCCAGCATTTCTAAACTACTGGCCTTTGAAATGCTGTCATTCAGGCTGGTGGACACAGACAGCTTCAAACAGCTGATTGCGATGGCTGTCCCACAGTATGTTGTTCCCAGCCACCACTACTTCTCCAAGAGAGCCGTGCCTTCCCTGCACAACCAAGTATCTGATGAAATCAAGTGTGCACTGCGCAACGCCATCTGTGGCAAGGTCCACCTAACCACAGATATGTGGACCAGTAAGCACGGCCAGGGACGCTAAATCTCCCTAACTGCACACTGGGTAAATGTACTGGCGGCTGGGCCCCAGGCGGAGAGTTCTTTGGCGCACGTCCTTCCGCCGCCAAAGGATCGCATAGCATCATTCTTTGCCTCCTGTAACCTCCTCCTCCTACTAGGCTTCCTCCTCCTCTTCTTCCACCTGCTCATCCAGTCAGCCACACACCTTCACCACCAACTTAAGCACAGCCTGGGGTAAACGTCAGCAGGCTGTTCTGAAACTCATATGTTTGGGGGACAGGACCCACACCGCGCAGGAGTTGTGGCGGGGTATTGAACAACAGACCAACGAGTGGTTGCTGCCAGTGGGCCTCAAGCCCGGCCTGGTGGTGTGCGATAATGGGCGAAATCTCATCGCAGTTCTGGGACTAGCCCGTTTGACGCACATCCCTTGCCTGGCGCATGTGCTGAATTTGGTGGTGCAGACGTTCATTCACAACTACCCCAACATGTCAGAGCTGCTGCATAAAGTGCGGGCCGTTTGTGCGCGCTTCCGGCGTTCACATCCTGCTGCTGCTCGCCTGTCTGCCCTACAGCATAACTTCGGCCTTCCCACTCACCGCCTCATATGCAACGTGCCCAGAAGGTGGAACTCCACCTTGCACATGCTGGAGAGATTGTGCAAACAGCAACAGTCCATAGTGGAGTTTCAGCTGCAGCAAGCACGGGTCAGTCGCACTGCGGAACAGCACCACTTCACCACCAATGACTGGGCCTCCATGAGAGACCTGTGTGCCCTGTTGCGCTGTTTCGAGTACTCCACCAACATGGCCAGTGGCGATGATGCCGTTATCAGCGTTACAATACCACTTTTATGTCTCCTTGAGAAAACACTTAGGGCGATGATGGAAGAGGAGGTGGCCCAGGAGGAGGAGGAAAAGGGGTAATTTTTAGCACTTTCAGGCCAGGTACAAATGTGGCCAGCCAGGGCCCACTACTGGAGGACGAGGATGAGGAGGTGGAGGAGGATGAGGATGAAGCATGTTCACAGCGGGGTGGCACCCAACGCAGCTCGGGCCCATCACTGGTGTGTGGCTGGGGGGAAACGGAGGATGATGACGATACGCTTCCCGCAGAGGACAGCTTGTCCTTACCTCTGGGCAGCCTGGCACACATGACCGACTACATGCTGAAGTGCCTGTGCAACGACAGCAGAGTTGCCCACATTTTGACGTGTGCGGACTACTGGGTTGCCACCCTGCTGTGCCCACCTTACTTCCTGCACTGGAGCGTGATAGGGAGATGCGCGAGTACAAGCACACGTTGGTAGACGCGCTACTGAGAGCATTCCCAAATGTCCCAGAGGAACAAGTGGAAGCCCAAGGTGAAGGCAGAGGAGGAGCAAGAGTTCGCCAATGCAGCTGTGTCACGGCCAGCTCCTCTGAGGGCAGGGTTAGCATGGCAGAGAAGTGGAAAAGTTTTGTCACCACGCCACAGCTAACTGCACCACCACCTGATACGGAACGTGTTAGCAGTTCGGCCCCATTCAACTTCTGGGTCTCCAAATTGTCCGCGTGGCCAGAGCTAGCCTTTTATGCCTTGGAGGTGCTGGCCTGCCCGACGGCCAGCGTTTTGTCTGAACGTGTATTCAGTACGGCAGGTGGCGTCATTACTGACTAACGCAGCCGCCTGTCCACAGCCAACGTGGACAAGCTGACGTTCATAAAAATGAACCAGGCATGGATCCAACAGGACCTGTCCATCCCTTGTGCAGAATAGACATTGATAACTACCTCCTATTAACCATATATTTTTGTACTCCAGGGCACTTCTTTATTGAATCCTCTTTTTTTAATTTTACCATTATTTTGTGGGGCAACCCAAAGTTGAATGAACCTCTCCTCTGTCAGTGTGCCAGACTGGGTGCCAGTCTGTGAATGAGGCCTGTGGCACTGCAGGCAGACACAAATCCTTTTTCAACTCCCATAGCATTCCCACCTGATGCCTCCCCAACCTCCTATTCCACCTCCTCCTCCTCCAAGTTGCCAATTGATATTGGTTAATTTTTATTTATTTTATTTTATTTTAAGTCATTTCCCTATCCACATTTGTTTGCAGAAGATTTACCTACATTTTGCTGCCTTTTGCAGCCCTCTAGCCCTTTCCTGGGCGGTTTTACAGCCTCTTTAGTGCCCAAAAGTTCAGGTCCCCATTGACTTCAATGGGGTTCGGGTTCGTGGGGAAGTTCGGATCGAGTTTGGATCCCGAACCCGAACATTTTCGGGAAGTTCGGCCCAACTTCTCGAACCCAAACATCCAGGTGTTCGCTCAACTCTACTCCCTAGATGTGCTCCTGGTTCTGTAGTCGTTTGGATTGCTTTTTGTATTGGCCTTGGCTTGCCTTTGACCACTCTCTGTCTTGTGATTTGGTACCTTGTTTCCCATCTGGTTCTGACTTCAGCTTCGCTTTTCTGACTACCCTCTGTTATCTGATTTGGTACTGCATTGTCTGCCTGGTTCTGACCTTTTCTGTACGACTTCGTGTTTGTGTAGTTCTTCTTTGTGTGTGTGTCAGTCCTGCACTTAGCAGAGTTGGGAACGTCAACGAGTTGCAGACTTTCCGCCTAGGGCTTGCACTGCAACTAGGCAGGGAAATAGGACTGGGTTCCAGTTAGGGCTCACTGTCTGTGTGTTCCTGTCTACTGTGCTGACAACTGTACTACAATAATTTGGTTATTATCGTATTGTATCAAGATACTGGGCAGTTTTATTGAACGCATTGTACTGAAATAACTGTATTAATAAAGCAATTTTGGTTAATGCATTGTATTGCATCTATATACTGTGCAGTTTTCATAAAGGCATTGAATTGCAATAACTTCATTATTATATAATTTTTGGTTGACATATTGTATTATGTCAAGATAGCGTGCAATTTTAGTGAATAGATTGTACTGCAATAACTGCATAAATATAGCAGTTTTAGTTAACGTATTGTATTATCTCGAAATACTGTGCAGTTTTTGTGATTGCATTGTACTGCAATAACCGCTTTAATATACCATTATTATTCCATGCATTGTATTGCATCAAGATATCGTGAAGTTTTACTGAATGCATTATACTGCAAAAACTGACTTGATATATACTGGTTTCATTCCACACATTGTATTAACATTGAACATTGTCTATACCACTGTTCAGTGTGTTTGTAGAAAGGAAAATGATAATTATGTACCGGTAATTTTGTTTTCCGGAGTCCATGACAGCACCAGGAGAGAGGGATCCACCTCCCAGGACAGGAAACCCACAGGTATAAATTTGTAAGGAGCCTCTCCTCCTTCAGTAGTTTCCAGAGACGACAGACCACCTTTATCACATCCGGACCAGTCCAATCTTCAGCTTATGGCCAATGTTTATACAAAAAAATTTTAATTTTTTTTTGCTGCACACCCTGTGAAGCTCACAACCCATCAACAAAGACAATATAAGGATAGGAGAAAAGAAAAAGGGGGGGATTAAAGGGGTGCTGTCATGGACTCCGGAAAACAAAATTACCGGTAAGTAATTATCATTTATCCCTTTGTCCTATGACAGCACCAGGAGATATCCCGGAGAGTGAAAATTAGGGGGGGCCACCGCTGAAGGACTTTACGCCCGAAGAAAAGATCAGACACCGCAGAAAGATTCAATCTATAGTGTCTGTAGAAGATGAAATAAAAAGAAAGTGTCAGACTTGTATCCCAAAAACACGGACAGTTACTTGCGCTGCTGGTTCCAATGTAGTGTGGTGGGTAGTTCACACTGGAGAATTCATGTAGTAAAGGGTCTGAAACCGCGCTGCTTCTAAATCCGTCGTACGAAGCACAGGTGAATATATAAAGGGTATTAGCCTCTCTTAAAGGGTTCGATCCTCCTCAGACCGTCTCCTCTGTAAGATTAAACGACCGGCATATAGTGAAGTACCCTCTTAATAGTTGGTAAAAAATGGTTTTATTTTACTCACAAACACAGGTGGTTTTCAGGCATATCACAAAGATAAAATACATCAGGTTCCTGCCCGACCCGGGTTTCGCTCTCTGGCTTCCTCAGGGGCGATCACTGCGCATGTCCATAGCATGTCTGTAGAAGGTAGAGGCAGAAGACCAGGTTGCTGCCCTGCAAATGTCCTGTATGGAAGCTTCTGCTTTTTCCGCCCACGAAGTAGCCACCGCTCTTGTGGAATGAGCCGACCATCTGGATGGGACAGATTTCTGCATAGAAAGATACGCTAAAGAAATAGCCTGTTTAATCCAACGGGCTAACGTACCCTTACTTGCTGGCTTCCCCCTATTCTGGCCCGAAAAAAGGACAAATAAAGAAGAAGACTTTCTCCAGTCTCTAGTGGCCTCTAAATACTGCAATACACATTCCCTGACATCCAGAGAATGAAACTATGCTTCCTTCTCATTCTTTGGATTTACACAGAAGGAGGGGAGAATCACCTCCTGACTTTTATGGAAGTCAGACACTACTTTTGGCAGAAAAGCTGGATCTGGCCTAAAACAAATTCTATCCTCCTGGACGATAGTATATGGAAGGCTAATGGAAAGAGCTTGAAGCTCACTCTATCCTTCTAGCTGAGGTAATGGCTACTAGGAAAATACATTTTAAGGTTAGCATCTTTATTGGCAGAGAATTTATGGGATCAAAGGGATGATTGACCAAGGCCCGTAATACCAAATTAAGGTCCCAAGGAGGAGTTCTGATAGTCTTAGCTGGGAAGACTCCTAGATATAGATCTACAGAATCGGATGATCCTAGGGTGACAGGCCAACCTGTAATCAAACAGAACACTAAGTGCTGCCACCTGGACCTTCAAAGTACTGAACGCTAGGCCCCTATCTATCCCTTTCTGAAGAAAATCCAGGATTTTAGTCAACTGGAGAGGGCAAGAAGTGTAACGGGACACCCCTAGGAATCTGAAAAAAACTTCCCAAGTTCTTGCATATATTTTAGTAGTTACTGGCTTTCTACTTAACATCATAGTGGAGACCACTGGTTCAGACAGACCCCTTTCTAACAAAAGACCGTTCAAAAGCCATGCCGTCAAATGAAGCCCCTTTACAGGGGGATGGATAACAGGACCCTGCAAAAGAAGATCTGGGATCTCCGGCAAGATCCAGGGGTCTGTTACCGACATGATTCTCAGCCAGTAGAACCATGCCCGTGGGGCCAGAAGGTAGCTATCAGGATAATCATTGCTTTGTCTTCCTGATCTTCCTCAGAACATTCGGTATTATTTGTAGGGGAGGAAAGGCATATAACAGACCCCAGGGCTGGACCAAGGCATCTACAGCATCCGGACGGTGCTAGGGAAAAGAACCTCTCCACTTTCCTGTTCTCTCTGGTGGCGAACAGGTCTATCAGAGGGATCCCCCACAGTCTGATTATCTTGTTGAAAACAGAAAGATTGAGGGACCACTCCCTCTGATCCAGGGACCGGTGGCTTAGAAAATCCGCCTTCAATTATCCACCCCTCTGATATGGAGGGCTGACAAACACAAGGCTCTCCCCTCTACTAAAGAAAAGATCCGTACTGCCAGGGCTTCCAAGGATTCGAACTGGGTTCCCCCCTGATGGTTCAGATAAGCTACAATGGAGCCATTGTCGAATAAGATTTTCAAGTGCCGATCCCTGATCAGAGAAAGAATCTCCTGTAAGGAATAAAAGACCGCCATAAGCTCTTTTAGGTTTGAAAAACTGTCTGATATCAGGATGTCCCACAATCCTTGAAGTAAGGTCTCTCCCACTGGGCTCCCCATCCTGTCGGGCTGGCATCTGTGGTGACTACTAGAGGGTTCACAAACTTCCATGGAACTCCCTGAACCTGGTTGTCTAGGGACAACCACCATCTTAGGGTCTGGTAGGTCTGAGTAGATATTATGATGTTCATTTCTAGGTCCTTTGTTTTGCCTGACCAGGCATCCAAGATCTCCCATTGGAGAGCTCTGCAATGGATCTGGGCCCATTGAACCGCCGAAATGCAGGCAGTCAGGGTTCCCAACACCGACATTCCTTTCCTTATGGACACCCTCGGGTTGTTTGCCAAGGAGTGAACCACTGACCCTACTCTCTGAACCTTTTCCGAGGTCAAGCAGGATCTTTGAATCACTGAGTCTAGCATGATTCCCAGGAACTATTGTCTTCTTTCTGGGATCAGCCTTGATTTTTTCTTGTTCGGGATCCAGCCCAGGGTCATCATTATGTCCATCACCTGCTGAACATGAGACAAGCATTTTTGATATGATGGGGCTGCAATCAAAACGTCGTCCAAGTATGGGACAAACAGGATGTCCTTTTCCCTTATATGGGCTGCCATTTCCGAGACCAACTTTGTAAAAATTCTTATGCGCCATTGAGATCCCGAATGGTAATACCTGGAACTGAAAATGTCTCAATTTTCCTTGGAAGCTTAGGGCCACTCTGAGGTACTTCTGGTGACCCGGAAAAATTGGAAGATGATAATAGGCATCTTTGATGTCCAATACCGCCATAAAACAGTCCTTGTAAAGGAGTTCCACCACCGTCTTTATGGTCTCCATTTTGAAGCGCTGATATATCAGATACTTGTTCAGGGACTTTAGATTTATAATAGTCCTGTAGTCACCATTTGGCTTTTTTACTAAAAACAGAGTAGAATAGTAACCTGCGCGTTCTTCCTTCTCTGGACATGGAATGAGCGCACCTTTTTGGATAAGTTCTGAGACTTCCCTTTCTAAGGCGGTTTGAGCTGAGAGACTCACTTGCGTAATTTTGGGCTTTTGAACTCTATTTTGAATCCTTGTTCTAATGACCGAAGGATTCAAGAGCTGTTTGATATTTTTGACCAGGCTGGGAGGAAATTTCTTAGTCTTCCTCCCACCCTGGCGTCATTGTGAATTATCTTTCTTGGGGACATCCCGGACTGATTCCTGAATAAGAACCCCTTGGATCTAGAGAACCTCCACTTCTCATTCCATCTCCCTGGACTCTTATTTCTGTCTCTGTTACCTCTTCCCCTTTGGGAGGAGAAGTTTTGCCTACGAAAGGACGACTGAAAGCCCTTTTTTTTTCTCTATCTCCTGCCTTCTCTAAAATGTCATCCAGGGTGGAACCGAATAAGTATTTACCCTCACATGGGATACCACACAGTGGTACACACAGACCAGACAGTTTTTAGAGGCAACGTCCCCTGACCAATTCTTGAGCCATAATGCTCTGCGAGAACCTTACTGCGTCCGCCAAGCAAATAATTTGCTGCATTACCAATGGCCTCAACTGACTCCAATAATCTCTCTCTCTGAGTTTTATCTCTGATCTGCGCTTCTAGTTGTTTAATCCACAGGATCTGAGCTCTAGCAGTACAGGTGGAGGCGATATTGGGTTTAAATGATGCTCCGATGGATTCCCAAGCTTTTCTTAAAAGACTGTCAGCCTTCCTGTCCATTGGATCCTTGAGCTGACCCAGGTCATCAAAGGGTAGGGATGATCTACGTGATACTTTGGCTATGGGGACTACTTTGGGACCCCTATCCCATAGGGAGCACTCTCCCTCTTCAAAGGGATATTTTCTCTTGACTGATGATGGAATAAAGTTTATTTTATCTGGATGTTTTCACTCCTTATTTATCATAGCTTCAATATTTTTATGAATAAAAAACGCTCTCATTTTTTTAGTTTGTAGGCCCCCGAACATGATGTCCTGAATTGATCGCACTCTCCTTGGCGTCCTCAAAATTCATAGTCACCCTTACTGCCTTAACTAACTGATCCACATCCTGGATGGGAAAAAATGGTCTACTGGTATCCGCCTCACTGCTTTCTAAGACTTCTTCTGAACCAGAAGGGTCAGAGTCCTGCAACGAAAGGAAGCTCTTTCTTTGGAGCTTTTACGCTTGCGTTGTTCTTTTTTTGACATTAGGGTGTTAATTATTTCCTCCCTAATCATTTTCTTCATACACCTGACCATATTTGTAGATTTGTCAGCAATGGTATTTTCAATACAGGTCCTGGTGTTTTCAATACAGGTCCTACACAAAGGTTTTGAGTAAGACGAGTCTAGCTTAGCTTTAAAAATACTGCATTCTTTGTGATCGCTTTTTAGGTTTGTCTGTCATGGTTACACCCTATGTAAACAAACGAATAAAGCCTAATAAATACAAGAAATGAACGTAGATCACTTACATTTCTTCAGGCCCTTACCCACAATCATACCACAGACGCAGGGGTAGCTGGGTCCTTAGGGTTTTTTCCAGAGCTCTCCATGCTGGAAACAACCACTTGTAGCCTTGGATCTGGAAGGGGCCCTGCAAAGATCCCAAGGGATTCTTGGCTGGGCTGTATGGTTCCTTAATGCACAATCCGAACCTCATGGGATGCCAGGAAGCTTAATCAAGCACCTATCCCCATATACTGGGTGCTCCTGCACTCGTCATTTCCTCCTAGGGGTTTAAATAGCCAGCTCTCATTAGGCTCCACCCCCCTCTTACTGCACAGTGGGGAGCGGGACGCGGGGCCTGTAATGTGGTAAACGGTGGAAAATAAAACGCCCAGGCATCATCATCCACAAGTGAAAATGAAGTTGGCTGTAGTAATGCAAACAGCAGTAGTTGCGTCAGCCATGTAGCCAGTAGTAGGAGTAGTCAGAGCCAGATTAAGATGGCGGACCCTCAGCACAGAATCTGGTGTGTGTGCAGGGGTACTTTTTTGTTTTATAATTTATATTTAAGATATCTGTAAAAATGACTTAATATAAAAAAGAATGAATGGATGTATCGTTTTCTATTGGTAGGACACACGCAATGTAAGAAAAAATACATAGCCTGTTTTCATTTTCTTTAAAATATCACTCAAAAATATTTTGTTCCACCACGAAATATACAAGTTTATGAATGATGGGTTCATTAACATTTTTCCTTTCTCTCTACACATGTGCATTTAAATGTAAAATGGTGGATAAGTGCAACACATACATTTTTACACATTCCAGACCCTATAGAATTGGTACATGATAAACCTTCTTTACATTGATGTTAATCTATGTAAAAATTGACTTCTTTTCATGTTCTAGGGTCATATTTCACAAGCGTACAGAAGACAGAAAAACAAATCCACAGTAGGCCAAAAGGAATACTTTATTAAACAAATATTATGCAAAAACAATCAGAATAATCCTGGACAAACAGGTAGAAGACAGTGGCAGATGTAGACCCACTGGGCCAAGTGACCAGTTTCACTAAGGCCCAAACAATAAGGGCGTTATTCCAGTACTTTCCTGGTTGTTACCCTTTAACGCCTATACAGGGATATGGTCTTTACCACAGGGGAGCGACCGGACTGCTACCTCCTGGGATGGTCCTGGTTCCCGTGATGGAAGGAAACAGATGCTGGTGCATAACACCAAAGGTCCAGACAAAACATAAAACAAGGAACACAGGCAAACAAGCAAGAACCCAAACAATTGCAACATAGAACACTGTTCAGACACAGACCAAGTAACATAAACACAGCGGAGCCACATCGTTAGGAACCCATATGGAACTGGATACAAGGAGCATGGTGCTCACTGACAGACAGGACACACTCAGACATACAGACAATGCCAGGACCCCATGTGGATATAGATACAGGGAGCATGGTGTACACAGGAAGACAAGTTCATACAGACTACACAGAAACATGCCTGGAACTATGTGCACGGTGGTCACAGAAGAACATACAAAATATAAATACATAGTAAAATGCCTGGACACCATGTGGAACTGGATTCATAAAGGTCACAGATGTCCATACAAAACATGGAAAAATAGGAACATGCCTGGACCCCATGGGGAACTGGGCGCATGGCAATTACAGACAGACCTACAAACATGAAGACAATGTACCATGCCTGGACTCGATGCCAAACTAGCTGCATGGCAACGGACATGCAAAATACTGAGAGAAAGAAACTCCCAGACAAAGTAAGACATGGTGACATAGTGCAAACTCTCAGACAAACTAGGACCGGGTGACAGTGATGAAATATCAGGCTGAACACACAAACACACTGGTCAGTAGAACGCACCCTGCACACAGTATTGCTGGAGACTAGTGTTGAGCAAACTTGTGTTTTAAGTTCTGGGTCAAAAGTTCGGGTTCGGGTTATCAAAGAATCCCGTTATGGATTCCACTACCACGGACCATAACGAAATTTGGAATCCATAACGGGATTCTCCGATAACTCGAACCCAAACTTTGGATGCAGAACTTAAAAAACAAGTTCGCTCAACACTACTGGAGACAGACTCATCTCATGCACACAGCTCACAGGTCTAAATAACCTGGTGATTACAACACCTGACCACCTGATATTCAGACAAACAGATAAGGGATACAATAAGGCTAGGGCTACAAGTCGATATGTGTTCCGTGACAATAAGTCACGTGACACATGGGGCACAACTACACTGCAACATGTGTCATGCAACAATGATGTCGCACCAATGTCGCGCAACAATTTTTATAATATTAGTGTATGGTGTCGCACCGTGACATGTGACATACTGTGACTGCGTCGCGACAGTCGCAGAAAAGTTCATCTTGGATGGATTTTTTGCTACTGTCGTGTCGCTGTCGCAACATGTCGCAGTGTGACACCATAGACTATCATTATAAAAATTGTCGCGCAACATTGGTATTCATGATATGATAAATCTCCCCCTTAGTCTGAATATGACCCCAATAAAGGTCCATTTAGATTCTCTAATTATCTTCATGATTAATTCACTTCTGAGCAGTCATAATGATAAATATTTAGTGTTAACAAAGGAGAGGATCAATGATAAAATAAATCCTTTAAAATTGATCATTAACTGTGATGTCCAAGATTGAGCAAAACTTAAACAAGAGGGTCGGGGGTGGGGGGGTGGGGGTTGGAGGTAATTGCATGAAATAAAAAATGCATATTAAATTATTAACCACATCCGGACCGCCTCACGCAGAATCGCGTGATCTCTGCGGCCCGGCTATTCCTCCTTGACGCGTCGGCTCACAGGTTCGCGTCAGGGAGAAGTTAAACTACAGCCTGCCAGCGCTGATCATGCGCTGGCAGGCTGTAGTAGTTAAAAAAATTGCATATCAGATGCTGTTTTGTTAACAGCGTCTGATATGCCTGCTGCCTGCTCCTCTGGTGGTCCCTTTTGCTTGGGACCACCAGAGGAAACATATGTAAGTGCACCAATCACCACACAGATCTCTGTAAATGACAACTTTAAAAAAAAAAATTATAGAGATATTTCTCTCATCCAGCATGGGTATATGTAAAAATACACCCCAAAACACATTGCTTGATAATGGCTGCAAGGAGCGGCTGAAACGTTGCATGGGAAAATAAAGTGGATCTTTTATTCGCACCTAATTGGGCGTGCTGCCTCATCTTTGAAAATCTACAATTGGGGACTGCCTGATCAGCGGTCGGAGGAATTGCACCCTTATCCATCATCGCTGTGCTGCTGGCGTGCTTTTGTCTTTCTATATATATATATATATATATATATATATATATATATATATATCCAGGTGAAACTCGAAAAAGTAGAATATTGTGCAAAAGTCCATTTATTTCAGTGATGCAAATTAAAAGGAATTGCATTAATGCAGCTTAATATTAGAATTTTGTGAAAAGGTTCAATATTCTAGGCTCAAAGTGTCACACTCTAGTCAGCTAATTAATCCATACCCCCTAAGCAAAGGGTACCTCAAAATTGTGACTTTGGGGTTTCATAAGCTGTAAGCCATAATCATCCAAATTATAACAAATAAAGGCTTGAAATATCTCGCTTTGCATGTAATGAGTCTATCTCATATATTAGTCTCACCTTTTAAGTTGCAGTACTGAAATAAATGAACTTTGCATGATATTGAAATTTTTCGAGTTTCAGCTATATATATATATATATATATATATATATATATAATTATTAAAAAAATTCGAGCAGCTTCTTTCACAGGATTCACTGCTCTGTTCCTATTTGTTGACTTTAATTCCAGTTGTGGTTCAGAGATGTGGATCTAGCTTGTAGGATAAAATAGAATAAAGATAGTGGTCCTATATATTTTATTAAAAATTGCTCCAGTGTGATTAGGGTTTTTACTGCCTTTGATGGCTCTCTCAGCCCCTTCCTCAGTGACCAATGTTGTGATTTCCTGATAAAATATATATTAACATTTACTGGTTTAACGCAGGGCTCGACAAATCCCAGGGTGTCCTATACGCGTCCTAGGAGCGCCGGTCCCCTTCATGCTGCAGCCGCCCAAGTGCTCTATATAGAGCCTCAGGCGGCTGCAGCACTGCCCGGGCTGGCACGTCCATGAGGGCGCACCGCCCGGGCGCAGCATGAAGAGAGGGACTGACAGGAGGGAAGCGCTCAGTGCTCCCTCCTGTCAGTTCCTCATTGTAGTGTGGCCGAGCCCTGTATGGTTCACGGGTACAGGGAGCATCTGTCTCCTGTACCCGGCCGGACTGACAGGAAGTGCGCACACAATGTGCACTTCCTGTCAGTCCGCCCGGGTACAGAAAACTAAAGCTCCTGTACCCGTGGACCCGTGGACCATACAGCGTTCGGCCACACTACACTAGAGGCAGGGAGGAGAGAGGGGGCAGGGAGGGAGGGAGGAGAAAATGACAAGAGGGAAAGATAATGACAAGGGGGAAAGATAATGACAAAGGGGAAGTAAATGACAAAGGGGAAAGTGAATGACAAAGGGGGAAAGTGAATGACAGGGGGAGAAAGTGAATGACAAGGGGAGAAAGTGAATGACAAGGGGAGAAAGTGAATGACAAGGGGGAAAGATAATGACAAGAGGGGAAAGTGAATGACAAGGGGGAGTGAATGACAAGGGGAAAGATAATGACAAGAGGAGGTAATAGAATGACAAGGGGGGGGGAGAGAATGACAAGGGGGGAAAGTGAATGACAAGAGGGGGGGGAGTGAATGACAAGGGGGGAAAGATAATGACAAGAGGGGGAAAGTGAATGACAAGGGGGGGAGTGAATGACAAGGGGGGAAAGATAATGACAAGAGAAGGGAAGAGAATGACAAGGGGCGGGGGAGAGAATGACAAGGGGGGAAAGTGAATGACAAGAGGGGGAAAGAGCTGGGCGTTGTAGTGATGCAGGGACTGCAGAGGCTGAGCGCCAGCTGGGGGTTGTAGTGCTCAGTAAAATGTCATGGTGCCCGCTGTGTTTGTGCCCTCCGGACCCCTCTGCCCTCCCCTCCGGACCCCTCTGCCCTCCCCTCCGGACCCCTCTGCCCTCCCCTCTGCCCTCTCCTCCGGACCCCTCTGCCCTCTCCTCTGGACCCCTCTGCCCTCTCCTCCGGACCCCTCTGCCCTCCCCTCCGGACCCCTCTGCCCTCCCCTCTGGACCCTGTAATCCTCGTAAGGGTTTCCACATGTCATGGCGGCCGCAAGTGGCGATCACTTAGATGCTGGCAGCATCTGACGTATCATATAACCTATTGAAGAGGGAAGCATTATGGGGGCCATACTGCACATATGGAGGAGAACAGGGGAAGGAACACTATGGGGGCATCTACTGGGGGCCCTATGTACTGGCATGCATTATTGGGGGGCTCTATGGAGAAGTGGGGGGGGGGGGTAGGAGCACTATGGGGGCATCTATTGGGGACTTTATGACGCGGCTCCGCCTGGCTCCTAACTTTTTAGCTGGCTCCTAGATTCCAAGGAAATTTGTCAAGCCCTGGTTTAACGTAATCCACATATGTATCAAAAATGTACCTCCCAAAAATATATATAAAATATGTGGATGTAAGTCATCATCCTTACGTTTGTTTGTGTTGTATCAATATTGTTTATTATGTGTTAGTTATGTCAAAATACTAGTGTCTTTTTTTCCCCCTTTTTCTTCTTATTTTCTTTCTCTCTTCCATCTTCCCTATTGTGTCCCACTACAGACTATTTAGTGTTTTATACACAGAGTTTTAGTTCTCATATGGTTTTCACTGCTACATTTTTGTTAAATTTTTAATGCATTTTTAAAATGATAATAGTAGCCTTACAATACGTTAATTCAGATTTTTTTTAAATTTTTTTTATATATTCGGGGTATATATATATATATATATATATATATATGTTGTAAGAGGGTGCAAGGTGTCATGTTCGATGGCAGGTACGTGTCATCGAGGTTGCTGGCCTCGGTGAGGTAAGAGCCGGGTTTTTTTGGTCTGCAGCAGCTAGTGCTGCTGGACTCTGTTACTTAGTTTGGCTGCAAAGCTAATCCGGGCCGGCTCTTACTGGGAGTAGGCAAAGAGTTGGGTGGGTGCCTACTCCCCACGGTCCAGGCCGGACTTTATCCGGGCCTTTAAAAGGCAGCCTCCTTAGCAGCTGAGTGTGGTGATTATCCTGGAGCCTGATAACAGGGCTGTGGAGTTCTCTGTCCTGGAGGAAAGAGCTCAGCAAGGAGGTGGCTTTTGTTCCTGGCTACCTGAAGGTGGATTCTCCTGCGGCTGGGCCGACAGCCTGGTGCGAACCTGCACCTACACCTCCCAGGTGACTGAACCTGTGTTGGCCTGTTTTGTTTTGCCTCCTTGTTTCTGACATGTGTGAATTACCACCAAAAGACTGTTTGCTGTTTATTTTTGTGTCAGTGTGAATAAAACACTGTTTATTGCACATCCTGGACTCTTTGTTTTGCCTCGGTACTGCACCCGCACCGCTGTCTACCAGAGCGACTCCCACATTTGGTGTCGGATGCGGGCATGCGCAGTGAGGCTGGCGGGAACGCCGAAGTTTTTGCTAAAGTGCATGGAATATATTAAGCCAGCAAAGTTGCAAGCAGGAATTTCTGGCAACATGGAGGCTGCTGTGAAGGCTCTCATAGAGGCTAACGTGCAGCAGCGGGAGACCAACCAGCTACTGCTACAACATGTGATGGCGTTACAGGCGGCAGGAGCGTCCCACCACGTCCATGATGCCCGGAAGCGGTCCGTGCGGCGATCCCAAAAATGACCCCCGCAGGCGGCGTTGAGACATACCTGGCGGTCTTTGAGAAGGTCGCCGTGAGGAAAAAGTTACCCCGTGACCAGTGGGCTGAGGTGGTCGCTCCGTTCCTGGCTTCCGGACCCCAGCAGGTGTTTTTCGACTTGTCGGACGACCAAGCGGCAGATTATGACACCGTGAAAGGAGAGATCCTAGCCAGACTGGGGGTGAACGTGCTGGTCGCGCTCAAAGAGTCCACCAGTGGGACTTTAAAGCGACTGATCCCGCTAGGCCGCAGTACTACGACCTGCTGCACAGGCTGCAAAAGTGGCTGCAGCCCGATCTACTAAGTCCCACTGCCATGCTGGATCGACTGTTGGCGGACATCTTTTGGAGGGCCCTGCCTTATCCCCTCCAGCACTGGATCGGCCAGGTATCGCCCACCAATGCCCTGGAGATGGTCGACCTGGTGGAGCGTTACGAGGCCACCAGAAACCTGCAGGGAGTCTTGCTGGGAAGGGGTCAGTCAAACCCGGAGGCCTCTGCCCCAGTTCCGACGTCCGGCGACAGAGCGGCCTGCACGGAATATACCCCCTGCGAGTCCGCCTCCGTGGTATGCTGGAGGTGTCAGGAGCCAGGCCACATCAGGGCCGACTGTCCGCATCGGGATGAGCCGATGGAGGTGAACTACGAGGGTCGCCACTCCTTGTGCGCCCGGAGACTGTGTGCGACCGGCACCCCGAGACAATAGACAATCGTCATCTGTGCCGGGTGCAGGTCGGGGATAACCTGGCAGTGGCGCTGTTGGACTCAGGGAGCCTGGTAACCCTGATAAGTGCTGCCCTGGTACAGCCCACCCAGTATACGGGCCGGAAAGTGGGTGTGGTGTGCATTCACGGAGACTTAAAGGACTATCCCACTGCTGTAATGTCTCTGTCCACGGCGGCCGGCACCTGGACTTGTGAAGTGGCGATCTCCACAAAGCTACCCTATGAACTGATAATTGGGAGAGACTTCCCTGGTTTTCCGTCACTGTGGCCTGAGGTGAAAGTGTCTAATAGCC
Organism: Bufotes viridis; assembly: GCA_033119425.1. Classification (NCBI taxonomy): domain Eukaryota; kingdom Metazoa; phylum Chordata; class Amphibia; order Anura; family Bufonidae; genus Bufotes; species Bufotes viridis. The sequence goes on along the minus strand of CM065597.1, from coordinate 94,825,955 downwards.
CTGAGACAGGGGTAACCCTAGCAGAGTGGCCTGATACCACTGGAAGGCCAGAACCCTGGGAGCCCGAGTCTGAAGGGCCAGCGGTAGGGGTGACCACTGCTGCAGCGGTAGTGGGGAGACAACCCCACTGAGTGTAATGGTGGGAGACACGGAGGACTTGCCACCGGGACCTGAGTTGGCAGACCTCAATGTCTCCGGGGAAAATTTTGGGACCGCACAACACCGGGACCAAACCCTAACCAGGGCCTGGGAGAATGTGCTGGAAATTGATGGTAAACCCCAGAAACCAGGGGCTGAATTAATGTTCCCACGATTTATTGTTCTGCAGGATATGTTGTATCGGGTGAACCAAATCCGAGGTGAACCTGTTGAACAGTTGGTGGTGCCCACAGCGTATCGTAAGCTTGTCATGGAGCTTGCCCACCAACATGTTCTTGGGGGACACCTGGGGTGGCAGAAAACCCAGGACCGCATTCTGCAGCGGTTTTATTGGCCCAGTGTGTTCAAGGAGGTAGAAAATTATTGTAAGTCCTGTCCAACCTGTCAGATAACTAGCCCCCAGCCACATTTCCGTAGTCCTCTGGTACCTCTGCCAATTATTGAAGTACCGTTTGAGCGAATCGCTATGGATTTAATTGGGCCTGTACCAAAGTCTGCCAGGGGCCACCAACACATTCTGGTAGTTCTCGACTATGCCACTCGGTATCCGGAGGCGGTGCCTCTGCGACATACCTCAGCTAAGCTCATTGCCAAAGAGTTATTGGAGATGTTTTCCCATGTGGGCCTGCCAAAAGAGGTTCTGACAGACCAAGGGACCCCTTTTATGTCCAAAGTAATGAGGGAACTGTGTAAATTGTTGCGTATAAAGCAGTTACGGACGTCCGTTTACCATCCGCAAACAGACGGTCTTGTGGAGAGGTTTAACCAAACTCTAAAAAATATGTTAAAGAGGGTGGTGTCTAGAGATGGGAAGGACTGGGATCTGCTTCTGCCCTATCTCATGTTCGCAGTGCGAGAGGTGCCCCAGGCCTCTACTGGGTTCTCGCCCTTCGAACTGCTTTATGGCAGACACCCTCGGGGCCTGTTGGATATCGCCAAGGAAGCATGGGAACAACAGCCTGTCCCCCACAAAAGTGTCATTGAGTATGTCGCCCAGATGCAGGAACGGATGGAAAGGGTGTTGCCTTTGGTCCGGGAGCATATGGAGGCAGCGCAACAGGCCCAGAGTAGGGTGTACAATCGTCAGGCTCGGGTGCGGGACTTCAATCCGGGAGATCGGGTTTTGGTTCTGGTACCCACCCTTGACAGCAAATTCCTAGCTAGGTGGCAGGGCCCCTATGAGGTGATCGAGAAGGTAGGGAAGTAAATTACAAAGTACACCAGCCAGGGCGGCGCAAGCCGAGCAGGTGTACCACGTGAATTTACTTAAGCCGTGGAAAGATAGGGACGCGGCCGGCGACCACAGCCCCCGGCCAGGGCTTCTAGAGTGAAAAGGGTCCAGCCCCACAGTTCGAGGCCTGTGAAGCCGTAACCACGGTAAAAATTGCAGACAGCCTGTCTTCCAAACAAGTTCAGGAAGTCAGGGAGTTCCTCAGTCGGAACACGGATGTGTTCTCGGACCTCCCTGGCCGCACGTCTCTCATCCGACATGACATCGTCACTGAGCCTCAGGCCAAGGTCGGTTAAAACCATACCGGGTACCCGAGGCTCGGCGGCGGGCCATCGCGGAGGAAGTGCAGTTAATGTTGAAGCTCGATGTCATTGAGGAGTCGAAAAGTGAGTGGGCCAGTCCCATAGTCCTAATACCCAAGCCGGATGGGACGTTGCGGTTCTGCAACGACTTTCGTAAGTTAAATGAAGTATCCAAGTTTGGCGCGTATCCCATGCCCCGAGTAGACGAGCTTGTTGAAAATTTAGGACAAGCCCGTTATTTTACTGTGCTGGACCTCACTAAAGGGTACTGGCAGGTACCCTTAACGGAGTCGGCTAAGGAAAAAACCGCGTTTGTTACCCCGCAGGGCCTGTATCACTACAAGGTGTTACCCTTTGGCCTGCATGGCGCCCCGCCACTTTCCAAGGTTAATGGACATAGTGCTGCGACCACATCGTCGGTGCGCCTCGGCCTACTTAGATGATGTAGTCATCCACAGCACCGACTGGGAAAGCCATTTACCCAAGGTGCAGGCGGTAGTGGATGCCCTGAGGAAAGCTGGACTAACCGCCAATCCAAAAAGTGTGCGATTGGGTTGGAAGAGACCAAATATCTGGGATATGTAATCGGGCGGGAGTCATCAAACCTCAGGTAACTAAGGTAGAGGCCATTCGTAACTGGCCCTGACCGGTCACCACCAGGCAGGTAAAGTCGTTCCTGGGGATTGTAGGATACTACATGAGGTTTGTGCCCCACTTTGCCACAATAGCAGCGCCATTGACAGACCTGTTGAAGGGACGAAAGTCTGGGAGGGTTAGCTGGAGTGAGAAGGCGGAGGAGGCTTTCGCCGCGTTGAAGTCGGCCCTGTGTGGGTCCCGGTTTTGGTGACACCCGACTTCAACAAGGAGTTTGTCGTACAGACCGGCGCCTCGGAGGTAGGCCTCGGTGCGGTACTGTCTCAGGAGGTCAACGGGGAAGAACATCCCGTTGTCTTCCTGAGCCGTAAGCTCAGTCCCGCCGAGTCCAGGTATAGTATAGTGGAGAGGGAGTGCCTGGCTATCAAGTGGGCATTCGAATCTCTCCGCTACTACCTGTTAGGGAGGAGGTTCCGTCTGGTGACCGACCATTCCCCTCTCAAGTGGATGAGTCAGGCCAAGGAGAGGAATGCTCGGGTCACCAGGTGGTTCCTATCCCTTCAAAATTTCAAATTCTCCGTGGAACACAGGGCAGGCCGCTTGCAGGGTAACGCAGATGCCCTGTCCCGCGTCCACTGCCTCACGTGTGTTCACCCCCTCAGGGTTGAACAAAGGGGGTGTGTAAGAGGGTGCAAGGTGTCATGTTCGATGGCAGGTACGTGTCACCGAGGTTGCTGGCCTCGGTGAGGTAAGAGCCGGGTTTTTTTGGTCTGCAGCAGCTAGTGCTGCTGGACTCTGTTACTTAGTTTGGCTGCAAAGCTAATCCGGGCCGGCTCTTACTGGGAGTAGGCAAAGAGTTGGGTGGGTGCCTACTCCCCACGGTCCAGGCCGGACTTTATCCGGGCCTTTAAAAGGCAGCCTCCTTAGCAGCTGAGTGTGGTGATTATCCTGGAGCCTGATAACAGGGCTGTGGAGTTCTCTGTCCTGGAGGAAAGAGCTCAGCAAGGAGGTGGCTTTTGTTCCTGGCTACCTGAAGGTGGATTCTCCTGCGGCTGGGCCGACAGCCTGGTGCGAACCTGCACCTACACCTCCCAGGTGACTGAACCTGTTTTGGCCAGTTTTGTTTTGCCTCCTTGTTTCTGACATGTGTGAATTACCACCAAAAGACTGTTTGCTGTTTATTTTTGTGTCAGTGTGAATAAAACACTGTTCATTGCACATCCTGGACTCTTTGTTTTGCCTCGGTACTGCACCCGCACCGCTGTCTACCAGAGCGACTCCCCACAATATATATACATATATTATAAATTGTAATAATCCTATTTTGCATCCTATATGTTTTATTTTATATCCAGTATTTTCTCTACAATATAACTGAACAGCTGGTAGGTGAGAGTACCAGTCTGATTAAATACAGTGATCCCTCAAAATACAATAGCCTCGGGATACAATATTTTCAACATACAATAGTATTTTCTGACCCATTGTAAATTGAAACCAGACTCAACATACAAATGCCTGACACTCTGATCCAACCAATCAAGGTTACGTCTCTGGTAAAGTAGCTGTATTAGTTGCAATTACATTGCATTTTACAGCTATATTTTGCATGTACTAACATTACTCTGCAGATTGAGAGCAGGGAATGTCGTTCAGCACCGGCTACGAAAAAAGTTTGAAATATTTACCCCAGTGCAACTATATACAAACCCGAATCCTGCAAAAAACACATGCGTGAAAGATTCACCACCGAAGGAAAGCAAATCATGTAAAACAATGGCATAGCCTGTTGAATAACTCCTAAATAACACAATAAATAACAATAATAACATATCTTACAGACTAGTCATAAACTCTAACTCAAACCATAACAAAAAAAGTCAAACACAGTACACAGAGTGATAGCCAGACCACCCTCAGTTTGTCTTCTTTACGCCTCAGAGGTGCTGCCCTGCCGCCAACGTTTTGTCACAGTGGGTATTTAGTGCTGCTGGGGCCATAATAACAGATAAGCGCATCCGCCTGTCAACTGAAAATGCTGACAGGTTGACTATTATAAAAATGTACAGGGCCTGGATTGCCCCTGACTTCTCTACTCCACCAGATAAAAGCGGCTGAACATAAAGGAACTTTAAATGTGTTGTTTGTAATGTACTGAATACACTGTATTCACATACACCTCTGCCACCACTAAAAAGGTTATATGGTTCAAACTTTCTTTTCTCGTCCTTCTCCTCCTCCTCTATCATATCAACATGCTTTTTAGGCTGCCCTCGCTCATAATGTTTTATAGGGTCAGCGAAACTTTTGCACAGGTGCCAGAGGCGACACTAAGAGCCCTCTCTGTGGGCACCCTTACCCTTGAAAAAGTCTATGGGGCACCATTATGCCTTACACTTTTCCTGCCAATTATCAGCATCGGGTACGCCATGAATGGCACAGGCAGCACATTGACCGTAGGCAGGCTATTATAGCTAAATAATTAGGAACATGGGAGATATACTATATTGGACTGTAGTATTCAGGGTAAATGATCGTGTGGGCACTTTGCGATAAATAAGTGTGTTTGTGGTTGCAGTTTTGGAAATCAGTCTCTAAAAGGTTCGCCATCGCCTTCATAGTTTTAAAGGGTTAGCGCACCTGGAGGCCCTCAGCTACATTATTTTACTTTGTTTCATTGAGCCCAGGGCCACAGCCTCTGCGTGAACCATCAGCATCACGGGCACTTCCACGTCCCGTACTGGCCGCCTTCTTAATATTAAATGTTATTTATGCTTAAAAGTATGTCACACGTACAGTATCGTAGGATATGTATGTGTACACGCCAATAAATTAAAACAGGTATTTTGGATGCGCACACTTTACACAGGGGATGTAGCTCTGATAATGTCACAGTCTAACAAACACCATCTGCGGATGAAGTACATTATATGTTAGTGATATGTATGAAATGCACACACAGTAGATATGGCACAAATACTTTTATACTGTTTTCACATGTGGCACTGTATTTGAAACAGAGAGCCACGCACTATAGACATTAGATTTAAACCAGATTATTTAGATTGGCGCAAGACACACAGATTTCAAATTTGAGTCAGTATATGCCCTAGTAAGGAACAGAATATGGACACTAGATTATGCACAGATTATTTAGATTGGCGCTACAGACACTTATTTCAAATGTGGTATTTGTCACAGAAATCCACACTATATGGACAGTATATTTAGCACAAAACAGTTAAATTTGTCCCTAATACCAATAAATTTGCCCAAAATATTAATAATTCTCTGCTGGAGTAATGAATATAATGGTTGTGGATTAAACGCACACACAGATGTGCCCCAAAGTAGTTAAATTTGTATAATGCAAATAATTCTCTGCTGAAATACTGTATATATGGTTTCAGCCTAAAAACACACACAGATGTGCCTAAAACTAGTTAAATTTGTCCCAAATAAAAAAATTCTCTGCTGGAACACTGTATATATGGTTGTGGCCTAAACTCACACACAGATGAGCCTAAAACTAGTTAAATTTGTCCCAAATAAAATGTATTCTCTGCTGGAATACTGTATATACGGTTGCGGCCTAAACACCCACACACAGATGTGCCTAAAACTAGTTAAATTTGCCCAAAAAATAAATATTCTCTGCTGGAGTAATGAATATAGTGGTTGCGGATTAAATGCACACACAGATGTGGCACAAATTAGGCTAATTTCCCCAGATTTTTTTTTCTCTGATGGCGTTGTATATCTCACCAGCATGCACACTCTAGTGAATAAGACCCTTTTTATAATGTCTGCTAAGCACACTGCTTTCTGATGGCGTACTGTAGATCTCACATGCAGACACACTCTAATGAATAAGACCCTTTTTATAATGTCTGCTAAACACACTGCTTTCTGTTGGCGTACTGTAGATCTCACTTATATCAAATCAGTCTTTCAGTCTTTTAAAAGCTTTTGGGTACTTAAAAAAAGCGATTTTCCCTTCCAAAAGACGCCTGTCCCTGATACTGCTGAATTTAACCCCTGGCAAAAAAAAATGGTGGTCACTGCTGTCAAATACACACTGTAGTCCTTAAGAGGACTGTTTAGTCTTTCAATATTTTTTTGGAGTTAAATCTGTGAATTTCCAGCAAAACGCTATCTGTCCCTGCCTAATGTCTCCTCTCCCTGACGTTGAATAATCCGAGCGCGGGACATGAGCTCCTATATAAACTGGTATCACGTGTTCCGGACAGCCAATCAGTGTAAGGCTAATAGCTAACATGGCTATGGCATTATGGCAATGCGACGAGCACACGTGGTATTCCGCCGAGTACCACCACATGCCGAGCATAGCGATGATGGAGCCTAACCGAACTGAATATTGTATCTTGAGTGACCACTGTATTATGATTATTTTCTTTTTTATTTTCTATTTCTTTTTATTTGGCAAACAATATAATTAGAGCACCCACAAATATCTACCAGATGTGGTTAGCAACCTGTGTTGCTGTTTGAGGAATAAAATAAACACTGGGTATTCAAACACAAATGTACCGTATTTTTCACCCTATAAGACACACTGACCCATAAGATGCACCTATGTTTTAGAGGAGGGCAATAAGAAAAGACAGCAGATACAACCAGCAATCAGACTCCCAATGTCAATCAGCTCACAGCCCCAATCATACCCTGAATGTTAATAAAACCCTTAATTAGACCTCATATCAGACCCCCAATGTTAATAAGACCCCAATACGACCTCAGATCAGACCCCAATGTGAATGATCCCCAATCAAAACTTCAGCTAATAGCCCCGATATAAACAAGACCTTAGATCAGCCTACTATGCCTCAGATCAACCCCCCCCTTGTCTCAAATCAGCCCCAGCCATCAGCCATATATCAGCCCCCAGCCACATATCAGACCCCAGCCATCAGCCAGCCCCCAGCCATATGTCAGCCACAGCCATCAGCCTCATGTCAGCCCCCAGCCAAATTAAATAAAAAAATCAAGTTACCTCTCCTGCTCCAGATGCCGCCGCTCCTCTCCTCCAGCGTGCTCTGTCTTCTTCCTGCCTCGGCTGTGCTGTGACACGACACAGAGCGCCCTCACGCTGTGCGCAGCCACAGCACAGCCGACAGCCGAGGACCAAGAAGCAGTGAGTACAGAGCCTTCAACGCTTCCCGGGCCTCCGGTACTAATGAGCACTTCTATTATGTATTTGTCCCATAAGACGCAGGGACATTTTCTGCCCACTTTGAAGGGGGGGGGGGAGTGCGTCTTATGGGGCGAAAAAAAACGGTAGGTACCATGGCTCTATTGCAGATGAGGTGTATTCACCAGAATCTGTGTGAAAATAAAACTTATCCCCAGCCAGAAAAAAGTGTGTCTTCCTTCTTCTGGTCTTATTTGTAGCAGCCAGGTCACACTTACAGTGTCCTCGTCATCGTCATCATCACTTACTGCTTCTGTCGTTCAGACTATTCCTCCTCCTCCACTCCATTGTGGATAACAGAATGTGTGGCCAGGAAACAACTGTACACACCTGAAAGCTTAACTCCCACCTGGCCAAGTTGCTGGTGGTTCATTAGCTGCTGTGTCACTTAGTGGATTCTGCTGTCTTTAGGGAACTGATGGACTGTGCTAAGCTGCGCTAGAAAATACCTAGCTGTCATTATTTCTCCCAAAAAGCTATCCCTGCCATATACTGGTATAGGGAGAAGAATGTGGGCCGCTCTTGCAATTCTCACTGTGCATCAAGGTGCATGCAACAGTGGACACCTGGAGCAGCAGTTACATTGGGTCAATGTTTTTCACTGCATAGGCATAGCAGCACTGCAACAGTGAGGTCAGGTCCTATTGACAAGTTTGACAACTCCATATTTGTATCAGTCTGGACAGAGCATTGGCTTCACTACCCCTCCTTCCTATCATATATGGAAAGTAAAGTGTTAGAGCCTGGGTGAGAGTAGCTGATCACATAAGTGCATCAAGCAGCAACTATTTCATTTGGAGCTAACTCCAACTGTTCAAGGAGGTCAGTGACAATGGCGGAAACATTGAAACTGAGCTTCATTAAGGGAAAATAACACATTCTCCCTGCATGGCACACATGATTAATTTAGTCGTTCAAAGCTTTTTGAATAAGGCCCATGGCTTGCAGAAGGTACTGGATATGTTCAGGAGACCTGTCCTTGCATTTTAGCCATTATTTTGTGGCAAAGCACACCCTCCTGGACTTGCACTGACAGAACAGTCTGTCATTGCACCTCTTGATATGCGACATTCCAACTTTCTGGAATTCCACCTTGCATATATTGGAGCATCTGTACGAGCAGCGCAAAGTGCCAAATGATTTCGTCATGCACCAGATCACAACACTGAGCAAGTTATTTTGAAGTCAGGCAGTGGCAGCTCATTAGAGATGCACTTTGTGGACTCAGGCCCTTTGAAGAAGCCACCAGATTTGTCAATAGGGACAACTGTGGTACCAGCGACGTCATCCCCTGTTATTTATCTTAGATAGGGTACCGTGTGCCCTATTCTACTCTTAAAATAAAATACAGTACAGAGGGTCACTTTATACACCGAATCCACAGATCAGAAGTGTCTAAATTGTAGTTTAGAAACTTTATTGACCGCAGTAATTAATCATGATGAGGAATTCATCAAGATAAACCATATCACATTATGAGGAAATATAAAAATATAAAAAAACAATAATTCATTTAAAAAAGTACCATATAAAAACACAGTTTTGTGTTAATTAGTCCATTCAATTCAATCGACGCTAAAATAAACTTTCCAATCGGATTTGATTTGTTTATCAGTGTGAAAGGTTAGCCACAAGTAAGGATATGCACATGATGGATTCAACGGGTGTCTAATTCATAAATTACATCTCCACATTCTCATTTGTGTTTTGGACAGATTAAATTAGTCCCATGTATCTGTTAATGGTACATCTATGGCAAGCACTCTGTGTGTTTCAAGTGTTCCGATTAATAGTATAAAAGTATAGGTACTTTACCACTCCTTCAGACACAGCCGGCCGTCCGTGTATCCAGCTACTTTAGCGTCCTTCTAGGACCTGCCGCGGCGTCCCACGTGGTCCTATACGTCATCAACCGTGGCATCCCACGTGATGCGGGCTACAGCTGTTGATTGGTGCGGCCGCTAAAAGAGAAATCCGGATAGGATTTTAACTGGAAGTCTCCACAGTCGTACTAGTGGTATTCAAAAAGTGCGAAAGTCTTTCCCAAAAAAGTCCGTCTTCAAACTCTCACTACTGTTATAGCTCCAGACGCGTTTCGGGACTTTTACATGTCCCTTTCTCAGTGGTAACAGTAGTGAGAGCATAGTGAGAGTTCTCTTATATACATGTCCTTAATTGATGAGGTCATCCCTTTGGATTCTGGTTCTTCTCAAAAAGTCGCAGTGGAATGCAATAAAAAGTGCTGTGGTGGACAGTCATCCACCAAATTGCCACAAAAATCAATAAAATAATAATGATAGATTATAATAGTATAAAACAACACAGATGATATCGATCAATATTGAATTCTTCTCAAATAATAAAATCAACATCAATTGACTACATTCAAATACCCATTTAAAGGGCTTCTGTCACCCCCACTGACGAATTTTCACTAGCTGACATTAGCTACTTGCTAATGTCAGCTGAGTTCAAACATATGTTTCCTAACTTTTTTTCTGTTTTCAATCTTCTAAAAAACTTACTTTTGTGATATGTAAATTAGCTTCGCTACCAGCAAGTTGGGCGGGTACTTGCTGGTAGCCGCCGCATCTTCATGCCCTTGGAACGCCCCCTCTTCTTTTGATAGACAGGGCCAACGCGCTCTCCTCCTCCCGCTGGCCCTGTCTGCAGCTGCAATCCCGCGCCGGCGTCTTCTCTTCCGGGTGTAGCGCTGACGTCATCGGCGCAGGCGCACTGAGGACGGAGCGCCTAAGCGAGCGTCCTTCACTCAGAGCGCCTGCGCCGACTAAAGACCGTACGGCACATTAGCAAGTAGCTAATGTCAGCTAGTGAAAATTCGTCAGTGGGGGTGACAGAAGCCCTTTAACCTGGCCGATCAGGACTGGGCTTCACAAACTGAGCTTTAGCCTACATGCACACGGCAGTGGTTTTTTGCAGCCTCCGTTCTGTTTTTTTTGCTGATTCGATGGTTTCCCATTAATTCCTATGGATCCGTTAAAAATGCGGATGCCTCTTCCGTTGCCTGTCCGCGTCCCCTGTCTGCATTTCACTTCCGCAAAAAAAATATGGCATGTCCTATTCTTGTCCGCAAAAAACGATTTGCGGACCCATAGAAGTTAATGGGTCCGCAAAAAATGCGGATGACAAACGGAAGCCATCCGTTTGTCATCCGCATCCGTTTTTTTTTGCGGATGGTTGCTTGGAAACCAGGGAACTTGTACAGGTACTTTAAGAAACTGGTTTAAGCCTTCTGTTTTTTTTTGCGGATCTGCAACAAAATAAAAACGGAAGACACACGGAAACACAACCTACAAAATTTGCGGACACATGGAAAGGATGTGGCTGTGAAAAAAAAGGAAGACGGATCCGCGATTTGCGGACAGCAAAAAACAACTGTCGTGTGTATGTAGCCTTCAAGTGTGAAAATAGGAAGCTATTAGGTTAGGGAGCCGTAGGAGAGGGGAGATCGGCAAGCTGATAGACAGCCTGTCGCCGATGTCTCATCGCCCACGGCCACTGCATCTATAAGAAGCCAAACAATTCCACCTCGGCATTGAGACCTCTAGGTGTCAGTGATTCAAATTCATAAATACGTCTAGTCTCCAACCTCGACATCTGAGCAATATAATTACCACCTCTCCATGGCTTATACACTTTCTCAAGAGCAAAGAAAAGTAAGGAAGAGGGATCACTATTGTGCTTCTCTTTATAGTGTTTAGACAATGGGTGTGACATACAACCCTTCCTAATATTATTCATATGCTCAGCTATTCATTTTTGAAATCTCTCTTTGTCCTGCCTACATATTGTTTGTAGCAGGGGCATTGGAGGATGTATATCACACCTTCAGAGTCACAGGTGAGTGCATCCCTAATTGCCATTTTAAACGTATTCTGTGTGGAATGTATTTCAGTAGTTTTTTTAGGGAAGGCGCTAGTTTTAGAATTAGAACACCTATTACATCTATAGAATCCTTTCAATGATAGCAACGTCGCACTTTTTGGTTTTCTTTTATTCCTAACAGAAGGTGCTACTCCTTGGCCCAAATTAGGTACCTTTGTGTAGGCGATTCTTGGTGTATCAGTCAATAATGAACCAATACATTCATTCCAGTCCAACGCCTCAATTAATTTTACCATCTTTGTTGTATCCTTAATATAGGAGGGCATCACCTTTACTGCAGGTTGCAGAATTTGGTCAATATATTGAGAGAGGTTGGAAGACAATGAATTAATACCTGATACTATTGGTCTCCTTGGTGGTCTAGTTGGGTTCTTATGTATCTTTGGAATACAATAAAAATGGGGATTCTCTTCTCTGTATTTAATATAAATCTTTCCTCTTGTTCCAAGAGGAAACCCTCTTTGGTGCCCTTTTTACAGTAGCTCTGGAGTTGTCTATAAAAATACTCTGTGGGGTCAACTTTAAGTTTCCTATAAGTGACTCCATCATTCAACTGTCTTTCACATTCTCCTATATATTCATTAGTGTTAAAAATTACAATTGCCCCCCCCCCCCTTTATCAGCGGGGCGTATTGCCACCACACCACTGTTCTTTCCTATCCTATCCTACTCTTACCTACTATCACTCTTTCTACTCCTTCTGACTGCTGGATACCTATCTTCTTATCATGGACCCCTTGTCTAATCTCCACTCTTCAACCTTCTATCACTAAATCCCTACCACTAACTGCTCTCACACCTCTAACCTCATACCCATTCACAAATAGCCATCATCTACCATCCACCAGGCCCAGTTACTGCCTTTTTCGACCAATCAATACTTGGCTTCTACACTTCATCTCCGCTGACATTCCCACCATCATGATGGGGGATTTTAACATCCCTACTGACACACACATCCTAAGTCCCTCTAAACTCCTATCTCTTACTTCTGTCCACCTTATCTTGTATTCAGGATGCTGACACAGTTGATGTCTGCTACAACACCACAAATATCTCAGCTTTAGTCGCCCCCTCACACAGTCCAGAACCCAGCAAATCAATCGGCAACCCTAGTACACTGACCAGACAAAAAAACTGACATAAGCTTCCAGAGTTGCAGAACGATGCGAAAAGAAGGCCCACTTCAACAAAGACCTGAAATGGTTTTTCAAGACTTTAGTACTGATGACCTGTCCTCTGGTCTTTGTATCGCAGCTCAGCCCTATTAACTTCTATGGTGCTGAGCTGCACCTAGGCCTCATGACAGATGAACATGTCATTACTGGCCTAGGAAAAGCTCTCTACACCATCCCTCGGTGCCCCCTCCTACATCTCATCTCCGCCAATGACTGCGCCTCATATTTCAAAGATAAAATTGACAAAATCTTCAAGCAAAAAGCCCCAGTACCCATCTACACGACCACTTAGTGGTCTTCCTACATAAACTCTGTTTACCACCATCACTGAAGAAAAGCTTTCCACCTTAATCTCTCAATCACACCTCCCCACCTGTGCCCTTGACCCAATCCCATTCCACCTCATCCCAACCCTCACCTATCGCTAACCAATGGATTTTTCTCTACATCTTTTAAACATGCACCCATCACGCCCATACTCAAGAAGCCCATCCTCTTTATCCAGCTATCAACCCATCTCACTGCTCCCATTCACATCAAAACTCCTAGAACAATATGTCTATTTCAAACTGTTTTCCTCTGATTCAACTCACTTTTAGATCCGTTACAATCCGGTTTTAGACACAATCATTCCACTGAAACTGCCCTAACCAAAGTCCTAGTATTGAATGAATTGAAGCATTTTCTAAAATGGCTGCTGCACATGGTACAAAGTGAAAGTAAGAAGCCTGGTGATGAGATATGACCCATAATGCTGTGCAGCTAGCCAAACAGCTCATAGTCATCCCCTGTGATGTCACAGCCCTATAAAAAGCATCAACCGCCATTTCCCTGTGAGCTGAGCTTAGGAAGAGACATGACAAGCGCTAATGCACTAGGGACAGTTTTGCCGACAGCTTTTAATTGTAGAATATTAGATAGGGTGAGTGCAGGGACAATGTAGGGAGATCATAGGGAGAGTTTTTAGACACTGTAGGCAGAACATAGGGAGACTGCAGGGACAGTGCAGGTTGAGTATAATCGCTATGTGCATCTTGTTCACCTGCTGCCACAATCCCAGTTAATCTCTTAGTTTATATATAGAATTATTGTGCCTCGGGATTAAAGGATGGTCTAATATATCACTGTCTGCATCTTGCTGAACTGATGACACGTTCCCAGTTAATCTCTTATTTTATATATAGAATTACTGTGCCTCTGTATTACTGTACAGTCTAATATATTGCGGTCTCCATCTTGTTGAACTGCTGACACAATCCCCATTTATCTCTTAGTTTATATAAAGAATTACTGTGCCTTAGTATTAAAGGGCAGTCTAATATATCGCCGTGTGCACCTTGTTCAACTGCTGCGACATTCATAGTTAATCTGTTACATTACTGGTGCAGTTACTGTACACTATGGCCAACAGACACTTGGCCCTCCAAAGGAAGCACTGCATCTCCCACTGGCCCCCACCCCCTCTCTAGCAGTCAGGGCTTGCCAATATCAGCAGAAGGAAGCCTTCATTCCTTCTCATCTACTTTAATGTCATCTATTGCTCCTGATGCTCCTCCTTCGTTACTTGTTTCAACAGCAATCTATCACTAAGGTGATTGCAAAAAGTCAACAGTATCCATGCACTCATCTAACGGCGCAGATGCTGAACTAGCACCTGGCCAAGTTACTGGTACTACAGTCCCTCCCTTTGCATGTAGCTGACTATAGAAGTAGTATGTAGTAGAATATGGAAATCATTCTTTTTTTATGCATCCTTTAGAGGGGCCAAGTCTTAATGGTAATCATCCTCATCTTTTGCTGGCTTAACTTCTTCCAAATAATCCTTCAAAGTTTCCATGTCCTAGAAAAGTCAGCAAAAAGCAGATAAATGAGAAGCTGGATGTTCCTGATGACATATCACCAGTATAAGATGATGTGGAAAAAGAGGAAAAGCAGATGGTGGAAGGTGAGTTCTTCTGCCTATAGGGCAGGAGATCAGTTAGGATTTGGAGAAGTGCGTTTTCAATTAGCTTGAAGGTTGAGCTTTCTGCTTGTGTAACTCTGGGAATGCCACAAGACCATTTTTCTCTCCTCTTAATAGTTCATTGGATCCAACTGCCAGTCACCTGCTGTACCACGAAGTTCTCTTCATATTTAGTTTCATGAAGCAAGGGTTAAAGATAAGTATAACTTTAATTATTAGGTAAAATGTATATAGTGGTCAAATACTGGCCCTTTGTAGCGCCTTCCCTGCAGGAAGAAGAAGAAAAAAAAGAAAGTCCCTTAGTCGTCCCAATCCTTCCATATAGTACTCCACTTTGCATAAGACCCTCTATGTCTATACAAAACCCTCTCATAACTTTTCACCTTCTTAACTTAGCATAGCCAGTTATTAAAGTCTGGGGCAGAGGGGGAACACCATTCTCTGGATATGAGAAGCCTGGCTAAAAAAAATCACTTTCATCAACAATTGGCGCTTTAAAGGCTGACAATTAACTTCTGATAGATCACCATAACTTTGGTGATAAAGGAATATCCATATTAAGTCTCTGAGCCAAAGTTGTTTGAACCATTCTCCAATACTTGCTCACTAATGGGCAGTCCCAGAATAGATGTAAATGATCTGCCCTAGGGTCCCCACATCGAGGGCAATCAGGGGAGGCTCTAAATCCCCTCCTATGGAGCCATAAAGGTGTCACATATATTTTGTGCATTATATTAAACTGTACAACAGTATGATTAAAATTGTGAGAGACCAATCTTAAACCATCACCTATATTCTCCCAATCCGGGGAGCCCACCTCAGACAGTGAAGCAGACCAGGATCTCTGTCCTGGAGAAAGGCAATCCAAAAATTTTTTTTTCATCAAGTGTCTATAACAGTGTGAAAGTTTAACTTTCATACCACCATTCTTACTAATCAAATTGTGCAAAAATGCGGGAGTGTCTACATTAAGTGAATGACTAACAGCAGTGCTAAGAAGTAACAACCCCAATTGAAAGTAGGCATACCAAGCCACCTCACCTATATTTAACTTTTGTTTTAGTTCCATAAGCGACAGGATTTGTCCATCCTTAACCACCTGATGCATGTATTGAATATTTTTCATCCTCCAATATTGCCGACAGTTTGGGTCATCTAAATTCAGAAGCTTTTGATTATGCCATAGTGGGGTACAGATAAGTAATGCCTCAACTTTAAACCAACTCTTTATAACCAACCAAGCTTTTATAGCCATTCTGCAGAAGGGTTTATACCCGGTCTGAATCTTAATTAAATAATCGGACTCTAGTACTGTAAAAAAATCTGAAAAACCTGAGTCTTTTACCACTTTTCTATAGAAGTGACTATTTTCCCAATCATTAAAACAACTGAGTTGAGAGGCCATATAATAACCCCTAAAATAGGGGAGGTTAAGCCCTCCCCGATTGTAGGGCATAGAGAAATAGAGCGCCTTTAATCTCACGCGCTTCCTCCCCCATAATAAATCGTTAATCATCCGCTCTATCAGTCTAAAATACTTATCTTCAATCCATGCAGGCGAATTGCGAAGAACATAAAGAACCTGGGGGAGCACGACCATTTTTATTAATGAAATTCTATATGCTCTTGCGGGCAGAATTTTTTGCCATACCTTAATTTTAGATCTCACTTTTAACAATAAGGGAAGCAAGTTAAGTTTTAAGTAATCTTGATTTTTGGCAGTAACTGTTATCCCCAGGTATTTTATTGAATCCGAAATCACTAACCGATTAGTAATAGAATTTTCCATTGATCCTCGCAATTCATCTACAGGGAGAAGAGCAGTTTTCTCCCAGTTAACCTCAAGGCCAGAGGGAACAGAAAATAGATTAACCAACTCCATTATTCAGGGGAGTGTGGTTTCTATTTGATGGACAAAAAACAAGATATCATCTGCATAAAGAGATATACGGTCCTGCTTCCCCATTACACCAAAACCAGCCACTTTCCAGTCCTGCCTAATACTAGCTGCAAGAGGTTCAATATAAATATTAAATAAGAGAGGGGAAAGGGGACATCCTTGGCGTGTACCTCTTCCCAGTACAAAACTCTCTGTCAACGTATCATTAATCCTGATCCTAGCTACTGGGCATTTATATAGCAGCTGAACCATCGCCATAAACTTGGGGCCAAAACCCATTTTTTTCATCACCTCCCAGAGGAACCCCCACTCTACTCTGTCAAACGCCTTAGTGGCATCCAGTGACAGAATAGAGCGGGAGTCATTCCCAGGAGACTGAATATTAGTGAAAAGCCTATGTAGATTATGGTGGGTGCCCCTTTTTGGCATAAAGCCATTTTGATCTGGATGGATAACAGAGGACATAACCCCGGAAAGCCTCCTAGCCAGAACTTTTGATAATATCTTAACATCCGAGTTTAATAAGGAGATAGGTCTATATGAACTTAAATCGATCGGATTAAACGAATAGCTGCCACGCACCTAACCAGCCAAACCTTATACTAGCAACGGCCCCTGTTTGGCTAACATATTATATGGCAGCTATTAGTTTTCATACTCCTGTCCCTTATGGCAATAATCCTGTGGCCATGTTTGATCCATCCACCGTGTTTGGCCCATCTGGTATTAACCGGTGTGGCAAGAATAACCTAGCCAATGGGTTTTGGTGGGGCCTGTTTGCCAGACTTTTGCCTCAGGATTATGGCCCATATACTAAAACTTTGTTTCCCCTCAGTAAAAAGGCTTGTTTGTGTCTTTTTACTATGTGGGTCGGCAAATGGAATTTACCGTACTACCGAACAAGATGCTTTCAATGAAAGTATGCATGAACAGATTCGTTCATGCAATTTGTACATTCTTGAAGAAGAAGGTAGACCGGCTGCACAGCCTAAATCTGTGGAACTGTTCTGGGCCAGAGAGCAATGCTCACAGTCGGTCAAATGTGACTTCCATGGAATTCAGGTCCTGCTTGGGCTCATGTTTGGTGGATTGGAGAACTACACACTGGGGATTGCTATAATTACTATACTCCTCAGAGTATAATAACTAGCTCTTTTAAGAGCTTGTTCCTGCTTCGCTCTCTGAAGGAAGAGAGGTTCACCCACTGGAGCCTGGAGCCTTGTCTTAGGTCCAGGGTGGGTAGGAGACAGCGAGACCCCAACCAAACTGCGGCGGATCATGGGGTCTGCAGTGCTTATGGTGTCAAGTAGAGTGCTTGGAACCCTTGGGAAGCACTAGGAGCATCCATCAATTCGGGTGCCACAAGATCCGTTACAACCGGTATACATGTTTAAAGAAAAATACCATCCGGTTCAGAGTATATATTTGTATGGTTTTCGATTTTACACTTAGAGCATGGAAATCATTCATGTTTTAAAGGGATTAATATCTACAGTGTTAAAAAATCATTTATGTTCTTTCAGTAGTTTTCCATTTGACAGAACAGAGCCATTTACAATTTTAATTTATACATTTTTATATTTAATCTCAGAGCATATAGTACGGAGCCCATTTTTGGCATTTTCCTTTTTTTCTCCCAAAGTTTCAATAGCCATGACTTTTTAAACTTTCCATTCATATAGCCATACGATAATATTTTGGAGCATAAGTTGTACCATTTAAGAGCACCATTCAATTTACCATGTCTGTTATTGGAAAATGGGAAAGAAATTCTTTGTGAGGTTAAAATAATAAAAGAAAATACAATTCCGCCAAGGTTTTTTTGGGTTTTGACTGTGTGCTGAAAATGTCATAACGTCCTTATTCTGCAGCTCAATATGAACATGGAAGATGCCAAACTTTTTTTTTTTTTTATCTTTTTAGTTTTTAGTTTAAAAAACCTTTGAAAAGATAAACATTTTCTTTCGACGAACCATGTGTTTTCATTTTTTTTCCCATTACAGCGATCAGCGCACATGAAATGTTTATTATTATTTTAATAATTCAGACATTTTTGAACGAAGCAATACCTAATATTTTTTCTGTTTATATATTTTTATATGTAAAATTGGGAATGATGAGTGATTTAAACGTTAATTTTTTTTTACGTAGGTAGTGACAACTTTTAGCCCCCTTAGGGGGATAGAACCTTGGATCTTTTGATTCCTTAGGGGGATAGAACCTTGGATCTTTTGATTCCTTGTTCTATTCACCCTTACCTACACCATTGCCACTACTATCGCTTCATCATGCCCCTATTACAACTACACACCTTAGACCATACCTTTTCCTGCACTAAAAAAAATCGGGGAGAATTATTAAAGGCTCTGCTCTCTCTGCAACTGCCATGTCCTCTTAACTTTCATTGCCAGGGCCAGGCAGTGTAAATGTGATCACACCTGACCCTGTTAATCAAAGCGCAAAGGCTGTGGCAGTAGCAGAGAGAGAAGACCTCTATGTGTAACAGCAATACCGCAGCAATGCGGGCACATATGAACATGGGCCCAACACAGATGCCTTCAGCTGCCAAGCACACAAGCAACAGGTTACCCGCTTTCATAGGTACAAATCTGCTGACAGGTGCCCTTTAACACCGTCAACCATGTGTTTACCCATAACTATATATGTCAGTGGCATTCTGATGTGATTTGCTATTGCTGTCATTATGTTAAAGAGCTTAAAAGGAGGAGGGATAAGAGCTAAATTAAAAAAGAGAAAAATACAAGAGAAAAAATATTCTAGTAGACCTCAGTGTCATATACCAATTTTCAGGCCAATTGGAGCACTTTAGTTTCAGGTTAAATTCAGAACCAAATAAAAAAAATTTAAACATTTGATTAACTTAATATAAAACGAGTTTCATGAAATTTGCTCATGTCTAATTTTAGTGGATTGCAGGAAGTACCATATAAATTGAAGGTGCTGGAAAGCAGGATGGCGGGTACTATTGAAGGAGCTCAGGAGCTCTCACTATCTAAGCTCCTGAGCCCGCAATTAAACTGTTTGGAGGGCTGGCGGCTCTACTGAATGCTAACTGCTGCCACCAGCCCGCGTGTCCTTGGCTCACCATAGCAGGGGAGAAGGACAGAGGAGAGAATCACCTTCTCCTCTGCGCTGTACCAGTATGCTGTGAGGCTGATTCTTGGTGAGTGCAGCGGGAACTGCTCCTGCTCCTCCCGCCTCCACCAATCAGCTTCCTCCCTTCCTCCCATCGTACCAGCTCTGCTCCTGCTGTATGCAGCATTTTTTGTGGTCCTCTGTTGCCTGTCCTCGGTGAGTGCAGCTCAGGGGCAATATATCATCCATAGGAATCTCCCCATGTACTGGGATATAATCACATAACAGTGCATCATCCACAGATCCTCCATAACAGTGTGTCATCTACTGATCCTTCATAACAGTTTGTCATCCACTGATCCTCTATAACAGTGTGTCATGCACAGATTCCCTATAACCACTGACGTACATACAGGGGTCGCACTTGCGACCGGGCCTGTCATGCCCGGCTGCCTGTGTACTCTCCTGACCCCTGCAGTAGTGGCAGCTCCGTCTTCTCCCCTGTCTGTATCAGCACAGCAGGGTCGCTATCAGTGCAGTACTACTGGTACTGAGCACTGTCAGGGGCCTTGCTGCAAAGAGGCAAAATAGGAGCCACTCACAGCTCCCCCCACCAAGTTTACTAACCCCAAGAGAAGGCAGCTCCCCCTCCTCTCTGCAGTGTGATGGTCTATGTGAGGAGGGAGCGGGGACTTCTCCCAGTCCGGCAGTGGCTGCAGGAGAAGATGAGAACTGGCAGCAGAGACTCTGAGCCTGCACCTCATGTAATTTACTGTGCCTCATGTGCGGTGCTGGAAGCCTGAAGTCCCCTTACTGGTCCCTGCATTCCTCCTACACACAGCAGCAGGGGGGTAAGTTACTGTAGGGTGGCAAGCTAAGTCAGTCCTGAAAGTGCTGCCTATCACCTGTGTTCAAGTATAGTTCTGTGCCCCCTGACCTCACAGAGCCCCCCTGCAAATCTATTGTCCCCCTGCACACCAACCATGTCACCTTCTGACATCTCCTCCTGCCCTCTGGAGGTTATATCAGTACTGGAGCGTTATAATAGGAGCGGCTGATATCAGTCACATATGATGTAATGTATCTGGAGGTTATATCAGTGCTGGAGCGTTATAAAAGGAGAGGCTGATATCAGTCACATAGGATGCAATGTCTCTGGAGGTTATATCAGTACTGGAGCATTATCAATGGAGCGGCTGATATCAGTCACATATGATGTCATGTCTCTGGAGGTTATATCAGTACTGGAGCGTTATAATAGGAGCAGCTGATATCAGTTACACATGATGTAATGTCTCCGGAGGTTATATCAGCGCTGGAGCGTTATAAGAGGAGCGGCTGATATCAGTCACATGATGTAATGTCTCCGGAGGTTATATCGGGGCTGGAGCGTTATAAGAGGAGCGGCTGATATAAGTCACATATGATGTAATGTCTCTGGAGGTTATATCAGTGCTGGAGCGTTATAAGAGGAGAGGCTGATATCAGTCGCATAGGATGTAATGTCTCTGGAGGTTATATCAGTGCTGACGCGTTATAAGAGGAGCGGCTGATATCAATCACATAATAGGAACCATATATACAGTACTACATACAACATCTAGGAACCATTTACTGTATACTATATACAGGCTCGGACGGGGGGGGGGGGGAATGAATCAGTTTTGCACCGGGGCCCCATGGATTGTGTGTACGCCACTGCCTATAACAGTGTATCATCCACAGATTCCCTATAACAGTGTGTCACCCACAGATACCCTATAACAGTGTGTCATCCACAGACCCCATAACAGTGTCATCCACAGATCCCCCATAGCAGTGTCATCCACAGAACTCCATAATAGTGAGTCATCCACAGATCCTACATGACTGTGTGTCATCCACAGACTCCCTATAACAGTGTGTCATCTCCTGAAATTCTCAGCTACAGTGTCACCATAACTATGAAAGACACAATGCTGACAGTTCTTTAATTACTGTATTTTGTTGTAGAAAACTTCCGTACTGTAGTCTCCTGCTGCATTCAATTTTAGAAAGATGTCAAAGCAGAAAAGGCTTTCATATGAGATCCCTTTTAAACTGGAGGTGATAACATATGCCAAAGAATATGGAAAGAGGGGAGCTGAGTGAAATTTTGGGCCACCTCCAACTGAAAAAACTATACGGGAATGGTGAAAACAGGAGGATTAGCTGCAAAACGCAGATAAAAGTAAACACACTTTTCGTGAGCGTACTGCAAAATGGCCACAGATATATGTGGAAATGAAACTGTTCTTGACTGTGATCTTGTTCAGTCCACGATAATCTATGCATGGACGGAGTGACCCGTCTTTCTTGGACACGAAGAAGAAACCGGCTCCAGCCGGTGAGGTAGACTTCCGGATAAACCCCCTCTCCAGGTTCTCCTTAATATACTCGGCCATAGCCTGTGTCTCAGGCAGGGATAAAGGATAAACCCTTCCACGAGGAGGAGAAGTCCCAGGTAGAAGATCGATTGAGAAATCCCGATGAGGTGGTAAAGTCTCTTCTTTTTACAGAAAACATCTCCAAAGGATGCAAATTGCGGAGGCAGACCAGGCAGGTTCACTGGATCCGGACGAGGAGACATTGGGTGGACCATCGACAGGCAGCGGGTTTGGCACTGAGGACCCCAGCGGAGAATATCCCCCTTTCGCCAGTCTAAGACGGGAGAATGTTGCTGTAGCCAGGGCAATCCCAGAATCACTGGGTACGTGGAATCTGGCAGGACATAGAAGGATATTTCTTCAGAATGTAGCACCCCGACTTGGAGTTTCACAGGAGCAGTGATGAACTGAATAGGTTTGGGTAAGGTTTGTCCATTAACAATCGTTGCCACCAGAGGCTTCGCCAGACGGGTAGTGGAAAGCTGGCACTGGGTCACCAGGCAGCCCCAGAATCCAGGAAAGCAGGTACCGATATACTGGTTTTCCCAGCAGACACCATTACAGGGATAAGAAGTTTGGGAGAATTGTCTTTTTCGCCTAGGGTCACTTCTCCCAATGAGCCTAGGCGCTGAAGTTTTCCACTTTCTGGGGGCAGGTACGAACAACATGTTCCTTTCCACCGCAGTAGAGGCACAAGTTCTCTGCTCGCCGTCGCTGGCGCTCCTGATCAGAGAGCTTTAGGCGATCCACCTGCATAGGCTCTTCAGACGGAATCGCAGCAGGAGTCTGAACAGTACTCTGGAAGACAGGTGCGGGTTTAGACGTCCGCTTCATCCTTGCAGCTTGAGAAAAACGTTCACGAAACCGCACGTCTATGCGTGTGGCCAACGTGATCAAAGGGAGGTCCCTTCTCGCTAGTTCGTCTTTAATGCGGTCACACAGACCCTCCCAGAATACGGCTCGTTGAGCTTCACCATTCCAGGACAGTTCTGCGGCCAGTGTACGGATCTGGATTGCGTATTGGCCCACTGTCCTAGCGCCTTGACGCGGACGAAGAAGAGCAGAGGCTGCAGACAAGGCACGGCCAGGTTCCTCAAATACTGTACGGAAAACAGTTAAGAAGGTCTGTAGGCTTGCAGTCTCGGGTCCGCTTCGCTCCCATATAGGATTAGCCCAAGCAAGAGCTTCTCCAGAGAGCAGAGATACAATGAAAGCCACTTTTGCTCGGTCAGACTGGAACTTATCTCCATGTAGCTCGAAGTGGATCAAGCATTGATTCAGGAACCCTCTGCAGGCCTTTGACTCGCCGCTGAAACGTGGAGGCAAGGGAAGTTGGACAGCAGACGTGCCTTGGTATGCAGACGATGCAACGGAATTAGCAGGAGTTGCTGGGACCTGTAGTGCCGCAGGAGCAGTAGTGGGTAGAGCGTCCAGACGTGCAGAAATTGTGTTCAGACACTGCAGCAGGGCATCTTGGCGTTCACTCTGGCGTTGCAGCTCTCGGTATAAATCTTGTACCACAGGCGTGGGCTTGCCAGCGGGGTCCATGGCCTGAGCAAACTGTAACGGATCAACGGGTGTGGACCCGCTGTGCCACTTACCGGTTTGGCTTTGGGCAAAACTTGGGAGCGGAGTCTAAGTGTCCCCCTGGTTTTCACCCTTTATCCCGCTCCAGGATGCAGAAGCTGGACTCAGCTGCAGGGGAGATACCAGGTCGCTACCGCAAGAGTGGTCCCGGTTAAGTGGCAGCTGGCCGGGCAGGCCAGAAAGCCCCGATGCTAGCACTGGGGAAACAGGCAATATAGCAGACAGCAGCAGGATAATGCTGAGCTGAGCAAGTGGTATAGCAGAGCTAGTGCTGTGAGAACAGCAGAGCTGAGTTAATCCAGGTGGAGCTGGTGTAACGGTCTGCACAGCAGACAGAGGCGAGGTCGACAGTTCGGGTCTTTAACTTGAGAGCAGCGAGGTACAAGAGGATCAAGCAGAGACGAGGTCAGGATACAGGCAGAGGTCATAAGCAGGATATCGAATGCAGGAACAACAGGAGACTTAGCTGTAGGAAGTACAATATTGCTCAGGCATTGCAGGAAGGGGGAAGCACCCTTATAAAGGTGGTGCCTGGCCAGGATTGGAGAGAAGGCGGAATCAGGGGCGTGCATTAACCCTTAAGGTACCAGGATGCCTGCGGCTCCTACAAGATACAACAGAAGCTGTCGTAACCTGCGACAGCGCAGGAAAGCGGGTCCAGAGCCTCCAGCGAAGAGGAGGAGCCCCGCGTGCAGCTCGACTGAGGTACGTAGTCGGACGCACTGCACACTGGCGGCTGCCAACTGCCATTGTTACAACATGTCTTCCAGTGTGTAGATTATTAATAAATACTGTATTATCACCTTGCTGCAACCCCCATAGATGTTATTTTATTTGTGATCATTCCCAAACTAGTATGTTAGACATATACTATCAGTTTTCACTAATTCATTTTGTATATTGGAAGGTCAGATTGTAAATGTCTCTAAATCTGATACGCTAAATATTATGGGAAAGAAGTAAAGGGATATCCTACCATGAAACAAACTTCTTTAAATTAATTTACTGTGAGTTTGAAACCTCTTCTGATATCTCTGTGGGGTATGAGCAGATTATCAGCAACACCATGGGGGATCCTTAGGATTAGTTTATGGAGCTGTGTGCAAAGGAAAAGAATGAAGGCGACACAAGACAGAGCTGTGTGACAGAACTGCAGTCATTTATTCCTTTAATAATTATTGAGTCTTAATTATGACTTGACAATTTTTTCATTATGAAACAATCAGTAATATAGATGTCCATTTAGAAAAAGTGGCAATGACTATTAACCCATTCTCACTTTAAAGATGGTGCCCGCTCGCATGTGCATTGGGTGCCATAGCTACCAGGATTCTGCTGTTTCAGACAGCAGAGACCCGCAGCAGATGTATGCAATCAGCCATAAGACTGATTGCATACATTTAACCCCTCAGATGTTGTGGTCAAATGTGACCATGGCATCTGAGCAGTCTGGAAGCAGAAGCTCCACTAACAGTATTACCCGGATGAGATCAGTAAACTTGTTACATTATAGTAATAGCCTCAAGCCTCAAGCACTGTATTGTTATATTGTAAATGAAGTGTTCAATGATGGCTATATAGGCATCAATGGACACAATGGGAAATCTAATGATTGCCAGTTATAGTCACCCAGGGTGACTTTACAATAAAAGGTACAAAAAAGTTTTTAATCCTTTCGCTATCAGCGGCGTTTCAAATAGCAGAGACCTGTGGCTAATTTCCGCGACAGGCAATAATGCTGATCGCGGTAATTAAAGCCTTTAGATGCCGTGATCAAGTGAGATCACAGCATCAATTTATTTCTTTTTTTTTTAGTTTCCATTTAGTTTTACAATATTAAGACATAAAAATGCCCCCTATACATATGGGGTATCGTTGTAATCGTACTGACCCAGAGAATGAAGGGCATGGGTCAGTTTTGCTGCAAACGGAACCCCGTGGGAACAAAACCCGTAAAACAGTGGAGGAATTGCGTTTTTGTTTTCAGTTTTTTTACTGTTTCCCACTACATTGTATGCCATAATTAATGGTGGCATTAGAAAGTACAACTTGTCCCGCAAAAAATATGCCCTTATACAGCTATATGAACAGAAATATAAAAAACTTATAGCTCATGGAAGATAGGGAACAAAAATGAAAACGCAAAATCCTCCGGTATCCTAAGGCTTAAAAACATAAAAATCTAAAAACATATATAAAAGTTCAAATCACTACCCTTTCTCCAAAATAAAAATACATAACCAATAAAAAATACACTTTATGGGCATCGCCGCATGCAAAAACACTGGTAATATTAAAATATAACAATATTAATTCCATACGGTCAATGGCATAACAGAAAAATAAATTGCCATTTTCTGGCAGTTCAACTTTTCCAAAAAATGTCATAAAAAGTGATCAAAAAGACACACAGTTCAAAATGGTATTAGTGAAAATAAGCCCTCAAACATAACTACAAAAAAGCTATAGGAGACAGAATATGGTGATGGAAAAGAAATAATTTTTTTCAAGGTTTTTATTATTTTTTCATTATTAAAATGCAAGAAAAACGAGTGTTTTATTGTTGTAACGGCCCTGACCTGGAGAATGATGGTAACAGGTCAACTTTACCGCATAGTGAATGTCGTAAACAACTGGCAGAATAGTTTTTTTTTTTTTTTTTTTACCCCATTTGGATTTTTTTTTCCTGCTTCCCACTACACTACATGCAACCGTAAATGGTGCCATAAGAAAGTACAAATTGTCCCACGAAAAAAAAAAGCCCTCATAAGGCTATGTGAACAGCAAATACCATAGACAGCAGCAGCGGACAGGAAGAGAGAAGGGAGAAGGCACATGCACACTGCGCGAGCCGACACCTCAAACAGCTAATCAACTGGGTTGCCGGGAGTCGGACTCAAGCCGATCTGATATTGATGACCTATCCCTTTAATTAACATTCACTAAGGCTGGGAACACACCTAGGCGTTTCTGAACCGCGCGTACGACGCACGTTGTACGCGCGTTTTTGGATGCGCGTTTTTGTAACTAAGAAACGCGCGTCATACGCGCGATTCAGTGATTCTCCCCTATGGCATCATTGTCCATAGGCGCGTTAAAACGCCCCAAAGAAGCTCATGTACTTGTTTGGGCGTGGGGCGTTTTACAGCGCGTTCAAACGCGCTGTAAAACGCCCAAATGTGAACCATGCCCATAGGGAAGCATGGCTTTTCACATGTTGTGCATTTTACAGCGCGTTTGAACGCGCTGTAAAACGCTTAGGTGTGTACCTAGGGTAAATGTCTAATTTATGTTGGCATCATTTTATTTTTTGAGGACATTAGAAGGCTTAGAATTTTAGAAGCAATTTAGAAAATTTTCCAGAAAATTTCCCAAATCAACTTTTTTAAGGACCATTTATCTGGTCTTTCACACAAGCAATACGGATTGTGTCAGGATGCGTGCAGTGAAACACACTATTTCGCAAGCAAGTTTAGTCAGTTTTGTCTGTAATTGCGTTCAGTGTTTCAGTTTTTTCCACGCTGGTGCAATCAGTTTTGATGCGTTTTTCATGCATTGGAAAAAAAAACTGAAGATTTACAAACAACATATCCTAGCAACCATCAGTGAAAAACGCATTGCATTCTGATTGCACCCATATACAATGCGTTTTTGACTGAAGCCTATTGGCACCATTTTGGGTTACATTTGGCTTTCTGATCACTTTTTATCTCATTTTTTGGGAGGTGAGATGGGCAAAAATTTCTATTCTGTCAGTGTTTTTTGTTTTTCTTTTTTATGGGGTTCACCATCTGGTAGATATGATATGATAACTTTATTCTGCAGGTTGATACAATTATGGCAATACCAAATTTATATAGTTTTTTCCTGTTCCACTTTTCGCATAATAAAATCCATTTTTATTAGAAATCTGTTATATTTTGCATCGCCATTTACTAACATCCATATCATTTTTATTTGCTGCCAATGTAGATGTCCTAGGCCTTGTCTTTTGCAGTACAGACTTTTTGGGGTACATAAGACTTTTTTGTAACATAGTATCATAGTACGTAAGGCCGAAAAAAGACATCTGTCCATCCAGTTCGAATGCTAGTTGATCCAGAGGAAGGAGAAGTACTCCCTGGATCAACGACCCATCTATTGAAGCTATAGCCTGTAATATTATTACACTCCACAAATTCATCCAGGCCCCTCTTGAATTCCTTTATTGTACTTACCATCACCACCTCCTCAGGCAGAGAGTTCCATAGTCTCACTGCTCTTACCGTAAAGAATTCTCTTCTATGTTTGTGTACAAACCTTCTTTCCTCCAGACGCAGAGGATGTCCCCTCGTCACAGTCCTGGGGATAAATAGATGATGGGAGAGATCTCTGTACTGACCCCTGATATATTTATTTGTCACTTTGTATTATGTTTTTGGGAGGCAAGGTGACAAAAAATCTTTTTTTTTTTTTTTTTACAGCATTAACCAAATTGTGTACATTATGTGATATTGATACAGAGTTGCACATTACAGACGCAGTGACACCAAATATTTTTTTTTTTTTCAGTTTAACATAAGCATTTTTGAAAAATAAAATAATATTTTTGTGTGGCCATTTTCTTTGAGCCCTATTTTTTAAATTTTTATGGCAATGGTCTTTTGTGAGGGTTTATTTTTGTGGGGATAAGGTGACTTTTGACTAGTACCATTTTGGAGTAAGTACAAGTTTTTGATAGTTTGATACTATGTTTTTTGGGAGGTGACTAAAAAATAGATGTTTGGACATAATGTTTAGTTATTTTCCGCAGCGTTCACCAGATGGGGTAGATCATGTAACATTTTTATCGAGCCAGTCATTATAGATGTGGTGATACCAAATATGTCTTTTTTAAATTTTTTCTATGTTTTACAATTTTTAAATTTTTAAACCTGAAACCTTTTTTGTAAACACTTTTTTGGTTTTATTTTTTGTATTTTACACTTTGTGTCCCTTATAAGCTCATACAAAACCCTTGGGGGACATTTAACATTACTTTTTTTTTTTTTGTTGCTGATTATTCCTGTAACTGGGGCTAACATATTACTCCCAGTTACAGGGGCAATACAGCCCTGTAGAGCTGATTGAGGTCAAAGGAAGACCTGGAAGCTGCTGAAGTGTCCTGGCCCCGGCAGTCACAGATTGGGAAGGGGCATACCGATTCTTGATCTTTATACACAGCGCTTCCTCAGCACTGTGTATACAGTGATCCAGAAGGCAGAGACACTGGAATAGTCCCTGCCTTCTCTATAGGGAGCCCTGCTGTCACTAACAGTGGGCCTCCAGCTCAGCAACTGCACGATTAGCATGCAGCTGTGATCTCTGAACGGATGGTTGAGAACATCTGTTCAGAGAAGTACCAACAACCTGGACACTAATAGTCTATGGGCGGTCCAGAACTGGCTAAGGGGCCAGCAAGCACAGGGCTTATCTGCTCCCATCTAGTGGCAGTGTTCTATGAGATATATAGGATGCCTTCCACTATGGCTTCTGTAGTCCAGCAAAGA
The DNA here is from genome assembly GCA_033119425.1 of Bufotes viridis. NCBI lineage: Eukaryota > Metazoa > Chordata > Amphibia > Anura > Bufonidae > Bufotes > Bufotes viridis. Next base: position 94,796,894 of record CM065597.1, on the reverse strand, counting down.
TGGCCTATTGTATTGTTCTGACCACCTGTGTCCGACCTCCGCCTTTTTACTATACTGACTTAGTGCCACCTGTCCTGACTGCAGACTGATCACTATATTGACTCTGTGCAGCTTTACCTGACCTACAGCCTGACTATCATAGTGTGCATACTCAGTGGCGTAACCTTGTCCTTCTATGTGCCCCTTTTACAGTAGTAATGCCTTATCTATGCCCCTCCACAGTTGTAATGCTCTCTTTGTGCCTTCCTCACAGTAGTTATGCCCTATCTGTGCCCCCTTTACAGTTGTAATGCCCTCTTTGTGCCCCTTCAGAGTAGGTATGCCCTCACTGTGCCCCCATAACAGTAATAATGCCCTCTGTGCCCCTTCATAGTAGTAATGACCATTGTGCCCTCTTCACAGTAATAATGCCCACTTAGTGCCCCATAACAGTTTTGCCCACCCCCTTCACAGGAGTAATGCTCTCTGTGCCCCTTCACAGTAGTAATGCCCTCTGTACTCACTTAAAAGTAGTAATGCCCATTGCGCTCCTTCATAGTAGTAATGCCCTATGTGTCCTTTTCATAGTAATAATGCCCACTGTGCCCCCTTCATAATAGTAATGCCCATTATGCTCCCTTCATAGTAGTAATGACCATTGTGCCTCTTTCACAGTAGTAATTGCCATTGTTCCCCCTTTATAGTAATATTGCCCATTGTATCCCATTTATAGTAGTAATGCCTATTGTGCTCCCTCCATAGTAGTAATGCCCATTGTGCACTCTCCACAGTAGTTATGATAATTGTGCCTCCTTTTTGCTTCATCATTCAGTGAGGGAGAGACGGATCGCGAGGAGCTGAGTGACAGCTACCAGCAATGAGCGCTTCTATCTGTATTGATGGAAGCGCTCATTAGCTTCTAGACTCTGCCCCCCTCCCCCCTGAAAGCCACACCGTTCGCCCCCCTCCCTCCCTTAGCACACCTCTGCACATAGTGCCTAGGGAACTGACTTAGATTTAGACCGGCAGTGGATGCGCTAAGGTTATGTATAACGCTGGTTATTAACCCCAGTGTCTAAAATACCAGTCTTAATAAATGACCTCCATTATCTTTACATCCTTGTAAAGTCAAAAGCTGTGCCCTCCAGACATTGAACATAACATCTAGAGATCCTGTAAATTCGTTAGCACTCAGGCTTGTCAGAATATGTATAAATCCCTGTATAATGCCCATGAGTCTAATACTGTAATCTTTGACATTTATATGGCTGCATTTTACGATATAATAGCATGGTGCATGAATGGTCTAAACTGCTGCTTATAATATTCCACAGCACTGTTTTATGTAATACTGTGTTATAACACGCAAGATTGCTTTGGATAGATTTAAATGACCATCCTCTACATGTAATGTGTTTCAAATTCTAAGGTTTCTTCACTTACTAAAGGCTCATGCACACAAACGTATTTTTTGCAGTCTGTATATGGAACCATTAATTTCAATAGGGCTGCAAAAAACAGAAACTACTCTGTGTGCGTTTTGCAGTCAAGGACAGGCATTGTTACAATGGATCTGCAAAAATATGGATGTTTTTTGCGGACCGCAAAATACATACGGTCGTGTGCATGAGCACTAACTGAGAACAAGTAGCTGACATATACAGAACTAAAACTCAGCTGATCTCCCCGCATTAGGATCTGCATGCTAATCCAGATACTTTTCTAAGAAGAATTTAGATATATGCATCATCTGTCCTAGACTGTATGCTGTATGGGGCATAATGTAAGTAGATCAGCTTTTGGGGATGGTAGCCTTTTAATGCTGTATATATTAGAACATCAGAGCATCCTGTATTATCACCTCATGAAGAGGTAAGGCTCCCTTTAAGGGTCTCATGCAGAGCACACAGTAAATAGGATTTATTTTTTATTTTTTTATTTTTTACTTTCAATCAACACAACAGCTTATAGAAGACGAGGGAAAAGGACAAACCATATATTTATTTGGCACTTTCTGAAAGCCTGTGAAACAGACAGAGGTGTAGAAATCACCTCATTAAAAGCAGGCAGGCTATGGTTTCCAGATTTCCAATACAAATTAGAACAAATATGTCACATTGCAATGACTTTATTCACTATAAATGTTTGTTCTGCTTTTTGTTTCTTTCTCTTTATTTATCCACATAAAGTACAAAGAACTTCAATTCTTATACAAATCCACAATTTTGCTATTAAAAGGAAACAAAGACAAAAATAAAAAACTAGGCAAGAATCGGTTCCTGAGATACTTTATGCAAGGCTCCCATATCTGCTCATACACATTATTTTCTTGAATAGCCTATTATTCTCCACGAATTTCACCCTTTTTTTTCTGGATGGTGAATATCCAGCTTTCCAATTTCCCCATAAGGGCTCATGCACCCATATTGCGGCCCGCAAACAGGAGGTCTAATATGCGGGCACCGCCCATGTGCTTCCCGCATCACGGATATGGACCCATTCACTTGAATGGGTCCACAATCCCTAAGGAACGGTGCAGTACGGAGGTACGGAACCCCACGGAAGCACCCTACAGATGCACAACTTTTTTGCGGTGTGGACGGATTACAGACCCATTCAAGTTGAATGGGTCTGGATCCATCTGGGGAATCCACACGGATGTTGCTCGTGCATTGGGGACTGCAAATTGTGGTCCCCAATGCACGAAATAACCGACCAACGGCCGAGTGCATGAGCCTAAAAACTATAGATGATTCTACTCAGCTCCTCCTGCTCTATAAATGTGCCGCCTGCAGTCTGAACTGCATTTTCATGGTGACAGGTTCCCTTTAATAATCCAGCTTAAAATACAATTGTAGTCAGTGCTATTTTCTGGAATTTATTAATCTCTACAACTTGCACAATGCCCAAGATTCACAGATGAAATTTTGTATTATTCTTTCCTTAGCTGAATGGCTTGAAGCATTGCCAAAATAGATAAATCAAATTTGCTTCAATTTAAGTGTTCTGATTACTTTATAGGACAATTGATAAAACAGGAGTACAGTATAATCTGTGCATTAAACAAAATATGAAGCCTTGTGTGAGGCCCTCAAGGAAACAGCGCACACAATCCGTATCACTTCTGACCAAATGTCTTCCTGAACTTCAACGCAATTTCTGTGCAGCCAATAGCAATAAACAGCGAATATAAAATTCAGTTCCAATCAGTAAATATGATTCCCTAATGCATTGCCGAATGGTGGTCATGTGCTGACCACTGCAAGCCTGTCCTGTGTGACACACCCTAAAAGTATTACTTGCCATTACTAGTGTATCCTCATTAGGGATGAGCGAATCGACTTCGGATGAAACATCCAAAGTCGATTCGCTCATCTCTAATCCTCATATATTCATTCACAAGTGCATGTTTTAATACTTGATGCCATGACAGTGAACTTTTGCAGACTCTAAGTCATCTAGAGTCAAAGAGAACTGGGATCCTCTATGAATTAATGTCCACTGCCTTGATTCCTCAGAAGAGGAAGAATACATGATAAACCACGTTTGACCTATTTTTTACTGACTTCATCTCTTCCCAGCAGCATCTGTGTGATGGACTTGTCACACTGAACAGACTTCCTACTTGTGACAATGCGCTGATACTACCCTGCTCAACACTTTTTATCAGAGTTTTTTACCCCTATACATAGTCCATGGGAATACCCATCCACAAACACAAGTGCTTCCTCAACCATGGTCTGGGTTGTCTCTCCATGACTAGATGTAAACATTGCTTTCTGCAGTCCTACAAGCAGACATTAATTATGTGAATGGAAACCCTTCAGATCTTATTAACTCCACACTGGGGAATCTGCTGCCGGCTTTAGATTTTTGAAATAGTAATCCTGGTTTTATTTAAATGATTCATTCCTTTATGCACAGGAACTGACAGCCACAAACATAGCAATAAAGATCAGTAAATGGCTTCCTTGCAGTGATATTGTGCACCTGCAGCCTATGAATAGTAAGACAAGGGATGAAATGAAAAATATGATATGAATCCATCTCTCATCATTATCTGTCTGCCTTTCTGTGATGGTGATAAATACAATAAGATATTTACCTACACGGGAAAGATAAAGAATGCAGATGAACTCCTTTAATACTGGAACAGCCATGAATTAGTATTTGTGGAATTTGAATGTTTTGGTCCAAATATTTCATTCTTTCTAGAAATGGAGAACCTTTCTGGCAAGAAACCTCCTCCTCTCCTCAAGTAAAAATTCTTACCATTTGATAACAGCTGACGTAAAATGGTGTGGAAAAGCTGGATATGGATAGAGTGCCAATTTAAGAGATAGCTGTAAAAACTTACCGTATTTACGAACTGAACCAAACGTCATATGTAACATATTTTAGTGATGGTGTTTTGCTGGTGTGAAGGCTATTTCATAGAAGTGGAAGTACTTAGTTAATGCTTGTACCACAAATGTAGAATGATCATATATTTATTTAATACAGTGAAAATTACCTCAACATCCAGAACAAGGGGGATGGGGGGGGGGGGTAACCATAAGAACCAGGGGCATAGCTAAAGGCTCATGGACCCTGGTGAAAAGGTCAGTTTGGACCCCCTTCCACAGTGCTTTGTGGCCAGGGGCAGGGAATTACATAGCCTTCATGCTGCCTGAGGCAAAAATTGAAATAGCAACCCAACCGATCCCCCACCTGCCCAACTCCACGAGCCATGCCAAATTCTTGACCTTACCCCTTCCCTCCAGCCAGAGATCTTACTTGACTAACATGCACGTTCTATAATACCGGTGTCTTCTTATGCGGCACAGGGGTCTTTGGGCCCCCTCAGGCTTCTGGGCCCGGTAAAGACTGCCACCAGTGCACCCCCTGTGACTACACCTCTGATAAGAACCCTTCAAATCTGCCAGGCTCGATAAAATATAAAACAGGGGTGTATAACATATTCCAATAAAACTTATAACTTTTCTTGACATGTCTGTTTTAACAACTACTTACATTCTCCATGTAATAAAAATCTATTGTTATGACTATGTTGTATCATTTGTGTATTATTCTTTCCGAAAGTTATGAATGAATTTGCAATGAATGTCCACCTGGGTAATACCAGTGGGGGGACTGTCCCTGCACAGTCTGACACTAGCTGAACTGACTGGATAGTGACATTAGCTGGCAGTGTATCTCCTAGTATTGTCCTTATTCCATATCAATATCATTAGTGAGGGTCTTGGTGGGGAACCAGTGTGTATACAACACTAACACTGCTCTGATAATCAGTGTATTGCCAAAGTTTCACTCAACCTATTTGACAATGTTTCCCTCACTACTGAGCTAATAAGAGATAATTGCTCTGACATATCATTTGCATGATAGTAGTATTTGTCCTTACTCACAATATCGTAAAAGAATTAACACTAAAGTGACTGAAGTGTCTTCTACCCAGTATTTTAAAAGCAGTTTATTACAATAACATTTTTATTTGTTTTGCTTTAAATTTTGAGTGTCCTCAAAATTAAATTGTGACTTATTTGGAGAGTATAATACATGATTCCTGTGATTAGATAATATAGATGGAGGTCTAAAAGACCTATTCTACCAATTCCTTTTTGTCATGACAGAACCGTTGTAAAATTACAAAGAAAGGGAGGATTAAAACATAAATGTGGTAATCTAATAGAAAGAACTTGGCTTGTTAGAAGGATTGTCATTTTACAAATTACCCATCAACCAAAACAGGTAAAGATGCCTTTTAACTAAATAGTCTAAACTAAATTAACTTTTATGGTGCGATGAACATTAATATTTTTGGGGTAGGGTTGAGGTGACTAGTATGATAATCCCCAATGTATTTCATGGCAGAAGAGGATCAAGACCAGATTGCAATTAGTAAGTCTATATAGACACCAATCTGGGAGAGGCAGTTGTGTATCATGGGTTAGAAAATAAGTTATAAAACTAATACTAAGGTCAAAAGTTATGATGTGTTGATATGAGGAAGAAAAGTTCATGTTTATTGAGTGAGAAAAGGATGGGTAACAGTATGGCTAGGTTTACCGATGAACTCAAAAAAGTAAAGTAGCATTTAGCATGAGTGGCTGGAGTCAAATTAGAGTTTGTAAAAGTCTAAACAATTCAGCACCTATGGAATTATTCAATAAACATTTACAAGATTGTTCTTATGTGTTAAACTGTGAGAGAACATCAGATGGACTAGATACCTATTCTTTCTTAAAGGGGCATTTCCGTAAAGAAATTAACACATATTAACAAGTTATATGTGAATATTCTATATTTTTTTTTTTTATAAAAACAGATGGATGGTTTTCTGGATATCATTTTTTGATGTCACTCCATGTATTCTATCTCCTGTCCTGACTCTTTAGCCTCCTTTTTGTTTGGCCTTTTAGTACAGCAAACAGTCTCACTTAAGCATCACAGCAGCCAGAGAAAGCCCCTCTTATAGTGACTCAACTGGAGCACCATGCATTACACTATGGATCCGAATCGCAAAACACGGAAGCCGCCCGCGTGCCTTGCGCAATTTGCGGAATGAAACGGGCGCCGCATTATAGAGATGCCTATTCTTGTGCACAAAACGTACAAGAATAGCACATGTTATATTTTTTTTGCGGGGCTACGGAACAGAGCAACGGATGCAGACAGCACACGGAGTGCTGTCCGCATCTTTTGCAGCCCCATTGAAGTGAATGGGTCCGCACCCGAGCCGCAATTGTGGACCAGATCAACGGTCATGTGCACGAGCCCTAAGGGGAATTGCAATAACATCATTTTATAGCTCCTACTGTATGACACATTAGTAACATTTATCAACATCTTACGCCACATAAAAAAGTCACAAATTATGTCTCACACCATAATTTGGGATTTTCTTTACACTTCTTGGCACTTTCCCTAAGTGCCGAGAAAGGGATCAGGGCTTAGTAGGAGAGGCAGGACTTCACATGGCCCGCTGGATTTAATCTAACTTTCACCTAAAGTTATAGATGAGTAGTGTTGAGCGCGAATATTCGAAAAGCGAATTTTTTTAGCGAATATCGGCACTTCGCTAATTCGCGAATATTTCGAATATAGCGCTATAAATTCGCTATTTCAAATATTCGTTTTTTTTTTTTTTTTTAAGTTATATTTTTTTCTTTCCTACTTCCCAAAAGTAGTTCTTACCTGTCCTGAGGATTCCTGGCTTCCTGGCTGCTCTAGTCAGTGCCCGTTGCCGCTTCTGCCGACTTCCGTGCTCATGTGGAGCGTCCCCATCCATGGGAGAATCTCCATATACTAAAATGTACTGTCGGATTTGAGGAATTACGTTGAAATCGCAATGCGATTAATTCAAGTTATATTAATCGCATTGCGATTACAACTTAGCACTGCTATCTTACATAGGCTAGAATTAACGAATATGGAGTATAGCTATGCACTAGCAGTGCTAAGTTGAAATCGCAATGCGAATACTTTAAGTTAAATTAATCGCATTGCGATTACAACTTAGCACTGCTATGCTATCTTACATAGGCTAGAATTAACGAATATGGAGTATAGCTAATGCTATGCACTAGCAGTGCTAAGTTGAAATCGCAATGCGAATACTTTAAGTTAAATTAATCGCATTGCGATTTTAACCTTGCACTGCTGCTATATTCCATATTCAGTTAACTTCGTTAATTCTAGCAAGCTGACCCATTATAAACCCAGCTCTAAGTTGAAATCGCAATGCGATTAATATAACTTGAATTAATCGCATTGCGATTTCAACGTAATTCCTCAAATCCGACAGTACATTTTAGTATATGGAGACGTTCCCATGGTGATGGGGACGCTCCATGAGCACAGAAGTTATGGTTGGCTTGGTAGAATTAGCGAATAGCGAATATGACGAATGTATTCGTCATATTCCTCAAAGCGAAGATAGCAGTATTCTACATCTTCGTTTTAGCTACCTATTCGTCTCGTCATCGTCAACTTCGCTATTCGCTAATTCTAGCAATCAAATAGGAAGGTTGACTTACCAGACAGCTGTGTTAAATTCGCTATGCGATTTTTTTTTTTTTAATACAATAATTATATTACTTGATAAAATTATTATAAGTATTCTATTTATTAAAAAAAAAAAAAATCGCATAGCGAATTTAACACAGCTGTCTCTATAGTCAACCTTCCTATTTGATTGCTAGAATTAGCGAAGTTGACGAATAGGTAGCTAAAACGAAGATGTAGAATACTTCGTTATCTTCGTTTTGAGGAATAGACGAATACATTCGTCATATTCGTCATCCTCGCTAATTCTAGATATGAAACCAATAGGAAAGTAGCCTTAAGTACAAATCGCAATATGCGATTATTTAAATCGCATGTTAATCGCGATAACTAGAAAAAATGACGAATATTCGATTTCGACGAATATGAAACGAATATTCATTCGAATATTCGCGAATTTCGTCGAAATCGAATATGGCACCTGCCGCTCATCACTATAGATGAGGTCTGCTCAAGCCCCTGCATCTTACATCAGTGCAGGGACAGTAAGACTGGCATATAGATACGCCATTCTTGATAATTGTCCCTCAATTTTTTTTTTTGTTCATTGTCTGTGTAGATCACCATTTTTTGTTTAATATTGTAAGAAAGCAGAATGACTGCTATGATAATTGTGGAGATCCTGGAAAAATATTGCACATAAGTTTTAAAGGTGCCAAAAGCTCCACATCTATTGGATCTAACTTGTGGGGAAAAAATGGTAATATCAAAGTAGACGTGGATTCAAGGGTATGTATTTTAGCGAATAATAGTCAATTGATTGGGAAACTCAGAATAAACCTTCCTGCTAGGGATGAGCAAACCCGAATTTTGGGGTGTTTGTGACACGGACCCGAACACGAACATTTACGTAAAAGTTCGGGTTCGGATTCGTTGTTCGGCGATTTCTATGGCGCATTTTGAAAGCCTGCAAAGCAGCCAATCAACAAGCGTCATACTACTTGCCCCAAGAGGCCATCACAGCCATGCCTATTATTGGCATGGCTGTGATTGGCCAAGTGCAGCATGTGACCCAGCCTCTATTTAAGCTGGAGTCACGTCGCGCCGCACGTCACTTTGCTCTGATTAGTGTAGGGATAGGATGCAGCTACTGTTAGGGTGAGATTAGGCAGGAATTAACTCAGCAAAAACACTTAATGAAGGGATCGATCTACAGCTTTGAATCATTCAACTTCTGCTAGTTAATTGCTCACTGTTTTCAGGCTGCCCAGAGCATTTTTCTGTCACTTTTTACTGGGGTGATCGGCAGCCATTTCGTGTTTTGTGGTGCGCCAGCACAAGCTGCCACCAAGTCCATTAATCCATCAATAGTAGTTTTTTTTTTTTTGCTATATCCTACATCAGGGGCTTGGCTGTGCTTATTGTCACCCCTAGAAACTCAGGATAGAATTTTCTATATTTTATTGAGAGGTGAAATTCTCTTAAAAAAATAGCAATCTCCTAAATCTGGTGTTCCAGCTGTGGCTAGCCAAGTGTAATACAATTTCCAAAATAGCAATACCCTAAATCAGTGGTTTCTGCTGTGGCAGGACAAGTTTTATAGTGTCCGTCAAAGGATATATTATTTTCTAGGGCAGGGCTCGACAAATCTGGGTAGCCTGGGTATTTGTCAGCCCGTTTTCTAAGGTGCCAGGGCGCAGGGCCGGCGCGTCCTATAGGCGGATTAGGAGCGCCGGCCCCCTTCATGCTGCAGCCGCCCGAGCACTCTATATAGAGCCTCAGGTGGCTGCTTCACTGCCAGGGCTGGCGCGACCATGAGGGCACACCGCCCGGGCCCAGCATGAAGAGAGGGACTGACAGGAGGGAAGTGCTCCGCGCTCCCTCCTGTCATTCCCTCATGGTAGCGTGGCCAAGCCCTGTATGGTTCGCGGGTACAGGGAGCATCCGTCTCCTGTACCCCGCCGGACTGACAGGAAGTACGCACACAGTGTGCACTTCCTGTCAGTCCGCCTGGGTACAGGAAACTAAAGCTCCTATACCCGTGGACCATACAGAGCTCGGCCACGCTACACTAGAGGTGGGGGGGGGGAGAAAGAGAATAGGAGGGGAAAGAGAATGACAAGGGGGGGGAATTACAAGGGGGGGATGAAAAGGGGGAAAGAGAATGACAAAGGGGGGAGAATGACAAGGGGAAAGTGAATGACAAGGGGAGAAAGAGAATGACAAGGGGAGAAAGAGAATGACAAGGGGAGAAAGAGAATGACAAGAGGGGGAAAGAGAATGACAAGAGGGAGAAAGAGAATGACAAGGGGGGGGAGAGAATGGCAGGGGGGTAAGAGAATGACAAGGTGGGGGGAATGCCAAGGGGAGAAAGAGAATGACAAGGGGGTAGGAGAATAACAAGATGAGGGAAGAGAATGACAAGAGGGGAAAGAGAATGACAAGAGGGGAAAGAGAATGACAGGGGGAAGAGAATGACAAGGGGGAAGAATGACAAGGGGAGAAAGAGGATGACAAGGGAGAAAGAGAATGACAAGGGAGAAAGAGAATGACAAGAGGGGGAAAGAGAATGACAAGGGGGAGAAATGGCAGGGTGGTAGAGAGAATGACAAGGGAGAAAGAGAATGACAAGGGAGAAAGAGAATGACAAGGGGAGAGAATGACAAGGGAGAAAGAGAATGACAAGGGGGAAAGAGAATGACAAGAGGGAGAAAGAGAATGACAAGGGGGAGAGAGAATGGCAGGGGGTAAGAGAATGACAAGGTGGGGGAATGCCAAGGGGAGAAAGAGAATGACAAGGGGGTAGGGAGAATAACAAGATGAGGGAAGAGAATGACAAGAGGGGGAAAGAGAATGACAAGAGGGGGAAAGAGAATGACAGGGGGGAAGAGAATGACAAGGGGGGAGAATGGCAGAGGGGAGAGAGAATAACCAGGGGGTGACAAGGGGGAAAGTGAATGACAAGGGGGAGGGAAAGAGAATAACAAGAGGGGGGAGAGAATGACAAGGGGAAGGGGAATAGAATGACAAGAGGGGGTAGAGAGAATGACAAGAGGGGGAATGACAAGAGGGGGAAAGAGAATGAAATGGGGGGAATGACGAGGGGAAAGTGAATAACAAGAGGGGGAAAGAGAATGACATGGGGGGGAATGACAAGAGGGGAAAGAGAATGACAAGAGGGGAAAGAGAATGACATGGGGGGAAAAGAGAATGTCATGGGGGGGAAGAGAATGACATGGGGGGGAATGACAAGAGAGGGAAAGTAAATGACAAGAGGGGGAAAGAGAATGACAAGGGGGGGGGGAGGAATGACAAGAGGGGGAAAGAGAATGACAAGAGGGGGGAAGAGAATGACATGGGGGGAAAAGAGAATGTCATGGGGGGGGAGAGAATGACATGAGGGGAATGACAAGAGAGGGAAAGTAAATGACAAGAGGGGGAAAGAGAATGACAAGGGGGGGGGAATGACAAGAGGGGGAAAGAGAATGACAAGAGGGGGAAAGAGAATGACAAGAGGGGAAAAAAGCTGGAGGTTGTAGTGATTCGGGGACTGCAGAGGCTGAGCCACAGTTGGGGGTTGTAGTGATGTGGGGACTGCAGAGGCTGAGCCCCAGCTGGGGGTTGTAGTGATACAGAGACTGCAGAGGCTGAGCCCCAGGTGGGAGTTGTAGTGATGTGGGGACTGCAGAGGCTGAGCGCCAGCTGGGGGTTGTAGTGCTCAGTAAAGTGCCATGGTGCCCGCTGTGTTTATGCCCTCCGGACACCTCTGCCCTCTCCTCCAGACCCCGCTGCCCTCTCCTCCAGACCCCTCTGCCCTCCCCTCCGGACCCCTCTGCCCTCCCCTCCAGACCCTGTAATCCTTGTAAGGGTTTCCACATGTCATGGCGGCCACCAGGGGTGATCACTTGGATGCTGGCAGCGTCTGACGTGTCATATAACCAATTGAAGAGGGGAAGCACTATGGGGGCCCTATATACTGGCACATTATGGGGGGCCCTATATACTTGCACATTATGAGGGGCACTATGGAGAAGAGAGGAATGAGCCATGATGGGGGCCCTATGTACTGTCATGCATCATTGGTTGGCTCTATGGAGAAGTAGGGGGTGGGGAGAAGGACTATGGGGGCATCTACTGGGGGCTTTATGACACGGATCTGTCTGGCTTCTAACTTTTTTAGCTGGCTCCTAGATTCCAAGGAAATTTGTCAAGCCCTGTTCTAGGGTGAAATTCAGTTGCAAAAATAGAAATACAGTAAATCTGGTGTTCCAGCTGTGACTGGACAAGTTTTATAGTGTCCGTCAAAGGATATATTATTTTCTGGGGTGAAATTCGGTTGCAAAAATAGCAATACCATAAATCTGGTGTTCCAGCTGTGACTGGACAAGTTTCATAGTGTCTATCAAAGGATATATAATTTTCTGGGGTTAAATTCAGTTGCAAAAATAGCAATACCGTAAATCTGGTGTTCCAGCTGTGATTGGACAAGTTTCATAGTGTCTGTCAAAGGATATATTATTTTCTGGGGTGAAATTCAGTTGCAAAAATAGCAATACCGTAAATCTGGTGTTCCAGCTGTGATTGGACAAGTTTCATAGTGTAAGTCAAACAATATATTGTTTTCTGGGGTGAAATTCAGTTGCAAAAATAAAAATGCCGTAAATCTGGTGTTCCAGCTGTGACTGGACAAGTTTCATAGTGTCCGTCAAAGGATATATTATTTTCTTGGGTAAAATTCAGTTGCAAAAATAGAAATACCATAAATCTGGTGTTCCAGCTGTGACTGGACAAGTTTCATAGTGTCCGTCAAAGGATATATAATTTTCTGGGGTGAAATTCAGTTGCAAAAATAGAAATACCTTAAATCTGGTGTTCAAGATGTGACTGGACAAGTTTCATAGTGTCCGTCAAAGGATATATAATTTTCTGGGGTGGAATTCAGTTGCAAAAATAGAAATACCGTAAATCTGGTGTTCCAGCTGTGACTGGACAAGTTTCATACTGTCCATCAAAGGATATATTGTTTTCTTGGGTGAAATTCAGTTGCAAAAATAGCAATACTGTAAATCTATTGTTTCAGCTGTGACTGGACAAGTTTCATAGTGTCCATCAAAGGATATATAATTTTCTGGGGTCAAATTTAGTTGCAAAAATAGAAATACCGTAAATCTGGTGTTCCAGCTGTGACTGGACAAGTTTCATAGTGTCCGTCAAAGAATATATAATTTTCTGGGGTGAAATTCAGTTGCAAAAATAGAAATACCTTAAATCTGGTGTTCCAGCTGTGACTGGACAAGTTTCATAGTGACCGTCAAAGGATATATAATTTTCTGGGGTGGAATTCAGTTGCAAAAATAGAAATACCGTAAATCTGGTGTTCCAGCTGTGACTGGACAAGTTTCATAGTGTCTGTCAAAAGATATATAATTTTCTGGGGTGAAATTCATTCAAAAATAGAAATACCGTAAATCTGGTGTTCCAGCTGTGACTGGACAAGTTTCATAGTGTCCGTCAAAGGATATATTATTTTCTGGGGTGAAATAAAGTTGCAAAAATAGCAATACCGTAAATCTGGTGTTCCAGCTGTGACTGGACAAGTTTCATAGTGTCCGTCACAGGATATATCATTTTCTTGGGTAAAATTGAGTTGCAATAATAGAAATACCTTAAATCTGGTGATCCAGCTGTGACTGGACAAGTTTCATAGTGTCCATCAAAGAATATATTATTTTCTGGGGTTAAATTTAGTTGCAAAAATAGAAATACCGTAAATCTGGTGTTCCAGCTGTGACTGGACAAGTTTCATAGTGTCCATCACAGGATATATTGTTTTCTGGGGTGAAATTCAGTTGTAAAAATAGCAATAATGTAAATTTGGTGTTTCAGCTGTGACTGGACAAGTTTCATAGTGTCCATCAAAGGATATATTATTTTCTGGGGTGAAATCCGGTTGCAAAAATAGCAATACCATAAATCTGGTGTTCCAGCTGTAACTGGACAAGTTTCATAGTGTCCGTCAAAGGATATATTATTTTCTGGGGTGAAATTCAGTTGCAAAAATAGAAATACCGTAAATCTGGTGTTCCAGCTGTGACTGGACAAGTTTCATAGTGTCCATCACAGGATATATTGTTTTCTGGGGTTAAATTCAGTTGCAAAAATAGCAATACTGTAAATCTGGTGTTTCAGCTGTGACTGGACAAGTTTCATAGTATCCATCAAAGGATATATAATTTTCTGGGGTCAAATTTAGTTGCAAAAATAGAAATACCGTAAATCTGGTGTTCCAGCTGTGACTGGACAAGTTTCATAGTGTCCGTCAAAGAATATATAATTTTCTAGGGTTAAATTCAGTTGCAAAAATAGAAATACCGTAAATCTGGTGTTCAAGCTGTGACTGGACAAGTTTCATAGTGTCCGTCAAAGGATATTGAATATTCTGGGGTGGAATTCAGTTGCAAAAATAGAAATACCGTAAATCTGGTGTTCCAGCTGTGACTGGACAAGTTTCATACTGTCCATCAAAGGATATATTATTTTCTTGGGTGAAATTCAATTGCAAAAATAGCAATACCGTAAATCTGGTGTTCCAGCTGTGACTGGACAAGTTTCATAGTGTCTGTCAAAGGATATATTATTTTCTGGGGTGAAATTCAGTTGCAAAAATAGAAATACCGTAAATCTGGTGTTCCAGCTGTGACTGGACAAGTTTCATAGTGTCCATCAAAGGATATATAATTTTCTGGGGTCAAATTTAGTTGCAAAAATAGAAATACCGTAAATCTGGTGTTCCAGCTGTGACTGGACAAGTTTCATAGTGTCCGTCAAAGAATATATAATTTTCTGGGGTTAAATTCAGTTGCAAAAATAGAAATACCGTAAATCTGGTGTTCAAGCTGTGACTGGACAAGTTTCATAGTGTCCGTCAAAGGATATTGAATTTTCTGGGGTGGAATTCAGTTGCAAAAATAGAAATACCGTAAATCTGGTGTTCCAGCTGTGACTGGACAAGTTTCATACTGTCCATCAAAGGATATATTATTTTCTTGGGTGAAATTCAGTTGCAAAAATAGCAATACCGTAAATCTGGTGTTCCAGCTGTGACTGGACAAGTTTCATAGTGTCCATCAAAGGATATATGATTTTCTGGGGTAAAATTTAGTTGCAAAAATAGAAATACCGTGAATCTGGTGTTCCAGCTGTGACTGGACAAGTTTCATAGTGTCTGTCAAAGGATATATAATTTTCTGGGGTGAAATTCAGTTGCAAAAATAGAAATACCGTAAATCTGGTGTTCCAGCTGTGACTGGACAAGTTTCATAGTGTCCGTCAAAGGATATATTATTTTCTGGGGTAAAATTCAGTTGCAAAAATAGAAATACAGTAAATCTGCTGTTCCAGCTGACTGGACAAGTTTTATAGTGTCCATCAAATGATATATTGTTTTCTGGAGTTAAATTCAGTTGCAAAATTAGCAATACCGTAAATCTGCTGTTTCAGCTGTGACTGGACAAGTTTCATAGTGTCCATCAAAGGATATATTATTTTCTGGGGTGAAATTTAGTTGCAAAAATAGAAATACCGTAATTCTGGTGTTCCAGCTGTGACTGGACAAGTTTCATAGTGTCCGTCAAAGGATATATTATTTTCTGGGGTGGAATTCAGTTGCAAAAATAGAAATACCGTAAATCTGGTGTTCCAGCTGACTGGACAAGTTTCTTAGTGTCCATCAAAGGATATATTGTTTTCTGGGGTGAAATTCAGTTGCAAAAATAGCAATACCGTAAATCTGCTGTTTCAGCTGTGACTGGACAAGTTTCATAGTGTCCATCAAAGGATATATTATTTTCTAGGGTGAAATTAAGCTGCAAAAATAGAAATACCGTAATTCTGGTGTTCCAGCTGTGACTGGACAAGTTTCATAGTGTCCGTCAAAGGATATATAATTTTCTGGGGTGAAATTCAGTTGCAAAAATAGAAATGTCATAAATCTGGTGTTCCAGCTGTGACTGGACAAGTTTCATAGTGTCCGTCAAAGGATATATTATTTTCTGGGGTGAAATTCAGTTGCAAAAAAAGCAATACCGTAAATCTGGTGTTCCAGCTGTGACTGGACAAGTTTCATAGTGTCTGTCAAAGGATATATTATTTTCTGGGGTAAAATTCAATTGCAAAAATAGAAATACCATAAATCTGGTGTTCCAGCTGTGACTGGACAAGTTTCATAGTGTCCGTCAAAGGATATATTATTTTCTGGGGTAAAATTCAGTTGCAAAAATAGAAATACCGTAAATCTGGTGTTCCAGCTGACTGGACAAGTTTATTAGTGTCCATCAAAGGATATATTGTTCTCTGGGGTGAAATTCAGTTGCAAAAATAGCAATACCGTAAATCTGCTGTTTCAGCTGTGACTGGACAAGTTTCATAGTGTCCATCAAAGGATATATAATTTTCTGGGGTGGAATTCAGTTGCAAAAATAGAAATACTGTAAATCTGGTCTTCCAGCTGTGACTAGACAAGTTTCATAGTGTCCATCAAAGGATATATTGTTTTCTGGGGTGAAATTCAGTTGCAAAAATAGCAATACCGTAAATCTGGTGTTCCAGCTGTGACTGGACAAGTTTCATAGTGTCCGTCAAAGGATATATAATTTTCTGGGGTGAAATTCAGTTGCAAAAATAGAAATACCGTAAATCTGGTGTTCCAGCTGTGACTGGACAAGTTTTATAGTGTCCGTCAAAGGATATATCATTTTCTGGGTGAAATTCAGTTTCAAAAATAGCAATACTGTAAATCTGGAGTTCCAGCTGTTGCAGGCCAAGTGTAAATCTGTCCGTAAAAGGGTATATTACACTCAGCGTGCATCTCCAAGTGTATTTCTTTCCATTAAAGGGTATATTGCAGTAAGTGTTAAAATACAGCATAATCCTCTACATTTTCACACACTGTTTTGCATCTCTAAGTGTATTTCTTTCCGTTAAAGGGTATATTACACAAAGTGTTGAAATACAAGTGCTGAAAGCATAATCCCATATATTTTTTCACACGCTACTGTGCATCTCCAAGTATAAATCTGTCCGTAAAAGGATACCTTTCATCCAGGGCCTAAATACTGGCCCTACAATTGATATTCCCCTAAATGTGTGGTTACTGCTGTGCCTTGATTAGTGTAATACGGTACATAAATAGATAGCTAGATAGTGTTAGGTGCCTGTAATAAATGGCCTGAATTTGAGTTCAATACATTGGGCCAAATATTTTTTTTCTTATTATGGTGAACGGTAACAATGAGGAAAACATCTAGTAGCGGACGCGGACATGGTCGTGGTGTTGTTAGTGGACCCACTGGTGCTGGGAAAGGACGTGGCCGTTCTGCCACAGCCACACATCCAAGTGAACCAACCACCTCAGGTTCCAGTACCCGCCAGAATTTACAGCAATATTTGGTGGGGCCCAATGCCGTTCTAAGGATGGTAAGGCCTGAGCAAGTACAGGCGCTAGTCAATTGGGTGTCTGACAGTGGATCCAACACGTTCACAACATTATCTCCCACCCAGTCTTCTGCAGAAAGCGAACAGGTGGTGCCTGAAAACCAAGCCCATCAGTCTGTTACATCACCCCCATGCATATCAGGGAAACTGTCAGAGCCTCAAGTTATGCAGCAGTCTCTTATGCTGTTTGAAGATTCTGCTGGCAGGGTTTCCCAAGGGAATCCACCTAGCCCTTCCCCAGTGGTGGAAGACATAGAATGCACTGATGCACAACCACTTATGTTTACTGATGATGAGGACATGGGAATACCACCTCATCAGAGTCCGCACGTCTCTGATGATGACGAAACACAGGTGCCAACTGCTGAGTGTTTTTGCAGTGTGCAGACCGAACAGGAGGTCAGGGAGGAAGATTGTGTGGTAGACGATGCAGGGGACCATGAGGTCCTAGACCACACATGGAATGAAGTTCGTGCCACTGACTTTCATAGTTCAGAGGAAGAGGCAGTGGTGAAACCGAGCCAACAGCGTAGCAAAAGAGGGAGTAGGGGGCAAAAGCAGAACAGTCGCCAACAAGAGAGTTCGCCTGCTACTGGCCACCTCCACCAGGGACAGAGCACCCCAAAGGCAGCTTCAAGGAGTTCCCTGGCATGGCACTTCTTCAAACAATGTGCTGACGACAAGACCCAAGTGGTTTGCACGCTGTGCCATCAGAGCCTGCAGCGAGCATTAACGTTCTGAACCTTAGCACAACCTGCATGACCAGGCATCTACATGCAAAGCATGAACTGCAGTGGAATAAACACCTTAAAAACAAGGAACTCACTCTGGCTCCCCCTGCTCCCTCTTCTGCTGCTGCCTCGGCCTCTTCCTCCGCCTCGGGAGGAATGTTGGCACCTGCTGCCCACCAAACAGAGGATGTGCCACCAACACCACCACCTCCGTCACCAAGCATCTCCACCATGTCACACGGCAGCGTTCAGCTCTCCATCTCACAAACCTTGGAGAGAAAGCATAAATTCCCACCTACCCACCCTCGAGCCCTGGGCCTGAATGCCAGCATTTCTAAACTACTGACCTTTGAAATGCTGTCATTCAGGCTGGTGGACACAGACAGCTTCAAACAGCTGATGTCCATGGCTGTCCGACAGTATGTTTTTCCCAGCCACCTTTACTTCTCCAAGAGAGCCGTGCCTTACCTGCACAACCAAGTATCTATAGATAAAATCAAGTGTGCACTGCGCAACGCCATCTGTGGCAAGGTCCACCTAACCAGAGATACGTGGACCAGTGAGCATGGCCAGGGACGCCATATCTCCCTAACTGCACACTGAGTAAACGTAGTGGCGGCTGGGCCCCATGCGGAGAGTTATTTGGCGCACGTCCTTCTGCCGCCAAGGAACGCAAGGTCCCATTCTTTGCCTCCTGTAGCCTCCTCCTCCTACTCGGCTTCCTCCTCCTCTTCTTCCACCTGCTCATCCAGTCAGCCACACACCTTCACCACCAACTTCAGCACAGCCCGGGGTAAACATCAGCAGGCCGTTCTGAAACTCATATGTTTGGGGGACAGGCCCCACACCGCAAAGGAGTTGTGGCGGGGTATTGAACAACAGACCGACAAATGGTTGCTGCCGGTGGGCCTCAAGCCCGGCCTGGTGGTGTGCAATAATGGGCGAAATCTCATCGCAGCTCTGATGCACATCACTTGCCTGGCACATGTGCTGAATTTGGCGGTGCAGAAGTTCATTCACAACTACCCCGACATGTCAGAGCTGCTGCATAAAGTGCGGGCCATCTGTGCGCTTTCGGCATTCACATCCTGCCGCTGCTCGCCTGTCTGCGCTACAGCGTAACTCACCGCCTCATATGCGACCTGCCCACCAGGTGGAACTCCACCTTGCACATGCTGGAGAGACTGTGCGAGCAGCAGCAGGCCATAGTGGAGTTTTAGCTGCAGCACGCACGGGTCAGTCGCACTGCGGAACAGCACCACTTTACCACCAATGACTGGGCCTCCATGCGAGACCTGTGGGCCCTATTGCGCTGTTTAGAGTACTCCACCAACATGGCCAGTGGCGATGACACCGTTATCAGCGTTACAATACCATTTCTATGTCTCCTTGAGAAAACGCTTAGGGCGATGATGGAAGAGGAGGTGGCCCAGGAGGAGGAGGAGGGGTCATTTTTAGCACTTTCAGGCCAGTCACTTAGAAGTGGCTCAGAGGGAGGTTTTTTGCAAAAGCAGAGGCCAAGTACGAATGTGGCCAGCCAGGGCCCACTACTGGAGGAGGATGAGGAGGAGGTGGAGGAGGATGAGGATGAAGCATGTTCACAGCGGGGTGGCACCCGATACAGCTCAGTCCCATCACTGGTGCGTGGCTGGGGGGATACGGAGGACGATAACGATACGCCTCCCACAGAGGACAGCTTGTCCTTACCTCTGGGCAGCCTGGCACACATAAGCGACTACATGCTGCAGTGCCTGCGCAACGACAGCAGAGTTGCCCACATTTTAACGTGTGCGGACTACTGGATTGCCACCCTGCTGGATCCCCGGTACAAAGACAATGTGCCCACCTTACTTCCTGCACTGGAGCGTGATAGGAAGATGCGCGAGTACAAGCGCACGTTGGTAGACGCGCTACTGAGAGCATTCCCTAATGTCATAGGGGAACAAGTGGAAGCCCAAGGCGAAGGCAGAGGAGGAGCGAGAGGTCGCCAACACAGCTGTGTCACAGCCAGCTCCTCTTAGGGCAGGGTTAGCATGGCAGAGATGTGGAAAAGTTTTGTCACCACGCCACAGCTGACTGCACCACCACCTGATACATAATGTGTTAGCAGGAGGCAGCATTTCACTAACATGGTGGAACAGTACGTGTGCACACCCCTCCACGTACTGACTGATGGTTCGGCCCCATTCAACTTCTGGGTCTCCAAATTTTCCACGTGGCCAGAGCTAGCCTTTTATGCCTTGGAGGTGTTGGCCTGCCCGGCGGCCAGCATTTTGTCTGAACGTGTATTCAGCATGGCCGGTGGCATCATTACTGACAAACGCAGCCGCCTGTCAACAGCCAACGTGGACAAGCTGACGTTCATAAAAATGAACCAGGCATGGATCCCACAGGACCTGTCCATCCCTTGTGCAGAATAGACATTTATAACTACCTCCCCTTAACCATATATTCTTGTACTCCAGAGCACTTCTTTATTAAATCCTCTTTTTTTAATTTTACCATTGAGTTGAATGAACCTCTCTTCGGTTTGGGTGCCAGGGCCTAAATATCTGAAAGTGGCCTTCTCCATTGGTGGGTGACATGAAGCCTGATTCTCTGCTTTTGGACCTCTCTCCTCTGTCTGGGTGCTCGGGCCTAAATAACTAAAAGTGGCCTTCTCCGTTGGTGGGTGATATGATGCATCTTTTGCTGCTATGGTACCTCTCTCCTCTGTCTGGGTGTCAGGGGCCTAAATTTCACGTACTTGCTTGCTGTCTTGGTGGCAGATATTTAACACTTTTTACTGTCTAATGACTGCCCCATTGTCTGGGTGTCAGGGGCCTATATGTCGTTTAATCATTTGTTGTCTTGGTGGGAGATATTAAACTCTTTTTACTGTCTAATGACTGCCCCATAGTCTGGGTGTCAGTGGCCTATATTTCATTTAATTTCTTGCTGTCTGGGTGAGAGACATTAAACTCTTTTTACTGTCAAATGACCTCTCCTCTGCCTGGGTGACACAGGTCTACATAAATGATAATGGCCTGTTCCATTTCAGGTTGACCTGAGGCCTGTGTTTGTGTTACGGGAACGCTCTCCTCTTTGCGGGTGCCATGGCCCAGAGTCTGTGAATGAGGGCCTGTGGCACTGCAGTCAGACATCAATCCTTTTTGGCTGTGATGAGAACTTCAACTCCCATAGCATTCCCACCTGATGCCACCCCAACCTCCTATTCCACCTCCTCCTCCAAGTTGCCAATTGATATTGGTTAATTTTTATTTATTTTATTTTAAGTAATTTCCCTATCCACATTTGTTTGCAGGGAATTTACCTACATTTTGCTGCCTTTTGCGGCCCTCTAGCCCTTTTTTGGGCCATTTTACAGCCTTTTTAGTGCCAAAAAGTTCAGGTACCTATTGACTTTAATGGGGTTCGGGTTCAGGGTGAAGTTCGGGTCGAGTTCGGATCCCGAACCCGAACATTTTCGGGAAGTTCAGCCGAATTTCAGGAAAAATTTGTTTAGCACAGAATACGAATTTTGTCACGCTTCGTGGAAACGAATTGCATTTTTTCTTGTTGTGTATTAGTGACAAAAAAAAGTATTATCTGCTATTCAGTGGTGCAGTTATATGTTCTAAAGCTTTTTTGGCGTGTATTAGTGGCAAAAAAAAAGTATTAGTTGCCGTTGTGTGGTGAAGTGAGAAAATTACAGCCCTTTTTGGCGTGCATTAGTGGCAAAAAAAAGTAATATTTGCCGTTCAGCGCTGCAGTTATATGACACTCTGTCATTGTGCCAGTCTGTGGCCTTCTCATGCTGCTGCTGCCACCTCCACACTCTTTCACCTTGCCACTCTGTGGCCTCCTCATGCTGCTGCCACCTCCACACTATGTCACCTTGCCAGTCTGTGGTCTCCTCATGCTGCTGCCACCTCCACACTATGTCACCTGGCCACTCTGTTGCCTCGTCATGCTGCTGCTAAATCAACACTATGCCACTGGGCCACTCTGCGGCCTCATACTGCTGCCACATCCACACCAACACTAGGTCCCCTTGCCACTCTGTGGCCTCCTCATGCAGCTGCTGCCACCTCCACACTGGGTCACCTTGCCACTCTGTGGCATCCTCATGCTGCTGCTGCCACCTCCACACTCTGTCACCTTGCCAGTCTGTGGCCTCCTCACGCTGCTGATGCTGCCACCTCCAAACTATGTCATCTTGTCACTCTGTGGCCTCCTCATGCTGCTGCTGCCACCTCCACACTATGTCACCTTGCCACTCTGTAGCCTCCTTATGCTGCTGCTGCCACCTCCACACTTTGTCACCTTGCCACTCTGTAGCCTCCTTATGCTGCTGCTGCCACCTCCACACTATGTCATCTTGCCACTCTGTGGTCTCCTCATGCTGCTGCCACCTCCACACTATGCCACCCTCATCATGCTGCTGCTGCCACCTCCACACTATGTCACCTTGCCACTCTGTAGCCTCCTTATGCTGCTGCTGCCACCTCCACACTATGTCATCTTGCCACTCTGTGGTCTCCTCATGCTGCTGCCACCTCCACACTGTGCCACCTCGCCACTCTGTGGCCTCGTCATGCTGCTGCTGCCACCTCCACACTATGTCACCTTGCCACTCTGTGGCCTCCTCATGCTGCTACTGCTGCCACCTCCACACTATGTCAAGTTGCCACTCTGTGGACTCTTCATGCTGATTTCACCTCTACACTCTGTCATTGTGCCATTCTATGGCCTCCTTATGCTGCTGCCTCCTTCACACTACGTCACCTTGCCACTCTATGGCCTCCTCATGTTGTTGCTGCTGTCACCTCCACAATATGTCATCTTGCCATTCTGTGGACTCCTCGTGCTGCTGCCACCTCCACAATCTGTCATTGTGCCACTCTGAAGCCTCCTTAGGCTGCTGCCACCTCCACACTATGTCAACTTGCCACTCTGTGGCCTCCTCATGCTGCTGCTGCTGTCATATCCACACTATGTCACCTTGCCAGTCTGTGGCCTCCTAATGCTGCTGCTAACTCAACACTATGTCACTGGGCCACTCGGTGGCTTCCTCATGCTGCTGCCACCTGAACACTATGTAAATGGACCACTCTGCGGTCTCCTCATGCTGCTGCTGCTGACACCTCCTCACTATGTCACTGGGCCACTCTGTGGTCTCTTCATTCTGCTGCTTCCTCAACACTATATCATTGGGCCACTCTGTGGACTTTTCAAGCTGTTCTCCCACCCTCCCCACTCCATAACTGGGCCACTATTTTGCTTTTTTGGCCAGTTTGACATGATCATTTATTTGACCCTTCTTCTGGTCTGTCAGAAGGAAGGAAAAATGAGACGCACAATGGATCCAGCTGTGTAGCAGCTGTAAGGCCTGTATGGTCCCATCAGAATTAGCTTATGATTTGGTAGCCAAAAGCAGGAGTGGGTACAAAACACAGAAGACATGCAAATATTCCATTCACGTGTCATCCCTGTTTTGGATCCACTCCTTTTTTTTATTTTTTTGGCTTTAGCAATACTGATGGATTACTGACCAAATGCTGACCAAGTGAAGGCGTATGGTCAACAGACAGGATCTGTTTTTTGGGGGGGTTATTGTTCTGACGGATAGAAGAAGGGCAAAATAATCAGTGACTTCAACACAAACTTACTGCTGACACCCTCTCCACTCTGTCAGGGGGGCTCTACTTGTATAAGCGTTTAATAGAACAGGTTCTGTAGACATCTATGTGGAATCAGCTGATGACGGTGTAAGAGGAATGCGCTCTTTCATTCTACAGTAGGATCTTGATCCTCTGCACAGTTCTTTATACCTGTAAGGCTGAGCTCACACTTGAGTTATTTGGTCAGTTTTGGCCCCGTAACTGCCCAAATATGTGAAGTGTGCAGTGATTCTAAGAGTGACGCCTGTCATGTGCGTGTCATACTGACTCACAGTATTGTTTCACTACCACAGCAGACTCCCTATATAAATGATATAAATGAGTAAGATTACTCAAATTGGATTTAGCCAGTTCTTGGCAAGGGGTTATGTATACACCTGTACAGATAAACTTAGATATGATAAACAAATGGAGTAAAGCAGGGAAAATTGAAAATAAATGAAAATGAAAAAATAATGCACCTGTAAATGTGTCAAAAGATAGAGATAAAGGGAGGAATTTTTTACGCACATGACATATCCAAAGTGCCATGAATGGCCTAAAGAATGCAGCTGAAATTCTGCTGCCATTTGGATAAACAGTTTGTTTGTTTTTAAATCCATTTGGCCTCACATTGTAACACTTTCTTGTCCCAATTCCCTCTTTTCCCTGTCTGACCACTTCAATACCCATGTAGCTCAAACAATCAGTCCCACCTTATGTGCCGCACAATAGATATATTTCTTTGATTCATTACATCCCCTATGTGATCACGGGGTCGTCCCTATCAGAGCGGGTGCTCCGTATATGACAGGCAGGAATTTATAGCCCATATCCCCTATCTATCTAGGGCTAACTCTCTGAGGGCGATTTTGCTTTTGTCCCATAAAGACCTGCATATACAAAGGAGCTCCTGATCCATTGCTTTGAAAGATGTTACCTGAAAGGACATGAATTGCAAGAGATACGGTAGATAAACGCCATTCTCTACATGTCTGGTTTGGTAAGAACGTTCTAATTTGCCAATGAAACGATTATACCTTCCTGGTAATTATATTATTTTTTGTCTTATATTTATTTTAGGGTGCAAATATTTGTTCTCATGTTTGGTAACCATTATGTAATAACTAGACATTAGGCCCGTTACAATAACGGGCGCTAGAACATTAGTTCTGACAGTGTTATGGGGGATCTGTGGATGACACTGTTATGGGGGATCTGTGGATGACACTGTTATGGGGGATCTGTGGATGATAAACTGTTATGGTGGTCTGTGGCTGACACTGTTATGGGGGATCTGTGGCTGACACTGTTATGGGATGGATCTGTGGATGGCACTGTTATTGAAGATCTGTGGCTGACACTGTTATGGGGGATCTGTTGGTGACACTGTTATGGGGGATCTGAGGCTGAGACTGTTATGGGGGGACTGTGGCTGACACTGTTATGGGGGGACTGTGGCTGACACTGTTATGGGAGGTCTGTGGCTGACACTGTTATGGGGGTCTGTGGCTGACACTGTTATGGAGGTCTGTGGATGACACTGTTATGGGGGTCTGTGGCTGACACTGTTATGTGGGTCTGTGGCTGACACTGTTATGGGGGTCTGTGGCTGACACTGTTATGGGGGTCTGTGGCTGACACTGTTATGGGGGGTCTGTGGCTGACACAGTTATGGGGGGTCTGTGGCTAACACTGTTATGGGGGGTCTGTGGCTGACACAGTTATGGGGGGTCTGTGGCTGACACTGTTATGGGGGGATCTGTGGATGACACTGTTATGGGGGTCTGTGGCTGACACTGGTATGGGGGGTCTGTGGCTGACACTGTTATGGGGGGGTCTGTGGCTGACACTGTTATGGGGGGGTATGTGGCTGACACTTTTATGGGAGTATCTGTAGATGACACATAGCATCGTATGCTATGTTTCATCCACAGATTCCCCCATAACAGTGTCGATTGGAGTTTTCTCCCCAATAACAGTGTCGATTGGAGTTTTCTCCAATCCGATGTTATATTTTAACTTCAAGTGTCCCCATCACCATGGGAACGCCTCTGTGTTAGAATATACCATTGAATCTGAGTTAGATCGTGAAAACTCAGATCGGACAGTATATACAGAGGCGTTCACATAGTGATGGGGACACTTCAAGTTAGAATATACTGAGAAGCCTGTATATACCAGCCCCCTGCTGCCTGACAGCACCTGACCTCTTACAGGGGGCTGTGATCTGCACAATTAACTCCTCCCCTCCATTAAAATCATTGGTGGCCAGTGCGCGGCCTCCACTCCCCCCCCCCTATTAAAATCATTGGTGGCCAGTGTGCAGCCTCCCCCTCCCCTCCATTAAAATAATTGGTGGCCAGTGTGCGGCCTCCACCCCCCCCCCCCCTATTAAAATCATTGGTGGCCAGTGTGGAGCCTCCCCTTCCCCCCCTATTAATAATCATTGGTGGCCAGTGTGTGGCCTTCCTTCCCCCCCCCGCATTAAAATCATTGGTGGCCTGTGTGCGGCCTCCCCCCCCCCCAATTAAAATCATTGGTGGCCAGTGCGGCCTCCCCTCCCACCCCCCCTATTAAAATCATTGGTTGCCAGTGTGCGGCCTCCCCTCCCCCCCATTAAAATCATTGGTGGCCAGTGTGCGGCCTCCCCCCCCCATTAAAATCATTGGTGGTCAGTGTGTGGCCCCCCCCCAACTTAAAATCACTGGTGGCCAGTGCGGCCCCCCCCCCCCTATTAAAATCATTGGTGGCAGTGGCCACAGGTGAACACCCGCCCTCCCTTCCCCCCATCATTGATGGCAGCGGAGCGGCAGTTCCAATCGGAGTCCCAGTGTAATCACTGGGGCTCCGATCGGTTACCATGGCAGCCAGGATGCTACTGAAGTCCTGGCTGCCATGGTCACTTAGCAGCATTATACTTACCTGCACTGTCTGTGTCTGCCCGGTGATCCTTCTGCTAGTAAGTGACAGGTCTGTGCGGCGCATTGCTTATAGCACAGACCTGTCACTTACCAGCAGAAGGAGCAGACAGCGCAGGTAAGTACAACGCTGCTAAGTGACCATGGCAGCCAGGACTTCAGTAGCGTCCTGGCTGCCATGGCTGATCGGAGCCCCAGCGATTACACTGGGACTCCGATTGAACTGCCGCTCGCTACTAATGATGGGGGAGCAGTGTTCACCTGTGGCCACTGCCACCAATGATTTTAATAGGGGGAGGAGGCCGCACTGGCCACCAATGATTTTAATTAGGGGGAGGAGGCCGCACACTGGCCAATGATTTTAATACTAGGGAGGGAGGGGTCTGGCCCCTGCCGCCTGGCAGCACTGACCTTTTACAGGGGCTGTGATCCCCACAATTAACTCCTCAGGTGCGGCACCTGAGGGGTTAATTGTGGGGATCACAGCCCCCTGTAAGAGGTCGGGTGCTGCCAGGCAGCAGGGGGCCAGTCTGTACACATTTCTTAGTAAATTCTAACTTGAAGCGTCTCCATCACTATGAGAACGCCTCTGTGTTAGAATATACTGTCCGATCTGAGTTTTCACGATCTAACTCCGACAGTATATTCTAACACAGAGGCGTTCCGATGGTGAGTCTGTATATAATGGCCCCCTGCTGCCTGGCAGCATCTGAACTGTGTCCGTTGAGTGTGTGGCGAATCCTCTGTGCACCGCACATGCACACTTTAGAATTCGGCACACACGCACGGACGTCAGGGACACAGGGATTTTATTATAATAGATATGTAAAAGTGTAAATAGAGATGACATGTTATGACGTAGAGAAGGATGTTGTGGAGTCCAGTCAGATACTGGGGAAGCATCTGTACCCAGGAAGGAGAATGCTGCAATTGGATTGTCCTGTCAGCAAGGTCGATTGAAGGACGTCACCCCCAACTCTAAAAGGACCTTTGCTTGTCAAGCTGCATCCAAAAGTGGTTTCAAAACTGCATGACCCTAAAGACCTCAGGCAGGATTGCAATTTCTGCACCTGTGTGATGACAATGGCAATGTTCCGAAGCTTGATTTAATATATCCCCTTTCTGTTTAAAGAGGACCTGTCACCTCTTCTGACACGCCAGTTTTAAAAGCATCATGCATATCCCATGTAATAATTCTGGAGCATCTATTCTTATGACTCTATGTTATGCCATTCCTTTATTATTTCTAGCACTTCAGACTGCTAGCAATTCATTCATAACTTTCAGTAAAAATAATAAAGGAATGGCATAACATAGAGCCATAAGAATATATGCTCCAGAATTGTTATTACATGGGGAATGCATGAAGCTATTGAAACAGGGATGTCAGGAGAGGAGACAGGTCCTCTTTAAAGAAGGACCCAATATAGGATATCTCTGGGGTGGTTGGGCTCTCACAAATGGGCTGCTGCTAAGACAGAAGTGGTGGCACATTTGCAGGTACTGGAAGCACATAATTCTGCTCAGGGATGAGACAATAGATGTTGTAGCTGTTCTTTTCTTGTTCTTCTCTTTGGACATCATGACGGAAGAGTAGTAAGTGTATGGTAATGACTTTAAGAGGTTGTGTCATTTTAGCAAATGGCATTTATTATGTAGAGAAAGTTAATACAAGGCACTTACTAATGTATTGTGATTGTCCATATTGCCCCCTTTGCTGGCTTGATTCATTTTTCCATCACATTATGCATTGCTTGTATCCATTGTTATGACCAACCTACAAATCAGCAGTGGTGGCCATGCCTCCATACTATAAGAAAAAGAACCAGCCACTGTGCACTTCTGCTGTCCTGGCGACCAGAAAAGCAGGCGACCTGGCCATTTTTTGCAAATCTGACATGTGACAATTTATGTGGTGATAACTTTAAAACGCTTTTACTTATCCAAGCCATTCTGAGACTGTTTTCTTGTCACATATTGTACTTCGTGACAATGGTAAATTCAAGTCAAAATATTTCATTTTTATTTATAAAAAAAAATACCAAATTTACAAAAAAAATTGAAAAATTCACAATTTTCAAAATTTCAGTTTCTCTTCTTTTAAAACAGATAGTGATACCTCCTAAAATAGTTATATTCCCATATGTCTACTTCATGTTTGTAACATTTTGTAAATTACATTTTCTTTTTTTGGGGCGTTAAAAGGCTTAGAAGTTTAGAAGCAAATCTTAAAATTTCTAGGAAAATTTCCAAATTTCCAAAACTGTTTTTGCAAACTTTGTTAACCCTTTAGGTGTTCCCAAGAATTAAAGGAAATTAGATGAAATTTCAGAATTTAACTTGTTTGTCAGATTTTCCATTTTAATCCATTTCCAGTAACAAAGCAAGGGTTAACAGACAAACAAAACTCAATATTTATTACCCTGATTCTGTAGTTTACAGAAACACCCCATATGTGGTCGTAAACTGCTGTACGGGCACACAGCAGGGCGCAGAAGAAAAGGAGCATCATGTGTTTTTTGGAGGGCAGATTTCACTGGGATAATTTTATGTTGCCATGTCATATTTGAAGAACCCCTGATGCACCCCTTGAGTAGAACCTCCAAAAAAGTAACCCCATTTTGTAAACTACGGGATAAGATGGCAGTTTTGTTGGTACTATTTCAGGGTACATATGATTTTTGGTTGCTCTATATTTAAATTTTTGAGAAGCAAGGTAACAAAAAAATAGCTGTTTTTATTTTGTTTTTTACAATGTTCATCTGACAGGTTAGATCATGCTTTTTTTTATAGAGCAGGTTGTTACGGACGCGACAATACAAAATATGACTACTTTTTTTTGCTATTTGCTTCAGTTTTACATAATAAAGCATTTCTGAAAAAAAAAATTTGTGTCTCTATATTCTGAAAGCCATAGTTTATTTTTATTTTTTTAGGTGACTGTCTTATGTAGGGGCTCATTTTTTTCATTATGAGATGGCGGTATGATTCGTACTATTTTAGGATGCATATGACTTTTTAATCACTTGGTACTTTTTGTGATGTAAGGTGACAAAAAATGGCTTTTTTGACACAGTTTTTATATATATTTTTTTACAGTGTTCACCTGAGGGGTTAGGTCATGGGATATTTTTTATAGAGCAGGTTGTTATGGACGCGGCAATACCTAATATGTATACTTTTTTATTTATTTAAGTTTTACACAATAAAAGCATTTTTGAAGAAAAATAATCATGTTTTAGTGTCTCCATATTGTGAGGGCCATTTTTTTTTAATTTTTTGTCTTAGTTAGGGTCTCATTTTTTGCGGGACGCAATGACGGTTTAATCGGTACTATTTTGGGGTGTGTACGACTTTTTGATTGCTTGGTATTACACTTTTTGTGATGTAAGGTTACAAAAAATAGCTTTTTTTACACCGTTTTATTTTTATTTATTTTTTTATTTTTTTTATTTTTTTACGGTGTTCACCTGAGGTCATGTGATATTTTAATAGACCTGGTTGTTTGCGGATACGGTGGAACCAAATATGTCTACTTTTTTATTTTTTTCACTTTTAACATAATAAAATCATTTTTGAAACAAAAAAAATAATGTTTTAGTGTCACCATATTCTGGGAGCCATTTTTTGTGGGATGAGGGGACGGTTTGATTGGTGCTATTTTGGAGGCATACGCCTTTTTGATCACTTGGTGTAAGGTGACAAAAAAATGGTTGTTTTAGCACAGTTTTTATTTTAATGTTCTACAGCGTTTAGATGAGGGGGTGGATCATGTGATATTTTTATAGAGCTGGTCGTTACTACGTGGCAATAACCAATATGTCTGTTTTTCTTTTCTTTTTTACAATTTTTTGTGTTTTATTTGTGGAAAGGGGCTTTTTTTTACTTGAAACTTTCTTTTTTTTTATTATGAAAATATTTTTTAACATTTTGTTTACTTTTTATTTTTGTCCCACTCTGGGACTTCAACTTCTGGGGTCTGATCCCCTCTGCAATGCATTACAATACAGCCTGCTTTTACGCTGACAGCCTGCCTGTGAGACCCAACCTAAGGGGCTGGATCTTACAGGCTTCCGTAGAAGGCAAGCCCTGATGCCTATGGAAGGCATCAGGCTGCCTTCTCTGCCATTGGGTCCCTGCCACTGCAGCACGGGGACCCGATGTAGATGCGGAGGGCACGCGTACCCTCTGCATGCCGCGGTCAGGGGGTTAATACACTGGCATCGGGTATGCAGCAGAGGCCTGGTGGGCTTCTGCATCCGCCCGATCATCCCGCCGTACATGTACAGCGCTGGTCCTTAAGTCACGTCCACCGGCGCCGTACATATACGGCAGGGGTTCTTAAGGGGTTAAGAAGAAAGTGTTTTTACAATCCAGTACTTAAGATGTTTGAGGTCTCCTATAGACACAAACTTCTTTCTTTAGACAGAAAAATCTCGACATTCCAAAGAGATCCAAAGCCCAGAGATGTATATACAGAAACCGTGACATGTAGGCAGCAGGGGGAATGAACTCTGGAGCCTAAAAATGTAAACAGATAATATAAGAGAGCAATGGATGGCCAAACATGAGCTAAGTATAACAAGATAAAAACAAGGAGCCACCACATATTAACTCAATGCTGACGCCTAAACTTAGTAGTCACAACAGCATTAATTTAAAGTGTGCATGGCAAATATTTGCTGAACATGTACGCTGGAACAATAGAAATATTAAGCATTTTTGGCCCTTGAAATTCTCCAGTGTAGGGCTCATTCACACGGCCGTAGGTGGGCCGTTCCGTGCATTAATGCACTGTCAACCTCCGTACTGCTGCCGGGATGAATCTGCATTCGTCCATTCCACAAAAAGACAGAGCAATTTCTATCTTTTTGCGCAATGGAAGTACGGAACAGAACCCCACGGAAGCACTCCGTAGTGCTTCCGTAGTGTTCCGTTCCATGATTCTGTTCTGCATCTCCGGATTTGCGGACCCATTGAATTGAATGGGTCCGTATCTGTGATGCAGAATGCACACGAAACGGTGCCCGTGTATTGCGGATCTGCAAATGCGGTCCACAATACGGCATCGGGCAGCACACGTTCGTGTGCATGAGCCCTTACAGTTCATTAACTTTAATGCTATACAATAAACATAAAAAATGTCTACTTGAATTGCACATCGGAATTTACAATAATAACTGTCTATAAAGATGTTGAGCCTGAAATAACCTAAATCATGTCACAATGATTCTCATATTAACCCTTTCCTGACATGGCAATTTTCCATTTTGCACTTCCCGGAGCCATAACATTTTTATTTTTTTCGTTCACATATGAGAATTGTTTTTTGTGGGTAAAGTTATACGCCTTTTTACTGCTGTAAACAAATGGGGTTTTAGCTAAACAACTGGCTTAAATCATTCATTACATGTACCCAAAATGGTGCATTATAAACTATAACTTGTCCTGCAAAAATTAAGACCTCACACAGGTACACTGATGAAAAAACATAAAAGTTAAAGCTCTTGGAATGCGATTTTAAAAAAATGTGTGTGGTCACTAAAGGGTTAATATTGCATAAAATGTAATGGAAAGTTGGAATAAAATTCCAAATGTGGTAGCATTGGAAAAAAAGCGCAATTCCATCACAGTTTTATGGGTTTTGTTTTTACAGCATTCACTATGCTGCAAAACTGAACCTTGCCCTTCTTTCTCTGGGTCAGTATGATTACAACTAGAGATGAGCGAATTTCATATTTTATTTCACGCTTCTTTTGGTGGTAAAAGCAGAATCGCGTTATGGATTCCGTTACCACAGACCATAATGCAATTCTATGACGGAATGCATAACGGAATACCTTTAGAGAAATTCCGTTAGTCATGCCATCATGATAGAAGTCTATGGGCTGCAAAACGGATCCGTCCCAATTCCGCTGTGCAGGGGAGTCCTCTGGACTTCTATTATGACGGAATGAATAAGGGAATGCCTTTAGAGGCATTATGTTATGCATTCAGTCATAGAATTGCGTTATGGCCTGTGGTAATGAAATCTAACCCCTATACATGCTTTAGATTTATGTCTATGGAGATTTGTGAGGGCTATTTTTTTGCTGGATAATCTGTAGTTTATATTGATACGATTTGGGGTGTGTATGACTTTTTGATCACTTTTATAAAAGATGAAGCGATAATAAAAAACGGCAACTCACCTTTTTTAATTTTTTTTTGTTCATTATGCCATTGGCTGTATGGAACAAATATTTTTACATTTTAATAATACAGGCAATGTCTAGGATGTTTATTTTTTCATTACTTATTTTTATTTTGGCAATGCAATAGTTAGACTGCCATTGGTATTTACTAAGGGCTCTTGGAATGCTAACAGCAAATACTGTTGTATTTGTACAATGTCAACACCCATCTGAATTCCTTGACAATTAATGTAGCGGTACTACAGCCGTCTGCAGTAGCTGCAGCCCTCATACCACCACAGGCTATTTCCAAGGCCGGGTCATGTCAATATGAAGGAAATCCGAAGCAATGCCTTGGCCTTATAAACCAGTGTATCCTGAACTTTGAGCTGATGCCCCACCGATTTCTGACTGCTTCAAGGTGAATTTTATGATGTCCTCTCTCTCTAGGGAGAAGCGCTGGCATGGATAAACCCACTGTGGGGAGTGAGAAATAATCCATTTACTAACAGCCTAAGTGACTTCTTGGAGACCTGCTAAAAAGTTTTTTTCAGTGCTCTACTTCTGCTGCCTTTTCCCCACTACGGCTATATTAGGACAGTCTATCTGTGGGTCAATACTATATGTCATCCAGTTTTGAACTCTGCTCTCAGAACTGGAATAAAGCAGCTCGAGTGGCAGCTTTTGTGGAGGGATTGCTGGTCGGATTAAAGATAAATTGGCTGATTAGGGAAGAAATCTGTTGATCTTGGTGATGTTAACTCTTCAAACAACATCAATTATTGAGGGTGCTATGCTACATATTTGTACCCAGCCCTCAGCCCAGTGATACTGCAAAATAATTTTTAATCCATCTGTTACTGAGGTGGGGGTCGGCGGCCATTTTAGCAACTGCTGTGTCCTTGGAACTGCATGTGACCTGCATGTGTGCCACCCCAGGGACGTCAGTCTAATTTTTTTGGTAGCTCAGTGGAGGAAAAATCCCTTTTTTCTGGCAGGTCAAGTCCCCCTACATTACCTATTTTATCATTTTGGGGTGACATTTCTGTAGCTGCTGTAATAAACCCATACTGGCGTACCACAGAGCACGTTTGCATTCACCACTGAAAAAACAATTTTAAAATTTTGCGGTGACATAGTACATTTCTGTAGTTGATGGAATAAACCCGTACTGTCGTACCACAGACCACGTTTGCATACACCGCTGAAAAACCTATTTGAAAATTTTGCGGTGACATTGTGCATTGCTCTAGTTGCTGCAATAAACCCGTAGTGTCGTACCACACAGCACATTTCCATACACCGCTGAAAAATCTATTTTAAAATTTTGCGGTGAAAAACTGCATTCCTGTAATTGGGTTAATAAACCTGTACTGTTGTGCCACAGAGCACGTTTGCATACAACACTGAAAAACCTGTTTTATAATTTTCGGGTGACATACTGCATTTCTGTAGTTGGGTTAATAAACCCGTACTGTTGTGCCACAGAGCATGTTTGCATACAACGCTGAAAAACCTAATTTAAAATTTAGCAGTGACATACTGCATTCCTGTATTTGGGGGAAATTAACCCGTATTGTTCTTCCACAGAGCAGTGGAACCTATTTTGAAATTTAGCAGTGACATATTGCATTTCTGTAGTTTGATGCAATAAACATTGGTTTTGTGCTACATTGCAGATCTGAAGCCTACCCTGTATTTCAGTCATTTTAAGTAACCTTTTGAACTCCGCATTTACATAGTTGGCTGCAAACACACAGGTTTCTGTTAGTGAACTTAATTGTTGACTATTGGCAGTTAAATTGATACCGCAGATAAACCATCTGTTAGTTTAGTGGGTGAACGCAAATAATGAGGAGAACATGAAATAAGGGACGTGGGCATGGTTGTGGTGGTGTTGGTGGAGCTCCTTTTGCTGGGAGAGGACTAGAGATGTCCCGAACTATTCGCCGGCGAACATCGCTTGTTCACGTTTGCCGCGGCAGGCGAACATATGCGATGTTCGGTCCACCCCCTATACATCATCGAGTAAAATTTTACCCTGTACCTCACCGTCAGCAGACACATTCCAGCCAATCAGCATGCCCTCCCTCCCAGACCCTTCCACCTCCTATCAAAAAGCAAGGACAGCATCCATCTTAGATTTATTCTGAAGCTGCAGTGTTAGAGCAGGGAGAGTGCTGCTGCTGAATTAATATAAGGATTCTAGAAAAAGTGTTAGCTACTAGTGTTCTGTGTCCACTCCAGTCTTTAAAGACTCATCTGCTGTAAAAGCCCTTTTTAGGGCTAGTACATCAGTCTGCTTTTTGTTTTATATATATATATATATATATATATATATATTATATTGCAGTTGCCTGCCCGTGTGTGAGAGGCCGCAGGCCCACAGACTGTACTGTGTGCACACCACTCATATAGGGTGGCACAGTACCTTGCAGATAAAGAAGTCATTAAATTTTTACCCTTTAATACAATTGCAGTTGCTTGCCTGTGTGTGTCAGGCGGCCCACACAGACTGTACTGTGCCCACTGTCAGTGCCCACCACTCATATCGGGTGGCACAGTGCATTGCAGATAAAATAGTCATTAAATTTTTACCCTTTAATATAATTGCAGTTGCCTGCCAGTGTGTGTCAGGCCCACACAGACTGTACTGTGCCCACTGCCAGTGCCCACCACTCATATCGGGTGGCACAGTACCTTGTAGATAAAGAAGTGATTTAATTGTTACCCTTTAATATAATTTCAGTTGCCTGCCAGTGTGTGTCAGGCGGCCCACACAGACTGTACTGTGCCCACTGTCAGTGCCCACCACTCATATCGGGTGGCACAGTACCTTGCAGATAAAATAGTCATTTAATTTTTACCCTTTAATATAATTGCAGTTGCCTGCCAGTGTGTGTCAGGCCCACACAGACTATACTGTGCCCACTGCCAGTGCCCACCACTCATGTCGGGTGGCACAGTACCTTGCAGATAAAAAAGTCATTTAATTTTTACCCTTTAATATAAATGTATTTGCCTGCCAGTGAGTGTCAGGTCCACAGACTGTACTGTGTGCACACCACTCATATAGGGTGGCACAGTACCTTGCAGATAAAAAAGTCATTTAATTTTTACCCGTTAATATAATTGTATTTGCCTGCCCGTGAGTGTCAGGCCCACAGACTGTACTGTGTGCACCCCAAATTGGAAGTAAGAGGACCGACCAATCATCTTTTTCAATCTCCCGGTTCCTAAAATCTATTC
Organism: Bufotes viridis; assembly: GCA_033119425.1. Taxonomy (NCBI): domain Eukaryota; kingdom Metazoa; phylum Chordata; class Amphibia; order Anura; family Bufonidae; genus Bufotes; species Bufotes viridis. Next base: position 94,760,700 of record CM065597.1, on the reverse strand, counting down.
ACGTCCCCTGATAGGTGACGTAACAGTGATTAAACTGATAGGAATAGTACTACTTAACACACCACTCATATAGCGTGTCACAGTACATTGCACGGCGCACGCGCAGTGCCCCACATCGGAAGTAAGAGGACCGACCAATCATCTTTTTCCATCTTCCGGTTCCTAAAATCTATTCACATCCCCTGATAGGGGACGTAACAAGGATTAAACTAATAGGAATAGTACTACTTAACACACCGCTCATATAGAGTGGCACAGTACATTGCACGGCGCACGCGCAGTGCCCCAAATTGGAAGAAAGAGGACCGACCAACCATCTTTTTCCATCTCCCGGTTCCTAAAATCTATTCCATACACCGGCCCCTGATAGGGGACAAAACAGAGATTAAACTGGTAAGAACAGATTTTTTTAATTTAAAAAAAAAGAGGACAGCCTCTGCGGAGCTGAGTATTTTTTGGCCGCGTTACTGAACGCTCATGCACAATGGCTGTAGGCTTATGCGTCCTTTTGCGGAGGTGACAAACCTGGTCAGTCAAACCCAAGGCAACATCATCGACCTCATCCCATATGCGTTTTTTCTGGAGTGTGCCCTGCGAAGAGTGCTGGATCAGGTCGTAGATGAGCATAAATAGGAAGAGTTGTGGTCACCATTACTACCAGAAGCAGCCTTGTCGTCGATTGCTGGACCTGCGGCAACGCAGAGAGAGGAGTTTGAAGAAGAGGAGTTAGAGGAGGAAGGTGGCTTTAAGGAGGTGGAAGACGAACCACATCAGGCGTCCCATTGGGCTTGTTGTCACCTTTCGGGGACTCCTGGTGTTGTACGTGGCTGGGTGGAGGAAGAGACCTTTAATGATGTCAGTGAGGACAAGGAACGGGACATGGCTAGCTTGGTATCCAAACTTGTGCAAATGGAGTTTGCGGTTGTGCAAATGAACTGTTTGCGGTGCGTTAAACAGGGTTTGGTCTGTCAGAGTTTGGTCTTTCACTGTGAAGCAGGCGTAACCCTTACACTACCTGATCGATACAACATCATACCTGATCGTATACACACACTGGATGTTTTAAAGCACGTTGTTCCAAACAATCTAGGAATTTTAGGTGATTTATGCCCTTTATGGATTAAAACCCGACTCTGCGTCAACTATGTAATTTTCCATGGGAGTTTTGCCATGGATCCCCCTCCGGCATGCCACAGTCCAGGTGTTAGTTCCCTTGAAACAACTTTTCCATCACTATTTGTGGCCAGAAAGTTCAGCGCCAACTACAGCTCCAAGTGAAACACCCTCCACAGGTGTGAGTAGGCAACAGAACCTGCAGAATTATTTGCTAGGCCCGAATGCAACTCTACGAATGGTAAGGCCAGAACAAGTACAGGTGCTAGTAGATTGGGTGGCTGACAGTGCCTCCAGTACCTTAACATTGTGTCCCACTGCTGAAAGCTCAGAGTTGGCACTTGCAGCCCATGCACATCAGTCTTTCACCTCATTCCCTTGCAAATCAGCCAAGCAATCTGAGCCCCAAGTCATGCAGCAGTCTCTTATGCTTTTTGATGACTCTGCTGGCAGGGTTTCCCAGGGCCATAACCATAGCCCTGCCCCAGAAGTGGAAGAGATTGAGTGTACGGATGCCCAACCACTTAGGTTTGAGGATGAGGACATGGGAAGACCATCGCAGCACGTCTCTGATGATGACGAAACACAGGTGCAAACTGCTGTGGCTTTCTGGGTTGTGCAGACCGACAAAGAAGGCAGGGGGGGTGAAGACTGGGAAGATGATGTTGAGAACGATGAGGTCCTACACCCCAAAATATACCACTTACATCCATGTTATTCATGGGTTAGGAAAAATCATATTTTTAAGGCCAGGAATTACCTTTGCGGCCTGCGGTTCATATGTGCCGGGGCCAATAATATAGTTAATCTGTCTGGGAGTTCAGGGGTTGACATATTCAAATTTTTTGCTGTCAAGTAACCCTGCACTGCATAGGTGACAGGGATAGGGATGAGCGAACCCGAACTGTATAGTTCGGGTTCGTACCGAGTTTTGGGGTGTTCATGACCCGGACCCGAACCCGAACATTTACGTAAAAGTTTGGGTTCAGGTTCGTTGTTCGGCAATTTCTATGGCGCATTTTGAAAGCCTGTGAAAAAAGATGTGGCGGCACACTCATCAGAAGGGAGCACAATAAGATTATATATATATATAAAAAATATATCCTTTAGTTAATAATAAAATGAATCAACCAACAATGAATATTGTGAAACAAAATGATAAAGGTAGTCACCTATAGCATATGTGTATATAGTCTCTAATTAAATGATACACAGTCTATAGGGCTCCGATAGAGATGGGGGATAGATAAAATATTACTGGTATTATGCTTCTGTAGCCTCGAGATGGTTAAATGTCCATACAACACTTGTCCATATGGTGCCCGTATATATCTTGTTTATATCAGCTTCAAATAATGCAAATATCCATGAATCAATTGTCCATATGTAAAAAATAGATGAGGGTGATATCAATAACGCAAGCTCATTAATATCTGATAAAGTTCCCTTAGTGGAATAATAGACAGGAAACTGTCTCTGTATGTTGAAGTAATAAGTCTTAACAGGTCCAGACCATTATGATATAAGGATGGCCAACTCTTACTTCTGGTTTTTACTATCCACCTCCTTACCTTACCGTAAATTCTAGTCGGGTGCTCACCACTGTAGTTCTCCAGTCACCCGCAGCGTCCCGTGCGATGTTCGGGTCTCTGATGCGGCGTCCCACGTGACCCGGGGAGGAAGTGAGGGAAGCGGTACGTTCCTTCCTGGTAAGGCACTCTGGGTCCTAGTGCCAGACGTATTGGTCTGGTGCTTTCACACAATTTAATTTCATTTAATAGAGAATTGTGTAAATGGCAAATTTCTAAATCACTTCTTTTAAAAAAAATATGCCTGCATCCACCTGAAAAACGGCTGTAAAGTCATTGTGACTAGGGGCCTCACTTTCACTTATTCTGCAGTCCACTGCCTGCTGTCAGGCAAGATCTGTCCCTAATAACAGAGAATCTGAAGACGGCTCACAGGAAATGGGGTGTGTCAGAGCTAGCTGAGCCTGATAAAAGAACTGCTTCTAAGCCGCTTTTGGAGATTATAGGAGCCCCCTGTTTGTCTGTAGGTGTGATTTCCCCCTCCTTATCTATTTTGTGAGTCAGGAGCTGAAAATAAACATAGTGGGAAGTAAGTGAAAGAATGTCACAGAAGTACTGTGCTGGCAGATTTCACAGAAGGGATACACTCCCTGCTACTGAGTAAAATGCATCTAGCTGTGCAGCTGAAACAGGGGATAATATGGCTGAAAGGGACTTTAAGGAAGCCTTTTGAAAACCCAGGTACACTTTAAGTATTTACTGTTAAAACTTAATCAAGCCAGGCAAAATCTTGAGGAAAAATCAGCCCATCTGCCCCTTGTAGTCTTGAATGTCTTATCAAACTTTGAATGTACTGTAGAGCTACTTTCAAATAAAAATGGGTGGTGTAGTGAAACCCAATTCTGAAGCCCTATACATTTATGCCTCATTCACACGTCTGTGATGAAATCCTTGATAAGATGGTCAGTGATGCTTCCTTGAAGATGTCCGTGAATGATCCGTGTTTGGTCCGTGTGTCTGTTTTTGCTCTTCATGTGTCATTCATGTTTTATGGACACTGTACAGCTGAAAATTAATTTTCATAGCCTCCTCAACGGTCCGTGAAACATGGATGAAACACATATGACACCTGTGTTGCTTCCATGTTCTTCACGGACCCATGAATTATAATAAGCATAATAGATCTGTGAACAAGGACAATAGAGCTTGCTTCTGTGTTAAAACCACAGATCGTGATAAAACACGGATGTGTGAATACACACATCAAAATGAAAGGATATGTGTGCTGTCTGTGGAGGACACGTACAGCAAACGTCCGTGAACCACTGACGTGTGAATGAGGCATTGGATAGAGTGTTCTAAACTCCAATAATATTGCCCAAATTTTATTTCAATAAATACCCTTAATGTCTTAAATGCAAAGTGTCCCCAGGAAACCTTATTGATTTGATTTGGCTGTCCCCCGAACTGCATTGACAGTAAAACTTAAACAGGCTTTTCAAACTGAATCGAGTTTAGATCCTTAAGTTATGTTCGTTTGGGGAATTCACAAACTAAAATGTTTCCAGAAAGGTGCAATTGGGGATTAATAAAGCTCTACACATATACATTGCTAAGAAATTATTTCTCCAGTTCTGGTTATCTGATAGGATCCCAGTATAGATACAGTGATCGTTGTAGTCAGATATGGGGACCAATACTGCAGATATTAGATGCTCTGCCAAATTTGCTTGATTATGCTTGTAAAGATATATATATATATATATATATATATATAGATATATATATATATATTTTTTTTTTTTTTTTTTTTCTTCCTTCCCGGACTTCAGGTTAAGATTTATGTGATTTATTGATATTTTCTATTATATAAATGGAAATCCGGATGTGATCTGAAGAAGGGGCAAGTACAGCTCCCAAACTCGTTATTAAGTCATCCTAATAAATTACTTCCAACAAAGAATAGTAGCAAGCAGATCCTCTTTTTTCCTTCTTGTCTCACTGCTATTGAAGGTCTGCCAGCCCCTGGACCCGATCGGGACGCGCAGCAGACTCATCTCCACTCTCATGAGCCCTTCAGAGTGTTGTCCCTCCTTTTGCCCAACAGTTAGAGGTAAGCCTCTCCGCTGTCCTCTTACTCCCGTTACCTCACAGGTCCTTCCTATGAGCATGTCTCCCCTTTCTCCTCAATCTATGGTTAGGAATGCAGACCTAGTTGTCAGTCACTGATTAGGATGATCCACATGATTCCTAAGCATAGAAAGAGCACCAATTTAAACAAAATACCAGTTATACTGAATAATTTCCCATTAAACTATATATCAATCTACTCAGCTTGTCCTGCTTTATAAATTTTTGCCTGCAGTCCAGACTACATTTTCATGGTAACAGTTACACTTTAAATAATTTTATTAGAATCTGCATCTTCTTATTTAGATTTTCCCCTTGACTAAACTTTGCTCAGTACTGGAAACAGGTCGTCCAATGTTGTTGGGAAGGATGAGCAGGCTAATTGAGTGAACGTATCGCAAGACATTTTCTTGTGTCATTTCCAAATTAACTTTATGATTGATTTTATATGAACGACTTCAAGATTATGACAGCCAATTATTAACTGTAAGTAGGGTTGAGCGAACCAGAACTGTAAAGTTTAGGTTCGTACCAAAGTTTAGGGTTTTTGGTACCCGAACCCGAACATTTCCGTAAAAGTTTGGGTTTGAGTTCGGTATTCGGCCATTTAATGGCGCTTGTTGAAAGGCTGCAGGGCAGCCAATGAACAAGCGTTTAACTAGTGTGCCCTTAGAAGCCATCACAGCCATGCCTACTAATGGCATGGCTGTGATTGGAATAGAGTCTATACACAGGTGAACGTGTGTATTAAAAGGAGAGCCCTTATTCCATGATGGCGCCATGATGGCGATTTTTATACAATTTTTATAAATTTTTATACATTTGACATATAGAGCCAAATCATCCGTGAATTCTTGGATTTATCAATATAATATATGCCTCTCATTGGTCAATCAATTTATATAATTGATTTATATATCAATATATACAACCGATATGTATAATTGATTTATTTTTGGGGTGGCTATTGTTACTCTCAAATAGCTTACAGCCTTATGTTGAACATATACATGCTTATATACATGTTTTATATATGTTCCCCATACGAGTGTCTTTTATGCCATGTCTATGTTTATCCATGTTTTATAACATGCCATGTCTATGTTTATCCATGTTTTATAACATTCTTATTCTCCTTTTTATTCAATGCTACCCTCCTTTTTGCCAATTTTTATGTATCTCTCATTGTCCTAAGTTTTTGAGCAAAAAGACCTTGGTATATACCCCTTTATTTATTATAGTAACTTCACCTACACTTTGTGTATAATTTCCACCAATCACATACCATTTTATACCCCTGCTTCCGGTATGTGCATATCAATTTTTTATAACCCATATAAACAAAATAAAACTTTTCTAGCAGACTGATATAGGTTTACAATAGACAATTTGAGACATTAAAATTTCCCCCTTCTTTTTATATATAATTTTTTTTAGTATTAAATTGTCTCATTGTATATATCTATCCAGCCTTTTGCGCTCTATATCGGCACCCCTTCCGGTTCTTGCGTTCCAAAGACCGGATATTACGAACTAAGGACACCGTTCTGATCATCGGCACTCTCGGCTGACGTCACTTCCGGTTTTTGCGTTCCACACGCTGGAAATACTCAGCCGGGATGCCGATCCCCACAACAGACGCATCTAGAACCGGCCCCCCTCACATACTCGCTCTTTATTCAAACTATTCGTTTATCATTTTAGCATCACCACTTATTTATAGATATTTATCGATAACTACCACTCTGGTTTATTTATGAACAGGATCACGTCACTTCTGGTTGCGTTCCACACTGAGACGCAAACCGGAAGTGACGTTCCCGATTACATTTTGGCGCTTTTTTTCACCCTTTAAATTCCTGTGTGTCACCCCATACTTGTTATGCTCCTGATGAAGGGGTTGTTGTACCCTGAAACGCATTGAGCTGTACACCACCTGCTTGTGTTTTATTAAAGACGTTGGACAAGAAAGCCCTCCTGCTTGCTGTCATCCGTATACATTCTACAGGCGACCCAGGCGCAGGGGTTTTTCCAATGGGTGTCTTGAGCTTATTCCACTTGGAGACCCCTGGGTGAAGTGAGTTTAAATTTGTATTTATATTTTTTTAACAATATGGTATGTTTCTATATGCTTTTATCCTATCCCTAAAGCCACTTACTGTATAAACTTGACCTGACCACATTACTCTACACACCGTCGATATATCATATTACACGGTTAGTCTAACAAACTGAGACTTTGGCGCCATCATGGAATAAGGGCTCTCCTTTTAATACACACGTTCCCCTGTGTATGGATTCTATTCTGATTATAGCCACTATCCTTTTGTTTAGTGGTCTTATTGCCCCCAGGCAGCCTACCCTCTCAAAAAAATCCTTAAATTTTCTTAACATGTATTACTTATTATACCATCTGTGGTCCTTCCTCTGGCGCCCTGCCAGTTACTTACAGATCCAACTCTTTGGGACTGTCATTTAACCCTCTAATTTTCATTTTTACTGCTTCATGGCTGTGATTGGCCAGCGCAGCATGTGACCCAGCCTCTATATAAGCTGGAGTCACGTAGCGCCGCAAATCACGTCAGCTCTTACTAGTGTAGGGATAGGATAATGCTGTTGTGAGGGAGAGATTAGGAAACAATTCTGGTGTACTTGGTGTTGTTAAATCTGCAAAACTATTATTTTTGTGGGTGCTATGCTACTTTTTTGTACCCATGAGCCCAGTTCCACAAAGAAATAAGCTTTAATCAGAGTCTGTTTGTTAGGTGGGCGTCGGCGACCATTTTTGCAAGTGCAGTGCGCTTGCAACTGCATGTGTGCCAGGAACATTACTTTAATCCTGTTCTGGTAGCTCACTGGGCGACATCTAGCAATTTTTTAAGGACACCTGCACTGCATATGTGCCAGGGGAAGGGAAAATAATATAGGTAATCCATCTGTGACTTCAGGGCCCCAGGGAGGAGAAATATTCCCACTTTTTTCTGTGAACTACACCTGTGCTGAATATCTGACAGTGAAAATCTATTCATTAAATCCATCTGTTAGATTCTAGAGGGACACATTTTTATTTTTTTTTGGCGGTCAAGTACCCCTGCGGCCTGCAGTGCAAACCTGGCAGTGAAAATAATTCAATTACATTAGTCTGTCACATATTTGTGTGACCCAAAGTGATTTTTTTCTCGTTCTGACACCGGCATTGCATATCTGACAAATAAAATCAGTAAATACTGCTGTTACATTGTCGGTTGACAAATTACCATTTTGTGTGCTAGAAAGTAAATTTTTTGACCTGCGCTGCATATCCGAGAGCCCAATAAAACCGTTAAATACTGCATTTACATTTTTGGTTTAAAAAAGCACACTTTTTGCGCTAGATAGTACATTTGCAGCCTGCGCTGCATTTCTGACAGTCCAATAAAACCGTTAAATACTGCATTTACATTGATGGAAGAAAAAACACACTTTTTGTGCTAGATAGTACATTTGCAGCCTGAGCTGTATTTTTGACAGTCCAATAAAACCGTTAAATACTGCATTTACATTTTTGGTTTAAAAAGCACACTTTTTGTGCTAGATATTACATTTACAGCCTGCACTGCATTTCTGAGAGTGCAATATAACCAGTAAATACTACTGTGACATTGTTGGTGAAAAAAATCACTTATTTTTTGCCATAAAGTACATTTGCGACCTGCAGTATATTTCTGAGAGTGCAATATAACCAGTAAATGCTACTGTGACATTGTTGGTGAAAAAAATCACTTATTTTTTGCCATAAAGTATATTTGCGGCCTGCACTGTATTTCTGAGAGTGCAATATAACTAGTAAATACTACTGTGACATTGTTGGTGAAAAAAAACACATATTTTTTGCCATAAAGTACATTTGCGGCCTGTACTGTATTTCTGAGAGTGCAATATAACTAGTAAATACTACTGTGACATTGTTGGTGAAAAAAAACACATATTTTTTGCCATAAAGTACACTTGCGGCCTGCACTGCATTTCTGAGGGTGAAATTTAATCAGTAAATCCAGCTCTTAGATTGTGGGTGGACATTTCCACGGTTATCAGACCAGTCAAGTGGCTTGGAGGGTGTGTTCCTGCTGCACTGCATATTTGACAGGGAAATATATTCTGTAAATTCGGCGACGTTTAGATTTTTGGGTGATCTGTACCCTTTTTTCTTTCAAACTACCCCTGCCCTGCATACCTGACTGGGAAATATATTCTGTAAATTTGGCGGGGTTTACATTGTTGGGTGCTGTAGTTATATGCTGTAAAATCTCCATGATGTCTCCATGATAAATCTGAAGCGTGGGGGCCCCGAGTGGCTTCTACACACTTTTAAAATAAGGGCGAATAGATGCCGGATGACGGGGACGCTCCATGACCCCTTTTTTATTTCAAACTACCCCTGCACTGCATACCTGACTGGGAAATATATTCTGTAAATTCGGCCGCGTTTACATGACAGGGTACTGGTTATTGCCACTCGACCCCTCACTTCTCACCAGGCTGCCTCCCATCCCATTCCCTACCTATTAACCCTCTACCTTCCCTTTCACCCCGCCAATAAAGAACACAGACACGTGGAGGGAATAAATTGGCCACAGCAGCCTTTTATTTAACAAAAACATACATATAAAATAACCCAACATTAACCTAACGCAGGGGGAGGTCCTTAAAGCCCGAAACCTTGGAAACCATGCCGGAGTGTGCCGACCTTACCTCCAGCCGTTGCCTGCTAGCTCGGAGGCACCACAGTTGACTCACCCCAACTATCTCACCACAGCCGCCAACCAACTATGGGAGTCCAGCCCCCACCGTGGGGCCCTCCCATCCTCGTCCTCAGATAAACCCACCGACTCCAAGGACCTCCCACCACCACCAACACCTAGGCTTGACCCCTTAAGCCTTGGCGTCCCTCTACACCCGCACCGCAATCTCCATGCCCTCCTGAAGAGCCAAACACCACATATCTATACCCAGCTCATTAAGGTGAACCCCATTACTGCGCCAAAAACCTCACCACCCCGCTAAACGCTCCGGGCGAACATACGACCGAAGCCGCACTGACTACCATCTCCCGATCTTCCTAATCACCTCCTCCCCTAAACCCCATCTGGCGGCCTCCGTCGTCGCGCCTATCCGAAAGGAATGGCTGGAATACCCCGCATCCCCCATTCCCAACTGAACCAAACACCGCTAAAACACAGCCGAGAACTGGAACCGTGACAGGAAAAATCCATCCGCATGTACCAACAGAGGTGCTACCACCATCACCACCATAATCCCGCATACAACGCACGGGACACATCGCACAATCTGGGATACTCAATAACTGTAAGAGAGTGCAAGGTTCCTTCATCAACGGAAGGTACGTGTCACCGAGGTTCATAGCCTCGGTGAGGTAAGAGCCATTTTGTCTAGTTCCGTCTGGTGACCGACTATTCTCCTCTCAAGTGGATGAGCCAGGCCAAGGAGAGGAATGCTCGGGTCACCAGATGGTTCCTGTCCCTGCAGAACTTTAAGTTCTCAGTGGAACACAGGGCAGGCCGCTTGCAGGGAAATGCGGATGCCCTGTCCCGCGTCCACTGCCTCACATGTGTTCACCCCCTTAGGGTTGAACAAAGGGGGGAGGGGGTGTAAGAGAGTGCAAGGTTCCGTCATCGACGGAAGGTGTCACCGAGGTTTATAGCCTCGGTGAGGTAAGAGCCATTTTGACCAAGTCAGCAGCAGGTAGTGCTACTGACACAATTGCTAGATAGCATGGCTGCAAAGCCGATCCGGGCCGGCTCTTACCGGGAGCAGCTAAAGTGTAGGGTGGGTGGTTGCTCCCCACGACCCAGTCCTGGTTTTGGGCTGGGTTTAAAAACAAAGCCAGCACCAGCAGCTGGGAGAGATTGTGCTGGAGCTGCTGGTAATGCTGTGGATCAAGAGCTTGGAAAGAGGCGTGCAGTCTGCCTGGAAGCCTGAGGTTGGACTTTCCTGCGGCTGGGCTGACAGCCGGGTGCGAACACGCACCTAAACCACACAGGTGACTTGATCCCGTCTTGGACTTTTATTTTGCCTCACGTTTTTGCCATGTGTGTGAAGTAACACTAAGTGACTGTTTTGAGTTTTGTTTGAGCAAGTGTGAAAAAAAACACTGTTTGCTGCACTACCTGGACTCCCTTTGCCTCTATACTGCACCCGCACCGCTGTCTACCAGAGCAACTCCCCACATAACACTACCCACTGACCTCTCCCCTCCACATCGGTCTTGGACCGCCGGATAACCAACTCTACCCGGTCTGAAAAAACATCTACGTCTTCCTGCAACAGGCCCCCCAACCGATCCACCGCCGGACAAACCAGCTCCCCTACTCTCAAAGCTCCAAAAAACGCCAGCAAGAAGGCCAAGCGGAACAAATGCACCTCCCATAATGAAGTGCAAACAACCCCCAAAACCACACCCAATCTCAACAGCAGAAAAAATGATACTGGATGCCGGGAATCCACCCTAGTACCAACCCTGCGCCACCCCTTCAACGTCCGTCGCACCAAAAAGGACTTTTTCATGACGGCCATGTTCCTTAGACGAAAACCAAAAGCCAGCCCCGCAATCCAAACATTCATCTTGGCAACCAACCAGCCCTCCTCCCTGCAGTGCCCAATAAACAACAAGAAAGGTATCTCAAAGTCCTCATCCCCCACCTCTAACCTCGCCTTCCATTCCTCCCAACCCTGCCAAGGCCCTGCATACTTCTCCCACGTCCTGGGCGCCAATGAGGACCGAATCAAACCTATTACTGTGCCTCCAGAACGTCCCAAATGCTCGCCGGGCACTCCAGACCCACTTCCGCTGTGCCAGGAGCCAACTGCCAGACACGGTCCCACTGTGAACGACAGAGAGCGTCAGCAACACAGTTATCCACCCCAGGCACATGCACCGCCACCACCCACGCGTTAAGTAGCAGGCACTCTAGCACCAGCTTCTGTAGAAGCCGCACTACCAATAGCGAAGAAGCCAACAAACTGTTAATTGTTTGCACCACACCCAAGTTGTCACAATGGAACCGCACTGTCTTATTCCGAAAATTGTCCCCCCATAACAATTCCGCAACCACAATCGGAAACAACTCCAACAGCGCCAAATTTTGCACCCATCCACTTCTAACCCAACTGTCCGGCCATTGCCCAGTGCACCATTGAACCCCGCAATAAACTCCATACCCACAACCCCCCGCCGCATAAGAAAACAAATCAAAACCAAACTAACTAACCACTGCATTTATGAACAAGGAGCGCCCATTGTACCGCTTCAAAAACACCCCCCCCCCCCGGAGCCCCCACCAGCCTTCGACAAAGAATTCTGCCCATAGGCATAATCCGGCATGCAAAATTGAGCTTCCCCAGAAGCGACTGCAATTCCCTCAACTTAATTTTCGATAACCTCCCTGCCCTCGCCACCTCCTGTCTAAGGTCCTCCAACTTGTCCAATGGCAGCCTGCACTCCATCCAAACTAAGTCAATTACTATACCTAAGAAGCTCAATTCCGTAGCTGGGCCCACTGTCTTCTCACCCGCCAACGGAACCCTAAAGGCCTCAAATACCGCAAATAAAGTGTGCAACAAAACCGAACAAACCCGCGACCGAGCCGGACCAACACAAAGAAAATCATCCAAATAGTGGATGACCGATTCACACCCTGACGTGTCCTGAACCACCCATTCTAAAAATTAACTAAACGTTTCGAAATATGCGCACGACAAGGAGCAACCCATCGGCAAAAAATGATCCACGAAAAAACCGCCATCCCAAAAACACCCCAACAGATGTAGACTATCGGGATGCACTGGCAAAAGTCTAAATTCCGCCTCAATGTCGGTCTTTGCCATAAGCGCTCCCGTCCACACTGCTTCACCAATACCACTGCAAATAACGTATAGACCACGGAACACATCGCCGGGTTGATACCATCATTGACCGACGTTCCTTTAGGGAAGGACAAATGGTGAATCAGACGGAATTTATTGACCTCTTTCTTTGGAACCACCCCCAACGGAGACAAACGTAACCCCGCAAGTGGTGGTTCCAAAAATGGGCCCGCCATCCTGCCCAACCAAACTTCCTTTTCCAACTTTTCCGTGACGACCCCCGGGTGCTCCATTGCTGAATGCAAATTCTTTTTAACCAAAACAGCGTCAGACGGAACGAACGGAAACCGAAAACCCAACGAAAACCCTTCTTTTAACAACAACGCCGCCTCCCTGTCCAGATACCTGTCGAGATACTGAGCCATCCTTCCCATTTGCACTGGCGTCTCCCCCTTTTCCAGAACCATCCCCGCCCCTTTGCTTCTCCCTCTTAAAGCATCTCGCTGCTCCATGGGCCCCCCCCGCAAGTGGAACACTCGTGCTTGAACTTGCACTTCGCCCCAAACTTGCATCCCCCTTCATTGAACAGGAAGCACAGCCCCTTTGCGGATGCTGTCGCAAAGCCAGACTGCCCACCTCGCCCCACCTCCCCCCGAAAGGACTGCCCCGCTCTAACTGGCGCTTTTACTTTTAACCACAAAGCTATATCTCAACGGATATCCTGACGCACTGCCTTGCGCTGCCTGAACTGCTCATAGTAACGCAGCCAAGCCAAACCCCCATACACCCGATGGGCCTCCCCAATCGCGTCCTGATAGCAGCAAAGAGCGGAACAACATTCCGGCTCCTTCTCCCCTATTACACTGGCCAGGATAGCGAACGCCTGCAGCCAGTTCGAGAACGTACGCGGTATCAACTGATGCCTTCGCTTTTCCTCCTCCTCTTTTTTCCCCTCTTCCTTCCTCGTCCTATCCAGATTAAATTTTTCCAGGGGGAGCAGGGAAAAAATATCCACATACTCCCCCTTCCATATCTTATCCCGCACCTCCTGTTTAAGATGCGCTCCCAGCGGACCCTCAAAACAAACATACACCTCGCCTTTTGCCCTGTCATCTAACCGCACCTCCTCAGCCTCCCCCGCTCTGACGGCCTGAGTCTGCACTGAAACAATGGTCGAGCGCACATCCGGTACGGCCCCCCCTTCACCCTGTACCCCACTAGGTACACACCTCGTCCCCCAAGCCGGCAACAGCGACAGGCCCCCCGCCCCCCAACTAGCCGCCAAAGCCCCCAACAACTGCCCCAAGCCTCTGCTCATGTCAAGGTGGGTGCCCCCCCACACCCACACACCCCGCCGCTAAACTAGCCCCCAACTGTACTAAAGCTCCCCAAAGCATCTCACCTGGCTGCGTGGGTGCTGTGACCCCACCAGCCATTGGTCCAGTATCCAGACGACTCGTCCTTTGTGCTGATCCTTCAGGAGCGTCTTCATCCAGGCATCGCGCCCCTGCGCTGGAAGCGGATCCACTGGTGCTGCTGGCTGCAGAAACCTCTGCAGATCCCTTCCCCTCTAATCCTCTGGACAGCATCGTCGGGAGCCTGCCGCCTCCTGCCACGTGACCTACAGCAGCTCCGCAATCTTCTACCCCACTCCCACGCCGAGAGGCCCCAGTCCTCGCTTCCTGGACTGGGCCTGCCATCCCCGATCCAGAATCCATATGCCGGTCAATATGCTGGGCAGGCCTGGCACAGCCTGCAGCAGAGCTCCACCTGTGAGCCAGATTCCTCCCACGCCTGGGCGTGTGGGGAGGCACAGATACCGCCGCCTGCAGGCGTGAAGGGTTCCTTGTGGGGCTCCGTCTTAGGCGCTGAGCCCGAGGGGGCGCCATCTCTGGGCTGAGGCGTGCCGGCGGCCGGGACGCCCGAGGCAGAGACACAGCCGGAGTCTCTGCCACCCCCTGGACCCGACCGTGAAGCCAGTCCTCACCCCATTCCGCCGCTGCTGCCCGCAACTGTGATAGAATTTGCTCCATGGTGCGCAAGATGGCGGTTAGTGGTTCGTCCGCACAAAATGGCTCCTCACACATGCCTCATTCCCATTTAAACCCCTCTGACTCCCCCCATCTGCTCCAAACCCCCCAATCCCTGACTACCAATGGGGAGGGGTCTCCCTAAATCACCCCCCGTCATGTTCGCCTCCCCTTAGGCCGTGCTCCCAGTCCGGCTGTTCTTTGTTGGGTGCTGTAGTTATATGCTGTAAAATCTCCATGATGTCTCCATGATAAATCTGCAGCGTGGGAGCCCTACACACAGTGTGGCTTCTACACACTTTTAAAATAATCCTTCAGTGGGGTAAATAGATGCCTGATGACTGGGACGCTGCTATATATTCTGTAAATTCAGCGGTGTTTAGATTGTTTGGTGATCTATACCCCTTTTTTCTTTCAAACTACCCCTGCACTGCATACCTGACTGGGAAATATATTCTTAAAATTCATCGGCCTTTAGATTGTTGGGTGATCTATACCCCTTTTTTCTTTCAAACTACCCCTGCACTGCATACCTTACTGGGAAGTATATTCTGTAAATTTGGCAGCATTTTACAAGGCCAATAACAGGCAGCTACTGCCAAGGCCAATAAGATAATGGGTTGCATCAAAAGGGGCATAGATGCCCGTGATGAGAACATAGTCCTACCACTTTACAAATCGCTAGTCAGACCACACATGGAGTACTGTGTACAGTTCTGGGCTCCTGTGAACAAGGCAGACATAGCAGAGCTGGAGAGGGTTCAGAGGAGGGCAACTAAAGTAATAACTGGAATGGGGCAACTACAGTACCCTGAAAGGTTATCAAAGTTTGGGTTATGCATAGTGTTGAGCGAACAGTTCAATTTTGGGGTGTCCGGGACACGGACCCGAACCCGGACATTTTCAAAAAAGTTCGGGTTCGTTGTTCGGCGATTGTTCTGGGGTGAAATTCAATTGCCAAAATAGCAATACCATAAATCAGTGGTTTCAGCTATGGCTGGCAAAGTATAACAGTGTCCGCCAAAACATATATTTTGTTCTGGGGTGAAATTCAATTGCCAGAATAGCAATACCCTGAATCTGGTGTCCCAGCTGTTGCAGGCCAAGATTCATAGTGTCCGCCAAAACATATATTTTGTTCTGGGGTGAAATTCAATTGCCAAAATAGCAATACCCTGAATCTGGTGTCCCAACTGTGGCTGGCCAAGTTTCATAGTGTCCGCCAAAACATATATTTTGTTCTGGGGTGAAATTCAATTGCCAAAATTGCAAATCTTTTGTCCCAGCTGTTGCAGGCCAAGTTTCATAGTGTTCGCAAAAACATATATTTTGTTGTGGGGTGAAATTCAATTGCCAAAATAGCAATACCCTGTATCTGGTGTCCCAGCTGTTACAGGCCAAGATTCATAGTGTCCGCAAAAACATATATTTTGTTCTGGGGTGAAATTCAATTGCCAAAATAGCAATACCCTGAATCTGGTGTCCCAGCTGTTGCAGGCCAAGTTTCATAATGTCCGCCAAAACATATATTTTGTTCTGGGGTTAAATTCAATTGCCAAAATAGCAATACCCTGAATCTGGTGTTCGAGCTGTAAATCTGTCCATAAAAGGATAACTTTCATCCAGGGCCTAAATACTAGCCCTAAAAGAGATATTCCCCTAAATCAGTGGTTAAGGCCTGAATTTGAAATCAATACATTGGGCCAAATATTTTTTTTCTTATTGTGGTGCTTGGTGAACGGTAACAATGATGAAAACATCTAGTAAGGGACGCGGAAGCGGTCGTGGTGGTGTTAGTGTACCCTCTTGTGCTGGGAGAGGACGTGGCCATTCTGCCACAGCCACACATCCTAGTGAACCAACTACCTCAGGTTCCAGTACCCACCAGAATTTACAGCGATATTTGGTGGGGCCCAATGCCGTTCTAAGGATGTTAAGGCCTGAGCAGGTACAGGCACTAGTCAATTGGGTGGCCGACAGTGGATCCAGCATGTTCACAACATTATCTCCCACCCAGTCTTCTGCAGAAAGCGCACAGGTGGCACCTGAAAACCAAGCCCATCAGTCTGTCACATCACCCCCATGCATATCAGGGAAACTGTCTGATCCTCAAGTTATGCAGCAGTCTCTTATGCTGTTTAATGACTCTGCTGGCAGGGTTTCCCAAGGGAATCCACCTAGCCCATCCCCAGTGGTGGAAGACATAGAATGCACTGATGCTTCCTGATGATGAGGACATGGGAATACCACCTTATCGCAGTCCGCACATCTCTGATGATGACGAAACACAGGTGCCAACTGCTGCGTCTTTCTGCAGTGTGCAGACCGAACAGGAGGTCAGGGAGGAAGACTGTGTGGAAGATGATGCAGGGGACGATGAGGTCCTAGACCCCACATGGAATGAAGGTCGTGCCACTGACTTTCATAGTTCAGAGGAAGAGGCAGTGGTGAGACCGAGCCAACAGCGTAGCAAAAGAGAGAGCAGGGGGCAAAAGCATAACAGCTGCCTCCAAGAGAGTTCGCCTGCTACTGGCCACCGCCACCAGGGTCCGAGCACCCCAAAGGCAGCTTCAAGGAGTTCCCTGGCATGGCACTTCTTTAAACAATGTGCTGACGACAAGACCCAAGTGGTTTGCACGCTGTGCCATCAGAGCCTGAAGCGAGGCATTAACGTTTTGAACCTTAGCACAACCTGCATGACCAGGCATCTACATGCAAAGCATGAACTGCAGTGGAGTAAACACCTTAAAAGCAAGGAACTCCTTCTGGCTCCCCCTGCTCCCTCTTCTGCTGCTGCCTCGGCCACTTCCTCCGCCTCGGGAGGAATGTTGGCACCTGCCGCCCACCAAACAGAGGATGTGCCACCGACAACACCACCTGTGTCACCAAGCATCTCCACCATGTCACACGGCAGCGTTCGGCTCTCCATCTCACAAACCTTGGAGAGAAAGCGTAAATTCCCACCTAGCCACCCTCGAGCCCTGGGCCTGAATGCCAGCATTTCTAAACTACTGGCCTTTGAAATGCTGTCATTTAGGCTGGTGGACACAGACAGCTTCAAACAGCTGATGTCCATGGCTGTCCCACAGTATGTTGTTCCCAGCCGCCACTACTTCTCCAAGACAGCCGTGCCTTCCCTGCACAACCAAGTATCCGATAAAATCAAGTGTGCACTGCGCAACGCCATCTGTGGCAAGGTCCACCTAACCACAGATACGTGGACCAGTAAGCACGGCCAGGGACGCTATATCTCCTTAACTGCACACTGGGTAAATGTAGTGGCGGTTGGGCCGCAGGCGGAGAGTTCCTTGGCGCACGTCCTTCCGCCGCCAAGGATCGCAGGGCATCATTCTTTGCCTCCTGTAGCCTCCTCCTCCTACTCGGCTTCCTCCTCTGCTTCCACCAGCTCATCCAGTCAGCCACACACCTTCATCACCAACTTCAGCACAGCCCGGGGTAAACGTCAGCAGGCCATTCTGAAACTCATATGTTTGGGGGACAGGCCCCACACCGCGCAGGAGTTGTGGCGGGGTATTGAACAACAGACCGACGAGTGGTTTCTGCCGGTGGGCCTCAAGCCCGGCCTGGTGGTGTGCGATAATGGGCGAAATCTCGTGGCAGCTCTGGGACTAGCCGGTTTGACGCACATCCCTTGCCTGGCGCATGTGCTGAATTTGGTGGTGCAGAAGTTCATTCACAACTACCCCGACATGTCAGAGCTGCTGCATAAAGTGAAGGCCGTCTGTGCGCGCTTCCGGCGTTCACATCCTGCCGCTGCTCGCCTGTCTGCGCTACAGCGGAACTTCGGCCTTCCCGCTCACCACCTCATATGCGACGTGCCCACCAGGTGGAACTCCACCTTGCACATGCTGGAGAGACTGTGCGAGCAGCAGCAGGCCATAGTGGAGTTTCAGCTGCAGCACGCACGCGTCAGTCGCACTGCGGAACAGCACCACTTCACCACCAATGATTGGGCCTCCATGCGAGACCTGTGTGCCCTGTTGCGCTGTTTCGAGTACTCCACCAACATAGAAACATAGAAACATAGAAACATAGAATGTG
Source organism: Bufotes viridis (assembly GCA_033119425.1). Lineage (NCBI taxonomy): Eukaryota > Metazoa > Chordata > Amphibia > Anura > Bufonidae > Bufotes > Bufotes viridis. The sequence goes on along the minus strand of CM065597.1, from coordinate 94,741,973 downwards.
TCGGCAGATAAGAACCATTTGGCCCATCTAGTCTGCCCAATATGCTGAATACTATGGATAGCCCCAGGCCCTATCTTATATGAAGGATGGCCTTATGCCTATCCAATGCATGCTTAAACTCCTTCACTGTATTTGCAGCTACCACTTCTGCAGGAAGGCTATTCCATGCGTCCACTACTCTCTCAGTAAAGTAATTCTTCCTGATATTACTTTTAAACCTTTGCCCCTCTAATTTAAAACTATGTCCTCTTGTAGCAGTTTTTCTTCTTTTAAATATTCTCTCCTCTTTTACCATGATGATTCCCTTTATGTATTTAAAAGTTTCTATCATATCCCCTCTGTCTCTTCTTGCTTCCAAGCTATACATGTTAAGGTCCTTTAACCTTTCCTGGTAAGTTTTGTCCTGCAATCCATGTACTAGTTTAGTAGCTCTTCTCTGAACTCTCTCCAAAGTTTCAATATCCTTCTGCAGATATGGTCTCCAGTACTGCACACAATACTCCAAATGAGGTCTCACTAGTGCTCTGTAGAGCGGCACGAGCACCTCCCTCTTTCTACTGTTAATGCCTCTCCCTATACACCCAAGCATTCTGCTGTCATTACCTGCTGCTCTATGACATTGTCTGCCCACCTTTAGGTCGTCTGATATAATGACCCCTAAATCCCTTTCCTCAGATACTGAGGTTAGTACTGTATCACTGATTTTATATTCTGCTCTTGGGTTTTTACGCCCCAGGTGCATTATCTTGCACTTATCGACATTAAATTTTAGTTGCCAGATTTTTGACCATTCATGGCCAGTGGCGATGACACCGTTATCAGCGTTACAATACCACTTCTATGTCTCCTTGAGAAAACGCTTAGGGCGATGATGGAAGAGGAGGTGGCCCAGGAGGAGGAGGAGGATGAGGGGTCATTTTTAGCACTTTCAGGCCAGTCTGTTAGAAGTGGCTCAGGGGGAGGTTTATTGCAACAGCAGAGGGCAGGTACAAATGTGGCCAGCCAGGGCCCACTACTGGAGGACGAGGAGGATGAGGAGGAGGAAGATGAGTATGAAGCAGGTTCACAGCGGGGTGGCACCCGACACAGCTCAGGCCCATCACTGGTGCGTGGCTGGGGGGATACGGAGGACGATGACGATACGCCTCCCACAGAGGACAGCTTGTCCTTACCTCTGGGGAGCCTGGCACACGAGCGACTACATGCTGCAGTGCCTGCGCAACGACAGCAGAGTTGCCCACATTTTAACGTGTGCGGACTACTGGGTTGCCACCCTGCTGGATCCCCGGTACAAAGACAATGTGCCCACCTTACTTCCTGAACTGGAGCGTGATAGGAAGATGCGCGAGTACAAGCGCACGCTGGTAGAGGCGCTCCTGAGAGCATTCCCAAATGTCACAGGGGAACAGGTGGAAGCCCAAGGCGAAGGCAGAGGAGGAGCAAGAGGTCGCCAACGCAGCTGTGTCACGGCCAGCTCCTCTGAGGGCAGGGTTAGCATGGCAGAAATGTGGAAAAGTTTTGTCTCCACGCCACAGCTAACTGCACCACCACCTGATACGGAACGTGTTAGCAGGAGGCAGCATTTCACTAACATGGTTGAACAGTACGTCTGCACACCCCTCCACGTACTGACTGATGGTTTGGCCCCATTCAACTTCTGGGTCTCCAAATTGTCCACGTGGCCAGAGTTAGCATTTTATGCCTTGGAGGTGCTGGCCTGCCCGGCGGCCAGCGTTTTGTCTGAACGTGTATTCAGCACGGCAGGGGGCGTCATTACTGACAAACGCAGCCGCCTGTCCACAGCCAACGTGGACAAGCTGACGTTCATAAAAATGAACCAGGCATGGATCCCTCAGGACCTGTGCCTCTCTTGTGCAGAATAGACATTTATAACTGCCTCCCCCTCAACCATGTGATCTTGTACTCCGGGGCACTTCTTTATTAAATCCTCATTTTTTTTAACTTTACCATGATCTTGCGGTGCAACCCAAAGTTAAATGAACCTCTCCTCTGTCTGGGTGGTGGGGCCGAAATAACTGAGAGTGGCCTTCTCCGGTGGTGGTTGATATGACGCATGATTTCTTGCTGTGGGACCTGTATCCTCTGTCTGGGTGCTGGGCCGAAATTACTGAGAGTGGCCTTCTCCGGTGGTGGTTGATATGACGCATGATTCCTTGCTGTGGGACCTCTCTCCTCTGTCTGGGTGCTGGGCCTAAATAACTGAAAGTGGCCTTCTCCAGTGGTGGGTGATATGACGCATGATTCCTTGCTGTGGGACCTCTCTCCTCTGTCTGGGTGCTGGGCCGAAATAACTGAGAGTGGCCTTCTCCGGTGGTGGTTGATATGATGCATGATTCCTTGCTGTAGGACCTCTCTCCTCTGTCTGGGTGCTGGGCCGAAATAACTGAAAGTGGCCTTCTCCAGTAGTGGGTGATATGACGCCTTTTTCCTTGCTGTGGGACCTCTCTCCTCTGTCTCGGTGCTGGGCCGAAATAACTGAGAGTGGCCTTCTCCGGTGGTGGTTGATATGACGCATGATTCCTTGCTGTGGGACCTGTATCCTCTGTCTGGGTGCTGGGCCGAAATTACTGAGAGTGGCCTTCTCCGGTGGTGGTTGATATGACGCATGATTCCTTGCTGTGGGACCTCTCTCCTCTGTCTGGGTGCTGGGCCTAAATAACTGAAAGTGGCCTTCTCCAGTGGTGGGTGATATGACGCATGATTCCTTGCTGTGGGACCTCTCTCCTCTGTCTGGGTGCTGGGCCGAAATAACTGAGAGTGGCCTTCTCCGGTGGTGGTTGATATGATGCATAATTCCTTGTTGTAGGACCTCTCTCCTCTGTCTGGGTGCTGGGCCGAAATAACTGAAAGTGGCCTTCTCCAGTAGTGGGTGATATGACGCCTTTTTCCTTGCTGTGGGACCTCTCTCCTCTGTCTCGGTGCTGGGCCGAAATAACTGAGAGTGGCCTTCTCTGGTGGTGGTTGATATGACGCATGATTCCTTGCTGTGGGACCTCTCTCCTCTGTCTGGGTGCTGGGCCGAAATAACTGAGAGTGGCCTTCTCCGGTGGTGGTTGATATGACGCATGATTCCTTGCTGTGGGACCTCTCTCCTCTGTCTGGGTACTGGGCCGAAATAACTGAGAGTGGCCTTCTCCGGTGGTGGGTGATATGACGCATGATTCCTTGCTTTTGGACCTCTCTCCTCTGTCTGGGTGCTGGGCCGAAATAACTGAAAGTGGCCTCCTCCAGTGGTGGGTGATATGACGCTTTATTCCTTGCTGTGGGACCTCTCTCCTCTGTCTGGGTGCTGGGCCGAAATAACTGAGAGTGGCCTTCTCCGGTGGTGGTTGATATGACGCATGATTCCTTGTTGTGGGACCTCTCTCCTCTGTCTGGGTGCTGGGCCGAAATAACTGAGAGTGGCCTTCTCCAGTGGTGGGTGATATGACGCATGATTCCTTGCTGTTGGACCTCTTTCCTCTGTCTGGGTGCTGGGCCGAAATAACTGAGAGTGACCTTCTCCGGTGGTGGTTGATACGACGCATGATTCCTTGCTGTGGGAGCTCTCTCCTCTGTCTGGGTGCTGGGCCGAAATAACTGAGAGTGGCCTTCTCCGGTGGTGGTTGATATGACGCATGATTCCTTGCTGTGGGACCTCTCTCCTCTGTCTGGGTGCTGGGCCTAAATAACTGAAAGTGGCCTTCTCCAGTGGTGGGTGATATGACGCATGATTCCTTGCTGTGGGACCTCTCTCCTCTGTCTGGGTGCTGGGCCGAAATAACTGAGAGTGGCCTTCTCCGGTGGTGGTTGATATGATGCATGATTCCTTGCTGTGGGACCTCTCTCCTCTGTCTGGGTGCTGGGCCGAAATAACTGAAAGTGGCCTTCTCCAGTGGTGGGTGATATGACGCCTTTTTCCTTGCTGTGGGACCTCTCTCCTCTGTCTGGGTGCTGGGCCGAAATTACTGAGAGTGGCCTTCTCCGGTGGTGGTTGATATGACGCATGATTCCTTGCTGTTGGACCTCTCTCCTCTGTCTGGGTGCCTGGCCTAAATAACAGAGAGTGGCCTTCTCCGGTGGTGGTTGATATGACACATGATTTCTTGCTGTGGGACCTCTCTCCTCTGTCTGGGTGCTGGGCCGAAATAACTGAGAGTGGCCTTCTCCGGTGGTGGTTGATATGACGCATGATTCCTTGTTGTGGGACCTCTCTCCTCTGTCTGGGTGCTGGGCCGAAATAACTGAGAGTGGCCTTCTCCGGTGGTGGGTGATATGACGCATGATTCCTTGCTGTGGGACCTCTCTCCTCTGTCTGGGTGCTGGGCCGAAATAACTGAGAGTGGCCTTCTCCGGTGGTGGTTGATATGACGCCTTTTTCCTTGCTGTGGGACCTCTCTCCTCTGTCTGGGTGCTGGGCCGAAATAACTGAGAGTGGCCTTCTCCGGTGGTGAGTGATATGACGCATGATTCCTTGCTGTGGGACCTCTCTCCTCTGTCTGGGTGCTGGGCCAAAATAACTGAAAGTGGCCTTCTCCAGTTTTGGGTGATATACGCATGATTCCTTGTAGTGGGACCTCTCTCCAATTGATATTGGTTAAATTTTATTTATTTTATTTTATTTTAATTCATTTCCCTATCCACATTTGTTTGCAGGGGATTTACCTATATTTTGCTGCCTTTGGCAGCCCTCTAGCCCGTTCCTGGACTATTTTACTGCCTTTTTAGTGCCTAAAAGTTCGGGTCCACATTGACTTCAATGGGGTTCGGGTTCGGGATAAAGTTCGGGTCGAGTTCAGAACCCGAACCCGATCTTCCAGGTGTTCGCTCATCTCTAGTTATGCACTTTAGAAAAAAGACGACTGAGGGGAGATGTAATAACTATGTATAAATATATCAGGGGTCAGTACAGAGATCTGTCCCATTATCTATTTATCCCCAGGACTGTGACTGTGACAAGGGGACATCCTCTGCGTCTGGAGGAAAGAAGGTTTGTACACAAACATAGAAAAGGATTCTTCACTGTAAGAGCAGTGAGACTATGGAACTCTCTGCCTGAGGAGGTGGTGATGGTGAGTACAATAAAGGAATTCAAGAGGGGACTGGATGTATTTCTGGAGTGTAATAATATTACAGGCTATAGCTACTAGAGAGGGGTCGTTGATCCAGGGAGTTATTCTGATTGCCTGATTGGAGTCGGGAAGGAATTTTTTTTTCCCCCCTTAAGTGGGGAAAATTGGCTTCTGCCTCACAGGTTTTTTTTGCCTTCCTCTGGATCAACTTCTAGGAAACAGGCCGAACTGGATGGACAAATGTCTTTTTTCGGTCTTATATACTATGTTACTATGTTTAGATTTGGGGTGATCTATACCCCTTTTTTTTATTTCAAACTACCCCTGCACTGCATACCTGACTGGGAAATATATTATGTAAATTTGGCGGTGTTTAGATTGTAGGGGTGATCTGTACCCCTTTTTTCTTTTTTTCTTTCAAACAACCCCTGCCCTGCATACCTGACTGGGAAATATATTCTGTAACTTCGGTGGCGTTTAGATTGTGGGGTGATTTATACCCTTTTTTTTTTTTTAAACTACCCCTGCACTGCATACCTGACTGGGAAATATATTCTGTATATTCGGCAGTGTATAGATTGTTGGGTGATCTATACCCCTTTTTTTTATTTCAAACTACCCCTGCACTGCTTACCTGACTGGGAAATATATTCTGTAAATTCGGCGGCGTTTAGATTGTTGGGTGATCTGTACCCCTTTTTTCTTTCAAAGTACCCCTGCACTGCATACCTGACTGGGAAATATATTCCCCTTACAAGCGCACGCTGGTAGATGCGCTGCTGATGGCATTCCCACCTGACACCGGGACCTCAGTAGAAGGTCAAGGCAAAGGCAGAGGAGGAGGAAGAAGTCGCCAATGCACCTCCTGGACCTCCTCCTTCTAGTTCAAGATTATTATTTAAAATTTGTATATATTTTATTTTAAGTAATTTCCCTTTCCACATTTGTTCACAGGGTACTTGTCATGCTCTTACCCACATTTTCTGCCCTTTGCAGCCCTCTAGCCCTTTCCATTACTCTTTTAGAGCCATTTTAGTGCCCCAAAGTTCAGGTCCCCATTAACTTCAATAGGGTTCGGGTTCAGGGTCAAGTTCGGGTTCTGAACCTGGACTTTGCGGGGAAGTTCGGCCGAACTCAGCGAACCCAAACTTCTAGGTGTCCGCTCAACTCTACTTGTAAGTTAGTACTACACGTTTATTGCAAACATATAGAAAACGGATCAGATCAAATCTCATACTCAACGAAAATAAGGCAAAACTTATTTTCCAGTCCTAGATAAGGGAGAAATTCACTCTATGACTTCTGACTGAGAAATACAACACCTTTTTAATGTGGGCATGTCTGCTCTTGCTAGTATCACTTTACTTCTGATTAATGTCAGCAGGGTTGATTAGGGTGTATGAGCCAACCCATAAAACTATATAGACAAGTTTAATTGTCATATCCTAAGAAAATGTTTATTTTAGACTACATGCCAAAGTTGCATTACCTCATTTGGGGGAAATGTATATCTATGTATTTTTTCTTGCAGGATTATGCTGTATGATGATGGTGTGGATCACACTGTTATCTACTGTATGTGATGCAGGTACATTAATTATTATTCTGTGCCTTTAAGTTGCTTCATGTATGCTGTACATACTGCCTAATGTTAAAGAGGTTGTGCAAGGGTTTAATATCGATGACCTATGCTGTATGATGAGGGTGCCCCACCGTTCACCCTCATAGGCCACAGGGGACTAGGCCTAAATTTTAGAAGGTACTGTATGAATCCCAAAGGCAGTTGTAAAACAATGACATCATTGTGAAAGTCTGTGATGCAGGTGGCACAATGACATAATTGCAGATTATGGTTTCCAAAGGAAAGTTAGACTCAGGGTGAGTTAATGTGTGTAGGTTCACTAGAGATAAGCTAATCAAAGCATCCAAAGTGTAATTTGATCTGAGGTTTAAAAAAAATTTGATTTGCAACAAATCCGACTTTTCTTGTGCTTCATGGTAACAAATAGTTTTTTCCCTAAAATGGTGGTTACACGTGTTACAAAGTGAAAGTAAGAAGCCTGGGAGTGCGATATGACCCAAAACACTTTGCAGCCAGCCAATATGGAAATAGCCATCCCTTTAAAAGCCTCATCCCGGAAGTCTCCACCTGTCACGAACCAGTGGGTTTGAACCCGCTGTGCAACGTGTTCTACCTCCTCTAGAGGCTTTGTCTAAGTGAGCCCCTCGTTCTTCACAGTACCCCTAATGGTGGGGATAGACTTTCCACGGGGAACACCAGGTCGCTATCTCTTGAGGAGGATTGGCACACTAGACAGCTGGTCCAGACGAACCAGGAGGACCCTGAACAAGGTACCAGAGGTAAAGATGTAGTCAGCAAGCCGAATCCTAACCAGGAACGACAGTGCAACACCGAAGGATGAGGCAGAGGTGAAGTCAAACAAGCAATAGATCAGGGCAGCTGATCTGGGTCGGCAACAGGAGAGTCAAGCCAAGCAGGCAGGGATCAAAAAGAAACACAAGCACGGGTCAGGTACGCAGGAACACAAGCAGAGATATCAGCAACGTTTGCAGGACACAAGGACCTTGACGCTTGGGCAGCCGGGAAAAGGGTTGAGCCACTTATATATTTGAAGGAGGGCTAAGATTGGACAGCAAGGTCACATGAGCTAACCCATAAATCACAGAAAGTGATGCGCGCCAGCCCTAAAGGAAGTGCTACAGAGAACAAGCTGGAAGCATGCTGTGCTTAGGGCTGGAAGGAAACTGCGGAACACCGGCAGCAGATCACCACTGAACACGGAGCCCGGAAACACGGCGGTAAGCAGGGGAACATCGGTGGACAGCAGCTGCTGTTAAACGACCATTTTACTGTTTAAAGTTCTTAATTGTAGAATACTGTATAGGGAGAGTGCAGGGACAGTGTAGGGAGATCGTAAGTAGAACATAGGGTGACTACAGGGACAGTGCTGGCTGAATGTAATTGCCATCTTCATCTTGTTCAAATACTGCGTCATTAATACTTAGTCTGCTCTGTTATACATAGTCTTACTATGCTTCAGACTCTGTGTCAACAGGCGGTCTAATATATAGGTGCATTTATGTAATGTCCCTCTCAGACTCGGCGGTACAGCGCCACGGAAACGGGCGGTGGCTCCACCACCAGACTGTCCTCATCACTCAGGAACACCTCCCGCCGCGTCATAAGCGTCGGCAAGACGGAAGTCTGGCGTTCCAGCAACCCGAGGTGAATGCCAGATGAAGATTGCAGACTTCCCCTGCCATCCCGCATTCGGACCGACTCACCAGGCTCCCGGAACTCACCCACTTCATGGATCCCATCGCACCCCGCAAGCTGACACGCACCTGCCGCTCCTAAGCGCAAGTACCCCCTCTGTGACTACCTCCGGTGAGGTTAAGAAACTTGTACTCCCGCCTGCTGTATACTAGCTGTTCCTGTAGATCAGAGTGCTCTGCTGCCACCTAGTGGCTCAGCTGTGAATATCCATCTACTGCATGGACTGTCTCTATATCTTTTACTGCTGCGATACTGCTGCCTCACCTTATCACTGTGCTGGACTAACAAACTTAGGGAGGTACCAGATTGTACCTATATGTTACGCAACTTGAAATAACAATAAAATTAAAAGGACGGCTACACCTCAACTTGCTGGATCAAGATAATATCGGGTGCTCACTTGAGATCCACTAGACCCATCCGCTAGTAAAAAATACATTGTAATCATCCAATTAAAACAAGGGCACACCGATAATGATTTGGGAGTTCATTCAAAACGTATAATAGTATATAAAACCTTTATTGTTATATAAACCTAAAAACATATGTCTAAAAATAATGTTTCCTTCCAAAAATAGGAAACAGTATACAAAGAGTATACATACAGCTGACCTCCCCGTCAGGACTTTCATTTACTTCCGTACCACGTGGGACGCCACGTTCAAGCCGGCGCCGAGCGGGACGCCGCGGGCGCCGTGAAGCAGAAACAGGGATACACTCAGCGAGAATGGAGGTAAGGTAGCTGGGGAGAGGGATCGTGGATTGTGAGAGGAGGCGGTGGAAGTCTATGCGGCAGGAGAGGAATGGCTATAAAGGTCACGGTCAGATGAATTGAATTGAACTACGCAGTTCCTTATTAGTGTATACCTACCGAGCACACACATTGTGCTGAGTGTGGTTCCTGGTATATAGCAACACTAGTGGACCCCCAAGAAACGGACATTAGTTTATTGGTGCTGCCCACCGGTTTTATTGCTTGGAAACTGCACATATTGCTGAATACCCTTATTTTGCACAGGTTTATGTTATAATATACAGGCCCGGGCCTATCAGCATCTTGGTCCTTTTTACACTTATGCATTGTGCACAGAACTTCATTTGCACAGAAAGTTTGCACTAAAGACTGGCATCTATACACTGGGTATATAGAATATTTTATTTGCACAAGTAAGAACTTTTTGCACGGAACCGAAAATCAGTCCCCCTGATCCCTTTCATGGGGAGAGGAAACACTACCGTTCCTTCATTTCCACATGCAAACTGATGTTTGACCTGAAACCAAGAACCTATGCGACCAATAAAATTAAGGTGTGCACCACTATCTCGTACCTAAGGGGGGAGCCCCGTGCGTGGGCCAACACCTTCCTGGAAAATGAAGATCCCATTATACATACCTTTAAAGGGTTCTGTGAGGCTATGGCCCTCCTCTACAACGACTCGTGTAAACAACTGTCTGCCGAATCTGCTCTGCGTTCCCTAAAACAAGACCGCAGGCCAGTCAAGGACTATATTGTGGAATTCAAGAGATGGGAGTTAGAGTCTGAGTGGAACGACATTAGTTTACGCAATCAGTTTAGACTGGGCCTATCAGAAACTCTAAAGGACGAGTTAGCCCGGACAGAGTTGCCCACTACCTTGGAACTCCTGATGAAACTCCCAATCTCGATAGATAGGCGTCTGAGAGAGAGACATTCCAAACGTTCCTCAGAAGTACCATACTCCCCACAAAGACCAACTACATGTGATACCCCAGTTCCTAAGGAGATCGGGACACTGAGAGGTCCTCTCTCCCAAACTGAAAAGAATAGAAGGAGGATACAACAGTTCTGCATGTACTGCGGAGAGCCGGAACATGCAGTAGACTCCAGTCCCCAGCTCAAAAGAAGACCTCAGGATGAGTGCGAGCCTTCTCTTAAACTCTTTTCCACTAAACCACCGATAGTTATTCACTTTGAAATTGATCTCATTTTACATTGGGACCAACAAAGACTTAAGGTGATGATTGACACAGGTGCATGTGGCAATTTCCTTGATGCAACTGTTGTGCGTATGAATAAAATACCAGTGACAGAAAAAGGCAACCCGGTGTTTGTACGTGTCCGTGATGGTAGTACACTCACATCGGGTCCTATCACTCACCAAACACAACCACTGCTAATGGTAACCCTCAGGGATCATGTCGAATGCATCACGTTTGACATAGTCCCTTCCCCACAGATCCCTGTAGTTCTGGGTTTACCCTGGCTACGGCTGCCTAAACCCTCCTTCCTCTGGGAGACTTTCACAGACCCTATGACTGCCCCATTGACCTCTTACCAAACTGCAAAATTCCTTCCGCTAGAATATACCGCCTCTCCGAACCTGAATTGGGTCACCTTACGACTTACCTGGCCGACAACTTAAGAAAGGGCTTCATCAGACCATTCACTTCTCCTCAGGCATCAGGTATGTTCTTCGTCAGGAATAAAGACAAATCTCTACGCCCCATCATAGATTATAGAGAACTAGATAGGGTGACCATCAAAAACAGGTACCCTCTGCAACTCATTTCTGAACTCCTGGAGAGGTTACAGGCAGCAACAGTTTTCATTAAACTGGATCTAAAGGGCGCATATAACTTGGTACGCATGAGGTCAGGAGATGAATGGAAGACAGCTTTCAAAACCAGGTACGGCCTTTATGAATATGTAGTGATGCCATTCGGCCTCTGTAATGCCCCAGCCACATTCCAATACTTCATAAATTACATCTTCAGGGATTTATTGGATGCGTGTGTTGTGATATACCTGGATGACATTCTTATCTACTCCAACAGCCTCGAGGAAAACCGGAAACCTGTTAGGTGGGTACTCGCCAGGCTGAGGATCCATAGCCCCTATGCCAAGCTGGAGAAGTGCATCTTCGAAGTACCCTCCACTACCTTCCTCGGATACATTGTATCCAAAGATGGAATCCAGATGGATCCGGAAAAAATCTCCTCCGTCCTGAACTGGCCGATTCCTCAGAACCGCAAGGCCGTACAGCAATTCCTCGGTTTCGCAAATTACTACCAGAAATTCATTCGTAACTTCTCAGCTCTCGTGAAACCCATGACTCAGTTGACTAAAACGACCAATCGATTCAATTGGAGCCAGCAAGCCCAAAGTGCTTTCGATAACCTAAAGATTCAATTCACCAGTGCTCCCATTCTAAGGCTCCCTGATCCACGGCTACAGTACACCTTAGAAGTCGATGCTTCCCAACTAGCAATCAGAGCCGTCCTGTCACAGAAGGAGTCCATTCTTCTCCCCTTGCACCCTGTTGCGTTTCATTCCAGATCTCTAACCCCAGCAGAAGTCAACTACACCATTGGGGAGAAGGAGTTGTTAGCCATTAAAGCTGCCCTTGAACATTGGAGACATCTACTGGAAGGCACTATACTACCAATCATCATTTACACCGACCACCAGAACCTCCAGTACATTCAGAAAAGCAAAACCCTCTCCGCAAGACAAGTACGATGGACATTCTTTTTCGAGAGATTTAACATTTTCATCACCTACAGACCAGGATCTAGTAGCGGGAAAGCTGACGCTTTATCACGGAAGGACGAAGCCTCTGTGGTGACTTCAACCCCGAACAGCATCATTCACCCAGAGAAGATCATTAACGCAACCTTCTCTCTAAAGGATCAGTTGAGAGAAGCCCTGGGGACCGAAGCTCCTCTTCCTGAGATGCAGGTAGATGCAGAAGGCTTCTGGTATAGAAGGGAGAAACTATACGTTCCTCCCTCTTTCCATTGTCAGATCTTGCAGAACTGCCATGACAGCCCCCTGGCAGGGCATCCGAGTATAAAAAAAACCCTAGAGCTGCTCCAAAGGCAATTCTGGTGGCCTCGAATGAAAGAGACCGTCCTGAAATATGTCTCCACCTGTGAGACTTGTGCTCGGACCAAAAATATCGCTGGTCCCTCGTATGGCCTGCTGCTCAGTCTACCCATTCCTGATTTACCTTGGCAGACTGTGTCCATCGACTTTATTGTCGAACTTCCTTCTTCTGCTAAACACACCACCGTTATGGTTGCAGTGGACCTCCTAACGAAGATGGCACACTTTGTTCCATTCAGAAAATTACCTACTGCGGTTGAAACTGCAGAGGCCTTTTATTGCCCAGATTATCAGACTCCATGGGATACCAAAGACCCTGATCTCGGACAGGGGTTCCCAATTGGTATCAAAGTTCTAGAGAGCTCTTTGCTCCCGACTCCGGATTGAGCAAAGAATGTCAAGTGCATACCATCCCCAGACCAACGGTCAGACAGAGAGGATTAACCGTTGTCTTGAGCAGTACCTCCGCTGCTATTGCACCCACCTACAAGATGACTGGCACTCACTTCTGCCGTTTTCCGAATTCTCGTACAACAACTCAGTGAGTGCTACGATGGGACACACCCCTTTTTTCTCTATCTATGGGTTTCACCCCCCATTACTCTTACCCCGGGCCCTTCCATCGAACAACCCGGCCACTGAGAACTATCTTCAAAAACTCCATTAAACCACTGCGTTTCTCAAGGCCAACATTGAAAGGGCCCAGAAATGCCAGAAGCAGTACTATGACCTGCGGCGCAGGGCGGCTACCCACTACAAGGTAGGGGACCTGGTCTGGCTCTCGACACGTAATCTCAAACTCCGGTCACCTTCCAGGAAATTCAGTCCCCTGTTTATTTGGCCATTCCCCATCTCCTCAGTTATCAATCAGAATGCTGTGCGCCTAGTCCTACCCCCGAGTCTCGGGGTTCACCCAACCTTCCATGTCTCTTTGCTGCAGCAACACGTTCCCGACCCATTTCCGACTCGTCGGCCGCTCCTGTCAGGCAGGAGGACTACGGGTTGGAGGGGATCCTGGACTCTAGGCGGTTTAGGAACAGGCTTCAATATCTCATACGATGGAAATCCTATGGTCCACAGGAGGATTCCTGGGAGGACGCTGCAGGGGTCCATGCTCCTCTGCTCGTCCGACGCTTCCATCAGCGATATCCTTCTAAGCCGGCAACCCACGGAGTGCATTCCATTGGCAGGTGGTCCTGTAACGTCCCTCTCAGACTCTGCGGTACAGCGCTACGGGGATGGGCGGTGGCTCCGCCCCAGGCCATCCTCGTCACTCAGGAACACCTCCCGTCGGGTCATAAGCATCAGCAAGATGGAAGTCTGGAGTTCCAGCAACCCGAGGTGAACACCAGATGAAGAATGCAGACTTCCTCTGCTATCCCGCATTCGGACCGACTCACCAGGCTCCTGGAACTCACCCACTTCATGGATCCCATCACACCCCGCAAGCTGACGCGCACCTGCCGCTCCTAACCGCAAGTACCCCCTCCGTGACTACCTCCGGTGAGGTTAAGAAACTTGTACTCAACGCCTGCTGTATACTAGCTGTTCCTGTAGATCAGAGTGCTCTGCTGCCACCTAGTGGCTCAGCTGTGAATATCCATCTGCTGCATGGACTGTCTCTATATCTCTTACTGCTGCGATACTGCTGCCTCACCTTATCACTGTGCTGGACTAACAAACTTAGGGAGGTACCATATTGTACCTATATGTTACGCAACTTACTAACCTCTACCTGTTGCCATCTCTCACCTTGCCCCTTCTCCTATGCAATCTCTACTATAGTATCATCCTAAGCTGCCTGTTTGTGATACTGCCCCACCGACGGGGCTCTGGACATTTGTAGTCTTACATACACATACCTTTAAACTAGGGTAGGTGGCAGGTGCCAGGAGGCGGAACGATGATGCACTGAGCTCGGTTGGTTTGTTACACTTACCATCACGTACTCCTGGGCCAAAGCACGTGAGATTGAACGTGACTCCGCAGCTGAGTTCCATTCTCCCTCTTAAGAGGAGCATTGCAATTTATCTAGTTCACCTGTTGCGCCATTAATACTTAATCTGTTGAATCTGTTGCAGGTTGAATTAATCGCAGTGTAGGGAACAGAGCAATCTAATTAAATGGTATTCACAATGAGTAGTCCACATTCATAAATAGAAAACCAATTCTATTAGTCCCTGATTCATAAATTAGAGGTTATACACCTGTCTCATTCTACTGTTTATTGCATGTCCACATTGATTAATAGATAAACAATTCTATTAGTCCCTGATTCACAAATTGGGGTGATACACCTGTCTCATTCTGCTGTTTGTGGCGTTTCCACATTGCTTAATAAATAAACAATTCTATTAGGCCCTGATTCACAAATTGGGGTGATACACCTGTCTCATTCTGCTGTTTGTGGCGTGTCCACATTGATTAATAAATAAATAAATAAACAATTCTATTAGTCCCAGATTCACAAATTATGTTGATGCACCTGTCTCATTCTACTGTTTGTGGCGTGTCCACATTGATTAACAGATAAGGAATTCATTTTAGCCCTGATTCATAAATTATAGTGATAAACTTGTCTCATTCTACTGTTTGTGGCATTTGATATTTTACCGCTTCTGTTACCCAAAAAGTTACTGTGATTTAGTGTTTCAGAGCAGTCTGGGGCAGTGCAAATAAATATATTCTTCGCAAAGCAGAGTTGCCCATGAGTTGATTTTGTCAGAATAATTATTCTTTTATCTAAAAAATTATTTGATTTATCTGAAAAATTATTCTTAGCGAGAACATTAGTCTTTTAGTGGAAAAAATTTGTCTTTTACTTTTTAAAATCTTTTTATTAATTTTAAAAATGAAGAACAGTTTGTATAACAGAGATAATACAATTGCTTAATGAGTCTTTTAGCAAATAAGTCTTTTAGCAAATAAATTAGACTGCGCCAAGTATTACAATCTCCGATCCCTATGATGAACGACGTTGAGCGGCTAACCCGCACCTGTCAGCAAAGGGTAGACACACGACGATCTCTTCAGTGCAGTGCGTGCAGCCCCTCACATGTAAGGGCATCACAGAACAGTTAGTGCTGAACGCCACTTGGTCCTCTAGGAAGTTGGAGGCGGTAGCGTTCAACTTAGCGTCATTATTAGGTATTAACAGTTACAGATACAAGGAGGAGCTTTTTAACTGCAGCAACTTTAATTAGATAACATAACATAGTTTATAGTTTATAAGTCTGAAAAAGGACATCTGTCCATCCAGTTCAGCCTGTTATCCTGCAAGTTGATCCAGAGGAAGGCAAAAAAACCTCTGTGGGATGTAGAAGCCAATTTTCCTCACTTTTATGTTCTTCTGACAGATCAGAAGAACAGAAACATAAATAGTAATGTTAACACAGCCTAACTGCCACTGCTGATGCTCACCATCCTCACTCTGTTATAGGGCCACTACTGCCGCTGCTGCCACCATCTCAACTCTGTCATAGGGCCACTACTGCCGCTGCTGATGCCACCAGCCCCACGCTGTCATTGGTCCACAACTTGACTCTTGGGACACTGCACGGTTAAGTCCATGGCAATAAATTAGACCTGACTCTTTTATTGACCTGTAATACTGACACACAGTAATTTCACAGCTAATAGAAGGGATTAGCTATGAAGGAATTAGCTTGATGTAGATGGTGATAAATTACAACTGCCTGTAATACTGATGGCACAGTACCTACAGAATTGACTAACTATGAATGTGGGTGCACTATAATGTACTGTACACGGCGATACCCTCTCCCTGCAGTTTAAGTGCCAAGCCTTCACACTAAGATTGGTCATCAAATGGGATGCATATGATTAGGCAGAGTGGCCTGGGTATACCAGATTTATTGTGATTTGTAAAGAATTATTTTGGAACTAATTAAATTTATTTATTTGACGAACTTCGGCAAATTTTCCGAATCAAATTTTTCCAAACTTTGCTCATCTCTAATTTTCATATCATCTCCAGCATCTGTTTGTTTCATTACACGACTATAAGAGCGATCATCTGTTTGTTCCATCATTTGACTACAACTCCCCTCTTGTTCAAGCCATCTCTTTGTTAGTTCCTATTTTCTTACTTTCTTACAACCTGCTAGTGATGTCATATGTGCTTCACATTTCTTACTTATTCGAATGTCCAGTTGTTGTGTACGTCAGCCCTACTGTCCTGGGGATAATTAGTACTGGGAGACACTGTTAGTACCTGGGAAAGAGGATTGCTATAGGTAAAGTCCAGTTCTGCTGTATTATAAATGTAAAAAGTCAAATTGCAGCGCTCAACTGCGTATCAAAGCTAGACCCTTCCACTTTTTACACAGTTCTGCTGTATTGTGTCCCTCTGATGTTGTTACTTTTAGGCAGGTTGAGATAGAAGCCTCCACACGATTGTGACACATTGAGGGAACTGTGGTGAGAACCAAAGTGTGGATGCTTAAGACTTACAGTGGTGCTTGATTGTTTGTGAACTCTTCAGAATTTTCTATATTTCTATATAAATATGACTACAGCAGATTTTCACAGAAGTTCTAAGCGTAGATAAAGATAACCAAATCAAACAAATGAGCCAACAATACTAGACTTAGTTATTTATTTATGGAGGAAAAATGTTCCAATATCACTGTCTGTGAGTGGCAAAAGTATGTGAACCTTTGCTTTCAGTATCTGCTGCGACCTCCATCTGCAGCAATAACTACAACTAAACATTTCCAGTAACTGTTGATTAGTCCTGCACATCAACTTGGAGAAATTTTAGCCCATTCCTCCATACAACCACTTCTGCTCTGTAATGTGGGTTTCCCACCATAAACTGTTTTTATATGGTGCATTTATATTGGATAAGGGTCAGGACTTTGACTTGGCCTTTCTAAAACTTTAACTTAATTTTTCTTTAACCATTCTTTGATAGAACCACGTGTGCTTAGGGTTGTTGTCTTAAACCATGATGGCCTAAACCATGATACTACCACCACCACGTTTCACAGCTGGCATGAGGTTTTTATGCTTAAATGCAGTGGTTTCCTTTCTTTAAAAATCTTCTTATTTAAAGGGGTTATCCCATGACTATCATATAGTACAGGACAAATTATTTCTAACAAAGCTAGAACTAGCCCTGTACCTCAGGTGGATCAGAAATGTCCCCATTAATTGCTTCTATTGCTCTGCTAGATTTATATCAAGCTGAGAGCTCAAGGGGAGTGTTCTGCTGCAGCTCATGGGGCGTGTCCTTTCTGCTGTAAACATCTCCCTAATACAGATCAGCAGGCAGTTGAACAAAAAAACTGAGCATGTGTGAGCCGGACAAAGAAATTTGAAAAAAACTAAAACTAAATAACAGTAAGTGGTGCTATACACATACATTTTGTTGAATACCTCAGTGGCTATGCTACATTTTTCATTTAATGCAACTACAAAAGTATTCCGATCCAGGTGCTGGTTTGAAAACTGTAGAATATTTTTCATAGGACAGCCCCTTTAAATCAAAAATTTCTGTTTTGGTCTCATCTATTCACAAACATTGCTCCAATCGCCTTCTGTCTGGTCCAGGTGATCTTTGACAAACAGCAGAGTGGCAGCAATGTTCTTTTTTGAGAGCTGTGCATCTTGCGATGCACATGGTTTTTGTTAATTAACATTAGCAAATGTGAGAAAAGCATTGTTACTTAGAGGTTACCTTGGGTTCCTTTGTGACTATTACAAACCTTGCTCTTGGCATGATCTTTGTCAGTCGAGCACTCCGGGGAGGGTTATAATGGTCTTGAATTTCTTAAATTTGTACACAGCCTGTCTAGCCCAAACTCTTTAGAGATGCTTTTGTAACCTTGACTAAGGGAAATTCTAGCTCCACTGCATAACCATCCCATACCTTTCTCAAGCCAAATGTTTCCACCTCCCCTCCCAAATGCATAACGACAAACTCGCCATTTGGTGAAATGGCCACAGCGGCCCTTTATTAAAATATATTCCATAAATATGAAACTTTATTGTCAAATAAATAACATAACCTTCCATAAGAATACTTGAGAGGAGTCCCTAAAAGGCTTTCTGATCCAACCAGTTATTAAACGCAAACCATTTGAAATTATTTCTGTCTCTTACCCTCAGCCGTGTTTCACCTGACCCGAGGGCACCACTATTCAGAAACTGCCACCCCATACTATTACCTTGCCCAAAGGAATATGAATCAACCAGCGTCTGAGCGTAAAACCTTACACGTGGTCGTCCCTCCACACCTTTAAAGCTTGTTCAAATCCATCTCAAATATCCAAAGTCCACAAATCCAGCACTATGTCGTTCAAATGAACCCCATACGAACAAAAAAGGGTGGAAGCGGCATCTTCCAATTCCCTATGACGCACAGCAATGCTCCCATTCCTAGCTACAAATTTTCCAACAAACTTGCTAACTAGCCTGAGCCTTGTTCAAGCTGCTAACAGCCGGGCCACAATATCCGACCACACAATTAAGATGCCCGAAAAGAAAGACCAAAGGCACTGCAAATCTAATTTAATATCACGCATAAGCAACCTGGAAGTAACCGAACCCAGGTCGATCCCACACGTGTGCACCACCAAAATATCAGAAGCCCTTTCCAACTCCACGTAATAATGAACAAGAGGCAGCAAACCCAGCCATTTTAAACCCCAAACTCCCCACCACCTGACCTGCATGTCTGCCTTCAAAAAACCAAGCTGCTGGACTGACATCTGCTCGCACGCCTCCCCAATGAATTCATGAATGTCCAACTATTCATACAAGACATGGACCTGAACCTACAAGCAAAGAAAACAAAAGGAACCACTCACAAACTACATCCAGAAAGAAAAAGAAACACTGCCTTAACAGCATAGCAAATGTGGGTGGATGTAAAGCTTAAATCGATGCGACTTCCACCCTCCAATCCGTTTAATCACCTCTACAGGAAAGCCCCATTTTGCAGCTTCAGTGTCTGCACCTATGCAAAAAGAGTGGGAGCTAAAGTCCCACTAGAACCAAGCATTTGCGAAAGACCTGTACAATCTGAAATTTAGACAAAAATGATCCATCCGCATGCACCAATAACTGACCGTCAACTGCTGGACGCACCCCCAAAAAGGCCCCAGTAAACCATACAGGTGAATACATACCCCCTTTCCTACTTGATCTGTCTTGGCCCCCCGAAAAAGGCATTGCAATGAAAAACCAACCTCAGAAACATCCTCAAAAACCAAACGCCCACTCGCTCTCAAAAAACCCCAAAGACAAGGCTAAATGAAATAAGCAAACCTTGCTTGGCGATGAGCAAACCTGACTTAAGACTCCCACAGATAACAAACGACACCGGCTTCCTACCATCCCGAACCACCTTTCCCTCCGAAATCCCTTCAAAGCTTGCCTCACTAAAAAGGATTTCATAACAGTCCCCGGACTTTGAGCCAAAAAGCCAGCACTAAAATGCGCCAGTAATCCCGGAAACTGACAGGCACGTGGTATAGGCCCTGCCAATAAAATACAGAAGAAAAGGATCACAATCACCCGACTCGCAAACCACTCCCAACTCCCAAACTAAGCCCTCCTATTCCCTCCAAACCACATTGTAAGCTAACCACTTACCTCCAGACACTAACTGCTGAACAAAGCGTCACGCCGTCACCATTCCAAGCTCCAAAGCCCCTCTGGGCATGGGACCCTTCGTTTTTCGGGAGCCAACTGACGAAAACTGTCCCACTGTAACCAAGAGAAGAGGGTTATCAATGTCATTGCAAACCCCTGGGACGTGTTTGGCAACAAAATGAGCATTTGACACAAGTCCCCGCAGTACCAAATAATGCAACAAGTGCACCACCGGCACAGAGCTAGCCAAATGAGAGTTAATAGCCTGTACCACCCCAAAGTTGTCGCAATCGAAACGCACCTTCTTACCCTAAAGTAGCTCACCCCAAATAACCGTGGCCACCACAATTGGAAACGATTCAAGGACCACTAAATTGGATACCAAACCCTCCAATTTCCAAGCTTCCGGCCACACCCCTGAATACTACCGCCCTTGCAGGTAAGCCCCAAAACCGTGAGCCCCAGGAGCATTGGTGAAAAGTTCCAAATCCACATTAGACAGAACCAGGTCGATCAATGATCTGCCATTGTACGTTCCTAAAAAACGCTGCCACACTTCCAAGTCTGCCCACAGCTTTACAAGGTGATGTCCATGCTGCATGCCCGCAGTCTCCATTGATAGACTCTGGCAAAACACATACCCCATGGGCATAATCAGGCATGCAAAATTAAGTCGCCCCAACAGCAATTGTAATTAATGCAACCGTATCTTCCTGCACTGCAGAGCCCCAGCAACCGCCTTTAACTCAGTGGGTTTGTCTTCAGGAAGTCTACACTCCATCAGCTTTGTGTCGATCATGATGCCCAAAATGGTTGTGTCTTCTCTAATGCCAACAAAACCCCAAAAGAGGCTGCAACCCTCTTCATGGTTCACAACAAAAGTGAACAAACCCACGTATCTTTCGGACCCACGAACAAAAAGTCATCAAGGTAGTGGAGCACAGAATGAAGGCGTGATTCCTGCTACACCACCCACTCCAGGACGAACTGAAAGCCTCGAAATATGAAGAAGAAATTACACACCCCATGGGGAGGCAACAATCCACAAAGTATTAACTCTGCCAGCAAAAGCTGGAGATAAGTTTCAAGGCTCCCCACATGGGAGAGATGATGTTAATGGAATCCGAAATCCGTCTGCAAACCTTTTCTCGAAAAGCAGCGCCACGCTCTTATTTGGGTAACATTTGAGAAACAGGCACATCTTTTCCACTCTCACTGGCATCTTCACTCTTATTCTCAACAGCCTCACTCTTCTCATGCCCCTTTTTAAAACATCTGGACAAACTGTGAGCACCTCCACAGCCCAAGCACTCAAGTTTAAACCAGCAATCAACACCTAATCTGCACTGCCCCTCACTGATTTGCCAGCAAAACCCCTTACTGACTGCAGCAGACTGTCCCGTTGTTGAACCCGATCCGCTGGCTGTATCCCATATCTTTATGGTCCCACCTAATCGCTGGGTGCACGTCTTTTCTCTGCCGGAATTGCTCATTGCAACAGAGCCATTCATTGCCCCCATAGACACGGTGCGTCTCACCTATCGAATCCCAGATAATGAAAAAAAGGCTGAGCAATGTTCAGGCTCCTTTTTCCAATAACTGGGGCCAGAATTGCAAAAGCCTGTAACCAGTTGAAAAAGGTATGCGGAATCAGCCGATACTGCCTCCTCTCCTCCTTCTTGCTTTGATCAGACTTAACCCTGTCCAAGTTAAACTTTTCCAATGGCAACAAGGAAAACATCTCAATGTATTCTCCGTTCCCAATTTTTTCCCTGACCTCGGGCTTCAAATGGGTCCCCAATGGCCCCTCAAAACACATGTAAACTTTGCTCTTAGCTGAATCCGCTAAGCGAACCTCATCCCCTCCTCTCTTGCTACTCTGACCTGTCACGGGCTGCTCACTGCCAACCAGTGATGAAACACAATCCTCTGTAGACACTTCAGCAACAACTGTCAGCACTGTCACCCCAGATCCAGAGGAAGTCGCGCACGCCACAGCCCCTAATTCTCCCCAGACACCAAATGGAGACTCACTAACCTGCCCCATTCCATCGCCTACCAACTCCTGTAAACCATGATGTCATTAGGCGAGGGGCTAAACCGTTACTCCCGTAGCTGCGTGGCTCCCTATCTTCTTCCAGTGCCAAATATGGCCACCAGGCTCACACTTCCAGCGATGTCTCTACCCCGTCCGACCTGGGTGATATGGCCCCAACCGACAGGCCATCCAGTCCTCTCATAAGCAGCTCCCTAAAAGACCGTGCTGGGGTCCTGCGGCCTGCTGCACGCTTTCTCGCTGTACTGCCGCCACATTCCTGAATATGAGTAGTGTTCGCCTCTTTCCCACACCGTTCCTTTCATCCAGCAAGGGAAAAAGACCACCGTTGGTCCCAATAGTCCTACACCAAACATGGCACTGGGTTCCTCCTGGATCTCAGCGCCAAAGACTGAGACTTGCAGCCCGATTCAGAGCTCGGAGGGTCCTTTCTGGGGCTCCCCTTTCCCCCCCCCCCGGTTGGAAAGGCCCACTTCAGGACTCAAATGAACTGGGGGCCACCACCTCCTGCCCCGCAAAGTCACTTCAGGAAGGATACCCTGCTCAGCCATTTCATCAGTTACCGGAGGTCCCATTCCTCAACGCCGCTGACCACACTTTCTCCAGCAAGGCCTCCAAGTCTACTTTCACAGATAAAACAAAATGTCTCCTAACTTGACCTCTGTCACGTGACAGGTTTGCCACTTCAGACTGATCCCCCTTTTATATTCCAATGAAACCCGCCTACCAACCCATAACTCTTCCCTCCATTACCTACTGCTCGATATACTCCCCTTGTCACGTGCTCCTTCATATTCACTTTCAGTACACTCCAGGGGCTTACTTTTCCAGCTTAATGTGCATCAACAACTCTTCTAAGGTCCTCAGAAATCTCATTTTTTGTACCATGATTCACTCCCACAAACATGTATTGTGAAGATCAGACTTTAATAGATCCCTTTTATTTAAATATAAACAGGTCACGCACCCACACCTTAATGTCATCCTGTTGATTGAGTGATCCAAACTGTAATTATTTTGACAAATATGATGTTTTGTACACTGGTGAAGGACAGGTTTGTCCGTTTGGGTGTGACAATGCCACTTGCCATGCTGGACAAACAGTACAGAGAGAGTAAACTGGGCAAGTTCCGACAACTGTTCTTAACTACCTCCATGGGGTCAGGGAATGGGGTGTGTCCTGGGTAAAGGCCACAGTCATTTAGGAAACAAGACAATTTTAACATATTTAAAAAACAAACAGCTGGCTAAAAATGCAGATATCATACAGCAAAATTACATTTTGGTGAAGGCGTGGAACTGTGGCACATTTCCATAATAACAAGACAATTTTTACAGACACATGGAAAAAAGTCCAGCTCATGGTATACAGAAGAATTACATTTTGTTGATGAAGTGACAATTTTTACGGATGCCTGCCTGGCAAAATTTTTATGAAATTCATAATATATCCAATTCATTTACAATTGATCAGCTCATCTCTAGTCCTCATACATTGCCAAAATATGCCAGCATCTTCTGAAAATACACCAACTAATACCAACTTGCCAACAATGGCCCCCACACTTTCGACAGTATCATGGTTACAGCTACAGCTGATTCTCCTAGATACTAAGAAGGTTGGGTCTAGCAATATTAGAACATCATTGCGCTACAAGTATTCATATGCCATTGTAAGCACACAGTAAATGAGAGGTAGGGAAAGGGCTTAATTAAATTCTCTCGAAGAATATTTCCTTCGGTAGTGTCCCAGAACAACAACAGTGTTCAACTACAATTGTGATGATATCTTTAGGCTAGTTTCACATTTCTGGCAAGAGATCCAGCAGGCTGGATTCTGAGACTTTAACTCTTTCCTGACGCAGCGATTTTAGTTTTTTGAGTTTAAGTTTTTTGCTACTTGCCTTCTTTGAGCCATCACTTTTTAAATTTTTCCGTTCACATAGCCGTATGAGGGCTTGTTTTTTTGCAGGACAGTTTGTAGTTTCTAATGGCACCATATAATATAGCATACAATATATAGGGAAGCTAAAAAAAAAATCCAAATTGGGTGGAATTGGAAAAACAAAGCAATTCTGCCACAGTTTTATGGGTTTTGTTCTTACGGCGTTCAATATGTGGTAAAACTGACTTGTGCTCTTCATTCTCCAGGTCAGTACAATTACAGCGATTCCTCACTTGTTCGTTTTTCTTATGTTTAAATACTAAAAAAAATACTGTATTTTTCGCTTTATAAGAGGAGGGGGGAAATGGCCGTGTGTCTTATAAAGTGAATACTGGTGAGCGCTTCCATTATGGAAGCGCTCACTAGTATGCATTAGGTGCCAGGATGTAGTGCGCACATTATGACCTGACGTTGCACGCAGTCAGGTGACAGTGCAGAGTGAGCCGGATAAGACAGGGGAGAACGACGCCAGACCCGGAGTGGAGCCGCGGTGCAGGAGAGGTAAGAGAAGTTTTTTTTATTTTAGTCTGATGGGGGTCTGAAAGAAAAGGGCTGATCTGAAGTCTGATGGGGTCTAAAAGAAAAGGGCTAATCTGATGTATGATGGGGTCTAAAAGAATAGGGCTGATCTGAGGTCTGATGTGGTCTAAAAGAAAAGGGCTGATCTGAGGTATGATGAGGTCTTAAAGAAAAGAGCTGATCTGAGGTCTGTTGGTGGTCTGAATGAAAAGGGTTTATGAGGGTCTGAAAGAAAAGGGCTGATCTGAGGTATGATGGGGTCTGAAAGAAAAGGGATGATCTGAGGTCTGTTGGTGGTCTGAATGAAAAGGGCTGATCTGAGGTCTGATGGGGGTCTGAAAGAAAAGGGCTGTTCTGAGGTCTGATGGGGATCTGACATGAGGGGCTGATATGGGGTCTGATGTGATGTCCTGATATTTATGGGGTCTAATCTGAGGATCAGATATGAGGTCTGATGAAAAATATTTTTTTCTTATTTTCCTCCTCTAAAATCTGGGGTGCTTCTTATAAAGCGAAAAATACAGTAACTTTAGAAAAAATTTAGTTTTCCTTGTCATCACTGAATTTTGACCCCCATAACCTTTTTTGTAGTTATGTCTAAGGAGATATGTGAGGGCTCATTTTTTGCAGGACAATCTTTAGTTTTCGCTAATACCATTTAGGGGTGTGTACGACTTTTTCATCACTTTTTTTGGAAAGTAAAGTGCTGAAACACATTTCACTTATGGGATAAGTTTTTTTATATTTTAATAGTACGGGCGTTTTTGTACGCGGTGATGCCCGTGATGTTATTTTTTTGTTTGGTTATTTTTATTTTTTGGGAAAGGGAGGTGTTTTATTTTGGGAAAAGGGAGGTGATTAGAATTTTTTAATACTTTTCAAAGCTTTTTTTTAACTTTTTGTTAGGTTCCAAATTGGACACCAACTTAATATACAAGTAATAAGCCTAGAGCCTCATTACTGTAAAGGAACGTCTTACCCAATCTCCCCCGGGGGAAGGCATTTTGGGGGGAAGCGCGTACTTCTGAGTTTTAGCAATTCAGATGCCGTGGTCACATTTGACCATGGATAGGTCATCAGTATCTAATCGGTGGGGAGCACTTCAGCCATATAGAAGAGAATGGGACTGAGCCGCGATACCAAGCACAGCTGCTAAAATATGTACATTGCTGTGCTTGGTGAACATGATGGGTTGGGGGTCCTGGTTGTCCGACCCCTACCGATCAGATACTGATGACCTATCAAGATCAGGGGTGGCCATAGAGGCTGATGCCCAGGGGGCCACTTGAGCCATCCTCATTGCCGGCCAGTGGAAGTTTTTAGTGATGTATTTTGTGATGGACTGTGGTATTTAGTGCTGTTGGGGTGGTATAATGTGACACAATATGGTATTGCTGGCCCTGCCTACTTGTGTTGGCCCTGCCTTGTGTAGACCCGACTACAAAACGGAGCCACTTTTAGTATTTTTTACAGGGCCACTTTACATTCCCAATCCGCCCCTGATTGAGAGAATAGGTCATCAGTATTAAAGTCTCGGAAAACCTTTTTAACTATAATGTTGCAGAGATCTGACTGCTACCCGGCAAATATCCCAAGAATCGGCTGGACAAAAACTTCTGCAAACTCTCGCCAGAACAGCCTGCAGGATCTCTTGCCGCATATGTGAAACTAACCTTACCCAACCTTCTGCCACCCTCATCCTGCACCAGGAAGGATGAGATAAGCTAGAATTTGTGCAGACTGAAATAATGTAAAATAACACACACTGAGCTATGTACTGTGGTGTTATTGGTGTAACATAAACTCAAGATCCATTTACACAAGACAACTAATCAAGCAATTATTGGGAACAAATTGTTCATTCCTGATAATTGCCTGCTCGTCAGAGGAGGTGATTGCTGCATTTATATTCAGCAATCACCTTTGCTGTATGGGGAGAAACAATCATTTATGTGATCGCTTGTTCGCATACAGATTCATTTTTTGGGCAGCAGGTCGCTATTTATACAGGGCAATCTGCTGCCCAGAAACAATGATTTTGGTGTCGGCATCAATAATGCTTTCCCCAAAAATGTGCTGCCAATCATCAAGTGTTTGGTGGCACATTTACATGGGCTGTTTAATGGGAATGAGCATTCATGGGATAGCTGACCCATGTAAATGGATCTTTCATTTTTTGGAAGACTTTTGTCTTTAAAGGGAACCTGTCATCAACTTTATGCAGTTGCCGAGAACCAACATTACAATCATTGCAGACTGGGCCTGGAAAAGAGTGACGGCCACCTGAGAAGAGTCATGGTTATTCATAAATTCTTGCTCTCCCTGCCCACCTGCTGATGACTGACAGTCTTCTACCTAGTTTTTTTTCTAGGAGAGAACTGCCAATCATCAGCAGATGGGTGAGAGTGAAGGAGATTATGAATAAGTAGATTTGACTCTTTTCAAGGACCGAGCTGTAATGATGATGATGCTGGTTCTCAGCAACCACTGACTTTTAGCTCATGAGTGACACACCGCTGAAATCAGCATTTCTGTCACTAATTTATGTTGCCCTCAGTAAGGTCAGCATAAAATTGATGACAGGTTCCCTTTAAAGAGTTTTTCCTGTACTTTAATATTGATGGATATATGTTTAGTGTTTTCGTCATTCATTTGATCACTGAAGTGCCAAGAGTCAGACCACCACCAATCAAATATTAATGGCCTATGTTACTGACAAATTATATCCCATTACTGGGCTTTGACATCTTCCTTCTTTCCACTGTTGGCTGCGTTGCATTGCTTCATCCCCTGGCTTAGAGTCACAGACTGTACTGTTAGGACTGTTCAAGTCTGCATTTGTTTCTGTTTTGCTCCAGCCTGATTCTGTTTCCATTGCTATGCCACACCCTGCTGATCCAACAAAGCTACGGAAAAGAGGACCTGTCACCTACCCTGACATACGTATTCTGGTAACTATTTCCATTCCCCATGTATTGACAATTCTAAAGCATCTATTTGTTTGTGGTCGGGGCTTAAACATGAAGGAATGACCCCTACCTACTGGATACCTAAAAGCGGTTAGAATTATGCCGGAACCGCGACGCTGAAGGGACGCCTGAAGGGGGGCATACCCTGGTGTGAGATAATGAAAGTAAGGGTGGGTAGGGTGGGTACGCTGGAGACGACGTTCACTGTGGGAGGAAACGCCCGGCCAGATATAGTCATCATCGCCCCTCCCACAAACACAGGCCAATGAATCGGCCTTAACACTTGTGGTCGGGGCTTAAACATGAAGGAATGACTCCTACCTACTGGATACCTAAAAGCGGTTAGAATTATGCCGGAACCGCGACGCTGAAGGGACGCCTGAAGGGGGCCAAAAAGGACACAAACTCGATCAAAGAGCTTTATCACAACCTCCTATTGCGATTTCGCTGCCAACAAGCGAGCTGCAGCCAGGGTAATGGGATCGGAAGTAGTGAAGCGTACCGAGGCATTGTGGCACCATAGATATCCGCTTCGGGAAACTTGTGAAAGAGAATTAGCTCGGGACAGGGCATCGGCAGCTATATTTTGGATTCGGGTACATGAATGTGTGTAATGAATTTGGTGTAGTAATGAGCGAAGCACCTGACGCCTAACAAAAGATATCAGTAGGACCAAGCCGATAATCAAATATCCATGACCGCGACATTGACATTAACATACATCATGTAACCAGCCTATTCCCGACCCCCTGCATGCACAGCCACCATTATAGGATAAAGGATCAACCAATGCTGAAATCTGTGGAACCCGGGATCAACCAACCTCACTCGTCCACCCATCAGCTAGCCAGTGGGGGCCAAAAAATGGCAGCAAAACCTGAGCTCGACGTGACCTCAGGAAACTAGGAAATTTACTGTATACCTCTGGAAAAAGAGAAATACCGTACCAATGCCTGATAATGTGGCCTCAGGAAACTAGGAGACTTACTGTATACCTCTGGAATAAAAGAGAAACACCGTACCAATGCCTGATAACGTGGTCCCACATGGAAAGTCAGCAATCGCCTGAACATCAAGGCATATATAAACACTTGATCCTGGAGAGATAAACGCAAGAAACCCTTTAATCTTTACCAATGCCACTAATGTGGTATCATGGCGAACTGATGAAACAACAAGTCGAATACGTATGCGTAAAAAACGTGCGTCAAGCGTAACCCTATTCAGAATCTGGCGCCGAATCCGCAGTGCGGACCAACATCCTAACAGTGCCCCTATACATATGTATATATACACATATACATATAAACTATACACACATATATATGTTTTTTTTGTTTGTTTGTTTTTTAAACTAACACTGGAGCCTGAACTCACACTCTGCCCCTCACTTCCAGCTGTGGCCACATAGAGGGCGTCAGAGCCACAACTATGCGTGTCTGTGGAACCCAGCCAGCAGATCAGAGCGAGGGGCAGAGGTGAGTGCAGGACTGAATAGTGCGGGAGGAGAGACTGACTAAAACAGACACCGTGCACCCTATGCACCCCACCTCACTAGTAGCTCCGCGTTAGGAAAACACATGACAGCCGGCTGCAGAGCAGAGCGAGGGGAAGAGGTGAGTGCACGCCCGAATAGTGCGGGAGGAGAGACTGACTAAAACAGACACCGTGCATCCTATGCACCCCACCTCACCAGTAGCTCTGCATGAGAAAAACACATGACAGCCAGCTGCAGAGCAGAGCGAGGGGAAGAGGTGAGTGCACGCCTGAATAGTGCGGGAGGACAGACTGACTAAAACAGACACCGTGCATGCTATGCACCCCACCTCACTAGTAGCTCCGCGTTAGGAAAACACATGACAGCCGGCTGCAGAGCAGAGCTGAATACATGGTCGAGTGACCCCTGTAAGCGACTCCTGTGACGTGCTTTCCACATAGTATAGCTTTAGTGTGAGATTACTCTAAGAACCTGACATACCCTGACTAGAACACTAGACTCAATGTCCCTTCCCCATAATAAATGTATGTTTTTCTTTTTCTTTTTTTTGACATTTCAATAAAGTCACACACCCTCTTTTTTTTTTTTTTTTTAAAAACACACACTCTTCCTGAACCTTACTACTCCCCCTTGCTGAGTGAATTCACCTGTGCACCCCCTGGATAGAAACAACATGCTGAAGCCTAATTTGTCTGCCCCTCCCCCCCCCTGCCTGTCTAACAGCACAGCGGCCTGTGCAATACTTTATCGAGCGGGCACACGCTGTGCCCTGCACCCTACGTGTCATGCCACGTGGGGAGAAGAGCGTGTCTCCCTGGCAGACCGCTCCGGTGCGGTGCTGCTCCCCCTTACCAAGGGAGCTGACACACCGCCGGCAGGACTTAAAGCAACGATGCTGCTGAATGAGGCAGCTACTTATCTGGACCATAGAAAGTCAGGGCCTGGAACTGGCATGTAGCGCTGCACCCTTGTTGCTCCCTGAGGACGGTATGTAGAGCTCCCACACCATACGCTGGAGATGACGTTCACTGTGGGAGGAAACGCCCGGCCAGATATAGTCATCATCGCCCCTCCCACAAACACAAGGCCAATGAATCGGCCTTAACACATATCTCTATGAGCCATTCTTCTGTTATTCTTACTAGAAATGTATAAATTAATTACCAGTAGTCTTCAATAAAGGTCCAGATGGATGTTACCAGTTGGCTGCTTGTCCCTGCACAGTCTGCCCCTGGCAGCACTGATTGGATAGTGTCAGACTATGAAGGGACACCCCTAACGGGTAACAGCTAAATGGACCTTTACTGCAGACTGCAGGAAATTCATTCATACACATGATGTAAAGGGAAGAGACATGTTCTCTTTTAACTTTTCGTGTGTTCTAAACTATTAGCTTTTCAAATGAGTTAATCAAGATCTGATCTGCTCCCTTAGTGAACTATGACTACATTTGTAACCAGGCTCCAGTCCTGCTCTCTGTGACCTGACAATGCTCCAATCCTGTTATGTTGACCACGCTCCAGCCCTGCTATGGTGACCACGCTCCAACCCTGCTATGTGACCACGCTCCAGCCCTGCTATGGTGACTACACTCCAGCCCTGCTATGGTGACTACACTCCAGCCCTGCTATGGTGACTACACTCCAGCCCTGCTATGGTGACTACACTCCAGCCCTGCTATGGTGACCAGGCTCCAGCCCTGCTATGGTGACCAGGCTCCAGCCCTGCTATGGTGACCACGCTCCAGTCCTGCTATGGTGACCAAACTCTAGCCCTGCTATGGTGACCACGCTCCAGTCCTGCTGTCTGTGACCTGACAATGCTCCAATCCTGTTATGTTGACCACGCTCCAGCCCTGCTGTGGAGGCTACGTTTCAGGCCTGCTATGCTGACCACACTCTAGCTTTGCTATGCTGACCACACTCTAGCCCTGCTATGGTGACCACGCTCCAGCCCTGCTATGGTGACCACACTCCAGCCCTGCTATGGTGACTACACTCCAGCCCTGCTATGGTGACCACGCTCCAGTCCTGCTATGGTGACCACACTCTAGCCCTGCTATGGTGACCATGGTCCAGTCCTGCTATGGTGACCATGGTCCAGCCCTGCTATGGTGAGCATGGTTCAGCCCTGCTATGGTGACCACACTCTAGCCCTGCTATGGTGACCATGGTCCAGTCCTGCTATGGTGACCATGCTCCAGTAGGGTTGCCACCTTTCCCAACACAGAATACCGGCCAAGTTTACATGGGTAAAAAGTGGGCGAGGTTTTGGGGTGTGGCTTAATAAGGGGTCTTATTTAACATAAATGGTTTGATCATATTGAGTTTTGTAACCTGTTTTTTTTTTTATAAAAACGTGTTTTACTGTTTTTAAAGGAGTTGTGTAGTGGTTTAATATTGATGATTTATCCTCAGGACAGGTCATCAATATCAGATTGACGGGGGTCCGACTCCTGACACGCCCAACAGTTAGCAGGCTATTATGTGATAACAGAGGACATTACAGGAGGAGAAGGTATAAGATGGGAGGCCTACAACTCTCAGTATTTCTAGGCCTTTATTATGTAATATCTAAGTACATTACAGAGAATCCATGTTTCTTCACTTCTCATCGTGTCACATGATGTCATCACAGCTGCCCCTCCTGCACCGATCACATAATGGTGACCTCATCACAGGTTCTTCAGCTCCAGTAGAAGGATGTTGCTGGTGTCTGGAGTTGTATACAGTTTGTAGAGCACAGCACTGTGGTAATGATTAGTTTTATATGTAATATGCGTTCAGTAGTGGCTGTACTGTTTGTAGAACGCATATACTGCAGTAGGCATGGGATCTTGACAGAAAATACTGGTAATTATAATTGCCGGTAAAAAAAACAATACTAATTCACAGTTACAAACTTTGCTGCTTCAATACTGCAAAATGAACTCTGCTGTCTCTTTTCCTACACTCCACATTTGTGTTTTATTGTCACTGCTGTGTCTGCCTAAGTGTCAAATATGTCATGTTAGATTGTATTTTCTGTCTGTAATAAAGTATTGAGGTCTATAAGTGACATGATTAAAGTTCCTCTGGCCTGTCAGGTCCTGTCTGAGCTTCAGGTTACCTTTTGTATGTCAATCTGGCTCCTGGTTTGTGCATGTTATATTTTTTCTCCTGTCCTGCCACTTTAATTGGTGCCGGTATCCTTCTGTCCACAGCCCTGATCAAGGCTCATTCTGATTACGTCTCCGGATTTCTTCTAGTAATGCTCTGTTCTCATTGCCTACTTGGTATTAACTAAGCTATCGAGTTATTACTATAAGACAAAAATACTTACACCAGTCAGGCCTGTGGGAGGCGTCCGGTGCACTGAAAACGCCCCGGCGGGTGACGAGATTCCAGGGAAAGTATCTGCACTGAGGACTAAAACCATATTCACTTTAATCACATTGATTAAAAACACCTCAGTTGCTTATTACAAGTTGTCACTGCCTTTCGATCATCAACCCTTGGATCAACAGGGTAGGTCATTAGTAATAAAATCTTGGAAAACCCTTTTAAAGGGTTTTTTCCATCTCAGACAATGGGGGCATATCGCTAAGATATGCCCTCATTGTCTGATAGGTGCGGGACCCGCACCTACAATGAGAACGGAGCAGGGAAACGAATGGAGGGTGCACTGCGCATGCGCAGCCTGGGTCCCGTTATGCAAGACGGAAAACAAAGTCCTGTCGATAGGACTTTGTTTTCCGTCTTGCATAATGGGAACCAGACAGATCCGTTATGTTCTCCCATAGACTTCTATTATGACGGAAAGCAAACGGAATGCTTTTTAAAGGCTTCCGTTCTGCATTCCGTCATAATGCAAGTCTATGGGCAGCAAAACGGATCCGTCCTTCCGTCTTATGGACTCCGTTATTTTCCATTATAACCTTCTTATAACAGAAAGCCATAACGGACTCCATAACGCTAGTGTGAACCCACCCTAAATGAGATCACCTCTAAGGTGTTTTTTATCCAAGTGAGACAAGCCCAACTTTTTAAAGATAACCTACCACCACGAAATGCAGTAAAATGTGCAGGCAGCATGGAGCAGAGTGAGCTGAGGAGATTGATATTAAGTTTTGTCGGAAAAAATTCTGTAAAACTTGTAATTTCTACACTTATATCTCTGCTCTTTTTGTTGTTCACGGGGGAGGTTTTATCAGTGACTGGCAGCTACCTCTGTATACACATTTACACAGGGAATGCTGTCAGTTACTACTAGCAGCCCCTACATCAACAATAAGGTCAAAAATGTAAAGTTCAACCTCTTTTTTTTATATTAAAATTAGGCCCGCTGACTTTTATGTGATCCTTGCACAAAATTCAGATGAAAAAATTGTTTTGTAGCAAAGAACACATCAAAACCACATTAAAAACGCATGTGTATCTTGATGTGTTTTTTACTGTATTTGATGCTCCTTCAGATGCCTGATAATTGTATGTAAGGGTTTTTCAATATGAAGTTGCTATGATGACTTTTTCACATTTTTAATTTCAGAATTGTTATAGACTTCCTGTTTTATGAAAAAGAATTGTTACCGTTAATATATCTAAGTGATTATATGGTCGCTTCAGATGCCTTTATATATATTTTTATGGATTTTAGTAGTTTAACAGCCACCTCTATCACATATAACAAATAGAATTATGATGGAAGATTATTGATTTCTGCCACCTTTGGTTATTAATCTATTGGATCGGTCCACCTCTGGTACCCATGCCAGATTTTACAGATTACTGTGACCACTATAAAGGAGGGGTAACAAATGGGGAACTTTAACTACTGAAGAAGGGGTCATAAAATAAAACCCGAAACGCGTTTGGTAACCACTCCCCATTGTTTCTATGAGACTGTAACCACCGTACCCCAATATTGGCAAGGAACGGGTTTTTGCTGACCAACACTCCGGTACCCGGGCGTACAACAGTAGTGACACGCGGAGAATATATTACTCCTTTCCTATGCACATGCACCGCCGAGCGTGATGCGGAGAGGCAGCCCTTGAGACCGGGGCACTTCATTCATCGGTAAAGAAGACCGCGTCGAGGGCTCAATACCCACTCACCTGATAAGACTGTTCTGGTGGTGAGCCACTTACAGTGGCAAGTGAGGAGCGATCGCTGAAGTAAAGTATTGAGCGGGACGCTGCTCAGACCAGTAAAATTTTCTAGTTCACGAACTCTATATACGGATTGTGAATACAGTATTAGCGGAGGACTGTTGGATTATGAGGTGGCTGACCGATATATAGATTGTGGCATTTCCTGGATCATGAGAATCGAGACATAATATCGATTTTGCATTATTGGTTTTTTATGGACATTATTAATTTTTCATGGACATTTGAATGAACTTTTGAATGTTATACCTTATGTAATTGTTTTTTGGATCTATAAGTATCTATTGGTTTACTTTGGATTGATTTTATCACGATCTTATTGATCTGTTATTGTTTTATCGTTACTTATTTATTGATCTGTTATTGTTTTATCGTTACTTATTTTTAAATCAAGATTAGGTACCCAGAATTCAGAGAGTGCCCCTCCATTATTTGTACTGCGATTAAGGTCAGAAATGTATTGAATCTTTTCCCACAAAACTAGAACTGCTCAGCTCCTCCTGCTCTATAATATGCTGCCTGCAGACTGCACTGCATTTTGTGGTGACAGGTCCTCTTTAAGCCTCTCGTATAACTGACTTCTTCTTTCCAATTATTAAATTGGTTTCCTGCCTCTGAACCCTCTCCAGCTCTTATATATCCTTTATTGCATGAGGTCCCTAAAACTGAACCCCATATTCAAGATGTGGTCTTATGAGGGATTTTTATGAATAGTTATTTTTGCACTGTCTGGCATTGTGTATAGCGTACGGCAGAATTATATAAATCTGTATACAGCTATGTTAAGTGACTACTCTATAGCATCATTTCTTTCCTTTTATAATGAAACTCTTATACATGTGTATACCATACAGGCATTGAGCATCGTGGGGGAGCAATATGATTTCAATGCATGAGAACTAATTGTTAAAGGGGTTGTCCCACTTCGCATTTTCATACTTACCTGCTGCAAATGCGCGATTCACTTCCTGGATTATGGCTGGGGGCAGGCTTCATCTTGACTGAAGTCTTCTCCTGGCCGGGCCGCTCGCTGGACTGAACGCGCAAGCCACCGCGCATGCGCCATGGTGATATAGTACAGTGCACGCTCACGGCTCTTTACTATACTGCACAGGAAGAAGTCACCATGACGCCTGCATGATTCGAGTGAAGAGTGGTGGCCGTAAACAGGGGAGACAGAATGACAACAATGAGGTAAGTGGGGATGAGGTTCTTAAAAAGGGTGGGAATTGGGTAATTAAATATATTTACAAAAATGATGAATGTCAAATCGTTAACAGATTTAATAGTGATCATTTTGATGGGAATACCCCTTTAATTTCTTTGGTCGAATGTGAAAACTCTTTCAGTCTCATGTGTCACAATTTCTAACTACAGGCTATGAACACCTTTGGAGGCCATTCTGTTAGGATTGCATTTTAAGTTCCGATACAATAATTGTGGAGGGCTCACCAGTGGCGCTCGGCCTGCTATAACCACTTAGCTATTCTTAAAACAATATACACAATGGCTGGCTCTCAATAAAAATAGAACAATACATTTCAATAGTTTCTATAATCAAATAATTATATATAAACATCTAAAATCAAATATATAGTTCATGCAGACAAATATTCCCAGTCTCGGTCAGTATTATATACCCGATTGCGGAGCTCACGCAAAACGGGACTAGGTTAAGTTCACACAGTGCGGTATAGGCTGTTAATTCCCAAAGTCAATTGTTAGTTCACTACTAAATGTGTTAATAGTTCATGACCATGTCAGTTCCATCAGTATTGAGCTATTCAATATGATAGAGTTAGTATAGTGCAATCAGTTCTGGCAGCAGAGGATATTCGATTAGAGATGAGCGAACTTTTAAAAAAAGTTCGGCGTTCAGGTTGTGGTAACTCGCGCATCCCGTTATGGATTCCACTACCGCGGACTATTGCCGCATATGGAATCCATAAGGGGCGGCTTCCACCAACCCGAACTGTTGAACAGCCGAAGGACCTGGGGTGACGTCACCGTCATGTGATCAGTGCAGGGGGCGTGGCTCAGCACTGGATTTGATCCCGTGCTGAGCCACGCCCCCTGCACTGATCACATGACAGTGACGTCACCCCGGGTCCTTCGGCTGTTCAACAGTTCGGGTTGGTGGAAGCCGCCCCTTATGGATTCCATAGTCCGCAGTAGTGGAATCCATAACGGGATGCACGATTTACCACAACCCGAACGCCGAACCTTTTTTTAAAGTTCGCTAATCTCTATATTCGATATAGCAGAGTTGGTATAGTGCAATTAATTATAGCATCAGTGAGAACACTTTACTTTGAATACACAGGGTGGGTTGCGCTGTAGTGCTTCTTACCGATACCAGGGTCTGCCCGATCAGTGGCACTGTCCTAGAGTGGTGTTAGGTAAGTTGGCATGGATGGTAAATGCAAACCTGGCTTGGCTGTATTACGACCGCTGAGACTTGCAGTGCGCGCATTCAGGATCACGATATCCGAACGCCGCTCCTTGTGTTTGCTGTACCGAAATAGATTATATCCTCTTAATCTCTCTATATTGCAATTCCTTTGGGTATGTCAATATCGCACCGTGCTTCTTCTCCAGACGCATTTCGAAACTATACGTTTCTTTCTCAGTGGGGAAGATAATATGGTAATAGGGGACCTATCGCTCTTTATATAGAGCTGAATACTTTATTAAAAACCTGTATCTTGCAATATATATCTTGCGGTTTTCTCATGGTTTGTTTTAGCTTAATAACTTATATATCACATCAGATTGTATATATACTAAGCTTCCAATTATTATACAATAAATGCTACTCAATAGAATAATTATAGGCATAAAGGAGGAATAATAACAAAAACAAAAATGGTAGAACATAATGAAAATAAAAATAGTACTAAAAGTAAAAATGCGATAAAAATAAAAGATAAGGATAAGTACAGATATGTCGATGTCAGGCAGTTTTCCAGCGCCTCGACATGTCCTGCACCTTCTCACTGGCCCTATTTTGACATGTATAAGACAAGGCATACATAATATTTGGGGTATCTGTACTTATCCTCATCTTTTATTTTCATAGCATTTTTACTTTTAGTACTATTTTGATTTTTAGGATACTATCTATTTTGGTACATCAAGCACGAGGTGGTGATCCCGCATGCGCAAGGGACCGTGGCGGCACAAGTGTGAACTGCAAATCTCAGCATTCAACTGACAACAGTGAGGATCGTAACACAGCTGAAGCTGAAACTTACCTAACACCACTCTAGGACGGTGCCACTGATCGGGCAAACCCTGGTATCGGTAAGAAGCGCTACAGCGCAACCCACACTGCCATATCGAATATCCTCTGCTGCCAGAACTGATTGTACTATACTAACTCTATCATATTGAATAGCTCAATACTGATGGAACTGACATGGTCATGAACTATTAACACATTTAGTAGTGAACTAACAATTGACTTTGGGAATTAAGAGCCTATACCGCACTGTGTGAACTTAACTTAGTCCCGTTTTGCGTGAGCTCCGCAATCGGGTATATAGAAGGGACCGAGACTGTGAATATTTGTCTGCATAAACTATATATTTGACTTTAGATGTTTATATATAATTATTTGATGATAGGAACTATTGAAATGTTTCAATAAATTGTATTGCTCTATTTTTATTGAGAGCCAGCCATTGTGTATATCTTTTTAAGATTGCATTTTACTCATTATGGGCTAAACATCTTTTTTTTTTCCAATGAATCTTTTTTACATTTTAGCAGTTTTTGTTCTACAGGGTTAAAGGGGTTATCCCATCTTAATCATCAATGTTTAATATGTTTACCTTGACACATAGATCATTTTTCTAAATACAATGCTGTAGCTAAATACTACCATTCTCGATAAAATCTTTCCACTCCTACCTCATTGTTGTGACATAGTCTCCCTTAGTTACGACCACAATTGCCTGGCGAAGGCCGTGGCCGCGCATGCGCTCAAAAAAAAGGTCGATCCTGTGTCCGGCCGTCACTACTACATGCACGCGCAAGGCGCCGAGCGGCCGCGCATGCGCTGTTCCCCATTTTTTTAAGCTGCGCCTGAAACAGAGCCACACGTGCTCTGTTTTTGGCGCAGACAGGTGTAGAGAGATAGCAAGTGCCGTAGCAGTGTCAGAGTGCCCGCTCTGCTGTGTAAGTGTAACGAAGCAATCGGGTTGACACATGGCTGTATTTGGAAGACCGGTCAGTGCACATGTGCTACTCTTCCTGCCGCATCCTTCTCGTCTCCAAATGTCCCACACAAGCAGCAATTTTGAGACATGATCTTGGTGTGTGGTGGGTTAGTTTTTGAAGTGGTGCATAACGGTGTCATATAATGGCATAATATGGCAGTACACAGACAAAATAATTTCCCTATGTCTTCCTTAGAAGTTTCGGGGGCCATACATAACATCCACCATACTCTACTTTCATTATTGCATCCTCTCAGGCTGACACGGGAGCGCGCACGCTAACAAGGTAGGCGGAGTCAGTTGATCAGCGGAGCGCTCATCCCGCTGTCAGTCAATAGAAAGGACAACGCCCCATGACTGAGCAGTCACGGCCTGGAAATGAGAAGGCGGGTAGTTTCAGTCTATCTGCACAGCATTTTGCTTTCAGTTTTACACTGAACCGTCAGGTTGCTGTTCTGACATCTGGATCTGTAGCCCTTATCTCTGATTTGCTGGCAGCTAAACACTTATTATTGGGACATTCGGATCAAACTGATAAGAATATGGCTTAAATTAGTGCTTATGATCTGTCAGGAGTTCAGAGATAAGGGCTATACATTGAGTGGTCAGAGCCGCAAACTGACGATTCAGTGTGCAACTGAAAGCGGCATACTCTGCAGACTGAAACTTAACCCTGTAGAACAAAAATATTTAAATAAAGACCAAATGAAAAATATATATATTTTTAGCCCAAAATGAGTAAAATGCCTCTGAAGAAGTTCATAGCCCTAAAAGTCAAAGAGCACAGGTATCAGAGTCGGAGATGACAGGGATTATTTGTGAACAAGGCTTTTTGTTTCCCTTTAATGTTATCATATGTGACACATATATAAATATACCTGCAGAGTGTTTGCTGCTGATGATGGTGAATAGGAATGATGTTTTGAAGGTTAGGCGGTGTTTCCCCTGGGCATCAAGTTCTAAACTAAAAGCATTTTCTCTGGACTCATTAAGGAAGTGTGTGAAGTGACCGTTCAATCCTCAGCCACTGGGGACAAGAACTTAATAATAGTGGTGGTGTTGTAAAAGCGTTGCTTGTTTTTCTAGACTGTGAAAATGGTAAAAGAAAAACATGCAGGATTTATATGACCCCATTTAATTAAGCTATTAAAAACTAATGTCTGTAAAAAAAAAACTGTCCAACTAAAACTGAATTCTTAGTCATTATTAGCATAATCATTGATCCAAATTGTAATTTTCGCGCCATTTGCAGTGCCTGAGATCAGGTGCACATCTCAGTACTCCTGACCAGTGTTCCCTTTAAGCTGCGCAGCTGCGCGACCGTGCAGCTTCCAAAGTGCCCCCACTACGGGCCCTGTAGGCCCGCTCACCAACTCAGCCCACGACACGGACTTTAACAAAATTCCTGTTCTGAATTCTAAAATTTTCGCTGTGTGCACTGCCAGGGTGGGCAGCCCCAGAACTCTGAAAAGGCCAAGCCATGCTAGCCTCAATGCCCACAGTGTTCCTATTGTACGTCTAATTAATTTCCCCCCAAACCTAGATGTAGAGGCATATAACTTTATCACCACCAATAGATTTTGCCTACTCTTGACACCTAGTACTAATTGTATGTCACATTTAAAATCGGTGCACACTACCCCCCAACATGTTTCGCCTAGAATGGCGTCTTCAGGGGTTCCGGGTAGCGTCCGGGTAACACTACTACATGATCAGCACCATTGTTATCTGTGCTTTTCCACAGGACTGCAGGTAACACTACTACATGATCTGCACCAGTGTTATTTGTGGTTTAACGTATAACTGCAGGTAACACTACAACATGATCTGCACCAGTATCTGTGGTTGGACTGCAAGTAACACTACATTATCTGCACTCAGAGAGATATCACTGTGTTATCTGTGGTGTTACATAGGACTGAAGGTACCTCGTATACAGCCTAACTGCCCCAGATCCGGCAGGACAGTCCCAGAGTTCAGTGGCTATCCTGCCTTCCTGCGAGGGCTGTGGCATGTCCATATACAGCAGCCTGGGTTTCATTCATAGAGACCCAGGCAGCTGCAGGCACGCTCCGGCTCTTCCGATCACCACACGGGGGAGCCGGAACGCAAACCGAAAGTAAAACTTTTGGTTTGTGCGCACTCATATGCCGTGGTCAGGATTGACCACGGCATCTGAATGGAATAATGTCCGCGATCAGCATCGCTGCCAGTTGCGGACATGAGCCGCGGGTGTCTTCTTCAAGAAGCCGGCGGCCACCCGCGGCTACGGCGCCCGCATCAGGCAGGAGCGGGCGCCATGTTTAGGGAGCAGACACAGGACGTACATGTAGGTCCTGTGTCCTTAAGAGTTATTTATGGGGTCTGGTGTTGGGTCTGTATTGATTTTGGGGTCTCATCTGGGAGTCTGTAGTACGAAGGAGTTGTCCAGCCAGAGTTTTCTTGGCGAATGAGTAGGCGCGGCTGGGGCCCCCCGCCCAAAGAGCGGATTTGTCGGCTTGGCGTGTGTGCATTTGTTACGAGAACGATATACGAAAGGAACGTACATTTGTTACAAACCGGATTCCAAAAAAGTTGGGACACTAAACAAATTGAATAAAAACCGAATGCAATGATGTGGAGATGACAAATGTCAATATTTTATTTGTAATAGAACATAAATGACAGATCAAACTCAGAAGGGGCCCACCTGGGAGGAGGACTAAAATATTTTATTGTCATGGCCCTCTCAAAAGTGTTATACAATAACATTATATACATTTACACTGTAGGAAACCGATGGACTGGTTGCTGGGCCTCATCTGAGAGCATGATCTTGACTAGCCTCAGGAGTGGG
Source organism: Bufotes viridis (assembly GCA_033119425.1). Taxonomy (NCBI): domain Eukaryota; kingdom Metazoa; phylum Chordata; class Amphibia; order Anura; family Bufonidae; genus Bufotes; species Bufotes viridis. Next base: position 94,700,925 of record CM065597.1, on the reverse strand, counting down.
GGTTGCACAGGAGTCAGAAGTTGCGAACAACTTGCTGGGAAAGGAGGGCCTGTTATAAAATTTGCTGTGGGCCCTATCATTTCTAGTTACGCCAATGGGGGGCATCATTTGCCTACTCTGCCTAGGGCATCAAAATACCTTGTCCCCGCCCTGGAATGAGGAGTGATTATTCAGCATGTTGTCTGGTTGAAAATCCACCTTGGTTTTAGTTTCAATAAAGACATAAAGAATAAAAATCGGTGACAAGGTAATATATATCAGACTTATCCTGAGAATGAGCTTACCGTTGTGTACCAGTCCCATGCATCTGTGTGGTATGTTTCAGCCATTAGGGCACAGATTCATCAGGGGATAAAAATAACTGGGAAGGATGGGTATGAAAGTGGAGAAAATGGAGAATGCGTGATGTATGGAGTGAAAGCATGGGGACAGAAAGGACCATGGATGGAGAGATCTCTGGATCCATGTGGGGTACAGGGCTGGTTCTATGTTTATTACAAAGAGATTGTCATGTACTACATTATGTCTGTTTTCCTTCTAAACATTAAAGTGACCCATGGTTGAAAAAAAGAAAACATGAACTAGCGAGTGAACAGAACACTTTACCTGGTGCTCTTTTTTCATCCTTCTTTAAGCTATTCTGTTCTAGAGCCTCCCTGAAAGCATGAAGTCAGCAATGTTGGTCGCAGACTTTAGTGATGTCGCATAAATATTTTTTGTTGGACTTTTGAAGAAACATAAAATGACTAGGCTTAGCAAATTAGCACAAAATTATTGGTCTAGAATATGTTTCATTCCAAGCGGAGTTCTGTTAGCCATGCTGCATTTCGGACATGGCCATGTACCCTGCAGCGCAATTATATTAACTGATTAGAATCAAATTTTTTTATTTTATTTGTTGTTCATTGTTACTGGCCACGTAGAAATCCGTAAAACCAAATCATTTATCGTACGGTCATATGATGAGGCAGCCGTGAGGCTGAATACTGTACAGCCATACAAGCTGCAGAGAGAACATATTAACTGATTAGAAACAAGTGACTTACCGGTACTTGCCGTTCACTATTAATGGTCGTGCAGTTTTGTGAGTTACCTGGAAGCCATTAGGGGTTTTCAGAGACTTTTAGGGCTCATTCACATGAACGTATGGGGTCCGTTCCGTGCATTGGGGCCGCAATTTGCGGTCCCCAATGCATGGAGAACGTTCATTAGGCCTCCGGGACCGATCCAGACTTATTCAACTTGAGTGGTTCTGCATCCCTCCGTTCCGCAAAAAGATAGGACATGTTCTATCTTTTTGCGGTACGGAACCCCAAAGAAGCACTCCTTAGTGCTTCCGTACGGTTCCGTTCCGCTACACATCTCCTGATTTGCAGACCCATTGAAGTGAATGGGTCCGCATCCGTGATGCAGAATGCACACTGAACGGTGTCCGTTTATTGCAAATCTGCATATGCGGTCCGCAATACGGAAATGGAACCCATATGTTCGTGTGAATGAGCCCTTATACTGATCAGCTCAACAGAGCCGTCCATTGTATAGCAGCTATACTTGGTATTGCAGCTCAGCCCTTTTTACTTCAATAGGGCTGAGCTGCGCCTAGGTCATGGGACCAATTTATGTCACATCATATGGCCTATAGAAACCTGCGAGAAGGCCGCAGCGCCACTGCGAGCAACGGTGCCTTCTTAAACAGCTGATAATTGTGGGTCCTGGGTGTCAGACCCCCACCAATCAGATACTAACCCAGAATAGTATCAATGAAAAGTACCGATCGCCCTGCAAAAAATGACCACTCACATAGCTCCGTACACATAACTGTAAAAAAGTTATAGGGGTCAGAATATGGCGACGAAAAAATAAAACAGATTTTTTTATTATTTTATCAGTATCAAAACGCAACAGGAACTATAGATATAAGGTATCACCGGATTCGTACTGACCTGTAGAATGTACGTCACTGGTCAGTTTTATCCCACATCGAACGTCGTAAATAAAGAACCCGTAAAACTGTGGTGAATTTTTTTCCTGATTTCCCCACTACATAATATGCAATATTAAATGTGGGCGTTGGAAAGTACAACTTGTCCTGCAAAAAACAAGCATATGGCTATGTGAACCGATAAATAATAAAAAGGTAAGGCTCTGGGAAAGCAGGGAGCGCAAAACGAAAACGCAAAAATTAAAAAAAACCTCCAGGGTAGAAAGGGTTAAAGGGAGTCTTTCACCCCAAATAAGCAATTTCTAACAGTTAGACCATTCTGACCAATATATCCCCTACATTAAAATTCTTCTTATCCTAATGCTGTCCGATCCACAGATCTTCTTAAAAACACTTTTATTCGATATGCACATTTCTGGTGAAGGTGCCCAGGGGCGGAGTTGTAACGGCCGAAGCCCAGGCCCCGCGGTCATTTTCATATGATACCACTCCCCTCTTCACCCAGTCGGCCCGCCCTGTGTCTTGATCTTCTCCTCCTTCTTTCCTGTGCCTACGCTGTGGAACAGGGCCTCCGCATCTGCGCACTGGTTTTCCCATGACTGGCAGAAGCATCGGGGTGTCCAGTGCGCAGGTCTGTACGTAAGTTCGGAACAGCCTTTTGATGCGGCGCTTGCTGGACTGTGAAGTGGGTGAAGAGGGGAGTGGTATAATATGAAAATGACCGCGGGGCAGAATGGTCTAAATGTTAGAAATTGCTTATTTGGGGTGAAAGACTCCCTTTAAAGACCGGACAGAGGACGTACGGGTACGTTCTGTGTCCAAAGGGCTTCTATCACCCCCCATTTAGCAATTTTTAGTAGCGGACATTAACTATTTGCTAATGTCAGCTGAGTCCAAACATATCACTCTTACCTTTCTCTGTGCTGTAATTTCTGTAAAAATCATACTTTTATATTTTGCAAATTACTTCACTACCAGCAACTTGAGCGGTTACTTGCTGATAGCCGCCGCATCCTTAGGGTGCTTTCACACTTGTGTTTTTACTTTCCGGCGTAGAGTTCCGTCCTCGGGGCTCTATGCGGAAACCTACTGATCAGGATTATCCCAATGCATTCTGAATGGAGAGAAATCCGTTCAGGATGCATCAGCATGTCTTCCGTTCAGTATGTGAATGTTTTTTGGATGTTGACAAAACCGCAGCATGCTGCGGATTTGTCCCCATCCAAAAATCCGGAAGACTTGCCGTAACGCCGGATCCGGAATTAATGCCCATTGAAGTGCATTAATCCGGAATTAAGCTAAACGTCGTTTTGGCGCATCGCCGGATTCGACGTTTAGCTCTGCACATGCGCAGCAGCAGTTTCGATCGGGGCCCCAGTGTAGACTGCGGCTCCGATCGGTTAACATGGCAGCCAGAACGCTACTTAAGTCCTGGCTGCCATGGTAAGTACTCCGCAGCAGTGTACTTACCTGCGCTGCGGCCCCCGGGCGACCTTCATGACGTCACAGGTCCGGGCAGCGCATTGATCTATGTGCCGCGTGGACCTGTGACGTCATGAAGGAGCGCCCGGCGGCCGCAGGGCAGGTAAATACACTGCTGCGGACTACCATGGCAGCCTGGACTTCAGTAGTGTCTTGGGTGCCATGGTAACCTGAAAGCATCAGGATCCTGATCAGTCTTCAAATGCTTTCAGGCGACTTGCGTGCTGACGGATCCGGCGGGATGGAAGTGCCCGCCGGATCCTCAGAACGCAAGTGTGAAAGCACCCTTAGACTGTAAACACGCCCCCTCTTTACTTGATAGACAGGGCCAGCGAGCGCTCTCCTCCTCCCACTGGCCCTGTCTGCCCATGAAATCCCGCGCCTGCGCCGTAACGTTCCTCATTCGGCGCAGGCGTTTTGAGTGAAGGATGTGGGCTTGCCAGCTGCTTTCTCAGTGCGCCTGCGCCGATGATGTCAGACTACACCCAGAAATGAAGACTGCCGGCATTGTCTGTAATAGGCTTCATAGGAAATACACGATTTTTTCATACATTCCAATGCTATTGCATTGGAATGTATGATAATCGCAATCAAATGATTGAAGTACAAATTACCCCCCCCTTTTGCTAAAAAAAAATAAAAAATTTAAAAAAATACACACCATGGGTGTCGCAATGTGCGAAAACACCCATACTATAAAAAAATATTCCCCATAAAAAAATACATGAAAGGTGATCAAAAAGTCATACACACCCCAGAATGGTATGAATAAAAAAGATAAGATTATGACGCAAATAATGAGCCCCCATACAGCTCTGTACATATTATTACAATAACAAAAGTTATAGGGGTCAAAACAAGGTGACAAAAAAGTAAAACCATTTTTTTTTCACTATCAAAATGCAAGAAAACCTATACATATAGGGTATTGCCGGATTTGTACTGATCTGTAGAGTAAAAATAACCGGTCAGTTTTATCGCACATCGAACGTCAAAATTTAAAAACCCGCAAAACTGTGGTAGAATTGCTTTTTTTTGCAATTTCACCCCGCTTCCCACTACATCATATGCAATATTAAATGGTGTTGTTGGAAAGTACAACTTGTCCCGCAAAAAACAAGGTCTTATATGGCTATGTGAACCGAAAAATAAAAAAGTTATGGCTCTGGGAAGGCAGGGAGCGCAAAACGAAAATGCAAAAAAAAAACACCGGTCCTTAAGGGGTTAAACTCCAGCTGCTAGGTGTGAGGACAAGCATGCACATTGAATGGCTGTCGACCAGACGATCTTTCAGCCCGGCCCCTGTACACAAAGCATATACGGCTGGCCAAACGGGTATGTGTATAAAATATTCCCTTTCCCTTGATTTTGTCTGTGGGGGGAAGGTTGGGAGCCCCCGCACCCATTAGACCGTCGGCTGTGTACAGGGGCCATAAGTCTACGAGAATCAGGAAACATTGTGTAAGTGTTCTTCTATCAATTGACCATCATCATGCTGCAATTCTCTTCATATGCTGTATATTAGGATAACACTTCTTCCGCCTCCAGTGATATATGGCCAAGAGAGGTGGCTCAGTGCTTACATAACATTATTTCATGTCTCCACTTTTACAACTCTTTCCTGATGGTTTTCTGCTTCACATTTGTTATTTCTATATCACAACAAAATAAACGCACACAAATACACACCACGGAATGTTATTTTTTAATGGTATCAATAAAGTTGTAAGAGCGCGTCGGGGTGACGTCATATCTCGGCGACTATTGTGAGAAGGCTCTATCCTGGCTGTAGCTGTTCCGGTTACTGGGCTAGGAAGCAGTTTCTTGTCCTGCGATGCCTAAGGTGGTGTCGCGGTCGGTGGTTTGCTCGGACACACGTGACCGGGAGGAGTATGACGATGGAGAGAAACCATTACACGTGTATTACTGCCTGTGCGGGCAGATGGTGCTTGTGTTGGGTGAGTTGGCCCTGGCTGGAGTAAAGCCTGGAGCTCAGAGCCAGATGGTCAGTGGATACTGCGTGTCCATGACGGCTGCTGAAGGTTTAGTAGTAGTTTTCTGTGCATGATGACCGCTTATAATAACAGCGGGTAGAAATACTAGATCAGCATCCTCAGGCAGGCACTCCAGAAACTGCAACTCCCACAGTGCTCCACTCACTCTAGTTTCACAGTAGCCGGAGTGCTGAAGGTTGCTGATCCCTGTGCTAGGGTCTCGGCTTGGTGCGCCGCAGACCAGGTGCCGGTGTTCTGCCGAAAGTCTATAGTGGAAGTCACGTGGCGCGCTGCGCAAATGCACGTACTTCCGCGAATCATTCCTGCAGCCCCCATTGTAGTAGTTTGTGCACCCTTAAGGGTTTAGAGACTTCTTAAAGTGACAGTCATCTCCATTAAAATACAGCTCCGCCAACACCCCCCAGCGCTCATTAATTTATACCCTCGCGGGCTCGCTGCGCTCGGCGTTTAGTAAAACTAACTCTATGCCGCCATTGATAGTAAAGAAGGAAATGGGTGGTAAAGAAAGAGATGGATAGTCTCTTTCTTTACCATCCATTTCCTTCTTTACTATCAATGGCGTCATAGAGTTAGTTTTACTAAATGCCGAGCGCAGCAAGCCAGCGAGGGTATAAATTAATGTAGATGCTGTATTTTACTGGAGATGACTGTCACTTTAAGACGTCTCTATACTCTTAATTGTGCGCACGGTACTTTAATGGAGCCTGCAGGGATGATTCATGTAAGTGCGCTTGCGCAGCGCACCACGTGACTTCCGCTATAGACTTTCGGCAATCTATAGAGATCTGGCAGAACACCGGCTTGCTTGTGGGCAACATAGCAGCCCATAGGAAAAAAATAAGCGCAAGGACATCTCAACATGCCCTATAGTGCCAGGTTCTTATATTGTAATGTCAGGACCAGTGAAAGGTCCTCTTTAATGTCTCCTAAAAAAGACCACGAAGAATCTTGTAGAGCCCACTGTATTTTTTTGCACAATGGTCATGCCGAGGGCGACACACAAGGGACAGTGGTTGCATGTTAGGGGGCAAAGTTTTTTAGAGCCCATTCTATTTTATCACACAGTGGCCTTTATTGCTAGTTTAATAGTATTGTATTTTTTGCATTATAAGATGCATCTAGGATTTGGAGGAGGAAATATATTATTATATACTTAATAATAATAATCTTTATATAGTGCCATCACATTCCACAGCGCTTTACAATTCAGAGGGTTCATGGACTAAACAAAAGACATCACAAAGTTATTGGCTAATAGACAACTGAACCACTAGGAGTGTGGGCCCTGCTCGCAAGAGCTTACAATCTATGAGGAAGTGGAGGTGACATAAAAGATAGCCATCTTTGTACTGAAAGGAGTGGTGTAGGCCGAACTGCATGCGCTAGTGCTTTGGGTGTAGGACTATCAGTAGATCAAGTTCAGATCTGAAGAGTTGGGTGGAGGGGTTTACTCGGGGAACAGTCCGTTTAGAAAGCTCGATAAGCCTGCCTGAAAATATGTTTTTTAAGGCATGTTTGAAGGTAGGGACGTTGGGATTTGATCGGATGTTCCGGGGCAGAGCCTTCCAGAGAGGAGGTGCAGCTTGAGAAGAGTATTGAAAATGGGAGTAAGAGGAGCGAATTATGGAGGATGTTAATCTTAGATCACTAACAGAACGGAGAGCATGAGTAGGGTGGTAGACGGAAATGAGGGAGGAGATGTATGGAGGTGCAGGACTGCGGAGAGCTTTGTGGGTGAGGGGGAATCATGGCAACAACAAGAGTTTTGGCAGTTTCCACTGTAAGAGTTATGATAGTACCGCTTTGATTTTAACAGACCCATAGACTTCAATGGATGTGTGCAGTCTGGGGCACGGATTAAAGTAGTGCATGTGTGTGCAGATTTTTTGCGGACACACGGACTGCAGAATATCACGGAAATGTGGACAAACATATTAAAATAATTAAATCAGTATGCTGTCCGTAAAAAAAGCGGACAGCATGCGTTCTTAAAAAACAGATGTGTGGACGAGGCCTAAAGGAGCAGCCAGAGAGATAGGAAGAGAACCAGGAGAGAACAGTGTCCTTTGGCCATTTGAGTGGAGCATGGTGAGGTATCAAGCATTGCAGAGAGATCCATAAGAATCAGTAGAGAATAGTCGCCATTCCTTTTTGCTCCCGGAGATCATTAGACACTTTAGTAAGGGCAGATTCTGTAGAGTGGAGAGGGCAAAAGGCAGATTATAAAGGGTCAAGAAGAGACTTTTCAGAAAGATAACTTATTAAACGAGAGCAAACAAGACATTCCAGGAGTTTAGAGATGAAGTGGAGGTTAGAAACAGGTTGGTAGTTAACAGCACAGGTTGTTCAAGTGAATTTTATTATTTTTATTTTTTTAGTAGTGAGATTATAACAGAATGTTTAAAAGAGAACGTAAAGATACCAGAAGAGAACGGGACCCCCAAGCTCCATTGGGCCTTGGACCGGGCCTCCATTAGACCACTTCACATGCGCCGGACAGCGCTGCCGCTCTCTCACCGTTCCCCTGTCTTCTTCCGACCCAGGCTGCGTCAGGTCATAGTGTGCGCCGACATAAACTACGTCCTGAGGCTGTACGCCATCAGAGTGGGGCCCGCATGAGGGTCATTAGAACTTGAATTCTAGCGGTCCTTAGAATAGACAATAAGACGCACTGCCACTTTTCCGTCACTTTTGGGAGGAAAAAAGTGTGTCTTTTAGTCAGAAAAATACGTTAATTACCAAATTGCCACTGCGGCAAAATATACCATAATTGTGCATTTTTGTAACCTCGGTTGGTATGTTGAATTCCTAACACATCTTGGTGTGTTAATAATCTCTGTCACAAACTTTGTGAAAAATTGGAGACAAATAGCACTGCACTATTTTGTCTGGTAAAGTGGCAGGTCCTATGATAAAAGCCCGATGGACCCAACTGGGTACCATTCGTGTTCTGCGCTTCCATTATTTCTGTTTTGCTCCTATTAGTCAATGTGCTCTCTACAACGCTTCACAAAAGCCTGAATGTGGATTATAATGTGACATGGCTGTGTACTTGACCAATCCACAACTGAAATGTGAGGCTCTACGTAAAGAAATTGGTAAATGCCGATCCCTGTATGGGGGTCTCTTGCGACGTCTCTTTTTTTTTCTGGTACACTGTGTACTGTATGGGATCCTGATTCACAGCTTTCACCATCTATTCCCCTAGGTACACACCTAACGCGTTCAAACGCGCTGTAAAACGCACAACATGTGGAAAGCCATGCTTCCCTATGGGCATGGCTCACATTTGGGCGTTTTACAGCGCGTTTGAACGCGCTGAAAAACGCCAAACGCTGTCGCTTCAGCATGAACTTCTTTGGGGCGTTTTAACGCGCCTATGGGCCATGCTGAAATAGGGGTGAATCACTGAATCGCGCGTATGATGCGCGTTTCTTAGTTGCAAAAACGCGCATCCAAAAACGCGCGTCATACGCGCGATTCAGAAACGCTTAGGTGTGTTTCCTGCCTTCCTGACTCTTATATGGAAGGACTGGCTTTCTCTGTCTTAGTTATCTGCTTCTTTTTCTTAAATCTTCATTTTCTCTTATCTTGGGATAACATTCACGGCGTTGGAACTAAATACTTACTTCTTTCCCATAGAGTTATGGACTTGGTTTCAACTTGGTGGGCGTCCCACAACGAACTGGTATTATAGTAGGGCTGCTCCCCCGCTCCCCACACTTTACCATGGCAGCCGGGACTTTAGCTCAGTGCCATCAGGGTCCCCCCCCCATTGTCATCAGGGTCCCCCCCCATTGCCATCAGGGTCCCCCCCCCATTGCCATCAGGGTCCCCCCCCCATTGCCATCAGGGTCCCCCCATTGCCATCAGGGTCCCCCCATTGCCATCAGGGTCCCCCATTGCCATCAGGTCCCCCCCATTGCCATCAGGGTCCCCCCATTGCCATCAGGGTCCTCCCATTGCCATCAGGTCCCCCATTGCCATCAGGGTCCCCCCCCCCATTGCCATCAGGGTCCCCCCCCCCATTGCCATCAGGGTCCCCCCCCCCATTGCCATCAGGGTCCCCCCCCCCATTGCCATCAGGGTCCCCCATTGCCATCAGAGTCCCCCCATTGCCATCAGGGTCCCCCATTGCCATCAGGGTCCCCCATTGCCATCAGGGTCCCCCATTGCCATCAGGGTCCCTCATTGCCATCAGGGTCCCCCATTGCCATCAGGGTCCCCCCCATTGCCATCAGGGTCCCCCCATTGCCATCAGGGTCCGTCCCCCATTGCCATCAGGGTCCGTCCCCCATTGCCATCAGGGTCCGTCCCCCATTGCCATCAGGGTCCGTCCCCCTATTGCCATCAGGGTCCGTCCCGTCCCCCATTGCCATCAGGGTCCCTCCCCATTGCCATCAGGGTCCGCCCCATTGCCATCAGGGTCCGTCCCCCATTGCCATCAGGGTCCGCCCCATTGCCATCAGGGTCCGCCCCATTGCCATCAGGGTCCGCCCCCATTGCCATCAGGGTCCGCCCCCATTGCCATCAGGGTCCGCCCCCATTGCCATCAGGGTCCGCCCCTTGCCATCAGGGTCCGCCCCTTGCCATCAGGGTCCGCCCCTTGCCATCAGATCCCGTCCCCCCCATTGCCTCAATCTGCGGCCCTCCAGATGTTGTAAAACTACAACTCCCACAATGCACTGCTGTAGGCTGATACCTGTAGGCTGTTCGAGCATGCTGGGAGTTGTAGTTTTGCAACAGCTGGAGGGCCGCAGTTTGAGGACGCCTGGTCTAGGGTCACTAATACTAGATAATAGGACAGGCAGACCCCCCAAGTTGTTCAGGATCTGCCCCCAGAGCGTGTTAGTGCACTAGTAAGAGCCAGGTATCGATGAGGTGTGGGCCTGGATCCAAATCAACTATTTAAATGAATCCTAAATTTCTAGGCCGGCATTCACACCCTTGGGGATCAGTGTATCAAACTCAGATATTTTTCTAGATTTAGCCCCCACCCCCATTAGCCATGAAAAGGCTACCTTCCTATTCTGATTATTAGAGCTCATGCACACGTACTTTTTCTTGGCCGTGCCTGTATTGTGGCCTGCAAACAGCGGGTCTGCAATATGCGGGCACCTGCCGTGTGCACCTTGCATCACGGATGCGGACCCATTCACTTGAGTAGGTCCGCCATCTGGAAGGTCCGATGCGGTGCGGACAGTTCACTGACCCGTTCACGTTGAATGAGTCTGGATCCATCTGCGGAATCCGCATGGATGTTGCCTGTTCGTTGGGTGCACAAAATGCAGCCCCCAATGCACGGAACGGCCGTGTGTATGAGCCCTGATATTGTTTATAAAGTTGTGAACCAGTATATTTCTCCAGACCACTCTGGAGTTTCTTCCAATATATTGCTCGGTAGACGGGCATTGGATGAGGTAATAGCCCCCCTGCTATTATATGTCAAAGTTTTCATTTATTTTCCATTCAAAATCAGTGAATTGTTGAATTGATTACAGTCCTTACAGTTACCACAATTCCCACTATACATCGATTTAGGCCCCATTCACACGTCCGCAATTCTGTTCCGCATTCTGCGGAGCGGAATTGCGGACCCATTCATTCCTATGGGGACAGACGATGTCCCGCCCAGGTCTGCAATTGCGGACAAGAAAAGGCATTTTCTATGTAGTGCTGGCGATGTGCGGTCCGCAAATTGCGGAACGCACATAGCAGATGTCTGTGTTTTGCGGACCCATGAATCCACAAAACACTTGTGGACGTGTGGATAGGGCCTTAAGGACGCACACATCAATATGTATGAATAAGGCTACATGCACACGACTGCATGTGTTTTGCAGTCCGCAAATTGCAGATCCGCCAAAAAAAGGATGACTTTCCGTATGGCATCCGTTTTTTTTTTGTTTGTTTTTTTGCGGGGCCACGGAACTGACATACTGATGCGGACAGCACATGGTGTGCTGTCCGCATTTTTTGCGGACCCATTGAAATGAATGGGTCCGCATCCTATCAGCAAAAAGAACGGACAAGGAAACAGAATACGGTCGTGTGCATGAGCCCTTACCTGAAGGTGCCGTCGGGAGGGTATTGGTGTTTTTAATACAACATTCTTCCACCAGTGGATATCTTGTGGACATGGTTGGACGTCTAAGGATATTTTCACACTAGCGGCATGGCTATCCGGCAGGCTGTTCACCCGCCGGATCCGCCATGCCGCAAGTCCCCGTGTGCTGCCGCTCCGTTCCCATTGACTATAATGGGGCGGGGCTATGGCGCAGCACGGCAGTGCACGGCTGGAGATCGACGGACTAAAAGTCCTGCAGTTCCTACTTTTTAGTCCGAAGTTTAGTGTTTTAAGTGGCGTCCAAGGTTCGTCTTCAGGTTATTGAAGAATCCCGCTATGGATGCAGGTTACCACGGACCATAACGGAATTCTATGACGGCATGCACCACGGACGCCTATAAGAGACATTACGTATTGCATTCTGTCATAATAGCAGTCTATGGCCAGCATAGACTTCTATTATGATGGAATGCAATACGTCAGAATTGCATAGTTGAAGGGATTGTCACCAGTTGTATGCCGCGTTATCTGAGGGCAGCATAAATTGGTGACAGATATCTTAATCAAAAAGCGGTCGGTCACTTATATGAATTCCTTAAAATCAGTATTGAGCATCTCCAGCTTGAGTTGAGGACACTGCATGCAATTGGGAGTCCCCTGGATCTGAATACAATGTGTAGTAGAGCATAACACGGCCCTGCCGGCAGCACCGCAATCTTCTCGGATTACCGTTAGCTGTGCCACTTCTGCCTGGGAATATATTTTTATTTTCTGTGACGCCAGTGAATGTATTTGCCTTTCACTGGATAATGACGTCTTGTGAACTTGCACTTGAGGTGTGCGAGGATGTAATTGGATTTGAGTCCTTGAGTGCGGCTAGGACGCGCTGCTCGCTGTGCTGCAGTAATTATTTTATATGTGACCCGGCTCCGCGTCGTGCCGATAACGATTCTCATCTCAAAATTTATGTTAAGCAAAGACCTTTTAGCGGTAATGACCAGAACCTCTGCTGTAAACAGGAAATAATGATCCTCGCTGCCCCCCGGAGAACTGCAAAACTGTAACCCCTTCCAGTCCTTGCAAATTTAATCATATTAGTGCACCCGTTTTTTTATATCATTTTTTTAGTTTTAGTTTTTGGTATTGAAATGGAAGTGGCTCTCATTTAGACTGTATTACACTTGTGGAAAGGATGTAGTGGACCCCACAGGTGTATTACAAGTTTATTACAATGTAGTCACAGGTAGGGAATGATGTGAGAGGAAGTGTTCTGTAAAATGATGTGAAATGCGTTGGTCCTGTGTATTGTAGTGTAGTATGGCATCCAGTATTTGTGACTAGGGATTGGGGACAAATGCGTCTTAGGCCTCATGCACACGGCCGTTGGTGTTTTTGGTCCGCAAATCGCGGATCCGCAAAACACGGAAGCTGATCCATGTTCCGTTCCGCAATTTGCGGAATGGAACGCGGCCCATTATAGAAATGCCTATTCTTGTCCGCAAAACGGACAAGAATAGGACATGCTATATTTTTTTTGCGAGGGCACGGAACGGAGCAACCGATGCGGACAATGCTGTCCGCATCTTTTGCGGCCCCATTGAAGTGAATGGGTCCGCGCCCGAGCCGCGAAATATGTGGCTTGGACGCGGACCCGAACAACGGCCGTGTGCATGAGGCCTATGTTGTGTGTTTTCCTCTTTTTTTATTTTTATTTCACTTGGTGATTTAAAAGGGTATCCTCTGAATAGGTCATCAGTATCTGACCGGTGGGGGTCAGACACCCGGGACCCCTTTCGATCAGCAGTTTTGAGAAGGTGCCGCGGCCATCTCGCCAAGCACAGAACGGTACATTGTATAGCGGTTGTGCTTAGTATCGTGCTCAGCCCTGTTCACTTCTATGGGGCAGAGCTGTGCCTAGGAAAAGCTTAGAGAAGGCTGCTGAGGGCCTTCTCAAACAGCTGATCGGCAGGAGTCCCGGGTGTCGGACCACCACCGATCAGATACTGATGATGTATCTAAAGACTAGGTCGTCAGTTCTAACGTCTCGGAAAAACCCTTCTCCTGAGGGGTCTATTTTTATATTAATTCCCCATAATATAAAATGTTTGGGACCTCTTTCTTGTAGCTCTGTCTCTGGTTGTCCCTCTTTTATTCCTTCTGAATATTTATGAATGATTTGACAAATGGGGTGTTACCATTCCCCTTGTGTCCCTACCAGTCAGTACTGATTAGGCAGATTTAGACCCCTAACTGGTAAACAAGCAGTTGTCTATTTTTTAATTTCAAGGAGGAATAACAGAGTAACGACCTAATGCAGATTTAGAAGAAAAGATGCTGCAGAATAGTTGTTTCAGGAAGAATACAAGAACGTCAGGAGAGGTGACGGGTCTTGAATACTGCTGATTTCATCCCCCATTACGACTTTTAGCTGGTAATGTTTCTGTACTTTCTGTATTTATCCTCCTGCTCTTCTGTTTCAGACTGCCAGCTAGAAAAACTTCCCTTGAGACCTCGGGACCGAGCGAGAGTTATTGATGCAGCTAAACATGCTCACAAGTTCTGTAACACAGAGGAGGAGGAAGCCGTCTATCTGCGCAGGTATGTCCCCTGGGCCTCTGCGCTGCCGTCATTTAGACTGCTACTGATGAGATTATGTGCGTTTTCTGTCGCCATCCACGTCCGTTTTTGTGCCCTTCCCTTTTCTGTGCTGTGTAAACGGCTTGTGTCTCAGAGCAGAAAACCATCTTATTGTCTTGACTATAAAAAAATGTTGCTCTCCAGTGTACTTTTTACCATGTTTAGCTTCTTTACTCACCTCTTTGCAGCTCTGGTCTCTTCCCATTCTGTGGGTGGGCAGCAGCTCATCCCTTGAGACCATCAAGCGCCTGCATACACATACATGTTCAGCTTGGTATGTGTGCTCATTGGAGAGAGGGGAGAAAGTCACTGCCAGACTCCGTCCTGATAGCGGATTATCTCCCTGAAAAATGAAGGATCTAGGTGTTTTCACTTCTCTCCCCTGACATCATCTGGGGAGAGTCTCGAGCTCCCCACACATTAGACTGTTGACTGAACCCGCTGTTCTCTGCAGGTTCGGCTGACATTAGGCCAGTGCTTCTCAATTATTTTCTGTCATGCCCCCCCTAGGAAGAAGAAAACATTTCGCGCCCCCCCGCGCGACTGTAAATAGTATCATTTGTCTATAAAATTGTTATAAGTAGTACACCAATCTCCCCACAGGTGAGGGCCATTAACCCCCCAAATCATGTGCAGGCTCCATTAACCCTGCCCCCCCAAAATCATGTGCAGGCTCCATTAACCAAACCCCCCAAATCATGTGCAGGCTCCATTAACCAAACCCCCCAAATCATGTGCAGGCTCCATTAACCACCCTAATCATGTGCAGGCTCCATTAACCCCCAAATCATGTGCAGGCTACATTAACCCTCCCCCAAATCATGTGCAGGGTCCAGGCTTCCCCTCCCCCAAATCATGTGCAGGCTCCCCCAATAGAGTCCAGGGTCCCCCACCCAATACTTACCTCCCTGGAAGCGCTGGATGCAGGCCTCTTCCGGCCTGTGTCCCGCTCGGTACTCTGAGATGGCCGCAGCACCTTCTCAAAACAGCTGATCGGAAGGGGTCCCGGGTGTCGGACCCCCACCGATCAGATACTGATGACCTATTCAGAGGATACCCTTTTAAATCACCAAGTGAAAAAAAGGAGAGGAAAACACACAACTGAGACGCATTTGTCCCCAATTCCTAGTCACAAATACTGGATGCCATACTACACTACAATACACAGGACCAACGCATTTCACATAACACTTCCTCTCACATCATTCCCTACCTGTGACTACATTGTAATGCACCTGCGCTGCCTGAACCGCTCTGATAGGCTGCCGGCACAAGACCCGCAGCCTATCAGAGGAGCAGGGGAGGGAGACGCCTCTCCCTCCCCTGCCGCACAGCACAGCGATCTGTATCGCTGTCCAGAGGACGGCGATACAGATCACTATGGAGATGAATGCTTCCTCAGTGGAAGCGTTCATCTCCTGTCACCTGGAGCCCCCCTTTACGGAGCCTTGCGCCCCCCATGGGGGGCGCGCCGCACTATTTAAAAAACGCTGCATTAGGCTAATGTGTAGGGGGGCCTTTAGTCCCATTGTTTTCAATCTGGCTGTGCTACAATACCGGGTATAGCACATGGGTGAGACCTGCACAGTGGTACAAGTCTTTTTGGCCACGTCTGTAAGCCTACTGTGAAAGTTTGGTCCACACAACACAATACAAAAAAGGCCAGAAATAGAGGATCCATCAATTTCAACAACCTATATATGACTGTTCTATGACATTTTAATATATAAAATGGGTGTGTGGATTACGGAATCTGATTTTTAAAAGTGTTCTTCTGGCTATTTATAAAAACCGTTCTTTCCAGCGCCCTGTGGAGGAAAGATCTTTAGGTAATACTTAGAAGTACCTCACTCTGCCAATGCCAGAGTCCCCGCTCATCTGCCACTGGATGTGTGTGCTTCTCTTCCTGTTCAGCTGAATTTACTTCTATGACACATCCGGTTGGGACCGGGCGGAAGAGCCCTCAGCCTGTGTGAGCGCAGTGGGAATAGCAGCTTCGGCGGAGCAAGGGACTGGTACTTGTTAACCCAAAGATCTTCTTTCCACAAGTCGTTAGATAGAACCGTTTTATAAATAGCTCAGAGAATACTTCCTGTCCTGGCTCTTTAACGTTTAGCAGGACCATTCGCTGTGGCCAAAGAGTTCCCCTTTAGTGACTCAATAAGGCCTCTTGCACACGAATGTTTTTTTTTTTTTCCCCGTTTACGTTCTGTTTTTATTTCAATGGGTCCGCAAAAAAAAAAAAGCGGAATCTTCTCTATATGCACTCTCTCTGTATTTCCATTTTTCCGTTTCGTTCAACGATAGAACATGCCCTTTTATTGCCTGCAAATCACGTTCCGTGCCTCTATTCAAGTCAATGGGCTTGTAAAAAAAAAAAAAAACGCAATGGATATGGAATCTATCCGTATGTCTTCCGTATGCGTTCCAGTTTTTTGCGGAACCATCTATTGAAAATTTTCTGACCAGCCCAATTTTTCAGTGTACTTACTGTATACTGTATATGCAATGCTTCCGTTTACATTTGCGATCCGCAAAAAAACGGATCACATACGGAAACAAAAAATGAACGGAAACGGATCTGTGAAAAACGGACTGCAAAATACTGAAAAAGCCATACGGTCATGTGCAATAGGCCTAAGCGTTTTCCAAATTCCAATACAGCGCTTTTCTGTGGGCACCTTTACCTTGGTCTATCAAGAGAACTGTTATCCCATTCTACAACTACCGTTATCATGAGAATTACCCTTCAGATAACATCTTTCCCTCACAGCTGCAGCATACAGGCAATTTATTACTGATCTATATAGGACATCTCATCATTGGCATAGTACTGCTAAAAATGAAAAAGAAATCCCCCTTTCTGATGGAAGCGCCCCTTTAAGACTGTTTATAGATTTATCTATACCAATATATTATTACATAGCCGTTGTCTTACGATTGAGTGTCGTCTTCCTGGCATAGTTATTTTTCAGTTTTTTAGATCTGGTCTCTGGGGAATTAGCCGGCGGCAGACACTGGCATCTGCATTTATGCTCTACATGGGAGCTGCTTGAATGAGCGGTGTGCTAATTCCTATTAGTCGCAGTAGGAGGTATAATTGAGCTGCTCTTCCTTGGCCGTGCACGTCCTCCCGTCATTTATTTATCAGCCGATTGCCCTTGGTTACTGAAGCCAACAGCGGGAATAGTCATCTCAAAGGAAACTTCAGCGAGACTGACACACTTAGCGGTGTGGAAATGTGCCATATGTGTGGACGAGCTTCCTAACCTCCCCTGGGCTGGACGCCAATTATGAGACCCTGCTTCATGGCACACACACAGTTGATTCAGAATTATGTAGATCTAATTAGATTACCATTGATCTAATTGGTGTCATTTACAGCATGTTAGCTCATCACCGCGCAGACGGAGAAAACCGTAGCCGCCTCTAAACGGCTCATTGATCGAATGCTGCCCTTACACGTGAGAGTAGCTGGCTGATTTTGGCTGACCACCGTTTGAAAATGTAACGTACAGTCATTCATGATGGCGCGTTTTATCTGCCAGGTTGAAAAATTTCGACCAAGGTTTTGGGAAAAGATGAAGTGTTTGGGTGAATTTGGACAATCATGCCAATCATTTGCCACTTTGCTAAATGTGAAATGCGGCACGCACACGGCTGGTATCCGTGTTTTGTGGGTCGCAAACCACATAGCCGTCTGAATGAGCCCTTAACGAGGAGCTGTAACCTCTCGTGATGTGTCTGTTTTAACAACTGCTTATACCCCGTGTAATAACTATTCTGGAGCATTTATTCTTATGACTCTATGATGTGCCAATCCTTTATTATTCCTGCTAGAAGTTATGAATGAATTGCTAGCAGTTTGCAATGAAGGTCTAGCTGGGTGTTACCAGTTGGGGGTGTGCCCCTGCACAATCGGACGCTATCCAAGCAGGCCTGCCATTGTCAGACAGGGACACTTCCCTAATTGGTGACACCCAGCTGGACCTTCAATGCAAACTTCTAGTCATTTATAATTTCAAGCAGGAATATTAAAGTAAAGGCACAGCCTAGTCATACGAATAGATGCTTCAGCACAGTTATTACATGGGGGTAGGGTTGTTTTCCGGTATCGAAGTTTCAATACCCATTCGATACTTTTCTCTGGTATCGAGCTCGATACCAGGATTGGTTTTTTATCGATACTGGGTTGCGATACTGCACATCCCAGTATCGGAGAACGTGGCTGCGCTGCTGTCCGCGCGGCCATGTTCTCCTCGGCAGCACGGGGAGAAGGAGGCAGTCTCTACTTTTCCCTGTGCTGCCGCTGCCACCACCAATAGAGGGAGAGGGGGCGGAGGAGGGGCGGGCACACTGGCCACCAATGAGGAGTAACGTTTCATATACAAATACAGGCAGAAGAAACACACCTGAGGGGTTAACTGCCGCGGATCGCAGCGCTGGGTCACGGGCAGATGCCGGCAGCGTGTGTCTTCTGCCTGCATTTATATATGAAACATTACTAGTCATTGGTGGCCAGTGCGCCCCCCCTCCCCAGTATTAAAGCATTAGTGGCCAGTGTGCCCCTCCTGTCCCCAGTATTAAGACATTATTGGTGGCCAGTGCGTGGTATCGAGTATCGTAATACTTTTTTATGGTATCGATACCAATTCAAAATTTTGGTATCGAAACAACTCTACATGGGGGATGCAAGTAGTTACTACAACTGGCATGTCAGGAGAGCGGGCAGCTCCTCTGTAAGTGTATATTGCATTTTGGCAGACAGAATAGCGTTGGCTGCTGGACTTTTCTACCCAGGAATAAACTAAACAAAAAAATCTGAAAAACTGATTATTCAGTTTGATTTCTTACAAAATATAACAGAACTGGTCCATTATATCCACCATGGTTTATGTAAAAACTAAAGCCATGGCGAAGAGCGGTCGGATCTGGGGATATGAATGTTATCGACACTGGGCCAAAATCTGCAGTCATTCTGGACCGAGGGGCCCCAAATATCCACAGGGCCCCAATAACTGTGTGACCCTACCCTATTGGTTTATTCTGTCATTAACACTAAACACCGCCTGTTTCTCACCTCATTACCACATGCAAAGCCAATGTTATCATGGAATTTATGTTAATCAGACTATTTGGATTCACGTGTGTTAATGAGACATGCTAAAGGGATTCTGACAGCCCGATTTTCGATACTGAGCTGTTCAGATCATCATATCAGTCTCCTTTATCTAAATAAAAATATACTAGTCTTATTTATGATAAAAATCGCTTTTATTTATATGCTAATTACCTTCATAAGGTGCCCAAGGGGCTGTCCCTCTGGCCGTTTGTGCCCAGCGCCGCCCCGCTGTTAATTATTCACTCTTCTCCTCTGCTTTTTTTTTTCACAGTGCGCCGTAATCTCACGCATGCGCCATTGATACACAAGTCCGGACGGAGGTGAAGCAGCGTGAGATTACGACGCACTGCGAAAAAAAGAACCCAAGGAGAAGAGTAAATAATTAACAGCGGGGCGGCGCTGGAGTTCAAGAGAAGGGGCGCGGCTGGGCACAAACGGCCAGAGGGACAGCCCCTTGGGCACGTTATGATGGTGATTAGCATGTAAATAAAAGCGATTTTTATCAAAAATGAAAGGACAGATGGGGGTAAGACTAGTGATTTCTATTTAGATAAAGGAGACTGATATGATGATCTGAACTGCTCAGTATCGAAAATCGGGCTGTCAGAATCCCTTTAATAAGATTTTTTAACAGCAGCTAGCAAAAAAAAAAAAAAAAGTCATGTCGGTAGATTACAAATATCCTAGGTTGAGAGTTGCTGAGTATATGGCGGTGTAGGTTTGTCATATGTATTTAGACCTTCCATTAAACGTAGCCACGTTCACCCGATGGATGCAGAGTGGCCTTTTTCCTGGCGCACAATGCTATACCTTTGTTTTCCTCTGGATAGTGGATTCTATCCACGGTCATCCGGCAAAACTGCCGAAAAACGCACACTCTGCAGTATACATATTTATGGGAGATGTAATCTACTAGTGACCTACATCGTGCAATCCTCCCGACCCATACTGTGTATGCAGGGAGAGTCCACTCTTATTAGGAGATTGTTTGGCTTGAACAGGTCATGTCTGCGTTCAGAGGATGATTTTATTTGATCATGCATCACAGCTTTCAGTTTAAATTAATACATTTGCACGAATACATTTTAAATTGAATCTGTCACCAGGATAATCGCTATTGAAGTAAAGCCATGGCCTAATAGCACTTAGTACCTTATTTCTAGATGTGCCTTTGTTTCAGCAATTGATGTTTTCTATCCTCTGAAAATCCAGTTTATTTGGTATGCAAATGAGCCAGTAAGGTGCCCGGGGGGCGTCACTGTTGAGCCCAAGCCCCCCCTCATGCTGGGAGCAGGGAAAAGGGGGCAGAGTTATGGCTTATGTGATGTAGGAGGGGTGGGTGGACACATTGTGGCAGGAGGCGTGCCTGGGTTCCTTCCTGCAAGAGTGACGCCCCCCTGGGGACCTTACTGGCTGATTGGCATGCCAAATAAACTGGGTTTTCAGAGGATAAAAAACATCTATTGCTGAAACGAAGGCACATCTAGAAATAAGGTACTAAGTGCTATTAGGCCATGGCTTAACTTCAATAGCGATTATCCTGGTGACAGATTTAATTTAAACTTGTACGCTCGAGTACAGGGTGATCCAAAAAGAATGGCGCAAAATTATAATCTTGATATTTCTGACTGAGAGAACACATTTATTAACCTGAGAAGGCAGACTAGCCAGGTCTAATCTATACCCTACAGATGTGGGCGCCATTGGTGACACGGTCGATGTCTAGGCACTAGCCCACTTTTGTCCAGCATGTCCTTGTATATGATCGCCACTCTTCCAGTGATGCGTTGTCTCAGGTCGTTCAGATGCTGTGGTCGTGGCAGTATTTACACTGAGTTCTTGAGGTAGCCTCACAGAAAGTCTCCACAGGGCGTTAGATCTGGTGATCATTGAGGCCAGCGCAACACTGGCGAGTCGTTTATTTCGCCGCAGCCGATCCAGCACTCTGGTAGTTTCATTTAGGTATCGGCAAGCATCCAACTGGAAATGAGGTGCTCCATCCTGCGATAGGTGACAGATCTTCCCCTAACATTTCCAGGTAGGATTGGTCAGTGCCAGTGTTCCCTTTTTAATTTGTCTTCCAGTTTCAGCTCCTGAAGAATTTGTAATCTGTGTGGCTGATAACGCAGACGTTTTTTGAAATTTACGCCATACTATTGTTAGCAGCCCTTGTAGTTCTGTACTAATCAGCCTGGTAGTCTTTTTAGGACTATGCTCGTACACGGCTCACATCCTGGTTACTGTCTCTTCTGCCGTCTTTGGGCGGTCCAGACTTTTTTCATGACATAAACAGTTTGAATCGTTTCATCTAATGTAAAATTAAATTTCTATGTAGAGTACATTTACCTAATTTATTCATAAAAGTTTTCTGTTCTTTCACAACAGACCCTGTTCTTGCAAATTCCAACATGCAAAAAGCTTTGTAGGGCTTTGTAGTGTCACCATCTTAAACCTGACCCTTTTATGGACAGGACAAGTTTGACCTAACCCGTACACAAAGGGGCAGTTTTATGAAAACGGTCCAAAAGAAAACAGATTTGTTTTCCCCTATAGCAGCCAATCACAGCACAGCTTTCATTTTTCAAGAGCAGAATGTATTACCTAAACCACAGGCCTTTTACCGTTGCATTGTCTTCTTGAATCACCCTGTACGAAGGCTCTGTACATATCTGCTTTAGGGCTCGTTCACACGAACGTTTTTTGCTTTCCGTTTAGGGGCCGTTTTTTGCGTTCATTTCAATGGGTCCGCAAAAAAAAAAACAGAATGTACTCCGAATAAATTCTGTTTCCGTTCCGCAACATTTTGAGTCAATTCCTATTTTATTTGTCCGCAAATCGCGTTCAGTGGCTCCATTCAACTCAATGGGTCCGTATAAAAAACGGAATGCATACGGAACACATGTCCATATGTCCTCCGTTTTTTGCGGATCCATGCTGTAGAAATGCTATGCCCAGCCCATTTTGCACATGTGTTTGCAATGATTACAAAGTTCCTGTTTTTGCGGAAGAACGGAAACACAATGGACCCAAAAAACGGAACAACGGATCCGTGAGAAACGGACCGCAAAACCATACGGTCGTGTGAACAAGCCCTTATGGCGTAGAAACCACAAACCATGCCAGATTGCCAGATCTGCACGACTGACCTCCGTCCATCGGGCCCTTATAGACATCCATTGGGCCCTGTCAGGCTCGGCCAAGGTGTCAGCTGTTTTGATAGAAAAAGAGAGCTGCATATAGAACAGTTTTTTCCCATCGAATATAATTGAATGTGTGAGTGAGGCCAATGCAGATGTGAACACAGCCTCTTGTTGTTAGAAATAATTCCGTATTTGTTTTATATAATTGTATTGTTTAATCTGATATTTTTTGCTTTCTTGCAGACCCGATGGCATCGAGCGTCAGTATCGGAAAAAATGCAGCAAGTAAGCAGTTCATAAGATGCGTTTATGCAGGTTTATAGATAGTATTTAAAAAAGGCACATTGTAAAGTCCTTCTTGTTTCCATGTCGGTGCAGTGAAATGCAATCTGTTATTTCACGCTAGAGAGAGGATAATATAAGACAGGCGTTTCTTTCAGCAGCTATCCCCGTTCAGGATACATGCATTCACGGCCAATTAGGCATGTGTACGGCAAGGTCTGGAGAGATCAGTCCAAGAGCTATCTAATGTGTGTCGATGGCCTAAGAAGGCAATTCTTCATACAGTACTGTTGACTAATATGAAAGCAGCTTTTTTATTTACTACCAGTTTTAGGGGGAGGGCCCTTTTTGCTTTAGGGAGACCTTAAAGAGCAAACTGGAAATATTACTCTATTCTGTGAGATATTATTTGGTTACAATTAAGGATGAGCCAACCAGTTTGGACCAGACTTTGCTATTTTTTGGGGATGGCAGACAAATATTTTCAGGTTCGATTCAGACGAATCCGCTAAAATGGCACTTGGCGCCATTATATTGCATATGTCAGTGGGGAAAAAAGCACTACGTAGGAGAAGGGGTCTGACATGACCCTGAGAGGAAGTGGGGACCGAGGGCTTGCAGACAGCTTGGATGAGCCGATCAGCGCTGCAGCAGGGAGGTGCCTTAGCAGAACGAGCAGAACATCATTTTGTTGCGGGGCTGTAAATCAGTGGTTGGGTCTTAGTGTCTGCAGAAAAGCCATCTTAGGGCTCATGGAATGTATTTTCTTTCCGTGTCCATTCCGTTTTTTTGCAGACCGTATACAGAATTATTCATTTCAATGGGTCCGCAAAAAAAAAAAAAATTTACTCCGTGTTCATTCCGTTTCCGTATGTCCGTATTTCTGTTCCGCAAAAAAATAGAACTTGTCCTATTATTGTCCGCATTACAGGCAAGGATAGTACTGTTCTATTAGGAGCCAGCTGTTCCATTCTGCAAAATACTTAAAGCATACGTATTTTTTGCAGATCTGTTTTTGTGGACCGCAAAATACATACAGTCGTGTGCATAAGGCCTTAGGGTGTCAGGGACAGTGAAAAATCAATCAAGCTTCTATTCTACGTCCAGGGAGAGTGAAGGGAAAGGTTAGAATTACTGAAAAGGATTCCTGTTCAAATGGAACAAAAATAAGTGAAAGGAAAGGATGTCCTTGCAAGTCGCTGCTTTTGGGGGTTACAGCAGCTGTAGTTCTGCCTCCACTTCTCTCTTCTCACTCCCGGGCTGACTGATTCCCTTCTTGTGCCTATTCTACACACACACTTTTATTTTATTTTTTATTTTTTTTAACGAGAACTGAACAACATGTGTTCTACCATCAATCTAGCATAGCATATAGAATACTAGCGAGAACATCGTCTAACATTTATTTATTTTTAGTTTAAAAAAACGTGTACATCAGTGATTCCGAACGAAATATTTGGGCTAAATCCATTTATTATCTCCACACACAGTTGCAAAATTATTATTATTATTTTTTTGGGGGTGGAGAGTAGGGGAGGGTGTCATTAAATGTACTTAATCCAGCACGTAGGTGATCAGTACAGCAATACACAGGCTGGGGCAACAATTTACCTGTGAGTGTTAATGTGTTAATGTTATTTCTGTCTTCATACATTTCCAATCAACTTTTTTTTTTTTTTTTGGGTGGGGGTTGATTATATTCAAACTATCATATATACGTAATTACTACACCAATACACAGGATAGTGCACAATATTATTGGAGATGCCCCAAAAAAGTCAGGGCTATGGAAGGGTTCCAAACGAAAGACCTAGAGCTAGAATGTGGGTAGTAGCAGCACCAACTATCCAGCCAGAGGCAGTAGTATTAGTAGTAGTAGTTTAGACAGCACAAGATGAATGAGAGGGTTGTATAAACCCAGCATTACATATAGTAATTAGAGGAAGATGCTGGAAGCTGGAAATAACTTTCCATGATGAGGACAGGGGCTTCTTCAGGGTCCTTTACAGGGGCTTCTTCAGGGTCCTTTACAGGGGCTTCTTCAGGGTCCTTTACAGGGGCTTCTTCAGGGTCCTTTACAGAACATGAGAAAAAGAAAATGGAGCCACACTCACCTGATGTCCAAAGAGTACAGATAGTGAGCAGTAGATGACATGTAGTACCGAACAGTACTGATAAAGGAGATACTAGACAGGTGTACAGGCGACTTGATGTTTTTCCTGTTGTACATTTTGTGTTTGAGTTCTGTGGTGTTGACTAGTACTGACAACTTCTTCATTTCCTTTACTATTGTGCTCATCCACAGGTGTAGCCTTCCTCTGTTTTACCAGCACCAGAAAAAGAATGCCCCTGCAACTTTCATCTTCAATGGTGCTCTGGTCAAGTTTGGACAAGGTTTTGGCAAAACAAACATCTATACCCAAAAACCCGATCCACCTAAAAAGGTACATTATCTATACCAGTGATGGCGAACCTTTTACAGACTAAACTGTAACCCAAAACCCATATATTTATCACAAAGTACCAACACAGTATTTTAACCTGAATCGTATAGTCCAGTATAGTATATCTTCAATTTACTTTATCATATAGCTATAATAACCTGCTTACATTCAGTGCGCTGCCTGTGCTGTTCATAGTGCGGCCTACGCTGATGGATGGCAGGAAAGGTCTAAAGCATATTGGTACACCATAGACTTTTTCCAGGCCGTGGATGCCCGCAGAGAGGGCTCTGAGTGCCGCCTCTGGCACCCGTGCCGTAGGTTCGCCACCACAGATCTATACTATTGAGACAGATAATGTCTCGAGTTAAAACTGACCTGGTTGCTGTAGCTATAAAGTTCAGCTGGGGAGGGGATACCATGTCCTTTCAGAACATCGTCTTGTATAAGGCAGAGATGACATTAAGTGGTCAATGTTCTGTTCCTTCCCTGAGGCATTCAGCGAACACAGCGGCAGTGTACTGAATTTACACAACATTCAAGGACAATTTCCTGTTATGGTCAGATGTGGTGCTAAATCTCTATGCAAGCTTTACATCTAATAATATATTATTTTAGGTTTCTGCCATTCATAAAAATACATTTTCTCTGTTAGGTGATGATGACGAAACGCACCAAAGATATGGGCAAATTCAGCTCCGTTACTGTATCCACTATTGATGAAGAAGAGGAGGAGATAGAGGCGGTGGGTGAAACAACATTCAGGGTGTTAACTATTTCCCTTCTTCTGTGCTCAGGTTCTCTTTGAACTCAAGTCACTTGTGCATTGGTTCTTCTAATTTATTCTAATCTTGCAGAGGGAGGTGGCAGATTCCTATGCCCAGAATGCAAAAGTGATTGAGAAGCAATTGGAGAGAAAAGGCATGAGTAAGAGAAGACTGCAGGAGCTGGTATGTATGATCGGTATACGCCTCTCTGCTTCCGTGTGCTCCTTACAGTAACAAGGGTGGATAAAACAGGTTAAGGTTTAAGCATATGATGTGCCCGACGTGACTGTGTGTTTCTCCTTTGCATTTAGAATCCCTTTACTACTTGGTGGTTAGAGGTGCAATGGATGGTGTTTCGCTTTGACACGGTCTATGATTTCTTTTCTTTTTCTTGTAATACATAGATCTAAAGTCTGGTATTGCGTCCTAAATATGTACATAAAATTCCGGTGGACGTACATTAGGTTACAGCTTTTTTTTTTTTTTTTTTTAATGCAGGAAAGCTATTTTTCTGGCGCTATCTCTGTGATAGAACTATCTCAAGTCCCCTTTATTGAGAGTTTACTTTAATTTGTACATGTAAAACTGTACGTTTTGTGTCAGGGACTTCTTTAGGTTATTGATTTTTCATTTTTATTTTTTTGTATTGTGTATGACATCCACAATTTGGGCAGCAGCTGTTTGTCCAATTTTACTCTAGAAGCCAAACTCTATCCCCAATAGTGCATGTAGACAATGTATGAACCAGAACAAATACCTAGGGGGAGATTTCTCAAGACTGGCGCTTTCTGGGCCTGCCTTGATAACCCCCGCGTAGCCTGAGGATGCAACTAATTTATAACTAGAAGCACGCCTCGTCATAGATTAGGCACATCCTTCTGCAGTCCATGTGCCTTACCAGAAGTATATGAAACCTCAGAGCTGCCGTAGACTTCTGACCTAATTTACACCAGAAAACTGGAGCAAAGGAAGATACATTTGTTGCAGTTGCTGGCCACGCCACTATTTAAGTGGACGTGGAAAAAGAAAAAATGCAAAAATGTTTTTAAAAGTCGCACCTATGACTTTTTAACGCCACTTTTCAGGCGCACTGGGAATGATAAATCTCCCCCCATAATCTCCTGATATGTCTTTTGTTTTTTGTTGTTTTTCATAAGATATCACAATTGCAGAACATGAAGAAAATACAATAGAAAATCAGGGCATTTTTCTTTCAGGCTGCAGTCATGTCTTCTTCACTCTGATGCTAGTGCACATGAGCTAGGAAGTTTAGGAAGAGGGGGCTGGGATTAGTCTGGATAATTTTGGTCTACACAGTAGGGTTGTTTCGGGTATCAAACTTTCGATACCCAGTTGATACTTTTATGCCAGTATCGATTCGGTATCGGGATGTTCGTTTTTTCGATGCTAGACCGCGCTACTGCACAGTCTAGTATCTCCTGTTATGGTAGGACACGGTGTGTGCAGCACTCGGCACACGCTGTGTTCCCTGAGGCCGTACATAGTGGAGAAGGAGGGAAGTAGGGAATCCCTCCCTCCCATGAAGTGGCCGCCGTTGATTAGTGGAGGAGGAGGGACATGGGAGGAGAGAACTGCTGCGCCGGGCGAATGGCAGCAGCCGCCTCCTCCTCCTCAGTGTCCTGTGCCCTCCTCCTCCGCCTGCAACAAGTACCCGGTCCTGCTGCTCTGCCCCCGGTCCTGCCGACACAATGATTATTAGCCTTTAATACAGATACAGGAGGTGGGTGCCGGCGGTATCCGCCTCCTGTGTTTGTATTAAAGGTTAATTATTGTGTGGGCAGTGCGACACCCCCGTATTAAATTTAATGACTGGGCAGGGTGCCTTCAATCCGGCCCCCCCCTCCCAGTATTAAAGTTTTTAGATCATTAGTGGCAGTGGCCACAGGGTCCCCTTCCCTCCATTGGTGGCAGTGGCAGTTCCCCATATCAGCCAGGGCTTCAGTGGCGTCCTGGCTACCATAGTAACCGATCGGAGCCCTACATTGCGATCGGTTACCATGGCAGCCAGGACGCTACTGAAGCCCTGGCTGCCATGGGGGCTCCGGCTGCTGTGTGCACAGGGCAGCAGGGAAATGTGAAGTCCTATTCACCCTGATAGAGATCTAATAGGGTGAATAGGACAAGGGATGAAAAGATCCCAGGTTCTACCCCTAAGGGGGGAAATAGTAACTAAAAATTAAATAAAAAGTAATAATAAAAAATAAAAAAAAACACACACGCCAAAATATTAAGTATAAATTGCCGCCTTTTCCAATTTTACATCTAAAATATATAGATAAACATATAACATATTGCCATATCTAAAGTCCGATTCCAAACTGTTAAAAAGAAAAAAAAAAACTATGCTGTGAACGTCATAACAGAAAAGTAAAAAAAAATGCGCAATTCACAATTATTTTTTTGGGAGTTTTTTTTTTTTTTTCCGCGTGGTATCGAGTATCGCAATCCTTTTTATGGTATCGATACCGAATCAAAATTTTGGGATCTAAACAACTCTACTACACAGTGAGTGTGGCTATTTTGGTGGAAGGAATTTCTTAGTAGTACTCGTAGTACATGGCAGGTTTGGTAATGCTGGCAGCCAAGCCATCGTTCCAATCTTGTACATAGTACCAGCCATAGTATATACAGCTGAATAGCTGACCAGTTACACAGTGATGATTCCTCTCTTCACTACACAATTAGGCAGATTTGTTTTTCAACAGCTTTGGAAAATTTGGTAATGTATCGATAGGCAGAGTTGTCTCTATTATAATTATGGGTATAGTGCAGACAGAATGTGGCCTCCATTACATTTTGCCTAGTTATGTAGTGATAAATCCTTCTCATATAGTAGACCAACTTGCCTTTCAGAATTGTGGAACGACTGTCCAGCTGCATTGGTGACAACAGATAATGTTGCTCTGTTGCAATATAATAAAATTACATAATATATTGGGGGCATTGTGTGTATTTGGTATAAACAATATGCCCCCATCATTGCAGAATGCCAAATCAGCCCATTTATGAGTAGGTAGATTTCTGGTATTCTAGAATACTAAGCTGGATTTGGTACCCAGGAGCCTGGAAAGGTATGAATCCCTGTGACAAATCCTATCCTCCATTCTGTAGCATAGCTAGACAGATTTGTCATTCAGGGTCCCGGGAAAACTGGGTAACCAATTATGTGAAGCTGTAATATGAACTGCCAAGTATTAAGTCTGCCGGAATAAATCCGTCTCTTCACTCCCAAATAGCACCATACTTAGGCAGATTTGCCTTTTAAGGTCCTAGGAAAGCTGGGTTAAAACCATGGGGAACTGTTATAGAATGCAGAATAAGAAATGTACCAAGATAAATCCCCCTCCACATTTCTAAATACTGCCATAACTAGGCAGATTTGCCTTTTGTGGTCCTGTAATTGCGGCACCAATGAATGTAATTAACACATTAATTCAAGTGTAGGCAGCGGGTGCGGGCGGCGGTATCACAGACCCGACACCCGGCCTCAATAACAGGGCATGCAATCCGTCGCAATTAACCCCTCAATTGCAGCACCTGCGGAGATAATTGCCTAAACTTGAATTAATTGCCTACACTTGAATTAATGTGGTAATTACATTCATTGATGCCGCAGTGGCCACAGTCCTTCCCCTCCTCCGCAGTGCTATCTCCCCATTGGTGGCAGCAGCACAGAGGGGAGGGAGAGAACCCCTCCCTCCAGACTGTGCTGCCAAGTAAAACATGGTGCGCACTGAGTGCCATGCTATCTAACTGATACTAGGCCGGGCAGCACTGCATCCTAATATTGTTAAATAGTAAGACCTGGTATTGTATCGATATGGGTCTAAAAGTATCTACTTCGATACCCGGTGCAACTCTAACAGTCATTAAACTACCATGTGCACAAAATCACAAAAAGTTGCCCGGACATTCAGGCCTTTTTTGGGCCCGGTCATGAAAGGATTAAACATGGGACAAAAACATCATGTGAACAGTCCCTAACGGGTAATGGTAGAGAAGCGCCCCACAGATTTTACGCTAAAAATCCAATTTGGGCATGAGGAAAGTGTTATGTGAAAACATTACTTATTTATTTTATGCACTTATATGGCGCTACTATATCCCGCATCAAGCAGTCCCCAAAGGACTCACAATCTAAGTTCCCTATCAGTATGTCTTTGGAGTGTGGGAGGAAACCGGAGAACCCGGAGGAAACCCACGCAAACACGGGGAGAACATACAAACTCCATGCAGATGTTGTCCTTGGTCCGATTCGAACGTAGGACCCCAGCGCTGCAAAGTACCAGTGCTAACCACTGAGCCACCGTGCTGCCATACGGATATCTGTGTGTTTCGTGCCAGTAATCTGAGACTGCGACCCGGACACTGGTAAATGTCTGGGACAAGTCGTCAATAAAATGGTGTAATTCGGCACAGAGAGGATTATGTGGCGACTGATTGATTGTATTCAAAATCCTTTTTTGGGGAAGAAAAAAGCCCATATGTGACAGTTGGAGATCAAGTATATTCTGACTCAGGGCTGTTTAGGTGGAGTCGGTAGAAATGTACCAACTCTGACTCCAGGTTAAACAGAATATTATCTGTTACTAATATTGTGTAATTAATTTATTAAGTTTTATATAACTTTAAAAAAGTGTAGAATTTACACAACAATATACTTATATTTTATCAATCCAAGGCCCTTATTTATCAAAATCAGCAATTAGCAGGGGGTTCTAGTGGTGATAGTAAATCCGTTCTCCCCACTCCTGTCCCGTATACTAGGTACTCTATTTTAATGCTGCTCCAAGTGCCTAAAACTGCGCTACACGTGTTCAATAGTAGGTTCCTATTCTAAAGACCAGAAAAGGAAGTTCACTACTGGGCATATCTGCAGTCATTACTTTTTGATCACTGTTACTCAATTTTTGGGGGGCCAAGATGACAAAAAATGGTAACTAACATGTTTTGAATTTTTTTTTTCCATTACGATGTTCTCCACACAGGATTTTTTTTTCAAATATATATATTTTAATAGGTCAGACATTTTCAGACGTGGTGATACGTAATATGTTTATTTTTTTTATTGTTTATATATTTTTAAACTTAAAATAAGGAAAAGGGTAGTGATTTAAACTTTAAATTTTTTTAATTTATTTTTTTTAGATATTTTTTTTTTAAAAACTTTTTATTTAATAACTTTTGACCCCCTTAGAGGGCTAGAACCTGGGATCTTTTGATCCCTTGTCCTATTCACCCCAGTAGAGATCTATTTGGGTGAATAGGATTCAGACACTGTCCCTGCTGAGCTGTGTCTGGTGCACAGCGCAGCAGGGAGCTTACCATGGCAGCCCTGGATAGCTTCAGAAGCATCCAGGCTGCAATGGTTACCGATTAGAGCCCCGCGATATCACTGCAGGTGCTCTGATCGGAAGGCAGTGGGAGCTGCATCCCACTGCTATACCCCACAGATGGCACGAACAGTGTTAATCGTGGCATCTGAGGGATTAAATGATGGGGTGTGGCGCAATCGCTGTTACCTGTCATTGTGGCCAGGTGCCTGCTGTATGATACAGCCAGCACCCACTACATGTAGAGCGGGCTCACCGCAGCAGCCCACTCCATACAAATGTGGGCACATAATGCCGTACATGTATGACATTATGCGTTAAGGGGTTAAAGTTATTGTCTGGTAACAAGCAATTTTTCACAGGTGCCCGCAGCCTTCCTCTGCTATGGAAAGAATCATACTTAATGGCTTCCTGGCGCTCTGGGCCTGCGTGCCAGCTCCCGTGTTTAGCCTCTGGTCCATGGTTTGTTTAATTTGGTTTTGCGATTAGTGTCATTTATTTTGTGATTTGGCAATCAGATTAAATCTCTGGGTCAATGTCCATCTTCCCCTTAAAGAAAGGGGTTAGCCAAAGGGGAAGGGTTAAACTTGAGCTTTGGATCATAGATTTGAAGTCGATTCGTTAAAAAAATCTCTGTTTGTAATACTGTTTCCACAGTGCGGCACCTGAGGGGTTAATTGCCGGGCATTGCAACGATCTGTCATAGAGGGCAGGTTCTGGTTATGTGATACTGCTGCCTACACTTAAATGAATGTGTTAAATATATTCATTGGTGGCGCAGTGATCCCAGTATTATAAAGTATAATGGTGGTGCACTGGCCACAGGCCCCCCCCCGCCCCCTCATTGTTATATTCATTGGTGGCCGTGGCCACAGGGTCCCCTCTCTCCCCCCCCATTGGTGTGAAGCCCTGGCTGCCATGGTAAGCTCTCTGTTTACTATGCACAGGGAAGCAGGGAAAATGTGAAGTCCTATTCACCCTAATATAGCTCTATTATAGTGAATAGGACAAGGGATTAAAAGATCCTAGTTTCTAGCCCCTAAGGGGGGAAATAGTAGGTAAAAAGTAAAAAAACTAAATACTAAAAGTTTAAATCGCCCCCTTTCCCAATTTTACATATAAAATATATAAACAATGAAAAAATAAACATATTACATATCCCCATGCCTGAAAAAGTGCGAACTATTAAAATATTAAAAAAATCTCCTAAGAAAAAACGTGCCTTTTGACAATTTTTTGTCACCTTGTCCCCCCAAAAAATAGCATAGGACTGTTCTATTATGAGCCAGACGCTCCATAAAATGCGGAATGCACGTGGCTTTTTTAGCGTTTTATTTTTTTTGCGTGGTATCGAGTATCGCAATACTTTTTTATGGTATCAAAATCTAATCAAAATTTTGGTAGCGTGACATCTCTACTACCTAACAGTTCTCCTGTGGATGTATGCTTGCTCTCATCCTTCTGTATATTCGTGCAATCCCAGACAGAGTCAATGATGTTGAGATTGAGACTCTGTGAGGGCCATATCATCACTTCCGGGACTTGTTCTTCTTTACACTGAAGATAGTTCCTAATACCTTCCATACCTCCACCGTACATGTACAGCGGGAATCGGAGCTTTATTTATTATAAGCCCAATCCAGAATGCAGTGAGCGCCATAGCCACCGGGTTTCTGCTGTTTCACAGACGTCAGTGATTAACTTTCATTGTAGGCAAGCCATGCTACTGCAATGTGTACAGAGCTCACCCTAGCGGTGCCTGCGGACAGGCAACCGGCTTTATAACATAAGGGAAGCAGGAGACTTCTCAATGTATTTTGCCAGTTGTCTGGTGTAAATGCATTGAAAAAAATGGTATTCAGAATGAGCACCATATTCATTAGGTGCCTATTCTGCTTTTTCCAACATAGAAGTGGGTGAGGAGGCGTCAGACTTTTTCCATTCCAATTTTTTAACAAATAAAGTATTGAGAAACTAGGCGGGAAATTGGGGGACCTTTTAGATCTGTGTACGCCCCTGTCTGCGATCAATGATGACATGCATTACAGACGTTTGAACCCTCAGATGTTCTGGTCTGTTGTGACCACAGCATCAGAAGGCGCTTTCTCCAGGAGTGCTGAGTACTGGGGCCCAAACAGCTCCCCAGTATACAGCCGTTTGTTCCTTGTAACAGCTTCTGTCCATCTAAATCAGGCATCCTCAAACTGCGGCCCTCCAGATGTTGTAAAACTACAACTCCCACAATGCCCTGCTGTAGGCTGATACCTGTAGGCTGTTCGGGCATGCTGGGAATGGTAGTTTTGCAACAGCTGGAGGGCCGCAGTTTGAGGATGCCTGATCTAAATGATCAGAGGCCGTCAGAGCGGTAGCTTCCCACTACATCGTATGTAATACTTATTGGTGCCATTAGAAAGTGCAACTTGTCCCGCAAAAAACAAGCCCTCATATGGCTAGGTTAATGGAAAAATGATAGGGCTCCAGTAAGGCAAGGAGTAGAAAACAAAAATGGAAAATCCCAGGGTCTTGAAGGGATTAATAACATTGGCTGTATGTTTGAGGTTGTTGCCCTGCTACAGAAAAAAATTTGGAGCCAGTAAGATGCCACCCAGTTGATATTTCAGGATGGATAAGTATCGGCCTTTATTTCCCAGCACTGAAGACACCATTAATCCTGACCACGTTGATGACCATAGACACAGTGGTCGGCTAGGAAAACCTGAGACACGCATGCTTACTGCCCAGTGGGACCTAGGCCCTTTCTTCTAGTTCTGAGCTTTTCAGCATTTTTCTACCACCTACATAAAACTCTTGCGTAGCACTGTGCATATCATGAATCATTGTGAATGATCAGTAGAATAAAGTGGCTGCAGCACTCGGTTATCTGCAGTCCTATTCTAGTGAATTTGAGCTACCGGTCAGTGCCCCACCGATCACACATCGATGGTCCAAGTATGCGAGTTTGTATATCTTGGCAAGAATATCAACTATTACCTCATTTTTACAGCATGCAATCTGTGATGGGGGGAGAATGGGGTGTCAGTACTTTATATAGTAGTATGGGCAAGTGGTATACTGCTTGTAACTGTGAGATTTGTACTTAGTAGAAGCCTTATGGCAATTATTATGTGTGCATTTATAATACCTAGCATCCACCCCCTTGGATGATGGGTGTGAGAGTGGGTGTACATTGGGTATTTTGCACCTTTGAGTCCTCCCTCATATAACAATTTGGTTCGCTCACATCCTGCTGGGAACTGGATGTTTTTACCTGATGTTTTTCACTGATATGCAGTAAATTTCATCTCGTTTCTAGGGATTTAAATATAGGCCTTCAATGCATGTTTCAGAAACAAAAAAACATTGAAGGGGTTGTCAGTTTTTTTTTTTTTTTGTATTTACTAAAGTGATATTGCAGTGCACTGTTCTGTCATCTTCTTGGGCAGCAACCAGTGACCTATTGTTTGGCTGTAGCGGTGATGTCTTATATACCGCTGCAGCCAAACACTGGCCTGAGCAGTCTATGGTATGGGACTGCTGAGGCCAGTGATTTGCTCCAGCGGAACATAGAATGTCGCTGCTGCAGCCCAGGAAGATAGCAGAGCTGCACCACTGGATCATTTTAATGTTAATGCCATGTAATCAATCGCACAATATGAAAAGTGATAACTTTTTAAAAAACTAAGTCATATTGATGGTGTCCATGTAAAACAGTCTTTCACAGTGACAGCCATGATGATAATTTACGACTGGATTATTATTGGGACTTTTTATCATTGCGGTGATCACCAAGAGCTGGTCTAGTGAAGCCAGAAGAGACATTGAACAGATGAATTGGCCTTTACTGGTCCCATTGATACTGTAACCAGTTGCTGCATCTCCTGTTAATGTAACCTGTATAGACATTAAGTCAATTATTAAGAGACTCCTGATGGTCTGAATTGCTGCAGCTGGATTGCCAGAGTACACGTGACTTATGTTCCAGTCCTGCGATGCCACAGGGGCTTTATGAACACCAGACGTTTGGTTCAAGGTACAATTTATACTTATTTATTAACTGATGTTTTCTTTCCATAGGCTGAATTAGAAGCGAAGAAGGCCAAAATGAAGGGAACGCTGATTGACAACCAGTTTAAATAGGAAAGACAGACTGAAAGCGATTTAGAAGGACCTGCCAGCCGTCACATATTGCTTACTTGCAGCATGACAGGTGCATGTGGCGGTATAGCCACCGTCTAGCATGTCTCAATGGAGTATGTCATCCCAGATGGCTGAGGCTGTTATCTGTATAAAATGGACCAGAAAATATTTCTGAGACTTATGAATTCTCTCCATTTTTTGATGGATGAAGCAGCTATTTTTTTTATTAATATGGACTTTAAATTCTGTATTTTCACAGATTTTATGTCTCTTGTTTGCCTTCTTTTTTAGTCCCAGTGTGTGGTCTGTTATTGTAGTACCCAACCTGGGTTCCTTGGATTCCCTGGGATCTGCTGAGAGAGTTATTACTTTTAAAGCGGGGATGCCCGGCCAATTTCATCTTGAGCATGGGTACAGGTCATGCCATCAACAAACCTTGGCTGGAGTATAAAATTCTAGAATGCTTTACCCCCTTAAATTTGCAGCTATTTTGGGCCTTCAGTATACAGTTATATTTTTATTTTGTATTTTTCCTATGATATAGCTGGATGATGGTTTGTTCTCTTTGCAGAATGTTAACATTTTAATTGCACTGTTTTGGGGTGCATATAATGTATTGTTAGGCTACTTTCACATCTGCGTTTTTGCTGGATCCGTCATGAATCAGCAAAAACGCTTCCGTCATAATAATACAACCATCTGTATTCCCCCCCCCCCCCCCCCCGTGCCACCAGCTTGCCCCCCATGCTGGACAGAAAAATGCAGCTTGCAGTGTTTTTCTGTCCACGATGGGGACACAAACAAACGGAACGAAATGCATTCTAGTGCATTCCGTTTCATTCAGTTCAGTTTTGTCCCCATTGACAACGAATGGGGGCAAAACGGAAGCGTTTTCTTCCGCTATTGAGATCCTATGACTGATCTCAATAGCGGAAAGGGAAAGCGCAGGTGTGAAAGTAGCCTTACATAGTTGTTAAGGTTGGAAAATGACAAAATTCCATGAAGTCTAACCTGTAATCCTGTTCTATTGATCCACGGAACAAATCCCTGGATCAATGTCTATCTTCTTTTGAACGAGGGGTTAGGCCAAAGGCAAAGAGTGTGTTGAACTTTGTTCTCTGTACATTGTAATAAGCCTCAATATTATTTTGAAATAAAAGTCATCTAACCCTTTTTTAGAAGCAATGTACTTTATTTGCTGTGACCAGCTCCTGTGGCAGGCTATGCCAAACAGTAAGTTTGTCCAAGTCAGCTTGTAGTTTATTAACATCATCCATATACTGTACCATATTACAAAGTTTGGTGTCATCTGAAAAAATAGAATTAGCACTATTAATCCCATCCTCAGCCATTAAAGGGGTTGTCCAAGTTATATTTATTGATGACCTATCCTTAGGATAGGCCATCAATATCAGGTCGGCAGGGGTCCGACAGCAGGCACCCCCGCCGATCAGCTGTTTGACGAGAAGGCGTGCGCCGTGCCAGCGCTGCCTCCTCTTCATTGTTTACCTGCTTGCCGTCCGTCGCATCTGCAGCGATGAGCAGGTGTAATTACACCCAAGCCGTCCTATTCATTTCAATGGGACGGATCGCTCCTATACACTTGTATAGGAAACAGCCGCTCCATTGAGGGGGGGTGCGGCCAGCACAGTGACTTCTCGTGTACAGGCACATGTCTGCTCTCTCAGGCTTATGCACGAAACATGATCCGAGCAGGGAGAGAGACTGACATCACAGGTCATTTGACCCTCAGTGAAATCTGAGAAAGCAACAACTGGAGATAAAGTAAGTGAATTGTAAAGTCCTTTCATTTGCCTAGTTAGAAACATACAAAGAACAAATAAGCTAGGACAACCCCGTTAAAAAATCTGTAAATAGTATGAACAGAGGCAAAGCAATAACTGAACTGAGCTTCTTTAGAACTCTAGGGTGTAATCCATCTAGATGATAATTGGTAGGTTATTATTTGTTGTCTGTAATCCATCTAGACCCAGGTCCTTGTTCACTTTTAATTTTTTTAGCATATTAAAGCCCATATCTACAGTCAGACACTTACATATGTTACTTGAGTGGCATCATTAGATGCCCGCTCTTTGGTATTATGTTTATAATAGTCTGTAATATTATTTTTAAGGACCTGCCACCTACCATTTATTTTATCATTGGTACCTGCATACGCCACAACAGCTGGGTCATCCACAGACTTTCCCAGTAATTTATCCACCCGTTCTACCACATGCTGAACCCTGGCATCAGGGAAACCACAAACCATTC
Source organism: Bufotes viridis (assembly GCA_033119425.1). Taxonomy (NCBI): domain Eukaryota; kingdom Metazoa; phylum Chordata; class Amphibia; order Anura; family Bufonidae; genus Bufotes; species Bufotes viridis. The sequence goes on along the minus strand of CM065597.1, from coordinate 94,663,265 downwards.
TGTTAAGGCAGTCTTGGTGATAGATTATTCTGTCTTCCTCATTACAGAATCCCCTATAACAGGGGTGGACTAAAGCAGGGGCTCGATCTACTTGTCCCTCATGACCATCTACTTGTCCTGAACTTTATGGGGCAGCTACAAGGAGACGTTACTGTATGGGAGCAACCACAAGGAGACGTTATACTGTATTGGGGCAGCCACAAGGAGATGTTATACTGTATGGGGGCAACTACAAGGAGATGTTATACTGTATGGGGGCAGCCACAAGGAGATGTTATATTGTATGGGGTCAGCCACAAGGAGACTTTATACTGTATGGGGGTAGCCAAAAGGAGATATTGTACTGTATGGGACAACAATTTGTAACCCCTTCACCATCAGTATAAGAAGGTCTTGTGGCCCCCATACAGTAATGTCTTCTCGTTATTCCTGTATGGGGGCCACAGGGAGACATTATAGTTTATCAAGTGATCACCACGTGCAGTGCAGATTGTCTTCTGCGGCCCTGGCCCTGCCTGCTGACAGTATAACCTTTATTTCTGACACCCGGAGCCTGTCAACGGAGCTCCCACCTCACCTGCAAGCACTGGTCATTCCATCCCATGTGGGGACTAGTTGTGAAGCGAGATCTATGGTAAATGAAGGACCATAAAGTTGGTAGATACTTAGTCAGTGCAAATGTCCATGCAGGTCTCAGAGTCCAGGTTCGAACATCCCACTCTAGCAGCTGGTACTAGGGAACCATGTGATCTCTCATCGTTGTGGTCTGGCATTCCTGCCATCTAGCCAGCCTGTGGCTTCCTCAGGAGTGTTGAAAAACTGGCTTGTTTCTCCATCCACCACTCTTAATCGAGCCGGGTAAGCCATAGAGTAGGATAAGTTAATCTCCCGGAGTCGTCTTTTCACCGTGCTGAAGGTTGCCCTGCGTTTTTGTAATTCCGCCGAAAAGTCTGGGAATATCTTGATGGTGGTGTTATCATACTTTAACTCCTGCTTATTACGCGCCATTTGCAGTACATGATCTCTGTCCATAGAGTTTAGCAATCTCGCCAGTAGAGGTCTTGTAGGCGCCCCTGGTGCAAGGGGTTTGGCGGGAACACGGTGAGCACGTTCAACAATGAAGGCTGTCGAAAACGTTGCCTCTGGAAAGGTATTACGAAGCCAGGTAGTAACAAATGCACATGGGTTATTACCCTCGGTCTTTTCAGGTAGACCAATGATCCGCAGATTATTTCGCCTTGTGCGATTTTCATAATAATCAAATTTTTGCTGCCAGAAGTTAACTTTCTGCTCAAGCTCGTGAATTTACACGATCCTCCACTTCTAAGATCCTGTTTTCAGTCTCTTTAATGCGTTCACGCATGGCCTGCATATCATGACGCAGCAAGCCAATATCCACCTTCACCTCCTCCAGCTTACCCACCATTGATGAGCGGCAGGTAGCGATCGCTTGCAGCAGTTGCTCAGTGACTTGCTTCAGGGACGGCTCTGTGGCTGCGTTTACCGCTTTATCATATGCAGGGCCGTCTCTCATCCCGTCCAGAGGTGGTGAACGAGGGCCGGCGCCATCTTGGTCCTCTGCACAGGAAAACTCCCGAAGCCGTTCCACCGCCAACTTTGCTTTGTTGCGGGCCATAGTTGCTCTATGGGTCCTTCCCGACCTCTTACCCAATCTGGATGGAATTTTTGCGGGGGTTAAAGTTCAGGATAACTGCGAAGTTAGGATCTGAGTCCGGAGCTCAGCTAAATGCGTCCGCTCATGTCAGCTTCCGGTCACGACCCCCACCCACCCGCTTGCAAGCACTCACTGGGTCACATAGCATTATACTGATTTATGATGCTATGTAACCCTTACAGTTCTGGAATGTATTGTATAATGCTGCCAGTGTTATCCAGCACATCCCAGAACTGTAAGTGTTACATAGCATCATAAATCAGTATAATGCTATGTGACCCCAGTCAGCGCTTGCAGGTCAGGCCGGGAGCTGTGATGTGGACAGGATCATCTGCAAGGGGCCTTTTCTCTCACTACTCTTCTCCCAGTCACTCAGTCTCTGGACACGGACTGCTGACTTATTGTGCCCTCCTCGCTCCTGTGCTCGGCAGGTGGGCGGAGACTTCGATATGGGAGCCGGGGGAGGTCTGCAAGAATTACGGTAGGCAGATGCAGGGACCGGCTGACAGATTTAGGATCGGGCAGCACCCATATGACCACTCGTATTACCGCCAAACCACTCAGCCCTGCAACTTGCTCGCAGCAGGGCTAAACAACTGTACAAACTACTTGCCCGTTGCCCGGAACTGCATGTCCCGGGCGTTGGGAGATAGGATTTCCACACCCCTGCAAGCTACTTGCCTATTCCGCCTTATCCACTACCTGATCTCCAACTTCCATATCTACCCCACTAACTGCTTGTTTGTTGAGCAGCATGGCTCCTCTCAAGATTGTCAATTGTCCTCAGTGTTGCATTTTGCTCTTCCAGATGTCTAACAAGCAATTCCATGTGGGCAACATATTCACATCTTTCATAGCAGTATTCACCCTGGAACACCTGCTCCAGTTTTGCATAAATAAGGTGGACTGTTTTTAATTTTTTCAGGATAATCTGTAGTTTAGTTTTTTTATTTTATATTTGGTGATCACTACAGATGAGTGGTTATCAAAAATTCGACTTGGACACTGAAGTCGAATTTCGCCAAGAAATTTGATTATTTATGATATAATTCACCACTAAGCCTATTAATCAGGTCTATCCCAGACTGCAGTTCAACTGCAGGGAGAGCGTATCTCGGTGTACATCAGTGTGCATTGCACCAAAATGCATAGCTAATCTTTTCTGGTAGCGAAACAGTTACTGTGTGTCAGAATGACAGGCAGGGTTAAAACAGAAATAAGCAGCACACCATAGGGTGAGTACGTCAAGACTACGTATTGTCAGACCTCCATAAGTTGGAGTCTCACCTGTATAGTTTGTGCTCGATTAGGCATAACTCTAATGTATGTGAGATCAGGATTGCAAAAGTTGTATGGGATGCAGCCACAGTCACCCGGACTTCAAGGACGGGTGCCCAGTTTTCCAAGGAGATAAGTAGAGTTGAGAATGATGGATCGCCAGGCGCAAAGGACCACATCAACTGTCGTGCGATAAATGGATTATTTTTATTGCAAAAAAACAACAAGTTTCGGAGATATAATTTTCCTTCTTCAGGTTTCCATACACTATATATATATATATACACACACACACATTATTTTATCATTGGTACCTGCATACACCACTACAGCTGGGTCACCACAAACCATTCTGTTAAGGCAGTCTTGGCGATAGATTATTCTGTCTTCCTGATTACAGAATCCCCTATAACAGGTAGTGATGTCGCGAACATAAAATTTTCAGTTCGCGAACGAGAACTTCCGCAAATGTTCGCGAACGGGCGAACCGCCATAGACTTCAATAGACAGGCAAATTTTAAAAACCAAAGGGACTCTTTCTGGCCACAATAGTGATGGAAAAGTTGTTTCAAGGGGACTAACACCTGGACTGTGGCATGCCGGAGGGGGATCCATGGCAAAACTCCCATGGAAAATTACGTAGTGGACGCAGAGTCGGGTTTTAATCCGTAAAGGGCATACATCAACTAACATTCCTAAATTGTTTGGAATAACGTGCTTTAAAACATCCAGTGTGTGTATACGATCAGGTATGATGTTGTATCGATCAGGTAGTGTAAGGGTTACGCCCGCTTCACAGACATTGACATACCAAACTCCTCTTTTAATGCACCGCAAACAGTTCATTTGCACAACCGCAAACTCCCCATTTGCACAAGGTTGGATACCAAGCTAGCCACGTCCCAGTGATGTCATTGAAGGCATAAAATGGATGCTGTTCAGGGGATGGGAGGGAGGGTATGCTGCTGATTGGCAGGAATGTGTCTGCTGACTGTGAGGTACAGGGTCAAAGTTTGCTCAATGATGATGTATAGGGGGCGGACTGAACATCGCATATGTTCGCCCGCCGAGGCGAACGTGAACAAGCTACTTTTTGCCGGCGAATAGTTCGGGCCATCTCTAATAACAGGATGCAGAGGAGGCAAAGGTAAAAATAAAAAGAAGGATGTAACCACCACCTCTGCATCCTTGCCTGAGTTTTCTCTTTAGTGCTTTTGGTCCTGGGGTGGATCTTTGGGTGTTCCTTCCTGTATATATATATATATATACAGTCATGTGAAAAAATTAGGACACCCTTTGAAAGCATGTGGTTTTTTGTAACATTTTTAATAAATGGTTATTTCATCTCCGTTTCAACAATACAGAGAGATTAAAGTAATCCGACTAAACAAAGAAAACTGAAGAAAAGTCTTTTCAAGATCTTCTGTAAATGTCATTCTACAAAAATGCCTATTCTAACCGAGGAAAAGATAGGACACCCTTGCCCCTAATAGCGAGTGTTACCTCCTTTGGCTGAAATAACTGCAGTGAGACGGTTCTTGTAGCCATCTACCAGTCTTCGACATCGGTCTGAGGAAATTTTACCCCACTCCTCAATGCAGAACTTTTTCAGCTGTGAGATGTTTGAGGGTTTCTTGCACGTACAGCCCTTTTCAAGTCACCCCACAGCATCTCAATGGGATTCAAATCTGGACTTTGACTTGGCCATTCCAGGACTCTCCATTTCTTCTTTTTCAGCCAATCTTTGGTTGATTTACTAGTATGTTTTGGGTCATTGTCATGTTGCATGGTCCAGTTCCGCTTCAGCTTTAATTTTCTAACTGATGGTCTCACATGTTCTTCAAGCACCTTCTGATACACAGTAGAATTCATCGTGGATTCTATGATGGTGAGCTGACCAGGTCCTGCTGCAGCAAAGCAGCCCCAAACCATGACACTTCCACCTCCATGCTTCACAGTTGGTATGAGGTTCTTTTCTTGGAATGCTGTGTTTGGTTTACGCCAAACATGTCCTCTGCTGTTGTGTCCAAATAATTCAATTTTGGACTCATCTGTCCAAAGAACATTATTCCAGAAGTCCTGGTCTTTGTCAACTTTATCTCTGGCAAATGTCAGTCTGGCCTCGATGTTTCTCTTGGAAAGCAAAGGTTTCCTCCTTGCACACCTCCCATGCAAGTTAAACTTGTACAGTCTCTTTCTGATTGTAGAGGCATGTACTTCTACATCAACAGTAGCCAGAGCCTGCTGTAGTTCTCGAGATGACACTTTAGGGTTTTTGGAGACCTCTTTTAGCATCTTGCGGTCTGCTCTTGGGGTGAACTTGCTGGGGCGACCAGTCCTGGGCATGTTGGCAGTTGTTTTGAAAGCCCTCCACTTGTAGACTATCTTCCGGACAGTGGAATGGCTGATTTCAAAATCTTTGGAGATCTTTTTAAATCCCTTCCCAGACTCATAGGCTGCTACAATCTTTTTCTGAAGTCCTCTGACAGCTCTTTTGCTCTCACCATGGTGCTCACTCTCACTTCAACAGTCAGGAGCACACCAAACTAAATGTCTGAGGTTTAAATAGGGCAAGCCTCATTCAACATGCAGAGTAACGATCTACTAATTATGTGCACCTGGTGTGATATACCTGTGTGAGATCTGAGCCAATTTAAGAGGGAATACATGTGAGGATGTCCTATCTTTTTCCTCAGTTAGAATAGGCATTTTTGTAGAATGACATTTACAGAAGATCTTGAAAAGACTTTTCTTCAGTTTTCTTTGTTTAGTTGGATTACTTTAATCTCTCTGTATTGTTGAAACGGAGATGAAATAACCATTTATTAAAAATGTTACAAAAAACCACATGCTTTCAAAGGGTGTCCTAATTTTTTCACATGACTGTGTGTATATATATATATATATATATATATATATATACACACACACACACCACTACAACCAGGGAACCCACCAAGATTTTTAACCTATCCTCTTACATTTTATCTAGCAATGAAACCTCAATGCTTTCCAAAGGGCTTTCCTTTTGCCCAACCTCAAAAATCAATGAATTTAATCTGTTTTAAGATTTAAGCACTTACATTCGCAAACTTACTCTAAAGAGATACTTTTCCATTACTAAAAACATAGTTACATCCACTGACCTACCAGTTCCTATGCACACCACTACCAGTCCAGAAGCCATACACACTGGGCTCAAACCATGGTCGAACTTCTTTCCAGTGCACCACAAGGTTACTTTTCTAGACACCACCCAAAGCCTAGTAACAGACAACTTCAGGAACATCAATCATAATCTAAAACTCACCACTAACTTCAGAAAACATGAAAAAACAGCACTGAGGTCCTTACAAGATAACCTTAACCTGGTCATTCGTAATGCAGACAAGGGAGGCAGTATAGTCCTACAAGACAGAAAAGACTACTTAGCAGAAGCCTTTAGATTCCTGTCTGATACAGATTACTATAAGACTCTGGGCCATGACCCCTCTGCCCAGTACCTGAATGAATTAAGTGCACTAGTCAAAGGGGGGTGGAGTCTAAGCAAATCATAGACGAAAAAAAGAACAGTACTTGCTACATGCTATCATTGGCCTAAAGTTTATAAAAACCTTGTGTTGCAGGACATTACCTGGAAAAACACTTACCATTGGCTGACACTTGATGTGTCAGCCTTGTACTCCAATATCCCTCATGAGTTTGGTGTAGAATATGTTTTATATTACCTGCAAAATGACTATGCCAACCAAACGGAGCAAGTGCTGAAAGGTATTGAATTTATTCTATCACACAATATTTTCATCTTTAAGATACCATTTGCAGACGTGGGGACCTTTATAGGACGTGTTTCACACCCAGTTTTGCAAACCTGTTCATGGTTTGAGGAACAATTCATCCATGATTCGCACTTTTTGTCTGAAAACATCAGATTTTATAGCCGATACATCAACGATCTGATACTCATTTGGGAGGGAATCGACATCCATCAAGAAATTCACCAATTTCCTCAACCACAACAATTGGGGCCTGAGCTTCACAGGCAAATCTGAACCCTCCAAGATCGACTTCCTACACCTTGAACTTTTCATTTTAGGAGATAGAATCGTGTCTCGAACACACTTCAAACACGTTGACAGCAATAGCTATTTTGACTTTGCCAGCACCCACTGTGTGAACTGGAAAGTAAACATTCATTTTATATTTTTTTTAGATTCTATCAAATACTTATTTTCCCCAGTGTATTAGGACAGAAAACCTAACACAGACAGAATGCCTAGAGCAAACAAAAACGTATGGCAGTACACCATTACACATTAAAACATTAGAACTAAGGAATAGGGATTATCCTGGGAAAAATTTTTACAGACAGAATGTCTGTCACCATCGAAACAGGTAACTAATGATGAAAACAATGAGTATATGTTCAACTTCCTAACCACCTACAATAGTAACTGTAGAGCAATACAGGACATTCTAGAAAAACACTGATATCTTCTAAAGAAAGACCCTGTCATCAAAAAATTGATTCCATCCAGACCCTGTCTAACCTTCAGAAGAGCAAAAACTCTGAAAAATATCCTAGCACCGAGTAAATTAAACCAGCCTCCAGACATAATGATAAATAATATTCTCCATAGGGGCAGCTACAATGGTGTTAGAATTGTACCTATTGAAGCAATACCAGAACATCTCTGTAATAGAATACTTACCCTCAAGAGAAGAGAGATGTTCTGAATGTTTAAACTGATTCCTGAATGAGGCAGTCGAGAATGACATCTGACCTTTTTATTTTATTTTTTATTTCTTTCTTTCATCACTTCTCCATATGACTGACCAATTGTTTTATCATTATAAATTATGTGCATATGCTGTATACCCACTGAGCTCACCAACCAATGTATTTTACTTTCTCCTATCTATATACATTAACATATTTGTTATAATATAGCCCATGTATTAGTTTTATGGTTTCATCATTTAGGTAATCTATTATGTATATTCTATATATCGGTAGCACTTAATCGGTAGCTTGTTTTAAGTGAAGAGTATTAGTCTGATAGAATTGTGTCTTATTCACATCATACGATTCTCTACCTGTGCAGATATAATGCTGCACCAGCTTCCAAACCCAGTGTTTCCTCTCCACTGCAACAGCTTTGATCACATGACCTCCTGAAAGCCACAAGTATTAGCCCCATGACAACTAGCAGAGTCAGGTGATCGGAATGTGATCACCTGACCGTATTCAGGTTTGAGCTCTAACCCCAAGACTCCCTATTGCCACGTCGTCTGACAAAGAGCATAGTCACATGATTAGAATACTGTCATGTGACCTGTACTCATCAGTATGCAAAATCTCCTCCCCCAGCAACTCTGGAATGTCTTTTCATTTAATACTATTGATATTTAAGTTTTAGCGATTATTTTGTAACTCATGTGTTGCCCTTTTAACTTGATTTTATGGCATGGTTATGTTTTGATTTGCATGTGAATACTTACCTATACATCCACCCCAGGGGGTGGATGTTTGGGCATTGCTTCCTGCCCACAGGTGATGCCCTTTTCTTCACTGTATATATGTCTGCTGTAGGTAAACCTGAAGAAGGAGAATTATATCTCCGAAACTCGTTTTTTGCAATGAAAAGAATCCGTTGATCGCACAACAGTTGATGTGGTCCTTTGCACTTGGTGGTCCATCATTCTCAACTCCAGAATGACAGGCAGGTGACTTATGTGGACACGCGCATCATTGTGCAGGCCACCAACATTCGTAGCTAATCCCTTCTGTTAACCAACATTCGTAGCTAATCCCTTCTGTTAACCAACATTTGTAGCTAATTTCCTAAAAAAAATTCTGCGTGCCACTGCAGGAGCTGTGTCCAAATGACGCTTTACTGGAACAAAACATAGACATGGCGGCAGCGCCAATAAAGTAGTGGAGAACAAAAAAGTTCACTTATCCTCGTCATTTATTGTCAGCCAAAAGCAGGGGTGGGTGAAACCCCCAGAATACGTGTAGATCCATTTATAACTAAAGTGAGAGTAGGCTTGGCTCTTGAATTTGGCTCACAAAACTGATGGAAATAACTGACCAAATAATTGAAGTGTGAACTCAGCCTTACAGGTCAATGTTAGTGTCAGGTCTAATTTATCGGCATGGGCTTAACCATCAATCCTGATGCAAAATACTGACCGTGTGATGGACGCTCGAACGACAGGACCCGTTTTCTGTTCTGATGGATCAGAAGAATGGAAAAATATATGGTGATGTAAACGTGGCCAAACAGGGACACTAGTGGTACCGTAACAGACTGCTGAAGGTCGCAACAGCATGAAGAGTCACAATAGTAGCCACGGAACAGTGGCGAGGGGGTCAACAGCAGTGGCAGTAACAGCACAAGATGATGGCAGATCCCAGTAGGAGCAGATGTCAGTAGAAGCAGCAGGCGGGTGGGTGGCAGCATCATGTGGGCAGAAATAACAAGCCATTTGTAACCATGTTTCAGTATGGCAGCACAATTCGGTCAGATCATTACTTCCAGAATGATCTAGTCTGGTGCATCAGGCACAGGTGTCTGGAAATCCTGGTTGATCCACACCTGATGTATCTTTATAAAGGTTAGTCTCTCAATATTTTGTGTTGAAAGGCGATTTCTCATTGGGGTAATTACAGTATGTCACTCATCAGTGTGTAGTAGGAATCCTACTCTTCCCTGTCACATCCTTAAGGCTTGTGAAAGAGCGGGATCTTGACATAGGGGCCACTTATTAAGGTGGATTTGGCGATCTCTGTAATGGAGACACCCCTTTGCTTGGTTTTCCCTCCTTTGAGGGATATCTGTCTTTCACTGTGTTGAAGATCCATAACTGGGGCTCCACAGGTATTTTGCATATTACTGTTTCCCAGGAAGCTTTGCAATTTGAATTGCTGTGTTGAGACTCTTAAATGAGGCTCCGCAGTGTTTTCTGTAGCTGGTCTCCTTAAGATCAACCATTGTCTTGTTTGAGTAGTCTCCGAGCCATTGCTCCCGGTTAGCCAGAATCCTACTCCGCACTGATGAGGGGCAACACCCCGAAACAGCTGTCTGTGGATGGATAACTGGCTTAGGTTTTCCCTGTCACATCCTTAAGACTTGTAAAAGAGCGGGATCTTGACACAGGGGCCACTTAATATGGTGGATTTGGTGATCTCTGTAATGGGTACGCTCATTATATGGGTGGAAGGAGTGATCACCAAGCAGAATAGATAACACATTATGTTATAGCATTTTGTGATGGGGAAAAGATTTTTTATTCTTTTGCTAAATTATTATTTTTTTAATTATGTGCCATATAATCAGGTTCCCTGTATAAAACTCCCAGCAGACACTTAACATCTTCAATTTTTATACTTCTTTTTATTATAGAGATGTACATCCAGAGAGGATGCGTTTCAGCCCGTCCAGCCTTTGTCAAATAACATAATAATCTAATTCACAGATTTAAATCACAGTCTCCTATGTCACATGTAGTGGCATCAGACGCCCAATTTGGGAGGTAACACACAAAGTATATCCATCCAGTAATTAGCAAAGCAAGGCAAGAAAAAACCAAACCTGAATTACATTAAATATATTAAAAGAAGTGCATCAAAAGTGAAAATACATTGATAACAACAAAAATAAAGATAATCAATCAAGTGTACAGTGGTACCACTAACTTGCATTGAGTTCCTATGTCATCTTGGAAATAGTGTCTGTAAAAAACCATAAATAAATAAATATTTTCACAATGGATACACTTATGTCAAATGAGCGACCTCATACACTCTATTTAACCCCCTAGGCTGCATTGTACCTAAGGTGTGGATCCAAAACGCTTCCCTGCATAATAACTGTCTTTTTACATCGCCACCCCTTCTTGGTCTTGTTAGGGTACTTTCACACTTGCGTTGGTGCGGATCCGTCTGTTTATTTGCACAGACGGATCCGCACCTATAATGCAAACGTTCATATCCGTTCAGAACGGATACGTTTGCATTAGTTAAAAGAAAAATGACAAAGTCCAAAACGGATCCGTTTTGAATTACATTGAAAGTCGATGGGGAAAGGATCCGTTTTCAAATGCACAATATTGTGTCATTGAAAACGGATCCGTCCCCATTGACTTACATTGTAATTAAAAACTGATCAGTTAGACTCCGCCTCTTCTGGCGGACACCAAAATGCTGCATGCTGCGTTTTGGTGTCCGCCTCCAAAACAGAATAGAAGCGGAACGGAGCCTAACTGATGCATTCTGAACGGATCCTTATCCATTCAGAATGCATTGGGGCTTAACTGATCCGTTTTGGACCGTTTGTGAGAGCCCTGAAACGGATCTCACAAACGGAATCCAAAATGCTAGTGTGAAAGTACCCTTACCTGCTCCAGAACCTGAAACTTCAGTTGGGAGATGGAATGACGGAAATTATGGAAATGAGCTGGCAGTGGTAACAACAGGTTGCCAGTGTGTATAGTGGACTTATGCTTGCAGATACGATCCATCACTGTAACGAGGGGCCGGCGACGTGTGCTTCGTTCGCAGCGCCGCAGGCGCCCTGCACAAAGGCGAGCAGCAGAAGAGCTAAGCACCAGTGTTCTGTGTTTGTACTGTCGCTTGTGTGTTTTCCCTTGTTTTCCCTGCACGTACAGTATTTAAGCTACGGACTGCCTTCCAGTTGCGCACCATTACCTAGGACGGATCGTGCAAGTAGGTAGGGAAAGAGGTGTGGGTGGTAGTTAGGGCTGCACTTTTCCCTAACGCACGTGACAGATTCACAGGCCCACCTTCATTATGGACCAAATGCGAGTGCTTACTGATTAGGTCCATAACCTGGCGCAAATGGTGTAGGAGTTGACGAAAAGGTTACATGAAGCAGTTCAGACCCTACCTGTTGCAACTCCTTCCATGCAGAATATCGAGCCCTATGTTAAGTTGCTGGATCACTTTTCAGGGGTCCGTAGATATTTTCTTGCATTTAGGGAGAGCTGTAAGTTATACTTTTGTTTACGTCCGCATTTCTCAGGTTCCGAACAGCAAAGAGTTATTATCTCTGTGCTGCAAGGTGACCCACAGGAATGGGCATACTCCCTTCCCACAAACTCCCCGTGTCTAGTGTCAGTGGAATCATTCTTTCAAGCCTTAGGAGTACTTTATGATGAACAGAATAGGTCGACTGTGGCAGAGTCCCAGCTGAAGTCCCTTACTTAAGGGGACAGACCAGTTGAGGAGTATTGTACCCAATTCCGGAAGTGGTGTGTTCCCTCTGGCTGGAATGAGCCTGCACTCAAGTGTCAGGTCAGGGCTCTCAGAAAGTCTTAAAGACATGTTGGTCAGCTATCCCTGTCCTGACACCGTTCAGCAGACTATGACACTTGCCATTAGACTGGACAGACGTATCAGAAAAAGACAGTGAGAGCATCTGTCCTTTCCACAGGCGGTGGCCAAACCAGACTCCTTACATTCGGGAGTCAAGGTGGAAACTTATCTCGGAGAGCCTATGCAACTCGGGATGACTCGGAGAGACCAACGTTGCCAACGAGTTACATGCTTTTACAGTGGAGACTCCAACCACTGGGTACGACAATGTTCCAAGGTTCCTCCCTCCGGAAGGTCAACCAAATCGGACGTCCCGAAGGATAAGGTACTCCCTGAGGTGGTTAAAAAGAAATTATTAGTACCAGTGTTTACTTTTTTGAGTTCTTGTAAGGGTTCTGGGAAGTTCAGGCTGGAATCACTACTGAGTCAAAAACTCGTCCGCCATACATTTGTGACTTCGCTGATGTTTTTTCCTCATCTGATGCTGAGAACCTTCCACCCCATAGGTCATATGATTGTTCTATCAATCTCGTTGCAGGATCTAAATATCCGAAGGGTTGTATTTATAACTTGTCCGGTCCTGAACGAACCTCTATGAAGGAATATCTGAAAGAAAGTTTAAATAAAGGTCATATTAGACCCTCCACCTATGGGGGCAGGTTTATTTTTTTTGGAAAGAAAGATGGGGGTCTGAGACCCTGTATTGACTATAGAGAATTGAACAAAATTACTATTAAAAATCAATACTCCTTGCTGTTGATTCCAGACTTGTTCAATCAGTTGCTTGGGGCCCGTTGGTTTTCTAAACTCAATTTAAGAGGAGCATACAATCTAATTCGAATTAGGGAGGGAGACGAGTGGAAGACTGCCTTTAACACTCCTGAGGGTCATTTTGAATAATTGGTCATGCTATTTAGTCTCAGTAATGCTCCGGCAGTTTTAAAAAAAAATGTTAATGACTTGTTTAGACAGTTTATTGGAAAATTTATGATTGTATACTTGGATGATATCCTGATTTTTTTTCACCTAATTGGTAGTCCCACGTCACTCACACCAGACAAGTGCTGGAGACCCTTAGAGAAAACCATTTGTTTGCTAAAAGGTAAAAATGTAATTTTGGGGTACAAGAAATTTTGTTTTTGGGATATATCCTTACTCCTCAATCCTTTAAGATGGAACCGGGAGAGGTGCAAGCCATTCAGGAGTGGGTGAGACATTCGTCCCTTAAAGCGTTGCAACGCTTTTTGGGTTTTTCCAATTATTATCGAAAATTTATAAAAAAAAAAAATCGTTTATTCGCTAAACCAATTACCGACCTAACCAGAAAGGGGGCGGATCTTATGAATTGGCCATCTGAAGCCATAGAAGCCTTCAAAACTCTCAAGAGGTCTTTTGTTAACGCCCCAGTCCTGGTTTAGCCGGATCAGGAAAGGCCTTTTATAGTCAAGGTCGATGCATCTGAGGATGGAGTAGGAGCGGTTCTCTCTCAGGGGTCATTAAATCTCACAAACCTGAGACCTTGTGCGTTCTTCTCTCGTAAGTTCTCCCCTACTGAGAGGAATTATGACATTGGGAACCGAGAGTTACCCGCTATTAAATGGGCCTTTGAGGAATGGCGGCATTTTTTGGGGGGGCTTAACATTGTGTTACTGTGCTTACTGATCATAAAAATTTATTGTTTCTGGAATCTGCTAAACGTTTGAATCCTAGACAAGCAAGGTGGGCATTGTTCTTTACACATTTTAACTTTTGTATTACTTTCAGGCCAGGAAGTAAAAATGTTAAAGCTGATGCGCTGTTTTTATGCTTTTCAATCTCCAGACACTCCTCCAGAACCAATTTTGCCAGCAGGTATCATTGTGGCTTCAGTGTCCTCCGGTCTGACTACCGAAATTGAGGCAGGACAACACCTAGCTCCGGTACAATCCTCTACTGATAAATTGTTTGTCCCAGTTCATTTACGCCTCCGACTGTTGGGCGAGTTCCATAATTCAGTGTTTTGTGGACATCCGGGTGTTAATGCCACTAAGGAACTAGTCTCCAGGTCCTACTGGTGGCCCACGTTATCTAGAGATGTCTACTCTTATGTGTCTTCATGGGAAGTGTGTGCCAGAGCAAAAACTCCCAGGTCCCGTCCCGGATTTTATCACCGACTTGCCAGTCTCTGAGGGTAAGTCGGTAGTATGGGTAGTGGTTGATAGGTTCAGTAAGATGGTGCATTTTGAGCAAAGATGGCCAATGCTAAGACTCTGGCTTTCCTGTTTATGGATCATGTGGTACGTCTTCACGGGATTCCAGAAAATGTTGTCTCTGATAGAGGCGTTCAGTTTGTTTTTAGGTTTTGGCGAGCCATTTGTCAGAAGTGTGATATTTCTTAGCTGTTTTCTTCAGCCGTTCACCCTGAAACAAATGGTCAAACTGAACGGTTGAATCAGTCTTTGGTGCAGTTTCTGAGATTTTATGTTTCTGATAATCAACTGGTGTGGGTGAGACATCTACCCGTGGCTGAGTTTGCCATTAATAACCGGGTGAACTCATCCACTGGGGTGTCTCCTTTTTTCTGTAACCTAGGTTTCCATCCACGATTTAATTCTTTGTCACCGTCTTTGTCCTTGCAAAATCCAGAGGCAGATAGATTGGCTAGAGAACTGTACACAGTCTGGGCCCAGGTTCAGTCGAACCTGAAAAAAGCTCAGGAGGTTTAAAAAACCAAGGCTGAAAAAAGGATTCTTGTGGGGTGGATTTTGGGGTGGGTATGAGAAGGTATGGCTATCCACCAAAAATCTATCTCTAAAAGTACCTTCAAATAAGTTTGCACCGCGATTTATTGGTCCTTATGAGATTGTGAGTGTTATTAATCCTGTATAATTTAGACTGAGACTGCCTGACTCCTTTCGCATCCATAACGTATTTCACAAATCCTTACTAAAGAAATATGTGCCACCTGTTGTTCCTTCACAAGAACCTCCGCCTCCAGTGGAGGTTGCCGGACAAATTGAATTTGAGATCTCTAGGATTATCGATTTTAAAAAGGTCCGGAATTCCTTTCAATATCTTGTTCATTGGAAGGCTTTCGAGCCTGAGGAGAGGTCTTGGGTACCGGCGAGTAAGTTGCATGCTGCCAGCTTGGTAAAAAAAATGTTATCGTGCTCATCCGGAGAAACCTACTCCAATGACTGTGGGTCCGGTGGCCCCTCGTTGGGGGGGTACTGTAATGAGGGGCCAGTGACATGTGCTTCCTTTGCAGTGCCACCAGCGCCCTGCACAAGGTGAGGAGCACGGACATAGCCTGTGTCCTCGTCTGCATGGCAGCAGGTGAGCAGCAGTAGAGCTCAGTACCAATAATGATGATCGGTGCTTGGCTGTGTTGGGCTGCTGTGAGTCATGTGATGCTGGCCATGTCATGTGACTCACCATCCTGAGCTATTTAAACAGGCAGCCTGCTAGCCACAGGTTGCCTATGAATAGTCTTATTACTTTTCACCAGCATACCTTTTGACTTGTTTGTATTCTGACCTCGGCTATGTATTTTGACCTCGCTCCTGTCTCATCCTTGTATCCTGACATGACTTCTTGGCTTTGGACCCCGGCTTGTATTTGGCTTGATCTGGTTATCCCGTTTGTTCTGACGTCTTCTCCTGGCACCTGACTTCGGCTGGTTTGACTTGGCATTTGTGTTCTGCGTTTGTACTGTCGCTTGTGTGTTTTCCCTTGTTTTCCCTGCACGTATTTAAGCTAGGGACTGCCATCCAGTTGCGCACTGTTACCTAGGACGGATTGTGCAAATAGGGAAAGAAGTGTGGGTGGTAGTTAGGGCTGCACTTTTCTCTACCGCACGTGATACTCGTTGCATCGTCTCACCAATATACACCAAGCCACAAGGGCATTTAATTAAGTAAATGACATTAGTGGAGTCGCAGGTAAAGAAGCATTTGACTTTAAAAACTTTACCCGTATGAGAATAATAAAACGATTACCCTTTAATGATATGTGAGCACTGAATACATCTCAGGCATGGGAGGGTGCCATTTTTTTGACAGCTCAACAGGATCTGACGAGGGATCATACTACCGATATCTGCATGGACTAATTGGTCGCAGTAATTTGTGCTCCATTTATTACAAATTAGAGGAGGATTTTTAAACTTTAGTATCTGTGGGTAAGATTTACCCAGTAATGGCCAGTGTTTGCGAACAATTTGGTCAAGTCGTCCATTAAAGGGATGGAATTTATGTAAAAAAGCTATGCGTGGACACTCGTGAATTTTCAACATGTGTACCATCTTTCCTGGCCTCACTTAAAATCCCTGCTTGGATAACCTCTGTGTTTGAACCTATCTAACATCTCCTCTATCCTTTGTTCTTGTGTCTGATAATCCGTCACAATACGTTTTACCCTTTGTACCTGCAACTTAGGGATGGCTTTTTTTTCAAAGATGGAGAATGTGAACTTGTATAATGTAATACACTGTTCTAATCAGTATCCTTCCTGAATAAATCTGTATGTAAATATCCTTCCTCATCTTTAATCACCAGGGTATCAGGAAAACTCACTGTGTATTGGTCGTAAGACATAGTGAATTTCAGTACAATATAAATATTGTTAAGATATTCAAAGAAGGTCATGAGTGACTCGAGTGGCCGGGCCACATTCAAGCCCATCACGGTACCCCACCGTTGTAAGTAAAAAACATCTCCAAACAGAAAATAGTTCTCAAATAACACCAAATATAGTAGTTTCAATAGGAACTCCTGTTGCATATTAGTATAATCACTGGATTGTAACAGCACCGATACAGCTTCCACTCTTCCATCATGATCGATGGAGGTGTAGAGGCTCGTAACATCGATAGTAACCAACCAGCTATTTATAGGAATCATATATATCTGTGTAATTACTGTAAATTGAGAAAATGTGAAGTGTCCAATAAAAAGGACGTGGTTTTCTTAACCAGTGGTGTCAAAATTAGAGTTCACAGACGCCACTATGGGGCGTCCTGGAGGATCCACAAGAGTTTTATGTACCTTTTGGGAGTATATAAAACACTGGAGTTATCGGTGATGAGTGTCACAGTCCCTCCAGTGACATGGGTCAGAAGATCTTAGAGACTGGCTGCACGTGATGTTATCTGACAGTCCCTTTGGTTTCACTTTGTTCAATGTTGTTGCTGGTCATGATCACACCTCTTGTCTCAGGTGTAGATTAAGTGGTCATTCCAACTCCTATTTAGTCTGCCTCACCCATCAGGCTATGCGGTTGATAGCTCCTTTTGGCTGTAGAAGTGCTGGTGTTGGTTCCCCTTTGTGTTCCTGCTAGTCCATATACTACGGAGTTAGTGTCATTTCTTCCCATTGTTTGTTTGTGGTTTTTCCTTTCACTTTTGGTATTAGGCCTGAGGGGGTCCCCCGTTCCTTTAGCTGGGAAGAAACAGGTCACCTGTTGTCCTGACTCTGTTTCTATGGCCCTGTAGCGCGAGACAGGGCCTTAGGCTCCAGCGCATGAACATTCCTACCATCGAGGTCTGTTCATACTGTTAGCAGTCAGGGTGCGGTTTAGGGAATTACCAGGTGGTGACCTTTTCCCTAGTTTCCAGGCCTAGTACCTTTCCCTCCTCCCTCCTGTGTTCGGTGTGGAGTGTATTCCCCACACCGCACCATGACAATGAGTTAATCAAAACTTCACACATTTTATCATCAATTACACTCAGAGATGCATAATGGTTAACTATTATTGTTATTTTATTTTTGATCCGGAACACCGGATCACTATCAAGTGCCATTTACATATTTTTATCCGAAAGTTGGCGTGTTACTGCCTTCATGTACTTTGCTTTGTCCATAACAACCAGCGATTCCCCTTTGTCCGCAGGCTTAATTATGAAACTCTTATCCTCAATCAAGGACCGTATACCTTGTTTCTCCTGTGGGGTTACATTATGTAAAGCAGTCTTGGAAAAACAACAAAATGGATACAGCAAGTCCAAGCAGTGGGATTTATTCCAGATGCAACGTTTCGACTATTGAGCCTTTGTTGGTTTTTCCAAGACTGCTTTACTGGATTTTGTGAACTGGGGGCTTTTTAACACCCCCTGGAGACGAGCACCCGGCACTTACTGACCAAAGAGTGCTGTTCATCCCTACATCAACACAAGGGTTACATTATGTGTCATATGTAGTTCTCCTCTTCTAATGGAATCCATTAGTGCTTGTGTATCTTTTGTAACAAGGTGCATATAGGCTTCCACTGGATGGTAATATTTTTGGTGGCATATACTTTCTTTTCAGTCTCAGGCCCAAATCCCCTAATCTAAGTTTTTCAGTGTCATTCCCCATGGTCACACAGTTATTAGAGGAAGGTACCTTATTAGTTTCTGGAAAATGGGTTTTTAATCTTATTGTTCTAAAAAGATTATTGTAGGTCAATATCCTTCTAAAAACGGTCGAACCGGGAGATGGGGCTAAACGATAGACCTTTTTCCAATGCCCGTGACTGAAAAGGGCTTAGAATCTTGGAAGAAAGAATAATGATTAAAGAGGGGGCCGTACCTGAGAGCGAGTCTGCATGCTCTGTACCTATCCGGCCATTGCCTGGCCACTGATGTTTCTGGCCCGCCCTGCGCCTCCTCCTGGTGGCCATTGGCCTTTCCCCCTCTGAAAAAAGGGCGTGTGTCTTGGAATCCCGCTGAATCGTTCGAGACTTGTGGAGTAATAATAACCCTTTTTTTGCGGTTTCCTGTCCTGCCAGGCCTGGGACACGGTGAGGAGTAGATAATCCTCGTTATCCCGCAGAAATTTAGATCTTTTTTTCTTCTCTACCTCTTTCTTAGTACCCCCAATGTAATCTTTCGCTGATTCTTTCAGTTTACTGAACTCATCCACATTCAAAGAATCCTGAAGTTGGCATTCTGTTATTTCCACTTGTTCCTTGATTTCCGCCAGATTGTTTTAGAGAAAATTTTGACACCACTGGTTAAGAAAACCTTTTTATTGGACACTTCACATTTTCTCAATGTTATTTAAGAGATACTGTACATAGGATTCCTAAAAATAGCTGGTTGGTTACTATCGATGTTACGAGCCTCTACACCTCAATCGATCATGATGGAGGAGTGGAGGCTGTATCGGTGCTTTTACAATCCAGGGATTATACTAATATGCAACAGGAGTTCCTATCGAAGCTACTACATTTGGTGTTATTTGAGAACTATTTTCTGTTTGGAGATGTTTTTTTACTTATAACGGAGGGGGACCGTGATGGGCTCGAATGTGGCCCCGCCCTACACAAATGCGTTTGTCATCATTTGAAGAACCACATGTCTATAATGCTATACTGTACCAGGAGAATGTCATATTATGGAAAGATACATTGATGACATTTTTTGCATGTGGGCGAAACCACTCAAGTCACTCGTGACCTTCCTTGAATATCTTAACAATATTTATATTAGATTGAAATTCACAATGTCTTACGACCAATCCACAGTAAGTTTTCTTGATACCCTGGTGATTAAAGATGAGGAAGGATATTTACACACATATTTATTCATGAAGGATACTGATAATAATAGTGTATTACATTATACAAGTTCAGATCCTCCATCTCCATCCAGCACGGATTTTAAGTGAGGCCAGGAAAGATCCTACACATATTGAAACTTCACGTGAGGGTCCACTTATAGCTTCTTCACATAAATTATATCACTTTAATGGACGATTTGACCAAATTGTTCGTAAACACTGGCCAGTGCTGGGTAAATCTTACCCACAGATAGTGGGGTTTAAAAATCCTCCTCTAATTTGTAATAAACAGAGCACAAATTACTGCGACCAATTAGTCCATGCAGATATCGGTAGTATGGGAATGATCCCCGTCAGAGCCTGCTGAGCATTAAAAAAATGTCATTCTCTAAAGGAAAATCGTTTTATCATTCTTGTACGCGTAAAGCTTTTAAAGTCAAAAGCTTCTTTACTGGCGACTCCATTAATGTCATTTATTTAATGAAATGCCTTTGTGGTTTGGTGTATATTGGTGAGACGATGCAACCAGTGAGGGATCGTATCTGCAAGCATAAGTCCACGATACGCACTGGCAACCTGTTGTTACCACTGCCAGCTCATTTCCATGATTTCCGTCATTCCATCTCCCAACTGAAGTTTCAAGTTCTGGAGCAGGTAACAAGACCAAGAAGGTCATGGCAATGTAAAAAGACAGTTATTACAGATTGAAGCATTTCTTCCACACCCTAGGTACAATGCAGCCTAGGTGATTAAATAGAGAGTTTGAGATTGCTCATTTGACATAAGTGTATCCATTGTGAAAATATTTATTTATGCTTCTTTCAGACAGCATTACCAAGATGACACAAGAACTCAATGCAAGTTAGTGGTACCACTGTACACTGATTAATTATCTTTATTTTTGTTTCTCTCAATGTATTTTTACTTTTGATGCATTTTTTATATATATTTGAGTCAGGTTCTTTTTTTTACTTGCCTTGTTTTGCTAATTACTGGATTGATATACTCTGTGTGTTACCGCCCTGACGTCACTACATGTGACATAGGAGACCGTGATTTAAAGCTGTGAATTAGATTATTATGTTAGTTGACAAAGGCTGGACGGGCCGAAATGCATCCTCTCTGGATTTATATGCTCTGTAATAGAAAGTATATAAATTGAAGATATTTTGTCCGCTGGGAGTTCATTAAATTGTATATGGAATTTTCCTTCCCATGCGGACTAATGCTGGATCGGGTGCTGACAGCTTTCCTGTATTTCCCTGTATAAAACTGACACTAATTCTGAGGGCCATTATTGGGCCCCTGGCTGCTAAAGAAACCTATCATTAGCATCTTGCAATGATGTCACGTGGGCACCACTCTGGTGACGGAGGTCACCCAATTTGTTTTAGCTTTTTATAAGCTCTAAGGGGTTAAACAACCACAAACGGAGCTATTTCCAAATTCTGTTGTTGCTGCAGAGTGTGAGCAGTGATATACAGTGGACACATACACACATGGTGCTGATGCAGCCTCCTTCCCCACACCATCCCTGTGCTGTACATTTATGGCACTTGGCATTAACTGCAGTAAGTTACTTAATTTACTTAATATGTAGTTGCTAACTCCCCATGAATCAAGAAAAAAACAGTAAACAGCATTAAAAAATGAGAAAAAAAATACTCGTGAATATAGAGTTAACATTTATGACAGTATCATTAGGATAAGTTAGAAGCGTAGGCAAGTGGTAAGTGCTGCTTCACAACCAGTGCCGCAGATGTTGGGTCTTTAAAGATGGAGCCTGCTTGCGAGTTTAGCAGTAGCATACCAACCGGGTTTTGGCTGTTTTAAACAGTCGACACCCAGGGCTAATGCCTGTGATCGGCAATTATGCCAATCGCAGATGTTTAACCCTTTAGTTGCTGTGGTCAATTGTGGCCAAGGCATCTGAGGATGTGTACTCCTGAGTTGGCTGATCCTTCTCTCCCTTGCATGTTTCAGGAAGAAAAGGATTCATCTTCAGCTCCTAAACAGACAAGGAAATGTAGAATTTTTTTTATTAGCGGTTACCCAGCACTGGAACTAAGCCAAATGTAAAGATTACACTTCTAATGTAGGTAAACTGCTAGTTTTCTTGAAGATATCAGATTCCTAGTTAAAGGGGTTGTGTCACTTCACAAAATAGCATTTGTTATGTAGGGAAAGTTAATAGATTGGTATTATCCATATTGCTTCCTTGGCTGGCTGCATTCATTTCTCCATCACATTATACACTGCTCGTTTCCATGGTTACAACCACCCTGTAATCCATCAGCGATGCCTGTGCTTACACACTATAGGAAAAAGCACCAGCCTATGTGAGCTTCCACGATCCTGGCCATATAGTGTGCAAACACAGGCACCGCTGATGGATTGCAGGGTGGTCGTAACCAGGGAAACAAGCAGTGCATAATGTGATAGAAAAATGAATCAAGCCAGGAAAGGGGGCTTTTTATGGATAATAGCAATACATTAGGAAGTAGCTTGTATTAACTTTCTCTATATGGTAAATGCCACTTGCTGAAGTGACACAACCCCTTTAAGGAAGAGGTCCAGTTGTCACTTTGTAAGAAATACAGATTTTTATAAATTTTTTGGGAAAATAATATAAGCCATATATTGTATTGGTATCCTGGACGTTTGTAAGGTTTTCAGCAACTTTCTTGTCCTCTCAAAGCTAGTATAAGCAGGTACTGTCTATCTGGACAAAGGCACATTAACATATCAAAGGCAGCAAATAGTTGTCAACTGCCTAAGGAATGTGTGATAGTAGTCCTGTAGGTCCTGTAGTCCTGTATACAGTGGCTAGTGGGGAAGGAAAATGCTGGACATTCCAGCTACTTCTATGAACATTAACCAGAGTTAACCAGAGAGTGCTAGAAAATCATAGGGAACAACCAATCAAATGTGTCCAGGCTATGTCCTGTTAATCATATGAAAGGCCGGAATGTGAGACCCAAAGGAGGATGGAGACTGGACAGCAAGGAAGAGAGAAGAAGAGTGCACAGACAAGGAGGGACATAGAAACTGGAAGGGACAGAAGAAGGACTGATTGAGAGACCTAGACAGACCCATGTATGGCATCTACTGTAGAGTGAGAGTGATTTAGTTGTTTAGTTACCAAATGGTCCCAGGGGGTATCTTTATATTGTAATTTTGTAGTTCAAGCAATTGTAACTATTATTGTGTACAAGTCTCTCTCTATGTGATATTTATTTATTTTTGTTCCTTTATACTTCAATATTTACTTATCGATAATAATAATTGTAATAACAATATTTCCACACTGTACACTATAAGTATTTTAGAATTTCACTCTTGTGTTTCATTTATTACACCAAACTTAAAGAATCATACTCAGTAAGAGGGTAGAATATAATAGAATATAAATTTATTTATATAATAATTTCTTACAACTTTCTTCCCGTGAACCTGCCTCCTCCTGATTCATATAATCCAGAATTTTCTGACTATGAAATGTATAATAAAAAAGGGATGCTTTTTTGGATGAAGAAAATGAATACAAGCGTGTTTTAATTAACCCCTTCGATACCGAGCCACTTTTCACCTTAAATTTTAGTGAACAGCAAACTAAGGCTACTTTCACTTTAGCGATTTTTGTGGATCCGTCATGGATCTGCAAAAACACTTCTGTTACAATAATACAACCGCATGCATCCTTCATGAACGGATCCGGTTGTATTATGTCATCTATAGCCATGACGGATCCGTCTTGAACACCATTTAAAGTCAATGGTGGACAGATCCATTTTCTATTGTGCCAGATTGTGTACGAGAAAACTCCTGTTTCCGAGATTGTGCCCTCTTTTCTTTCACACTACCCCTGCACTGCATGCCTGACTGGGAAATATATTTTGCACGCTGGTAGACGCACTGCTGAAGGGATTCCCACCTGACACCGGGGCCTCAGTGGAAGCACATGGTGAAGGCAGAGGAGGAGGAAGATGTCGCCAAAGCAGCTGGGGCACCGCCAGCACCTCAGAAGGCAGGGTTAGCATTGCCGAAATGTAGAAAAGCTTTGACAGCACTCCACAAAAAACCAGCACCACCAGCTGATATCGAATGTCTCAGCAGGAGGCAGCATTTCAGTAACATGGTGGAACAGTATGTAGGCACACGCCTACACGTACTGACTGATGGATCTGCCACATTCAACTTCTGGGTCTCCAAATTGTCTGAACGTGTGTTTAGCACGGCAGGGGGCATTATCACTGACAAGCGCAGCCGCCTGTCCACAGCCAATGTGGACAAGCTCACGTTCATTAAAATGAACCAGGCATGGATCCCACAGGACCTGTCTATACCTTGTGCAGAATAGACATGTATACCGGCCTCACCCAGCCTTTGTTATGCTCCAGCGCACTTTCTCTTTGTTTTCTTTTCTATATTTCCCAATATTTTGGGGTCTACCCAAATTAAAAAACCAAAACAAAAAACTGTTGTTGGCGACTACCTCCTCCACCACCACTTCCACCTACACCGCAACGTCCACCGCCTCCTCAACCTCCTACTCCATATGGACCTCCTCCTCCTAGTTCAAGATTATTATTTTAAATTTTTATGTATTTTATGTTATTTTAAGTCATTTCCCTATCCACATTTGTTTGCAATTGTCCAGCTCTTACCCACATTTTGCTTCCTTTAGCAGCCCCTTAGAACTCTCCATTACTTTTTTAGAGCCATGTTAGTGGCCCAAAGTTCGGGGTCAAGTTCGGGTTCCGAACTCGAACTTTGCGGCGAAGTTCGGCTGAACCCGGCGAGCCCGAACTTCCAGGTGTTTGCTTTACTCTAGCCATGAGCAACTAAGCCAGATCTACTTTACACCAGTTTGATAATTCTCCACTCAAATTTTTGTGGCCTCCAATTTCAGTCAGAACAGAAAAAAGACCAGGGTAGGTGGAGCTATAACAAGGGGGGTTAAAGGAAGGGATTTTCTTTTCAACCACAACAAGGGGAAGTTTCTTCCTCTACCTCAAAAAATGACGCCATCCAGGTAGGGGGAAGACTCAGTCCTTTCTAAACACCTGGGAGCAAATGATATCTGTCACGTATGGGAACTGCCCTGTCATGTGACCCCGGGTGCAACTGCCAAAGCTCGATCTATATCACCTACTCAGTCTTTCACACCCCTACATACAGGCCTCAGATTGAACCTAGATCACACCCCAACACAGCCTTTCAAGCACCCCAACCTGCTGCAACCATCTATGACATTTAAATTAATACACCAATTAATTAGGGGCTCATAAAAAAAACTCCACAGCTCCCCACTCACAAGCAGGCTCTTAGTTGTACAGGGCACATTTATAGCAAATACACGCTAACACAAGCCACATTAATAGATTTAAAAATCGAGGTTACTGGGCTCATTCAGGGCACAAGGCAAAACCATTAAAGATGTGCTTTAATGTACTAAAAAGGGTACAGTACTTAGTTATAAGAAATAAAAAGAAATAAGAGACATGCATAAATGTGCACAAAACAGTTATAAAAATAAAAGGGTAAAAACAGAAAGGTACTTACTACTCAACGAATTGTGTGATCAGAGTCCATTCTGGTTCCGGGGACAGGAGTACATGGAACACAACACAATGTTGATTGGATCCTCTAATTATATCAATGAAAGGTTCCAAATCCCAAATTTGTATCCCCTTTGGCAGAGGGTGGAGCTGAGAGGAGTCTCCCTCCCATCCTTGGCCCAGCCTTCTAGGAAGGCCTTTATTATGGATGTGTGCTCCACCCCTATTCCTCGGCTGGCAAGCATAAAATATTAATAAAACATGTCTTCCCGTCCAGAATAGTGGATTTTCAGGCCCCAACATATTTAATCACGCATATTTTATCAGGCTCCTCATTCTGATACCAAATATGAGCAGTGTAGGGGTCCCGGAATGAGAGTTTCTCATTACGCGGGAATGCTGTCTGTTAGGAGGGATTGTTTGGACTCCCTATGATGCCCACATTATACAGAATGCAATTATAACAAAAATTAGTAGGTGAGTTGTATCAGAGATAAGTTATAACTTATGATATATTTTTGTCATCTTCTAGTAGACCATCTGAAAATCTTCTTGATGTCTGCTGTGCACCAGTAACAATATGTCTAATGTGTCAAGCATTACCATGAGGCTCCAGTGTACCATGCAGGAAACCTTGTTACCACTACTTCTGTTAGCAGGAGGATGCTAATTTGAATCCTATCAAAGGTGAGTGCTTATTGGCTCCTACCGGTCGAGACTGAATGGCATCATACAATCTTACAGAAATGGCATGAAAATATATAGAGTCACATGACATAGATATAAAAACATATACAGATATTAAAAGTTATGAGAAAGGTTGTCCATTTCTCACATCAAACTCTTGGATCATAAATATCATACAAGAATGATATTATATAGAGATAGAGTCTCCCCCTTCCCAAAAATTCAGGTTCAGGAAGGACAGGGCCATTACAGAGGGGCACACTGAAAACAACAATGAAACCAATAAAGAAGGCAACGATATTGGCCTCGATCTGAGGTATGCATATTATCACGTCCCGACCAAGTTTCAGAGAAATTCCTGTGATCAGTGCAGGGGGGTGTGATCATGCACGGGATCCAATCCAGTGCTGAGCCACACCCCCCTGCACTGATCACATGACAGTGACGTCACCCCAGGTCCTTCGGCTGTGCAAAAGTTCGGGTTGGTGGTAGCCTCCCCTTACGGATTCTATATGCCGCTATAGTGGAATCCATAACGGGATGCGCGACTTACCACCACCCGATCGCCGAACAACGGACTTTTTTTTAATGTTCCCTCATCTCTATTCATGATCACTCAAGAAAAATGTTTTTGTTGGCGGAACAAAATATGATATCAATTTCCACAGTAAATCTGAAGGGCTCCCTGAATGTGAGAGCTGATTTTTTTTGAGCCATCACACCCTAATTCCCAGGAAATGGTCCATATGTCCAGAGGTGTTTCAGATGATAACGAAACAATGGGGCATACCATTAATAGATCTCTTTTCATGATGAAAAAATTGCCAAGTAGATCTCTTTTTTCAGTCAATCCCATGGACTCTCCAGTAGTGGCTGTTTTGAGGAATACATCCTTTTAAAACTAGGGTTGTCCAAAAAAGTGGTAAACACCTTACTACTTAGTAGAAAATCAAACATCAACAAAGCTTATCTTAAAATTTGGAAAAGAAAATTGCTTCTTGGTGTGGAGATGGATTTGATCATTTTAAACCTAACATTTCCCTTGTTCTAGATTTTCTAAAGGACGGCCTAGATTTAGGTCTCTCCCCCAATACCCTCAGAGTCCAGATCTCGGTCTTGGGTGCTTTATAAAACGTCAGTCTGGCAGAAGTCGCTTGGAAGGATAGTTTTTTTTTTAAAGGCGGCAGACAGACTTAGGCCCAGAATTAAAAACATGGTAGCATCCTGGAATCTCAGTACGGTACTAGCAGGGTTCACTTCCAGGCCTTTCAAACCCCTAGATTCTATATCCGTAAAATAGCTTACCCTCAAAACTATTTTTATGGAAGCAATATCTTCAGCGAGACGGGTTTGCGAATTACAGGCATTACCTATTCAGCAGCCATTCCTTAGGACTTTTGAAGACGAATTAGTTTTTAAATTGGACTATAGTTTTTTGCCTAAGGTAGTCTCTACCTTTCACAGGATATTGTTGTACCATCTTTTGGCCAATCTCAAAAACGACTAGGAGACCATCTTCCACAGCTTAGATGTTAGATGAGCTGTCATGAGATATATGGAAGAAACGAGGCAGTGGAGAGTTGATAAAAATCTCTCTACAATTTTGAGGGCCAAATAAGGGCAAAAAAAACCACAAAAAGTTCTGTTTCCCATTGGATCAGAATGACCATCTCTGAGTTAAGTGTAAAGAAACCCTATCTTTTCCTAGGGCCTGTTCAACAAGAGTCATTTCAGTTTCCTGGGTGGAAAGATCCTCAGCCTCTCTAGAACAAATTTGCAGAGTTGCAACTTGGAAGAGAGTCCATACTTTCACCAGACATTTTTTCTAATGAAGACATGGCCTTTGTGTAGTGTACGGGAGCTATGATGCCCGTCACTACAGAAGGGTCACTTGAGTGCTGTCGTTCCCCCCCCATCTATGAAGAGGTTGGTATAAATTATCTTCAATGTAATGAAATGCTATGTACTTCCCTGTTACTGTTATATTGCCATGTGCAGACCTGCTAGGGATGTCATTTCAGCTCTAGGTCAGTAGAGGGAGCTAGGGAGCCCTAGGATATATAGTCAGGGAAAGGCAGTCTAAGCCCAGTCCTTTTTGCTAGTGTCCCTCCCTAAAATAATTAATGTTAATGTTAACTCTCAGGATGTGATGTCATGGAGATGACTAGAGAAATGACTATTACACTCACCATTAATCCAGTTTCCTTGATCTCCATGACATCACATACTTTACCCTTTTTTTTTCTCTTATTTTTTCATATCTAGATTTTTTTATTGATCAATGATCAATTTTTACACAATGTCTGATACACGGGTTTTGCGTCCACTTGAAATCATACAAATTCTCAGCCTGTAAGGATGTATTAAAACAACATAATACATTCTTATTGAGTCACTGATTATTATTTTATTTCAGGGCAAAGTATAGAGCCACGTAATCAGGCTATTAGACCACGTTACTGCAGAGAGGGATTGTTATTTAACCATCTGCAGTTGTTTGGTCTACAAACATGGGTCCTGCATAGACAGCCAATGCATTTATGTGTCTCTATGCAGGGCCCGGGCATGCGTCTGTACGGTCACTAACACGTCTCTGGAGGGTGCCTACAAATGCCCCCCTCCAGTGTTAACCAAATACATAAGGTACCACACATGTATCAACTATGGTCCGTGTATGCTAATGCAGAGACAACTGCCCTGCTAAAGTGTGCTGGATTAGATATGGCGTTACACCAGCAGCACCTCTGAGTCACTACGGATCCTTGTGGGTCAATCCGAGCTAGACTGTTGTTATCGCAGTCTTATAGTTCGCAATGACCCCCTTTTTATCGGTGCTAGCCTTAGAACCTTAAGACGCAAACTGCCCCCTCTATTATTTCCGCTCAACGCGTTTCCACGTGGTGTATTATGTGCCACGCTTCATCAGGAGCTGGATCGCTATATCGGTAAGTTTGCCTGGTAGGAGGCGCCCCGCACTGTTATGTGCTGGAGCTCCGGAGCTGTGATGGCCGTGCCTGGCCGCGCGCATGCCAGATGTTTAAAACTTAAGCCCCGCCCTCCAGGGGAGTGTGTACAGAACACGTCAGATTAGAGGTGCGGGAACTGCGCACGCGCCCTGACTCAAGCCGCACCTCCAATGTACGATAGCAACCGGAGGGGTCAATGTAACATATAGATAGTGGGAGAAGCTCATTGCGGTATGTTACTCCTATCTCCCAGTAGTAAGCTCATTTTAGGATGATTATTCTATCCCAATGATGTATTCAGAATCGATTTGAAGTTGGGTGGTCTTCAGGTGCATTGATGTGAATTATCACTTGGTATGGATACTTATTATATGTGTAATTCAGCTCATAGGGTCACTGTCATGCCTGTCATACTTAATGCAGCACAAACCACATATATCGGGGGCAAGTTGCAGACTATGGGGAGTTCTAATCTTACAGCCAGGGACGAGGAGGTCACGTCACTCATACTTCTAGCTAACACCTAGGGGGCAATTCAAGGCTTAGTTGTCCCCTGGCGAGCTACTTTAAATAAAGCATGCGAATGATACCGCCTCAGTCAATCCCTGTGGTTGTGTTGTCTGCAACTTGAAAATCCAGTATGCCTCTTTGCGGAGCAAAGGTATATCAACATCTCCGCCTCGTGGGGATTTTTTGATCATCAGTATACCCTGGACTTTCAATCCACTTGAGTCTCCACCATGACACTGATCAATGTGCCATGCAACTGACGTATCACGGTTATTCCTGATGTCTAGTAGATGTTTGCCCACCCTTCTGAGTTCCCGCTTGGTTTTACCCACATACTGCAAGCCACAGCAGCATGTGAGCAAGTATATAACAACCGTCGAAGTACCTCTAATCAAGGAGTCTATCCGAAACCGCTCGCCTGTGGTAGTGCTTACAAATGAGTTTTCCCTCTGGATATTCCCACATACAATACATGATCCACAGGGAAACGTTCCTCTAGCTGATGTCCTCAGCCATGTTTCTGGTAAAGGTCGCAAATATAGGCTGCGTACCAGGCGATATGTAATCGACGGGCGAGAGGGCGCTGACGGGCCAATGTCCGGATCTGATTGTAATACTGGCCAGTGCTGTGACAGAATGTCTCGCACCTGTTGGTGGGCCTTGTCATAGGTAGCGATGATCCTAGGGACTTCAATTTATTGAGATTTTTGTTTGGGGACCAGGAGCTGCGTACGGTTCATATTCATCGCATGCTGGTATGCTGATTTTAATGATCTATCTGGATATCCCCTATTACGAAACCGTACCCTCAGATCACACGCTGTAGCTTTAAAAGTACCAATCTCAGAGCAGGAGACTATTGGTAGCAGTTTTCTTTCTAAACAATTTAGAAATGAGTCTCCTATCAGCTCCAATGGATAGTGTCAGGTCCAGGAATGTTATTTGACATGCATCTATCTCTGACGTGAAGTAGAGGCCCAGCTGATTCTCATTCAGTTCTGCCACAAACTCACTGAATGACTCCCTGGACCCTTTCCATAACATCAGAACATCATCTATAAATCTAATCCACAGTTGTATGGATGAAAGATGATGTTCCATGGCATCCCCAAAGACGACTTCTCTCTCCCACCAGCCCAGGTAGAGGTTTTCGAAAGTTGGGGCACAGGGACTGCCCATGACAACCCCCCTGAGCTGGTGGTAGATGCGTCCATCAAAGAGAAAGATGTTATGTGTCAACACAAACCTCAGAAGTTCCATTAGGAAGATGTTATGGTGTTGATAGTGTTCGCCCCTCTGTCGCAGAAATGTCTCCCCAGCTTGACACCCACTGTCATGGGGAATCGAGCTGTAGAGAGCCTCAACGTCTAGGCTTGCCAGCCAGACATCATCCTCACAGTGAATACCCTCTACTCGCTGTCCATTGTGTCTCGGGCATAGGAAGGTAGACCTTCTATGAATGGACGCAGTATCAGGTCCACATATGTTCTGACAAAGGATGTCAGACTTCCTATGCCCGAGACAATTAGTCTTCCTTTAAGCTGTTCACCCCATCAATGATCAATGATCACCCTTAAATCTATCAGTGGTGACTCTGCCTGCACACTATAGGAAAAAGCGCCTACCTTTTTGGTTGGCCAGGACTGTTCAAGGCACGCAGGCTAGTGCTTTTTCCTATAGTGTACAGGTATGACCACCACTGGTGGATTGCAGGCTGGTCATGACCATGGAAACGAGCAGTGTATAATTTGATGGAAAAATTAATCAAGCTGCCAAAGGAAGCAATATGGATAATAACAATACATTAGTAAGTGCCTTGCATTAACTTCCCCTATATAAATGAATTCTAATTGCTAAAGTGAGACACCCCTTTAAGTTTCTGCTGTGTACAGTTAATATCGTTTGGATTTTGTTTGTAATAATATTACAGGCTATGGTTACTAGAGATGAGTTGTTGATCCAGGGAGTTATTCTGATTGCCTGATTGGAGTCGGGAAGGAACTTTTTCCCCCTTAAAATTGGCTTCTACCTCACAGGAGGTTTGTTTGCCTTCCTCTGGATCAACTTGCAGGATAACAGGCCGAACTGAATGGACAGATGTCTTTTTTCGGCCTTATAAACTATGTTACTATGTTACATTATACTCTGCTCGTATCCAGGGGTTATGACCACACTGCAATTCACCAGCCTATGCACACTCCCATGGTCATGGTCACAAGAGAGGCTGGCGCCTTTTCCTATAGTGTGTAAGCATGGCCACCGCTGCTGGATTGCAGGGTGGTTGTAACCCCTGGATACGAGCAGTGTATAATGTGATGAAAAAAATGTATCCAGCCAGCAAAGGAGGAAATATGGACAATCACAATACAGTAGTAAGTTCTTTGTATTATCTTTGTCTACATGATAAATGCCATTTGCTGCAGTGAGACAACCCCTTTAATGTCCTTATTAAACTTAGAATTTATTAATTTACACATATAATTGTTTATAATAAAAAAAATGTTGGAGATCTCCAGAGGTGAACCTTAATGTTGGAATTATGCATGGCGCCCTGTTGGGCATTTGCAATTGTTGCCAGCATATGACCTGATTTTTTCCCCCTCCATATAATATGCCTGTTTCACAAAAAAAAAATCTTTATTATTCTGCCTTTAATCTCCACCAATTTATATTCCGCTGTATCTCCTTCTAGCTGTAATCACCTCAATATTTCTCTAGACTTAGCTTACTGGATGGAGATAACCTTAATTTACAAACCACTCAAAAATGCCTTCATGGTGTCCCTTACGATCAGAGGTCATGCAGAGCCCTAGTTAATCTAAAAAAAAAATAAAAAGACTTAATCTAGTCGCAATCCCAGAATTAATGTCTAGAGCTGTAAATCTGGCAAGGACAATGGATAACAGCAAAGCAATCTGTATTGGAGAATGGTCAGACAAGGTCCTAATTAAGTATTCTATTCTAAACTCTCATCGCCAAGTCCAGAAGCACCTTCGCCAAAGGGTCCATTCACACGTCCGTTGTGTTTTGCGGATCCACGGATCCGCGGATCCGCAAAACACGGACATCGGCAATGTGCGTTCCGCAATTTGCGGACCGCACATCGCCGGCACTCTCATAGAAAATGCCTTTTCTTGTCCGCAATTGCGGACAAGAATAGGACATGTTCTATTTTTTTCGGGAACGCAATTGCGGACCCGGAAGTGCGGATCCGCAATTGCGGACCCGGCTGGGACATCGTCTGTCCCCATTGAAACTAATGGGTCCGCAATTCCGTTCCGCAAAATGCGGAATGGAATTGCGGACGTGTGAATGGACCCAAAGAGGTTGTATTTGAATTTTTTTCCCCCTAAAGTGAGGAAAATTGGATTCTACCTCACGTTTTTTTTTTTTTGCCTTCCTTTGGATCAACTTGTAGGATAACAGGCTGAACTATATGGACAGTTATCTTTTTTCAGCCTTATAAACTACTAGCAGGATGACTCGACTTCGCACGGGTATATTTCCACTATTTCATTTAATGTTTGTGTGTGTCGTTACAGGAAACCTGTCATCGCTTTCTAAGCCTATTTATCCACTCCCTTTTCTATAAATACTTTTTACTACATTAATAATGATATTAAAATCAATTCTGAATCAACTATCAGTTCAGAGAAAAACCTAAAATGAATGTCCCCGCCATATATGTAAATGCACAGTGGGTACAGATGTCAGTTAGACCCCCTTTGGGGCAGACCAAAATACAACCAAACTAATCAATCAACAGGGGACTCATGCATCATAGTTATTCCTAACCCCTGGAAAGATCAAACCTCTTTGGGCACAGATACAAATAGCCTCTGAGGTATTCACAACCTCTCAACGCGTTTCCCCCTTCTGATAAATAGGGTTCATCAGGAGAGCAAAAAAACTTTTTTTACCAAAAAGCTGTATATAACAGTTGGTCCAACACTCCAAGTTAGGAGTGTCTTTTTCAAGAAATAGTAAATGCCATCGATAAAGCACATCCCAGTTATAACACTGATCACAGGAGGCGCCTTATCCTCTCAGTCATGGACTCGGACGCAGGAGGAGTAAGCACGGGGAACATACATGGGAGCTATATAACTAGGGGCTGAAGTGCGGTCTGAGACATCATCAGTACTTGGACACATCGGATAATAATATAGTACTGCGCCCCTTGCCCCTATAGAAGCTCCATGACTGAGAGGATGAGGCGCCTCCTGTGATCAGTGTTATAACTGGGATGAGCTTATCAATGGCATTTACTGTTTTTTTGAAAAAGACACCCCTAACTTGGAGTGTTGGACCAACTGTTATATACAGCTTTTTGGTAAAAAAAAGTTTTTTTGCTCTCCTGATGAACCCTATTTATCAGAAGGGGGAAACGCATTGAGAGGTTGTGAATACCTCAGAGGCTATTTGTATCTGTGCCCAAAGAGGTTTGATCTTTCCAGGGGTTAGGAATAACTATGATGCATGAGTCCCCTGTTGATTGATTAGTTTGGTTGTATTTTGGTCTGCCTCTAAGGGGGTCTAACTGACATCTGTACCCACTGTGCACTTATGGGGTTGAATTAGCTCACAAGGGTAAAACCAGGGCTGATCAGACAAGGCACAAGGGCAGGGAATCCCCACCACCAGGGGAGACCTCTGGGCTGAGGACAAGTTTGGGCGGCACTAGGGACAGTATAGTGCGCCCAGAATACCTCCATATCATATTAAAAATATAAATCTGTGATCATAGCATCGCCCTGTGTGTCACGTTGGGTACAACTGTCAATGCTATTTATCAATGGTTGACAGAGGGTTTCTAAATGGGTTTATTAAAAGGGACTTTTTGTCCTAGATTTTAATTGAAATATTAAAAGGTATGTTTTAAAGGGATTATTATTTTGCTGGATTTATTGACTTGCTTGAAAGCAGAGAGTCACACCGGACCAGCACTCCTGTCCACCCTAAACGCACAGGTGGATCAGTGGCTGACCCCGCACCAACTGGAGATCGGCAAAGTGGTGTGTGACAACGGAAGCAATCTGTTGGCGGGATTGAATTTGGGCAAGTTGACACATGTGCCGTGCATGGCACATGTGTTGAATTTGATCGTACAGCGTTTTGTGTGTAAGTACCCAGGCTTACAGGACGTCCTCAAGCAGGCCAGGAAGGTGTGTGGCCATTTCAGGCAATCCTTCATGGCCATGGCACACTTTTCCGATATTCAGCGGCGAAACAACATGCCAATGAGGCGCTTGATTTGTGACAGCTCGACACGTTGGAATTCAACACTCCTAATGTTCGACCGCCTGCTTAAACAAGTAAAAGCCGTCAACGAGTACTTGTATGACCGGGGTGCTAGGACAGCCTCTGCGGAGCTGGGTATTTTTTTGCCACATTACTGGACGCTCATGCTCAATGCCTGTAGGCTCATGCATCCTTTTGAGGAGGTGACAAACCTAGTCAGTCACACCGAAGGCACCATCAGCGACCTCATCCTATTTGTTTTCTTCCTGGAGTGTGCCCTGCGAAGAGTGCTGGATCAGGCCGTAGATGAGCGGAAAGAGGAAGAGTTGTGGTCACCATCACCACCAGAAACAGCCTTGTCATCATCGCTTGCTGGACCTGCGGCAACGCTGGAAGAGGAGTCGGAGTAAGAGGAGGAATGTGGCTTTGAGGAGGAGGAAGACCAACAACAGCAGGCATCCCAGGGTGCTCATTGTTGTCACCTATCTGGGACCCGTGGTGTTGTACGTGACTAGGGAGGAAGAACAGACCTTCAATGAGATCAGTGAGGACGAGAAACGGGAAATGAGTAGCTCGGCATCCAACCTTGTGCAAATAGGGTCTTTCATGCTGTCATGCCTGTTGAGGAACCCTTGTATAAAAAGGTTGAAGGAGAACGACCTGTCCTGGGGGGCCACGCTACTAGACCCCAGGTATAAACAGAAAGTGGCTGAAATGTTACCGAATTACCGGAAGTCGGAAAGGATGCTGCAGTTCCAAAACAAGTTAAAAAGTTTGCTTTACACAGCGTATAAGGGTGATGTCACAGCACAACGGGAATCTAACAGGGGAAGAGGTGAAAGTAATCTTCCTCCTACCACGGCCACGCCGGCAAGGACAGGACGCTTTACAGAAGTGTTGTTGATGGGGGACATGCAGAGCTTTTTATGTCCTACGCATCGCCACAGCCCTTCGGGGTCCACCCTCAGAGAATGACTACTTCGCCTTAGATGCAGATATCGACACTCTGAGGAGCGATGAACCCCTTAACTACTGGGTGTGCAGGCTTGACCTATGGCCTGAGCTATCCCAATTTGTGATAGAACTTCTGGCCTGCCCCGCTTCAAGTGTCCTGTCAGAAAGGACCTTCAGCACAGCAGGAGGTATTGTCACTGACAAGAGAAGTCGCCTAAGTCAAAAAAGTCTAGATAACTCACCTTTATTAAGATGAATGAGGCGTGGATACCGAAGGGACTGACAGTGGATGATGCATTTGACTAAAAAAGTACTGATGAGATGCCTTGGGCTAAAAATGGTCCCCACCCTGCTGTATTTAATCTCTGCACGCCAGATGACTTGCGTGACTTCTCTGCCACCAAATAGGGTTCAAGGCCCAAACGTTTTAGTACACTTTCTGCCTGGAAAACATCAATACCTACTTTTTCAGCCATGTGTACATGCCTAATTTTTCTGGCTTCCGGTGCTGCACTGTGGCTGCAAAAACAAAACAAAAAAAAGGCACATACATGTGTCAATTCCCCTTCGTGATCGTTACCTTGTGGTGAAGGGGCTTGCGTATCACAATGAAGCGATCACCTCTATGAGTGTGTTGGCAATGTTGGCACACCCCAGATGATAAGGTCGTTGCTTCATTGTGAACAGACCAAAAGCGATCGGCTGGATAATTTTTCATAGAAAAAACATAAATTTTCATTGTGATCATCTAAGGTGATCATTAAAGCCCATTAGGCCAACAATGGGCCCACACTGCATAATCATTGTTTTCTGGGTCACTTAACTGTCACTGAACTACCTCAGCACGACTAAAGGCTTTGAAAAACTGCCATCGCCTGCAATCTCCCAAACGTGCGCATGAGCACAGTCATCACTACACCAAAATTGACGCATAGAGGAATAAAATTTGTCATGAGTGTGTACACTATTGGCAACTCTTTGCGGTTGTCTAAAATGTATTCGATACACGTCCACTGATAGGGGACGTAACAGGGATTAAACTGATAGGAATAGTACTACTTAACACACCACTCATATAGGGTGTCACAGTAAATTGTGCGGCGCATGCGCAGTGCCTCACATTGGAAGTAAGAAGACCGACCAATCATCTTTTTCCATCTCCCGGTTCCTAAAATCTATTCACGTCCCCTGATAGGGGGCGTAACAAGGATTAAACTAATAGGAATAGTACTACTTAACACACCACTCATATAGGGTGTCACAGTAAATTGTGCGGTGCAAGCGCAGTGCCCCAAATTGGAAGTAAGAGGACTGACCAAGCTTCTTTTTCCATCTCCCGGTTCCTAAAATCTATTCGATACACGTCCCTTGATAGGGGACGTAACAGGGATCAAACTGATAAGAATAGTACTAAGTAATACACCACTCATATAGGGTTGCACAGTACATTGCACGGCACACGCGCAGTGCCCCAAATTGGAAGTAAGATTACCGACCAAGCTTTTTTTTCCATCTCCCGGTTCCTAAAATCTATTCGATACCCGTCCCCTGATAGGGGACGTAACAGGGATTAAACTGATAAAAATAGTACTACTCATTACTGAACACACCACTCATATAGGGTGGCATAGTACATTGCGCGAGGAAGAGACCTTCAATGACGTCAGTGAGGGCAAGGAACGGGACATGGCTAGCTTGGTATCCAACCTTGTGCAAATGGGGAGTTTGCGGTTGTGCAAATGGACTGTTTGCAGTTGTTTGCGGTACGTTAAACGGGGAGTTTGGTCTGTCGCAGTTAGGTCTGTCACTGTGAAGCGGGCGTAACTCTTACACTACCTGATCGATACAACATCATACCTGATGGTATACACATACTGGATGTTTTAAAGCACGTTATTCCAAACAATTTAGGAATGTTAGGTGATTTATGCCCTTTATGGATTAAAACCCGACTCTGCGTCCACTACGTAATTTTCCATGGGAGTTTTGCCATGGATTCCCCTCTGGCATGCCACAGTTTAGGTGTTAGTCCCCTTGAAACAACTTTTCCATCACTACTGTGGCCAGAAAGAGTCCCTGTGGGTTTTAAAATTCGCCTGCCTATTGAAGTCTATGGCGGTTCATTTGCGTTAGTTCGCGTTCGCCTTACGTGAACGGAAAATGTTATGTTCGCGATATCTCTTCACCCTGCCCCTTTAACAGTGACTCCCCCTCACACTGCCCCACCCCTTTAAATGCACTCCGCCCCTACCAAAAACCTCCACAGCGGACCGATTCCTTAACAGTGACCCTCCACAGCAATCTTCCGCTTAACAGTGACCTCCACAGGGCCGTGTCCCCTTAATTTTGACCTCCACAGCACCCCACCCCCTTAACAGTGACTTCCACCGTTCCCTGGCCCCTTATCAGAGACCTCCACAGCGTCCACCTCTTTAACAGTGACTCCCACAGTACTGCGCTCCTTTAACAGTGACCGCCACAGTACCCTGCTCCCTTAACAGTGACCTTCACAGTAACCTGCTTCGTTAACAATGATCTCTACAGCAGCTACCCCTTTAATAGTTACCTCCACAGTCCCCCGCCCCCTTAACAGTGACCTCCACAGCGCTTTGTTCCGTTAAAATGTGACCTCCACAACACTCGCCCCCTTAAGAGTGACCTCTACAGCACCCCCCTTAACACTCACCTCCATAGCGGACTGTCCCCTTAACTGTGACTTCCACAGCAGCCTCCCCCCTTAACTGTGACCTTCTATTCGGCCACTTGGCTGAATTTTCCCAAAAAATGTGGTTTGATCTCAACTTATTTGTGGTGAATCATGTGAAAAAAAGCTATTTTCTGTCTGCAGAGAGCTTTTATAGTGGTGTAGAACACTGTGCCTTGCAATAACTAGTGATGAACAGCATAGGCAATATTCGTTTTCGCGATATTTCACAAATTTTTTGCATAACATTTGAAATAAATTTGCGAATTCTAGAATTCGTGATCTCCAGTCATTATTTTCGTGATTGCTCAAATTGGCACTAATGATGCGCATATTTTTTGTGCAGTACATGCAACTTCACATTTTATTAGATCTGAGTATATATTACTGATTGGTGCACTAAGTATTGTGACATTACAGCATTATGTCTGTAGCATGTATGTATGAACAGCAGAGAAACTAATTCCTATCACACTACCTAACACCCTGCACTGTAACCTATAAGCTACACTATATCATTATCTAACCTGCACTGACTATCTCCCACTAACTATCTGTATTATTTATATGAGCTAACTAACTATCTAATCTAATTGGATAAGGCTCCAGATGAAAGCATAGAGCACAGCAATGTCACTGCTCTCTCTCTCAGAACTTCAAAAAACTGCAGAAAATGGCTGCTGGGGAGGTTCTTATATAGCAAGGGGCAGGCAACTTTCCTATTGGTTGCTAGGGATGTTGCATAGCTCTGACAAAGATATTGCAGCCTTCTCACTGGCCCACAAGCAAGAAGGGAGGTTACTGATGAAAAATAAATCTAGAATATTCGCGATTCCAAATATATAGCACTATAGTCTACATCTTCACGAATTCTCGAAGTGCCGATATTCCCCCCAAAAAAGTCGCAATTAGAATATTCGCAATCAACACTAGCATTAACACGCATAGGGAGTCTGCCGTGGTAGTGAAACAGTACTGTGAGTCAGTATGACATGTAGATGACAGGCGTTGGTCTTGGAATCAAAACTGACTAAATAACTCAAGTGTGAACTCAGCCTTACAGGTTAATGTTGGCGCCAGGTATAAAGAACCGTGCAGAGGCCCAAGATCCTACTATAGCATGTAAGAGCGCACTACTTTTACACTAATTCACTGATTCAACATAGATTTCTACAGAACCTGTTCTATTAAACGCTTATACAAGTAGAGCATCCCCCCCCATCCCCGACAGGGTGGACTGGGTGTCAGCAGTAAGTTTGTGTTGATGTCACTGATTATTTTGCCCTTCCTCTGATCCGTCAGAAAAATAACCCTCAAAAAACAGATCCTGTCTGTGGAGCATCCGCCTTCACTCGGTCAGCATTTGGTCAGTAATCCATCAGTATTGCTAAAGCTAAATAAAAGGAGTGGATACAAAACAGAGATGACACGTCAATTGAATATTTGCATGTCTTCTGTGTTTTTTACCCACTCCTGCTTTTGGCTACCAAGTCATAAACCATAATGAGAAAGATTCCACAGAGGGGGACAATGACAGTGTGGAGATGGCAGCAGCATAAGGAGGAGGCCACAGTGTGGCACATTGACAGTGTGGAGGTTGCAGCGGCAGCATAAGGAGACCACAGAGTGGCACAATGACATAATGTGGAGGTGGCAGCAGCATCAGGAGACCACAGAGTGGCAAGGTGGCAAAGTTTGGAGGTGGCAGCAGCTTCAGGAGACCACAGAGTTGCAAGGTCACATAGTGTGGAGGTGGCAGCAGCATCAGGAGACCACAGAGTGGCAAGGTGACATAGTGTGGAGGTGGCAGCAGCATCAGGAGGCCACTGAGTGGCAAGGTGACATAGTGTGGAGGTGGCAGCAGCATCAGGAGACCACAGAGTGACCCATGACAAAGTGGGGAGGTGGGTGGCAATACCAGTATCAGCTGAAGATGGTGGGTGAAAGAAGGAGCAGTTGGCATCAGATGTGTGGCATCAGGCGTGTGGCAGTATCAGAATAGTAGCTGAGGCAGGTAGCCAGAAGAAACCGTTTGCTTTTGTCAAAGTGTTGGTGTGGCACCATGGATGATCTAGTCTAATGCATCAGGCATTGGTGGATGGAAATCCTGGCTGACCCACGCCTGATTCATCTTGACAATGGTCAGTCTCTCCACATTTTGGGTGGACACGCGAGTTTTTCTTGGGGTAACTATGGCCCCCACCGTACTAAGCACCCACTCTGATGCCACACTACTGGCCCCCTAGGGCCCTCTATACAATGCCGGCCAGGTGTAGGAATGCTGAGTGGTATAGTGTGGCCTATCTGTGTCTTTAAGTGTGTCACGGTGCTCTTACCTGGACACCGCTGGACCCCAGGCTTTGGCTCCAAAGCAATAAATAGCAGGAATAATTGAGGGATGAAAGAATAACTTGAGTCCACACCTTGAGATAAAGTTAACGGCAGCTTTACTTCACATAAACGTTTCACCAAACAGTTTCAGGCTTTGTCTTGGTTTCAGCAGGCTTTAGCATTAAACTGGCAGGCAAACTCAATTCTGCTCTCTTTCTATTTTAACCTGCTGTAGTGAAAGCTTAAATAGTGTCTTCGCTTTCTTCTTGGTGCTGCACTTTCTCTTTGTAGTCTGTTTTATGGTTATGCCAGGGGACTTACCTCCTGGCTCCTGAGGCTTCAAGCTTTGGCCTCCATGGCCAGCAGAGCATAGGGTGCTCTGGCTGGCGTGGGCACGTCCATCAGAGATGTGCCCCTGCACACCTGTCCCCTAGCAGAGGGTAAGCTAAACTGACTAGAACTTCTGCCCCACCCTTCCTGCAGGAAGTCGGACTAGCCCACTTACCTACAGAGTGGGGTTAGAATGGAATGGAGAGTTCCATTCTCTCTAAGTAGAGCTCTGCCATGTTTGCTGGCTCCTGCTGGTGAACCAGGCACATTACATGTGAACATAACAGTTGCATACCAAAATAGGAATGCACATTTAGGAGGACTTGGAATAAATACACCAGATGACATGAGGTTATGAGGTTAGACCAATAAAGACAGTAGCAAGGTGCAGAAGTGGTAACACCACTTTGGGGAGTTACATTCCCCCTTACTTAAAACCAAGCCATCCGGATGTGCTCTAAGGGTACCCAAGGAAGGTTAGAGTGCTGCATGAGAACATACAGTGCCTTGCAAAAGTATTCACCCCCTTGACTATTTTCGTATTTTGCATTGTGATTTCAACTTAGCACTGCTATCTTACATATTCGTTAACTTCGTTAATTCTAGCAAGCTGACCCATTAGAAACCCAGCTCAAAGTTGAAATCGCAATGCGATTAATATAACTTGAATTAATCGCATTGCGATTTCAACTTAGAACTGGTTTACTATGGTTGGCTTGGTAGAATGTATTCGTCATATTCCTCAAAACGAACATAACAAAGTATTCTCCATCTTCATTTTTGCTCCATATTCGTCAACTTCGATAATTCTAGCAATCAAATAGGAAGGTTGACTATAGAGACAGCTGTGTTTAATTCGCTATGCGATTACATTACTTAGCTTTTTTTAAAATAATTAAAATAATTATAATACTTGATAATTATTATATATATTCTATTTATTACAAAAAATAATACTAATAATCGCATAGCGAATTAAACACAGCTGTCTCTATAGTCAACTTTCCTATTTGATTGCTAGAATTAGCGAAGTTGACGAATAGATAGCTAAAACGAAGATGGAGAATACTTCGTTATCTTCATTTTGAGGAATATGACGAATACATTCGTCATCTTCGCTAATTCTAGATATTAAACCAATAGGAAAGTAGCCCTAAGTTACAATCGCAATATGCGATTATTTAAATCGCAAATTAATCACGATAACTAGAATAATGACGAATATCTGTCACAGTTGGGTCTGTCACTGTGAAGCGGGCGTAACCCTTACACTACCTGATCGATACAACATTATACCTGATCGTATACACACACTGGATGTTTTAAAGCACGTTATTCCAAACAATTTTGGAATGTTAGTTGATGTATACCCTTTATGGATTAAAACCCGACTCTGTGTCCACTACGTAATTTTCCATGGGAGTTTTGCCATGGATCCCCCTCCGGCATGCCACAGTCCAGGTGTTGGTCCCCTTGAAACAACTTTTCCATCACTACTGTGGCCAGAAAGAGTCCCTGTGGGTTTTAAAATTCGCCTGCCTATTGAAGTCTATGGCGGTTCGCCCGTTCGCGAACATTTTCGGAAGTTCGCGTTCACCATTCGCGAACGGAAAATTTTATGTTCGCGACATCACTAGTTGCCTCATAGGAGGAGATACTGGGCTGCGCATTTCTCAGTTCTATTGTTTGCATCTATGGGGGCACTTGATTGGGGGGCATCTATGGGGGCACTTCTTACTGGAACATTATTGGGGGCATCTATGGGGGAACATCTTACTTGTACATTATTGAGGGGCACTGTGGGGGCAGCTATGGGGGCACTTCTTACTGGCATATTATTGGTGGCACTTTTTACTGGCACATTATTTTGTGGCACTATGGGGGCACTTCTTACTAGCACATTATTGGGGGCACTATAGGGGCATCTACTGAGGAAGAGGTTGGCAAGACATCGAAACGCGTCTGGTCTGGACCCGCAGATTTGCATCCTTTACACAGACCCACGAAAGTCTTAGAGAAGCGCTTCTTTATTCTCCAGCTAACCATTCACCTGTACTTCGGACCGTACATACCCTGCCACGTGGGACACGCAGTTTTTCGTGCGGAGAAGGGATTACTACACTCATGATACCTTTCACGGTCTGTGTCCCAGCCTACTAACATAACACAGCACCATGTGAGATGCCTCAACAGGTTTGCACCAGTAACGGAGGTAACTGTTGCCCACTGCAAACAAGGTAAGCAGCCATCATTGTGCTTACATTAGGTGGGACGCCACCGAAGACACTAGCGCTGCCAGGGTGAGTTCTTCCGCCTATCTACCTGTGCCACAGGAGAGAAGTTAAAGCACCATTATTCCCACTACGGTACCCATTTCAGTGAACATTCTGAATTATTCCACCTGGTTAAACCTATTGGGTATTTGTTCCCACGCTGGATGAACTTTCATTAGCACCGTGTTTCTACGCTTGCTGAAACTGGTGGTTGTATATCACCAATACAGGGGACTTCAGCCAAATATGGGTCATATACCAGCCAGTACACTGTGACATATAGCCCATCCATCATATGGGACTATTCACAACCTGTGAGGAACATTAATATTCTGCTCAGCATTGCTGCTATCACCATTTGAATTAACCGTACTGTCACCCTTGTAGGATAAAATTGCTATAGCTAGTGCTGTGGAACGATAATACTTACGCTCAATACAGCAAAGATATTTGAAAATGTATGGATTTATACTTTGATGAATGATATTGGAGGAGACATTTCTGATATACCGATTTATCTATTGTTTTTTATATTTGACCTTTGAGGTGTGTTTTTATTGTTGTGTATTTTTAGAT
The DNA here is from genome assembly GCA_033119425.1 of Bufotes viridis. Lineage (NCBI taxonomy): Eukaryota > Metazoa > Chordata > Amphibia > Anura > Bufonidae > Bufotes > Bufotes viridis. The sequence goes on along the minus strand of CM065597.1, from coordinate 94,619,322 downwards.
ATATGACCAGTCCTATTTTTATACACCACATATTTATTACTATCTATTGTTTATTATTTTTTATTCCTTTTCTATCTTGGTATATCATTATCCTAATAAGTCTGACGTTTCCAACACACAATATTGTCTTCCACGTGTATCCAGATTAGTGTGCCGGTTTTTGCTATTATCATTTCTTTAGTTCCTGTTTCTGTTTGGGTATCAGATTAAAACCTGAGCACCTGTTTCCATACCAACTGTGTGGTGAGCCACCTCTCCTTCTTTTTATACCAAGAAGGGGTATTTTATATGGGGGGCACTATGGGGGAAGAGGGGAGAGGAACACTATGGGGGATTCTACTGAGGCCACAAAGAAGGGGTATTTTATATGGAGGGCTCTGTATAGGGGCATTTTATACTGTGACACATTATATTGGGTACTATGGGGAAGGGGAGAGATGAGTACTATGGGCTCATCTATGGGGGGGGGGACTAAGAAGTGGTATTTTATACGTGCAAATTATGAGGGACACTGAGGGCATCTACTGGGGCACTATATTTGGGGCATTTTATACTGGTACATTATGGGGACACTAGGGGGAAGGGGGAGAGGAGCACTATGGGGGCATTTACTGGGGGCATTATTTAGGGGTATTTTATACTGGCACATTATGGGGGCACTATGGGGACATTAGCTCAACTGAGGGCATTAAAATAGGGTATTCTTTGCACTGGCACATTATAAGGATAGTTATTACTACTGGGGGGCATATGATGGGCTTTATTACTACTGGGGGTCTATGGGGAACATGATTACTAGTATGAGCACTATGGGAGCATTATTACTTCTGGGGCACAGTGGGGACATGTTGGGGGCACTGTAGGAGCACTATTACTACCATGTGTGATCAAGTAGAATATTATTATTATTGGTGGGACTTTTGGGAGCACTATTACTGTGGGGGCACCTTGGCACAGTATCAGCTTACCACAATTATTTTTGGGGACGTTATGTTTACACTATTAGTGTCAGGGGCACTATTTGTTGGGCACAGTTATTTTGAGTGCCAATAATTATTGAAGGGGACATTTTCTGTGTGGTACTAGTATTATCAGGAGGTTTATCGGTTTCTGCAGTATAATATTAGGGAGCACAGCGGCACAGTATTGGGGGTGGTAGGATGATTTGTCCAGAAGATGGGAGGATGATGGAAAAATAGTAAACTTTTTTGTCAAACTGCAGAGATAAGAAATAGCTTAAAAATGGTGGACGGGTCTGAAGGTCTGATAGGAGAAGACGAGGAAAGAGAACATCTACATCTAAGGAGACGTCAGCAATACTTGGCTTGCCCCGGGTGCTGGCACGCTACACCACTGCCGCCATAGTGAAGGACTTGCTTGCTCCTCCTCCCAACCCCCCCTGCCCTTTGCGTACGCCACTTGCCATGACATCACACCGAGGCACTGCAACTCTAGGGTGAGCCGAGCCCTGGTCTCTTTCCTGCAGAGCGGTGCCCACTTCCAGCCCTGAGCCCAGCTGCCCAGAGCACTGATCCTGAGCTTGCTTGAGTCTTCAGAACTGTAAGTATTTGCAGTAATTCTCTGTAAGCTATATTATATACATTACTTGTTTTATGTGAGTAAGGGTGGGAGGGGATGGAGAAGGGGGTGGAGGGTTAGTAGTACAGTGCTATCTGCACATTGTAAAAAAAAGGAATCTGCAAAATACTATATATTTTTGTCAAAAGTTGTGCTTTCTTAATTTTTAGAATAATGATACAGACATTTTATATGATACTTTTGTGCTAATTCTTTTTTTTTCTCTATATTAAGGGGCACTATAGTCACCAGAACCACAATAGCTAAACGTAGTAGTTCTGGTGTCTATGGCATGTCTCTGCAAGCTTTTTAATGTAATCACTGCCTTTTCAGAAAAAAGGCAGTATTTACAATACTGCCAAGTAACACCTCTAGTGGCCACTCATCAGACGGCCACTAGAGGTGCTTCCACGCTAAACACTCCTCATAGAAATGCATTGATTCAAAGCATCTCTATAAAGCCACACATGCGCAATAGCCTCCCAATGCTTCCCTATGGGAAAGCAGTGGGTTGGCTATGATATACTCACACACTGCACATTTCTGTGCATTGTATTGATGAGGTTGTGTGTGTGTTGTGGTGGAGGACGTGATTGTATGCTAGGGTGTGGGAATGCGGGATCCAGGGGGCCCAAGTAAATTGTTGCCCAAGGTCCAATCAATATTAAAGACGGCCCTGTTAATAATGTATCCTGGAATATCCAGGGTATAGAAGATAAATCAACGGCATTCATTATTTAACTTTATCAAATCTTATAAGCACTGTATTATTTGTTTACAAGAAACATATGTAGTTCCTGAAACCACCTACCTCTTGAACAGATCATGGATTGGGCAAGGGTACCACTCTACTTTCATATCTCGTGCAAGAGGAGTTAACAACCAAGGGTAAAAGTCTGGTCTGTTTCGATGTAAGAGACCCCTGGTGGATTCTGAGGGAAGTACACTGGATTGTTATGTAAAATTTACTATATTTCCTGTATTTTGGTAGCACTATATATACCTCTGCCATATTCAACTGTGCTGAATACGATACTGCCTTTCTGCCTTTAGGTGCCATCAGTACTAGTAGGCGACTTTTATATGCACTGTATCATGATCCATATTTGGATGAGTATCAAGTAGGCCCATTTCTAGTCTGGGTGATACAACCTCTTTGGCGAAGGTGCTTCTGGACTTGGCGATGAGAGTTTAGAATAGAATAATTAATTAGGACCTTGTCTGACCATTCACCAATACAGATTGCTTTGCTGTTATCCATTGTCCTTGCCAGATTTACAGCTCTAGACATTAATTCTGGGATTGCGACTAGATTAAAAGTCTTTTTTTTTTTTTTTTTTAGATTTACTAGGGCTCTGCATCACCTCTGATCGTAAGGGACACCATGAAGGCATTTTTGAGTGGTTTGCAAATTAAGGTTATCTCCATTCAGAAAGCGAAGTCTAGAGAAATATTGAGGTGATTACAGCTAGGAGATACAGCGGAATATAAATTGGTGGAGATTAAAGGCAGAATAATAAGGATTTACTTTTTGTGAAACAGGCATATTATATGGAGGGGGAAAAATCAGGTCATATGCTGGCAACAATTGCAAATGCCCAACCAGGCGCCATGCATAATTCCAACATTAAGGTCCACCTCTGAACATTTTTTTTTTTTATAAACAATTATATGTGTAAATTAATAAATTCTAAGTTCAATAAGGACATTAAAGGGGTTGTCTCACTTCAGCAAATGGCATTTATCATGTAGACAAAGATAATACAAAGAACTTACTACTGTATTGTGATTGTCCATATTTCCTCCTTTGCTGGCTGGATACATTTTTTTCATCACATTATACACTGCTCGTATCCAGGGGTTACAACCACCCTGCAATCCAGCAGCGGTGGCCATGCTTACACACTATAGGAAAAGGCGCCAGCCTCTCTTGTGACCACGACCATGGGAGTGTGCATAGGCTGGTGAATTGCAGTGTGGTCATAACCCCTGGATACGAGCAGAGTATAATGTAACATAGTAACATAGTATATAAGGCCGAAAAAAGACATCTGTCCATCCAGTTCGGCCTGTTATCCTGCAAGTTGATCCAAAGGAAGGCAAACAAACCTCCTGTGAGGTAGAAGCCAATTTTCCCCAATAAAGGGGGAAAAAATTCCTTCCCGACTCCAATCAGGCAATCAGAATAACTCCCTGGATCAACAACCCCTCTCTAGTAGCTGTAGCCTGTAATATTATTACACTCCAGAAATACCTCCAGACCTCTCTTGAATTCTTTTATTGTACTCACCATCACCACCTCCTCAGGCAGAGAGTTTCATAGTCTCACTGCTCTTACCGTAAAGAATCCTCTTCTATGTTTGTGTACAAACCTTCTTTCCTCCAGTCGCAGAGGATGTCCCCTCGTCACAGTCACAGTCCTGGGGATAAATAGATGATGGGAAAGATCTATGTACTGACCCCTAATATATTTATACATAGTTATTAGATCTCCCCTCAGTCTTTTTTCTAAAGTGAATAACCCTAATTTTGATAACCTTTCAGGGTACTGTAGATCCCTCATTCCAGTTATTACTTTAGTTGCCCTCCTCTGAACCCTCTCCAGCTCTGCTATGTCTGCCTTGTTCACAGGAACCCAGAACTGTACACAGTACTCCATGTGTGGTCTGACTAGTGATTTGTAAAGTGGCAGGACTATGTTCTCATCACGGGCATCTATGCCCCTTTAGATGCAACCCATTATCTAACTGGCCTTGGCAGCAGCTGCCTGACACTGGTTTCTACAGCTTAGTTTGCTGTTCACTAAAATTCCTAGGTCCCTTTCCATGTCAGTGTTACCCAGTGTTTTACCATTTAGTATGTACAGGTGACTTGCATTATTCCTTCCCATGTGCATAACCTTACATTTGTCAGTGTTAAACCTCATCTGACACTTATCTGCCCAAGCTTCCAATCTTTCCAGATCCCTCTGTAGCAGTATACTGTCCACTTGCGTGTTAATTACTTTACACAGTTTAGTATCATTTGCAAAAAATTATATTTTACTGTGCAGGCCTTCTACAAGATCATTAATAAATATATTGAAGAGAATACGGCCCAGTACTGACCCCTGAGGTACTCCACTAGTGACAGTGACCCAATCTGAGTGTGTACCATTAATAACCACCCTCTGTTTTCTATCACTGAGCCAGTTACTAACCCACATACAGACATTTTCTCCCTGTCCAAGAATTCTCATTAAGTGTTCTTGCATGGCAAAACCACTTACTGTTATCTCACAAATATATTCTTATTATAGCCAAATTTACCACCCTAACTCCTCCCACAGTAATATACCGAAACGAAACGTGCGGATTGTTCCCCATTGGTGTGCTATTACTTTGTGGAACGTTTTGCTGAATGGTTCACAAAATATTGCCGTTTTTGTAGCGAAATTGGTCCCATAGGAATGAATGGCAGAATGTTCAAAGTGTGAGCAAAGTGTGAGCTGAAAAATCAGGATATGATTACTAAACTGCCACCACTCCCTCATTTTCAAGCCCACCTACACAAATCTAATATCAAAATGTCCAGCTATCCCTGCTGCCACTAAAAATGTCCACGGCTAAGCCATAGTCCTGATAGTTTTCACAATATGACCATTTGTTTGCAACTCACGCCGCCCATTGACATTCATTGAAACTCCACTCTAGCCACCTCAAATTTGAAGGGCAATTTTTAAACTGCGACTGTGCCTTCATTTTTATTATTTCAGAGACATACTATGCATCGAAATGTAGGTCTGGGTCTTGTGATTCTTACAATAGGATTATTGTAGGATTTATAGATGGCAACCGCCAGTGAAGCGACCTCTCTTTACTGCTGGGACTGAGGTGTGCTTTCTATTGCTGTGTCTGTACAGAAGTCTGAGGGGCTCTTGTCTCTATAGGAACAGAGGTGGGCGGGGATGTCATGTGACTACTCCTCTGAAGATGCTTGCTGCAATGCATGCTGGGATATTTACTTTCACTTTACAGCTGCTCCGCCCACACAGCCCGTCTGAGGAAGCTCTTCAGTTACTCTGCCCACTCCATAAAGTTACTCTGCCCAGCCCAGCCTTTCCACAGTTACTCCAGCCACTCCAACCACACAACAGTTACTCAAGCCACTCAACCCAGTTACTCCGCTCACTCCAGTTGTAGACTACTGTTAAAGGCAAGAACACTTCACACAATTTTCCCATAAATTGTAGCTTTTCTAGTTTTATATACTAACCTTTCATGTGGTAAAGTGTCAAATGCTTTGGAGAAGTCCATATATACGACATCCATTGATTTGCCGCTGTCAAGTCTAGAACTTACCCCCTCATAAAAACTGATTAAATTAGTTTGACATGACCAATCCTTCATGAAGCCATGCTGATATGGCGTTATTTGCTTATTTTCATGGAGGTAAAAATATGATGAAAAAAGTTAATCCAGCCAGCAAAGGAGGAAATATGGACAATCACAATACATTAGTAAGTGCCTTGTATTAACTTTGTCTACGTGATAAATGCCATTTGCTGAAGTGAGACAACCCCTTTAAATCCTTTTTAAACAGTATCTTTTTGCATATGCTTTCAGAAGTTGAGAGCACAATTGGATTCCCCAATAATAAGTTTGCCCAAGGAGGTATATAAAGAGCATAAAGAAATAATTTTGCCTAATACCACATTCTTATCTGCAGCAAGCTTATCTGGCTGTCTTATCTGGCACAAAGTCTTGATGTCGGCCTATCCAGAAACTGTTGCATGCGAAAGTTGTGTCTGACCAAAACCTGCCATTTATGCCATAAAGCGGCCGGATCACATTATAGTCAATAGGGATCCAGCAGTGATCTGTAGAATCCGGCAGTGCCGGCTCAGGTGAACTCCAGCAGGCAGTTCTCTGCCAGAATAGCCTCCCAGAAGCGTTCACCGAAGATGTGATAGTGGCCTTAGACCACTTTCACACTAGCGTTGTTTTTTCCCGTCCTAGAGTTCCGTCCTCGGGGCTCTAGGACGGAAAGATACTGATCAGGATAATCCCAATGCATCCTGAATGGAGAGAAATTCGTTCAGGATGCATCAGGAGGTCTTCCGTTCAGTATTTGAACGTTTTTTGGATGTTGACAAAAGCGCAGCATGCTGCGGATTTGTCGCCGTCCAAAAAGCCGGAAGACATGCCGCAATGCCGGATCCGGAATTAATGCCCATTGAAGAGCATTATTCCGGATCCGGCATTAAGCTAAACGTCGATTCGGCGCATCACCGGATCCGACGTTTAGCGCTGCGCATGCGCAGCAACCGTTCCGATCGGCGCCCCAGTGTAAGCTGGGGCTCTGATCGGTAACCATGGCAGCCAGGACGCTACTGGAGTCCTGGCAGCCATGGTAAGTATAACACAGCAGTGTACTTACCTGCGCTGCGGCCGCTGGGCACTCCATTATGACATCACAGGTCCGGGCGGCGCATTGATCTATGCACCGCCCGGACCTGTGACGTCATTAAGGAGCGCCCGGTGGCCGCAGCGCAGGTAAGTACACTGCTGCTGAGTACCATGGCAGCCAGGACTCCAGTAGCATCCTGGCTGCCATGGTAACAGTGAAAGCATGTTGAAGACTGATCAGGAAACTGATCAGTCTTCAAATGGTGTCAGTCCACTTGCATTCTGACGGATCCGGCAGGACAGAAGTGCCCGCCGGATCCTCAGAACGCAAGTGTGAAAGAGCTCTTAGTTGTCAGGAATTTTGCAGGAAGCCTATCAAAGAGGCTCATTACCAAAATCTTTGGTAATCTTGTCTTTGAATCAATGATAATTCTATCAAAGCTGGAGAAAGATCCTCTTTGGTTAGCATCACACAGACTGATTCTCTCTGACATCCCATGTAAAGATCGGATAAAGAAATGTTAGCATTTAGATAGGTAATGAAGGTTATAACATCTCTTATTAATGAGGATCTAACAGGCATTATACCAGGAAAATCCACACCACATAGCCTGACACAGAAGTATTTAAATTTACAGTTGGCCTTAGATGTCATAGGTGACGGTGGATTCTGTGGCGTACTAAGGGAGTAGAGGGGGGCAGTCCATCCCAGGTGCTAGCTCTCAGGGGTGTGGCAAAAGCAATGAGCGCTTCCATCAATACAGATGGAAGCGCTCATTGCTGGAGTGCAGGGAGCTGGGTCCTGTCACTCACCGATCAGCTCCCAGCGCTCCTCCCTCCTTCAGGCCAGCAGCGCACGATATGGTGAAGCAGGAAGACTTCTTCCCGCTCTATTATTCAGTCTGCAGACACAGATCGCTCTGCCAGCCTGTGTTAGCAGAGCCGGCAACCTGTGAATCTGCATATGCTCCGCCCACACTGTGCTGCAGAGCGATTTGTGCCTGCAGGAAAGAGAGGCATGTGAGCTTCAGAAACAGGACAATGTGAGTAGTTACTGTGTTTTTTTTTGTTAGTTTTTTTAATACAGGGTGGGCACAGAGGACTCTATTACTATTAAGGGGGCACAGAGGACTTTATTACTATGGAGGGGGCACAATGGGCATTTCTACTATGGAGGGGGCACAGAGCCAGAGGACATTACTACAATGAAGGGGGCCCAGAGGGCATTTTTACTAGGGCCAAATCCCTAGTTGTATTTTGTTTCAGCCCAGCTACAACATTTGAAGGGGCAAAGTCAACATGATTCTTTTAATGGGGCTGGGCCGCTTCTACTCTGACCAGGGGTAGGAATATACTTTTGGTATTAGAAACAGGTTTTCCAGACCATCCTTATAGAAGGTATACCACAATGAGGCTTAATCATCAAAGTATTGCAGAGTAACTTACTGGGGAAGATGGGTGTACCCCAGGGACACTGATTTGGCATAATCCTAAACTAACTAAAGTCTTCTGGACGGGTTTTACTCCCTAATTATTGGCAGGAGTACTAGTCATGGCACAATTGCAGAAGAATGACACTTTAAGGAGCTTTAACAACTGCAGGATGATTTTTCCCTCTCCTATAGAAGGTTTTTATTATTATCTGCAATTGAGTTTTCCCACAATAAGAAAAGAAAGGATACTTGTTTGAAGGTACAGAGTTACATAATTTTCAATATCTTTAAAGAAGAGGAGAATAATAGGTTTGTTGTTTCTAATTTCTGATGGCAGTTATAGAAAATCGGGAAGCAGATATTGGATCCAGAGCAATGGACGTTGATTGCTTCTGTGATTCCGTTGCTCTCTGTTAGTGAAGCCAATAGGCTTTCACAAACATATTTGCTTCATCGGGTGTACAGGTCTTACTTTTTGAATACAATTTGTGCGCTTGCTGATTCTAGATATCCTAAGTGTGCAGAACACTTGGCACATGTTTTCCATTTGTTTTGGTCATGCAAAGTGGTTAGCTGTTTTTAGTCCAATCTTTTGACCTATATTTTCTTGATTTGGCTCCCCTTTTCCCATTTGACTTGTCTTTTAGGTAGGTTGGATAATAAGCAGGCGGGTGAATATTTTAAATTAGCTCTACAAGTCTACAGCATATCCTTTACCAGGCAGGGATATTAATAGTTAAACAGGCAGGATCAAGTGGCCTCCGGCATCCAGTGGCCCCTGGGATCTGAATTCTTGGCCAGGATGATTCTTATTATTGGATTAGAGGAAGGGGTATTCAGGGTTCTAAATTTGATAAACTTTAGGTGATTTAAATATATACAGGCTTTTGGTATTATGGGAATACAGCGGGCAGGAGATTTAGGCCTTATATATAACTATTGTGCTTGCTCTGAGGAGTAGCCTGGTGTTTGGGACATGTGCAGGGCTTGAGAGAGGGATGGCAGATGTATTTGTTATCACACCATATGGTATTGTACTATGTATTTTGTTTTTTTCTGGATAGTGGTATTGAAACATAATTAATCTAAAAAATTTTATCTGATGCAATATATAGAAACTGAAAAACCATTTGATTGCTTTTTTAAGTTCCTCTTGAACTGCACCACAACCATTTCGGAAATAAATGCAAAATGAAAAAAAAAACTGTATGTTGAATATGTGATGCTATTTTTTTCTTGCTGAAATACTTTTTTACACTGTTTATTCCTTTCATGTTACTTGTTTTTTTTCCTCTTTGAAGTTCAGGGATTATATATCAAAAGCACAAAGAACTGAGTTATACAGCTTGATAGTTCTTTAAAAAATGTAGCATACCCGAAGAGTGCAGTCATCTTGCACTTTTTTTGGCTACTGTATTGTGGCAAAATACTGCAGGAATTACTCCGAAATTATTACATGTGGAATGCAAGTAGTTACTAAGGCTAGTTTCGCACAGGTGCTTGTTGCTAAAGTGTTGCTGTCCAGCCCCATTAGCTATCAAGCGGAGAAATATAGAGGTTTAGAACATGATGTAGTAGACATGAGCAATCTATAAAAGTATCAATGGTCAGCATGCATAAATACAGAAGCATGCATCCAAAAGCGCATAAAAGAATGGTAATCCAAACACAAGCCATCCAATATCCATGACAGTGTTCTAAACCACAATGTGCTGGACAAAGAGGGGTCTGCTATAATGCAATGCAAGACTTCTTTATCTACTCTAAGGCGTGAAATATGCTCTATTCTGTCTTCATACACGTTCACACAGTGTGCAGTCTGACATTCAGAATAAACCATTCCTGTCTTCCAAATAAAAGGACTGGTCTATGTAGTCTAACTTGTTTATTGGTCAGCAGGTTTGTTTGATTGATTGGTAAAACAGGAGTACTTGGTAAAACTACAAGAATACAAATAGTATGTATAAGTATAACATATAGAATAGCATGTACTGTAACATTTGCATAACACTGAAGCACATCATAAAATGGCTGCCTAACATAGGACTACATGTCTAACTAACAGTTATAACTCCCTGAATAACAATTATAACTAGCTGAACAGCTCTATATAACATAATGTCCCTGAAACAAAGACAGATCTCTCACCAGATATTATTTTACAAGGATGGTGGAGTTTAAGAAGGAGATATGCAGAAGGACAGCTCTGCTGCTATGCCATAGTGACTGAAAGCTTCTCTTTCCCAGGATGCTTTGCACCACCCACAATGCAGCAGTCTTTGTAATTTTCATATAGGGGTTTACTCACTTTTGTTGCCAGCGGTTTAGACATTAATGGCTGTGTGTTATACAAGCTGTACACTGACTACTTTACATTATATCAAAGTGTCATATCTTCAGTGTTGTCCCATGAAAAGATAGAATAAAATATTTACAAATAAAATTTATAAAATGTGAGGGGTGGACTGACTTTTGTGAAATACTGCATTTCCCTGACTGAATGCTGCTACTTTATGATTTAATAAGCTGTCAGTTCCATTCTTACTGTAGCTGTATTCAATTGTACTCACATAATGTCATCAGTACAATTCAGTACAGCCAAGGTCAATCAGCAACATGCAGCATACGCTTTTGTGAAATAGGCCTAACTATGCAGTTAGGCAGCATGAATGAAGATATTTCCTTTATATATCATGACGTGAAAAAAAATTATAGAATGTACGTGTACAAGTGCAAATGGCTACATATTTAAAGGGTGTGGGGATCCGCTCTGGTAGGCAGTGGTAGCGAGTGCAGTATAGAGGCAACACAGACAGGTCTTGGTGTTAAACGGTGCTTTCTTTATTCACACGGTGAACACAAGTGAAAAGGCAGTGCAGTTCATAGTGAGGGTGGTCACACACAACGGCAAAACAATAGTTCAGTCCCAAACCAGCTGCAGGCTACTTGAGGCCTGGTTCCATCACAACAAGAAAAGTCTATTCAAAGCCAGGAGTAATGTCACCTCTTTCTCCTTGGGGAAGCAAGCCCCTGGGTCCGGCTTCTAGCCACGGATTACGGATCCCTCCTGGCTTCAGCTGGGGTTCCCCGCACAGTCCTTTACAGGCCTCAGTACACAGCCCAGCTCACCTTCACCTCTCACTCTCACAGCAAGAGAACAACAGCTTCCACACCACACCCTTGCTGCTGGTCGGGTTTTAAACCCTCACTGCAAACCTGGCCTGGACCGTGGGGATAATAATTATATATATGATCAGCACACCTTCTTACAGGGTAGTTGCGGTGCTCAGTGTAATAGGGTGTCCCCTCTTCAATGTAAGTTCATATATACACGGCACTCAATTTCAGATATGTTTGTAATGCACTTATTTTTATTGCATATTAATGCCACCATTCATTGTACATAGTTATTTGGCCGACGTTTCGGTCATATAAACCTTTATCAGGGCCTAGAAAAAATACAAATAATACATAAGACACATATATGTAGAGTAGATATAAACATAATCGGAAAAAAGGGAAATAACATCCCCCACCAAAAGATTAACGACTACAAATGGAAAAAACCTTCCATATAAAATGTATAACAGGTAGAGTGGGCTCAATTATAGTGGCATAACCAATACATTGATAACTTCAGTTACAAATAATAGTTAATTGACAACCGCCATTAAAGTTCATAGTTAGATATCATCACTAAAAAAGTATACATAAGATGGGACCGTGGGGAGACAGGCACCCACCCGCATATCTGCCTGCTCCCAGTAAGAGCCGGCCCGGATCCGCTGTGTTAACAGCATAACCGCTGCAAAACACACTTTTCCGGCTCTTACTCCACTGGGACCAGGACCCCCGGTGGCACGTACCTACCGTCTATTACCACGCCAGGTACTCTCCTACATATCCCCCCCCTTTGTTCAACCCTGCAGGGTTGCACACCCTGTTCAATCCTGAGAGGTTGGACACATGTACAGCAGTGTACCCGGGACAGGGCATCTGCATTCCCCTGTAAGCGGCCTGCTCTGTGCTCGACACTGAATTTAAAATTCTGGAGGGACAAAAACCATCTGGTGACCCGGGCACTCCTCTCCTTGGCCTGGCTCATCCACTGGAGAGGGGAATGATCAGTCACCAGACGGAACCTTCTCCCTAACAGATAGTATCTAAGGGACTCGAGGGCCCACTTGATGGCCAGGCCTTCTCTCTCTACCACGCTATACCTGGTTTCCGCTGGAGTGAGCTTGCGACTCAGGAAGACAACGGGGTGTTCTTCCCCATTGACTTCCTGAGAGAGTACTGCCCTTGGCCTACTCCAGAGGCGTCCGTCTGAACAATAAATTCCCGTGTGAAGTCGGGTGTCACCAAAATCGGTGACCCACACAGAGCCGACTTCAAACGGGAGAACGCCTCTTCCGCCTGCTCATCCCAGCGGACCATTACCGTCTTCCTCCCCTTCAAGAGTCCTGTCAATGGGGCCGCTACCGTGGCAAAGTTGGGGATAAAGCGCATGTAATACCCTATCATGCCTAGGAACAACGTACTTGCTTCGTGGTAAGAGGTCTGGGCCAGCTCTTGATCGCCTCAACCTTGTCTACCTGGGGTTTGACAACTCCCGCCCAATCACGTATCCCAGGTACCGGACTTCCTCAAACCCGATCGAACACTTTTTTGGGTTGGCCGTCAGTCCAGCTTTTCTAAGTGAATCAACTACGGCCTGAACCTTGGGCAGGTGACTCTCCCAGTCCTGGCTAAACACAATGATGTCGTCCAGATATGCCGAAGCATATGGACGATGGGGCCGTAGGATGACATCCATCAATCGCTGGAAGGTGGCTGGAGCGCCATGTAGGCCAAAGGGCAAAACTCGGTACTGAAACAACCCCTCGGGGTGACAAGGCCGTCTTCTCCTTTGCCGCCTCCGTGAGAGGCACCTGCCAGTACCCTTTTGTAAGGTCGAGGACCGAGAAATAGCGAGCTTTCCCCAGCCGTTCTATGAGCTCGTCTACCCGAGGCATGGGGTAGGCATCAAATTTCGACACCTCGTTGAGCTTTCTAAAGTCATTGCAGAAGCGTAGAGTACCGTCAGGTTTTGGGATGAGGACTATGGGGCTGGCCCACTCGCTTCTGGACTCCTCAATGACTCCTAACCTCAACATGGACTTTACTTCTTCTGAAATGGCCTGTCGTCGGGCCTCCGGTACCCGATATGGCTTCAACCGTACCCTGACGTGGGGCTCGGTGACGATGTCATGTCGGACTACTGAAGTTCGACCAGGAAGATCAGAGAACACGTCCCTATTTCGACTCACGAACTCTTTGGCTTCCTGAGCTTGTTTGGGCGACAGTCCACCAGCTATCTTTACTGTGGAGGTGCCCTCCGGGCCCTCCGGTGGGCGAGGATCTTCCCGCAGTCAAGACAGTGCTTGGCCGTCCCCAACGAGTTTCTCCCTATCTCTCCACGACTTCAGTAAATTTACATGATATACCTGTTCTGGCTTCCGCCGTCCTGGCTGGGATATCCTGTAATTTACTGGCCCTACCTTCTCTTTCACCTCGTAGGGACCTTGCCACCGTGCCAAAAACTTACTGTCAATGGTGGGGACTAGTACCAGTACCCGATCACCCGGGTTAAATGTCCTGACCTGGGCACTCCGGTTGTATACCCGGCTCTGTGCCAGTTGGGCGGCCTCCATGTGTTCCCGGACGATTGGTAGGACTGTCTCTATGCGGTCCTGCATCTTTTCTATATGCTCTATGAGGCTCTTGTGTGGGGTGGGCTGTTGCTCCCACGCCTCTTTAGCGATGTCCAGCAACCCCTTGGACGTCAACCGTATAATAGCTCGAAGGGCGAGAACCCCGTAGATGCCTGGGGCACTTCTCGCACTGCAAACAATACGTACGGCAGCAACAGGTCCCAATCCTTTCCGTCTTTGGCTACGGTTCTTTTGAGCATAGTTTTTAAGGTTTTGTTAAACCGCTCCACCAGTCCGTCGGTTTGAGGATGGTACACGGACGTGTGCAACCGTTTAACCCTAAAAGCTTGCAGAGCTCCTCGTCACCTTAGACATGAAGGGGGTCCCCTGGTTGGTCAGGATCTCTTTCGGAATCCCCACTCTTGCAAACATACCCATGAGCTCTTTGGCTATGAGATTAGCCGAGGTATGACGTAGGGGGATCGCTTCAGGATATCTGGTGGCGTAGTCTAGGACCACCAAGATATGCTGATGCCCTCTGGCCGACTTGTTTATGGGGCCTACCAGATCCATCCCTATTCTTTCAAAGGGAACCTCGATGATGGGCATGGGCACTAGGGGACTGCGATAGTGGGGCTGGGGGCTTGTCATCTGACACACTGGACAGGATTGACAAAACCTTTTGACCTCCTCATAAACCCCGGGCCAATAGAACCTTTGCAGGATCCGCTCTTGGTTTTTTTTTACACCCAAATGTCCTCCCAGCACATGGGAGTGGGCTAAGTCCAGTACCATACGGCGGTATGGCTGGGGTACCACCAGCTGCTCCACTACCTCCTGCTGCACCTTGTTCACCCTGTACAGCAGGTCCTGGTTAACAGCCAAATGGGGAAACACCAAGTCGGCACCTGGGTGCTGAGCCACCCCATTTACCACTGTAACCCCTTCCCTCGCCCGCAATAATGTCGGATCCTGGAGCTGGGCGGTCCCGAACGTGTCACGGGATACCTCCAGGTCCGGGATGGACGGGGTTTCCACAGATTCGCCTGCCAACACCTCTAGGGAAACCTATCGGGATGACACTCTACAGGTGATGTGGTGACCCCTACGGCTGGTACCCCCGCATCGGGATCTTCGGGCACTGGGCCCGATCGTTGTCCGCCCCTAAGGTAAGGCATATCACTCTTCCATAGAGCTCAGAACAACGGAAAATCCCTTCCCAGTATGGCGGCATAAGGGATCTGGCGTCCCACACCGACGACATGCTGCACCTCTCGGCCCAACACGGACATGGTAACCCTGGCGGTGGGGTACTCTCGGCGGTCCCCATGGACACAGACAATGGAAAGGGTTTGCTTCTCTGGTAGGGTCTCAGACACTAAGGACTCATGCACAAGGGTCACAAGGCTCCCAGAGTCCAGCAAAGCATTAATCGGATGCCCATCGATCGAGACTTGGCCCAGGGGTGGCATATCGGCGGCCAGTAGGGGGTCCGCGGTACATACAGGCCGGGCAAAGAAAGAGGACCGGCGAACAAACCCGCAGTCCATTGGTTCAGAGGCTTGAGGACAGTTCGCGGCCCTATGTCCCAGTCCGTGGCAGTGCCAACATTGAATCCCCATGGTCCCTTCCCGGTCTCTCTTCCCCGGAGTAGGACTAGCCTTCCCCCCCCTTTGTGGTTGGGACCCTTTTTCCGGATCCCTAGCCTGAGGGGGAGCCTGACGGGTTTCCCGTGCCTGCGTGGAGTCCCGCACCAAATCCTGGGTCGCCACATACCTCTCGACTAGGCTTACCAACTGATCGAGGTTGCCAGGGTCTCCCTGACCGACCCAGCGCTGTATGGCCCTTGGCAGTGTCCGCACAAAACGGTCCACGACCACTCGCTCGACCATTTGGGAGGGACTCAAAGTTTCCGGCTGGAGCCACTTCCTCACCAGATGCACCAGGTTGTATGCCTGAGACCGGACGGGTCTGGACTCGGAAAAGGCCCACCGATGAACTCTCTGCGCCCGCACATAAGTGGTAACACCCAAGCGTGCCATTACCTCAGCCTTTAGCTTCCCATAATCCTGGGCATCCTCACGGCTGAGGTCGAAGTATGCTTTTTGGGCGTCTCCGACTAGGAATGGCGCCACCACTTCTGCCCACTGTCCCGACTGTAAGTTCTCTCGAACACCATCAGGAAGGCCTCTACATCATCCTCCGGAGCCATTTTCCTTAATGCAGACCGGACTTTATCCCTGCGAGCTGGCGGCGAAGGAGTCACTGCCGGTGGGGTCTCTCGCTGGGATGCACTCAGAGCCTCTTGCATAAGCGCCAACTGTTGTACCAGCAAACTGTTTGTTTATTGCTGTTGTGCATTGCTCTGCACCAACTGCTTAACCAGCTCCTCCATTTTGTCAGGGATGACCAAGCTTGCTGGTTTAATGTATGACATGCAGCCGTGCACCACTCGGATAAATATTCTTTGCCAGCCTCACTGCAGTATGCCCGCTGCAAGCCACCAATTGTGGGGATCCGCTCTGGTAGGCAGTGGTAGCGAGTGCAGTATAGACAGGTCTTGGTGTTAAACGGTGCTTTCTTTATTCACACGGGGAACACAGGTGAAAAGGCAGTGCAGTTCATAGGGAGGGTGGTCACACACAACGGCAAAACAATAGTTCAGTCCCAAACCAGCTGCAGGCTACTTGAGGCCTGGTTCCATCACAACAAGAAAAGTCTATTCAAAGCCAGGAGTAATGTCACCTCTTTCTCCTTGGGGAAGCAAGCCCCTGGGTCCGGCTTCTAGCCACGGATTACGGATCCCTCCTGGCTTCAGCTGGGGTTCCCCGCACAGTCCTTTACAGGCCTCAGTACACAGCCCAGCTCACCTTCACCTCTCACTCTCACAGCAAGAGAACAACAGCTTCCACACCACACCCTTGCTGCTGGTCGGGTTTTAAACCCTCCCTGCAAACCTGGCCTGGACTGTGGGGAGACAGGCACCCACCCGCATATCTGCCTGCTCCCAGTAAGAGCCGGCCCGGATCCGCTGTGTTAACAGCATAACCGCTGCAAAACACACTTTTCCGGCTCTTACTCCACTGGGACCAGGACCCCCGTTGGCACGTACCTACCGTCTATTACCACGCCAGGTACTCTCCTACAAGGGCTATAAAAAAATTTGGCACAAGCTATCTCTTCCTGCTCAAGAAAATTTGCAACTTAGATCTGAATATGAGAGAAAGATTTGGAAACGATTACGGGAGAAAAATGGGCAAATATTTTGGTAGTCCTTAACACATTTGTTAGTGATAAAACTAAGTAGGAGCTCCGGCATCATGTAATAAAGAAATGAAATCTTTTAGACATCTAAATAAAATATAGCTGCTTATTCCATTACAGTCCTGTAGCAGGTTTAATTAGGCTTGAGCGAATTGAATCATTGATCCGAAATTGATTCGATTAAATCCTTTGATTTTAATACTGTTTCCGTACAGCATTAAAATGCATTGTTTGTTTCGCCCAAAGTCGTCTAAGACTTTGGTGAATTCCTACTGTAACAATTTAAAATAGCAATAGTGGGCTTTGGTATTGGCTGGTACCTCGGTGCCAAAGCCCACTTCAGATTACTATTTTAAATTGTTTTTAACCCCTTCCCGCAATATCACGTACATGTACGTGGGGACATGTGGTGCCTTACCGCATTCCCACATGCATGTGTGTAATACGGTCACACTGTCACCGCACAGAGCGATGCGCTGACAGTTCAGTGAAGCCAGCACACGGGGGTTGCTAGGCAACCAGTGACGCTGGTGGGAACGAATCACAGCGCTCACAGGCCGGCAATCGCTGTGATTGGTCCATTACTGCAGACATTGACGCTGTTTAGGGAGGAACTATGTGTACTCTTCTTCTCTGATCGTCCCAATTCCTGTCAGGGAAGCGATCAGAGAAGGAGCTACTGTCAGAATCCATTCATATTGGAACAAAGATATTCTTTATCAGACCACTCTTTACTGTCTTGCCATGCCCCGGGCCTGTTTCAAAGCTATTCAATGATTTCTACACTTCAGCAATAATAATGAATGACCACCCCTAAGCGACCCCAGTTATTTGGTCAAGTATACCCCCCGAAAATGCCTCTCAGTGGATGAATCATTGGTCCACTTCAAAGGCTGATTACATTTCCGCCAGTATCTGCCCAATAAAAGGGCTAGGTATGGCATGAAGTTGTATAGGGCCTGTGAAAGTATATCCGGGTATACATTGTGCTTTCGTCTTTACGAGGGAAAAGATTTAAAAACTGAGCCACCCGATTGTCCCCCGATTCTGTGTATAATGGGAAGATAGTATGGGATTTAGTCCACCCCCTGTTGGACCATGGATGCCATTTATATTTGGACAACTTTTACAATAGTGTCCCTCTCCCGAAGTGCCTTGCTGCCAGAGGCATAGGCATATGGGGCACAATTAGACAAAATCAAAAAGGGCTCCCTAAATCCTTTATAGACCAGACAGTGCGTCGCGGGGAAAGCAGCGCTGTTTGCTCAGAAAATTTGATGTTGCTAAAATACAAGGACAAACGGGATGTTCTTGTGTTAACTACTAGAGATGATCGAATTTTTCAAAAAAATTTTGTTCGATCCGAATATATTCGCGGTGAATTACGTAAAAAAATGGCTATTTCCTGGCTGCAGAGAGCCTTTATAGTGGTGTAGAACACTGTGCCTTTGTCACGGCTGTATGTGAGCAACAAGAGCATACACAGTGAGTTAGCTACTGACCGGACCCAAACTAGGGAACATAAAGGGTGACCCCTGTCAGACCCTAAAAGCTCTCCCTATGCTGCTAAGCCCATGTCCAGATCCAGATGGTGGATCGAGACATGCCCGCGTACCTAAGGCTGATGACCACTGTAACCCCTACAGTAGTGGAAGGGGCACGGCCACCGGTGCCCTGCTCAGTATATGGACGGAACCGGGTCGCTCGGATCCAGTCAGCAAAACAAACAGAAACACACAATGTCTGCACACTTAACTGAAGGAGCTGCAGCAGCAGTGAAAACAGATCCAAAGTCAGCAGACAATGTCCGAAGTACTTGCTTCAGCAGAACACAGGTCCAGAAAAGATATCACACCAGTGAAGATACTCAAGCGAGAGATACAGGTCAAATGAAGTAGTATAATCCGCACCGTACAAAGGAAGAGAGGTGATTTAAAGGCAGAGCAATCAAACACAGGAGGGACAGCTGGGAGGAAGGAAACAGAAAGTAAAGACCTCATCACAGGGGCGGAGAAACAGAGCTGTGGGAACGTCTCAAAGCTCTAGTAGTTACATCATCACAGGGGTGGAGAAACAGAGCTGTGAGAACGTCTCAAAGCTCTGGTAGTGACAGTACTCCCTCTACGGGTGGACTCGGACACCCAGGACCCACCTTCTCAGGATGAGCCCTATGAAAAGTCCTGATGAGGCGAGTGGCTTTAATGTCCGACACCGGAACCCACATCCTCTCCTCAGGACCATAACCTTTCCAATGAACGAGGTACTGAAGAGAACCGCGGACAATGCGAGAGTCCACAATTCTGGAAACCTCAAACTCCAGATTGCCATCAACCAAAATCGGAGGAGGAGGCAAAGAGGAGGGTACCGTGGGCTGGACATATGGTTTTAAGAGAGATCTGTGAAATACATTATGTATCTTCCAAACCCGTGGAAGATCAAGACGGAAGGCAACAGGATTGATGACTGACAAGATTTTATAAGGCCCAATAAACTTGGGACCCAATTTCCAGGAGGGAACCTTCAGTTTAATATTTCTTGTAGACAACCACACCAGATCACCCACATTCAGGTCCGGACCAGGCACACGTCTCTTATCAGCCACACGCTTATATTTCTCACTCATCTTTCTTAGATTAGTCTGAATCTTTTGCCAAATGGTAGACAAAGACGAGGAAAATCTCTCCTCCTCAGGCAAACCAGAAGGAGCCCTCCCGAGAATGTCCCAAACTGCGGATGGAACCCATATGCACCAAAGAATGGTGACTTATCAGAAGATTCCTGACGACGGTTGTTCAGAGCAAACTCAGCAAGAGGGAGAAACGAACACCAATCCTCCTGGTTCTCTGCAACAAAACAGCGCAAATATGTCTCCAGATTCTGATTGACGCGCTCAGTCTGACCATTCGACTGCGGGTGAAAAGCAGAAGAGAAGGACAGCCGAACCCCCAGGCGAGAACAGAAAGCCTTCCAGAATCTGGACACAAACTGCGTGCCTCTATCGGAAACAATATCAGAAGGAATGCCATGCAATTTAACAATATGGTCGACAAAAGCTTGCGCCAACGTTTTAGCATTGGGCAATCCAGGGAAGGGTATGAAATGTGCCATCTTGCTAAAACGGTCCACCACCACCAGGATCACCGACTTCCCTGAGGAACGAGGAAGATCCGTGATAAAGTCCATGGACAGGTGTGTCCAAGGACGGGAAGGTATGGGTAAGGGGAGAAGGGGACCTGAAGGCCGTGAACGAGGGACCTTAGCGCGAGCGCACGTCTCACAAGCAGCCACAAAACCCTCCACCGACTTACGAAGAGCCGGCCACCAAAATCTCCGAGCAATGAGATCTACCGTGGCTCTACTCCCGGGTGACCAGCAAGAACCGTATCATGATGCTCCTTGAAGAGTTTGTGACGTAACTCAGGAGGCACAAACAACTTTCCAGAAGGACAACGGGCAGGTGCCTCAGTCTGGGCAGCCTGGACCTCGGCCTCCAAATCAGAATACAGAGCAGAAACAACTACCCCTCCGCCAAAATGGGACCCGGGTCCTCGGAGTTTCCTCCTCCCGGAAAACAGCGAGAGAGAGCGTCAGCCTTCACATTTTTGATCCCAGGGCGGAATGTAACGACAAAATTGAATCTGGAGAAGAACAGAGACCATCTGGCCTGTCTCGATTCATACGCTTGGCCGACTCTAAGCACGCCAGATTCTTATGGTCGGTAAAAACGGTTATAGGGTACCTGGCCCTCCAACCAATGGCGCCATTCCTCGAAAGCCAGCTTGATGGCCAACAATTCCCTATCTCCCACATCATAGTTTTTCTCTGCCGGTGAGAGTTTTTTAGAGAAAAGGCACAGGGTCGCCATTTGGAAGGAGACGGACCCTGGGACAAAACCGCACCCACACCCACCTCGGAAGCATCCACCTCAACAATAAAAGGTAAGGAAACATCGGGATGCACCAAGATGGGAGCAGACGCAAAACTCTCTTTTAATCTTAGAAAAAGCTGCAAGCGCCTCCTCCGACCAAGAGGAAAAATCCGCCCCTTTTGGTCATGTCAGTGAGGGGTTTGACAACAGAGGAATAATTCAAAATGAACTTTCTGTAATAGTTTGCAAAACCCAGAAAGCGCATCAATGCCTTCTGATTCTCAGGAAGCTCCCACTCAAGCACAGCACGGACCTTCTCCGGATCCATGCGAAAACCAGAAGCAGAGAGGAGAAAACCCAGAAATTGAATCTCCGATACCATAAACACACATTTCTCCAGCTTGGCGTACAATTTATTTTCTCGCAGAATCTGCAGAACCTGAAAAGATGATCCTGATGAGTCCGAACATCAGGGGAAAAATCAAAATATCATCAAGATACACCAATACAAATTTCCCCATTAAATGGTAGAAAATACTGTTAACAAAATGCTGAAAGACGGCCGGAGCATTCATCAAGCCAAAAGGCATAACGAGATTCTCGAAATGCCCCTCGGGGGTATTAAAGGCTGTTTTCCATTCATCCCCTCTCTGACCCTGACCAGGTTGTACGCGCCTCTCAAATCCAATTTGGAAAAACCTTGGCCCCAACAATTTGGTTGAAGAGGTCTGGGATCAGAGGAAGGGGATAGGGATCGCGAATCGTGATACGGTTCAGCTCCCTAAAATCTAGGCAAGGTCTCAGAGAGCCATCTTTCTTTTTAACAAAAAACCCGCGGCGACCGGTGATTTTGAGGGACGAATATGCCCCTTATCGAGACTCTCAGAGATATAGGTTCGCATTGCGATTCTCTCCGGTTGTGAGAGATTGTACAGGCGTGCTTTTGGCAGCTTGGCGCCGGGAATGAGGTTAATGGGACAGTCAAACTCCCGGTGAGGAGGTAGCTCCTGCACACCGCTCTCGGAAAACACGTCCGAGAAATCAGAGAGAAATGATGGCAAAGTTTTAGTAGATACCTCTGCAAAAGTCGCTGTGAGACAATTCTCTCTACAAAACTCACTCCACTCATTTATTTGCCTTCCTTGCCAATCAATAGTGGGGTTATGTTTAGTGAGCCAGGGTAACCCCAACACTAGAGGAGTAGGCAATCCGTTAAGGACAAAACAAGATATATCCTCCACATGAGTGTCACCTACAGCTAACCGGATATTGTGAACAATGCCCTTCAGGGATCTCTGTGAGAGTGGAGCAGAGTCAATGGCAAAACAGGTATATCTTTTTCTAATGTGCAAACCCGAAAACCATGCCTGGCTACAAATTGAGTGTCAATAAGATTGACGGCCGCTCCACTATCAACAAAAATTTCACAAGAAATGACTTTGCTCTCTAGCGCCACCCTGGCAGAAAGGAGAAAACGAGAACTGCAGGTCAGAGGAAAAGCCCCAATTCCTACATCAACTTTGCCCAAGGTAGCAGATGAAGCAGAGTTTGATGATTTTCCTTTGAGGATTTTCTCTTATTATCACTCTTAGTACAGTTCATGAATCTCCTAGAGGGACAAACATTTGCCAAATGACCAATGCCCCCACAACAAAAACACACCATTCTCTGAGGACTAAATCCTCCTTTATCAGGGGCAAGTCGACCTAGCTGCATAGGCTCCTCCTCAGAGGGGACCGAGACAGGATGAGACCCCTGCACACTGAATGAGTCCGCACCACTGCCCCTAGAGTGACAATGGCTGGACCGAGAGGTCTCGTTTCTTTCTTCTTAGACGCCTGTCAAGGCGCACCGCCAATGACATGGCAGACTCTAAAGATGTTGGTCTCTCATGGAAAGCAAACGCATCTTTCAATCTCTCTGAGAGACCATGACAGAACTGACTCCGAGTGCAGCATCATTCCAACCTGAATCAGCTGCCCATCTCCGAAATTCAGAACAATAAAGCTCAGCAGACAGTTTGTTCTGGCATAAAAACGTAAGTTAGATTCAGCCAGAGCAACACGATCCGGGTCATCATATATCTGCCCCAGGGCCACAAAAATCTTTCTGTGGATCGAAGGGAGGGATCCCCGATGGCAGTGAAAAAGCCCAAGTCTGAGCATTACCCCTGAGCAAGGAGATGACAATCCTCACCCTCTGCTCCTCATTACCAGAGGAACGGGGACACAAGCAAAAATGGAGTTTGCATGCCTCTCTGAAGCGAACAAAATTCTCACTGCCCCCGGAGAACGTTTCCGGAAGTGAGACCTTTGGCTCGCAACAGACTCCATGGGCCGGAGCCGAGCCCAATGCTTGAAGCTGAATCATAGATTGACGGAGATCCGCTACCTCCAAAGAAAGACCCTGCATGCGGTCAACCAGGTCAGAAAGCGGATCCATGTCAAAAAGGACGGTTTCGGGCGGATTATAATGTCACGGCTGTATGTGAGCAACAAGAGCATACACAGTGAGTTAGCTACTGACCGGACCCAAACTAGGGAACATAAAGGGTGACCCCTGTCAGACCCTAAAAGCTCTCCCTATGCTGCTAAGCCCATGTCCAGATCCAGATGGTGGATCGAGACATGCCCGCGTACCTAAGGCTGATGACCACTGTAACCCCTACAGTAGTGGAAGGGGCACGGCCACCGGTGCCCTGCTCAGTATATGGACGGAACCGGGTCGCTCGGATCCAGTCAGCAAAACAAACAGAAACACACAATGTCTGCACACTTAACTGAAGGAGCTGCAGCAGCAGTGAAAACAGATCCAAAGTCAGCAGACAATGTCCGAAGTACTTGCTTCAGCAGAACACAGGTCCAGAAAAGATATCACACCAGTGAAGATACTCAAGCGAGAGATACAGGTCAAATGAAGTAGTATAATCCGCACCGTACAAAGGAAGAGAGGTGATTTAAAGGCAGAGCAATGAAACACAGGAGGGACAGCTGGGAGGAAGGAAACAGAAAGTAAAGACCTCATCACAGGGGCGGAGAAACAGAGCTGTGGGAACATCTCAAAGCTCTAGTAGTTACATCATCACAGGGGTGGAGAAACAGAGCTGTGAGAACGTCTCAAAGCTCTGGTAGTGACAGCCTTGCAGTAACACACATAGGGAGTCTGCTCTGGTAGTGAAATAATACTGTGAGTCAGTATGACATTCAGATGACAGGCATCGCTCTTAGAATCACTGCACACTTCACTTATTTGAGCAGTCAGGGGGCCAAAACTGACCAAATAACTCAAGTATGAACTCGGCCTTACAGGCCAATGTTAGCGCCAAGAAGAAGTACACTCCTTTTACACCGTCGTCAGCTGATTCCACATAGAGGTCTACAGAACCTGTTTTATTAAACGCTTAAACAAGTAGAGCGCCCCAACAGAGTGGAGAGGGTGTCAGCAGTAAGTCTGTGTTGACTTCACTGATTATTTTGCCCTTCCTCTGATCCATCAGAACAATAACCCCCAAAAAAACTGATCCTGTCTGTTGAGCATCCGCCTTAACTCGATCAGCATTTTGTCAGTAATCCATCAATATTGCTAAAGCCAAAGAAAAAACAGGAGTGGATCCAAAACAGAGATGACACGTGAATGGAATATTTGAATGTCTTCTGTGTTTTGTACCCACTCCTGCTTTTGGGTGCCAAATCACAAGCCAATTCTGAGGGACCATACAGGCCTTAAAGCTGCTACACAGACAAGATCTGTTGTGCATCTAATTTTTTCTTCCTTCTGACAGATCAGAAGTAGGGTCAAATAAATGATGATGTCAGCCAGGCCAAAGGGCTAAATAGTGGCCCAGTCATGAAGTGGGGAGAGTGGGAACAGCATGAGAAGTCCACAAAGTGGCTCAATGACATAGTGGTGAGGTGGAAGCAGCATGACCACAGAGTAGCACAATGACAGTGTGGAGGTGGCAACAGCATCAGGAGGCCACAGAGAGGCAAGGCGACATAGTGTGGAGGTGGCAGCAGCATCAGAAGACCACAGAGTGGCAAGGTGACATAGTGTGGAGGTCGCATCAGGAGACCACAGAGTGACCTGGTGACAGAGTAGATAGGTGAGTGGCAATAGCAGTACCCAATGATGATGGTGGGTGCAAAGGAGCACTTGAAATCTGATGTGTGGCATCAGGCGGGTGGCAGCATCAGAATAGTAGCTGAGGCAGGTAGCAAGAAGAAACCTGTATTTTCTGTCAAAGTGTTGGTGTGGCACCATGGATGATCTAGTCTGATGCATCAGGCATTAGTGGGTGAAAATCCTGGCTGATTCACGCCTGTCAGACTCGCGCCCGCGCCCGGCATCTGGGGGTGACTGGGCGGAGCGTGACCACTGTGCCTAGCCTCTGTGGCGTCCCTGTGATCACGCTCTCTATGATGTAGCTTAGAAGATGCCGGGCGCAAGCGCGAGTCTGACAGGGAGGCGGGCGCATGTGCGGTGGCGAGAGTGAAGGCGGCTGAGTGTACGAGCCGGAGCTGGGATTGCGCTACAGCAGTCTATTACTGTGCATGCAGGGTGAGAGTGCGGTCCGGGCATGGAAATGTGGCATGTCAATCAAGGCGCAGGGAGGCGGGGAGAGCTGGATTGCAGACGCCCAGGCAGCTGCCCCCTTGACTTCAAGCATGACTTGAAGCACGGGGCAGCAGAGGAATAAAATAGCGATTTCTCAATGATTTTAAATCGTGGAAAAGGATGCAAAAGTGCTTTAGGACACGACTATGGTGCACTATAAGGTACTTTCAACAGTTTAAAAGCCAATTTCGAGGTGACAGGTTCCCTTTAAGAAAATCTAAGGTGTGGTACAAAAAATTACTTTGCACCTAACCCAAGTGTCACTATATAATTCCTTTGTCATCCATAGAACAGCTGGTCATGGGGCGACCTCCTTGGAATTTCAGGAAAAAATAATAAAAAAATTGATTTTTGGCGTTCAGGAAGGAGAGGACAGTATTTCAGTTAGCAGCACTTCTGGGGTCTCAAAAATAATACATGGGCAGCATTTCCCTAGAGTAATTCCCCCCACAGAAAAATAAAGGCAACCCCAAAAAAGGTGTCGAGTTTGCTCGGTTAGAGGGATTAGGAAAGACACCACTCACTACTGTCAGACCTACCCCTCTACTGGGCCTCTGCATTGAAGAGTGCTTTCAAGTTTATCACACCTCCACTGATATCCATTAAGTTCATTTCATTCATTTCTTAATTAATCCATGGGAAGACATTTTCAGTTTAGCATTTTTCCATTTGGCAATAATAGCCAGCCCCCCCCCCCCCCAAATAAAAATAAAAACCTTTAAAATTCCCATTATACCCCTATTTGAATACATTGAAGGGTGTCATTTAGAGATGAGCGAACTTTAAAAAATAGTTCGGCGTTCGGGTTGTGGTAATCGCCGCATCCCATTATGGATTCCACTACCGCGGACTATCCCGGCATATGGAATCCATAAGGGGCGGCTTCCACGAACCCGAACTTTGGAAAAGCCGAATGACCTGGGGTGACGTCACCGTCATGTGATCAGTGCAGGGGGCGTGGCTCAGCACTGGATTTGTCCAGTGTGTGTGTCTGTCGCTGTGTGTGTATCTGTCCCTGTGTGTATTTGACCGCCCCAGTGTGTGTTCTTGTATGTATGTGTCTGTCCCTGTGTGTCTCTCCCTGTGTGTGTGTCTCCCTGTGTGTGTGTTTGTCCCTGTGTGTGTGTGTTTCTCCCTGTGTGTCTGTCTCTGTGTGTCACCATCATCATGCCCACAGTGTTCCTATGTCTTGACGCAGCTTCATCAGGACGTTCTGTGTGGGGCAAGAAGAAGATGGAAGATGAGGCAGCGCCGCCAGCATGAAGTTCATGGGAGAGACACAGGGAGGCACACTAAGGACGTAGGTAACACTACCTCATGATCTATACTATTGTTATCTGTGGTTTTACATAGGACTGCAGGTAACACTACCATATTATGAGCACTAGCGTTATTTGTGGTTTTACATAGGACTGCAGGTAACACTACCACATTATCAGCACTAGTGTTATCTGTGGTTTTACATAGGACTGCAGGAAACAAAACCACATTATCAGCACCGGTATATCTGTGTTTTTTTTTTTTTTTACATAGGACTGCAGGTAACATTACCACATTATAAGCATTAGTGTTATTTGTGGTTTTACATAGGACTGCAGTAACACTGCTTCATTTTCTGTACTAAGATAGCCATCACTGTGTTATCTGTGCTTTTACATAGGACTGCAGGTGATATCTACTATATTATCTGTAGTCAGAGAGTTATCACTGTGTAAGGGGGCCCACTGAGACTTTATCGCCCAAGAGCCCACATGAACCTGGAGCCGACCCTTGCAGAAAGGATCAGGCAAACTCCCTTTAACTCAAGAACATCTGTTTCTTTTAGATTATGGTGTATATGAGAGTTTAACATTTAATGTGCTTCATTGTTATTTTCTTTGTACTTTCTACTATTTTGTAATATACAACAGTTTAAGGGCTCTTTCACACTTGCGTATTTCTTTTCCGGGGCTCTATGCCGGAAAAATCCTGATCAGGATTATCCCAATGCATTCTGAATGGAGAGAAATCTGCTCAGGATGCATCAGGATGTCTTCAGTTCAGGACCGGAACGTTTTTTGGCCGGAGAAAATACCACAGCATGCTGCGCTTTTTGCTCCGGCCAAAAATCCTGAACACTTGCCGCAAGGCCGGACCTGGAATTAATGCCCATTGAAAGGCATTATTCCGGATCCGGCCTCAAGCTAAACGTCGTTTCGGCGCATCACCGCATCCGACGTTTAGCTTTTTCTGAATGGTTACCATGGCAGCCAGGACGCTAAAGTCCTGGTTGCCATGGTAAAGTGTAGTGGGGGGCGGGGGAGCAGTATACTTACCGCCCGTGCGGCTCCTGGGGCGCTCCAGAGTGACGTCAGGGCGCCCCACGCGCATGGATCATGTGATCGCATGGATCACGTGATCCATGAGCATGGGGCACTCTGACGACATTCTGGAGCGCCCCGGGAGCCGCACGGACTGTAAGTATACTGCTCCCCCGCTCCCCACTACTACTATGGCTACCAGGGCTTTAATAGCGTCCTGGCTGCCATAGTAACACTGAAAGCATTTTGAAGACTGATCAGTCTTCAAATGCTTTCAGTTCACTTGCGTTGTTATGGATCCGGCGGGCATTTCCGGCGACGGAAGTGCACGCCGGATCTTCACAACGCAAGTGTGAAAGAGGCTTAAGAAAAATCTTTTTATTCAGAGACGGATAACAGTATCTCTCTCACATAGTGCAGAATAGCTTTACTAAATTAGTCTAAAATCAATTGGCAAAACCAAGGCAAAGAAAACAAAACTTTTATTATAGATGTTCTAAAAAATACCTCAAATCATTCATTTAGAGTTTACATTTCACAGTAAAACATTTGTTTGTCTTCTACTCATCTTCTGCTTTTATTGACAAGTGCGGTGGCAGCTTCCATTCGACACTCTTGTCAAATTGTAATGTTTTTTAGCGCACTTCAGTAAGGACAGAATGTGAAAGAAAACAGCTGTCAGGGATTTTCCTATGACTCATGAACAGCTGCTTCATAATTATATTTGACTGCATTTAATAATAATTGCTGAGAGGTTCCGTATAATCTTCAGATTTTCTCCTGCACTTGACAAGTTCATGTAATAAATCATACTGTGAAATTTGCAAGGGGACAAATGGAAGGGAATATTACTACAGGAAGAAAGTGCACTGGGTATAAAGACACACACTGTTGGTCTCCATCAAAGCTGCATGCAGCGTTTTTTGTCTGGATGATTCTCAGGCATATTTGTCAGCAGAGGCGTAGCTAAAGGCTCAGTCATGGGCCCTGGTGCAAGAGTTCAGCTTGGGCCCCCTTCCCTCAGTGCTTTGTGTGTCTTCTTATGTGGCACAAGGGTCTTTGGGCCCCTTCAGGCTCCTGGGCCCGGTGGCGACTGCTACCTCTGCACCCCCTATAGCTACGCCCATGTTTGTCAGTTCTCCGCCAGACCCCATTATAGTTATGAAGACGCCGGATCCAGAAAGCTCAGCCAGAACAGCAACTGATCTCTTGCCACGTATGTGAAATGGAGGCAACGTACAAGCTTATAAATCAAATGTCCGTGTTTTATTCACACAAAAAGGAGCATCACACAAAAACAGGTGGCTTGGTGTTTGTTCACAAACATAAAAGTTCATAAACGGAAGAATCCCCTTAGCTCCTGGGTGTTAGCAAGTCCATAGATAGGCTTTTTTAGGCAGCTTGTTTGCTTTCACAGGGGTCTGATCCCTCCAGCTCGGCTCCAGCCACAGATCCCAGCACACAGAGTCCTGAGCTCCCCTGTCAGAGGGAGGTAATCCCCACAGCTGATAGTGCTGCCTGTGCTATATATCCCGGCCAACACCCGGCCTGGAACATGGGGAGCAGTCACCCACCCAGCACTTTGACTACTCCCAGTAAGAGCCGGCCCGGATGAGCTATACTAGCTATACTAAATAGCAATGTGTGCAACAGCTATTGCTGCTGACACAAAAAAAAAAACCTGACTCTTACTTCACCAAGGCCATTAACCTCGGTGACACGTACCTTCCATCCACAACAGTCCCTTGCACCTTCTTACACCATGTAAAGGTAGTGTCTAACCTTAGGCACCATCTCCTCAGAAAACAAAGGGTGTAGGTTGCAACTATTTGTTTAAAATACATCTCATTGCTACCAGCAAAAATATATGGACAATGGGCGGTCTTTGGGATACCTTGTGGTTGGTATGAAATAAGAGAGCTTGGGGTTCCAGTAGAATCGCTATATGCAGTTTGTCCTTAAATAAGGTAAGAACACTCAACCAAAGGTACTGATGGCAGGGGCATTACCATGTACCATATTTATCAAGTGACAGCATCCAAGCAATGATAAAGCTTGGCCTTGTTAAGTTCCAAAGAGATTTTATGGATTAAAAAGGAGGGGGGGGGGGTGTTAATTTAAAGTATAGATTGATTCCGGGGTCCTCACGATTTTATGGATTAAAAAGGAGGGGAGAGTGTTAATTTAAAGTATAGATTGATTCCCGGGTCCTCATGATTTTAATTCCCCAAAAAGTGATATGTGTTTCAGCTAAAGCCACTGGTAGGATAGGAGAAAGGTGAAGGGTCTGATGAGAAGATGGGGCTAGATTCAAGAGCTCAGCTTTTGCTGGCATTGACCTTGAAGCCTGTCTGCTTACCAAAGTTAAATAGTCAGAAAGAAAAATCTAAATGTCATCTGCAAAAAATGCAGTTTTGACATTGGGGTGGGCTGATCTGAATACCTTCTAAGAGTTGAAGTTTCAAACATGCGGATGAGGTGGTCCAAGAGATACAGTGGGGAAAATAAGTATTTGATACACTGGCGATTTTGCAAGTTTTCCCACCTACAAAGAATGGAGAGGTTTGTAATTTTTATTGTAGGTACACTTCAACTGTGAGAGACAGAATCTAAAATAATCAAGAGAATCACATTGTATGATTTTTTAATAATTAATTTGGATTTTATTGCATGAAATAAATATTTGATATTTGATACCTCTCCTGTTAGCGCCGCAGCCTTTTCTCTGCTTTTCCAAGGCCAGTTATGACACGTTCATTGATCACGTGGCCTAGGAACATATGCCCGATTCAAGTCAATGGAGCTGAGCTGCAATACCTAGCACAGCCACTAAAAAATATACAGTGCTCTGCTTGGTAAGCTGCAAGAAGGAGCACCGCTGCCTTCTCAAAACAGTTGTTCGACAGGGATCCTCAGTGAAGAAAATATTGGAAAACTTTTAATGTAATGACATTCCACGTACCTGTTTTACCAGCAGGTGGAGTGTGTCTGGCAGTGCTCTGCATAAGAATGGAACTTACCATTCTATTTCTCCCCTCTTTGGTAGAAGTAGAAGAGGGCTAGGCCAAATTCCTCAGTTGAGAGGAGAGTAAGGTAGAAAATTGATGTGTTTGGCCCCTCTCCAGCCAGAAGGGATGAGAAAGCAACTTGTAGAGCACCAGCTCCCTGCATTTAAAGAGAGGCAAAATGGACCAAGGACATCCTCATCATCAAACCACTACTAGGCCAGTGTAAGATAAGGGCAGAAGTCGTTACCCCCAAGTCAGCCTGCCACCATACTGCCACCGCTTGTGCCAGAAGGAATTTACACTAAAGTCTGCTGAAATCATTTGTATGTTCAAGTTCTGGCCTCATTCATCTTCATCGTTTTCACTTCATCGAATCCAAGGGAGCGATGGGCTGAAGTAGGACAGTGTGACACAAATACACTACATCAGGGCTACTATCACTCCCATCATCTTCACCGGCTCCCACAAGGGCTCTCTGCACCATGTGCACCAGGTCCCCAGACAGTAGAAAACTACAAGAAGTGACCACTATTTGGAAACTGCACACCTGTACAAACATTTTAAGGGCTGGAAAGGGCACTTTTGAACAAACACGTGTTTTCCAGAAATTAATATGTAGTGGTGAATATGTAAGCTATGTATATGAGAAAGCAATAAGGTGGAAAAATTAAAGGGTACATAAACATAAAGGCTAAAATTAATAATCCATGGATAAGTGATACACTCTGAAACAATCCTTTATGCAGAGGCCAGATTTTTCTGGGCAGCTTTCCCAGTGGTAAATGGTGTTCTTCCTTATCCCCCTTTTTGAACACACTCTGCATCTTTTTTGGGTCCTTCCCTTCTGTGCTGTCTGGGGGACTTCACCGGAGGCATGTTGTCCTGGTACAACATGGGAATCGTAACTTCCAGAAATAATGGGGCACCCCCTTGCTGGTTTTGAACAGTAAGGACCTTGATCACTAGCTCCTGAAAGTGATGAAATGTTTCTGTCTGGCCTGTAGATCTAAATAACGCGTGTAACGAGCCCCTGCTCGCTCTGTTCTGCTCTCACGGCACTCCCCGATGTGACCACAATATCTGCTGGTTCAGCCGTTAATGATCCGGCCTCAAACGACCGCTTGTGTCATTTTAATTCTCCCAGAACTAACACCAGTCAGGCTGTAAGTGAGTTTAAACTGACAACAATTCTTTATTGAATACACCACATATAGTTATATTGACAGTTGGAACACCTCTTTCTATTGGTCAATTTTAAAACCCCGTCTGATTGTTTATGCAAATGACGTAACCAGCGATTAGTTCAAGAGCTTGGCTAGGAGGCAGATGGGTGTGGCCATGCAAATGAGGGTGTGTCATTGTCACAGAGAGATTCCAACCATGACAACGTGTATGCATTTTACATTGCTTTCTGTATAATGTGCATGGCCAGCAGTGGCGTAGCGTGGGTTGCCAGCACCCGGGGCAAGCCATGTATTGCGCCCCCACCCCAACCTGTGGGCACGCCCCTTTTTACAGATAACATAGTAGATGTCACTTGCAGTCCTATGTAACACTACAGATAATACAGTGATAGCTCTCTGAGTACAGATAATGTAGTAGATGGGTGTGAACCCCCAAAATTCAGAACACACACAGTGTGACCTGAAGTCTGGGGCCAGGATATGGCATGGTGGGCCACCGTCTTCATTCGGAAATTAGAACGTCATGACACCTTTTATCAGCCACGTCTCGTCTCTGAAGAGTTTCACAGAAAACATTTTTAAATTCCTCACTTTACTATCATCCTCTTCTATCATTATACACAGGGTCAATTATATATCCTAATAATACAGAGGGGCCAATATATCCTAATAATACAGAGAGGGCCAGTATATATACCAATAATACAGAGGGGGCCAGTATATATACTAATAATACAGAGGGGCCATTATATATTATATTAATACAGAGGGGCTATTATATACTAATAATACAGAGGGGCTATTATATACTAATAATACAGAGGGGCCATTATATATCCTAATAATACAGATCTCTGCTGTCCATATACCAGGCCTACCAGTATTACCCCTTCATATACCGCCTGGTCAGGGTGACTAGGCGGTAAATGAAGGGGTAATACTGGTGGTAGGCCTGGTATATGGATAGCAGAGATGGCATCCTCTGAGCAGTACTGTCTCTGGTCATCCTTTACCAGCACCCTGACTGCCACCTGCGTAGCCTTTGACACTGACTGTCACTCACTGATAGCTAAGGGTACTTTCACACTAGCGTTAGTGTGATCCGGCAGGCAGTTCCGTCGTTGGAGCTGCCTGCCGGATCCGCTGTTCAGTGTGACAACTGACAGCATTTGTAGTCGGATCCGGGTGCAGATCCGTCTACAAATGCATTGCAAGAACGGATCCGTCCCTCCACTTGTCATGCGGATGGACGGATCTGTCTTGCAGTCTTTTTCACAGTTTCCCCGGTCTGCGCATGCACAGACCGGAAGGACGGGAATTAGTGCCGTATCCGGCATTCCGGCGACTGATCAGGCATTTTGGACGGACATAATACCGCAGCATGCTGCGGTATTATGTCCGGCCAAAACGCCTGACAGTGACTGAACGGAAGGCATACTGATGCAAACTGAACAGATTTCTATCCCTTCAGATTGCATGGGGATATGTCTGATCAGTTCTTTTCCGGCATAGAGCCCTTTTGACGGAACTCTAGGCCGGAAAAGAGTAACGCAAGTGTGAAAGTACCCTAAGCAGCAGGCAGTGAAGTGCCATGAGAGCCAGGCTACGCAAGTGGCAGTCAGGGTGCTGGTGAAGGATGACCAGAGACAGTACTGACCAGAGGATGCCATCTCTGCTCATCTCAACTATACCAGGCCTACCACCAGTATTACCCCTTCATATACCGCCTGGTCACCCTTACCAGATGAGCAGGTGGTGTATGAAGGGGTAATACTGGTAGGCCTGGTATATGGACACCAGTACTGTCTCTGGCCATCCTTCACCAGCACCCTAAATGCCACCTGCTTGCCCTAGCTCTCAGTGTCCACAGTGTGAATAAGTCACCCCACACCTAACACTCAGGGAGTGATTCAGTCACACTGTGACGCTGAGAGCCAGGGCAAGCAGGTGGCAGTCAGGAATCTGCTGGTGAAGGATGGCCAGAGACAGTAGTGCCCAAAGGATGTCACCTCTGGTGTCCATATTCCAGGCCTACCACCAGTATTACCCTAAATATACCGCCTGCCCACCTCACACCTAACACTCTGGGAGCTGTCACACTGACTGTCTGACTGACTCACATTCAGGCTGCCTGCTGTGGAGTCCTGAAGCGACACACTGCAGCAGCCTTCTTCTTCTTCTTGCCCCAGCTCCACTGTGTCTTTCCCGTCTGGAAGGTGGGCGGAGCTTCACGCTGCTGTGGGCAGGTATTCTTTTACGGACAGATTTACACTTTGAGATGCACAGTAGCGTCTGAAAAATATATAGAATTATGCTTTCAGCACTTGTATTTTAACACTTTGTGTAATATACCCTTTAACGGAAATAAATACACTTAGAGATGCAAAACAGTGTGTGCAAATGTAGAGGATTATGCTGTATTTTAACACTTACTGTAATATACCCTTTAACGGAAAGAAATACACTTGGAGATGCACGCTGAGTGTAATATACCCTTTAACGGACAGATTTACACTTGGCCTGCAACAGCTGGAATACCAGATTTTGGGTATTGCTATTTTGGCAATTGAATTTCACCCCAGAAAATAATATATCCTTTGACGGACACTAGAGAAATTGTCCAGTCACAGCAGGAACACCAGATTTAGGGTATTGCTATTTTGGCAATTGAATTTCACCCCAGAACAAAATCTATCCTTTGCCGGACACTATTAAACTTGTTCATTCACAGCTGGAACACCAGATTTACGGTATTTCTATTTTTGCAACTGAATTTTACCCCAGAAAAAAATATATCCTTTGCTGGACACTATTAAACTTGTACAGTCACAGCTGGAACACCAGATTTACGGTATTTCTATTTTGGCAACTGAATTTCACCCCAGAAAATAATAAATCCTTTGCCGGACACTATTAAACTTGGCCAGCCACTGCTGGGACACCAGATTTGCGGTATTGCTATTTTGGCATCTGAATTTCAACCCAGTAACAAATAAATCCTTTGACGGACACTATTAAACTTGGCCAGCCACTGCTAAAACCAGTGATTTATGGTATTGTTATTTTGGCAATTGAATTTCACCCCAGATCAAGATATATCCTTTGCCGGACACTATTAAACTTGTCCAGTCACAGCTGGAACACCAGATTTACGGTATTTCTATTTTTGCAACTGAATTTCACCGCAGAAAATAATATATCCTATGACGGACACTATGAAACTTGTCCAGTCTCAGTTGGAACACCAGATTTACAGTATTTCTATTTTTGCAACTGAATTTCACCGCAGAAAATAATAAATCCTATGACGGACAATATGAAACTTTGCCAGTCACAGCTGGAACACCAGATTTACGGCATTTCTATTTTTGCAACTGAATTTCACCGCAGAAAATAATATATCCTATGACGGACAATATGAAACTTTGCCAGTCACAGCTGGAACACCAGATTTACGGTATTGCTATTTTGGCAACTGAATTTCACCCCAGAACAAAATATATCCTTTGCCGGACCTATTAAATTTGGCCAGCCACAGCTGAAACCACTGATTTATCGTATTGCTATTTTGGCAATTGAATTTCACCCCAGAACAAAATATATCCTTTGCCAGACACTATTATACTTTGCCAGCCACTGCTGGGACACCAGATTTATGGGATTGCTATTTTGGCAATTGCATTTCACCACAGAAAATAATCTATCCTTTGCCAGACAGCAGACAGTATTTCACTTGGCTACCCACTGCTGGAACACCAGATTTAGGGGATTGCTATTTTGGCAATTGAATTTAACCCCTCAATAAAATATAGACATTTCTATCCTGAGTTTCTAGGGGTGACAATAAGCACAGCCAAGCCCCTGATGTAGGTTCTAGCAAAATAAAAAACCTAGTATTGATGGATTGATGGACTTGGTGGCAGCATATGCTGGTGCACCACAAGACACAAAATTGCCGCCGATCACCCCAGAAAAAAGTGACAGAAAAACGCTCTGTGCAGCCTAAAAACCAGTGAGCAATTAACTAGCAGAAGTTGAATGTTTCACAGCTGTAGATCGATCACTTCATTAAGTGTTTTTGCTGAGTTTTCCCTGCCTAATCTCGCCCTCACAGAAGCTGCGTCCTCTCCCTACACTAATCAGAGCAGTGTGACGTGCGGCACTACTTGACTCCAGCTTAAATAGAGGCTGGGTCACATGCTGCACTTGGCCAATCACAGCCATGCCATTAGTAGTATTACATTCAATAATTAACTTTCTGTTTTTTTTTCTGACATATTTGACATATCCTCACACTCTATGGAAGCATACCTCTAGCTCTTCTGTACGAGAGCATTGTGTGTAAGAGAAAGAGAAAGCGAAATCGATACAATTTCTGGAGGTGAAAACTCTTGGAGATACTGGTCAGAGACCTACAAGGGAGGACTGTACAGTCCATGAGCATTGTTAAACTCCCAACAATTTAGCTTTAAATTAGTGTGGTACCCTAGTCAGGGGTATACACCTATCACCAGTCCTTGAACCCTACCTGACATGCGCTGCAGGCCAGGCATTCGTGCAAAGCATAGTACAGGTCTGGTGCAGTGATTGGGTGGGCACAGTAGCTGTGCTTGCTCAATCACTGAATGGGCATGGGCATGGTCACTGTTGTGACTGACAGCCAGACCCCTTCTGTAATAACTGGGATTACTTTAATCCCAGCTGTTTAACCCCTTTGATGCGGTAGATGACCAAATCTAAGTGGTTTACAGAAGGAGAGAGCTCCCACTCTTACTCCACTGGCTATGTGATCATGAGGTGCTGATGTCTGCTAAAGGCATCCGGGTCTGCCAGCTATGAAAGCCTAGCACGTCCTGTCATAAGCAGGGCCTGATAAGTGAAGTGTCATTGTAAAACTGGCAGGTTCAATGCATTACAATACACTATATATGTATATGATCAGTGTCATGCCTTCAGCAAGCTTATTTGTTAATTTATGAAAAGTTTTATACATATTCAATATATGTTCTGTTTAATTTTCTATTAGTTGTGTAACATCTAGTGGCCGTTTTCATACATTACAGCTATTCATATTAGAAGTTTGGTCTACTTCAGTTCCCATAGCTTGTGACCCATGAACTTAGTGACATCATCCCTGCACACAGCAGCCATTTTCCTCATTCACAGTTATCCCTGCCTGAGGTAGCACATGGTCTGGAAGCCTCTGGAGTCATCCTCCACATCTAAGCCCACAGTAGCATAGCTGGTGGGCCACATTTTAGCCTGTTTGCATATGTATTTTGCATGTCTTTTCTCCTGCTCCTGTATAGCAGCTTCAGTTAGCAGCTAGGGATTATGCCTTGTTATGTAGATATTATAACATGCTCATGGTTAGATCTGCATCTGTGTTTATTTGTTGAATTGCTATGCACAGTAATATATTATATGCATTGTCATATGTCAGACCCCTTTAGTAAGTGCATTATTTTTTCTGCTCCCCAGTTTTACTGCAGGCGCACACGCGCTTTTACATCCTTGCAATAAAGATAAAGTTGGACGATACTCCATTGTCAATTCATTGCCAGGATAAGATTTAGCTGTCTGTCAAGCTATGTACCTTCACACATAAGGAGGACAGAACAATCAGTAATCAGGACATCAGAATCTGAAGTCCCCTAGCGGAACTAATAAAAGGTTTTAAAAAATGTTATTCTCTCATCAAGCCTTTTGCTATTGAAAATAAATAAATAAATATTGGTATGGACTTGTCTGTAACAAAAGGTCTAATTTGCATATTAAGAACAATTATCATAATTTAGGTACAGACTCTTATATCAAGCAGGTGAAACACAGCTATGCGTCTATGGTGACAGATTCTCTTGAAGGACTCAGCATGAGAAGATTGGGAATGACAACATTATTTTCAACATTTATTATTATTGCGATCATATTCACTAGTGTTTAGCGAGCATGCTCAGCCGAACACTAGTTCGGCTCGAGCATCGCTATGTTTGGCACACAGTCGTATTTGGCCGAATACCACATGTGCTCGAGCACAATGCCCGAGTCTCCTCCCCGCACGTTTCTTGGCTGCTACGAAGCCAATAAACATGCAGGTAAGTACTGCCCTCACTGTAATGCCGTAGTCATATTAACTGGCCAGAACGCGTCATCAGGAGCCATATAGCACCCGATGGCACGTGTTCGGCTCAGTCTTAGTCAGGGAGAGCTGTGCATAGGAAGGGACAGACAGTGTAGGAAGTGATATTGGACTATTTTTATTAGAAAAACTTTTCAGAGACCCAAAAGTCCTTTTAAGGACTATTGTGTGTGACAGCAGCAATATATATTTGTAGCGCAACCTGCGCTAAATTACTAAAACTTTACAGACCCAAAAGTCTTTTTAAGTACTATTGTGTGTGGCAGCAGCAATATATTTTTTTAGTGCATCCTGCGCTAAATAGCGTCTAATAGGCTGCTGCGGACAATTAAATTATCTGCGGCACATCTCCTGTGTAAAGTGTGCGCATCCCAAAAAATATCTGTGACACCCAGTGTACTTTTTCCATAGACAGTGTCCACTGCGGACAGTTAAATTATCTGCGCCACATCTACTGTGTAAATTGTGCGCATCCCAAAAATATCAATGACATCCAGTGAACTTTTTCCGTAGACGGTATCCGCTGCGGACAGTGACATTAGCTGCATGACATCTACAGTGTAACGTGTGCGCTGAAAAAATTTATCAGTGACATACAATGTACTTTGTCAATAGATGGTGTCCACTTCTGACAGTGATATTACCAGTGCCACATCTACAGTGTAACGTGTGCTCATAAAATTTTTATCTGTGACATACAGTGTACTTTTTCCGTAGACGCTGTGGACAGTGACATTACCTGTGGGACCTCTTCTGTATAACGTTTCCTCATCCCAAATACCTGTGACATTCCCTGTAATTTTTTATTAGCCGCTGGTGATAGCATTAACATTATCTGCGGAATATCTCCTGTGTGATGTTTCCACATCCCAAATACCTTTTCAAATTTTTTGGCGCATACACTTCTAAATCGTACGCTACTGTACGTGTGACATACTTTCAAATATATATAACATTTAAAATGAAGAAGGAGATCAGTAAGGGACCGGTAAGTCGCCGTGATGCTGATGGTACACGCAGAGGTCGTGACTCTGGGCGTGTTGAAACTGTGCCTGCTGCCAGAGCACAAGAAAAACAATCACCCAAGATAACTAGCTCCATGTCCCAGTTTGCAAGAAGGTCCAGGACACCACTCTTGAAGTCAGATGAGTGCGACCAGGTGGTCGGTTGGATTGCAGCAGATAATGCTTCCAGTCGGTTAACCCTGTCTTCTACCAAGTCCAGTCTCAGTAGTAAAGGCCCTCGCATATAAATTTTTCAGGGTCAGCTCACCTGCAGGCCCTCGCATATAATGTTTTAAAGGGTCAGCTCACCTGCAGGCCCTCACTTAAAACCTTTTAGAGGGTCAGCTCACCAGCAGGCCCTCACCTACAATCTTTTACAGGGTCAGGTCACCTACAGGCCCTCACATATAATGTTTTACAGGATCAGCTCACCTGCAGGCCCTCAACTACAACCTTTTAGAGGGTCAGCTCACCAGCAGGCCCTCACCTAGAATGTTTTACAGGGTCAGCTCACCTGCAGGCCCTCGCATATAATGTTTTACAGGGTCAGCTCACCTTCAGGCTCTTGCATATAATGTTTTACAGGGTCAGCTCACCATCAGGCCCTCACCAACAACCTTTTAGAGGGTCAGCTCACCAGCAGGCACTTACCTACAATCTTTTACAGGGTCAGCTCACCTGCAGGCCCTCACATATAATGTTTTACCGGGTCAGCTCACCTGCAGGCCCTCACATATAATTTTTAGAGGGTCAGCTCAGCAGCAGGCCCTCACCTACAATCTTTTACAGGGTCAGCTCACCTACAGGCCCTCAAATATAATGTTTTACAGGGTCAGCTCACCTGCAGGCCCTCACATATAATTTTTGGAGGGTCAGCTCACCAGCAGGCCTTCACCTACAATTTTTTACAGGGTCAGTTCACCTAAAGACCCTCGCATATAATGTTTTACAGGGTCAGCTCACCTGCAGGCCCTCGCATATAATGTTTTACAGGGTCAGCTCACCTGCAGGCCCTCACCTACAACCTTTTAGAGGGTCAGATCACCAGCAGGCCCTCACCTACAATCTTTTACAGGGTCAGCTCACCTGCAGGCCCTCGCATATAATCTTTTACAGGGTCAGCTCACCTGCAGGCCCTCGCATATAATGTTTTACAGGGTCAGCTCACCTATAGGCCCTCACCTACAACGTTTTAGAGGGTCATCTCACCAGCAGGCCCTCACCTACAATTTTTTACAGGGTCAGCTCACCTGCTGGCCCTCGCATAAAATGTTTCACAGGGTAGCTCACCTGCATGCCCTCCCCTACAACCTTTTACAGGGTCAGATCACCTACAGGCCCTCACATATAATGTTTTACAGGGTCAGCTCACCTACAGGCTCTCGCATATAATGTTTTACAGGGTCAGCTCACCTGCAGGCCCTCGCATATAATGTTTTAGATGGTCAGGTCAGCAGGCCCTTGCTCCATATGTTTTTGAGGGTCACCAGCAGGCCATCAATCGAATTTTTCAAGTGTGTGTATGATGCCCTCCGTTTTTTTGTAATAAAGGGTGTATTGGAATGCCGGTTCCTCACAATGTTTTGCAGCCCTTTCACTTGTGCATAGGCTTTATGAATGTAGGAGTCCCACTACATGAACAATTGTACCACAATGTGAATGAGGCCCTTCTTTATGTTTTATACAGGTTGTATCGGAGGGCCTCTTGCTTGTAATTTTTAGCAGCACTTGAACTTTATATACAAGTAAATATACAGGAGAGAACGTTTCCTAACAATTTTTCCTCTAAAATCGATTTTATCTTTGGTTTTGTGCGTATTACTGTCAGTCTGTAAAAGTGGAGTACTACTCGGACAACGTCGTTCCCAGCAGCGACCTGAGAGTCCAAGATGCATCCAGACATCCTCCCCATGCTGTTTCTGATCCATTTCTGTGGTGTTTCCATCAATTTCTGACCTTTTCCTATGAACCAGGCACCCTCCACTCTTCAGAGCAGGGGGTGCCTGGTTTAATGCTCAGGTTCTCCCATTGACCTTCATTATACTCGGGTGCTCTGCAGAGAACCCGAGCATCCCATTGTGTTTGGCCCAAGCACTTGGGTGCTCGATCAACACTAATATTCACACATCCATGATGATCCACCTCCTATTTCCATTTATATATTTCTATAGAACCCATATATATTCATCTGTCTTGATAGTGTCAATGTAATGGTGTTCATTTCATGGTAAAGTAAATGCATTTTTGTGAAAACAAACTTACAGAATTTTATTGCAAGGTTATTTGACTAAACAAATTCTGAGGAAGGTTGTGTGTAATTATATTACAAATGTCTCTGCTCAGAACTGAGGAGATAGCGAAAACGTGTTTATAGCAGATAATTAAACGTGAGAATCTGGAGACTGTCAGCCAAGCAACAAAATCAAAATGTCTGAATTTTAATGTACTAAAAATAAAGATTAAGCAGAAATCATTGCCACTTTCAACATCATCTGGGGCTGACTTTATTAGCATTTTCTTGCAGTAGGGTAGCTTAATAATGAAAAAAAGGCAAAAAATGCCAGGTTCACATTATACAGTACATGTAGAAAATATTCAGCAGGCATCCGATTGTATAGAGGAAGGGGGGCTCCCCTAAGGATAAGCAAAATGACTGATAATGAACTGGGTTCGTTACGAATTTCACAAAAATTAGTCCACCAAACAAACCCAAAGCTTCAGGTTTACTTCGGACAAATCCAATCAAACGGTGAGTAGCGCCATTTTACTGCACATGTTGGCGGGTAAAACCACAAGTGCGGAAGAAGAAGTATGCTCACATAACCCTGGGAGGAAGTGGGGGAGGGGGGTTGCCTGATTGGCTCAGAGGCTGAAAAACAGCCTCA
This sequence comes from Bufotes viridis, assembly GCA_033119425.1. NCBI lineage: Eukaryota > Metazoa > Chordata > Amphibia > Anura > Bufonidae > Bufotes > Bufotes viridis. The sequence goes on along the minus strand of CM065597.1, from coordinate 94,576,965 downwards.
TGAGCCAGGGAGATGCCTGTGGAGAACAAGCAAAATGTAATTCTGTGTTAATATTTTGATGAGGGTGGATGGGTCTATGCAGTGTCTGACAGAAAACGATTTTACAAAGTTTTGAGAGGCAGGGGCAAGCATCTATTCTAGTGTAACAGTGTAGGAAAAGAATACAATACATAATTGTGTAGGAGCTTTTATCAGGGAAAACTTTCAGGGAGTGAGTGGCTAGGGCAGAGTGCCTAATAATACAGCTGCTGCCTAATCTTATTCTAGCAGTTCTGCATTACAAAACCAGCCAAGTATTTTTAGACAGAGTTTTTCTTCAAAACTTCAGGGCCAGATCTGCTTCTATTGTGGTCAGCCCGGCAACTGGTCATGCTGCTGATACTTTGGGCGCAGGCTCAAAATGTACCAGTATTAGGCCATGCTTGGCTGCCTCTAGCTATTTATGAGCATCTCCCATATGATGCTTTTTCTCTACAAGCCGGCACAAAAAACCCCAGCCGTGTGCAAGATCTGCAAGATTAAAATAAGACGTGGACATTAAAACACAAACATAGGTACTAACGCTCTATCGCAGCACATGAGGCAGCATCAATGTATCTAGTGGGAATATAGAACTGGCCACCATTTCTAATGAGAACAAATCTGTTCTCCTTTTCCTGGTCTTTGTTGCAGCCAGCCCACATCCCTTCCCCTTCAGCCTTTAGTTATTTCTTTCGAGCTGTCTCTACTACAAGTAGCAGAAGCCAAAACAACCAGTTCAATTTGCTAGTTATATAATGGAACAGTTTTTTTTACTGCTGTGCCACCTGACAAAAGTTTTCTCGTCAATGTAGAAATGTGACACACCTCCGCACCTTCACCAAAATGTAATTCTGATATATAATATTCGTACTTCTAGCCAGCTGTCAAAAAAATTGTTTAAAATTGTCTTGTTCTCTAAATCACTTTCCCAGGACATACAGTGTCCTAACTTCATGGACTTCTGAGCAGACAGGAGACGAGGTAAGTATTGTCAGTATCGTGGGTCCAGGCATTGTGGAGAGGTGGTTCAGTGTTGGATAACCCTTTTAAAGGGGTCGTCTAATCTCTCACAATGCCCCCATTGTCTGAGATGAGGCAACCCCTTTAACTTTAACCTCTTACTGACTGTGAATTTTTGTTCTTTTCACTTTCATTTTTTACCCCCCGCCTTCCTGGAACAATACCATTCATTTTTTCCATTTACATAGCTGTATATGGCTTGTTTTTTCCAGGACAAGTTGTACTTTCCAATGGTACAACTTAATATTGCACATGATACAGAGGGAAGCTGGAAAAAAAATTCCAAATGGAGCAGAGTTTGAAAAAAAAAAATGTAATTCCACTAGTTTTACAGATAATCTATAATCTATCCAAAGAAAATATGCTATGTAAAGAACAGATCTTTCGTATCACTGAGATAACTCCCATTGTTTTTCTCAAAAATATTAGATAAAGATTGAAAACACAACTTCTAGTCCACTGGTCTAAATGGACTATTGCAAAATAAGAGTCACCAACGACCACTTATAAGAGAATAAGAAAGAGGAGGTCTTAGATCCGGACTAACGTTTCTGGTGATCGGTGGCTGATTACATAATAGCCAGTCTGCCATTTTACATACATTTTTAGGGGATGAAACTTAATTTGTATGGAAGCTCACTGACAAGAGCTGATGGATCCCCAATAATTACAGCAGGGAGAGAATACGAGAAGAATATTCTGTCATAGGCTTGGATAGATCCTATTCAAACAGTTTTAGTGAAGTAAAATGTAACCACAGACTGCGACGGTCTTCTTCGTCAATACTTTCTCAGTCTTTAAAGGTATCAATTCAACCTGTTGCAATAGAAACTTTACTGTAAAGATCAGTCCTGATGTGGAGGAAATATCCAAAATTCTCTTTTAGAGGAATACCACAGTCCATGAGAGGCCAAATGGCATGTTGGTTTCTCCTCTAAGATCCTGAGAAAGAATGACAAGAAAAAAGTTGCTTCAACTCATAAAAAGAACATCGACCTCGATCAGTAAATCTGTATCCTGCAGAGGAAACAACTTCAATTACAGCCTAACTTCGTAATCGCACAAAACTGGAGCCCATCATTTTTTCTTGAAATTGAAGAAATTTAGCTCACCTCTGATAGAAGCTTAGCCAGTGGCTACATCACTTGGACTTTAATGAGGGTTGAAAATGCTATGCTAAGGTCCATGATACACAACCGTCTAGATAAGCTCCTTCAAGTTGATAGACAATATCTGCAGAAACAACTATTTGTCTTTTGTAATCGTCTATTGCAAGGTGCTCCACCTTCAGCCACCAAGGAATATTTGGTCAGATTTTACTTAATCTGAACATAGAAGGATCTTGATGTCAGGATCTAAGAACCTGCTGCTGGAGATTTGTGAACTATTTGCCAAGACCAGGCATCCAAGGCTGAGGTGAGATTGCCAAGCTCTATTATGGCAGAATGAACAGACACTGAATATGCTTGAAGAGGGTAACAATCTTACTAGGTAAAAGAGAGAAAGAACATTCAGTATAACGATGCCAGGAACACTGATGGCGTGCAATTCTTCTAATGCCATCCTGAAGCCAGCATGCCATGAAACCCATTAGATATCAGGGATACCTCCCATGGTGTACCATGCATTTGATGCCAGGGACATTCCCTAGGCCTGAAGGCATACCTGAATCTACCGTGGCATGTAACATATCAGATGCCAGGGCTACACACCAAACCTGAGTGGTAAAGTGGCAGCAGCATCAGGAGACCACAGAGTGTCCCGTTGACAGAGTGGGGAGGTGGTTGACAATACCAGTACCAGCTAAAGATGGTGGGTGAAAGAAAGAGCACTTGACATCAGATGTGTGGCATCAGGCGGGTGGCAGCATCGGAATAGTAGCTGAGGCAGGTAGCCAAAAGAAACCGTTCTCTTTTGTCAAAGTGTTGGTGTGGCACCATGGATGATCTTGTCTGATGTATCAGGCATTGGTGGGTGGAAATCCTGGCTGATCCACACCTTAATTCATCTTGACAAAGGTCAGTCTGTACACATTTTGGGTGGACAGTAGTGTTGAGCGAGCATGCTCGTCTGAACACCAGTTTGGCTCGAGCATCGCTATGCTCGGCACATCGCGTAGTTCGGCCGAATACCGCATGTGCTCAAGCACGATGCTCGAGTCAGTGTATTTAAATCTAATTTAGCCTCTATTTCTATGCAGAAGATCACTGTACAGTGGGGGAATCCCTCAGTGTGAGTTTAAGACTAAGGAGTCCCTGCTCTGACTCCATATATAGCTATGTCCATATGCATTAGAGGCAAGGCACTTAACCACTTAGCTATAATAGCTGCATAGCCAGTTACTAAAAAAAATTAAAAAAATACTAATACGTATTCCTATACAGTAGAAGTCTCATATTATTATTTTTTTTTTTAATGACTGGCTATGCAGCTATATAGTGTAGCCTGAGTTCAAATCCCATCACAAACTTTTTCACAAATAGAGGCTAAACTTAATTTAAACATTTATATAAGTTTTTAGCCAAAATATATTTACACATAAGCCGAACTAGAGTCCCGACACCCTCCCCTCTTCAGAGCAGGGGGTGCCTGGTTTAATGCTCTGGTTCTCCCATTGACTTCCATTGTGCTTGGGTGCTCGTTCAGGTCCTGCTCCAGGACCAGCTGCTGCTGGTGAGTAGTTTTTTCACTATGCGGGTGTAAAAAGCTGCTCATCAGCGACTCTAGTCTCAAGTTGCAGCTGATGGTGCTGGAATTGCTCCTACCCCCCCACTCTGCTTCAGCAGCCATGGCAGAGGAACGTGAGCCCCCCCCGGTCAGACCAGCGAGAAAAAAGGACGATGGTGCAGATAGGCAGTGGCCAACTGACTACATAGGGTGTCTCTATAGTAGTTCAGTTTGCCCTCCCTCTCAGCGGGTGTAAAAAAAGCCCCCCATTTTGGACCGGTAGCGAGGGTCCAAAAAGGTAAAGAGCCAGAAGTCATCCCTCTTCCAAATGCTGACAATTCGGCTGTCACTACATAAGCAAGTAAGCATGCATCGGGCCCTTTCTCCAAGTGACTCAGAGGGACTCCCTGCCTCTATCTCCACTGCATACTGCCACTGTGTGTCTGGGTCCTCTGCCTCGTCTTCCTCATCGCCCTGTAGCTCCTCTGGTTGCTCCTGCTACTCCTCTCCTGTCACCTGTGTATAAAAACCACCCATTTCGCTACACATTGCTTGTGCCCCAATGTCCTCCTCCTCCCTCCTGTTCAGCCCCCACAAGGCTCATGTGGCAGTGAGATATAGGTGCCACGTCTCCAGTCCCCTGACCAGCCAGATTTACCAGCATCTGTTCTGGGACATGAAGCAGTGGAATGACGTTGTTCATCCCCTAGTCCTGGCGACTGACAAATAACGTGGAGTCCTCAAAGGGCCTTAGCAAACAGCAGGTGGCACGCATGAGCTGCTACTGGCTGACATCAAAGTTACACAGGGGAGTACTCCTATCCACTTGGATAATCAAGAAATCGCTGATGGCGTTTCTCTGTTCGTATAGTCGGTCCAACATATGGAGGATGGAATTCCAACAGGTGGAAACTTCTTATATCAGCCTATGTTGGGGGATGCAGTTCTGCCGCTGCAGCTCAAGGAGGGTGAGCTTTGCGGTGTATGAGTGGCTGAAGTGCATGCAAAGTTTCTTGGCCATTTTTAGGATGTCTTGCAGATGGGTGGAAGACTTCAGGAACCGCTTGACAACCACATTGAACACGTGTGCCATGCAAGGCGCATGGCTCAGACCTCCTTGACGCAGCGTCAATACCATGTTCTTCCTGTTGTCAGTCACCATGGTTCCAATTTTGAGTTGTTGTGGAGAAAACCAGGATTTCTATCTCTTGATAAAGGACGTGGAGCATTTCCTCGCCTGTGTGACTCAGGCAAACTAGGTGCAGAACAGCATGACACTGCTATGCCCTGCATATGTGATATGCTGGAGGAGCAATGTGAATTGTCCCTGCAGTGGAGGCTGAGGACACGCTGGAGGATGAGGAGGCAGAGGAGGACATTGTCGCAGGACAAACGGCGTAAGAACGTGGAGGCAGAAGCGGCGTCACCTGACCAAGTTGCTGTTGTGGCTGTGCAGGAACCACATCCATCCCGTGGGCCATAAAGGACAGGTGTTGTCCATGACCATAGTTACAGCTACACACGTCGGCTATGCCATGCACTTTGGCAGACACCAACAGGCTCAAGGACTGGCTCACCTTCTGTATACGTGTGCAGGGCTGGTACTGCCTTTTTGTCAAAGAAATGACGGCTTGGGACTCTCCACCTCAGCTCGGCACAAGCCATCAGTTTTCTGAAAGGTGCAGAGTCCACCACTTGGAAAGGAGGGACTGCAGCACCAGCAATGGCCAAGAACACATTCAGCTTCTGCACCGTTGAATGTGTGCATGCATATTGTTGTCTCTTGGCAATCGCTTTGGTGATCCATTGCTGATGGTATGACTGATGAAGAGTAGGAGGAGCAGGAGCAACAGGATCAGCAGATGATGGGAAGGAGAGACAGCTCTCTTCGGCTGAGGTAGTAGAGCCTTGACTGCCTGAAATCAGCTGCGTGACACTGGGTGATGCAGCAGTTGCTACGGCAGGCTGGACCACCACATCAGAGCCACGGTTCTCCCAGGCCACTTTATGGTGACGCTGCATATGTTGACAGAGGGCTGTGATGCCAACATTGGCACCCTGGCGATGCTTTACCTTATGCCCACAGATTCTACAAATTGTCATGTTAACCTCCTCCAAAAACTGTCACACCGCCAGGTAGGTGATTTTACCCCCAAGACTCTGCACTGACTGACTGCTACCGCAAATCACTGCACCACTACTTTCCTAGTAAGTAGGCTACTGCGAAGCAGGTGGTCTACCCCGAGCACGTTTGGCTCCCGATCTCCCACTGTGGCCACCTTGCTGACGCCAGGCCACGCTAGCGACTTGCTGGCTCCGCCGCTGCCTCACGGGCAAGCTGCACCCCTCTTCTCCCAATGATGATGAAGCCCCTAATTCACCCGGATCCCTAATTCAATCAGCTACATAATCATCTAGTACTGTCTGCACGTCACTGATGTCCTCCTCAACTGTCTCTGGATCAGGAGCCTGACCGCTCGCAACACCAGCTCCCACGCCACTCTCCTCATCACTACTTGCCCGCCTACTGGTGGAAGCGGCGGATGTCTCCTCCACACCTGGGCTGACCAGTAGCTGCTCACTGTCCTCTAGTAGCTAGTCCTCATTGTACAGTGGAACTGAGCCCACAGCAGATAATACTTCTCTGGCTGAGGGAACAGAAAAAGGACAGAGGCAGGTTGAGGACAGGTGAGGGCACATGGCCTGCTCCCAGGCCATGCCAACTAAGGGTTGTGTCTGACGAACCCACCGACTCTTGGCTGGGGGTGTCTGATATCACTTGGGATGAAGTGGATGACTGAGAACTGGGTTGCTGGTCAAGACACGACCGCTAGATCTGTGTTTCCCAACCAGTGTGCCTCCAGCTGTTGCAAAACTACAACTCCCAGCATGCCTGCACAGCCAAAGGCTGTCCGGGCATGCTGGGAGTTGTAGTTTTGCAAAAGCTGGAGGCACACTGGTTGAGAAACACTGCGCTAGATGACACCAGAAGTTTAGGCTTCTCGCTGCGACTCCTGCTGCCACGCTCCCCTTACTCTGCTGCAACCTGTGCCTGCCTCAGAAATATTTAGGCCTCTGCCACTCCCCTGTGCAAAGCCTGGCACTTCTCTGCCTGACATACTGTTAGATCAAATAAATAAATAAAAAGGAAATTAAAACACACGAAAAAAGTCTGCAATTTTCTCACTTCACCACACAATAAGCCCTTTTTTCCCACTAATACATGCCAAAGAAGGCTTTACAATGTATAACTGCAATGCTGAACGACAAATAGGCCCTTACTTTTTTCCACTTATACACTCCACAAAAGGCTTTAGAACATATAACTGCACCGCTGAACGGCAAATATATATATTTTTGCCACTAATACACACCAAAAAGTGTTTTAGAACATATAACTGCAGCGCTGAACGGCAAATAATATATTTTTTTGCCACTAATACAAGTCAAAACATGATTTAGAACATATAACTGTACCGCGCATGGGCATATAATTCATAAAATTATATCCTTGTAACAAACCCTGTTAATGGTTGTATCAAACAGCACTTGCACCCCAATAACAAGAACGGTTTGCTGGAATTACAGAGCTCTATAATGGCAATTTGGATCCCCAGTCAGTGCAACAAGGTGTAATAGGATAGTTTCTATTACCCAGGCAGTAAACTCCCCTACTGAACCCTGTTATGCTTCAATACTGTGGAATGATTCCTCCCTATCCTTTCCCCGAAATTCAATACAGCAAAATAAAAGTTTTAAAGTATTTTATACCACTGTCCCTAGTGCCTGCTGACATCTCTCCCTCACTACATCACAGGGTTGGCTGGCTGCTAATTGGCTACATGCATGGCATTGTGGGTGATCCCACTTAAAGAACTGCTACTCCATGACAAAAAACCTCTCCCTAAGGCCTCCTGCACATGACTGTGTGCTGGCCAGGCCCGTGCTGCGGACCGCAAATTGCGGTCAAGAATGCACGGGCACCCACGATCCGTCCGTTCCGCAAAAAGATAGTTCTATTTTTTTTGCATAACGGAAGCATGGAACGGAACCCCATGGAAGCACTCCGTAGTGCTTCCGCTACGCACCACATCTCCGTAGCATCTCACAAAAGTGAGTACACCTCTCAGACTTTTGTACTGTGCTGCAGCTCAGTTTCAGGGTGTTGGCAATCTTATTATAGCCTAGCCCATCTTTATATAGAGCAAAAATTCTTTTTTTTTTAGATCTTCAGAGAGTTCTTTGCCATGCGGTGCCATGTTGAACTTCAAGTGACCAGTATGAGAGAGTGTGAGAGCGATAACACCAAATTTAACACACCTGCCATCCATTCACACCTGAGATCTTCTAATGCTAATTAGTTACTTTTGTGAGATACTGTAAGTCTGATGCACAGTAATTTTATGTATAACATAACATATTAAGTATAAATGGCGCAGCAGATGAAATGTATAAACGTTCTTATATATTAGACCACCTTTTGACAATGAGTCCATTGCACAGTAAGTCTATGGATAACAGAACAAATTAAGCATGAATGGCACAGGAGATGAACTAGATGAACACACCTATATATTAGAACGCCTGTGGACAATGAGTCTGATGCATAGTGAGCATATGTACTATCTAACAATACAGATTAAGTATAAATAGTGCAACAGATGAATTAAATAAATGTGCCTATATATTAGACCGTCTGTTGGCAATGAATCTGTTGCACAGTAAGTCTATGTATAATAGAACAGATTAAAAAAAAATGTCGCAGCAGGTGAACAAGATGCACAGGGCGATTACACTGAGCCTGCAGTCTCCTTATGCTCTTTCTACAGTGTCTAAAATCTCTCCCCACAATCTCCCTATACTGTCACTATTCAATATTGAATTAAAAGATTTGTAACACAGTGTCCCTAGTGCTTGCCACTTCTCTCCCTATGCTCAGTTCACAGTGAAATGGTGGCGACCATGCAGGATGAGGCTTTTATAGAGCTGTGACATCACAAGGAATGGCTATCTGCTGATTGCCTGGCTGCATGGCGTTATGGGTCATATTGCATTCCAGGGCTTCTTACTTTCACTTTCTAACACATGTAGCCACCATTTTAGAGAAAAATAAAATGGTCATTACGTACCGGTAATGTTGTTTTCCGGAGTCCATGACAGCACCAGGAGAGAGGGATCCACCTCCCAGGACAGGAAACCAACAGGTATAAATCTTCAAAGACGCCCCTCCTCCTCAGTGGTTTTCATAGACGAGACAAAGGACATCTTCAATACTTCTGGACCAGCTCCTTCCCATGCTTTCCGGCTATTATCCCAGTTTAGTATCACAGTAAAAAACTTTTTTTTTTTTTTTTTCTGCACACCCGTGATGTAGAACCAACACCAAGAGAACAGAGTGTAAAGTAAAGTGAAACGGAAAAAAAAGGGGGGGAATTAAAGTCGTGCTGTCATGGACTCCGGAAAACAACATTACCGGTACGTAATGACCATTTATCCCTTCGTCCTATGACAGCACCAGGAGATATCCCAGAAAGTGAAAAATCAGGGGGGCCCACAGCCTGAAGGACTTTACGTCCAAAAGAAAGATTAGACACTTCCGACAGGTTTAACCTATAGTGTCTATAGAAGGTGGAAGCAGAAGACCAAATGTAGCATCCCCAAGTCAGAGCAATGTGTGGAACTAACCTGGGGAATGCCAGTGATGGAGAGGCCGGCACGCTGTTCCTCTGGGGCACTCTCTGGGTTCTGAAGGGACACAGCCAGGTGCAATGTGAGGTGCCCTTGGTGTTGTAGTTTAACGTGCCTATGGCTAAGTCCCTGATGTTTCGTGACGCCAGTGCCAGTAAACGGTGGCACACCGTATTTATAGTAGGAATAATAGAGGTGCAGACTTGTAGCTTGAAAACAGAATTCCAACTTTACTGAAACAGTGGAAATACAGCAGGCAACCTCTTACAACAGTTCTTGTTGCAGACAATAGACTTTTGTACAGTCGCAGTTACAGCAGGCTTACATCCAGCAAGGTAAAGTAGAGGGTAAAATAACAGGACTTTGAATTGCAGGTGAACCTTACTTTCTTCCTGGCTTGTCCTGACTGGCAATTAATCTTCAAGGCCCCAATGCCCTACTTCTGGCTTATATCCTTGAATCTCCAGTTTGCAGTGTACCTCCTCTTGACATTTCAGTACCTCTTGCTCTAGGGATTGCCTCTGCTTGACTTCTGCTGACTTGCTTAGGCCTGTGACATGTGGCCTTCACAGACTCCAGGGTCTGCACTAACACTAGCCTGCCTTGGCCTAGCTATATATATATCCCTGCTCACCAGTTCCCCTAGTGGTCTAACACCTACATCACAACCCTCACATTGCTGCAGGCAATTATATGAAACACTTAAAGGAACATAACAGATTGGTAGTAAACGGGTATTAAAGTGCCCGTATACTGCACATGTTGCTGCTCTGCAAATTTCTTGAATAGAAACTTCCGCTTTCTCTGCCCAAGAAGTTGCTACTGCTCTCGTGGAATGGGCCGACCAACCAGACGGGACAGGTTCCTGCATAGAAATATACGCCAAAGAAATAGCCTGTTTGATCCAACGGGCCAGGGTACCCTTACTAGCTGCTTTCCCTTTATTTTGGCCTGAATGTAAGACAAACAAAGAAAAACATTTCCTCCAGGATTTGGTAGCTTCTAAGTACTGTAGGACACCATTCCTAACATCCAGGGAATGAAAATCTGCCTCCTCCTCATTCCTTGGATTCTCATAAAAGGAAGGAAGGATCACCTCCTGGCTTTTATGGAACTCCGAGACTACCTTGGGTAGGAAAGCCGGGTCTGGTCTAAGCCGTATACAATCATCCTGGAGGATAGTATAAGGCGGGCTAATGGAAAGCGCTTGTAGCTCACTAATTCTCCTGGCAGATGTAATTGCCACTAGAAAAATACATTTTAAGGTCAGGAACTTAATTTGTAGAGAATCTATAGGACTAAAAGAAGGCTTTACTAAGGCTCTTAGTACTAGGTTGAGATACCAAGGGGGGTGGGTCCTGAAATTCTTTGCAGGGATACTCCTGGATAACGATTTACAGAATCTTATAACCCAAGGGTGACATGCTAGCCTGTAATCGAACAGCACACTGAGTGCGGCTATCTGAACCTTGATAGTACTTAACACAAGGCCCTTCTTTACCCCTCACTGCAGGAATTCTAAAATTCTGTTTAATTGGAGAGGACAAGAGGTGCTCGGAGGGATGCCTAGATACTTAAAAAAGGTAATCCAAGTTCTAGCGTAGATATTGGTTGTTACCGGCTTCCTACTTAACAGCATGGTAGCAACTTCTTACTCAGAAAGACCTCTATTTAGCAACAGGCGAAGTTCAAAAGCCACGCCGTCAAATGGAGCCTTTTCACCGGGGGGTGCACTATAGGACCCTGAAAAAGAAGATCCGGGATTTCCGGGAGAACTCACGGATCTGCCGCTGACATCACCCTTAGCCAATAGAACCACGCTCGACGTGGCCAGAAGGGGGCAATCAAGATGACTTTGGCCCTGTCCTCCCTGATTTTCTTGAGGACTCTCGGTATCAACTGAAGAGGAGGGAAGGCATTCAAAAAACCCTGACATCTATTGCCTCTGGCTGATCTCCGGCAGACAGGGAATAGAATCTCTTTACCTTCCTGTTCTCTCTGGTAGCAAACAGATCTATTTGAGGTATACCCCATAATCCGACTATATTGTTGAAGACAGAAGGGTTCAGAGACCACTCCCTCTGATCCAGAGATCGGCGACTCAGAAAATCGGCTTTCCAATTTTCCGCACCCCTGATGTGGAGGGCAGAGAGGGACAAGGCTACCGTCTCCACAAGGAAAAAAATCTGAACCGCCAGGGACCGCCTGACCGGGTACCTCCCTGATGATTCAGATAAGCTACGACTGACGTATTGTCGGATAAGATTCTCACGTGTCGACCCTTGATCAGAGGGAGCAGTCTCCGAAGGGCCAGAAAAACTGCCATCAGTTCTTTTAGATTTGAAGAGCTGTCCAACATCTGGCAGTTCCACAATCCTTGAAGCAAGGTCTCTCCAATATGAGCTCCCCACCCCACAGGCCTGGCGTCCGTGGTAACTGTGAGGGGATCTTCGATCCTCCAAGGGACTCCCTGCTCCAAGTTTTCTATTGACAGCCACCACTTCAGTGTCTGACAAGTCCGGGCTGATATTAAAATGTTGTTCTCCAGGTCTTCTGTAGCCAATTCTCTAAGATCTTCTCCTGAAGGGCTCTGTAATAAATCTTAGCCCATTGGACCGCTGGGATACAGGCGGTCAAGGTTCCCAGTATTGACATCGCCTTCCTTATGGATACCCCTGGACTGTTCATCAGGGTGTGAATCACTGACCTTACTTTCTATACCTTTTCTGAGGTTAAGAAGGATTTCTGCACTGTTGAATCCAGCAAGATTCCCAGGAAACATTGTTTCTTTTCTGAAATCAATCTTGACTTCTCTCTGTTCAGGATCCAGCCCAGGGTTGTCAAGATTTCTATCACCTGCTGGACCTGAAACAAGCATTTCTGGTAAGACATTGCGACAATCAGAAAGTCGTCCAAGTACGGGACAAATAGGATATCCTTTTCCCTGATATGGGCTGCCATTTCTGAAACTAGCTTCATGAATATCCTTGGCACCATTGAGATTACGAAAGGAAGTACCTGGAATTGAAAGTGCTTCAGCTCCCCCTGGAATCTCAAGGCCACTCTGAGGTACTTCTGGTGCCCTGGAAAAATTGGAAGGTGATAATAGGCATCTTTGATGTCTAAAACCGCCATAAAACAGTCCTTGTAAAGAAGCTGAGTTACCGTCTTCACCGTCTCCATTTTGAACCGCTGATATAATAGGTATCTGTTTAAAGACTTCAAATTTATGATAGTACTGTATTCTCGAATAGAGTGGAATAATAGCCTCTGCCTCTTTCCTCGTCCGGTCACTGAATGAGAGCCCCTTTTTGAATGAGTTTCAGTACCTCTTCTTCTAGCGCGGCTTGTGTTGAATGGTCCACTTGTGTTATCCTGAATCGCTCTGGAGGGGAATTTTTGAACTCTATCCTGAATGCTTTTTCCATTGAGCGCAAGATCCATGCACTGTTTTATATCTTTGACCAGGCTGGGGGAAGGATTGTTTGTAGTCTTCCTCCCACCCTGGCATCATTGGGAGCTGCCTTTTTTTTGGGGGGTCCCTAGATTGATTTTTAAACAGGAGCCCCTTGGATCGGGAAAACTTCCATCTATCATTTCTATTTGCCGGACTCCTATTCCTATCCCTGTTACCTCTGTTCCTTTGGGGAAAACGGTCCTGTTTACTGAAACGATGACTGAAAGGAAGATGGAAATCCCTTCTTTTTATTTCCTGCCTTTTCCAATATGTCATCTAGTGAGGAACCAAACAAATATTTCCCTTCACAAGGTATACCACACAAACGACTTTTAGAGGCCACATCCCCTGACCAATTCTTGAGCCAAATAGCTCTACGGGTGGAATTGGCCATGGATGAGGCTCTAGCGGACAACCTCACCGCATCTGCAGAGGTGTCTGCCAAAAAGTCAGCTGCTTTCCCAATGGCTTCGACCGATTCTAGTAATTTATCTCTCGGGGTTTTATCACGGATCTGAGTTTCCAGCTGTTTGATCCACCGAATCTGTGCCCTAGCCGTACAGGTGGACGTGATATTAGGCTTAAAGGATGCACCTATGGATTCCCATGTCCTTTTTAAAAAGGTGTCAGCTTTCCTGTCCATAGTATCCTTTAGATTGCCCAGGTCATCAAATGGCAGAGAAGACTTTCTCGATACCTTTGCTATGGGTACGTCTATTTTTGGCGCTTTGTCCCATAAGGAACATTTACCTTCTTCAAAAGGATATTTTCTTTTTATTACTGATGGGATAAAGCTTCTTTTGTCCGGATGCTTCCACTTCTTAGTCATCATGGCTTCCACATTCCTATGGATAAAGAAAGACCTATTTTTCTTAGTCTGCAAGCCCCCAAATATTATGTCCTGAATTGAGCGGACCTCTTTAGCTTCTTCCAGATTCATGGTTGCCCTCACGGCCTTGACTAACTGATCTACTTCCTGCACCGGAAAAAAGGGCCTACCACTACATTCCTCATCTGAGGATAATGTAATGGACTCCCTTTTGCCACTCTCTAGACCGCCTTCTGAACTAAAGAGATCCGACAACTCCACAGAACAGGATGTGTTATCTTTCGCGCTCTTACGTCTACGTTCTTTGCTTGACCTAAGGTTCAATTCTTCTCTAATCATTTTCTTCATACATTTGACCATGCTAGGGGATTCATCTGCTATGGTACTCTCAATACATCCTTTACATAGTGGTTTAGTGTATGAAATGTCTAGTTTGGCCTTACATATACTACATTCTTTGTGACACGTTTTTGTTGTGGCTTTTTGGGGCTTTTCAATTCCTCCCTGGAATTTTAACAAACAGAAAATCAGGGTCTTATAAAAGGGTAAAAAGCAGGTTACTTACATATCTTCAGGCCCATTCCCAATCCTACCATAGGTGCAGGGGTAACTGGGTCCTTAGGGTTCTCTCCAGAACTCTCCATGCTGGCAGACGTCCCTATTTCCCTGGATCTGGAAGATCCCAGCAAAGATCACAGGGGAGGCTGGCTGGATACTTTCACTACAGCAGGTTGCACATGGAACGCCAGACAGAAGTCATCTATTGTCCATGCTCTGCTCTGGACGCTCTGCGCTGTTTAATTTTCAATTTTGCTGCCTTCCAGTTAAGCACCGTCCCCTCTCCGATTCACTGGGTTCTACTTCCTGGATGCGGCTGCCTCGTGTCGCTCGCGTCCTCCTGCCTGCTGCCGATACTTGCTTACTGGATTCCCACTATTCAGGTACCCAGTGGAGAGGATTAGAGGGAGGTGGGGGTGGTAGAGAAGGCCTCCCGCTGTGTTCAGCATGCCGTCCTCTTCCAGGTGTGTGTAGCGGGGACCTCACCCGGCGCACACCTCTCCAGCCACTTGGTTAATGTGAATTGAACCTGCTTCACAAATGACTAGCAGTGCTCACAGTAAGAGATATCACCCAAGACTTTTCTCTGTATATTTTAGAAAAAAGAACGATTCGTTACCACGAAACATGGGGAAATTCAGATTCGTGGCAAATCGATTTTTTCATGAAATTCGGATCAAAGTCAATTAGTTTCACTCAATACTATACACAAACATGAAATATCAGAACATGAAACTGATGATTCACAGACCAGAGACACCTGCAATTAGAGGAATTGTTAAACTAAAAAGCTTAGAGATCCGAAGTCAGGAATCTATACATAAATGAAGAGAACAATGAAGCAGGGAGGCAACTGCATATCTGAAATTATCCTGAAAATTGGATCACCATCTCACAATGCATGTGCAGCGTTTGGGTGCAATGTGTGAGTGCAGTGGGCCGATGGGTGTAGTAGTTGGTACTCATGGTTTAGCAGAACTCCCTGGGCCTGCGTGCAGTGATGGGAAGGATAGCACCGGATTCCTTCTGGGCACACTCTAGTGTTGAGGGATCTCGTGCCAGATGTTAGTTGAGGTACCCTTGATGGTATGAGTTTTAGGTGCAGGAAAGGAAGGGTCCCTGATGTACGTAATGCCAGCACCCTTGGGTGCAAATAAAGTGTAGAAATAAAGAGGAGTCAGTTCTTATAAATACCTGGAACTTTTACTGGTAATCAATTGCCTTTAGGTAGATGTACAGGTTCATGGACATGGCAGAGGTAGTTATAAACCATATAAAGCATATTCACTTCAGATCTCACTTGTCCTGCCATTCCAGGTGACAGGCTCAGTTGTGGTACTAACAGGCTTCCTTTAGTTGGTATGAGAATCCTCTATCTGTGCTCACTGGGCAACTGGTCCACTTGCTAACAGCCAGGTACTAGATATAATACATTTCTTAGTTTGATTTCTGCAACCGACAGGGCGGTTCTCCCAAACGGCAGGCATCAATCTTCTTCTCCATTCTTTGGACTGGTTACCATCTAAAACAGATCCACACATCTATAGAGGAGTGTGGTGACAAACAACTTTGCGCTTAGTTGTCTGGCTTTGTCCAGGTGCTTGAAGTTTCCCCCGTTCACTGGGTGCTGTGGAGTCCATAAGCTAAGAATGCTGCTATCTCCACTAGACTTGCTCAAAATCCCAGTTTACTCTGGTCTGTGCTAGGTAGCTTTCGATATCTTTTCCCTCAAAGTCTGTCAGCCTGGCCAGAGCCAAGGAAGCTAAAGTGGTAGCTACATGGGGGACTTGACTTTCCAGATAACTTGTCTAGATTACTCACCCCCTTAACTTACTTTCTTTGTCTGGCCTGTCTCTTTATATATGGGATGTACCAGCACCATCTAGTGGTGGCTAGGGTGTAGTGTAGTTTACCAGCCTGTGAATAGGAATTTACAGCTACATACTCACAGCATATAAAGACATGCTTAAAGATACAGGGCCTCACTACTGTCACAGAGTGGTACACTACACATGGATTGTATATACTCCAGGCACCATCTTACATTGTATGGCCTCTATATATTGCAAGCACCATCTCACATTGCATGGCCTGTACGTACTCCATGGAACATCTCACATTGCATCACCCGTATATACTTCAGGCACCATTCACATTGCATGGCCTTTATTTATTGCGGACAACATTTCACTTTGCATGGCCTGTATATCCATCCCTCACATCCCACATTGCATGGTCTGTATTATATTGCAGACACCATTTACACTACATGGCCTGAAATTATTCCAGGCATTATTCACATTCTATGGACTGTATTTTCTATAGGCATAATTTCATATTGCATAGTCTGTACTTACTTCAGGAACAATATATTATAACATAGCATAACTTGAGCCAATACACATATTCATAGCAGGCACCACATCATATTGCATGGCCTATACTTACTACACGAGCAATACACATAGTATAACCTGAACCAATACACACTAAATGGCTTGTACTTACTGCAGTCATCAATTACACATTGCATATCCTATACTTAGTGCAGGAACCATTTCACATTTCCTGGCTTGTACTTGCTGCAGGAACCAGACCCAATTACATGGCTTGTACTTGCTGCAGAGCAAAATTTACATTCTGAACTTGATGTAAGAAAAAAACAAAACAAAAACACAACCAACCATACTGCGTGCTTTGAACTTGCTGCCAGAGAACCCCTAGCAAACTATATGCTCAGTTTCTGATCAGCTGTTTGAGAAGGCACCAATGCACACAGTAGCACAGGGCTGTACAATGTATAGTGGCTATGCTTGGTACTGCAGCTTAGCCCCATTCCCTCCAATGGGGCTCAGCTGCACCTAGGCCACGTGACTTATGAACATGAAATCATATTGCCTAGGCAAAGCTGTGAGAAGGCTGCGGCACTACCGCTTTCTAAAACAGCTGATTAATGGGGGCCCGGGGTGTCAGACCCCCCACCTATCAATTAAAAAATATTGGAAAACCCCTTTAAGAATTAGCATAATTCATAACTATTGCTATATGAACCCCAAAGGTTAGATCACCAGTAAAAAATTCTTATAAACCCCCTTTCTTTTAGTATTCTAGGTGTACTGGTCCTAGGCTGGAGACTAGGTGACAGGCACAAACTATATTTGTGGTCGGGGCTTAAACATGAAGGAATGACCCCTACCTACTGGATACCTAAAAGCGGTTAGAATTATGCCGGAACCGCGACGCTGAAGGTACGCCTGAAGGGGGGCATCCCCTGGTGTGAGATAGTGAAAGTAAGGGTGGGTAGGGTGGGTACACTGGAGACGACGTTCACTGTGGGAGGAAACGCCCGGCCAGATATAGTCATCATCGCCCCTCCCACAAACACAGGCCAATGAATCGGCCTTAACACTTGTGGTCGGGGCTTAAACATGAAGGAATGACCCCTACCTACTGGATACCTAAAAGCGGTTAGAATTATGCCGGAACCGCGACGCTGAAGGGACGCCTGAAGGGGGCCAAAAAGGACACAAACTCGATCAAAGAGCTTTATCACAACCTCCTATTGCGATTTCGCTGCCAACGAGCGATCTGCAGCCAGGGTAATGGGATCGGAAGTAGTGAAGCGTACCGAGGCATTGTGGCACCGTAGACGTCCGCTTCAGGAAACTTGTGAAAGAGAATTAGCTCGGGACAGGGCATCGGCTGCTATATTTTGGATTCGGGTACATGAACGTGTGTAATGAATTTGGTGTAGTAACTAGCGAAGCACCTGACACCTAACAAAAGATATCAGTAGGACCAAGCCGTTAATCAAATCTCCATGACCGCGACATTGACATAAATATACACCATGTAACCAGCCCATGCCAACCCCCTGCATGCACAGCCGCCATTATAGGATAAAGTTCAACCAACGCTGAAATCTGTGGAACCCGGGATCAACCAACCTCACTCGTCCACCCACCAGCTAGCCAGTGGGGGCCAAAAAAAGGCAGCAAAACCTGAGCTCGACGTGACCTCAGGAAACTAGGAGAATTACTGTATACCTCTGGAATAAAAGAGAAATACCATACCAATGCCTGAGAAAGTGGTCCCACATGGAAAGTCAGCAATCGCCTGAACATCAAGGCATATATAAACACTTGATCCTGGAGAGATAAACGCAAGAAACCCTTTAATCTTTACCAATGCCACTAATGTGGTATCATGGCGAACTGATGAAATAACAAGTCGAATACGTATGCGTAAAAAACGTGCGTCAAGCATAACCCTATTCAGAGTCTGGCGCCGAATCCGCAGTGAGGACCAACATCCTAACAGTGCCCCTATACATATGTATATATACACATATACACATAAACTATACACACATATGTTTTTTTTTTTTTTTTAAACTAACACTGGAGCCTGAACTCACACTCTGCCCCGCACTTCCAGCTGTGGCCACATAGAGGGCGCCAGAGCCACAACTATGCGTGTCTGTGGAACCCAGCCAGCAGATCAGAGCGAGGGGCAGAGGTGAGTGCAGGACTGAATAGTGCAGGAAGAGATACTGACTAAAACAGACACCGTGCATGCTATGCACCCCACCTCACTAGTAGCTCTGCGTGAGGAAAACACATGACAGCCGGCTGCAGAGCAGAGTGAGGGGAAGAGGTGAGTGCACGCCTGAATAGTGCGGGAAGAGAGACTGACTAAAACAGACACCGTGCATGCTATGCACCCCACTAGTAGCTCTGCTTGAGGAAAACACATGACAGCCGGCTGCAGAGCAGAGCTGAATACATGGTCGAGTGACCCCAGTAAGCGACTCCTGTGACATGCTTTCCACATAGAGTAATCTCACACTAAAGCTATACTAAGAAGCCTAACATACCCTTACTAGAACACTAGACTCAATGTCCCTTCCCCATAATAAATGTATGTTTTTTTTTTTTTTCTTTTTTTTTGACATTTCATTAAAGTCACACACCCTCTTTTTTTTTTTTTTTAAAACACACACTCTTCCTGAACCTTACTACTCCCCCTTGCTGAGTGAATTCACCTGTGCACCCCCTGGATAGAAACAACATGCTGAAGCTTAATTAGTCCGCCCCTCCCCCCCCTGCCTGTGTAACAGCACAGCGGCCTGTGCAATACTTTATCGAGCGGGCACACGCTGTGCCCTGCACCCTACGTGTCATGCCACGTGGGGAGAAGAGCGTGTCTCCCTGGAAGACCGCTCCAGTGCGGTGCTGCTCCCCCTTACCAAGGGAGCTGACACACCGCCGGCCGGACTTAAAGCAACGATGCTGCTAAATGAGGCAGCTACGTATCTGGACCGTAGAAAGTCAGGGCCTGGAACTGCCGTGTAGCGCTGCACCCTTGTTGCTCCCTGAGGACAGTATTTAGAGCTCCCACACCATACGCTGGAGACGACGTTCACTGTGGGAGGAAACGCCCGGCCAGATATAGTCATCATCGCCCCTCCCACAAACACAGGCCAATGAATCGGCCTTAACACATGTATTCATTCATTATTTTTCGTTTAAACAGAGGGACAGCAGTTTTTTTTTCTGTCAAAACCTCAAGTTATACTTACTGTCTGCACAGGACCCCAATAGCATTCTGCTGCTGAACAATTGCAGATTTATCTTTCAAATGTTGCATTATAGCAAAAGTATTTTACAGCAATAACATCCTTTTTATGCCAGTAAAATTAAACACAAATTACAGACAGAAATATTACCGCCTTTCCTGTATCATTATATTGCTGGTAGTGGGTGAAATAATCCCATTGCAAGTTTGCAACGTGTACCTTAACCCTTTAAGGGCCCTGGGATTTTTAATTTTTGCGTTTTTGTTTTGCGCTCCATGCCTTCCAAGAGCCATACATTTTATTTTTCCGTTCACATAGCCATATGAGGGCTTGTTTTTTGCGGGACAAGTTGTAATTTCCAACACCACCATTTAATATCACATATGATGTAGTGGGAAGCAGGAAAAAAAATTCCAAATGGGGTGAAATTGCAAAAAAAAAAAGCAATTCCACCACAGTTTTACGGGTTTTTAAATTCCGACGTTCGATGTGCGATAAAACTGACCAGTTAGTTTTATTCTACAGGTCAGTACGAATATGTTGTGTTTTGATAGTGAAAAAAAAATTTAAAAGTGGGAAAAAATCTGTTTTCTATTATAGGCTAGAGCTCCATAGGCAATACTATGCAGCAGCCTTGTGTCATTGACAAAGACACAGGCTGCTGCATACATGCTCCAGCTCCTCCGATCGCCACACGGGGGAGCCGGAGCAAAACCGAAAGTGAAACCTCGGCATCTGAGGGGTTAAATTTCCACGATCGGCATTACTGAAGGTCACGGACATTAGCCGCGGGTGTCTGCTTCAAGAAGCAATCGGCCACCCGCAGGGACCTGACTCATGACATACAGCTACATCATGGGTCATAAAGGGGTTAACAGTAAAGAAAGGTCTTTTTTGAACCTGCGTTTTTATGAATAATTGTTTTTATTAAGTGTTGTAAGTATTACAAGCATACTAATGGTAATCAGTTAGACATGGGTGTACAATATCAAGTTATCAATGAAGATTATTGAAAGCAATATGACACTGTATCATAGTATCACTTCTTGTATGTTTGGAGGATCTAATGATTTCTAGTGGAGAGTTATTACTAACTTAGCACTTAATAAGATGTGACCTACAAGGTTTCTGTGGGATAGCAAAAATTGCCTTATACCCAGGGATAAAAATGCCAGGTCCGGGGAGGGCGCAATGGAAGCCAGAGAGATTTGAGAAATCAGTGTTCACACCATAGGATATGGTGCAAAGTGCCACTATGACTGCACTCCCTCCAGCAACAAGCAGATATTCCCGGGTATATGCAACTTGGTCTTTGAGGAGTAAAGTACCACCTCAAGATGGTCTTAACCCCTGCCTCATAGTGAGTGACACATTTAAAGTTGGAAGATAGGAATCTGACAGCTCTGGTCGACTACTCCTCTGAGTAAGACCTCACAAAATCGGATTCCCAAGCTAGAATAGGTTTAGATTTAACAAATCTTGTCTTGTCGCCTAGTAAGTCATAGAGATATCTTGTGGTTTGTTTTTTAAACAATGAGGGGTTCTGGTATAATCTCATAATGTCCGTGTTGACATTAGGGGGAGATTCGAGGAGTGTGCCAAGGTAATGTCATACCCTCATGCAGCTATAAAACTCGCTATGAGGGAGTTGAAAAGAGTCATGGTCCATGGAGTGTTGTGAAAGGAAGCTCAGAGTTCTTCTGTACGATCTGGGCAATTGTGCCTTGCGCCACATAGAAAAGTCCAAACCCTGAATAAACTTCACCAGGACATGAGTTGAGGCATGTTTAGAAACAAGAGGTCCTTGTTCCCCATAAGAGTTATGGAAATGTGAACATAAAGTCCCATCGTGGGTTACTGTCAACAAGGTGGCTTTGGAAGAAGCGGGCTTCCACATGGCCTGGAGAAGATAGCCTTTCAAACAGCCCCCCTCAAGCACCTCCAATTCGATCTGGACCCAGGGTTTATCAGAAGAAGTGCCACCACTCTCTGAGGAAGGATAGACCAATAGCCTTATAATAATATTTTATTGAAGGGAGGACTATGCCCCCAGCCCCACATCTCCACATCATCAATGGTTGTGCAATCCTAGGACCACCAGATTTCCAAAGGTACACATTAAGGTGGGTTTGACCCATCTTAAAAATGGCTCAGCGAGAGGAATAGGGAGAGGCCAAAAGATATATATCAAATTAGGCATCATTTGAAAGGAAGCGACTTTACCCACCCAAGATATATCCTTCATGGCAAAACTTGCAAAATCATGGTCTAGAGTGGAGAGAAGGGGTTCATAATTATGTCTATAAAGGAGAGAGCAAGGAGTGGTATGCTTAATTTCTAAGTATATCAACTCGATAGTCTGCCAGTCTAAGGTGTAAGAGACTTGAAGATGCATCAACTGAGTAGGAGAGATGTGAAAGGGAAGAGCTTGAGATTTTGATTCATTAACCTTATAATATGACAATGAGCCAAAGTGGGATATTACTGACAAAGCCTTTTCTACGGATTGGATTTGAAAAGGTAAGTATAATATCATCTGCATATAGTGATATAGTGTGAGTAGTGGATCCTATAGTGTAACCCTGTATGCCCTCTATATTCTGTATATGTTGTGCTAGGGGTTCCAAGGCTAAAATAAATATCAGGGGTGACAGCGGGCAAACTTGACGTGATCTATTTGAGATTGGAAAGCTATTGGAAATCACCTCATTCACAAATACTTTTGCGGACGAGGCTGAGTATAAACTAGAGATTGTCATGGCTCAGCGGGTGTGGACCCACTGTGCCACTGACTGGCTATACTCTCGAGGGGAGTATCTAAGCAACTACCTGGTATTCACTAGAGCCTCTGATGGTGAGGATGGGCTCAAGCCATTAGGGTAGTTGTCAGGGGCTATTCCAGAGCAACTACCAAGTCAGTGGCAGCTGGTCCAGGTAGACCAGAAGATATCTGAGTAGGTACCAGAAGTACAAGCGTAGTCAGGCGGGCAGAGTCATTACCAGCAGCAATGGTGCAGGACCAAAGGATGAGGCAGAGACATAGTCAGACAGGCAATAGGTTAGGTCAAGGCAGGCAGCACAGGAACAGGTCAGGCAATCCGAGTTGGCAACAGGAGCATCAAAGCAAGCAGGCAGGGATCAGACGATAAGCAGAGTCCAGGAACGAAGTATAGATAAGCAGCACCAGTAGTTATCAGGCTCTTTAGCAAAGGGCAAGGACCTTAACACTGAGGCATCTGGGAAGAGGGCTAAGCCACTTAAATACCTGCAGAAGAGCCAGGGTTGGTCAGCGAGGTCACATGACCCAACCCAGCCAGCCTAGGGAGTGATGCGTACCGCCCCTAGAGCAGTGTAACATGAAACCAGATGTAATCATGCTGTGAGTAGGCTGACTCAAAGCTGTGTAATCGAATCCTCTGAAGCACAGCACACATTCTGACAGAGCCCAGGACTGCAGCAGTAGGTGGGGCAACAGTGGTGTCCCACAACTACTGTTACAGAGATTGCATTGACAACAGGGCCGTGAAAGCCCATTTCCCCAAGGACCAAAAAATCAAACAGCCAATGGAGGTGGTCAAACACCTTCTCAGCATCCAAAGTCACCACCAAGAGAGGTGGGATTTGGAATAATAGCTAAATAAATCTGATATCCTATGGGTGTTGTCACCCTTTAACGAAACCCGTCTGGTCGTCTTTAATAAGTGAGGGAAGGATGGAGGATAATCTAGAGGCGATTAATTTAGCAAATATCTTAATATCCAAATTAAGTAGGGAAATAGGTCTAAAGTTCTGGGGGACATCACTGGAGTCATCACCGGGTAACGGTTTAAGGAGCGTGATTATCCATGCTATTACCATATGCGAGGGAAAAGGGGTGCCCATCATACTCTTTTGGAACATAGGTAACAGGTGGGCTATTAGTGTTGATTAAAATTGTCTTTAATATTCGTTAGATAATCTGTCGGGGCCTGAGGTTTTCCTCAGTGGAAGGGACAGGATCAATTTCTTGAGCTCTGGTTCAGTGAGAGGAGCATTTAAACTATCGAGTTTAGAGGGTGTAAGTGAGGGCAACGAGGGTTTCGACAAAAAGTCTGCTACTAATGTAGAGCAATTATCAGGTAGAGTGACAGTGTCCTTAAGGTAATATACTGTAGGTTCATATAATAGAGACAAAACTGTTCTAGAATTTATCTGGGTTTCATTACAGGGAATATGTCAGAAAATCTAACTATATGTAACCCAGTCCAGGGCTACATAGTGCTGCCTAACACAACGCAAAACATACCTGTCTTTGTATTCTGTATATTTCCACAGTGCAGAAAATTCACTTTTATTCATATGCAAATGTTATCTCAAGGTGCCCAGTGGGTCATGAATAACTGTATAGGGGCCCAGGCACGCCTTCTACCGGAGACAAAGCCCTCCTCTTTTCTTGTTCCCTGTACCTCCCCTTGCTCCACCCAGCCTGCCCCCTCCACTGTGACGTCACAATCCTCCTTCGGCTCTGGCTGACTGCTGAACATTTTCCTTCACCAAAATTAACTGTTGGTGCTTGTTAGAATGATAGTTGGCGTTCTTTAGGACCGTATACATTAACTAGGGTGTAGATTATGGGCATCAAGTACCATGTTCTGGGACGTGGCAAATGTTTCCATTTTTGTCTCAATATGTAAACTTCTATCCTCCACTTCTTGCACCGTAACACATATAGGGTGGATTAGAGTAGCAATATCCTGGTGCAAGAATGATGTGAGCGCCAGTAGCATCTGCTTTAGCTTTTCCTCTGAAGGAGGTTTATCTAATGTGGGGAAACTGAAAAAGGAGTCAATGGATAAATAAAGACATATATCCTCATCTGACGGAGCACTGACCTGAGCATATTTAAAGCTATCTAGCCGCGCGCCGCAGTCTCTGCTTCTTGGGGCTAGTAGAAGGGGAAGCTGCTTGTTTTCCTGTTTGGGTGCCATGTTGTACAGTCTCCCGCACCATAGAAAAGGACCTGATATCATCTGGAGCCTTTGGGAACTAAGGAGTGGAGTGCTCCAAGGAGAGAGGAAAGTCCAGGTGTGCCAGTGGTGAGGCCGAGAAAGGGGTTTGCACTGGAGACATGCTACGCACCAAGGTAGGAGATGCAGCCTTGCTGTTTGAGTCAACTCCATATCAGGTTTTCTCTTTCTCAAAATATAACTCCAGGTTGGAGCTGTTAACTCTTGGTATTTGTCGCTTGGTCCTATCCATGGAGTCAGAGGGTGAACCGGATGTTTAGTGAGGTGTCAGGAGACGGAAGTCTTGCTGTGGAAAATGTTGTACTGGAGTGGGAGGTAATGGCAGATCCCTCTACCAACCTACCCTCCATTCCGTAAAAATATAGGCTCATAAAACACTTTAAAGAAACATGCATCAGCAAGTTACACTTTGCTGAAACAACCAGCTTTCCTCAATTCTTTTACCTCACGCATTTGAGCATTCTGGGTGAGATATACACCCCCTCCAGTACTTTACCATAAATAGTGGTGCGGTGAATAATTTAGAAAATGTATTTTCTACATTTCCGATTGACCTTTTTGTAAGCCTGGAAAATGTTTTCAGAACCCACCACCTTCAATGCTTTAAACCAGGGATGCTCAACCTGCGGCCCTCCAGCTGTTGTAAAACTACAACTCCCACAATGCCCTTCTGTAGGATAAAAGCTGTAGTCTGTCAGGGAATGATGGGAGTTGTAGTTTTGCAACAGCTGAAGGGCCTGAGGTTAGCTATCCCTGCTTTAAACGGTCTTTGTTTTTGTCTTATTATGTTTAGTACGCCCCTTTTTAGCCACATTAGTTTCCTTTTGTAAATATACATTTTGTTGCCTGTGGGTATAAACGTACTACTTCTTTTAATATCTCTTTAAAAAAACTCCTCTTTGGTATTGCCAGGACATGTTCCCAGTATACAAGACTGAGTTGTTCCCTTAGTCGAAGGAATTTAGCTTTTCTGGGTTATTGTGGCTCCATTTTGTAGGACTTTATTGATGATTATATTGAAGCTTACCATTAGAGATGAACGTAGTTTTCAAAAATTCTATTCGGACGCTTTGCCGAATTTTTATTTTTTTATTTTTATTTCATCCAAATTAATTTGTGACGAAGTGCATTAAAAATGTGCTATTTCCCGGCTGCAGGGAGTGTGTATATCGGTGTACATCACTGTGCATTGCATAAACATGCGTAGATAGTCCACTGTGGTAGTGAAAAAGTTACTGTGCATCAGTATGATAGGCAGTTGACAGGTGTCACTCTTAGAATCAGTTCACACATCACTTATTTGGTCAGTTACGGGTCTAAAACTGACCAAATAACTGAAGTGTGAATGCAGCCTTAGAGGTAAATGTTAACGTCATGTATAGAGGACTTAACTATGCAGTGGCCCAAGATTCTACTATAGATTGAAAGAGAACTCTCCTTTTACACCATCTGATGATTCCACGTAGATTCCTACAGAACCAGTTCAGTTATACACTGATACAAGTAGAGGGTCCATAACAGAGTGAAGAGAGTGTCAGCAGTGAGTTTTTGTTGACGTCACTGTTTATTTTTCCCTTCTTCTGATCCGTCACAAGAACAACCCCCAAAAAATCCTGTCTTTTGAGCATTCTCCTTCACATGGTCAGCATTTGATCAGTAATTGATCAGTATTGCTGAGGCCAAAAAAATTACGGAGTGGATCAAAAACAGAGATGACACGTGATTGGAACATTTGCATGTCTTCTATGATTTGTAGCCACCATTGCTTTTGGTTTCCAAATAATGAACAAATCCTGATGCAAAATACTGACCGTTTGATAGAGGTTTTGTGGATGCTCCAAAGACAGGATCCGTTCTGTTTTTCTGTTCTTCCGTTCAGAAGATGGGTAAAATAAAGGTGATGTCAACAAGACCTAACAGGGACACTAGTGGCCCTGTCACAGAGTGGTGAGGGTGGCAACATCATGAGGAGTCAACACAGTGGCCCACTCAAAGAGTGGTGAGGGTACCAACAGTATGAGGAGTCAACATAGTGGCCCAATCACAGAGTGGTGAGGGTGCAACAGCATGAGCAGTCAACATAGTGGACCAGTCACAGAGTGGTAAGGGGGGCAACAGAATGTGGAATCAACACAGTGGCCCAGTTGCAGAATGGTGAGGGTGGCAATAGCATTTGGAGTCAACACAGTAGCCCAGTCACAAAGTGGTGAGGGACGGGTGGCAACAGCATAAGGAGTCAACATAGGACCAATAAATGATGAAAAGGAAACACAGCTCCCTTCTGCTGAGGTGGTGGAGCCTCGACTGCTGGAAAAGGGTTGTGGGCCACTGGGAGATGCCTCAGGCTGTACCACAACATTAGTGCCACGGTTTTCCCAGGTCACTTTATGGTGATGTTGGGCTGTGGTGCCAACATTGGTACCCTGGCCATGCTTCAATTTCTGCCCACATATTGTACACACGGCCACGCTGACGTCCTCTGGCGACTTGATGAACAAGTCTCACACTGACGAAAATGCCTTTTTCCCTCCATCACTGGGTGCTGACTCTCTGCTACTGCTGCCTCTATGAACCCATGCACCGCTAGTTGTTTCCAAACAGGTAAGCTCCTAGGTAGCAGGCGGTGTACCTTGGGCACTTTGGCTCCAGATCTCCACCTGCTGCCACCCTGCTGACTCATGGCCACGGTTGCACACTGCTGGGTCAGCCGCTGCCTTACTTGCTTGCTGCCACCCTCATCCCCTGATGAAGATGATGATGAAGCCCCCTCTATCCATCCACTACTGTCTGCACATCACTGATATCACCCTCACCAGTCTGAGGGCTGCAAGCCTTGCCACTCGCAACACCTGCTTCCACGTGACTCTCATCATCGCTACCTGCCCCATTATAGGAGGAAGCAGCAGATCTCTCCTCTAAGGGGTGTCTCCATTACAGAGATCACCAAATCCACCATATTAAGTGGCCCCTTTGTCAAGATCCCGCTTTATTACAAGCTTTAAGGATGAGACAGCTGTTTCGGGGAGCTTTGCACTTTGGATTGCTGTGTTGAGACTCTTAAATGAGGCTCTGCAGTGTTTTCTGTTGTTTTGTTTGAGTAGTCTCCAAGGCATTGCTCCCGATTAGCCAGAATCCTACTCCACACTGATGAGGGGCAATACCCCGAAACAGCTGTCTGTGGATGGATAACTGGCTTAGGTTTTCCCCGTCACATCCTTAAAGCTTGTAATAAAGCGGGATCTTGACATGGGGCCACTTAATATGGTGGATTTGGTGATCTCTGTAATGGAGACACCCCTTTACTTGGTTTTCCTTCCTTTAAGGTATATCTGTCTTTCATTGTGTTGTAGACCCAATACTGGGGCTCCACATTTATTTTACATATTACTGTTTCCCAGGGAGCTTTGCACTTTGGATTGCTGTGTTGAGACCCAGCCCTTTAAGGCTTTCATTGTGTTGTAGACCCAATACTACTCCACGTTTATTTTGCAACTTAACGTCGTGTCAGAGGAACCCACTGACTTCTGGCTGGGGGTGTCTGATGTCAGTTGAGATGATGTTGAAGACCAAGACCAACCATTCAATGATAGCTGGGTTGCTGGTCAAAACATGACCGCTGGATGACATTGGAAGCTCTGGCCTGTTTCTGTGTCTGATGCTACCACCCCCCTCCTTCTGCTGCTACTTCTGTCAGCTCCAGAAATATTTTTCCACTGCCCGTTCCCTTGGAAGGGCTGGCACCTGTCTGTAGGACATTCTGTACTTTAATAGTAACTGTAAGTGTAAAAAAGCATTAGGATTAGAATGCAATTTCATCCCAATTACAGAATCCAGGATGGATGGATTTACTTATGTATACAAAAAGTGAACACCCCAAAATCTGTACTATCAGGCTGCAATTTCATCCCAGAATTAACGATGAATGGATTTACTTATGTATAAAAAAAAAAGTCAATCAGTTGTTTTAGAATGCTTTTTAACCCCAATTAGTGCAGCAAGGTAATAGAATGGCTTCTCTATTAGCCAAGCGTTACACTCCTCTATAGGCCCCGGCACTCTCACTGTAGTGTAGATTAAGTATCCCTATTATATCTCAGTGCTGTCCCTGAACTGTTGAAAACTAATATTTTTTAAATAAAGTCTTTCCTAATCACTTTCCCTAGCACTTGTCACATCTGTCCCTAGGCTCAGTTCACTTGAAAATTGCGGCGACTGGGCAGGAAGAGTTTTTATAGGGTTGTGATATCACAGGGGTTGGCTATCTGCCGATTGCCTGGCTGCATGGCATTATGGGTGGTTCCTCATTCCCGGGCTTCTTACTTTCACTTTGTAACATGTGCAGCAGCCATTTTGGGAAAAATCTGATTTGTTACCACAAAGTGCAAGGAAATTTGGATTCACAATAAATCTAATTTGTCCTGAAATTCAGATCGAATTCCACTTCCTCAACTTTGATTTGCTCAACACTACTTACCATATTATGGTCGCTGTTGCTCAAGTGCTTCCTGCACATATGATATTGTATCTGGTCTGTTTGCCAAGATCAGATCAAACAAATTAACTCCTCTGATTGGTTCCTCAACTAGTTGAAAGAAGTTTGTACAATCTATGTAACAATTGTACCATAAATGAGCAGCCATCAGTGAGGCCTGCATATTTAATGCAGACATTCAGTTGAGATCCATTTTTTGTTATGCATTGATTTATTAACTTCTAAAAATTTTCCTCACCATTGTGGAATAATGGTGGTTTCCTACAGATGCATTTACTACATTATCTAGAAGGTTACATCTGCCTGGAATGAGAGGTATGTGTCTCATTAAATATAGAGCACCTGTAGACACTGCTCTAACAGCCTCTGCTTTCTATTCCACCTCATCCTGGCATTCTGTTTGAAAGGATCCTTGAAATTTATGTAGTCATGCTTCATGCTGAGAGGGGATGGATTGCAAACAAGCTATTCTGTTTACGTTTTGAAATTCCTCAGTAGCTTGGTTTGGCACAAGACATAGAGATGTGCTCACTATTCCAATGTGATCACTGTTACTACATAGAAAGGCCTACTGGGATTGGTTTAGCTTTGTTCTCTACTACTGCCCTCACGCATGAGGGTCTGGATTTATTTTTTCTTTGCTGCCTCATCTCTTCCCCACAGCTTGATGGTCCCAAACTTCTTTATGGTCTATCTGGATAGAGAAATAAATAGATTCTATAACTAATGAAAATGAAAATATAATTTTTCTTTCCTGATAGTCGTGCACAGAAAAAAGCAACCGGATGCACCTGGAATCCAGTTTGTACATATGGCTATATGCTTTTTTCTCATATCTATAGTAATCCCTTGAAAACTGATGAAAACAGCAGGATATCAGTCATAAAAAGGTCAAAAATAGTGGTATGACTCATATACACATGCTACAGCTTATTTGTCTGATACGACCATTACTTTTTACTACATGGGCATAATAGTTGTGATTGTATATTCATAGAGCAGCACTGGTTTGTGTAGCGTTCAATCCACTTTCATTTAAACAATGGTCTACAGTACATCTGCAGAATTGGCTGTCCTGAGGATCTGGGCATTATGTATGTTTACCTTGAGATATTTTCTTATGAGATTGATGTATATGACAATAACTAGATAGTCTAGACAGAGGATGTGGAAGCAACAGAAAAGGAAAATGATAGAAGGGAAGCAACTAGAGAAAACAAGACTGGTAAATCTTAAAGAGGACCTTTAATGGGTCCAGACATTATGGAATAAGTAGGGGGTTGTGTAGGGCATAGTCCATGGATGTAATATCGTTTACTAGTTTGTTTGTCCAGCGCTCAGTTTCCTCGTTCACTTGGTAAAGGGAGGAATTTTATCAATGGGCGTCTCCTTCTCCCTGGCTGTAGCGCAGTCCAATCACAAAGGAGAGCGTCACAGCCAGGGAGAAAAAAATCTCACCTTCTCCCTGGCTGTGACACTCTCCCCTGTGATTGGACCACGCTACAGCCAGGGAGAAGGAGATGCCCATTGAGAAACAGGGCAGTCTCCTCCTCCTTGTACCAATGCTATTAATCAGCATATCAGGCGGGCAAAGTCCATGGGGGCCACAGTGGGGGAACGGAGTGCCGGACAGACACACTGGTAGGCGATATTACATCCACGAATTATGCCCTACACAACCCCCTACTTATTTCATAATGTCTGGACCCATGAAAGGTCCTCTTTAAAGTCAACAATGTAAGTCTTTGGATATCTTGCACTTTGAAATTATGGGGGTCGTTTATCAAATTGGTCTAAAGTAGAACTGGTTTAGTTGCCTATAGCAACCAATCCAAAATTCCGCCTTTCATTTTCGACAGCTCCTTTGTAAAATGAAAGGAGGAATCTGATTGGTTGCTGTAGGCAACTAAGCCAGTTCTATTTTACAACAGTTTGATAAATTACCCCCTATGTCTTTTAAGTAAAACTCTGGTTTACTAGCAAAATAGTCCCACCATGATCATGTAACATGTCTGGACTATTAACTATTTTACTTTGGTCCCCCAAAATGTTGATCTTCAAGGTACTGAGTACATTATAGCTATACAGCACAGAAGTTACCAAGATTTTGCCCCCCTCCCGATTTCATGCACCACATTGATTTCCTGTTCTGCCCACCTCCTGCTTAGACTCTGCACATAATACTGCCTATTCCGAAGCAATTTACCCTGCTTTAGGCTAGTTTTAGACTGGCATGTTCATTCCACGAAACCCAGTCCATGTGAGAGCTTTAGTTCCCAGCCTGAATAATGCTCCTGTGGCATTATAGTGATTTATAATGCTGTGGGTTCCTGCCTGATATAGTTCATTACAGTGAAGGTAGGGCAGGATTTATAATGCCTTAGGTCTGTGCCACAGGAGCAGCGTTCAGAAAAAAACACTCACACAGGAAACAGGAGTATGTTTCCTGGAATAAACACGATTAGCTGAAACTAGCCTTATAGTCCAAGCAGAGAAGTGTAAAGAGGCCCAGCGGAGTGGTTGTTGTGCAGGTTGTTAAGATAGGACCAAGTGATACGAGGTGATGTAAGTCACCACAGAGGTACCAAGAAAATCCCAAATTATTTGGTGACAACAGTTTCTCACACAGAGAAGTCCAGTACATAGAAGTTGCAAACAATTAACAAATGGTGGTAGTTCTGCTGTGGTTTCACTTGATTTTCACAGTTCTTAAACTATGACAGCACCTTCCTAAGGTCTGCGGTGCTCAGTTCTGTGTCTCTCTCACCGTCCCACTCTCTTAAAGGGGTTTTTCACTTTGTTACAACTGATGATCTATCCTCAGGATAGTCAGAGATGAGGAGGGGAGGACAAGAGTGTTCATTTTCTGCTGCAATTTCGCTCACCCGAAGTGCGGCAAAAAATGCTAAAGAATTAGCTGCAGAAAATAAACAGGACTCATAAGCAGAAGAACAGACAAAAGGCAGTTGATATAAAACTCCTGACAACAGTTCAATGTATAATGGCCTAGTTTTATCTCTAGGAACAGATGTCCTTTTGACGCCTTTGAGTACCTGTTTGAGTTTGAAGTTATTTAAAATGGATTCGAAACCTCTCAGTTTGAAGAAGAATAAAATACCAGATAACTTTTTAGAGATAGATTCGGCCCGTAAGCCTTTCTTCCATAGGTAAAAAAATAACTGAAATGAAATGCTCCGTTACAAAATCAGTTGCTGATAAATGAAATATATCACAGAACTCCTTCCAACCAAGCCATGCTGCCCATGTATTCTTGGCTAATGAACGTGCTAAGAATTCATTAGTTAATCGTCCGTGATACCCCACAAGTGATCTGGACATTGGATTCCTATCTGCGAAGCTTGAGGTGCCATTGCAAAGAATTTCGAAAGACGCTGCCGAGATAGAGAATCAGCAAGAGTGTTACTTTTACCTGAAATGAATTTGGCTTACAACCAAATATTATATTTAAGACAGTGAAGAACTAACTTGTGTAATAATGAAGTCACTAAAGGTGACTTGGAAGACAGACAATTAATAGAGAAAACCACTCCCATATTGTCTAAGCGGAGAAGAATTTGCTTGTTTTGAAATTCATCGGACCAAATCAATAACGAAACCAAAACAGGGAAAAGTTCAAGGAAAACTATGTTTTTTGAATATTTCCTTATCTCTAACCAGGATTGAGGCCATTCTTCAGCAGACCAAGAATTATTAAAATAGGCTCCATAACCGGTGGAGCTTGAAGCATCCGTATATAAAGATAATGTGTCAGAATCAACAAACTCTTCTTGCCAAACAGAGTGGCCGTTGAAGTCAATCAAAAATTGTAACCATACTGCTATATCGTCTTTTAAATGCCTGGTTAATATTATGTGTGAGTGAGGTGACGACTTACCAGCTGTGGCAGCGTAAAGTCTTTTCGAAAAATCTCTTCCCATGGGAATTACAGTATAAAAAGTAATAACATTTAAAGAGCCAAGTAAAGACTGGAGATGCTTAAGAGTAGTTTTTTCTTTACTTGCAATGGCGGACAGGAGCTGAATAGTGTGCTAAATCTTTTCAAAGGGAATTCTGAACTCCATGGTATCTGTATTGATGAAAATACCTAAGAATTTCAAGGTGGTAGTAGGAAAAACCGTTTTATCAACGGCTAGCGGGATGTTAAAAAATTCAGCAATACAGATAAACTTACGAAGGAGATCCAAGCATTCTGGAGTATCCTTGCGACCTATAAATAAGAAATCATCAAGGTAACTTAAAATAAATCCAGAACCAGAATGAATCTCCACCACCCAGTGCAAAAAAGTAGAAAAAGCTTCAAAATAGAAGCATGATAAAGTAAAACCTATGGGGAGGGCCATGTCGTAAAATAACTTTTTGAGGAATGTAAAGCCCAGAGAATTGTAACCAACAGGATTTATCGGTAATAACCTGAAAGCAGACTTAATATTTGCTTTGGCTAGATGAGCATGTCAACCTGCTTTCTGAAGAAAAAATAGGGCCTGATCAAACAACGAGTATTTAACACTAGCTTAATTCTTGTCAATCCCGTCGTTCAAAGAGGTATGCTTTGGAAAAGATAAATTGTGTATAAGATGATAAGAATTAGGCTCTTTCTTTGGTACTATGGCTAAAGGAGAAATACAGAAATTAGTAAAGGGGGATTAAAAGGACCAGAGATTCTGCCTGCGGAAATCTCAGACAGAATCTTATCACTAACAACCTCTAAAGTTTGTCTTACAAAATCTGCATTTTAAACAACGACACAACCAGGACCAGCAAACTCAGGTATATAATAACCCCTAGAAAAACTATCCGACAGAAGTTTAGCCATCTGAATGTTTGGGTAATAGTCTAGCCACTGGAGAAATCTGGGTAAATTCAGAGGCGTCACTTGGCTTATTTGATTGAATATCTCTGTTTGGGTTTAAAAAATGAATCCCTTGTTTTTTGAAACATTTGACAGCAGGGTGCGGTCCAGCACAATATGAACATTCATGACGGTATCTGCAATTGGATTGCCATCTACAATAGGCCTCATTTAAAGCGAAGCAGATACTTTTCTTGATACTGGTAGTGTTTGAGTGTTGACAAAAAAGGTAGTTTTTGTTGGGGAGCATGAGGCTCAGCCACAACCCTACGTCTTTGTTGCCCCAACTTAAATTAGGGTAGACTGCAAGCTTCTGACGAAAGGATTCGTCGTAGGAGCACCATCCCATGCCTCCAAAATTCCTGTAAGCTTCTAATATAGAGTCGATATGATCGAAAAGACCGGTACAAAGTGAGGGGTGCTTCTCTCCCAAAACAGCGGCGTAAATACTGAACGCCTGAATCCAATTAAGAAAGGTTCTTTGTATCGGCTTCTTTCTATCATCTGACTCCAATTTTTTGTCTTTGGAGGACTCAATTTTGAAAATTTCATTGGAGGAGGGTAAAAGAGAAAAGACATCTAAATATTCCCTCTTCCAGGTTTCATCTTTAACAGATTGGGAGAGGGGAAAACCTAAGGGGGAAATCTGACAAGCCAAAACTTCCGTAACAGCGGTCTCTTTAATCCCAGAACTGAGTTCCAGTTCCGGGACAAAGAACTCCGGAATGGACACATTGGTAGGACAAGATAAAGAAGAAGTAGGTAAAGCGTCTGTTACACTACAGGTAACGTTGGCCTGGCTCACAGCAGCTGGCTCAGACCAAACATCACCAGGTGCAACAGACCGCTTGGTTAAAAATTGCATAAATTGATTAAAAAGTTGAATTTTCTGGGAAGAGTCATTGACAGAAGAATTTATGTCATGAACTAAAGTGCCCTGCTGTCTGCAGTCACTCAGGTTAATATCAAAGAGTATCTCACCACTGGGCAGATGAGGTGGATGCTGAGTGGCAGTTGAAGGGTTACTGCGCTGATCCTGATTCCTGGCCCCTCTGGTAGAGGAAGATGGCTGGAGGTTAGGTTTTCTGCCGATCATTGGAGGCACATATTGGGTGGGAGAATATGCCCTCTTTTCTTTCCTGTGACTCTTTCTGACAGGGGAAGTATCCTCTGTTTCACTGCGCATGCACGCACCAGTGACGGAGATCACATCGATTGGATCGGGGCTCGTGCTGGTTCTTGTGCAGGCAGGATCAGGAGCTGGCAAAATGATTTATTCTTGCTCCAGAGACAGATGAAGACAGCGACGCAACCAGGCTTCACCTCCTTGATGTTTGGCATTCAAGATAAGTTGTTTCAACAGCTCTTCCATGACAAAAATGAAGTGCAGGTCAAGCTCTGAATTTTATACTTACGTAAATGTGCCAGTGATGATGTTCACTCTCTTTAATAGGTCCTTGGATAGCCATTAGACTGTTCTCTAATCAGCTGTCTTGAAGATCCACGAGGACAAGCAGGTGCCAGGGGATAAACCAAATACCTTCAATCAGGTAAGCAATATAATAATTGTTAGTACCATACCATGATGGTTGCCATGACATCATGGCTCCCCTCATGGTATGCAAATGTGGTTCGCTCCAAAATAGCTGTATTTTAAATGGCTGAATTAAACCCCTCTATGTATAGGGGGGATTACACACACCCTGAATCAGTGTACGCCTGAAGCAAATATATCTTTGCACAAAAAGGCGGTATTTCAAATGGCTGTATTTCAAATGCCTAATTCAAACCCCTGTATGTATAGGGGGGATCTCACACGGCCTGAACCTCTGTAGGCCTGAATTCAATATTGGTGCACCAAATGATGGTATTTAAAATCTCTGAATGTAACCCAAATGTATTAAGGGTGTATCTCACAATGACATCCGCATCAAAGGCTGCCAACTAAATTTTTTGTGCCCAAACAACTGTTTAACAACTGAATTTGACAGCAGTATATAAGCCTGTAATTTCACACGTGCTGATGCTGCAAGGCCTGAAAATAGTGTTTTTTGTCAAAAAAGTGTGTTTTTCAAATGGGTGATGAATGATGGGTGTATTTCTAGCTTAAATTGCACACTGACTAATACAGATGTTGTAGATTGCCCAAAAAGTTTTTTTTTGCTAACAGAATATGAATGCTGTATATATTAAACTTGAATTTAACACTTGCAGATCTGGAAAATACTGTTTTTTGGAAACCCCATAAAATGATGGGTGTATTTCTAGCTTAAATTGCACACTCACTAATACAGGTGTTGTAGTTTGCCCCCAACAAATTGTGATTTGCAATGTCCCAAAAGCTTAGATGCAGCGCTGGTGCACTGAGCATGCATAAAATGTCCGCCGCCACCCACTTAACTAACAGAATTCTAAAATTTAGTATTTTTTGGTCAATGAGCTCAGGGCAGGGTAAAAGGGTAGTGCCCTGCACCCACACAACTATTTCTAGGTACATCGCTGAGTTAGATTCTCTCCTATTCTCTCCCTGAAATCACAAGTCCAGCAGCATCCTCTCCCTACACTTGTAACAGTAGAGTGACGTACAGCGCTATGTGACTCAAGCTTATATAGAGCCTGGGTCACATGCTGCTCTGGCCAATCACAGCCATGCCATTAGTAGGCATGTCTGTGATGGCCTCTTGGGGCAAGTAGCATGACGCTTGTTGATTGGCTGCTGTGCAGCCTTTCAAAAAGCGCCAAGAAAGCGCTTAACACTAAACCTGAACTTTTAACGGAAATGTTCGGGTTTGGGTCCGTGTCCCAAACACCCCAAAATTCGGTACGAACCCGAACTATACAGTCCGGGTTCGCTCAACCCTAGTCGTGATCAGTTCAGGTCACCGCAGGCTGTGGTCAAGAACCGTGTGGCCAATTAGGCCACAGCTGCATTTTATTTAACTAACGAATACTGCACTGTATAGCTGGTCTTCATTGTTAATGGCTGTGTGTTATTGAAGGTGCCCTGTGGCTTGTGGCAAAACACGGACATCGGCGATGTGCGTTCCGCAATTTGTGGACCGCACATCGCCGGCACTCTCATAGAAAATGCCTTTTCTTGTCCGCAATTGCGGACAAGAATAGGACATGTTCTATTTTTTTCGGGAACGCGATTGCGGACCCGGAAGTGCGGATCGCAATTGCGGACCCGGCCGGGACATCGTCTGTCCCCATTGAAATTAATGGGTCCGCAATTCCGTTCCGCAAATGCGGAACAGAAATGGGGACGTGTGAATGGACCCTTAGAGTCAGCAGTCAGCAATATTGGGCTAATTCCTAGTCCTTTATCAGCTGACACATAACAGGGGTATTTGCTAGGATATGCCCCCAGTGTCTTATATACTTAGAATGAAGCCTGCAAAGTGCCGAAGGGTGCGCTGTGCATACGCAGTTGCCCTCCATTAATTCCTTTGGGAACGCTGAAAACTGGCGAGCACTGGCTCGGCTTTTTCAATCATTCCCATAGAAGTGAATGTAACGGTGGCTGCGCCTGCGCAGTGCACTTCCCATTCATCTCGATTGGACATCTGAAAGTAGCCGAGCCTGCCGCTCAGCTATTTTTATCCCTCCCGTAGGAATGAATGACACTTTGCAGGCTCAGTTCTAAGTATAGGTCCTCGCACCTATCAGATGCTGGGGGCATATCCTAGTAATATGCCCCCAGTGTCCAAGATTTGAATACCCCTTTAACAATGAAGACCGGGTCTTCATTAGGTCTTCATTAGGCCTCTTGCACACGGCCGTATGCCCTCCGAGACATTTGGTCCGTCAGCGGGCCATATGTCCCGGGGCGGCATTAGATTATAATGATGCTGTGCACGTTGGGCCGCCCGCGGGACTATTGTCCCACACTCATATGATCTTGTGCGCACGATCAATGCCTCTCCGGGACATATGGCCCGCTTAGGGACCGTATGTCTCGGAGAACATATGGTCATGTGCAAGAGGCCTTATTTAAATAAAGGCAACCGCGTCCCTAATTGGCCACACAGTTCTTGAACACGACCTGAAAGGCTCATGACTGCACCGTGTAGTCATACCGTAATGCAGCAGCTGTATTTCCCAAATGTGTTTCTTACAGTGAGACCCTCTTATACTGTATTTGATCAAAGCAGTTCACCAGCTGGTTTAACTTATGTTTTTTTTTTCTTAAACCATCACGGCAAAGCCAGTGCAAAATTCCCTAAATTTAAGTAGCAAGGCATTTTGAAAGTTTTTTTTATTTAGCAGATATATTATCAAAATACTGTAAAAGAAACTTGTTTACTATAACAAGACAAACTGTCAGTCTAGGTCAGAGGAGTACACTTCAGCCCCATGGCACTGTTCTTGGCTCCAGGGGCTGGTACATATGATCCTCTTGGAACTAGCATTTAAAGTTTCAATTACATGGAATCACAACTTGATGAAGACATAACAACTAGTGCATCCCACTTATCTAAGCTACCAGTAGTGGCTAAAGTGTAATATGCTATAACATAAAGCATATACTTAATATACACAAATACACATTATACACACAAGTAGTAAGGCTGACTAGTCAGCCTGCATTTGTGGGAGGGGCGGAGGCTCTTCTTAAACAAGCCACTGCCTCACTCCTGGGAGTGTGTTCTTCAGGTGCCTGGAGAGTCTTTTTTCTGCAAGGCTGCATCCGCTGTACAGTTGGTCTTATTGGTCATTACTGCACTGCTCCCTCTACTGGTCAGTCTTCTTTACCAAACGGCTCCCTCTGTTGGACAGTGTTTTCCATACGGCTTCCTTTGCAGGTCGCTCCTCATTAC
Source organism: Bufotes viridis (assembly GCA_033119425.1). NCBI lineage: Eukaryota > Metazoa > Chordata > Amphibia > Anura > Bufonidae > Bufotes > Bufotes viridis. Next base: position 94,537,959 of record CM065597.1, on the reverse strand, counting down.
TGCGCTGCTTCCTCTGCTGTTCACTCCGCGTGGCCGTCCCGCTCCCTCCGAGGGCAGCTATCACAACGGCAGAATTTGTGCAGGTCATGCCGGAGGAAGAACAAGTAGGGTAATTCCCTCTAGCATTTCAGTCCCTGTTCGTAGTCGAGCATACCTCGTCAACCAAGTTCCCGTACAAAGTCTTTTTGTCTTTTACTACATCTAGGAATTCATTTTCGCCCGTAGCTTTGTCGCAAATTTTGTATTCCCTCACTGACGGGAGGGCATAGACAGGATCTATACTATGGCTTCTTGCCATACTAATACCAGACTCTACAACACATCAAATCAACCAATTCCTCATGTTTGATTCAGATACTAGGTCGGTTTTCCCGTTTCAGCATTAAACCATTCTCAGGGGTCACAGAAGAACGCAGGGACCATGGCAAGCAGATAGATGTCTGGGGAAGCATTCAAGGATTCCCTTCCTACTTCCATGGTTTCTTTTGCCCCTCACTTCTTGTATAGTCTAGGCAGTCAGGTTTCTCTTTCGGTTCCACAAACTCCTGAGGCTAGGGCAATTGTCAGTACTAGAACCACAGTTCCCTAGGTTCAGTTAATATTTCATGCTCCATTCCACAGCGTATTCCCAGTCCTTCATTCCGCTTCGGGGCACTATCTGCAACATCGGTTTTGTCATTTGCAAGCTGTGATGTACGTATCCATATGGTTTTGCCTTATACATCCTGAACGTGCAGTCAAGATTGCCGATGCCTTGCAGTTGGTCAGGGATTTGTTTGCACTTTCCATTGTGTTTCTTCTATAAGCTACTTGGTTTCGCTTTTGCCCCCTTTTCTAGGCCTACCCACGGCTATGGCTAAGGGCACACTTCAAGCCATTAAGTTAGTTTAGCTAGCACACGGCTAGCCGGGTTAGGTTGTTCTTGATGTTCATCTCCCTAGGATCATCAAGCATTGTTGGCCGTAGCCATGACCACAAGTAGTAAGGCTGACTAGTCAGCCTGCATTTGTGGGAGGGGCGGAGGCTCTTCTTAAACAAGACACTGCCTCACTCCTGGGAGCGTGTTCTTCAGGTGCCCCACCCTCCCTCCCTTCTCTTTTCATTTCCACAGGGTATTCCCCCTTTTCTAGGCTTCAAGCCATTAAGTTAGGTTAGCTAGCACACGGCTAGCCGGGTTAGGTTGTTCTTGATGTTCATCTCCCTAGGGTTCATCAAGCATCGTTGGCCGTAGCCATGACCACAATAAAAAAAAGTATTGGTTTTGTGTATTACCAATTGGTGCACATCCAGGGCACTACAAATGCAGTACACCAAAAATATTTTTTCATCAAAATATGACAAAATGTTTGTCAGGATACTTATGGGTGTGTGAGTGCTCCAGACTAAAAAAATAAACAGGAGCCATTGGCTCCTAATTCCTAAACTGAAAAATTTAGGAGCCAAATTTAATTTTTAGTCGACAAATTGAAAATATATATTATTATAATAAATAGAAAAAAAAGACTTGGAGACGATGAGACGCTGGTCACAGTAATGAACCAGCACGACATATTAGGGGTGTTACGATACCAAAATTTTGATTCGGTTTCGATACCATTAAAAATTATTGCGATATTCGATACCACGCTGCGATCCGTGGCAGTTAACCCCTCAGGTGCCGCACCTGAGGGGTTAACTGCCTCGGATTGTAGCGCCTTGTCATAGAGGTTGGGTGCCAGCTATGTGAATTTTTCCGCCGACACCCGCCTCCTGTATTTGGATTAATGGGTGAGTTAACATCATTGGTGGCGCAGTGGCCACAGCCTCTCGCCTCCTCTTCCCCTTTGTCTTTTCAATGGTGGCAGCAGCGGCACAGGGGGGAGGGAGGGACTGTTTCCCTTTCCCCTGTGCTGCTAAGCAAACGCCTGCGCTGGGGCAAGGAATTATTGGCTCCCATGTCCCGCCGCAATATTCGGCAGCCCTGTCACAAATGGCGACAATTTTTAAGCGCATTGGCGACCATTTTGGTCGCCATCTGGAGCGCTGTGAGTAAGTATCATGAAAAAAAAAAAGAGAGAATGTCATACAGTGATGATGGATGAAATATCTGCAATGATATCAGAGGAAGCAAGATCACAATCACATGTGAACTAACTCACCAACACCATGCCTATTCACCCTTAACCCCTTAGTGACCAAGCCAGGTTTTGGTAATCTGGCATGTGTCACTTTAGCAGAGAATAACTTTATAAAAGTTTTGCACATCAAAGTAATTCTGACATTGTTTCTCGTCACATATTGTACTTTACTCAGGGTACTTTCACACTAGCGTTATTCTTTTCCGGTATTGAAATCTGGTAAAGGGTCTCAATACCGGAAAAAAAACGCATCAGTTTTGTCCTAATGCATTCTGAATGGAAAGCAATACGTTCGGTATGCATCAGGATGTCTTCCGTTCCGTCCCTTGTACGGCATTTGACCAGACAAAATACCTCAGCTTGCTGCGGTATTTTTTCTGGCCAAAATCCCAAAACACTACCGCACTTGCCGGACCCGGAATTAATTTCCAGAGAGATGTATTAATGCCAGATCCGCTACCAAGTGTTCTGGAAATTGCTGCGTTGCCGGATCTGGTTTTCCGGTCTGCGCCGGGATATGGGAGGAGCTAGTTTTGCTTTTGATCTTTAAAATAATTAAATACCAGATCTGTTATTCCGGATGATACCGAATGAGATGGATATACGATATCCGTTTAGTTTCCAGACCTTTCTGCCGGATTTTCACAACGCTAGTGTGAAAGTACCCTTAGGTGGTAAAATATTACCGATACAATATGCGTATCTTTATTTAAAAAAACTTAAAAATCTATGAAAATTTGTAAAAGTTGACATATTTTTTTATTTTCAACTGCAATTTTTCACATACATACATACTATTCAATAGTAACATTAATTTAAATTTTTTTGAAGTACATATTTTTTCCTGCAACAAGCTAAGTTTGCAGAGGCTTATATGTGTCAGAATTAGTGTTGATTGAGCACCAAAGTGCTCGGGTGTTCGAGTAGAATACCTCGGCATGCTCGGGTGCTCTACCAGTAGCTCAGGCAAATTGGGGTAGGTTTTGAGAAACCGCTGAACCGCTAAGTTTAACACGTGGGCTAGGCATGGTATGTCTGTGAGCCGAGCTCCAAAGCCGTCACCAAGTTACCGCCATTATCAGATACAACCATGCTTGGTTGTAGGTTGAGTGGTGAGAGCCACAGCTCAGTCTGGTCCCTTATACCCTGCCACAGCTCTGCTGCTGTGTGCTGTTTGTTACCTAAGCAAATAAGTTTGAGCATGGCCGGTTGCCGCTTCCCCACTGCAGTGCTACACTGCTTCCAGCTACTGACTGATGGCTGACTGGTACTGCAAGATGAGAATTCAGAGCTGGAAGTGGAGGAGGTGGAGAAGGGGGGTTGCAGCCACTAATGTAGGTGGTGGCGGAAATCCTGATGGAAGTAGGGTGCGCACACCTTGACGTCAGTAGCACCTGTGCCATCCCAGGGTACGAATCGCTCCTGGCCTCCACAACGTTCACCCAGTGTGCCGTCAAGCAAATGTACCGTCCCTGGCCACAAGCACTTGTCCAGTTGTTAAGTGGACCTTCCCAATAACTGCGTTGGTCAGGGCACGGGTGATGTTATGGGACACATGCTGGTGTAAGGCGGTGACGGCACACCGGGCAAAATAGTGGCGGCTGGGGACGAGTAACGAGGAACGGCCGCCGCCATCAGGCTGCAGAAAGCCTCCGTGTCCTCAAGCCTAACTGGCAACATTTCCAAGGCCAGCAATTTGGAACGGTGCGCATCTAGTGCTATGGCCTGTGGGCGGATGGCTGGGTATTTGCGCTTTCGTTCTAAGGCCTGGGGTATGGACATCTGTAAGATGCGCTGGGACACAGAAGTGGATGTGCTAGCTGATGGTGCTTGCAAAAGTCCAGGTGCAGGGCGGGAGGCATCTGGGCCTGCGTCTTGGACAGGGGATTGGCCAGCACATAACACAGGGGAAGAGGAGGCAGTGGTGTGACCCGCAGACACTGATTGTGGACCCACCTATTAGGGTGCTTTGACGCCATGTGGCGGATCATGCTTGCGGTGGTGAGGTTGCTAGTTTTCAGCCCCCGCTCATTTTTGTACAGCACAGGTTGCAAATGACAATTATTTTATCGTCCGCGCTTTCCTTTAAAAAGGGCCAAACTGCAGAACACCTACCCCTCGGCAAGAGAGATTTCCGCAAGGGGATGGTCCAGGGAACAGTTGAGGGCCTGTTTGGTGTGGCCCACCTTCTTCCTTTTGCCACCCCATTGCCTCTTCGAGCCTGTTGCCATGCTGCGGATCCCTCCCCCTCTGTACTGCTGTCCTCGCTCAGATTGCCACCTTCCCAGTAGTGTTGGGTGTGAATATTCGAATTGCAAATTTTTATTGCGAATATCACAACTTTGAGAATTTGCGAATATTTAGAATATGGTGATATATATTAGTTTTTTTTTAAATTTTTTGCCTTTTTCTTTTCATCAGTAACCTCCCTTTTTGCTTGTGGCCCAATGAGAAGGCTGCAATGTCTTTGAGCTTAGCAACATCCCTGGCAACCAATAGGAAAGTTCTATATAAGCCATTTACTACAGTCAGGGCCGGACTGGCCTACCGGGATACCTGGAAAATTCCCGGTAGGCCGGTAGCCCTGACTGCCGCACGGCCGGCCGCAGGCACACTGGGCTCCAGTGGCGACGGAGATGAGCGCTTGCATTGCGCTCATCTCCGTGCGGAGCAGCAGCAGAGGAGGGAGAGGCGTGTCCTCTCTCTCCCTGTTCCTCTGTTAGGCTGCCAGCACTAGGCCGGCAGCCTATCAGAGGCCGGCTCAGCGGCGCGATGGCGTCATCGCGCCGCCGAGCCAGCACAGCTTCGAGACACAGGCCGGAAGAGGCCTGCATCGCATCGCTGGAGGTAAGTATGTGTTCTTTTTTTTTTTTTTTTTTTCTTGGGGCTACTGGCACTAAAGGGGGCTACTGGCACATAAAGGGGCTACTGGCACTAAAGGGGCTACTGGCACATAAAGGGGCTACTGGCACTAAAGGGGGCTACTGGCACATAAAGGGGCTACTGGCACTAAAGGGGCTACTGGCACATAAAGGGGCTACTGGCACTAAAGGGGCTACTGGCACATAAAGGGGCTACTGGCACATAAAGGGGCTACTGGCACTAAAGGGGCTACTGGCACATAAAGGGGCTACTGGCACATAAAGGGGGCTACTGGCACATAAAGGGACGGCTACTGGCACATAAAGGGGCTACTGGCACATAAAGGGGCTACTGGCACTAAAGGGGGCTACTGGCACATAAAGGGGCTACTGGCACTAAAGGGGCTACTGGCACATAAAGGGGGCTACTGGCACATAAAGGGGCTACTGGCACTAAAGGGGCTACTGGCACATAAAGGGGGGCTACTGGCACATAAAGGGGGCTACTGGCACATAAAGCGGACGGCTACTGGCACATAAAGGGGGCGGGTACTGGCACATAAAGGGGACGGCTACTGGCACATGAGGGGAGACGGCTACTGGCACATGAGGGGAGATGGCTACTGGCACATATGGGGGGGCTACTGGCACATATGGGGGGGGCTACTGGCACATAATAAGGGGGGGGGCTACTGGCACATGGGGGGAAGCACCCTGTCACTGTGTGTGGCCCCAAAGTTTACTGCTGGTGCAGCCCAGCGGCGGCCGCCGCCGCGCTGAATCATTGACATGTAAATATACCTGGCTGGCTGGTGGCTGCAGGCTGGGGGTGGGCGGCCGCAGCAGACAGTCTTCATTCACATGGTGGGGGGGGGGGGGGAGTTGGACCCGGCAGAGGCAGAGAGAGGTCAGGAGCTGTGCTTGCTAGGCTAGCTGGTGAGGTAGTGTGTGGTAAGGCCCTGTGACCAGGCCCTGGCCCCTGCCCCAGCAGCCCCTGATCAGAGACAGTGAAGAAGACTAGAAGAATAATTATTCTTCAACAATCTCACCATCACCAAGTAAGTGACTGTCCTTGAATCGTGCCCCACAAATAGTATAGTATAAGGCAGCCTTCCATACAATTGACAAGTGCAAATGACACACTGTTATGGGGGCTCTGTGGATGTCACTGTTATGGGGGCTCTGTGGATGTCACTGTTATGGGGGATCTGTGGATGTCACTGTTATGGGGGCACTGGATGTCACTGTTATGGGGGATCTGTGGATGTCACTGTTATGGGGGATCTGTGGATGTCACTGTTATGGGGGATCTGTGGATGACACACTGATATGGGGGTACTTTCACACCTACAGCATGGCTATCCGACCTATCCGGGCTGTTCACCCTCCTGATCCGCCATGCCGCAAGTACCCGTGCACTGCCGTGCTGCTGCTCTGTCCCCATTGACTATAATAGGGGCAGGTGACGGAGCTATGGCGCAGCACGGCAGTGTACGGCAGAGATCGCCGGACTAAAAAGTACTGCATGTCTGACTTTTTAGTCCGGCGATCTCTGCCATGCTGCACCATAGCTCCGCACTGCCCCTATTATAGTCAATGGGGACAGAGCAGAAGCACGGCAGTGCACGGGTACTTGCGGCATGGCGGATCAGGAGGGTGAACAGCCCGGATAGGTCGGATAGCCATGCAGCAGGTGTGAAAGTACCCCCATAACAGTATGTCATCCACAGGTCCCCCATAACAGTGTCATCCACAGATTCCCCCATAACAGTGTCATCCATAGATTCCGCCATAACAGTGTCATCCACAGATCCCCCCCATAACAGTGTGTCATCCACAGGTCCCTCATAACAGTGTCATCCAAAGATCCCCCATAACAGTGTGTCATCCAAAGATCCCCCATAACAGTGTGTCATCCACAGATCCCCCATAACAGTGTGTCATCTGCAGATTCCCCATAACAGTGTGTCCTCCACAGATCCCCCATAACAGTGTCATCCACAGATCCCCCATAACAGTGTCATCCACAGATCCCCCATAACAGTGTCATCCACAGATCCCCCATAACAGTGTCATCCACAGATCCCCCATAACAGTGTGTCATCCACAGGTCCCTCATAACAGTGTCATCCACAGATCCCCCATAGCAGTGTGTCATCCACAGTTCCCTTATAACAGTGTCATCCAAAGATCCCCCATAACAGTGTGTCATCCACAGGTCCCTCATAACAGTGTCATCCAAAGATCCCCCATAACAGTAACGTCCACAGATCCCCCATAACAGTGTCATCCACAGATCCCCCATAACAGTGACATCCACAGTGCCCCCATAACAGTGTGTCATCCGCAGATCCCCCAAAACAGTGTCATCCACAGATCCCCCATTACAGTGTGTCATCCGCAGATCCCCCAAAACAGTGTGTCATCCACAGATCCCCATAACAGTGTGTCATCCACAGGTCCCCCATAACAGCGTGTCCTCCACAGAAGATCTATAACAGTGTCATCCACAGATCCCCCATAAGAGTGTGTCATCCACAGATCCCCATAGCAGTGTGTCATCCACAGATCCCCATAGCAGTGTGTCATCCACAGATCCCCATAGCAGTGTGTCATCCACAGATCCCCATAGCAGTGCGTCATCCACAGATCCCCATAGCAGTGTGCCTGCCCTGCGCACTGAGGACAGATTGAAAGGAGGGGAAGATCCGTGGAAGCAAGCAGAGGACAGCACAGCAGAAGATGGAATAGCTTCTTTTGTAAGTAAATTATTTTATTATAAATGTATCCCTGCATACTGCAATACTCTCGTATTTTGAATTTATATATACTTATTTCGTTTTTTTCAGTTGTATGAATTTAAGTGGGGAAAATTATTAGTGCCCCCCATTTTGACTGTGGTATCTTATCTGCCTCCCATATATTGTTCCTAGAGTTGCCACTGCGCAGAGGCCAAGTCACGGCAACGCTAGGGTAAAGCCCGGCCTGTGTGTGTGTATATAATATATATATATATACATATATATACATACATACATACATACACACGCTCGCGGCGTGTGTGTTTGGGGCTGGTATGCAACTTTTTCCAGGGCTGGTTTTTATCCCCAGTCCGGCCCTGACTACAGTCTATTACAGTTCTAAGAGAGGCAGCAGTGTTATTGCTGTGCTCTCTCATTTCCATTTGTCACATTACATTAGATAGTTAGTATATATATATAAGAAAAATTCCACAGCACTTCCCAAAATAATGAAAAAAATCCTTTTTATTTACCGAGTAAACGCGACGTTTCGGTGCACACAATGGCACCTCAAGCAGTGATAAAAGGGTGAAGCATCCAACAATTTATGCATGTGTAATTAATTCATATAGTTAATGTGATCAAACAATTACAGAAAATCAAAAATATCCAGTGATCAAATAAAATCAAGTTAAAGTGATATAAGTAAAAAACTAAAGTTCAGTGTAAATGTGTCCATGTCAAAGATTAATAATCTTGATCATAGTTGTGGAGATTAAAACGCAAAAGTTCATAATTCTAAGTCATGGGTGACACGTGCATATGATTAAATAGATTAAAAACAATACCGGTGACACGGAGAGATCAATTGCGGCCAGCATGGTAATGGATTCCTAGTTACAGTCTGCGCATGTCCCAACCTGTTTAATGCGTGGTGACGTTATCAGCGTGAAACGTCATAGTCCTGTTCTGTCTCGTAACTCAAACTTGTTGTTAGTTGCTATGGAGCTAGAGTCATCTGATCTACAATGGATCACGTGACACTCTCATAGCGGACTACAAAATATGAAAGTATCGAGTATACCAAAGTCAGGATATCAGTTCAGGGAGAATCATGTTCGGACATCAGATATAGATCACTGTTAACTAAATATATATAGAGTCGGGTGCATCCATTCCCACTAAACCGGATCCATGATGTGTGTCACACCCACGGTCTGATTCTGACACTGTGATGATCAAGAACTGACGGCTTACACAGCGAGGGTTCACACCAGCTCACCGATGCGGAAACCCCAGATTCAGTCCTGTCGGTTCAAAGTTGTATTTACTTAAACAAAGACCGTCTCGGGTTGTGCTAATTATCACAGAATGGGTGCTCCCGACATAAAGGTGCAACATGCAAATATTTTAAACTACGCTCTGCTCTCGCCTAATGGTGTTAAATTTCTTTTAATAAATATATGATGACTTTTTTTGTCATATAATACCTTTGATTATTTTTCTGTTTTTTGCAGTTAATCGCCGAGTGACGAATGGAGACCTCAACCCGGCCAGCATTTATGAAAAATTGAAGTTTTTTCTAACCTGTTTCTGTGCAGGGAGTAATCTAGATTGGACATCTCTAGTTTAAAATATTTGCATGTTGCACCCTTATGTCGGGAGCATCCATTCTGTGATAATAAGCACAACCTGAGACGGTCTTTGTTTAAGTAAATACAACTTTGAACCAACAGGACTGAATCTGGGGTTTCCACATCGGTGACCTGGTGTGAACCCTAAAGATTGTGGCGGCTATGTGCCCCAAGAGGAATCTCGTTGGCATATATATTGACATTCTGTCCTAGGCTCTTTTCTTATAACAAATTAACTTGGATTGACACAGTGAGGAATCGCTGTGTAAGCCATCAGTTCTTGATTATCACAGGGTCAGAATCAGACCGTGGGTGTGACACACATCATGGATCCGGTTTAGTCAGTATGGATGCACCCGACTCTATATATATTTAGTTAACAGGGATCTATATCTGATGTCCGAACATGATTCTCCCTGAACTGATATCCTGACTTTGGTATACTCGATACTTTCATATTTTATAGTCTGCTATGAGAGTGTCACGTGATCCATTGCATGTAGATCAGGTGACTCTTTAGCTCCATAGCAACTAACAACAAGTTTGAGTTACGAGACAGAACAGGACTATGATGTTTCACGCCGATAACGTCATCACGCTTTAAACAGGTTGGCACATGCGCAGTCTGTAACTAGGGACGCGCAGGAATCTATTACCATGCTGGCCTCAATTGATCTCTCCGTGTCACCGGTATTGTTTTTAATCTATTTAATCATATGCACGTGTCACCCATGACTTAGAATTATGAACTTTTGCGTTTTAATCTCCACAACTATGATCAAGTTTATTAATCTTTGACACGGACACATTTACACTGAACTTTAGTGTTTTACTTATATCACTTTAACTTGATTTTGGTATTTGATCACTGGATATATTTGATTTTCTGTAATTGTTTATATGTCACAATTATGTAAATTGTTTGATCACATTAATTATATGAATTAATTACACATGTATAAATTGTTGGATGTTACACAATTTTATCACTGCTTGAGAAAGGTGCCATTGTGCGCACCGAAACGTCACTTTTACTCGGTAAATAAAAAGGATTTTTTCATTATTTTGGGCAGTGCTGTGGAATTTTTTTTTTATATATTTGTGGGCATAGGGGAATGCCCTCACAGCTACTGGCACTCCCGTATACTATTTTTATTTGAACTTGCTGTGCGATCCATTATACACTTTTTCTATATATATATATATATATATATATATATATATATATATAGGGAAAATTGTGGCAGCACCGTATCGAGTTTGAACGGCGGGTGCAAGCCTTACAGAGACCAGCCAGTCTCAAAAATAGTATACCTGGAAAAAAGGCAGCACTCCAAATGTAAAAAGCAAACGATCAGTTTTATTCACCCATGTGGGCAGTGCGACGTTTCGGCTCCAAACAACTGAGCCTTTCTCAAGCAATGTGTAAGACAAAGTACCACATATTTATGCGTGCAACAATCAAAACATAATTACAGATCAATTAAAAATCTATTAAAATATAAATTAAAATAGAATATTTTTGTACACAATAGTGTAATCTCCACATTTATATTTGAATTGATTTTTAATTGATCTGTAATTATGTTTTGATTGTTGCACGCATAAATATGTGTACTTTGTCTTACACATTGCTTGAGAAAGGCTCAGTTGTTTGGAGCCGAAACGTCGCACTGCCCACATGGGTGAATAAAACTGATAGTTTGCTTTTTACATTTGGAGTGCTGCCTTTTTTCCAGGTAATATATATATATATATAAATTACAGATAGTTATTGGGAGATAGTCAGTGTAGGTTAGATAGTGTATTGTGTAGCTAGGTTCTGCTGTCCATACATACATGATACATACACAGGGCTCCAGACTAAAAATATTACCTAGGCGCCACTGAAAAACTTAGGAGCCATATAAAAATTTTATTTGACACATTTAAATACATATATACTGTAATTATGATATAAAATATTGCCTCATTCACATGTCAGTGTTGGGTCAGTGATTTCTATCTGAGGCCTCATGCACACGACCGTTGTTTGATTCCGTGTCCGTTGCTCCGTTTTTCGTGATTTTCTGCGGACCCATTGGTTTTCAATGGGTACGTGGAAAACCCGGCAAATGAACCGTTTGTCCTCCGCGTCCGTGGTTTGTGATTCCAGTCCGTCAAAAAAATATAACCTGTCCTATTCTTGTCCGTGAAAAACGGTTCACGGACCCATTCAAGTCAATGGGACCGTGAAAAAATGCGGATGGCCATCCGTGTTTCACCCGCGTTCCGCATCCGTTTTTTTTTGCGGATCCCTTGGCAGGCACTTGGCAAAAATTGTCAGCCTGTCTTTTGGTAAAATCTTTTGGGTTATGTCCGCAAAAAAAAATGGAAGACACACGGAAACACAACGGAAGGCAAAAACGGACACGGATTACTGAACAACGGAACCACTTTTTGCGGACAGCATAAAAAAACAGTCGTGTGCATGAGGCCTGATTCTGAGCCAAAACCAGAATTGGAGCCTCCACAGATAAGGTATAAGGGAAAGATCTGCACCTGTTCTGAGTTCATAGCTGCACCTGGTTTTGACTCAAAATCACTGACCGAACACTGAGGTGTGAATAAGGCTACATGCACACGACCGTTGTGTGTTTTGCAGTCCGCAAATTGCGTATACGAAAAAACATGGATGGCGTCCTTGTGCGTTCCGCAATCTGCGGAACGGACCCAGGGGCCCATTCTAGAGATGCCTATTCTTGTCCACAAATCGGACAAGAATAAGACATGTTATATTTTTTTTGCGGGGCTACGGAACGGAGCAACGGATGCGGACAGCACACGGAGCTCTTTCCACATCTTTTGCGGCCCCATTGAAGTGAATGGGTCCGCACCCGAGCCGCAAAAACTGTGGTTCGGATGCGGACCAGAACAACGGTCGTGAGCATGAGGCCTAAGGCATAAGGCTGGTTTATGTCTGGATGCTTTGCGGGAAACACACGCGAGTGTGCACACAATTTCAGTCAGTTTTGTCTGTGATTGCGTTGTTCAGTTCTTTTCCATGCGAGTGCAATGTTTTTTGTACGCGCGTGATAAAAAACTGATGTTGGTACTCAGACCCGAAACCGGACTTTTTCACTGAAGTTCGGGTTTGGGTTGGTGTTCTATAGATATTATTTTCCCTTATAACATGGTTATAAGGGAAAATAGCATTCTTAATACAGAATGCTTACTAAAATGTCTATTGAGGGGTTAAAATAAATAAATAAATTAACTCGCCTCATCCACTTGATCGCGCAGCCGGCATCGTCTTTCTTCTTCTTTCAGAACCTGCAAATGGACCTTTGGTGACATAATCGCACTCACCATGTGGTGATGTCAGCACAGGTCCTGCTGAATGAAGATAGGAAGATTTTTTTCCCCCTAAAGCTGCAGTGCGGCGGTGGGACAAGTCACTTAAAAGTCTTATCACCATTTGCAAATTCCTGGTTGCATTGGTGACCATTTTGGTCGCCATCTGGACCACTGGGGTGCAGTCAGGGAACCCTGGACCAGTATGGAGGGTGAGTGAGATTAGAGACCCTTGGCCCAGTAGGGAGGGTGGTTGTAGTCAGAGAACCCTGGCCCAGTATGAATGATGGCGGGTGCGTTGCGGGAATATGCACAATTTTTCCGCTCTGGTGCAAACGGGTCTTCTGGAGAAATTATTATTTTTCCTTATAACTTGGTTATAAGGGGAAATAATAGCATTCTTAATAAAGAATGCATAGTAAAATGAAGTGGAAGGGGTTAAAAATAATAAAAGTTAACTTACCTTAGCCACTTGATCGCGTAGTTGCGATCTGTCCTCTCTTTCCCAGCATCAGCTATGGTCCATGGTAAGATGGACCATGTGATTGGACCATGTGATGTGACGTCATCACAGGTCCTTTAGTTCTTAGCTGATGCTGGGAAAGAGAGGACAGATCGCAACTACGCGATCAAGTGGCTAAGGTAAGTTAACTTTTATTATTTTTAACCCCTTCCACTTCATTTTACTATGCATTCTATATTAAGAATGCTATTATTTCCCTTATAACCATGTTATAAGGGAAAATAATAAAGATCGGGTCCCATTGCTAAGCAACCATGCAGGAAAATCGCAACGCATCCGCACTTGCTTGCGGATGCTTGCGATTTTCCCGCAGCCCCATTCACTTCTATGGGGCCTGCGTTGCGTGAAAAACGCACAATATAGAGCATGCTGCGATTTTCACGCAATGCAGAAGTGATGCGTGAAAATCACCGCTCATGTGCACAGCCCCATAGAAATGAATGGGTCCGGATTCAGTGCGGGTGCAATGCGTCCTCCTCACGCATTGCACCCGCGCGGAAAACTCGCCCGTGTGAAAGGGGCCTTAGAGACCGCAGGAATAATATGGAGGGTGGGTTCAGTCTGAGACCCCTGGGACAGAGACCTCAGGGCCAGTAAGGAGGGTGGGAGCAGAGAGCCCTGGACCAGTATGGAGGGTGGGCGGTTGCAGAGATCTCAGGACCAGTATGGAAGGTGGGTGGGTGCAGAGACCTCAGAACCAGTATGGAAGGTGGGTGGGTGCAGAGACCTCAGAACCAGTATGGAGGGTGGGTGGTTGCAGAGACCTCAGGACCAGTATGGAGGGTGGGTGGTTACAAAGACCTCAGGACCATTGTGGAGGGTGGGTGGGTGCAGAGACCTCCGGACCAGTACGGAGTGTGGGCGCAGTTAGTTCAGGAGCGAGAGGAGACACAGGGAGCAGCATAGTGGACATGCAAAGACTGACACTTACCAGTGACACCGGTGCCCTCTCTTCTCTTTAGGTAAAGGCAGACAAACTCGACAACCAGCGGGATAAATTACGGCTCCTCACTGACTCCACACAGGGCCGCCACCATTAGAGCCAGCAGAAACCTCCAGAAAAGCTCCCCCTCACAAATCTCCTGACACACTGCCCGGCTGGCCAATCACAAGTAACAATGAAATGCTAGCCGGTCGTCTCAGCCAATAGCACAATGCGGCATAAACGCGGGGCCAGAAGCCGATAATAATTCAATCAGAAGGTCAGAAAAAACTCCCTTCTCCGCAGCTGGCCTTAGAGTACGGACTTAGACAGACAGGCAGATAATGGGCAGGGAGTTCCAGCCAATCAGTGTACTTACAACTCACAAGCTTCCCGTTCCTCGTTGGCTGGCTGGATGTCGGTGATTGGCTCTTTTAACGTGCCTAGCGTGGTGCGTCTGCTAAAGGAAGTTTTTTCTTTTTTCTTAAAGCTGCAGCACGGCAGTGGGACAAGTCACAAATGGCGATAAGACTTAAAAGTCTTATCACCATTTGCTAATTCCTGGTCGCATTGCTGGAGCCCTGATACATAGTGCTGTATGTATGTATAGTATATACATACATATATATCATATGTATCACCATACATGGTGATGTCACAAGTTCACAACAATACTCAGTGCACCAATCACTAATATAGAGTCAGACCTGTTAAATAATAATAACATTTATTTATATAGCGCCACCATATTCCGCAGAGCTTTACAAATTCATAGGGTTCATGTACAAAACAAAAGTAACTGGCTCATATACATCTGAAACAAAAGGAGTTAGGGCCCTGCTTGCAAGAGTTTACAATCTATGAGGAATGAGGGTTGACACATAAGGTAGTTGATTGTGATAAGTAGGATTCGAGCCATTATTGAACTGACAGTAGTGGGGCTGGCCGATCTGTTTAGGCTAGAGGAGTTGGTGGGGGAGAGGTTTAGTCCTGGAAAAGTCATTTTAGGAGGCTTGATAAGCCTGCCTGAAAATATGTATTTTTAAGGCACGTTTGAAGGTGGAGAAGTTGTGAATTGACCTAATATTCTGGGGCAGAGTATTCCAGAGAGTAGGTGCAGCTCGAGAAGTCTTGAATACAGGAGTTAGAGGTCCGAATTATGGAGGTTATTAATCTTATGTCACTAACAGAACGAGGAGCACAAGTAGGATGGTAGATGGAGATAAGAGAGGAGATATATGGAGGTGCAGCACTGTGGAGAGCTTTGTGGGTCAGAGTGAGAAGTTTGAACTGTATTCTGTGGTGGATGGGCAACCAGTGAAGTGACTGGCACAAACTAGTAGCATCTGTGTAGTGGTTGAATGGATACACCGTAAGAAAAGGGCGTATTCTGGCGATATTCTTGAGGTGCAGACAACTAGAGCGTGTAAGTGATTGAATATGGGGAACAATGGAAAGATCAGAGTCAAATGTGACCCCAAGAGAGTGGGCATGTTGCACAGGAGTTATGATAGTGCTGCAGACCGAAATTGAAATATCAAGTTTAGGTGTGTTAGTAGATGGGGAAAAGACAAGAAGTTCCATTTTTGAGAGGTTCAGTTTTAGATACAGAGAGGACATGATGTTAGAGACAGCTGCCATACAGTTACTGGTGTTTTGGAGTAACACAGGGGTGATGTCAGGGGATGAAGTGTATAGTTGGGCGTCGTCAGCATAGAGATGGTATTGAAAACCAAATCTACTGATAGTCTGTCCAATGGGGGCTGTATAGAGGGAGAAGAGTAGAGGACCTAGTACTAAGCCATGAGGAACGCCAACATCAAGATAAAGAGGAGAAGAAGAGCCAGCAAATGATACACTAAAGGAGTGGCCAGAGAGATAGGAAGAGAACCAAGAGAGAGCAGTGTCCTTAAGGCCAATTGAGTGGAGCATGGTGAGGAGGAGTTTTTGGACTACGGTATTAAACGCTGCAGAGATATCCAGCAGAATCAGTAGACAATAGTCACCATTTATTTTTGCTGATAGGAGATCGTTGGACAATTTAGTAGGGGCAGTTGCTGTAGAGTGAAGAGGAAAAAAGGCAGATTGTAAGGTGTCAAGAAGAGAGTTTGCAGAGAGATAGCTTGTTAAGCGAGAGTAGAAAAGACGTTCAAGAAGTTTAGAGATGAAGGGGAGGTTAGAAACAGGTTGGTAGTTAGCAGCACAGGTCAGGTCAAGAGATAGTTTCTTTAGTAGTAGGGTTATAATAGTGTTTGAAGGAGGAGGGAAAGATACCAGAAGAGAGAGAGGTTCAAGATTGTAGTTAGGTGAGTGATGACAGTCAGGGAGAGGGACTGGAGGAGGTGTGATGGAATAGGATCACTGTTACAGGTCGTGTGTCGAGAGGAAGAGAGAAGCCTGAAGACTAAAGTTGAGCGAACCCGAACTGTAACATTTTCAAAAAAGTTCGGATTCGGGTCCGTTGTTCGTTGATTTCTTCCGACTTTCTGAAGGGCTGCACAGCTACTTTAATCCACAAGATACAACAAATAGAGAGGGAGGCACAAGTTAGCGGAAATAGATTTTATTTTTTTTCTTACAAAGTCTCATATTCCACTAACTTGTGACAAAAAATAAAATTTTACATGAACTCGCAATGCCCCTCATGGAATACCTTGGGGTGTCTTCTTTCTAAAATGGGGTCACATGTGAGGTATTTATACTGTCCTAGCATTTTAGGGGCCCCTAAAGCGTGAGAAGAAGTCTGAAATCCAAATGCGTAAAAATGCCTGTGAAATCCTAAAGGTACTCATTGAATTAGGGCCCCTTTGCGCATCTTTGCTGCTAAAAAATGTCACACATGTGGTATCGCCGTACTCTGGAGAAGTAGGGCAATGTGTTTTGGGGTGTATTTTTACATATACCCATACTGTGTGTGAAAAATATCTCTGTAAATGACAACTTTTTCCATTTTTTTTATACAAAGTTGTCAATTTGCAGAGATATTTCTCTCACCCAGCATAGTTATATGTAAAAATACACCCCAAAACACATCGCCCTACTTCTCCTGAGTACGGCGATACCACATGCGTGACACTTTTTTGCAGCCAAAATGCGCAAAGGGGCCCTAATTCCAATAAGTACCTTTTAGGAGGGCTTTTTTACGCATTTTTCTTCTCACGCTTTAGGGCCCCTAAAATGCCAGGGCAGTATAAATACTCCACATGTGACCCCATTTTAGAAAGAAGACAACCCAAGGTATTCCATAAGAGGCATGGCGAGTTCATAGAAGATTACCTTGGGGTGTCTTCTTTCCAAAATGGGGTCACATGTGAGGTTTTTGTACTGCTCTGGCATTTGAGGGTCGCTGCAATCATTACATGTATGGCCAGCATTAGGAGTTTCTGCTATTCTCCTTATATGGAGCATACGGGTAATGAGATTTTTTTTTTCCGTTCAGCCTCTGGGCTGAAAGAAAAAATGAACGGCACAGATTTCTTTATTCGCATCGATCGATGTGGATGAAAAAATCTCTGCCAAAAAATATGCAAAAAAAAAAAAAAAAGAGGGGCCTGGCGATTGCCAGGACATAGGGGCTCCGCCCAAACATCCATACCCACTTCAGCTCCTATGTCCTGGCAAACGTGATTTCTCCATTCCCATCGATCAATCGATCATGAGGAAGACATCTTTGCCAGATTTTTGATACAAAGTGTTTGGCAAAGCATATGAACTCCAACACCTCTCCTCAGCTCATATGCCTTGGCAAATGTACCTATACTGCGGAGAAGAAATCTTGTCCTGCAGCACCGCATACACCAACTTCACGTGTCTTCTGACAGCAGCGCAATGCTTCTCTCAGAATGCACATCAGTGCTGCAGCGTTTTCATCGGTTGGTCCAGCTGGAAAATAAAGGGTGGTTAGTAAAAAAACAAAGAAAAAACAAGCAGCAGGCTCATAAATTTGAACGTTACGAACTTTATAAACTTAAACATCATAAAACTTTAAAACCTAAACTAACTCAAGATTTCTTTTTCTTGCTACTTGTTTAATTTTTTTTTTCTTTTCACTCTTTATTTTCCTTGCAGAACCCTCTCCTCTCCCATAGGACAATGTGTAAAGTGTAAATCGCACATAGATGGTGCGAAGTACATTATGCACTTTATCCCAAGTGAAAGGAGAGGTTTCCACTGTTTCACATAGCTGCAGTAGCACACAAGCACCCCTGTGTGTTAGGGTCTCTCAAAACCTAGTATCCTGAGAGACCCTTATGTAAAAACTACCTGTGTCCTGCGGTCCCTACGTCCCTAAGTGTACCTGAGTGTGGTATTTCCGGAAACACTCCCCTAGGCATAGGGCAGGGTGGTCAGGACAGTCAGGACAGAAATAGCGGGTGTCACGCCTTATTCCACTCCTGCTACAGACACGACATCTTTTTCGGGGTGGCGGTTGGGTTAAGGTACCAGCAACGACACTGGGGAAGTGTCGCTCGTGTAGACGGCTCACTACACTGGGGTTTGGGGCCACGGAACCTCCTGGATACAGGAGGTTCTCGATGATCTGTTCCTGAAATTTGAGGAAGGATCCTGTTCTCCCAGCCTTACTGTAGAGAACAAAACTATTGTACATAGCCAATTGAATTAAATATACAGACACCTTCTTATACCAGCGTCTGGTCTTTCAGGAAAGCAAATATGGTGCCAACATCTGGTCATTGAAGTCCAACCCTCCCATGAGCAAATTATAGTCGTGGACCGAGAGGGGCTTTTCAATGACACTGGTTGCCCGTTCAGTTTGGATTGTCATGTCTGCGTGAATGGAGGAGAGCATGTAAACGTCACGCTTGTCTCTCCATTTCACCGCAAGCAGTTCTTCGTTACACAAGGCAGCCCTCTCCCCCCTTGCAAGACGGGTGGTAACAAGCCGTTGGGGGAAGCCATGGCGACTAGGTCGCGCGGTGCCACAGCAGCCATTCTGTTCTAGGAACAAATGCCTGAAGAGGGGCACACTTGTGTAGAAATTGTCCACATAAAGATGGTACCCCTTGCCGAATAAGGGTGACACCAAGTCCCAGACTGTCTTCCCACTGCTCCCCAGGTAGTCAGGGCAACCAACCGGCTCCAGGGGCTGATCTTTAACCTCATAGACACGAAATTTGTGGGTATAGCCTGTGGCCCTTTCACAGAGCTTATACAATTTGACCCCATATCAGATGTTTTGTGCAGGGGTATACAAATCTGCAAATTTGGTGTTGAAGTGGTCTATGAGGGGCCGAATTTTGTGGAGCCGGTCAAAAGTTGGGTGGCCTCTGGGACGAGAGGTGGTTTTGTCACTAAAGTGCAGGAAACGCAGGATGGTCTCAAATCGTGTCCTGGACATGGCAGCAGAGAACATGGGCATGTGATGAATTGGGTTCGTGGACAATATGATCGCAATTCATGCTTTTTTGTTAGGCCCATGTTGAGGAGAAGGCCCAGAAAAGTTTTAAATTTGGAAACTTGGACTGGTTTCCACCGGAAAGGCTGGGCATAGAAGCTTCCCAGGTTGGCGGTTATAAATTGAGTGGCATACTGGTTTGTTTCTGCCACTACTAGGTCAAAGAGCTCTGCAGTGAAGAACAGCTCAAAAAACCCCAGTGCCGATCCGATCTGAGCTGTCTCCACCCGAACTCCTGACTGAGAGTTGAAAGGGGGAACTACTGGTGCTGCTGAAGATGGGGGCTGCCAATCAGGGTTTGCCAGCACCTCAGGGATTCTAGGGGCTCTACGGGCCTGTCTGTGCGGTGGCTGCGACGTGGGAACTACTGCACGTGCCACCGTACCAGCTTCAACTGCCCTTCTGGTGCTCGCCACTTCACCATGTTCTACGGCAGTGCTGGTAGTAGGTCCAGGATGGGCTGCGCTGCTTGTGTATGCCTCACCACGTAATCCGACAGTGCCAGCCGCATTCTGCTGCCCTTGAAGCGGATCCTGCGCAACCTGTGGTCTAGCAACATGGGGCCGGGTACGCCTGGTGGTATCAGGGACCTCAACCTCCTCGTCCGAACTTTGGGTCAGACTGCCACTGCTTTCTACAGGTTCATATTCTGACCCGCTAGATTCGTCAGATGAGGGTTCCCATTCCTCATCCGACTGGGTCAGAATCCTGTAGGCCTCTTCAGAAGAATACCCCTTATTTGACATTTGGAAAACTAAATTTAGGGGGTATTCCCTGATACTACCCAAGAAAAAAAGCAAGCCTGTCTTACAAATAGGAGGCTAGCGAAGTACAGGAAGCCGCTGTGATTGATAAAAAAGATCAAAACTGATTTTTTTATCGCCGCAGCGCTTGTGAAGTGATTGTGCAGTGATAAAAAAAATAAAAAATTTTGTCACTGCGGCGGGGCGGGCGTGGGTGAACGCACGTGTGGGCGACCGATCAGGCCTGATCGGGCAAACACTGCGTTTTGGGTGGGGGGCGAACTAAGGTGACAGTAATACTATTATAGATCTGACTGTGATCAGTTCTGATCACTTACAGATACTATAAAAGTACAAATGCTGATTAGCGATACGCTAATCAGTGAATCAGTGACTGCGGTGCGGTGGGCTGGGCGCTAACTGTAGCTAACTACCTATTAAAGAGGGCCTAAACTAACCTAAACCTAGCAGTCAATACTGGTGAAAAAAAAGTGACAGTTTACACTGATCACTTTTTTTCCTTTCACTAGTGATTGACAGGTGATTGATATGGGGTGATCAAGGGGTTAATTGGGATGATGGGGGGTGATCTGGGGCTAAATATGTGGTGCTTGGTGTACTCACTGTGACATGTGCTCTGTTCTGGGTCCAACCGATGAAAAGGACCCAGCACAGGGCACAGAAGCCATTTAATGCATTATATTTATAAATATAATGCATTATATGGCTTGTGATTCGTTTTTTTAAAAGACACCAGCCTGCCAGTGCAGATCATTGGCTGGCAGGCTGGTGACAAACTTCTCCTGAGTCTGCCCTGATATTCTGTGCGCCTGTTCAGGTGCACAGATCGCGTCATTTCGCCTCTCGCGAGATGACTCGCCCGCGTGTCAACGAGGAATAACTGGGCCGCCGAGATCACGCGATCCTGCATGCGGCGGTCCAGAGCTGGTTAAGGGGTGACATAGTCCATTTGTCTAGCCTGCGATCTGTGGTGCCACTGAGCACTTGTGTATACAATGCACCAAACCGTATATTCTATTTCAGCTATCAAATAGTGCATCAGTGTATTTTAGTTAAAAAAAAAAGTGGTCCTCCTGATCCACCAAGCCAATTTTACACCGCCAAAATATATATTTGACATTTCTGCGGTGAAATAGAGAATCCGTCTAAGTTTGGGGGAAAAAACGTATTTCTTGTCTATAAAACAGTTCTGCATACACCGTCCAACGACATATTTTATATTTCTGCAGGGAAATAGTGCTTCTTTTTTTTTTATAGAAAAAAAAACTTTATTCATAGAAAAAAAAGCTTTATTCAAGGTCCACCAAACAGTCTGAAATACCCATTCGAACCACCAATTGTACATTGCTATTGTGAAATATAGCATAAGTGTATGTTTTTTGACAAAAAGTGGTAATCCTGATCCACAGAGCATCTTGAAATACACCACTTAAATACCGATTTCACATTACAGCTGAGAAATAGTGCATTATTCTTTTTTGTGGGAAAAGAGCAATATTCTTGCTTGACAAAGCAGTTGTCCATACACGGTATAAATATCCAATTTAAATTTACAGCAGTAAAAAACTGCATTTTGAGGTTTTATTGAAAAAAGCTGTGTTTTAGGCTGAAAAAACTGGTGTGCATCAGTTGTGCAAAAACAGTGAGGAAGGCCTTCACATCGTCTTCCGGATTCATTTCCCTCAAAGCTGACTGGACTTTATCCCGAGCCCCTGGCTGGAGCTGGGTCGCCGCTGGTAAAAAAAATGAAAAATATTTTTTTTGCCTGCTTAGCATTAATTTCTACAAAAAACTAGGGGTCTAAAAGCTCACTACACCCCAAGATGAATACCTTAGGTGGTCTAGTTTTCCGCCATGCATGCAGCCAATCAGCAGACAGCCCTGTGATGTCAAAGCCCTATAAATACCTTTAGCCATCTTGGATTCTGACATTTTCCAGTGTACTTGGTGCAGGGAGAGATGCCAGCAGGCGCTAGGGACAGTGCTAGAAAAAACTTCATTGTGCTAAAAAAAAACTATTTACAAGTGCAGGGAAAGATTATTCAAGGTGTAGGGAAAGGATAGGGAGGAATCATTCCACAGCATTTATGTTAAACAGTGTTCAGTAGTGGAGGTTACAGCCTGGGTAATAGGAACAATCCTATTACACCTTGCTGCACTGATGGGCACCCAAATTGCCATTATGCAACTCTGTAATTCCAGCAAACCTTTCTTGTTATTGTGGTGCAAGTGCTGTTTGATATAGCCATTAATAGGGTTTAGAAAACGGGGTGTGGTGTTTAACAAGCAGGATATGCTCAACCCATATGCAGTTGTGCATGTATATAGGGGAGCACTTTCTGCACTTGTAGTCTGTTGCTAGGGGCAATCAACAGCAAAAAATGCATACAATGGAAGATGCCAGCAACGGACTACAAGTACCACAATAACCATCCTACATACGATAACGATAATTTGGATGTGAAGAACAATCAAAAACATAACCATAGCAAAGGCAGGTGCGCTCTGCGGCAATATTAAACCCTCACATTGATGTTAAAATTGAGAGGTTAGTTCGACACATCCTACTAGGAGGACATGTCTTAAGCTCGGACACCACGTCAAGGTCTCTTAAGTAGCCCGAGACCCTACCACTCAACCTACTTGTGCCGTATAGGCAATACCAGGGGCCGTTGGGCATTTCGTATGTAGGATGGTTATTGTGGTACTTGTAGTCCGTTGCTGGCATCTTCCATTGTATGCATTTTTTTTGCTGTTGATTGCCCCTAGCAACGGACTACAAGTGCAGGATGTGCTCCCCTATATACATGCACAACTGCATATGGGTTGAGCATATCCTGCTTGTTAAACACCACACCCCGTTTTCTAATGGTTTATATGTTTGGAGGTGTATAAACTCCAATTTAAATGTGCCTGCTTTTCATCTACAGGCTACATTCAGGTGCACCTGGGAGGCTCTGGGCCATATCAGCCGATCTCGGGTGGGGCTCACAGGCACCTCCCACCTCCCATTGCAAGCATGGTTACATGCTGGAGGTCACTGGTGAGCTGTTTGTGAGTCAGGCCGTACACTCCCGTAATGCCCAACGGCCCCTGGTATCGCCTATACGGCACAGGTAGGTTGAGTGGTAGGGTCTCGGGCTACTTGAGAGACCTTGATGTGGTGTCCGAGCTTAAGACATGTCCTCCTAGTAGGATGTGTCGATCTAACCTCTCAATTTTAACATCAATGTGAGGGTTTAGTATTGCCGCAGAGTGCAGCTGCCTTTGCTATGGTTATGTCATTAATAGGGTTTATTACGAGGAAATATTTCTATGTCTTATTTGGCCTTGTGTGGTATAGTTTTATGTTCTAAAGCATTTTTTGGCTTGTATAAGTGGGGAAAAAAGGGCTTATTAGCCGTTGTTTGATGAAGTGCGAAAATTATAGCCCTTTTTGTCGTGTATTAGTGGAGAAAGAAAAAATATATTTGCCGATCAGCGGTGCAGTTATATGTTCTAAAGCAGTTTGTGGCGTGTATTAGTGGAAGAAGAAAAAATTTATTTGCCGATCAGCGGTGCAGTTATATGTTCTAAAGCCCTTTTTTGTGTATATTAGTGTGGTGAAGTGAAAAAATTACAGACTTTTTTGGGGTGTTTTAATTTCCTGTTTATTTATTTGATTTAACAGTATGTCAGACAGAGAAGTACCAGGCCCTGCACAGGGGAGAGGCAGAGGCCTAAATGTTTCTGGCGCAGGTAGAGGTCGCAGCAGAGTAAGGGGCCATGGCAGCAAGGGTCACTTCGAGAGGCCTGAGCTCCCAGTGTCAGCTAGCGGTCGTGTCTTGACCAGGAACCCAGCCGTTCTTGAATGATTGACTCGATCTTGTACTTTGTCGCAAGTGACATCAGACACCCCCAGCCAAGAGTCGGTGGGTTCTTCAGACACAACCCTTAGTTGGTATGGCCCTGGAGCAGGCCCTGTGTCCTCACCTGTCCTCACCTGTCCTCAACCTGCCTCTGTCCTTTTCTGTTCCCTCAGCCAGAGAAGTGTATGTTTTGGGCTCAGTTCCACTATACAGTGAGGACGAGCTACTACAACACAGTCAGCAGCTACTGGCAAGCCAAGATGTGGAGGAGACATCTGCCTCTTTCTCCACTAGGTGGGCAAGTAGTGATGAGGAGAGTGGCATGGGAGCTGGTGTTGCGAGCGGTCAGGCTTCTGACCTAGAGACAGTTGAGGAGGACGTCAGTGACGTGCAGACAGTAATCGATGATGATGATGTAGCTGATTACATTTGGGAGTTGGGTGACGAAGAGGCTTCATCATCAGGAGAAGAAGATCGCAGCTTGCCCGTGAGGCAGAGGCAGAGCCAGCAAGTCGCTAGCGTGGCCAGGAGTCAGCAGCGTGGTAGCAGTGGGCGGTCGGGAGCCAAACGTGCCCGGGGTAGACTACCCACTTCGCAGAAGCCTACCTGCCCGGAAAGGAGTAGTGCACGGGTTCACGGAGGCAGTGGCAGTAGCAGTCAGTCAGTGCGTAGTGTTGGGGGAAAAATAATCTACTCGGCTGTGTGGCAGTTTTTTGTTAAGGCTCCACCACCTCAGCCGAAGGGAGCTGTCTGTTCTTCCCATCATCTGCTGGTCCTGATGCTCCTGCTCCTTGCCCTCCTACTCCTCGTCAGTCATTCCGTCAGCAATCGATCAGTGAAGCGATTGCCAAGAGACAACAGTATGTGTGCTCTCATCCAACGGGCAGAAGCTGATCGTGCTCCCGTCCAAGTTACTAGTGCTTCAGTCCCTTCCATTCCAAGTGGTGGACTCTGCACCTTTCAGAGAACTGATGGCTTGTGCCAAGCCAAGGTGGAGAGACCCAAGCCGTCATTTATTTGCACACACATGTACAGTTGTGTTCCAAATTATTCAACCCCCAATGCTGTAAAGGGTTTTAGGGAATTTAGTGTACATTTGTAATTGTGTTCAGAATGAAATCTTACAAGGACTTTTTAAAGAACCAAATGCAACTAAAATGACATCAATTGTTTTTGTAATACAGTATTAAATGTTTTTTTTGTGATTTCTTCATTGACACAATTGTTCAACCCCTTAACCCCTACCACCCTTAGGCTACGTTCACACGACGACAATTGTCGCGCGACAATTTGGGAACCACTACACTGCAACATTTGTAGCACGACATTGATGTCACATTAATGTCGCGCGACAATTTTTATAATGGGAGTCTATGGTGGTGTCGCACGTGCAACATGCAAAATGTTGCGACTGCGACACAACTGTCGCAAAAAATCCATCCCGGATGGATTTTTGCCGACTGTCGTGTCGCAGTCGCAGCATGTCGCATGTCGCACTGCGACACCATAGACTCCCATTATAAAAATTGTCGCGCGACAATAGTGCGACTTTTTGTCGCGCGACAATTGTCGTCGTCTGAACATACCCTTAACAACAGAGGTTCATTCAAGTGTTTTCGATCAGGTATTGAAATCACCTGTGTATGTCAAGGAGCAGCAATCAAGCATAATAAGCTCCAATTTGGCAGATTTAAAATAACTGTGATACTCAGCTCCTTCTAGACAGTTACTGGTGTGTATACAAACATGGTGACGTCAAGAGAATGGTCCAGGAAGACAAGAGAAGAGTTGATTTCTCTTCACAGGAAGGGCAATGGCTATAAGAAGATTGCAAAGATGTTAAACATACCAAGAGACACCATAGGAAGCATCATTCGCAAATTCAAGGCAAAGAGCACTGTTGAAACGCTACCTGGTCGTGGCAGAAAGAAGATGCTGACTTCGACTGCTGTGCGCTACCTGAAGCGCAAAGTGGAGAAAAGTCCCCGTGTGACTGCTGAGGAACTGAAAAAAGATTTGTCAGATACGGGTACTGAAGTTTCAGCTCAGACAATAAGGCGCACACTGCGTAATGAAGGCCTCCATGCCAGAACTCCCAGGCGCACCCCCTTGCTGTCTCCAAAGAATAAGAAGAGTCGACTGCAGTATGCCAAAAGTCATGTGGACAAACCACAAAAGTTTTGGGATAGTGTTCTGTGGACTGATGAAACAAAATTAGAACTGTTTGGGCCCATGGATGAACGCTATGTTTGGAAGAGGAAGAACAAGACCTATGAAGAAAAGAACACCTTGCCTACTGTGAAGCATTGCGGGGGGTCAATCATGCTGTGGGGCTGTTTTGCTTCTACAGGTACAGGGAAGCTTCAGCGTGTGCAAGGTACCATGAATTCTCTTCAGTACCAGGAGATATTGGATGAAAATGTGATGCAGTCCGTCACAAACATGAGGCTTGGGAGACGTTGGACCTTTCAACAGGACAATGATCCCAAGCATACCTCCAAGTCCACTAAAGCATGGTTGCAGATTAAAGGCTGGAACATTTTGAAGTGGCCATCGCAGTCACCAGACTTAAATCTGATTGAGAACCTTTGGTGGGACTTAAAGAAAGCAGTTGCAGAGCGCAAGCCTAAGAATGTGACTGAACTGGAGGCTTTTACCCATGAAGAATGGGCGAAGATACCCGTAGATCGCTGCAAGACACTTGTGTCAAGCTATGCTTCACGTTTAAAAGCTGCTATAACTGGAAAAGGATGTTGTACTAAGTACTAAGATTGAATGTCACTTGGGGGTTGAATAAAACTGATAATGATGTGAGCACAGAAAAGACATTTGTGGTTATTTTATTATAAATGTTATGTTATATTTGTCTGACTTACAAGTGCCTCTTTGATTTAATTGTAAACAAGATGACTGAAATGATCAAAATCAATGTCAAACTGGCCAAAACACTCAATTTCAGTGGGGGTTGAATAATTTTGAACACAACTGTAGAACAGAAGGTGGGCCAGTCCTTGAGCCTGTCGGTGTCTGCCAAAGTGTCCAGCAGTGCCGACGTGTGAAGCTGTAACTATTTTCAGGGACAATACATGTCCTTTATGCAGAGCCTGTTTTAGACAAAATGTGGCCCTGGGCAAAATTAAAAGAGGCGGCCCACATCTTGTAATAATGTGCTAAATACACAGTCCGACAGCCCCGCCGATCAGCTGTTTGAGGAGACGGCGCGTGCTGTTAACTGCTGCTGTCCCATAGACACACAGAAGCAGGGCAGGAAGAGAGAAGGAAGACGGCACGTGCGCACAGCACTCACCATCTCCTCAAACAGCTGATCGGCGGGAGTGCCCCACCAATCTAATATTGATAACCTATCCTAAGGGTAGGTCATCAATATGAAAAAACCCAGAGAACTTTTTGAATTGCTTAATGCCAATATAATTCATAAAGAGTGTAAACTTGGCTAAAAAAAGCAACCAGATATGCCTTATCTTACAGGTTTACCTCGAAGGCCTCATTAAGTTATGAAGTTATGAATTTTAGTTGTATTAATACGCCATTCAGTCACTGATATTTTCATATATATTTATTCATTGATTAAACTGTCTAATTTTTATCTTGCATGATTGTGAAAACATTCTGCGACCTTTTAAGTATTTACCCGTCCCCCTCTTTTTTAATTCCTCCATTTGCATATGTATTTATCAATTAATCTGATGGTCAGCATATGGTGCACATACTGACAGCTGCCCTCATATTAATCTAACACTATCCCTCTTATATTTGTTTTTGAGCTGCGATTCTCATCACCATAGGAACAATGACGCTGTAAATCTTCCACACACAGTGCTGCCTGAGTCATGTGATCGGCTCTGATCACATGCCTAGCTCCCATTGGCCAAAGCGGAAGGTCCTTGTGCACTCCCGACCATACTAGTCTAAACAACAAGCCGACCAGGACCTTGAGCTCCCCCACTCCCCAGAGTCATGTGGCCGCATGCAATTGGCTGGTTTCCCATAGTAATGGACACGTGACCACAGCTTAGCGATTACATGGCCCAACAGGTCCTCAAACTGCCGGCTATACATATATCATTTAAAAATACTGTTTTTTAACAATAACTATAAAAATTAAAAATTACAAATAAAGCACGCAGACCATCTTCTGTCCCACAATTATTTATTGATTCCATACACTCAATACATAATGACGGATATTATTAGGACTAGACCTGACAATTGGATGGTACTTGTGGGTGCCCCATGAGTTGGTCACCACCCACAGATACATTTTTTCTTTTGGTGTTTGGTGTTTTTTATGTGTATATATACCCCATATGTGCCTGTATTATTGTAAAACCTGATGAAGGGGGTTTGAATCCCCTGAAATGCGTTGTTTTTATGTACCTGCTCTAAAATAAAAGAAGAACTATATCTGATTACTAAGACCATCTCCGCAGTGGTTTTGCGCCTGAACAGAACCTTCTTCACTGCAAGCATCTTTTGGGGGATTGGGCATCCGGTCCCAGAGAACCTTCTTCTGCAGCTGCAGTCCTGGTCGAAAGTCTTATCAGTATACAGCTCATGGGCCCTAGTGCAAGAGTTTAGCTTGGGTCCGCTTTCCTCAGTGCTTTCTGTGTCTTCCTATACGGCACAAGGGTCTTCGGGCCCCCTCAGGCTCCTGGGCCCGATAGCGACTGCTATCTCTGCACCCCCTATAGCTACGCCCATGGAGGGGGCAATAATAATGATACAGAGGGGGCCATAATTATACAGAGGAGGTAATAATAATAATAATAATAATACAGAGGGGGTCATAATAATAATATGACTGTATTATTATTATAATGACCCCCCTGTATTATTATTATCCCCCCCTCTGTGTTATTAGGGGCCCCCTGTACTATTATCATTGTTATTATTATAATAGACCCCTCTTTATTAGGAATTGTGATATATAGTGGGCACCTCTTTTTTAGTATTGTGATATACAATGGCCCCCATTCTTTCCACATATTCTTCCTTTTCTTTGGCATTGATAATGTCTCCCTCCTCCATAGTGCCCCCAGTGCTGCCTGTCTTAGGGTACTTACATTAAAAAAAAAAAAAATACTCACCTGTCTTCCTCACTCTATCACGGCTTATGAAACACAGAACCAGAGATAGGTGCACGCTGCCGTCACACTAAACCCTCACACTGATGTTAAAAATTGAGAGTTAGTTCGACATATCCTACTAGGAGGACGTGTCTTAAGCCTCGGGCACCAGCGTCAAGGTCTCTCAAGTAGCCCGTGGGCCCTAACACTCACCTACCTGCGCCATATGGGCGATATCAGGGGCCAGTGGGCAATTACAGGAGCATTAGGACGACTCACAAACATCTCCTCTGTTACCTCCAGCATGTGGCCATGCTTGCAATGGGAGGTGGGAGGTGTCTATGAGCCCTACCCAAGACTGACTGATATAGCCCAAGGCCAAGCAGGTGCACCCAAATGTGACCTGAAGATGAAAAACAGGCACATTTAAAATGGAGTTTATACACCTCCATACATATATATATAAACCATCAAAAAGTGTGGTGATAAGAAAGCAGGATGCGCTCATACCCATATGCAGTTGTGCATTTCTGTAGGGAGCACATCCTGCACTTGTAGTCCGTTGCTAATGGCAATCACCAGCAAAAAATGCATACAATGGATGATGCCAGCAACGGACTACAAGTACCACAATGGACATCCTACATAAGGTGAAATTTATGTGGATGTGGCAAGAATTCAGAACAAACACAGAACCAGAGATAGGTGCACGCTGCCGTCACACTAAACCCTCACACTGATGTTAAAAATTGAGAGTTAGTTCGACATATCCTACTAGGAGGACGTGTCTTAAGCCTCGGGCACCAGCGTCAAGGTCTCTCAAGTAGCCCGTGGGCCCTAACACTCACCTACCTGCGCCATATGGGCGATATCAGGGAGCCAGTGGGCAATTACAGGAGCATTAGGACGACTCACAAACATCTCCTCTGTTACCTCCAGCATGTGGCCATGCTTGCAATGGGAGGTGGGAGGTGTCTATGAGCCCTACCCAAGACTGACTGATATAGCCCAAGGCCAAGCAGGTGCACCCAAATGTGACCTGAAGATGAAAAACAGGCACATTTAAAATGGAGTTTATACACCTCCATACATATATATATATAAACCATCAAAAAGTGTGGTGATAAGAAAGCAGGATGCGCTCATACCCATATGCAGTTGTGCATTTCTGTAGGGAGCACATCCTGCACTTGTAGTCCGTTGCTAATGGCAATCACCAGCAAAAAATGCATACAATGGATGATGCCAGCAACGGACTACAAGTACCACAATGGACATCCTACATAAGGTGAAATTTATGTGGATGTGGCAAGAATTCAGAACAAACACAGAACCAGAGATAGGTGCACGCTGCCGTCACACTAAACCCTCACACTGATGTTAAAAATTGAGAGTTAGTTCGACATATCCTACTAGGAGGACGTGTCTTAAGCCTCGGGCACCAGCGTCAAGGTCTCTCAAGTAGCCCGTGGGCCCTAACACTCACCTACCTGCGCCATATGGGCGATATCAGGGAGCCAGTGGGCAATTACAGGAGCATTAGGACGACTCACAAACATCTCCTCTGTTACCTCCAGCATGTGGCCATGCTTGCAATGGGAGGTGGGAGGTGTCTATGAGCCCTACCCAAGACTGACTGATATAGCCCAAGGCCAAGCAGGTGCACCCAAATGTGACCTGAAGATGAAAAACAGGCACATTTAAAATGGAGTTTATACACCTCCATACATATATATATAAACCATCAAAAAGTGTGGTGATAAGAAAGCAGGATGCGCTCATACCCATATGCAGTTGTGCATTTCTGTAGGGAGCACATCCTGCACTTGTAGTCCGTTGCTAATGGCAATCACCAGCAAAAAATGCATACAATGGATGATGCCAGCAACGGACTACAAGTACCACAATGGACATCCTACATAAGGTGAAATTTATGTGGATGTGGCAAGAATTCAGAACAAACACAGAACCAGAGATAGGTGCACGCTGCCGTCACACTAAACCCTCACACTGATGTTAAAAATTGAGAGTTAGTTCGACATATCCTACTAGGAGGACGTGTCTTAAGCCTCGGGCACCAGCGTCAAGGTCTCTCAAGTAGCCCGTGGGCCCTAACACTCACCTACCTGCGCCATATGGGCGATATCAGGGGCCAGTGGGCAATTACAGGAGCATTAGGACGACTCACAAACATCTCCTCTGTTACCTCCAGCATGTGGCCATGCTTGCAATGGGAGGTGGGAGGTGTCTATGAGCCCTACCCAAGACTGACTGATATAGCCCAAGGCCAAGCAGGTGCACCCAAATGTGACCTGAAGATGAAAAACAGGCACATTTAAAATGGAGTTTATACACCTCCATACATATATATATAAACCATCAAAAAGTGTGGTGATAAGAAAGCAGGATGCGCTCATACCCATATGCAGTTGTGCATTTCTGTAGGGAGCACATCCTGCACTTGTAATCCGTTGCTAATGGCAATCACCAGCAAAAAATGCATACAATGGATGATGCCAGCAACGGACTACAAGTACCACAATGGACATCCTACATAAGGTGAAATTTATGTGGATGTGGCAAGAATTCAGAACAAACACAGAACCAGAGATAGGTGCACGCTGCCGTCACACTAAACCCTCACACTGATGTTAAAAATTGAGAGTTAGTTCGACATATCCTACTAGGAGGACGTGTCTTAAGCCTCGGGCACCAGCGTCAAGGTCTCTCAAGTAGCCCGTGGGCCCTAACACTCACCTACCTGCGCCATATGGGCGATATCAGGGAGCCAGTGGGCAATTACAGGAGCATTAGGACGACTCACAAACATCTCCTCTGTTACCTCCAGCATGTGGCCATGCTTGCAATGGGAGGTGGGAGGTGTCTATGAGCCCTACCCAAGACTGACTGATATAGCCCAAGGCCAAGCAGGTGCACCCAAATGTGACCTGAAGATGAAAAACAGGCACATTTAAAATGGAGTTTATACACCTCCATACATATATATATAAACCATCAAAAAGTGTGGTGATAAGAAAGCAGGATGCGCTCATACCCATATGCAGTTGTGCATTTCTGTAGGGAGCACATCCTGCACTTGTAATCCGTTGCTAATGGCAATCACCAGCAAAAAATGCATACAATGGATGATGCCAGCAACGGACTACAAGTACCACAATGGACATCCTACATAAGGTGAAATTTATGTGGATGTGGCAAGAATTCAGAACAAACACAGAACCAGAGATAGGTGCACGCTGCCGTCACACTAAACCCTCACACTGATGTTAAAAATTGAGAGTTAGTTCGACATATCCTACTAGGAGGACGTGTCTTAAGCCTCGGGCACCAGCGTCAAGGTCTCTCAAGTAGCCCGTGGGCCCTAACACTCACCTACCTGCGCCATATGGGCGATATCAGGGAGCCAGTGGGCAATTACAGGAGCATTAGGACGACTCACAAACATCTCCTCTGTTACCTCCAGCATGTGGCCATGCTTGCAATGGGAGGTGGGAGGTGTCTATGAGCCCTACCCAAGACTGACTGATATAGCCCAAGGCCAAGCAGGTGCACCCAAATGTGACCTGAAGATGAAAAACAGGCACATTTAAAATGGAGTTTATACACCTCCATACATATATATATAAACCATCAAAAAGTGTGGTGATAAGAAAGCAGGATGCGCTCATACCCATATGCAGTTGTGCATTTCTGTAGGGAGCACATCCTGCACTTGTAGTCCGTTGCTAATGGCAATCACCAGCAAAAAATGCATACAATGGATGATGCCAGCAACGGACTACAAGTACCACAATGGACATCCTACATAAGGTGAAATTTATGTGGATGTGGCAAGAATTCAGAACAAACACAGAACCAGAGATAGGTGCACGCTGCCGTCACACTAAACCCTCACACTGATGTTAAAAATTGAGAGTTAGTTCGACATATCCTACTAGGAGGACGTGTCTTAAGCCTCGGGCACCAGCGTCAAGGTCTCTCAAGTAGCCCGTGGGCCCTAACACTCACCTACCTGCGCCATATGGGCGATATCAGGGAGCCAGTGGGCAATTACAGGAGCATTAGGACGACTCACAAACATCTCCTCTGTTACCTCCAGCATGTGGCCATGCTTGCAATGGGAGGTGGGAGGTGTCTATGAGCCCTACCCAAGACTGACTGATATAGCCCAAGGCCAAGCAGGTGCACCCAAATGTGACCTGAAGATGAAAAACAGGCACATTTAAAATGGAGTTTATACACCTCCATACATATATATATAAACCATCAAAAAGTGTGGTGATAAGAAAGCAGGATGCGCTCATACCCATATGCAGTTGTGCATTTCTGTAGGGAGCACATCCTGCACTTGTAGTCCGTTGCTAATGGCAATCACCAGCAAAAAATGCATACAATGGATGATGCCAGCAACGGACTACAAGTACCACAATGGACATCCTACATAAGGTGAAATTTATGTGGATGTGGCAAGAATTCAGAACAAACACAGAACCAGAGATAGGTGCACGCTGCCGTCACACTAAACCCTCACACTGATGTTAAAAATTGAGAGTTAGTTCGACATATCCTACTAGGAGGACGTGTCTTAAGCCTCGGGCACCAGCGTCAAGGTCTCTCAAGTAGCCCGTGGGCCCTAACACTCACCTACCTGCGCCATATGGGCGATATCAGGGGCCAGTGGGCAATTACAGGAGCATTAGGACGACTCACAAACATCTCCTCTGTTACCTCCAGCATGTGGCCATGCTTGCAATGGGAGGTGGGAGGTGTCTATGAGCCCTACCCAAGACTGACTGATATAGCCCAAGGCCAAGCAGGTGCACCCAAATGTGACCTGAAGATGAAAAACAGGCACATTTAAAATGGAGTTTATACACCTCCATACATATATATATAAACCATCAAAAAGTGTGGTGATAAGAAAGCAGGATGCGCTCATACCCATATGCAGTTGTGCATTTCTGTAGGGAGCACATCCTGCACTTGTAGTCCGTTGCTAATGGCAATCACCAGCAAAAAATGCATACAATGGATGATGCCAGCAACGGACTACAAGTACCACAATGGACATCCTACATAAGGTGAAATTTATGTGGATGTGGCAAGAATTCAGAACAAACACAGAACCAGAGATAGGTGCACGCTGCCGTCACACTAAACCCTCACACTGATGTTAAAAATTGAGAGTTAGTTCGACATATCCTACTAGGAGGACGTGTCTTAAGCCTCGGGCACCAGCAACGGAATACAAGTGCAGGATGTGCTCCCCTACAGAAATGCACAACTGCATATGGGTATGAGCGCATCCTGCTTTCTTATCACCACACTTTTTGATGGTTTATATATATATGTATGGAGGTGTATAAACTCCATTTTAAATGTGCCTGTTTTTCATCTTCAGGTCACATTTGGGTGCACCTGCTTGGCCTTGGGCTATATCAGTCAGTCTTGGGTAGGGCTCATAGACACCTCCCACCTCCCATTGCAAGCATGGCCACATGCTGGAGGTAACAGAGGAGATGTTTGTGAGTCGTCCTAATGCTCCTGTAATTGCCCACTGGCCCCTGATATCGCCCATATGGCGCAGGTAGGTGAGTGTTAGGGCCCACGGGCTACTTGAGAGACCTTGACGCTGGTGCCCGAGGCTTAAGACACGTCCTCCTAGTAGGATATGTCGAACTAACTCTCAATTTTTAACATCAGTGTGAGGGTTTAGTGTGACGGCAGCGTGCACCTATCTCTGGTTCTGTGTTTGTTCTGAATTCTTGCCACATCCACATAAATTTCACCTTATGTAGGATGTCCATTGTGGTACTTGTAGTCCGTTGCTGGCATCATCCATTGTATGCATTTTTTGCTGGTGATTGCCATTAGCAACGGACTACAAGTGCAGGATGTGCTCCCCTACAGAAATGCACAACTGCATATGGGTATGAGCGCATCCTGCTTTCTTATCACCACACTTTTTGATGGTTTATCACGGCTTATGGCCTGAGTTCGCCCGTCCCGGCGCAGGTGGTCACGAACACATCAGTCAGGTAATCGCGATCTCCTGCACCGGTCTACTGACTCATAGGCTTCAGGCCAGGTGTCCTGAAGCCTATGAGACAGAAAGGAGGGGACGGAAGCCATAGGCTCCCACGGCCCTCCTTGAAATGCTTGCTTCAAGGCGCTCACTGGTGCCGTCTGCAATTTGGTGCCCAGGACAACCGCCCCCCCCCCCCACTCTACGCCATTGTTATAACCTGAAAATATGTAATCACATGTAAAGAGATGAGGGAGAGAGCATCATAGGCAGGACCGTCAGCAAAATAAAAGAACCCATTAGGGGCCGCTGACCTGAGTTTGTTGTTCTCTGGCAGTACAGTTAAAGGGGTTGTCCGGGTTAAGAGCTGAACCCGAAGCTCCCCTTCACACTGTATCAGTGGAGCATCAGAGTATTTCTTGCTCTGATGTTCTCCCTTGCTCTGTGCTTCCTAGCGCAGGACAAGGGCTTTTTGTTCACTACCGGTGACGTACCATCCTTCCCTTGGGCGTGATCCCGGTGACATCTGTGGCACAAATGAGCGGTCTTTAGTCCTGCCCTAGAAAACACCTTTAAATCCACGAGGTGCAGCACACGATCCCCACCAGATCCAATAGCTGATGTGGTCTGCACACTGGAAAACAGGGAGGAGAACATGGATCCTCGAATTGGCGCTACCTTAATCAGCTGGCACAGTATTACATTAATATGATTTTTTATCAGTATTTTATATGCGTTTCGAAGGACCTTCCTCGGGCAGTAACCAACATAACACAAATCAGGTTTAAAATACACTTAGTGGGGTTAAATAGAAGGAAGGGGTTGGCAGTATTCAAAGAGTATCTTCCTCTGATTGACAAGTTGATGTCCACAGAGAAATAGTATTATATACAATGTGCTGACAAAGTCCATATGCAGATAAAAATAATTAAAAATAATAGTAATGAATGAATAATAAATTACATAATTGATGGTCGCGTCAGTACAATCCTCAATATAAAACTATATGAGTGAATATTAGTAAAAATATAAATATATGTTTCACTTAAAAAAAATAGACTTTAAGAACTTGATATATAACATGCTATAAATAAAATAATAAAACTAGTTTGACTTCATTGGCTACTATCATGACTATGGAAGGTAGTCCACAAAACTATACTCACAAAAAGTACTTCATTGCTGCAATACTAAAAGTGGCCACAGGAGGTCAGGATTATTCTATATGTACAAATTGTTATTATTGGATGGAAATGATTGTATCAGAAAAATGTCAAGTAGTCTACTTTATACCTACGCGTGTGTGTGTATATATATATATATATATATATATATTGTGGGGAGTTGCTCTGGTAGATAACGGTGCGGGTGCAGTACAGAGGCAAAACAAGGAGTCCAGTACGTGCAATAAACAGTGTTTTATTCACACTTGCACAAACGAAATGGTAAACAGTCTCTTGGTGTTCATTCACACGCAGCAAACAGAAAAAAGGCAAAACCAAAGAGTCCAAAACCAGGTTCAATCACCTGTGAGATGTTAGGTGCGCGTTCGCACCTGGCGGTCGGCCCAGCCGTGGGATAATCCTCCTTCAGGCTTCCAGGTCGACTGCACGTCTCCTTGCTGGGTTTTTGCTTCCAGCCCAGAGAGCTCCACAGGACTAGCAGCAGCTCCAGGACAATCACAGCCCCAGACACAGCTGCTGGCTGTGTTTTATACCCAGCCCAAAACCAGGACTGGATCGTGGGGAGCAGCCACCCACCCTACACTTTAGCTGCTCCCGGTAAGAGCCGGCCCGGATCGGCTTTGCAGCCATGCTATTTACAACTATGTCAGTAGCACTAGCTGCTGCTGACATCAACAAAATACGGCTCTTACCTCACCGAGGCTATGAACCTCGGTGACACATACCTGCCATCCACAACGGCACCCTGCACCTTACCACATACCCCCCCCCTTTTGTTCAACCCTGAGGGGGTGGACACATGCGAGGCAGTGGACGCGGGAAAGGGCATCTGCATTACCCTGCAAGCGGCCTGCCCTATGTTCCACGGAGAACTTGAAGTTCTGCAGGGATAGGAACCACCTGGTGACCCGAGCATTCCTCTCCTTGGCCTGGCTCATCCGCATGTAGTACCCTACAATTCCCAGGAAGGACTTTACCTGCCTGGTAGTGACCGGTCGGGGCCAGTTACGTATGGCCTCTACCTTAGTTACCTGCGGCTTGATGACTCCCCGCCCAATAACATATCCCAGATATTTGGTCTCTTCCAACCCAATCGCACACTTCTTTGGATTGGCGGTTAGTCCAGCTTTCCTCAGGGCATCCACTACCGCCTGCACTTTGGGCAAATGGCTTTCCCAGTCGGTGCTGTGGATGATTACATCATCTAAGTAGGCCGAAGCGTACCGACGGTGCGGTCGCAGCACAACGCCAATTAACCTTTGGAAGGTGGCGGGGGCGCCATGCAGGCCAAAGGGTAACACCTTGTAATGATACAGGCCCTGCGGGGTAACAAAAGCTGTTTTTTCCTTGGCCGCCTCCGTTAAGGGTACTTGCCAGTATCCTTTAGTGAGGTCTAGCACAGAAAAATAACGGGCTTGCCCTAAATTTTCAACAAGCTCGTCTACCCGGGGCATGGGATACGCATCAAACTTGGACACTTCATTTAACTTGCGAAAATCGTTGCAGAACCGCAACGTCCCATCCGGCTTGGGTATTAGGACTATGGGACTGGCCCACTCACTTTTCGACTCCTCAATGACATCAAGCTTCAACATTAATTGCACTTCCTCCGCGATGGCCCGTCGCCGAGCCTCGGGTACCCGGTATGGTTTTAACCGGATCTTGGCCTGAGGCATGTTGGATGAGAGACGTGCGGCCAGGGAGGTCCGAGAATACATCCGTGTTCCGACTGATGAACTCCCTGACTTCCTGAACTTGTTTGGAAGACAGGCTGTCTGCAATTTTTACCGTGGCTACCGCTTTGCAGGCCTCGAACTGTGGGGCTGGACCCTTTTCCCCTAGAAGCCCTGGCCGGGGCTGTGGTCGTCGGCCGTGTCCCTATCTTTCCACGGCTTTAGTAAATTCACGTGGTACACCTGCTCCGGCTTGCGCCGCCTGGCTGGTGTACTTTGTAATTTACTTCCCTATCTTCTCGATCACCTCATAGGGGCCCTGCCACCTAGCTAGGAATTTGCTGTCAAGGGTGGGTACCAGAACCAAAACCCGATCTCCCGGATTGAAGCCCCGTACCCGAGCCTGACGATTGTACACCCTACTTTGGGCTTGTTGCGCTGCCTCCATATGCTCCCGGACCAGCGGCAACACCCTTTCCATCCGTTCCTGCATCTGGGTGACATACTCAATGACACTTTTGTGGGGGACAGGCTGTTGTTCCCACACTCCTTGGCGATATCCAACAGGCCCCGAGGGTGTCTGCCATAAAGCAGTTCGAAGGGCGAGAACCCAGTAGAGGCCTGGGGCACCTCTCGCACTGCGAACATGAGATAGGGCAGAAGCAGATCCCAGTCCTTCCCATCTCTAGACACCACCCTTTTTAACATATTTTTTAAAGTTTGGTTAAACCTCTCCACAAGACCGTCCGTTTGCGGATGGTAAATGGACGTCCGTAACTGCTTTATACGCAACAATTTACACAGTTCCCTCATAACTTTGGACATAAAAGGGGTCCCTTGGTCTGTCAGAACCTCTTTTGGCAGGCCCACACGGGAAAACATTTCCATTAACTCTTTGGCAATGAGCTTAGCTGAGGTATGTCGCAGAGGCACCGCCTCCGGATACCGAGTGGCATAGTCGTGAACTACCAGAATGTGTTGGTGGCCCCTGGCAGACTTTGGTACAGGCCCAATTAGATCCATAGCGATTCACTCAAACGGGACCTCAATAATTGGAAGAGGTACAAGAGGACTACGGAAATGTGGCTGGGGGCTATTTATCTGACAGGTGGGACAGGACTTACAATAATTTTCTACCTCCTTGAACACACTGGGCCAATAAAACCGCTGCAGTATGCGGTCCTGGGTTTTCTGCCACCCCAAGTGTCCCCCAAGAACATGTTGGTGGGCAAGCTCCATGACAAGCTTGCGGTACGCTGTGGGCACCACCAATTGTTCAACAGGTTCACCCCGGATTTGGTTCACCCGATATAACATTTCTTGGTGAACAACAAAGCGGGGAAATATTATCTCAGCCCCTGGTTTCTGGGGTTTACCATCAATTTCCAGCACATTCTCCCAGGCCCTGGTTAGGGTTTGGTCCCGGTGTTGGGCGGTCCCAAAATTATCTCCGGAGACGTGGAGGTCTGCCAACTCAGGACCTGGTGGCAAGTCCTCCATGTCTCCCACCATTACACTCAGTGGGGGTGTCTCCCCTCTATCACAGAAGTGGTGGTCACCCCTACCGCAGGCCCTTCGGACTCGGGCTCCCAGGGCTCTGGCCTCCCACAGGAACCAGGCCACTCTGCTAGGGTTACCCCTGTCTCAGGGCTATTAGTCACTTTCACCTCAGGCCATAGTGACGGAAAACCAGGGAAGTCTCTCCCAATTATTAGTTCATACGGTAGCTTGGCGGAGATCGCCACTTCACAAGTCCATGTGCCGGCCGCCGTGGACAGAGACATTACAGCCGTGGATAGTCCTTTAAGTCTCCGTGTATGCACACCACCCCAACTTTCCGGCCCGTATACTGCTAGGGCTGTACCAGGGCAGCACTTACCAGGGTTACTAGGCTCCCTGAGTCCAGCAGCGCCACTGCAAGATTATCACCGACTTGCACCTGGCACAGATGACGATTGTCTATTGTCTCGGGGTGCCGGTCGCACACAGTCTCCGGGCATACATGGAAGCCCGGTACCCATAATTGGTCTCCATGGGTTCTCCCCACTGTGGACAGTCGGCCCTCACATGGCCAGGCTCGTGACACCGCCAGCAGACTATCGGGCCGGGTCTACAGGGGTACACCCCGAGCAGGTTTCTCGTGTACCAGTCGTCGGGACTAGATGGGAGACCTCCGGGGTTTGACCGGCCCCTCCCAACAACACCCCCTTTCAAGGTTTTTGTGGCCTCATAGCGCTCGACCAGGTCGACCATGTCCAAGGCATTAGTGGGTGACACCTGGCCGATCCAGTGCTGCAGGGGGTACGGCAAGGCCCTCCAGAAGATGTCAGCCAGCAGACGGTCCAGCATAGCAGCCGGACTTAGAACCTCAGGCTGCAGCCACTTTTGCAACCTGTGCAGCAACTCATAATACTGCGGCCTGGCGGGTTCAGCCGTATTAAAGTTCCACTGGTGGACCCGCTGAGCCCGGACTAACACGTTCACCCCCAGTCTTGCCAGGATCTCACCTTTCACGGTCGGGTAGTCAGCTGCTTGGTCATCTGGGAGGTCAAAAATACTTTCTGGGGTCCAGACGCCAGGAACGGAGCGACGACCTCTGCCCACTGTTCTCGGGTAATTTCTCCCTCACGGCCACCTTCTCGAACACCGCCAGATAGGTCTCCACATCATCCGAGGGGTCATCTTAGGGATCGCTGCACGGACAGCTTTCCGGGCATCGTGGACGTGGCGGGACGCTCCTGCAGCTTGCAATGCCATCACGTGCTGCAGCAGTAGCTGGTTGGTCTCCCGCTGCTGCACGTTAGCCTCTATGAGGGCTTTCACAGCCGCCTACATTTTGTCAGGGACCACAGGCTGCAACTTTGCCGGCCGAATATAGGACATCCAGTCGTGCCCAGCAAAAACAAACTTCGGCGTTCACGCCAGCCTCACTGCGCATGCCCGCATCCGACACCAAATGTGGGGAGTTGCTCTGGTAGATAACGGTGCGGGTGCAGTACAGAGGCAAAACAAGGAGTCTAGTACGTGCAATAAACAGTGTTTTATTCACACTTGCACAAACGAAATGGTAAACAGTCTCTTGGTGTTCATTCACACGCAGCAAACAGAAAAAAGGCAAAACCAAAGAGTCCAAAACCAGGTTCAATCACCTGTGAGATGTTAGGTGCGCGTTCGCACCTGGCGGTCGGCCCAGCCGTGGGATAATCCTCCTTCAGGCTTCCAGGTCGACTGCACGTCTCCTTGCTGGGTTTTTGCTTCCAGCCCAGAGAGCTCCACAGGACTAGCAGCAGCTCCAGGACAATCACAGCCCCAGACACAGCTGCTGGCTGTGTTTTATACCCAGCCCAAAACCAGGACTGGATCGTGGGAGCAGCCACCCACCCTACACTTTAGCTGCTCCCGGTAAGAGCCGGCCCGGATCGGCTTTGCAGCCATGCTATTTACAACTATGTCAGTAGCACTAGCTGCTGCTGACATCAACAAAATACGGCTCTTACCTCACCGAGGCTATGAACCTCGGTGACACATACCTGCCATCCACAACGGCACCCTGCACCTTACCACAATATATATATATATATATATATATATATATAGTTTACTATCACTTATTATAGTAAGGACTATTCTTATCTCTACATATTCCTACAGACTCATCTTATTTTTTATTTTATTCAAAAGACCTACAGAACACTTTTAGTAATGATCTTGTTAAGTCCATATGGTTGAATTAACTCCAACTTGTATATTCAATAAATGTCTCTGTGCCGCTGATCTTAAGTCCCAACAGGTGCATTGGGGGTCATTTATTGTACTGAAATACTCCTAAATTAGGCATATTTCAGGTGCGGACTACAACTTTTCCCCACTCACGCCAGGTCTAAAATTGTTAGATGCAAAAAATGGTCTAAATGTGAGACAGCAAGGAAGCTGTCTTACATTTAG
This sequence comes from Bufotes viridis, assembly GCA_033119425.1. Classification (NCBI taxonomy): domain Eukaryota; kingdom Metazoa; phylum Chordata; class Amphibia; order Anura; family Bufonidae; genus Bufotes; species Bufotes viridis. Next base: position 94,495,865 of record CM065597.1, on the reverse strand, counting down.
AACTGGCGCTGGATGCACCAAGGTTATGGAGAGGCCTGCGCTTCTTTACTACTTTGGTGGATCCACTACCAGCTTAAAGCTTTATTAAGATGCCGGTCTTAATAAATGTGTCCCATGGTCTGTAGGAATAAATCTAATGCAATTATAGTCTCCTTCAGGTTTCAGGGCACAGTGTTTCTAGGAGCTCTCTTATTATAACGCTGCTGATTAACTCTGTGGGTTGTCCGTCCTACATATTGCTTACCGCACATACATTCAATCAGTTAGATATATTCTGATTTGCATGTCAGGAACTTGATATAGTACTGAGTATTACTTAACCTTGAGTGAAAGACAGTAATATCATGCCCAATGATCTGACAACAGAGACACCGAGAGACCCCACAACTGTAGCTGCCTAATTTTATCCCCAAAGTGGTGCTGTCTCAGGAAACTGGGAGGCAGAATATTCTTAATAGTAGGTGCTCTCCTAGAAGTAATATTAGGGTGGTTAGGTGAAACTTTCCTCCGCTAGGGGGTCCTCTAGGAGTATGGACCAATGTTTCTGTAACATCCTCTGCACATTATGGTGAGAGGCACAATACATAATGATTACGTTTTTGTCATGATTACTGGAAAATGGAGATAACTATTGCTATTTACGGTACCGGTTTAAAGTAAATAGCAGTAATAAACTGGTGGTCGGTATAAGAAATCATAACTAATAGGAACTTGATCTGTGTTGGGCTAGAATTCAGTGAAATGTGATACCCCAACTGTTCTTATTAAGGGATTCATGGAACTATTTAGCTGATTTGAAGTCTCCCATCCAAATGGAAAATAAGTCATCAATGTACTCTATCATTCTTTCCACATTATTATTGCAAATGGGTATGTCCTCAAATGCCCAATAAACACATTAGAGGAGGCCTCCCCACATCGCTGATTGAATATTTTATTTACAAAAGTGTAGTATTATTGGCATGAATAAACTTCAGACCTGTAATTAACCCCTTAGTGATCACCCATATGCTTTTTTATGGTGATCACTAAGGGGCCTTAGGCTGTGCTGCTCCTGCGCTAACAGCCCCAACCTTCAGAAGTGCCGATCCAGGCTGTTCAACTCCTTATATGCCGCGGGCAATGATGCCCACCACATGTAATCAGTGACAGAGAGAGCAGACTCCCTCTCGCTCCCATCAGCATCCCACAAATGCGATCGTGGGATGCCGAGAGTAGCTGCGCTAGAGAGTCAGTCAGTGTAGCACTGACATTAAAATGCAATGCATTGTAGGGATAGTGCATTGTATTTTAGAAGCAGTCAAAAGATTGCCTGTTATAACCCCCCTGCCGGATATAGGGCAGAGTCCAGGTAGGACTGAACCTGAGCATAGAGGACATAGGTCTCCATTTTTTTATTTGCCTTAGCCTGGTGCAAAAAGTGAAAAAAACTGTTCTATCATATTGAGGAAAATGAACTGTAGGTGATCATTATAGGGATATCATGACCCCTCCACTCTTAGGTATATATACCCCAGCATTTCTTTTATACTTTACCTCCTGACGAAGCCTGGAAGGTGAAACACGTGTCGAGGTGTCTGGATAGTGGAACAAAAACATTTTCTTTCCTTTACACCATGGGTATGTGCTTTGTGATTCCATGACTTATTGAATTTATGGTTACTTCAGTCCTTGTGATTGTGCAGAAGCGGTATTTTACTGCCTGTTTTGGTTATTGAGATGGGGTGCAGTGTGAGAGGGACCCATATAGTGGCACATTTTTATCATTGATTTTTTCCTGTGAGATATATTTCTGCCTGTTTTGGTGCGCACATACATTTACTTATCATGTGATGTAATGGGAATTATCTCCCTTGAGTCATTTGGAAATATATATTTGTGACCAAATTGGATCACCTATGATGCTAATGTTTGTTTCCTTATGACTTGAGTGGGGAATATATGTGGTGCACCCATTCAGACTATAAAATTGTGGATCTTTCTCCAGTGCACCTTTTCTTTTGGGATAGGTTACATCTACCTCATTGTAAAAACACTGTGGACTGGAGTATATGCACATGCCTAATTCATTAATAGGTTCTGTGGATATTTTATTGATATCTTCTGAGTAATAATTAGGTGTATTTGGAAATTTATTGTTCCATTATATGTTTCCCTGATACAGGTGTGTCACCTGGTTCTATCTTTTTTCCTGTTTTCTGATCCTGTCATTACTTATTGAAAAATATTATTTATATAATAAAGTGATATATTTTCATAAAGTATCTTTGGTGTTTCATGGGTTTTGATGCTGTTGTAGTTATTCATCATAGATCTTCTGATTTGTGGTTTATGAGGTATTTGTAGGTTTACATCCTCGGGCATCCTGGCCATAATGTCGAGCTGTATGTTTGCTTGCTTACTCATTGATGCAGATCATTCACATAAAGCAGTCTGATGATTTGTGGATAGTTATGCTTTTAAACCCTCAGTATCAAAGCAAAATAGGGGAATGCTTTCCTCCCTCTAAAAAGGAAGGACAAATTACGTTTTTACCAGGAAACACTGTATGCAGCTTTCAGTGAGCAGACTTCTTCTGCCACCGTATCTTAAAGTGAGGACGCTCATCACCCCCCGCAGAGTTACCCACCGACGACACCGCAAACAGCAGAAGCCACAGCAGCCAGTTCAGACTCATTCATATGATGAAGTCGTTTTTTAATTTGACAGGCCAGGCTGAAGCAAATCGGCAAGCGGAAACTTCCTGCCTCAATGTTCAGGTTCAGGCCTACTTAGACTCTGGCCTGTCTCGCATACCCTATTCCCTGACTCCATGAACTTCTGGGCAGCAGAATAGAATAGTCTCTCGAACTGGCCCATTATGCCCTTTGTCTTCTTTCTTGCCCAGTCTCCAATGTCTTCTTGGAGAGGATTTTCTGTGCCGTAGGGAGTGTGGTGACATCCAAGCTGGCCAAGTTGTCCTCTGCCAGTTTTAAAACCATCACTTGTCAAAATGAAACAAGCCTGGATTTGGGGGTATTTTCACACTCCTGTGGATAACACTAATGAATAGATTTGGCCTTGCTAACAGTGCCCCATCTTGCCACTATTGCTTTCTGCTTGCTTGCCTTCCTGCTAACCATCATGCTCGGTACGGCTGCTATTGCTGCCACCATCATGTTCCAGTTCTTTCCTTTGAGAGATACATTTCCTTTCTTGAGTCTCAATTCACACAAGTCCCACTTTTACTGAATATATATTTTATCAGCTGTCCAGTAGAAATTCAGATGGAAATTATGGAGAGGAAGAAGGTTTAGCATTGCATTATTATTTGGATTAGTATACATTCTGTGGAATCTTATCTGCGGATCCAGTATAATAGGCCATGACATTGATGGATGAGGTTGTTCACTGACACCACTGAGTGATGCTGAGTAATGTAGCACATCCAACACCTGCTCCCTCAGGAACGGGCCCTATCCGGAGAATTCTTAAGGAGAAAAGTCCAGACTGGTGGTCACTTATGTGCAACTGACATAAAAAAAACATTTTCTATACAAAAATGCATTAGACACTGTTGATGTGCCTCAAATGTATGTGAATGGAGTTTTTTTTTTTAACCATGTTCACATGCTCCAGATAATAATCTGTGCAAATTATTTGAGAATAATTAGCACGTGGAAGAGCCAATGGCTTATCCCCATGCCCAGGGCCAGTTTTAGACAAAATGTGGCCCTGGGAAAAATCAAAGACTGGGCCCATATCTTGTAATAATGTGCTAAAAACACAGTCCGACAGCCCCGTTGAACAGCTGTTTGAGGAGATGGTGCGTGCTGTAAACTGCTGCTGTCCCATAGACATACAGCAGCAGAGCAGAAAGAGAGAAGGAAGACGCATGTGCGCACACCGTCTCCTCAAACAGCTGATCGTCGAGAGTGCCAGGTGTCAGACCCCTGCCGATTTAATATTTTTCATCAATATGAAAAAAACAGGAGAACCTCTTGAAGCTACTCCAAATACTGTGCCTGTTGTGCTCCCCCCCATGTCCACAAACACTGTACTGTACACCCAGACTGCCCTGATTAGTAATAGTGCCCCCAATAGTGATAATACTTCCCAAGCTAGCCCTTATTAGTAGCAATGTCCTCCATATTGCGGCAAATAATAACACCCCTACAGTACCCTAGTAGTAATAATATAACCATAATTCTCCTAGTGGCTCTAATGTCTCCCCGTAGTGCCCCCCACTAGTTCCAATATATAATGCTTCCCCCCATAGTGCCTATATAAATATATATTCCACCGTAGTGCCAGTATATATATAATGCTCCTCCATTCCTCCCCAGTAGTGCTGAGTATATATAATGATCTCCTTCCCCCCCAATCCCTGGTGCCCCCAGCAATATGGACATTTAGTATGAATAAAAAATAAATAAATAAATAAACCCGCCTCCCTCCTGTCCCCCTGCCGCTTTCTGCAATGCAGACCAAAGTTTTATGTGTAGCTTGTGTTGCTGTGTCCTGATGCATGTGGTCCCAATGACCAATGTGGTCCCAATGATTGCAGGTCCTGTCAGCACTAGGACTCCGGGTCTCATGTGATGATGTAATCATGCGAGACCCAGAGCAGAAGGTGGAGGTGATTCTCTGTTCTAATGCCTCACAGGCTTGAGGCCTAGCGGCCTGAGACTTGTGAAGTTGGATGGCCATGAGTGCGCCCCCTTTTATGGGGCGAAGTGGCACCCTAGGCGAATGACTACCCTTCCCTATGCATCGCCCCGGCCCTAATTCAGAGCACATTACGGCAGGAGGTATAAGAGGAGAGGACTATAACTCCCAGCATGTCTAAGCCATTACTATTTAATATCAAAGCACATTATAGGGGGGACATATAAGAGGATGGGACTATAACTCCCAGCATGTCCAAGCAGTTATTATGTAATATCAGAGTACATTATAAGAGCAGGTATACAACTCCCAGCATATACAGGGTGTTGTAATGTACCCTGATATTATATAATAATGGCCTGGACATGCTGATAGTTGTAGTACTCTCCTCTTATACCTCCTCTTGTAATGTACTCTGATATTACATAACATTAGGTATAAGAGGAGAGGACTACAACTCCCAGCATTTCCCTTGCACTTACATTGAATCCATGCTTCTTCACATGCATGGCTGGTCGTCTTCTTCATTACTTTACTGCACTACTGAGCTCCGCCTCCTATTCTGGTCACATGATGGTGAAGTCATCACAGGTCCTTCATCCCCTCTTCTCTGCTGAGCTTTGCCTCCTGCATCTGACATTATTGCAGGTCCTGTCAGCACTAGGGTAATGATTTCTCTTATATGTGAGGGAGGAGACCGTACACTGCATTGTGAAGTCCACCAGTTTGATTCCTCGGACATTCAGCTGAACAGCAGCACTGAACAGGGGGCCCCTGAGACAATGGGGGCCCTGGGCAATTGCCCAGTCCCCCCCCCCATAACACCGGCCCTTTGTTATGGCTTATCCCAATGCTCCATTGTGGCTCTCTTGAATGTGTCAGCCATGAGTTGACGTACCATGTTTCCACTCTTTAACTGCTTGATTCCTGTCAAGGTCACATCCTATCATTCACAAATAAATCTAAAGGAATACTATGATTTTTACTGGAGAATAACATGAAAAAGATCAGTAATGTTATTAATATTTGGAATATACAGTTGCAATAAAAAGTATTCGAACCCTTTGGAATGATATGGTTTTTTGCACAAATTGGTCACAAGTCACAACAATAGACAATCAGTTTGCATAAACTAATAACACACAAAGAATTAAATGTTACCATGTTTTTATTGAACACACCATGTAAACATTCACAGTGTAGGTGGAAAAAGTATGTGAACCCCTAGACTAATGACATCTCCAAGAGCTAATTGGAGTGAGGTGTCAGCCAACTGGAGTCCAATCAATGAGATTGGTGGTGTTAGGGTTAGAGCTGCCCTGCCCTATAAAAAACACACACACCAGTTCTGGGTTTGCTTTTCCCAAGAAGCATTGCATGATGTGAATGATGCCTCACACAAAAGAGCTCTCAGAAGACCTACGATTAAGAATTGTTGAATTGCATAAACTGGAAAGTGTTATAAAAGTAACTCCAAAAGCCTTGCTGTTCATCAGTCCACGGTAAGACAAATTGTCTATAAATGGAGAAAGTTCAGCACTGCTGCTACTCTCCCTAGGAGTGGCCATCCTGTAAAGATGACTGCAAGAGCACAGCGCAGACTGCTCAATGAGGTGAAGAAGAAATCTAGAGTGTCAGTTAAAGACTTACAAAAGTCTCTGGCATATGTCAACATCCCTGTTAGCGAATCTACGATATGTAAAACACTAAACAAGAATGGAATTCATGGGAGGATACCACAGAGGAAGCCACTGCTGTCCAAAAAAAACATTGCTGCACATTTACAGTTTGCACAAGAGCACCTGGATATTCCACAGCAGTACTGGCAAAATATTCTGTGAACAGATGAAACCAAAGTTGAGTTGTTTGGAAGAAACACACAACACTATGTGTGGAGAAAGAGGCACAGCACACCAACGTCAAAACCTCATCCCAACTGTAAACTATGGTGGTGGGGGCATCATGGTTTGGAGCTGCTTTGCTGCATCAGGGCCTGGACGGATTGCTATCATCGAAGGATAAATGAATTCCCAAGTTTATCAAGACATTTTGCAGGAGAACTTAAGGCCATCTGTCCACCAGCTGAAGGTCAACAGAAGATGGTGTTGCAACAGGACAACAACCCAAAGCATAGAAGTAAATCAACAACAGAATGGCTTAAACGGAAAAAAATATGCCTTCTGGAGTGGATCAGTCAGAGTCCTGACCTCAACCCGATTGAGATGCTGTAGCATAACCTCAAGAAAGTGATTCACACCAGACATCCCAAGAATATTGCTGAACTGAAACAGTTCTGTAAAGAGGAAAGGTCAAGAATTACTCCTGATCGTTGTGCACGTCTGATCTGCAACTACAGGAGACGTTTGGTTGAAGTTATTGCTTCCAAAGTAGGTTCAACCAGTTATTAAATCCAAGGGTTCACATACTTTTTCCACCTGCACTGTGAATGTTTACATGGTGTGTTCAATAAAAACATAGTAACACCTAATTCTTTGTGTGTTATTAGTTTAAGCAGACTGTGATTGTCTATTGTTGTGACTTAGATGAAGATCAGATTACATTTTATGACCAATTTGTGCAGAAATCCATATCATTCCAAAGGGTTCACATACTTTTTCTTGCAACTGTAAGTAGTAAGTACATGTGCAATTCAGCACATTGTTATTTTAAAAGAAATAACAGACTGCTTTATATTGAGACAGAACACTGAGATACTGTCTTACTAAGCAAAAACCAGTAATCAACCGTACAGTAAATTGGACATATTATAGGATGGGCCATCAAAAATAGAACCCTATTTTACTGTGATTTGTACAGGATAATGGATAATAAAAGAATGAAGTACTTAGGGCTCATGCACATGACCGTTGATCTGCCATTCTGTGCATTGGGGACCGCAATTTGCGGTCCTCAATGCACGGGCAACATCCGTGCGGATTCTGCAGATGGATCCAGACCCATTCAACTTGAATGGGTCCGTGGTCCGTTCGCACTCCGTAAGCACTCAATAGTGCTTTCATGGGGGTCTCGTGCCTCTGTTCTGCACCAACCTTTCGGATTGTGGACCCATTCAAGTGATATGGGGTGCACACGGCCGGTGACCGTGTATTGCGGACCCGCTGTTTGTGGGCCGCAATACAGGCACAGTCGGGCAACGGCTGTGTGCATGAGCCCTACTTGTTACAGGAAATACTGTAAGTGAATTCTGCCAGTGGTTATGCAAAGTTGTTTCCATATTATCATGTTCAAAAAACTAAGGAAGGGGCGAACCAATGTAATACCAGAGTGCAGGCGCACGGTATTAAAAAAACAATATGTACTGTAAACTCAAAGAAATAGAATACCAAGAAAAGTAGCCACACATCTCATAAAAATAATATCAAGTTTATTGAAAGAACACTAGGCACAACAAGGGTTAAAATCACTTTATACAATGAAACATCATGGCTGTGTGGACTAAATAAGTTTCACACGCCTCCCTGTCAAACGCCAACTATAATTTAATAGTCGGTGCCCCAGCACAAAACAATACGCCAATATATTGATTAAGGTACATATAAATCAATCAGCAGAGAAATAGTAGGCCTAATACTTATCATAGCAGCAAGAGCAGATTTAAGCATGGTGGACAGGTAATGAAAAAAGCCCAACGCGTATCGCCAGGCCTTGCTGGCTTCCTAAGGGAGATTTGATGTTGTAAGGGAATACCATCATGCCTTCAGTAAATCACCTTCCAGCTATCGAAACCGAAATTAACTGAACCTCCCATCCTTGGGTACCTGGACTGCAATGAACCTATCCACCTTTAAACTTATGCAAGTAAGAACATTGGAGCCATCCTGTCCCAGTAATACGAGAAGAGCCGGATACCAATGGAGTGGAATGAAGACCAATACATCACCTTCCAGCTATTCAAACAGAAATTGACTGACCCTCCCATCATTGGCTACCCAGGCCACAATGAACCTTTCCTCTTTTACACTGATGCAACTAATTAAATAAGGTGAAGGTGCAGAAGTATGCCACAATTGAGGACCAACACCATAAGGAGATAACATAGTGGCCCTGTCAGAGTGGGGAGGTGTAGGGAAACAGCAGAGACAGTAACAGCACAAGATGGGTGGCAATAGGAGAAGATGGCAGCAGAGACAGCAGGCGTTCTGGCATCAGACAGGTGGCACGTCAGAATTGTGCCTTAAGCATGTAGCCATAAGTAACGGGACATTTTTCACAATGTTTTGGTGTGGCACCCTCATCAGGCACTGGCGTGTGGAAATTCTGGATGACCCATGCCTAATTCATCCTTACAAAGGTTAGTCTCTCAACACTTTGTGTTGAAAGGCGAGTTCTTTTTGGGGTAACTATAGTCTCTGCCGAACTAAACACCCGCTCTCATGCTACATTACTGGCTGGGCAGGAAAGCTTGTCCATGGCAAACTCGGCCAGTTGAGGCCACAAATCAAGTCTAGCTGCCCAGAAGTCCAGGGGTTCTTGGATCTGGGGTGTCAGGGTGCACTCTAAGTATGCCAATACCTGCTGGTTCAGGTTTTGCTCCATGCCTTGCTGCTGGTGGGTGGTTTCTTCAGTAGGCAGGTGAAGAAAAGTCCTCATTAGAGACACCAGACTTAAGTTGCTGCTGATGGAGCTAGAGCTGGTGCTGCTCCTGCTCCCCACCCCCCTCCTGCAGTAATGGCAGTGGAGCGTGAGCACAGAGGGCCCCCCTGGTAAGACTTTTGTAAACATGGGCAATGGCGCACATATGCAGTAGTATCAGTAGTATTAGAACACTATTTCACCCCAATTACAGAAACAAGGCCTAAGGGAATTACTTATGTATAAAACAATGCAAACAACCTAAAAGCAGTAGTATTAGACTAATTCACTCCAATTACTAAAACAAGGCTGGGTGGATTCTTCAGAAGGCAGCTGAAGAAAACTGTTCATCAGAGATTTAAGTCTAAAGTTGCTGCTGATGGAGCTGGTGCTGCTCCTGCCCCCCATCCCCCTCCAGCAGTCATGTCAGTGGAGCATGAGCTCAGAGGGCCCTCTGGTTAGATCTTTGTGAGGATGGGCGATGAGGCACATAGACAGCGATCAACTGACTACAAAGGATGCCTCGATAGTAGATATGTTTTTCATCCCTCTCTGAAGGTATAAAATAGGCCCCTAATTGGGACTGGTAGCGAGGGTCTAATATTGTGTAGAGGCAGTAGTCATCCCTCTGGTCAATGCTGCTTTCACTATGCAAGCAACTCAGCATGCATCTGGCCGTGTGCACAAGGGACTCGGAGGGACTCTATCTCCACTACATACTGCCACAGCCTGTTGGGTTCATCTGCTTCGTCTTTGTCGTCAGCATCTGCCACTGTCGAAAATGCACCAGGGAGTAGTCCTGTCTGTCTTCATCATCAAGAAATTGCTGAAGAGTTTCCTCTGCTGACACAGTCTGTCCAACATGGGGAGCGTGGAGTTCCAACATGTGGAAACGTCGCAAATGAGGTCATGTACAGGAACACCAATCTGCCTTTGCAGGTTAAAGAGGGTTTGTTTTGCTTGGTAAGAGTACCTGAATTTCATGCACAGTTTCCTGGACATTTTTAAGACGTCTTGCAGTTGGGTGGATGACTTTAAGAACCAGGCACATGGGTCAGCCCTTCATGACACAGTGCAGACAGAATGTTCTTCTCATTATCAGTGACCGTGGTTCTCCAGTTTGCAAAGAGACAGCCAGAATTTAATTTTTTGGTTGATGATGCGGAGGAGTTCCTCCCCGGTGTGACTCCATTCACCCAGGCTGACCAGGTGCAGAACCTCTTGACAATGTCTTACTTTGCATCGGTGGTATGTTGTAGGACCACTCTGAGCAGCTACTGAGGAAGGGGCGACCAGATACCCTGAAACGCGTCTAGCTAAGACAGAACCCCCAAGTCTGTGACTTCTTGAGAAATAGGAATATTCTGCCGGATTCGCACAGAAAATACTGTTCATTGCCGCGTGAAGGGCAAATGTGAAAGATATTGCGCAAGACCTGAGTCCATAGTAAAGGTCTGTTTGCACGTGCCAAACATTTGCCAGCGTGGGAAGTTAGGACTACTACCGCTCGGAGAACATTGGTCTCTACACGGACAGGACCATTCAGCATTTCGTGGTGCGAAAAGTGATGCGGTAAGACCGTTTTAATTTTACAGCCAAAAAAAGGAAATGGAATCCCAGCAACAGTGTTGCTGGGATTCCTTTTCCTTTTTTTGCTACATGGGGATAGCCCCTTCCCGTGCAACTTACCTGCGGATCTTGGGCTGTCATTTTGGAGTACTTAATTTTACAGCCAGGACATTTACAACATTTGCAGGGAAAGTATTCCAGCGGGACGCCGCTGGTCTGTGCATATAGTGGGATGCCGCCATATCTTGCTTTTACACACTTTAAATAGTGTGGGATATAAGAATATCCAGCGGTGTTCTTAATAATACACTGCATTGGGCATATTCCAGGACATTGCGAATACTGTTGCAATTATTTGACTTTGGGACTATTTTGCATTGGTAAAGTTGTGAGCAATATGCCAACTGCGGCCACCATTCTTCCTTAGGACTATTTTGCACATGCGAAAATTGCTGCTATTATTGCGAATAGTGATGAGCGGGAGGTGCCATATTCGATTTTGCAATATTTGGCGAATATTCGATTGAATATTCGTCATATATTCGTTGAAATCGAATATTCATCATTATTCTATATATTGCCAATGTTACTCAAATTTATATTCGCATTGGTAATTATACTTAGAGCCGAGTTCCTAATGGTTGTAACTTGTATTGCTAGAATTGACGAAGATAACGAATATCACGAATATAGCACTATATTCTCAATCTTCGTTATATTCTAGCCATACAACCATTAAGAATTTAGCTCTAAGTTTAATTCGCAATGCGAATATATACTCGCATTGCAAATTCAATTTAGAGCTGGATTTCTAATGGTTGTAATTGCTAGAATATAATGAATATCACAAATATAGCACTATATTCTCAATCTTCGTTATATTCTAGCAACTGCCAACAACCATTAGGAACTGAGCTCAAACTTTATTTCGCAATGCGAACATATACTCGCATTGCAAATTCAACTTAGAGCTGGGTTCCTAATGGTCGGCTTGCTAGAATATAGCGAAGATTGGGAATATAGTGCTATATTCGTGAATTTGTGATATTTGTTATATTCTAGCAATACAACCATTAGGAACACAGCTCTAAGTTGAATTCCCAATGCGAGTAATTCAGGTTATATTATTCGCATTGCGATTACAACTTAGTCAAATTTTTGAGATCGTGATTCTCACATCCGACAGTACATTTTAGCATGGAGGCGTTCCCATGCACACGGGAAGTCGGCAGAAGTGGCAACGGGCATTTACTGGCGCGGACAGGGAGCCAAGAATCCTCCGGGCAGGTAAGAACAGCTTTTGGGAAGTGGGAAGACAACCAGAGAGCAACAAGGATTACCAACTTAAAAAAAAAAAAAAATGTTCGAAATAGCGAATATATAGCGCTATATTCGCAATATTCGCGTAGTGCCAATATTCGCTAAAAAAAAAATTGCTATTCGAATATCTGCGCTCAACACTAATTGCAAATATTGCTGCTATTACTTATTTTCCATAAATATAATGTACCTAGATGCCATTTTAGTGATTTTGCTCTAAGGTTTAGTCATTGGTATATTTTAGCTGTGTAACTTTATGGTAATTTATATGCTATCAATATATAAGTTATAACCACCATTATACGCTATTTGATTATATTATATTTTATTTTTAATATATAATAAATTTCCGCATGGTTCAGATATCCTGAGAGTGCCCAGCTCCTTTTTTGATATACTAAGTTTAACATCTGTCGTGGGTAAACTGTTTAAAGGTTTCCTAAGAGATGCTATCTTGGAGTACCTCAATGAAAATAAGCAAATAATGCCATATCAGCATGGCTTCATGAGAGATCGGTCATGTCAAACTAATTTAATCAGTTTCTATGAGGAGGTAAGTTTTAGACTTGACCGTGGCGAATCAATGGATGTCGTATATCTTGACTTCCCGAAAGCATTTGACACTGTACCACATGAAAGGGTATATAAAATGAGAATGCATGGACTGGGGGAAAATGTCTGTATGTGGGTAAGTAGCTGGCTCACTGGCTCAGAAAACAGAGGATTGTTATTAACTCTACACACTCAGATTGGGTCACTGTCACTAGTGGGGTACCACAGGGGTCAGTATTGGGCCCTATTTTCTTCAATATATTTATTGTCGAAGACTTGGACAGTAAGGCCCCTTTCACACGGGCGAGAATTCCGCGCGGGTGCAGGGCGTGACATGAACACATTTTACCCGCACTGAATCCGGACACATTCACTTTAATGGGGCTGTGCAGATGAGCGTTGATTTTCACACATCACTTGTGCGTTGCAAGAAAATCACAGCATGTTCTATATTCTGCATTTTTCATGCAATGCAGGCCCCATAGAAATTAATGGGGCAGCGTGAAAATTGCATAGCATCCCCAAGCAAGTGCGGATGCAATGCAATTTTCACGCATGGTTGCTAAGAGATGATGTTAGTAAATTGATTAAAGTCAATTTACTGTATTATTTTCCCTGATAACATGGTTGTAAAGGAAAATAATAGCATTCCTAATACAGAATGCTTACTTAAATGCGCATTGAGGGGTTCCAAAATTAAAAAAATTAACTCACCTTATCCAATTGATTGTGCATCCGGGCATCGTCTTCTTTCTTCTTCTTTGAGGACCTGCAAAAAGGACCTTTGACGACATCAGTGCACTTCCTGCTGAATGAAGATAGATTAATTGGATGAGGTGAGTAATTTTTTTTTTTTAACCACTCAATGCTCATTTAAGTAAGCATTCTGTATTAGGAACCATGTTATAAGGGAAAATAATTACATCTACACAACACCGAACCTAAACCTGAACTTCATTAAAGAAGTTCGGGTCTGGGTACCACATTAAGTTTTTTCTCACGTGCGTGAAAAATGCATTGCACTCGCGCAGAAAAAACTGAACAATGCAGCGCAAAACTGATTGACATTGCGTGCGCACTTGCGCGGGTTTCCCGCAATACACCCGGGACGCATCCGGAGCAAATCCGGATCGCCTGTGTGAAAGAGGCCAAAAATATTAATTTTTGCAGATGACACTAAACTTTGTAAAGTAACTAACACAGAAGATGCAGTATACTGCTACAGAGGGATAGATTGGAGGCTTGAGCAGAGACGTGGCAGATAAGGTTTAACACTGACAAATGTAAGGTTATGCAGTTGGGAAGGAAAATATTTGGCACCAGTACATACTAAATAGTAAAACACTGGGTAACACTGACATGGAAAAGGAATTAGGAATTTTAGTGAACAGCAAACTAAGCTGTAGAAACCAGTGTCACGCAGCTGCTGCCAAGGCCAATAAGATAATGGGTTGCATCAAAAGGGGCATACATGCCCGTGATGAGAACATAGTCCTGCCACTTTACAAATTACTAGTCAGACCACACATGGAGTACTGTGTACAATTCTCGGCTCCTGTGAACAAGGCAGACATAGCAGAGCTGGAGAGGATTCAGAGCAGGGCGACTAAAGTAATAACCGCAATGGCTTGACTACAGTACCCAGAAAGATTATCAAAATTAGGGTCATTCACTTTAGAAAAAAGACGACTGAGGGGATATCTAATAACTATGTATAAATATACAGGGGTCAGTACAGAGATTTCTCCAATCTATTTCTCCCCACGACTGTGACTGTGACGAGGGGACATCCTTTCTGCATAGAGAAAAGAAGGTTTGTACACAAACATAGAAGAGGATTCTTTACGGTAAGAGCAGTACTGACTTTGTGAATGAGTGGTGATGGTGAATTCACTAAAAGAGTTCAAGAGGGTGTGGCAGGTGCAACACTATAAGGTGACTTTTGCGCTGTGATATTAGAAGAATTTTGATATCTCTAACCTTTTAATCTAACCAGACTGTCTGTTACTCTGCTTTAACTCTTCTAGCACCGTTATATGAAACGGTGGGCTTAAAGAGCACACCAAATGCTTAAGATAACTTCTTTATTAACTTTAACCTTTTCTTCATATATAATACTGCCACTTCTGCAGCAGATAGTGCATGTACAAAACACGTGTTGAATAAAGTATCACAAAATGGGGGTTCAACTGTTCAATCTTGTCATTCAACATAAAATGGTGGATATACTGTATTTCTCTCTTCAGTATCTGTACTCTCACTTAATATAACTAAGTTATTTAAGCATTTTATGATCTCTCTGAGAGGTATATTTCAAGGCTTAACCAATAGTTCTACTTGGTTTGCAGTTTGCTCTATACAATTGCTTTGAGCAGTTTGTTATATATAATTGCAGATTGGTCTGGTATGAGCAGTTCACAGATTGAACTATTCACAGTTTGAATGCTTTTATGCAATTTGTTTGCAATTTGGTGGAACTGTAAGTAAACATACATAACTAGTTCAGTATACAGTTCTAACAACAATACTAACAATAGAAACATTATATAACTGTTCTAAATACCTGTTTTGGCCTCTTTGCTCCATAAAACTGAACTCTGACTCTGTGTCTGTTCTGCTCTTCTCCTCTGGTGTAATGATTCTATCAGCTTCTGCTTGTGGGATTTCCTACACAGGCTGAGTGTAATATTGGCTGAGATTGGCCAGGACTCCTGCTCAGTGTGAGGCTGGCTGTGATTGGGTAAGACTCCTGGGCAGTAACAACAGTTTAACTCTATGCTTTCTGTTGTTAATTCTGCTGTGTCATTGAGCTTACCTTACATTCATATAATGAATCTTAAAGGCATATTATCTTTCTGCTTCTGTGAACACAATATATATATGAGATCCAAAACATGAAGTCACTGCAAATAACTTTGCTTTTGTTTTTAACATATAAACATATGAAGTGTATTAAGGTTATTAGCAGGTCTAGCTGTATAAACATATAAGCCGTATTAGCAATCTAGGACAGGTCTTTGCTGGCCAGCTACACTCCCACCAAAATTACCTATAATTTTATGTTCTCTGTATTAAGAGTTAAACATGAATTTGGGAAATTTTCCATCAGATTCTCAACTCTCAAGTGCATTTTATCACTCTCAAGTAGAACAACTAACTTCTATATAGGACTTTCCAACTTGAGTGGAGTAGTGAGACGATTTCCCTTTTTGTCAAGTTTTGAGTCTCCTATTTGTAACAACACTCTTCTTACTAGTCCATCTTTGTTCTTTTAAACTTATAGAACTTTGACAATTTCCATTGACTTCTAGGTAAATCATCTTCTTTCACGAACACTATGTCACCAACTTGGACATTTCTTCTGGGTGTTTGCCATTTACTTATTAGCATCAGATTGACTAAGTACTCTTTTTTACATCTATTCCAAAACTGTCCTGATAGATATTGAACTCTTCGCCATCTCCTTTTGGCATATACAGTTGCAAGAAAAAGTATATGAACCCTTTGGAATGATATGGATTTCTGCACAAATTGGTCATAAAATTTGATCTGATCTTCATCTAAGTCACAACAATAGACAATCACAGTCTGCTTAAACTAGTAACACACAAAGAATTAAATGTTACCATGTTTTTATTAAACACACCATGTAAACATTCACAGTGTAGGTGGAAAAAGTATGTGAACCCCTAGACTAATGACATCTCCAAGAGCTAATTGGAGTGAGGTGTCAGCCAACTGGCGTCCAATCAATGAGATGAGATTGGAGGTGTTGGTTACAGTTGCCCTGCCCTATAAAAAACACACATCAGTTCTGGGTTTGCTTTTACCAAGAAGCATTGCATGATGTGAATGATGCCTCGCACAAAAGAGCTCTCAGAAGACCTACGATTAAGAATTGTTGACTTTCATAAAGCTGGAAAGGGTTATAAAAGTATCTCCAAAAGCCTTGCTGTTCATCAGTCCACAGTAATACAAATTGTCTATAAATGGAGAAAGTTCCACACTGCTGCTACTGTCCCTAGGATTGTCCATCCTGTAAAGATGACTGCAAGAGCACAGTGCAGACTGCTCAATGAGGTGAAGATGACACTACAGGGTGGGCCATTTATATGGATACACCTTAATAAACTAGGAATGGTTGGTGATATTAACTTCCTGTTTGTGGCACATTAGTATATGTGAGGGGGGAAACTTTTCAAGATGGGTGGTGACCATGGCGGCCATTTTGAAGTCGGACATTTTTAATCCAACTTTTGTTTTTTCAATAGGAAGAGGGTCATGTGACACATTAAACTTATTGGAAATTTCAGAAGAAAGACAATGGTGTGCTTGGTTTTAACGTAACGTTATTCTTTCATGAGTTATTTACAAGTTTCTGACCACTTATAAAATGTGTTCAATGTGCTGCCCATTGTGTTGGATTGTCAATACCACCCTCTTCTCCCACTCTTCACACACTGATAGCAACATCACAGGAAAAATGCTAGCACAGGCTTCCAGTATCCGTAGTTTCAGGTGCAGCACATCTCGTATCTTCACAGCATAGACAATTGCTTTCAGATGACCCCGAAGATAAAAGTCTAAGGGGGTCAGATAGGAAGACCTTGGGGGCCATTCAACTGGTCCATGATGACTAATCCACTTTCCAGGAAACTGTTCATCTAGGAATGCTCGGACCTGACACCCATAATGTGGTGGTGCACCATCTTGCTGGAAAAACTCAGGGAACGTGGCAGCTTCAGTGTATAAAGAGGGAAACACATCATCATGTAGCAATTTCGCATATCCAGTGGCCTTGAGGTTTCCATTGATGAAGAATAGCCCCACTATCTTTGTACCCCATATACCACACCATACCATCAATTTTTTGTTGTTCCAACAGTCTTGGAGGGATCTATCCAATGTGGGTTAGTGTCAGACCAATAGCGGTGGTTTTGTTTGTTATCTTCACCATTCACATAAAAGTTTGCCTAATCACTGAACAAAATCTTCTGCGTAAACTGAGGGTCCTGTTCCAATTTTTGTTTTGCCCATTCTGCAAATTCAGTGTGCCGATCTGGGTCATCCTCATTGAGATGTTGCAGTAGCTGGAGTTTGTAAGGGTGCCCTTTGTGAGTAGCTAATATCCGCCGAAGGGATGTTCGAATTTTGCCACTCTCCAGTGACATGCGGCGAGTGCTACGCTGTGGGCTCTTGCTGAATGAAGACAGCCACTTATGTTTCTTCATTAGTGACAGATTTCATGCGTCCATATTTTGGTAAATCCAACACTGAACCAGTTTCACTAAACTTAGCAAGCAGTTTGCTAACTTTAGCATGGGAGATGGGTGGTCTCGTAGGGTTTCTTGCATTGAAATCTGCTGCAATGACCTCGTTACTGCGTTCACCAGACATCAACACAATTTCTATCCGCTCCTCACGTGTTAACCTCGGCGAAATGGCTGTAAACAAAGATAAACTTGTAAATAACTCATGAAAGAATAAAGTTACGTTAAAACCAAGAACATCATTGTTTCACATTGTGTCACATGACCCTCTTCCTATTGAAAAAACAAAAGTTGGATTCAAAATGGCTGACTTAAAAATGGCCGCCATGGTCACCACCCATCTTGAAAAGTTTCCCCCCCCACATATACTAATGTGCCACAAACAGGAAATTAATATCACCAACCATTCCCCTTTTATTAAGGTGTATCCATATAAATGGCCTACCCTGTAGAGTGTCAGCTAAAGACATACAAAGTCTCTAGAATATGCTGACATCCCTGTTAGCGAATCTACGATATGTAAAACACTGAACAAGAATGGATTTCATGGGAGGATACCACAGAGGAAGCCACTGCAAAAACATTGCTGCACGTTTACAGTTTGCACAAGAGTACCTGGATATTCCACAGCAGTACTGGCAAAATATTCTTTAGACAGATGAAACCAAATTTGAGTTGTTTGGAAAAAACACACAACACTATGTGTGGAGAAAAAGAGGCACAGCACACCAACATCAAAACCTCATCCCAACTGTGAAGTATGTTGGTTGGGGCATCATGGTTTGGGGCTGCTTTGCTGCATCAGGGCCTGGACGGATTGCTTTCATCGAAGGAAAAATGAATTCCCAAGTTTATCAAAACATTTTGCAGGAGAACTTAAGGCCATCTGTCCACCAGCTGAAGCTTAACAGAAGATGGGTGTTGCAACAGGACAACGACCCAAAGCATAGAAGTAAATCAACAACAGAATGGCTTAAACAGAAGAAAATATGCCTTCTGTAGTGGCCCTGTCAGAGTCCTGACCTCAACCCGATTGAGATGTTGTGGCATGACCTCAAGAAAGCGATTCACACCAGACATCCCAAGAATATAGCTGAACTGAAAAAGTTCTGTAAAGAGGAATGGTCAAGAAATACTCCTGACCGTTGTGAATGTCTGATCTGCAACTACAGGAAACGTTTGGTTGAAGTTATTGCTTCCAAAGGAATTTCAACCAGTTATTAAATCCAAGGGTTCACATATTTTTTCCACCTGTACTGTGAATGTTTACATGGTATGTTCAATAAAAACATGTTAACATTTAATTATTTGTGTGTTATTAGTTTAACAACTTGAAGACCACAGGTTTATACCCCCCTAGTGACCAGGCCCATTTTTACAAAATCCGCACTACACTACTTTCACCGTTTATTGCTCGGTCATACAACTTACCACCCAAATGAATTTTACCTCCTTTTCTTCTCACTAATAGAGCTTTCATTTGGTGGTATTTCATTGCTGCTGACATTTTTACTTTTTTTGCTATTAATAAAAATGTAACGACATTTTTGCAAAAAAATGACATTTTTCACTTTCTGTTGTAAAATTTTTCCAAAAAAACTACATTTCTATATGAATGTTTCACAAAATTTATTGTTCTACATGTCTTTGATAAAGAAAATCCAATAAGTGTATATTTATTGGTTTGGGTAAAAGTTATAGCGTTTACAAACTATGGTGCAAAAAAGTGAATTTCGGCATTTTGAAGCAGCTCTGACTTTCTGAGCACCTGTCATGTTTCTTCACGTGCTAGAATGTCAGGATAGTATAAATACCCCCCAAATCACACCATTTTAGATAGAAGACACCCCAAAGTATTCGCGGAGGGGCATGGTGAGTTCATGTATCATTTCATTTTTTTCACAAGTTAGCGGAAAATGACACTTTCTGAGGGAAAAATAATAATAAAGTTTCCATTTATGCTAACTTCTGGCAAAAAATATAAAATCTCAGACGGACTCACTATGCCCTCAGTGAATACCTTGGGGTGTCTACTTTCCGAAATGGGGTCATTTGTGGGGTGTGTTTACTGTTCTGGCATTTTGGGCGGGCTAAATTGTGAGCAGCCATGTAAACCTAAAGGTAATCGTTGAATTTGGGTCTTTATGACTCAGGCTGCAAAAGTGTCACACACATGGTATCGCCTACTCAGGAGAAGTAGGGCAATGTGTTTGGGGTGTATTTACATATACCCATGTTGGTGAGAGAAATATCTCTGTAAATTGTCAACTTTGTATAAAAATTTAAAAAGTTGTCGCTTACAGAGATATTTCTCACACAAAGTATGGGTATATATAAAAATACACCCCAAAACACATTGCCCTACTTCTCCTGAGTACGGCGATACCACATGAGTGACACCTTTTTGCAGCCTGGGTGCTAAAGGCCCTAATTCCAATGAGTACCTTTAGGATTTCACAGGGCATTTTTACGCATTTGGATTCCAGACTTCTTCTCAGGCTTTAGAGACCCCTAAAATGCCAGGACAGTATAAATACCCCAAAAGTGACCCCATTTTAGAAAGAAGACACCCTAAGGTATTCCTTGAGGGGTATGGTGAGTTCATGTAAAATTTTATTTTTTGTCACAAGTTAGTGGAATATGAGACTTTGTAAAAAAAAAAAAAAAAAAAAATTTGGGATTCTAAACTGCCAGGTAAGTATAAATACCCCACATGTGACCACATTTTGGAAAGAAGACACCCCAAGGTATTCCGTGAGGGGCATAGTGAATTCACAGAAAAAAACATTTTTTAGCACAAGTTTGCGGAAAGTCTCATATTCCACTAACTTGTGACAAAAATAAAATTTTACATGAACTCACCATACCCTCACGGAATACCTTGGGGTGTCTTCTTTCTAAAATGGGGTCACATGTGAGGTGTTTGTACTGCCCTGGCATTTGAGGGTCTCCGCAATCATTACACGTATGGCCAGCATTAGGAGTTTCTGCGATTCTCCTTATATTGAGCATACGGGTAATGAGATTTTTTTTCCGCTCAGCCTCTGGGCTGAAAAATAAAATAAATGAACGGCACAGATTTTTTCATTCGCATCGATCAATGTGGATGAAAAATCTCTGCCAAAATCAGTGACTGCGGTGCGGTGGGCTGGGCGCTAACTACCTAACAAGTAGCTAGCTAACTGGCGGTGATAAGGGACCCTTATGCCCCATTCACACGTCCGCAATTCTGTTTGCGGAACGGAATTGCGGACCCAGTCATTTCTATGGGGACAGACTTTGTCCCGCTCGGATCCGGAATTACGGATCCGTGCTCCGGGTCTGCACTTCCGCTCAGCAAAATATAGAACATGTCCTATTCTTGTCCGCACTGCGGACAAGAAAAGCATTTTCTATATAGTTCTGGCAATGTGCGGATCTGCAAATGCGGAAAGCACATTGCCAGTGTCCGTATTTTTATGGATCCGCAGATCCATGGATCCGCAAAACACATACAGACATCTGAATGAGCCTTACAGGGGGTGATTAGTGACAGGGGGTGACTCAGGGGGTGACATGGGTGATCAGGGGTTAATCAGTGATACGGGTGTGTGTAGTGATTGGTGCACTTTACCTATAGTTTCCTCTGGTGGTCCCAGACAAAGGGACCACCAGACGAGCAGATGGGCAGGCATATCAGACGCTGTTTACAAAACAGCATCTGATATGCCTTTTAAATGCGTTTTTTTCCGCATCTACAGCCTGCCAGCGCATGATCAGCGCTGGCAGGCTGTAGTTTCAGCTGTCCTGGCTCCGATCTCATGAACGCGCGCGCGTTCATGCGAAATCTCGGGTCTCACGAGATGACGCCGATAGGCGTGATTGAGACCTGAGAGAGCCGCCGCGCTGACGCCCATCGGCGTTAGCATGGCGGCAAGTGGTTAAGCAGACTGTGATTGTCTGTTTATTGCTCGGTCATACAACTTACCACCCAAATGAATTTTACCTCCTTTTCTTCTCACTAATAGAGCTTTCATTTGGTGGTATTTCATTGCTGCTGACATTTTTACTTTTTTTGCTATTAATAAAAATGTAACGACATTTTTGCAAAAAAATGACATTTTTCACTTTCTGTTGTAAAATTTTTCCAAAAAAACTACATTTCTATATGAATGTTTCACAAAATTTATTGTTCTACATGTCTTTGATAAAGAAAATCCAATAAGTGTATATTTATTGGTTTGGGTAAAAGTTATAGCGTTTACAAACTATGGTGCAAAAAGTGAATTTCGGCATTTTGAAGCAGCTCTGACTTTCTGAGCACCTGTCATGTTTCTTCAGGTGCTAGAATGTCAGGATAGTATAAATACCCCCAAATCACACCATTTTAGATAGAAGACACCCCAAAGTATTCATGGAGGGGCATGGTGAGTTCATGTATCATTTCATTTTTTTCACAAGTTAGCGGAAAATGACACTTTCTGAGGAAAAAAATAATAATAAAGTTTCCATTTATGCTAACTTCTGGCAAAAAAATATAAAATCTCAGACGGACTCACTATGCCCTCAGTGAATACCTTGGGGTGTCTACTTTCCGAAATGGGGTCATTTGTGGGGTGTGTTTACTGTTCTGGCATTTTGGGCGGGCTAAATTGTGAGCAGCCATGTAAAACCTAAAGGTACTCGTTGGAATTTGGGCCTTTGCGCACTCCAGGCTGCAAAAAGTGTCACACATGTGGTATCGCCTACTCAGGAGAAGTAGGGCAATGTGTTTTGGGGTGTATTTTTACATATACCCATGCTGGGTGAGAGAAATATCTCTGTAAATTGTCAACTTTGTATAAAAAAATTTAAAAAGTTGTCGTTTACAGAGATATTTCTCACACAAAGTATGGGTATATATAAAAATACACCCCAAAACATATTGCCCTACTTCTCCTGAGTACGGCGATACCACATGAGTGACCCTTTTTTGCAGACTGGGTGCGCAAAGGGGCCCTAATTCCAATGAGTACCTTTAGGATTTCACGGGGCATTTTTACGCATTTGGATTCCAGACTTCTTCTCAGGCTTTAGAGACCCCTAAAATGCCAGGACAGTATAAATACCCCAAAAGTGACCCCATTTTAGAAAGAAGACACCCCAAGGTATTCCTTGAGGGGTATGGTGAGTTCATGTAAAATTTTATTTTTTGTCACAAGTTAGTGGAATATGAGACTTTGTAAAAAAAAAAAAAAAAAAAATTTGGGATTCTAAACTGCCAGGTAAGTATAAATACCCCACATGTGACCACATTTTGGAAAGAAGACACCCCAAGGTATTCCGTGAGGGGCATAGTGAATTCACAGAAAAAAACATTTTTTAGCACAAGTTTGCGGAAAGTCTCATATTCCACTAACTTGTGACAAAAAATAAAATTTTACATGAACTCACCATACCCCTCACGGAATACCTTGTGGTGTCTTCTTTCTAAAATGGGGTCAAATGTGAGGTGTTTGTACTGCCCTGGAATTTGAGGGTCTCCGCAATCATTACACGTATGGCCAGCATTAGGAGTTTCTGCGATTCTCCTTATATTGAGCATACGGGTAATGAGATTTTTTTTTTTCCGTTCAGCCGCTGGGCTGAAAAAAATAAAATAAATGAACACCACAGATTTTTTCATTCGCATCGATCAATGTGGATGAAAAAATCTTTGCCAAAATCAGTGACTGCGGTGCGGTGGGCTGGGCGCTAACTACCTAACAAGTAGCTAGCTAACTGGCGGTGATAAGGGACCCTTATGCCCCATTCACACGTCCGCAATTCTGTTTGCGGAACGGAATTGCGGACCCAGTCATTTCTATGGGGACAGACTTTGTCCCGCTCGGATCCGGAATTACGGATCCGTGCTTCCGGGTCTGCACTTCCGTTCCGCAAAAATATAGAACATGTCCTATTCTTGTCCGCAATTGCGGACAAGAAAAAGCATTTTCTATATAGTTCTGGCAATGTGCGGATCTGCAAAATGCGGAAAGCACATTGCCAGTGTCCGTATTTTGCGGATCCGCAGATCCATGGATCCGCAAAACACATACAGACATCTGAATGAGCCTTACAGGGGGGTGATTAGTGACAGGGGGTGATCAGGGGGGGTGACATGGGTGATCAGGGGTTAATCAGTGATACGGGTGTGTGTAGTGATTGGTGCACTTTACCTATGTTTCCTCTGGTGGTCCCAGACAAAGGGACCACCAGACGAGCAGACGGCAGGCATATCAGACGCTGTTTACAAAACAGCATCTGATATGCCTTTTAAATGCGTTTTTTTCCGCATCTACAGCCTGCCAGCGCATGATCAGCGCTGGCAGGCTGTAGTTTCAGCTGTCCTGGCTCCGATCTCATGAACGCGCGCGCGTTCATGCGAAATCTCGGGTCTCACGAGATGACGCCGATAGGCGTGATTGAGACCTGAGAGAGCCGCCGCGCTGACGCCCATCGGCGTTAGCATGGCGGCAAGTGGTTAAGCAGACTGTGATTGTCTATTGTTGTGACTTAGATGAAGATCAGATCACATTTTATGACCAATTTGTGCAGAAATCCATATCATTCCAAAGGGTTCACATACTTTTTCTTGCAACTGTAAATCCTCTTTGGTGAACTTGCCATGCGGTGGTTGTATGTAATCAGACTTAAGGTGAAGTAGATGGTTGGGAGTTAAAGGGTCCAAACTTGTTGGGTCATTGATGTTATCAACTGTAAGTGGACGACTGTTAACAATAGACATTACTTCATAAAACAGGGTCCTAAATGAAGCATCATCCATTCTTCCGGCATTCTTTTTCTGATTTGTCTTTGCAAAACTCCTCCGGTATGGCTTGCATGTGGAGCATTCATATGAAAATCACACTGTTTCTCTAGCAATTATTTTTTCTTTATCAATCTCCTTTGGAGCTCTCTTCAATTCATTCTTCGATCCGACAAAATTAGATCCTTGGTCAGATCTAAGCTCTCTGACAGTAGCTCTAACGGCTATGAAACATCTCAAGGCGTTGATGAATGCGTGAGTCGACATACAGTGTCTTCTAACATTTCCAGGTGAATTGCTCTGGAGCTCACACATGTAAATATTAGTCCATATCTCTTGTACTCCTTGCAGTTCTGTTTCATGATGAATGGGCCAAAACAATCCATTCCGCTATAAAGAAATGGTGGTGATGGATTTACACGATCTGCCGGTAAATCTGCCATTCTTTGCTCTTCGGTAGGTCTACGTGCCTTTCCACAGACTATGCATTTACTTATATACTTTGCTTTAACTTTGTTTCCTTTTACAATCCAGTAACCACCTTCTCTCAAACAGCTTTCGGGAAAGCTTCTTCCCTAGTGCAAGGATTTTTTGTGGTAGTGATCAATAATCAATTTTGTGAAGGTAGAATTTTTGAGTAGAATTGCTGGATGCTTCACTCTGCTAGGAAACAATGCATTTTCCAGTCTCCCCCCCACCTTCAATATACCATCCTCCAGAACAAGATTAAGCTTGTACAATGGGTGGTTGTTTGGAAGCCTTTTAGGTTCTTGACTAAGTCTCTTCAACGCTTCACTGTAGAATCTCTGTTGAATGAGTCTTATGACTGTTTCTTCAGCTTTCATTTTTCCTCTACATTCAATGATTCCTTCTTTTTGATTCCCTTTGCCAAACGTTGAATTCGAGCTACCACATTTATGACTGTATTCAATTTTGAACATCTGGCTAGTCTTTCAAGTATGTTATCTTGACAATTGGCAGCAGTACTCAATGTTTGTATAACTTTTACTTCTGGATCACCCATAGACAATTCTGAATTCTCTGAACTCTATTGGCAAAAAAAGATATGGAATCTTCGGGCTTCGTTGTTTATGTATTCTAGGACAACTTGTGAGTCTGTCCAAAAATATGCTTCATCTATTTTCAATTCCAATTCTTCTTTCAGAAACTTGCTTACTGATGCTAAAACAACATCAGCTGCTGTCAGTTCAAGTCTTGGTTTTGTCTGAATACTGGTAGGTGCAACTCTGGCCTTCCCCATAACCAGGGCACAATGTATTTTTTCTTCTCCTATCACTCTGATGTAAGAGCACTGACCATAACTATAACTATTGTCATCTGAAAAGTGATTAAGTTCTATTTTCTTGTTATTTTGGCCCCAGCACCCAGACAGAGGAGAGAGGTTCCACAGCAAGGAATCATGCGTCATATCACCCACCACTGGAGAAGGCCACTTTCAGTTATTTCGGCCCAGCACCCAGACAGAGGAGAGAGGTCCCACAGCAAGGAATCATGCGTCATATCACCCACCACTGGAGAAGGCCACTTTCAGTTATTTCGGCCCCAGCACCCAGACAGAGGAGAGAGGTCCCACAGCAAGGAATCATACGTCATTTCACCCACCACTGGAGAAGGCCACTTTCAGTTATTTATGCCCCAGCACCCAGACAGAGGAGAGAGGTCCCACAGCAAGGAATCATGCGTCATATCACCCACCACTGGAGAAGGCCACTTTCAGTTATTTCGGCCCCAGCACCCAGACCGAGGAGAGAGGTCCCACAGCAAGGAATCATGCGTCATATCACCCACCACTGGAGAAGGCCACTTTCAGTTATTTCGGCCCAGCACCCAGACAGAGGAGAGAGGTCCCACAGCAAGGAATCATGCGTCATATCACCCACCACTGGAGAAGGCCACTTTCAGTTATTTCGGCCCAGCACCCAGACAGAGGAGAGAGGTCCCACAGCAAGGAATCATGCGTCATATCACCCACCACTGGAGAAGGCCACTTTCAGTTATTTCGGCCCCAGCACCCAGACAGAGGAGAGGTTCATTCAACTTTGGGTTGCACCGCAAGATCATGGTAAAGTTAAAAATGAGGATTCAATAAAGAAGTGCCCCGGAGTACAAGAATACATGGTTGAGGGGGAGGCAGTTATAAATGTCTATTCTGCACAAGGGAGGCACAGGTCCTGTGGGATCCATGCCTGGTTCATTTTTATGAACGCCAGCTTGTCCACGTTGGCTGTGGACAGGCGGCTGCGCTTTGTCAGTACGACGCCCCTGCCGTGCTGAATACACGTTCAGACAAAACGCTGCCGCCGGGCAGGCCAGCACCTCCAAGGCATAAAATGCTAACTCTGGCCACGTGGACAATTTGGAGACCCAGAAGTTGAATGGGGCCGAACCATCAGTCAGTACGTGGAGGGTGTGCAGACGTACTGTTCAACCATGTTAGTGAAATGCTGCCTCCTGCTAACACGTTCCGTATCAGGTGGTGGTGCAGTTAGCTGTGGCGTGAGACAAAACTTTTCCACATTTCTGCCATGCTAACCCTGCCCTCAGAGGAGCTGGCCGTGACACAGCTGCGTTGGCGACCTCTTGCTCCTCCTCTGCCTTCGCCTTGGGCTTCCACCTGTTCCCCTGTGACATTTGGGAATGCTCTCAGGAGCGCCTCTACCAGCGTGCGCTTGTACTCACGCATCTTCCTATCACGCTCCAGTGCAGGAAGTAAGGTGGGCACATTGTCTTTGTACCGGGATCCAGCAGGGTGGCAACCCAGTAGTCCGCACACGTTAAAATGTGGGCAACTCTGCTGTCGCTGCGCAGGCACTGCAGCATGTAGTCGCTCATGTGTGCCAGGCTCCCAGAGGTAAGGACAAGCTGTCCTCTGTGGGAGGCGATCGCCATCGTCCTCCGTATCCCCCCAGCCACGCACCAGTGATGGGCCTGAGCTGTGTCGGGTGCCACCCCGCTGTGAACCTGCTTCATCCTCATCCTCCTCCACCTCCTCCTCATCCTCCTCGTCCTCCAGTAGTGGGCCCTGGCTGGCCACATTTGTACCTGGCCTCTGCTGTTGCAAAAACCTCCTCTGAGCCACTTCTAACAGACTGGCCTGAAAGTGCTAAAATGACCCTCATCCTCCCTCCTCCTCCTGGGCCACCTCCTCTTCCATCATCGCCCTAAGCGTTTTCTCAAGGAGACATAGAAGTGGTATTGTAACGCTGATAACGGTGTCATCGCCACTGGCCATGTTGGTGGAGTACTCAAACAGCGCAACAGGGCACACAGGTCTCGCATGGAGGCCCAATCATTGGTGGTGAAGTGGTGCTGTTCCGCAGTGCGACTGACGCGTGCGTGCTGCAGCTGAAACTCCACTATGGCCTGCTGCTGCTCGCACAGTCTCTCCAGCATGTGCAAGGTGGAGTTCCACCTGGTGGGCACGTCGCATATGAGGCGGTGAGCGGGGAGGCTGAAGTTCCGCTGTAGCGCAGACAGACGAGCAGCGACAGGATGTGAACGCCGGAAGCGCGCACAGACGGCCCTCACTTTATGCAGCAGCTCTGACATGTCAGGGTAGTTGTGAATGAACTTCTGCACCACCAAATTCAGCACATGCGCCAGGCAAGGGATGTGCGTCAAACCGGCTAGTCCCAGAGCTGCGACGAGATTTCGCCTATTATCGCACACCAACAGGCCGGGCTTGAGGCCCACCAGCAGCAACCACTGGTCGGTCTGTTGTTCAATACCCCGCCACAACTCCTACCCAGTGTGCAGTTAGGGAGATATAGCGTCCCTGGCCATGCTTATTGGTCCACGTATCTGTGGTTAGGTGGACCTTGCCACAGATGGCGTTGCGCAGTGCACACTTGATTTTATCAGATACTTGGTTGTGCAGGGAAGGCACGGCTGTTTTGGAGAAGTAGTGGTGGCTGGGAACAGCATACTGTGGGACAGCCATGGACATCAGCTGTTTGAAGCTGTCTGTGTCCACCAGCCTGAATGACAGCATTTCAAAGGCCAGTAGTTTAGAAATGCTGGGCATTCAGGCCCAGGGCCTCGAGGGTGGCTAGGTGGGAATTTACGCTTTCTCTCCAAGGTTTGTGAGATGGAGAGCTGAACGCTGCCGTGTGACATGGTGGAGATGCTTGGTGACGCAGGTGGTGGTGTCGGTGGCACATCCTCTGTTTGGTGGGCGGCAGGTGCCAACATTCCTCCCGAGGCGGAGGAAGAGGCCGAGGCAGCAGCAGAAGAGGGAGCAGGGGAGCCAGAGTGAGTTCCTTGCTTTTAAGGTGTTTACTCCACTGCAGTTCATGCTTTGCATGTAGATGCCTGGTCATGCAGGTTGTGCTAAGGTTCAGAACGTTAATGCCTCGCTTCAGGCTCTGATGGCACAGCGTGCAAACCACTCGGGTCTTGTCAGTCAGCACATTGTTTAAAGAAGTGCCATGCCAGGGAACTCCTTGAAGCTGCCTTTGGGGTGCTCGGTCCCTGGTGGCGGTGGCCAGTAGCAGGCGTAACTCTCTTGGAGGCGGCTGTTCTGCTTTTGCCCCCTGCTCTCTCTTTTGCTACGCTGTTGGCTCGGTCTCACCACTGCCTCTTCCTCTGAACTATGAAAGTCAGTGGCACGACCTTCATTCCATGTGGGGTCTAGGACCTCATCGTCCTCTGCATCGTCTCTCCACACAGTCTTCCTCCCTGACCTCCTGTTCGGTCTGCACACTGCAGAAAGACGCAGCAGTTGGCACCTGTGTTTTGTCATCATCAGAGACGTGTGGACTCCGATGAGGTGGTATTCCCATGTCCTCATCATCAGGAAACATCAGTGGTTGTGCATCAGTGCATTCTATGTCTTCCACCACTGGGGAAGGGCTAGGTGGATTCCCTTGGGAAACCCTGCCAGCAGAGTCTTCAAACAGCATAAGAGACTGCTGCATAACTTGAGGCTCAGACAGTTTCCCTGATATGCATGGGGGTGATGTGACAGACTGATGGGCTTGGTTTTCAGGTGCCACCTGTGCGCTTTCTGCAGAAGACTGGGTGGGAGATAATGTTGTGAACATGCTGGATCCACTGTCGGCCACCCAATTGACTAGCGCCTGTACCTGCTCAGGCCTTACCATCCTTAGAACGGCATTGGGCCCCACCAAATATCGCTGTAAATTCTGGCGGGTACTGGAACCTGAGGTAGTTGGTTCACTAGGACGTGTGGCTGTGGCAGAATGGCCACGTCCTCTCCCAGCACAAGAGGGTACACTAACACCACCACGACCGCGTCCGCGTCCCTTACTAGATGTTTTCCTCATTGTTACCATTCACCAAGCACCACAATAAGAAAAAAATATTTGGCCCAATGTATTGATTTCAAATTCAGGCCTTTTTTACAGGCACCTAACACTATCTGCCTATTTATTTATGTAGCGTATTACACTAATCCAGGCACAGCAGTAACCACTGATTTAGGGAATATCTCTTTTAGGGCTAGTATTTAGGCCCTGGATGAAAGGTATCCTTTTATGGACAGATTTACACTTGGCCTGCAACAGCTCGAACACCAGATTCAGGGTATTGCTATTTTGGCAATTGAATTTCACCCCAGAACAAAATATATGTTTTTGCGGACACTATGAATCTTGGCCTGCAACAGCTGGGACACCATATTCAGGGTATTGCTATTTTGGCAATTGAATTTCACCCCAGAACAAAATATATGTTTTGGCGGACACTATTATACTTTGCCAGCCACAGCTGAAACCACTGATTTATGGTATTGCTATTTTGGCAATTGAATTTCACCCCGGAACAAAATATATGTTTTGGCGGACACTATTATACTTTGCCAGCCACAGCTGAATCCACTGATTTATGGTATTGCTATTTTGGCAATTGAATTTCACCCTAGAACAAAATATATAATTTGCAGGACACTATGAAATTGGCCAGCCACAGCTGAAACCACTGATTTATGGTATTGCTATTTTGGCAATTGAATTTCACCCCAGAGCAAAATATATGTTTTTGCGGACACTATGAATCTTGGGCTGCAACAGCTGGGACACCATATTCAGGGTATTGCTATTTTGGCAATTGAATTTCACCCCAGAACAAAATATATGTTTTGGCGGACACTATTATACTTTGCCAGCCACAGCTGAAACCACTGATTTATGGTATTGCTATTTTGGCAATTGAATTTCACCCCAGAACAAAATATATGTTTTGGCAGGACACTATGAATACTTGGCCAGCCACAGCTGAAACCACTGATTTATGGTATTGCTATTTTGGCAATTGAATTTCACCCCAGAACAAAATATATGTTTTAGCGGACACTATGAATCTTGGCCTGCAACAGCTGGGACACCAGATTCAGGGTATTGCTATTTTGGCAATTGAATTTCACCCCAGAACAAAATATATGTTTTGGCGGACACTATGATACTTGGCCAGCCACAGCTGAAACCACTGATTTATGGTATTGCTATTTTGGCAATTGAATTTCACCCCAGAA
The DNA here is from genome assembly GCA_033119425.1 of Bufotes viridis. Taxonomy (NCBI): domain Eukaryota; kingdom Metazoa; phylum Chordata; class Amphibia; order Anura; family Bufonidae; genus Bufotes; species Bufotes viridis. Next base: position 94,464,637 of record CM065597.1, on the reverse strand, counting down.
CAAAATATATGTTTTGGCGGACACTATGAATCTTGGCCTGCAACAGCTGGGACACCAGATTCAGGGTATTGCTATTTTGGCAATTGAATTTCACCCCAGAACAAAATATATGTTTTGGCGGACACTATAATACTTTGCCAGCCACAGCTGAAACCACTGATTTATGGTATTGCTATTTTGGCAATTGAATTTCACCCCAGAACAAAATATATGTTTTGGCGGACACTATGAATACTTGGCCAGCCACAGCTGAAACCACTGATTTATGGTATTGCTATTTTGGCAATTGAATTTCACCCCAGAACAAAATATATGTTTTGGCGGACACTATGAATCTTGGCCAGCCACAGCTGAAACCACTGATTTATGGTATTGCTATTTTGGCAATTGAATTTCACCCCAGAACAAAATATATGTTTTTGCGGACACTATGAATCTTGGCCTGCAACAGCTGGGACACCAGATTCAGGGTATTGCTATTTTGGCAATTGAATTTCACCCCAGAACAAAATATATGCTTTTGCGGACACTGTGAATATTGGGCTGCAACAGCTGGGACACCAGATTCAGGGTATTGCTATTTTGGCAATTGAATTTCACCCCTGAACAAAATATATGTTTTGGCGGACACTATTATACTTTGCCAGCCACAGCTGAAACCACTGATTTATGGTATTGCTATTTAGTGATGTCGCGAACATAAAATTTTCAGTTCGCGAACAGCGAACGCGAACTTCCGCAAATGTTCGCGAACAGGCGAACCGGGCGAACCGCCATAGACTTCAATAGACAGGCGAATTTTAAAAACCAAAGGGACTCTTTCTGGCCACAATAGTGATGGAAAAGTTGTTTCAAGGGGACTAACACCTGGACTGTGGCATGCCGGAGGGGGATCCATGGCAAAACTCCAATGGAAAATTATGTAGTGGACGCAGAGTCGGGTTTTAATCCATAAAGGGCATAAATCAACTAACATTCCTAAATTGTTTGGAATAACATGCTTTAAAACATCCAGTGTGTGTATACGATCAGGTATGATGTTGTATCGATCAGGTAGTGTAAGGGTTACGCCCGCTTCACTGACATTGACAGACCAAACTCCTCTTTTAATGCACCGCAAACAGTCCATTTGCACAACCGCAAACTCCCCATTTGCACAAGGTTGGATACTAAGCTAGCCACGTCCCGGTGATGTCATTGAAGGTTTCTTCCTCCACCCAGCCACGTACAACACCAAGGGTCCCCGAAAGGTCAATTGAATTGATTTTTCGAACGGGGAGATGGTTAAAAACGCTGGCTCCCTCCCCTTTGTTTTAATCCACGGTCACTGCTTCTGCGCCGTGCAATTTACTGTCACACCCGATATGAGTGGTATTTTCTGTAGTACTATTCTCATCAGTTTAATCCTCTAACGTCCCCAATCTGGGGGCCATTTATTGAATAGATTTTTCGAACGGGAGATGGTTAAAAACGCTGGCTCCCTCCACTCTGTTTTAATCCACGGTCACTGCGCCTGCGCCGTGCAATTTACTGTCACACCCGATATGAGTGGTATTTTCTGTAGTACTATTCTCATCAGTTTAATCCCTGTTACATCCCATATCAGGGATTGCCTTTGTGAAAAAAATTTAGGCCTGGTACCTTCGACTGCCTTCACAATGACAGACCAAACTCTCATACACCAAACTGAATTGATTTCAGGAACCGGGAGATGGAAAAGCAGCTTGGTCGGTCCTCATACTCCCAAATTGGGGCACTGCGCGTGCACAGAGCAATGTGCTGTGACACCCTATATGAGTGGTGTCTTAACTAGTACTATTCCTATCAGCGGCGGGCGGGTGCATGGTAACTTGAGAGCAGGTGACCAAAGCTGAGCTGGAGGAAGATGAGTGCGCCAAGGTTCTTAGCGGAAGCTGTTGAAGATTGGGTGTCCTGTCTAAGCCAGTCAACTACGTCCTCAGAATTTTTCGGGTTCAGGGTACATGGCCTCTGAACACTAGGCATTATTCCAGGGACAGTGGAAATCACAGCACCACGACCACGACGGCCCCTGCGGGGTGGCCTGCCTCTGCCTGTCATTTTTTTCGATAAGTGGTACTGTGCCACCCTGTATCAGTGGTGGGCACTGGCAGTGGGCACACTACAGTCTGTGGAAGTGGGCCTGACACACACTGGCAGCAGGCAAGCAACTGAAATTAGACTAATGTGTAAAAATTAAATGCCTTATTTATCGTCAAGCTACTGTGCCACCCGGTATCAGTGGTTGGCACTGGCAGTGGGCACACTACAGTCTGTGGAGGTGGGCCTGACACACACTGGCAGGAGGCAAGCAACTGAAATTAGACTAATGTGTAAAAATGAAATGCCTTATTTATTGGCAAGCTACTGTGCCACCCGGTATCAGTGATTGGCACTGGCAGTGGGCACACTACAGTCAGTGGAAGTGGGCCTGACATGCACTGGCAGCAGGCAAGCAACTGAAATTGGACTAATGTATAAAAATTAAATGCCTTTTTTTATGCAAAGTCCTGTGCCAGCCGGTATCAGTGGTGGGCACTGGCAGTGGGCACACTACAGTCTGTGGAAGTGGGCCTGACACACACTGGCAGCAGGCAAGCAACTGAAATTAGACTAATGTGTAAAAATTAAATGCCTTATTTATCGTCAAGCTACTGTGCCACCCGATATCAGTGGTTGGCACTGGCAGTGGGCACACTACAGTCTGTGGAAGTCGGCCTGACACACACTGGCAGGAGGCAAGCAACTGAAATTAGACTAATGTGTAAAAATGAAATGCCTTATTTATTGGAAAGCTACTGTGCCACCCGGTATCAGTGATTGGCACTGGCAGTGGGCACACTACAGTCAGTGGAAGTGGGCCTGACACGCACTGGCAGCAGGCAAGCAACTGAAATTAGACTAATGTATAAAATTAAATGCCTTTTTTATGCAAAGTCCTGTGCCAGCCGGTATGAGTAGTGGGCACTGGCAGTGGGCACACTACAGTCACTGGAAGTCAGCCTGACACACACTGGCAGGCAACTAAACTTAGATTAAAGTGTAAAAATTAAATGACTTTTTTGATGCAAAGTCCTGTGCCACATGGGATGACAGGGGTGGGCACTGGCAGTGGGCACACTACAGTCAGTGGAAGTCGGCCTGACACACACTAGCAGCAGGCAAGCAGCTGAAATTACACTAAAGTGTAAAAATTAAATGCCTATTTTGATGCAAAGTCCTCTGCCAGCCGGTATGAGTGGTAGGCACTGGCAGTGGGCACACTACAGTCACTGGAAGTCAGCCTGACACACACTGGCAGGCAACTAACCTTAGATTAAAGTGTAAAAATTAAATGCCTTTTTGATGCAAAGTCCTGTGCCACACGGGATGACAGGGGTGGGCACTGGCAGTGGGCACACTACAGTCAGTGGAAGTCGGCCTGACACACACTAGCAGCAGGCAAGCAGCTGAAATTACACTAAAGTGTAAAAATTAAATGCCTTTTTATGCAAAGTCCTGTGCCAGCCGGTATGAGTGGTAGGCACTGGCAGTGGGCACACTACAGTCACTGGAAGTCAGCCTGACACACACTGGCAGGCAACTAACCTTAGATTAAAGTGTAAAAATTAAATGCCTTTTTTGATGCAAAGTCCTGTACCACACGGGATGACAGGGGTGGGCACTGGCAGTGGGCACACTACAGTCTGTGGGCCTGCAGCTCCACACACAGGCAGGCCATGCAACTGCAATATGCATATAAAGGAAAAAAAGCAGACTAATGTTGCAGTCCTAAAAGGGCTTTTTGGGGTGCTGTCAGACGCTGTCCTTACAGCAGATATCAGATGAGTCTTTCAGGACTGGAGTGGACACTGAATTCACTAGCCAAACTATCGATTTCCCAATTAAATCAGCAGCAACTACACTCTCCCTCCTCTCACTAAGACTGCAGCTTCAGAATGAATCTAAAATGGATGCTGTGCAGGAGGTGGGAGGGTCTGGGAGGGAGGGTATGCTGCTGATTGGCTGGAATGTGTCTGCTGACTGTGAGGTACAGGGTCAAAGTTTGCTCAATGATGATGTATAGGGGGCGGACCGAACATCGCATATGTTCGCCCGGCAGAGGCGAACGCGAACAAGCTATGTTCGCCGGGAACTGTTCGCCGGCGAATAGTTCGGGCCATCTCTATTGCTATTTTGGCAATTTAATTTCACCCCAGAACAAAATATATGTTTTGGCGGACACTATTATACTTTGCCAGCCACAGCTGAATCCACTGATTTATGGTATTGCTATTTTGGCAATTGAATTTCACCCCAGAACAAAATATATGTTTTTGCGGACACTATGAATCTTGGCCTGCAACAGCTGGGACACCAGAATCAGGGTATTGCTATTTTGGCAATTGAATTTCACCCCAGAACAAAATATATGCTTTTGCGGACACTGTGAATATTGGGCTGCAACAGCTGGGACACCAGATTCAGGGTATTGCTATTTTGGCAATTGAATTTCACCCCAGAACAAAATATATGTTTTGGCGGACACTATTATACTTTGCCAGCCACAGCTGAAATCACTGATTTATGGTATTGCTATTTTGGCAATTGAATTTCACCCCAGAACAAAATATATGTTTTGGCGGACACTATTATACTTTGCCAGCCACAGCTGAAACCACTGATTTATGGTATTGCTATTTTGGCAATTGAATTTCACCCCAGAACAAAATATATGTTTTTGCGGACACTATGAATCTTGGCCTGCAACAGCTGGGACACCAGATTCAGGGTATTGCTATTTTGGCAATTGAATTTCACCCCAGAACAAAATATATGTTTTGGCGGACACTATTATACTTTGCCAGCCACAGCTGAAACCACTGATTTATGGTATTGCTATTTTGGCAATTGAATTTCACCCCAGAACAAAATATATGTTTTGGCGGACACTATTATACTTTGCCAGCCACAGCTGAATCCACTGATTTATGGTATTGCTATTTTGGCAATTGAATTCTCACCCCAGAACAAAATATATAATTTGCAGGACACTATGAAACTTGGCCAGCCACAGCTGAAACCACTGATTTATGGTATTGCTATTTTGGCAATTGAATTTCACCCCAGAACAAAATATATGTTTTGGCGGACACTATGAATCTTGGCCTGCAACAGCTGGGACACCAGATTCAGGGTATTGCTATTTTGGCAATTGAATTTCACCCCAGAACAAAATATATGTTTTGTTGCGAACACTATTATACTTTGCCAGCCACAGCTGAAACCACTGATTTATGGTATTGCTATTTTGGCAATTGAATTTCACCCCAGAACAAAATATATGTTTTGGCGGACACTATGAATCTTGGCCTGCAACAGCTGGGACACCATGATTCAGGGTATTGCTATTTTGGCAATTGAATTTCACCTCAGAACAAAATATATGTTTTGGCGGACACTATTATACTTTGCCAGCCACAGCTGAAATCACTGATTTATGGTATTGCTATTTTGGCAATTGAATTTCACCCCAGAACAAAATATATGTTTTGGCGGACACTATTATATCTTTGCCAGCCACAGCTGAAACCACTGATTTATGGTATTGCTATTTTGGCAATTGAATTTCACCCCAGAACAAAATATATGTTTTGGCGGACACTATGAATCTTGGCCTGCAACAGCTGGGACACCAGATTTAGGGTATTGCTATTTTGGCAATTGAATTTCACCCCAGAACAAAATATATGTTTTTGCGGACACTATGAATCTTGGCCTGCAACAGCTGGGACACCAGATTCAGGGTATTGCTATTTTGGCAATTGAATTTCACCCCAGAACAAAATATATGTTTTGGCGGACACTATTATACTTTGCCAGCCACAGCTGAAACTACTGATTTATGGTATTGCTATTTTGGCAATTGAATTTCACCACATAAAATAATCTATCCTTTGCCAGTCAGCAGACAGTATTATACTTGGCTAGCCAAAGCTGGAACACCAGATTTAGGGGATTGGTATTTTGGCAATTGTATTTCACCCCTTAATAAAATATAGAAATTGCTATTCTGAGTTTCTAGGGGTGACAATTAGCACAGCCAAGCCCCTGATGTAGGATATAGCAAAAAAAAAAACTAGTATTGATGGATTGATGGACTTGGTGGCAGCTTGGTCTGGTGCACCACAAGTCACAAAATGGCCGCCGATCACCCCAGAAAATAAGTAACAGAAAAACGCTCTGTGCAGCCTAAAAACCATTGAGTAGAACACCAAAAAATTCATCCGGAATAAACCAAAATAATCTTTATTAATATATTTGTATATATAAAATCATGATACAGACATAAAAATAGCAGTAAACAAGAACTGGTGGTATAAAAGGCACCAGAGGTATATCAGGAGAATAATAATGTGCAAATGACAGCGTATAGTATATGGTAATCAACCTATATAAGGAAACACATAATACAATGTAAAGTGCCTAGTGCAACATAAGTAAAATGAGAGTAATCTCCAAAAAGGTCAGACTACCTGATGTAAACACGTAACGATCTCCTGCGTCCCCAACCCGACGTACGTTTCACCAAAGCGGCTTCTTCAAGGGTATAAAGTGCTAGTTGAGTTTCTAGGGGTGACAATTAGCACAGCCAAGCCCCTGATGTAGGATATAGCAAAAAAAAAACTAGTATTGATGGATTGATGGACTTGGTGGCAGCTTGGTCTGGTGCACCACAAGTCACAAAATGGCCGCCGATCACCCCAGAAAATAAGTGACAGAAAAAAACGCTCTGTGCAGCCTAAAAACCATTGAGCAAGTAACTAGCAGAAGTTCAATCATTCACAGCTGTAGATCGATCCGTTCATTAGGTGCTGTTGCTGACTTTTCCCTGCCTAATCTCGCCCTCACAGAAGCTGCGTCCTCTCTCTACACTAATTAGAGCAGTGTGACGTGCGGCGCTACGTGACTCCAGCTTAAATAGAGGCTGGGTCACATGCTGCACTTGGCCAATCACAGCCATGCCTTTAGTAGGCATGGCTGTGATGGGCTCTTAGGGCAAGAAGTAAAATGCTAGCTGATTGGCTGCTGTGCAGCCCTTCAGAAAGCGGGAAGTAATCGCCGAACAACGAACCCGAACTTTTTTGAAAATGTCCGGGTTCGGGTCCGTGTCCCGGACACCCCAAAATTCGGTACTAACCCAAACTATGCTCGAACTGTTCGCTCAACACTACTGGTGGAACATCTTTTTAACGTCACACATGACTGCTACGGGATACTTTCTGAATCTACACAGTGCTCCAGGCAGCGTGTTTGTTAAATCTGGTCCTTATAGTAGATGATCATTCAATGCAACACCAGTGTACTTTGCTGAGCAATCAAATACTACTCTAATCTTATATGGTTTCTTTGAGTGGTAAACATCTTGATGTGGAAAGTACCACACTTCTCCTTCTTTAGGTTGGTTATTAACTTTCTCTGCATGTCCTTCTTCAATGATGCTTTCCATGAATTTCAAATAATCCTGCTTGAATTTGGGATCTCTTCCCATCTTTCTTTTCAAACATTTCAATCGTGCTAGGGGAAGATCTTTGGTATTTTGCAGACGAAGTTGTTCTCTAAAAGGTAAGGGCAGTTCAAGGTGACCTTGTTTATTCTGTTGAATACTTTCTACTAGAGTGTGTATGAACTTTATGTCTTCTTGTGATACTCTTTTCTTTAGAACTTATGTCCTCAAAATCAGATTCAAGGATCTTGATTACTTTTGCTGGACTTTCAGCTGGTAACTCCTGGACAGATATTCGATGACACAATCCTGTCACCTGTATTGAGTTTGCAATCTGCTGTTTTCCTCCAACAACACCCCATCCTAGATCAGTTTGAACAGCGTAGAGTTCACCCTTTCCTCCTGTGATTACCTTTCTTGGTACCAAAGCTTCGGGACAATCGTAGCTTATCAACAGTCCAACACCAAACTCCTTCAGCACGAACTTTTCATGAGTTATGACAGATAGGTGCTACCATTTATTGGCTGTTTCACAGGTAGGCATGCCATCTCAATCTAGAGGTATATAATCTTTTGTATAAGCTGGAGATAGATCTAATGTGAAGTTTGAATTAAGTCCTCTAACTCTAAGTCCTTTGATCCTTTGACTGTTTACCAATGTGTCTCTTCCAGTCATCGTGGTGAGTTTGAGCTTCAATGGTTCTGTAGCCACTTGTATTTTCCTGCAGATTTTTGATCAATGAAGGTGACATCACTCTGAGCATCCAGTAGCGCATAGGCATATACCTTCTTGTTCCTCCTTTTAGGATTTGAAATGCACATTGGCACAACCATTGATGTGCCATTGCTTTCTCCTTTCCTCCCTCTGTAAGAGAATACCGGTACTTCCTTTTCTTCCTCAGAATCTTTAAGTATTGAGGATTTATCTTTCTTTGGACGTTCTTCATGTAGTGGTATAGGATGGCGTCCTTTGCAAATGCTCCATGTGGCCTTTTTGTTACACTCCTCAGTAACATGGCCTTTTCTTAGGCATCTGAAACACAGTTGGTTATCAAGTACAATTTTTTTCTTTTCACCTGGGGACTTCTCCTTCAATTGTTGGCACTTGTGTATTGAGTGGTTCTCTTCACAGAACATGCACTTGAAAGTGGTCTGAAGATTTGTCGGTTCTGTCTCTCTACTGATCCTAGTAGTGACTTTGAACTTGCTCTTGTAGGTATCTAAACCTTTAGCTGCTGTGTTGGTTGCAAAGCTAGTTGCTCTTGCACGTCTTAAATCTCTTGCAGGCCTTTCTTCTATGGTTTTTAAGAAGTAAAATGCTGTTACTGTATTACATGCTATTCCTGCTTCCTTATTGACAAACTCAGAGAACTTTTTAAAACTTGAGAAGTCCTTACCTAGATCTAATTGTTTAGCCACATAGCGATTCCATCTAGAAGCCACTTGTTCGGGTAGCTTAGCTAGCATCCTGTGGTTTTCTAGATAGTCGTTCAGTACTTCTAGTCCTTGAACATGTGGGATGGCAATGCTGCCTGCTTGCAGAAGTCGCCATACTTTTGGAGTCTGAAGAGTTCTTTAGGACCTATTTTAGGCCAGTTATTCAAATTCTCTCTAAAAGTTCTTTGTACTAAGAAAGGATGACCATATCTTGCATTCAATTTTTCCCAAGCTTGCTTGTAGGCTTCTTTGTATTTTCTATAGAAGTTACCTTCAAGAACTTCCTTTGCTTCTCTACCAACCTATCTCTGAAGGTAGAATAACTCGACTGGACTGAGGCAATGATGCTCAATGATCATTTCAAAACTTGCCTTCCACTCTATGAACCTCTGAAAATACAGTAGGTTCCAGAACGGGAAGTCTAGCTAGGACTGTTCTCTGTTGTCTTGCTGGGACAATGGTTGTAACACTCTCCTGAGCATTGCCATGATATCTAGGAATAGAATCATCTGGTTCTATTTTCTCACTTAGTTCTGAATTAGGTGAGTCCCTTTCTTTATCTTTTCTGGTAGAGATAGAGGGTAAATTCACACACCGTTTTCCTAACACTGGACTAGACCTCTCTTTGTTTTTCTGAGCAGGGATGGAAGGATAATAATGACTTATTTCTTCACTACATGTTGGAGATTTCCTTCCATTCTCCTGGGCGTATGGAGGAAAGTAGGAGTCTGTTTCTTCACTTAGTACAGATTTGAACCTATGGCTGCTTCTATTCATATCCTCTTTGTGTACTCTGAGTCTGGCTTCTATAATTTTCCATATTTTTAATCTGTTGGCATTGTCCCTTCATTTCAGCTTCCATTTGACAGTGCTGTGCTTCCATTTGATAGTGCTTTGCATCCTTTTCAGCTTCTATTTGACAGCGCTGTACTTCCTTTTCAGCTTCTATTTGACAGCCCTGTGCTTCCATTTGATAGTGCTATGCATCCTTTTCAGCTATTAGTTGGCACTGCGCCTCGATGACAGTTTCCATCTCAATTTTTGCTCTCTTGAGTCCAGCAATTTGTTCAGCTAATTCCTTTCTTTTGGCTGAAGTACCTGAGGACTCTGATATGTAGCTGCCGCTGGTACTTCTGCTAGCGAAGGACGTCCCACTTGAGATTGTGGTTCCAACTAAAGATTTAGCATAGTCTCTCATAAAAAGCTTGTTCATTCTACTTCTTGCTTTAACTTCATCATTGTTAGCTGCACATGATAGTTCTCTCATGAGCTTTACTAAATCTTTAGTGACCGCAATACATGTGTCCATGTTCCTTACAATATCCTGGGAAGGTGTCGTAGACAACCGCAAGTTGACATATGCTGCCATAAGCTCTGATTCAGATTATTTTACCGTCTCTACCATATCACTCAAGTTCCTTTTTTATACTTTCTTGTTTTAACTTTCCATGAATGCCTGTATCTCCACTTCTTATAAGTTTGTGCAAACCTTTTCTCTTTTAATGCTGCTTCTTGCTCCAAATTTTCCAGCATCTTTGAGGTTGGTTTCCTGGCTCGTAAAGTTAATTTTTTGGACTATATTTGTTTGAGGCAAGACTAATGCTGCATCAGACTCTTCTTCCTCAGACAGGTTACCTTGCTCTACAACTTCTATCCTATTTATCTTTGTATCCTCTAACAGTGGCATGGTAGTACAAGGCTCAGACATTTTACTTTAAATGCTATAACAATCAATACAAATATTAATATGCATTTCACTTTAAATGCAATACTGACAAATCCAGAAATAAATGACTTTCACTTTAAATGCAATAACGATAAATGCAGGCAATAAATGACTTTCACTTTAAATATTTTTATTTATTTATTTTTTTTATAATGTTTTATTTTAAAGGGTAAGATAACCCCAAAGGGGTAAGATAACAGTACAAGGTACAGGTATATACTGAATACAGCGCGGAGGTAAGCACTAAAAAAAATCTAAGTAAGGTACAAGTTACACAGTAAACCGACTTTAGCCGACATATCACTGTCTGAAAGACAGAGGTGCGTCTCAAAATAGACATGCAAAGGAAGTGAGGAAGTAGCACAGAGACAAGAGGACATAATGACAGAGCGTGACTGTACTCCGGGGGAAGACCGGAGAAGAGCAAGCTACTCCACACGAGAAGAGTCAGGATTGTGGTCAGAAATTGAGGATCTATATACGGTCCAGAGATTCCATTGTCTCAAAAAACGAGGGTGAGTACGGGATTCCCATGAAGAGAGCTCCTCAAAGCGATACAACTGGTCTACCTTCAATGTCCATTGGGCTATGGACGGGAGAGAGGTCTGGAGCCAATACTTTGGAACGAGCAGTCGTGCCGCTACGAGGAGTTGTTGAAATAGGAAAGGCGGGGTAGGGCCAGCCATGCCCCCATAGTAGGACAGTAATGCCCCCCTTGGGGAGAGTGGGACCTTAGTGAGACAGATACGGTTACTAATGGCAAAAATTTCCTCCCACCATTTGTTAATTATAGGGCATTCCCACCATATATGGAAAAAGGTGCCCCTATCTGACTGACACCTCCAACAAAGGTCAGATGCATTGGGGGAGAACCGACAAGACTTATCTGGGGTTATATACCACTGCGTTAAGATTTTATACCCGTTCTCTTTCACTCGGACGCATCTGGAAGATTTGTGAACAGTGATGTACATGGCCGGAATATCCACAAAGGGAATATCTATCTGCAAGGCCCTTTCCCATAATTTAATTGGAGCAGGTTTAACTAGAACAGGGGGGGAATTTAGGCGATTATATAATTGAGAGACTAGTTTCTGAGGGGGCTTGGGAGACAATACAAGTGATTCCAGCCATCCTAAGGGACGGTAAAGGGCTTCTCCCAATTTATTGGAGCGTAAAAGTTACTTATATAGGAAACTATGATCCATGATGAAGGAGGTAAGGCAAGCTGGGTCTGGATATCGCTAGGGCAGAGGGAAGCCCTTTAGTGTCGAGTAGGTTAATTGCAGGCAGTTTGGAGCTCCTCGCCAAGTGAGGGTAGAAGCCAATAAAGCTGCAGGGGCAGTGCCCAGTATGTCTCTCAATTGGAGTATGGGAGAAGGGTAGGGGATTGAGCAGTGGGACGAGCAGAACCACTTCCAGGTCGATAATGTGGCGGATAGAATAGGATAATTAGATAAGGGGGTGGAGACTGAGGGTGGGAATGGGTGACCTAGTAAAGCGGCGCGGAGAGCTACCCAACAAGTGGCCTTCCAACGCTACCCAAGATTTGTCTGGGCCATCCCTGAGCCATTCGACCGCTCTTGCCAACAGGACTGCTCTCCCGTATAACTCAGGATCAGGGAAGTTAATGCCACCGAACTGCAGGGGCGGGATAGAGAAGAGAGCGATTGTCTCGGTCTCCTCCCATTCCATAGAAAGGAGCTGATCTTCTTCCTCAGAAGGATATAGGAAGAACTAGGTACAAGTATAGGCAGAGCTCTTTGCATGTAGGCAAGGCGGGAATGACCAGGGAAGCCAGAAGGTTTTACGGCCAAACCAAGACAAAGTGGGAATGGTGAGGGCGAGGTCGTCAATGGACTTTGACAGAGCACGGAAAAGTGGGTCAAAGTTTAGGGAGAACAGGTCTGAGATCCGTGGGCTAATTTTAACACCCAGATAGGTGATATGGGGAGATGACCAGTCGTATGGGGAATTATCCATCAATAGTTGTTTGACCGAGGAGGAACATTGACACTTAAGACCACAGATTTTTTGCATTAATTTTAAAATCGGAAATAGCACTATAGCCGTCAAGGTGGGCCTGGATTAAGGGCATCGAAGTCAAGGGGTTTGATGTCATAATTAGGACGTCGTCTGCGAATGCAGCTAATTTGTGGGTTCTGCCTCCCAGCCTCACTCCCTCAATCTCCTTGTCAGCCCGGATCGTCAACCAAAAGTGGTTCTAGAGCCAGGACGAATAATAGGGGTGACAAAGGACACCCCTGACGAGTCCCATTCCGGATTCCAAAGGGGAGAGATAGTTCTCCGTTAACCATGACCACTGCCGTAGCATTTGTGTACATCGCAAAGGTGGCTTGAACAAAGGGATCAGGTAGGCCAAAGCGCTGCATAGCTAGTTTAAGAAAGGCCCAATTGATTCTATCAAATGCCTTCTCGGCGTCGGTACTTAAGAAGACCAGGGGCCGAGAAGTTACATTGGTATGGCAGAGTAAGTTGATTACTCTGGAGGTATTGTCGCTGCCCTCTCTACGGCGTACAAAGCCCGCCTGATCCCCATGTATGAGATCGGGAAGAAAGTTTGCCAAGCGATTAGCTAAAGTTTTTGCTAGCAACTTTAGGTCGAGGTTTAGAAGGGAGATCGGCCTATAGTTGGCGCAAAGTTTAGGATCTTTACCTTCCTTATGGATTAAGGCTATATGGGCAGTGGTCATGTCTCTGGAGAGAGGGGAACCATGTAGCGCAAGATTGCAAACCTCTAAAAGGTGAGGGAGGAGAAGGTGTTTAAATGATTTATAATATAGCTTGGGCAGGCCATCTGGGCCGGGGCTTTTATTCAACGGCATAGAGTCAAGAGCTACGGTCAATTCCTCTATCGAGATAGGCAGCGAGAGGGAGCGTTTTTGTGCGTCAGAAAGGGACGGGATGGAAAGAGAGTCCAGAAATTTAGAGATGAGGGAGGAATGGACCTCGGGGTTGTCAGGGCAGGTAGATTGTATAAATGTTCATAAAAAGCCTAAATTGAGAAGCTATATCAGAGGAGGAGAACAGTGGAGAGCCCTTCTGGGAGCGAAGCTCATGGATGTAGTTAGACATTTTGCGTTGCTTTACTCTGTTCATAACAAATCTGGAGGCCCTATCCCCATGAGCAAAGAACTTGTGCTGAGAATTTAAAAAGTACTTGGCAGACTTATGTTGAAGAAGGGTTTTGAGCTCTGCCCCAACAGAGGACAGTTCCTGTAAATATGGCTCGGAAAGGGTATCTTTATGTTTAGTCTCTAAACTACGGATCTTGTCATAGAGGGCACTGATTTTAGCTTCTCTAGTCTTCTTAACAAAAGTCCCTATGCTGATAAACTGTCCCCTAATATAGGGTTTGTGGGCGTCCCACAGGGATTGGGCAGAAGAGGCTGAGGGTTTATTAAGAACAAAGAACTCCTCCAGGGACTTCGATATTTTAGTTAATATGAGGGGTCTCCCAATAACGACTCGTTCAATCGCCAATTAAACATTTTAGGGTGAGGAGTGGGGGCTCGGAGCTTGAGAAAAACTGGGGCATGGTCGGAATGATGAATAGAGCCTATTTGTGCATCTGAGCAAAATTGGAGGTGGTCTTTAGAGATAAACAGATAATCTATGCGACTATAAGAGCAAGAAGCGTGGGAGTAAAAGTAAAATCTCTGCAGTCAGAGTTAAGAGAGCGCCATGTGTCAACAAGGTGGAGGTTCAAAAAATCCCTCTCTGATGGAACGTAGGGATCGCAGAGATTGCACTGATTTCTGGGATGAAGTGTCCAGTGCTGGGTGGAGAGCAACATTCAGATCACCTCCAAGGACCACGATGCCCTCCCGGAATGAGGCAATCAGAGGCAGAAGGTCCAGGAGCCATTTCGCCTGTCCAGAATTTGGCGCATACAGATTGATAAATGTATAAGTTTGCTGGCCAATCTGCCCCTTACCATGATGTATCTCCCATCAGGGTCCTGGAGGTGAGCCGAATACCGAAAGGGTAGTCTCCTCTGGAAGCCGATGCTGACACCAGCAGAGGCAGAAGAATCACCTCCACAGTGATACCAGTGGGGGTAATATGAGAAGGAAAGATTGGGATAGCGGTTAAACTTAAAATGGGTTTCCTGGAGGAAGAGTACGTTAGCCCCAGACTTACGCAAGAATGTGAAAATCTGAGAGCGCTTAGATGGAGAGTTGAATCCTCTCACATTGTAGGTGGCCAGTTGAAGGTCAGCCATAACCACAAGGTGGGGAAGAGTACCTTACAGAAGCGATTAGGTTCCTCCAGGTGAGCCATGCGACCGGATCCCAGGACTTACCAGGCCAGCAGCGGCCCCCAGAGGGTCAGCGTCGAGTCTCTGAGCGCTAGGCGCACCACAATGTACCTTGAAAACAATAAAAAGCGGTGAACAATTGGGGAGTAAAAACATGGAAAGTAACAAGGAACTTAAAACAAAGTTGCATAGTAGCAAACAGGTAGGTGAAGGCATAGAGGGGGACAAGGTCATAGGACCGATATATAACCCTCCTCACCTAATCAAAAAGGAGAGGTAGCTGAAAGATTTATAAGTAGGGAAGTAGAGCGGGAGAAAAGGAAAAAGGACAGGGAAAATAAGGGACAGAAGAGAGCTGAAGGGCTGAAGGGACTGGAGATAGGGGGGAAAAAGCTGAGAAGGAGAACAGCAAAGAATACAAAAGTAGCAAGAGACACGGTAGGTATAGATGAGCGTTGTGAGCCGCGTATCACGGGTCTTGAGAAAGTCTCTTAGGAGTCAGTTGTTGGGTCCTCTTCTTGGAGCGTTGGGCCTTCGGTGTCAGCTGTGTCATAAAGGGGACCACCGGTTGGACAGAAGGGAGATCAGCCAGATCTTGGTACAGTTCCCAATTTTCCACAGGAAGCGATGGTATCTGCAAGTGGTCTAGAGCAGCAGCCAGGTCTGCAAATGCCGAAATGGTAAAGCGGCGACCGGCATGAAAAAAGGAGAGGCCAAATGGGAAAGTCCACCTGTATGGGGTCTTATGAGACCTCAGCCATTCCGTCAGAGGCCTTAGCATCCTGCGCTTCCTGAGTGTAGACGGGGCCAAATCTTGGAAGATTGCAATCTGGGCCTCTTCATAGGAGACGTCCGGGTGATTCCTGGCAGCCTCTAAAATCGCAGACTTGACCGTGAAGTTGAGGAAGCGACAGATGACGTCACGCGGCGGTTCTTCAGGCTTCGGCCTAGGGCGCAGGGCCCTGTGTGCCCTCTCGATTATGATATTATGGGGGGAGTCTTGGCCTAACAGGGCCTGGCAAATTGCCATGATCGCAGGTAGGATATCCTCGGCTGAGATGGTCTCCGGTAGGCCCCTGAAGCGCAGGTTATTGCGGCGCCCCCTATTTTCCTGATCTTCAATCGCGTTGTGCAGGGTATTGAGGTAAGTGCCGCACTTCTGCAGTGAATTAGCTGTGGCCGCTTGATGTTCCGCGACCAGCGCCTGTTGGGATTCCAAGGCCTCCACCCTATCCCCCATTTGCCTCATCTCCTGTCTGAAAGCAGAAAACTCAGACAACATCGGCTCCATGGCCTTGCATAAGGCTTGCTTCAGATATTTTCTGGTGATAGGGAGTGATGACTTGCCTTGAGGTTCCTCCGTATCACTCTCTGCATCGGAGGCCTCGGGCGAGCGGTCTGTATTCTTCCGGGAGAGAGCCGGCGCCATCTTAGCTTCGCGCGCCACGAATGTGGTGGCCGCTTTTTTAATGAATTTGTCCATTTCTCCACTGAGGACAGGCTGTTTAACAGGAGCGGAGGAATCCCCAGTCTTCTGGTTCCCTATTTTGCCCATCTTTTCTCACATATGCGGCAGAATGCTTCGGTGAGGAGAGTTAGTGCAGCGGAGCTCACACACAAGCGGCCATTCCCGTCAGGCGTAGGCTCCGCCCCCCACTTTAAATATTTGAGAGTCCGTGTACTACAAACTTTCCTTTGTTTTACTTTAAAGTCTTTTATTCCTGAACACGAAAATGTCTTTTTAGGCCAAAACCTATGTGCAATGATAAGTAATAAAAATAAAGCTCTGACCTTATTCTGAAGAGCAGGAACAAATGTCAGTCTTTAAGGAGACTTGTCTTTTCTTGATGTGATGCTCTGCGCTGGCTTGCAATGCTCTGTGCTGACTTGCGATGCTCTGTGCTGACTTGCGAAGCTCTGTGCTGACTTGCGATGCTCTGTGCTGACTTGCGATGCTCTGTGCTGACTTGTGATGCTCTGTGCTGACTTGCGATGCTCTGTGCTGACTTGCGAGGCTTTGCGCTGACTTGCGAGGCTCTGCACTGACATGCGAGGCTCTGCGCTGACTTGCGATGCTCTATGATGACTTGCAATGCTCTGTGATGACTTGCAATGCGCTGGCTTAGATAAGCTGCTGCAGGCTTTGGGCCTAATGGCAGGAAACTAGCTGGTTGCAATACGTGGCCTCTTCATGGATAGCAGTGCGGGCACTCTGGCTCAGGAGCTTGGCCTCCCACCATGCGTCTCTTTCTCTCTCGGGATCGCAGGAGGGTTGGAGCAGATTGAACTATTCGCAGTTTGAATGCTTTTATGCAATTTGGTGGAACTGTAAGTAAACATAAATAATTAGTTCTGTATACAGTTCTAACCACAATACTAACAATAGGAACATTATATAACTGTTCTAAATACCTATTTTGCCTCTTTCCTTCTATAAACTTTGACTGGAACGTTGTGTCTGTTCAGCTCCTCTCTTCTGGTGTAATGATTCTAGCAGCTTCTGCTAGGGGGATTTCCTACACAGGCTGAGTGTAAGATTGGCTGAGATTGGCCAAGACTCCTGCTCAGTGTGAGGCTGGCTGTGATTGGTTAAGACTCCTGGGCAGTAACAACAGTTTAACTCTAGGCTTTCTGTTGTTAATTGTGCTGTGTCATTGAGCTTTCCTTACATTCATTAAATAATTATTAAAGGCATATTATCTTTCTGCTTCTGTGAACACAATATATAACTGTTATATGACCTCCAAAACATGAAGTCACTGTAAATCTCTGCTTTTGTCTTTAACATATAAACATATGAACTGTATTAAGGTTATTGGCATGTCTAGCTGTATAAACATATAAGCCGTATTAGCAACCTAGGACAGGTCTTGGCTGGCCAGCTACAGAAGAGCCCTGATGTATTTCTGGAGTGTAAAAAATAGTTATTAGATCTCTGGAGAAGGGTCGTTGATCCAGTGAGTTATTCTGATTGCTTGATTGGAGTCTGGAAATAATTTTAAAGTGAGGAAAATTGGCTTCTACCTCACAGGGTTTTTTTTGTCTTCCTCTGGATCAACTGGTTACAGTGCAATGGAATTTATTTATTTTATTGAGGGCTAAATAAAATTCCATTGCACAGTAACTATCTGGTTGTGTTCTTGCACCTACGGTCCATACCCCTACTTGACCCTACTGGTCAAGTGGAATTTTACTGCAATTGCTGACCCGGACGGCAGCTTGGCCTCCGCCGAAGGAGTCTTTGGACAGAATTGGCAGCACCAACCGGCTATCTGCTATTCTCACAATTTGCCTTTGTTGCGGTTGCACCCAATAACAGGGGAGCATAACTAACCCCCCTGTACAGGGAGGCAACCGATAAACTAACATAATCACCCTATGAGCCTTTTTTTCTTCTTCTGGCCACCACTCACTGTATGGTCCCGAATCGCTTCGGGTAAGAGTTGGTAATTAACTCTAAAAATATGGCAGCTCTAGGACACACCCGGTGACTCCACTGCAGTTGAATCAACATCCATGGATTACTGCGAACATCGATTACGCGAACGGCAGAAACTAACAGACATTTGGACTATAAATGAAACTGATTTGCTGACCCACAAGGAATCAGAAACAGATTACTCTAATCAACGAGAAATCAGCTCAAAAGAACTAGCAGATAAGCTTTTCCAACTGGAATCCAGTCTGAAAGATGAAATCCAACACCACCTAGACTGGATTTTGTTGGATATTTACCTGAGAGAATCTCTAGTCCCACATGCAATGAGACTCAGATTTAAAAGTCCTTTTAAGAATGATATAACATTTACTATAGACTGGGAGAATTATTTACTAGAATGGGCTAAAGGTTTGATGACACGGTTATGTGTAAAAAGCGAGTCACTGTGCAAAACTCTCAAAGAACAGATCCATATCCAGGCGACCGAATTACAAAAACATCATCATACACATACTGATTACATCAAGTTCAATAGATTAATCAAAGGTCGAATAATGCACCTCGAACGTGATATTATTAACAAGAATTCCTCAAAACTCAGTAGAGATAGATCCGATTTCGCGAATGACAATATCCAATACTGGCTTAACAAAAACATTAAAATCAAAAACATTCCAAAACCGTTCCCTACAAACCACCACCCAGAGAATCCTATGGATAGAGATGGCCCGAAATATTCGCCAGCGAACAGTTCCCGGCGAACATATGCGATGTTCGGTCCGCCCCCTATACATCATCATTGAGCAAACTTTGACCCTGTACCTCACAGTCAGCAGACACATTCCAGCCAATCAGCAGCATACCCTCCCTCCCAGACCCTCCCACCTCCTGCACAGCATTTTAGATTCATTCTGAAGCTGCAGTCTTAGTGAGAGGAGGGAGAGTGTAGTTGCTGCTGATTTAATAGGGAAATTGATAGCTAGGCTAGTGAATTCAGTGTCCACTCCAGTCCTTAAATTAGTAAAAACTAATTAGGCACAATCCCTAATCACGAACAGGGAAAAAGGTATCCAACCTCAAGGAGAAAAATTTACAAAAAAAGATACCCTTTAAAAATTAACTTTTATTGCGATATATATAAAAATGCAAGGTCCCAAATACAAGTGTGATGGTGCACGGGGACAAAACCCCACTAGTGATAGCAAAAAAACAGGATAGATGGGAAAAGTGTCAGGACTATGTCCTATCCACTCCTGCTGTGAAACGACCTAGCTGAACCCTCGAGTTTCCCTACCAACAGGACAGCGACTGCCCAACTTCGTCGAGTAAAGGAGGAAATAGAGATAAACAGGGATAGCAATTATAAGTCGTATGGAACAAAGAGATTACATCCTCCACAAACTGTTATGAGCCAACGCTTCCTTAGCGTGTCACTAATTCATCAGGGGATACATCATATTTTAGGATGTAATCATAAATATTCATACCATCATGTAAAAACTCCCAAAACAATGAGTGATACTTATCCTTCAGATGTGCGTCATGGAGGGGAACTGATGTTGTCCAGCCTTCCAATCAGGTAGCCAGGTATGCGGTACCAAATGTTGAGTGGTGAAGCAATGTTCCAGCTATATGGCTAGGGGCCACCATAGCCCCAGCTCATTCCATCCGGTCGGGCAGTGCTCCACAGACCAGCAGAGGTGGCGTGCACGTGTTGGCAGGAACACCCGCACTGAGTCAGCCTGATTTAAGCGTCGCTGGTATTTCTAGTCCGCCCCTCGAGTGACGCAGAATGTCACATGACCGGACTCACAGCTCGGGCCGGTCACGTGACCAGACGCGCCCTCCAGGGAGGCTGATAAGACGCCTGTCCATCACAGGGAGTGGTCAAGGTCCTACAGCCTGCCTGCAAAGTATAGGGCGGACAAATCGGGACATAGAAGGAGGGTAGGACAAATTCCTCCGAATCTCCGTCCCGTTTTCTCATAAAATACAGTAATGCCAGTATAAATAGATAATAGATTCGGCATAAATACTAGAGCTTAAATTGACAGACACTGCACTGACTACGGGACAGGGCAGACCACAGTATACTTTACTGGACACCACTCAAAGGTGGGCATAATAGGTAGTTTATTGTTCAGAAAGCGAAGTTTATTGTTCAGCTCGTTTTCTGAACAATAAACTACCTATTATGCCCACCTTTGAGTGGTGCTCCAGTAAGAGTAATATTGTGGTCTGCCCTTGTCCCGTTAGTCAGTGCAGTTGTCTGTCAATTTAAGCTCTAGTATTTATGCCGAATCTATTATCTATTTATACTGGCATTACTGTATTTTATGAGAAAAACGGGACGGAGATTCGGAGGAATTTGTCCTACCCTCCTTCTTCTATGTCCCGATTTGTCCGCCCTATACTTTGCAGGCAGGCTGTAGGACCTTGACCACTCCCCTGTGATGAGACAGGCGTCTTATCAGCCTCCCTGGAGGGGGCGCGGCTGTCACGTGACCGGCCCCGAGCTGTGGGTCCGGTCATGTGACATTCTGCGCCACTCGAGGGGCGGGACTAGGAAATACCCGCGGCCTTTAAATCAGGCTGACTCAGTGCGGGTGTTCCTGCCAACACGCGCACGCCACCTCTGCTGGTCTGTGGAGCACTGCCCGGACCGGATGGAATGAGCTGAGGCTAGTAGGCCCTTAGCCATATAGCTGAACATTGCTTCACCACCAACATTTGGGTACCGTATACCTGGCTACCTGATTGGAAGGCTGACAACATCAGTTCCTCCCTCCATGACGCACATCTGAAGGATAAGTATCACTCTCCATTGTTTTGGGAGTTTTTACATGATGAGTATGAATATTTATGATTACATCCTAAAATATGATGTATCCCCTGATGAATTAGTGACACGCTAAGGAAACGTTGGGCTCATAACAGTTTGTGGGGATGTAATCTCTTTGTTCCATACGACTTATAATTGCTATCCCTGTTTATCTCTATTTCCCTCCTTTTACTCGACTAGTTGGGCAGTCGCTGTCCTGTTGGTAGGGAAACTCAGGGTTCAGCTAGGTCGTTTCACAGCAGGAGTGGATAGGACATAGTCCTGACACTTTTCCCATCTATCCTGTTTTTTTGCTATCACTAGTGGGGTTTTTGTCCCCCGTGCACTATACACTTGTATTTGGGACCTTGCATTTTTATATATATCGCAATAAAAGTTAATTTTTAAAGGGTATCTTTTTTGTAAATTTTTCCTTGAGGTTGGATACCTTTTCCCTGTTCGTGATTAGGATTGTGCCTAATTAGTTTTTACTAATTTTGGTTGCTATTGTTCTGGAGCATGGCAGGTTTCTTATCTCATGGACTTAATAAGGATCAGTTATTGCTGGAAGCAGATGAGGTGTTCTCTGAAAGAACACTGACTCAAAAGAAATATACCTTGTCCTTCAATGGAATTTTCAAGGAATTAACAAAGATTTATAAAGATCACCTGTCCTCCTGGTGGGAGGTACAATCCCTTGAAAATTACCTGAAACACAAGATTGTACCTAGGGGGTTGAGAATCACTTTACTCCCTGCTGCGAAGTGTAGGAATCCTGCACTGATGCAGAAATGGGAAGAAGAGGCAACTGCTAGCTCTTTGCGCTTTATGCAGCTGCTCCTTCTAAATGAGAAAGAAAATCTGTCGGCACTTGATAATTCCTTGAAGGACTTGATTGAGGAGTCTAAACAGTTTAAAGGGGAAACAGACTTTTCAAACAAAGAGATCCAATTAAAAACACTATTGAGAAATTTCATTTCCATCTAAAAGACCGAAAACATAGGCAATTCAACCGTGACTTACAAGACTTTAAGGAAAATCGGGTTTATTCCAGTATTGATAAAGGCAGTAATCAAAGAAAGAGGGAGGACCCGATATCCAGTGATTCAGAGCTCTCAGAGAGTGATAAAGAGAAAAAGATAGAGAGGAATCAGGATTTACCAGACAAGGGGAGGGAGAGGTAGAGGCCAAACGAGAGGCAGAGGCCAACGTAACCAGGATTTTGGGGGCCACGTTTTTTAGAGCAGGGAAACAACTATTAGTTGAGAACAAGGAAATCCCCACTCGAGGTCAAACACCGAGAAATTAGAAGGGATAAGAACAGATAGTCCTAACCAGATCATTAATCTCTCAAAAGGCCCTCACAGAAGCTGAGATGTCTATTCTTAGTAAAGGTTTGTCCTTTGTCCCTACCCCTCTCACAATACCTTTAATTGGGTCAAAGACTTGACTCTTTTTCAAGGAAACTTCGGTGGCGTAAATATTTCGCCTTGATTAACCGAAAAGAAAGCAGGGAATTAGGCATACCAGTGGATATTTTACAGGATGTACGCTTTCTCTTTAATTTGGAAGAAATGCCCAACGAAGGCAAGGGTCCTTTCACTAATTTGAAATCGAAGAGTGAACTTATGCCTCCTCAAGGTGACCCTGGTTGCATTGATGTCTTTCTAGAGAAGGTGATTGGGGATCTAGAGGCCCTTGACAGGGAACACATAAGGTATAATTGCACCAAGGTGGAATTTAAGGCCATATCTTCCCTGTCAAAGGATCATAATATCGTACTGAAAGCAGCCGACAAAGGCGGTAATTTGGTGATCCTAGACACACATCAATACAAACAAATGTGTTTGGCCCTGCTAAATGACACAATCACCTATGAAAAACTACAAACGGACCCTACCTCTGAATATCAACAAGCCTCTACACTCTCTGTTACTTTCAGCACGGAGAGAGGAATTGATAAGCAAACAGGAGTTTGACTTCATTTTTATACCACACCCGACTGTAGCTACCTTTTATGGACTACCCAAAGTCCATAAGGGTATCCTCCTCTAAGAGGTCGTCCCATTGTTTCGGGGTTAACTCCTTAAGTCAGAATGTAGGGATCTATATTGATTCTATTCTAGCGCCCTTTGTGAGGACCCTTCCTTCGTTTGTAAGGGATACCTCTGACCTACTCCGTCGCCTAGACGGCATGTTTTTGGAACCGGATCTCAAATTGGGCTCAATTGATGTGGAGGCCCTGTACTCCTCCATCCCGCATAACTTGGGTATGGAGGCAGTCGAGTCTTTTCTCAAGACAAGGGGTGAACAGTATAGTGCCCATAACAACTTTGTCATGCAGCTCCTCCAATTCATTCTCACCAGAAACTACTTCCTTTTCGATGGCATCTTCTACCACCAGCTCAGGGGCACTGCGATGGGGAGTTCTTGTGCCCCATCGTATGCAAATCTGTTCCTGGGCTGGTGGGAGAGGGAGGTAGTTTTTGGTGAGCCTACCGGCCATCTTACGGAGGACGTCGTCATGTGGGCCAGATACATCGACGACGTCTTCGTCATCTGGCGGGGCACGGAACAGAATTTTGAAAGTTTAATTGATGCATTAAACATTAACCATGTAGGTTTGAAATTTACCCATGAATGGGGGTGACATCTTGAATTTCTTGGATGTTCAGATCCGTACTGACACTAACGGTGAGGTATTAACACGAGTGTACAGAAAGAAACAGCTGATCAATTCCTTCCTTAGGTGGGAAAGCTACCATCCTTTCCCTAAGGAAGGGTATACCAACGGGCAGTATCTCCGCTTGAGAAGAAATTGCTCCTCTTTGGGTGCTTTCAAGGAACAAGCGAGGATCTACAAAAACGGTTCCTTGAAAGAGGTTACCCTAGGAAGATCTTAAAGGTCGCATATCAAAGGGCACTGAGGAGCGACCGTACAGCTTTGCTATCCCCATCTCTTACACGTGAAAAACGTGAGATAGAGGATAAGCGGAGTGTGGTGCGACTCATTGCCACTTATGACACCCAAGCAAAGGAGATCCGTGAGATTTTGAACAGACACTGGAGCATTCTCCAGTTGGATCCGGACTTGAGAGAGGTTCTTTCCAGCAAACCTCAGATCACCTACCGCAGGGGAGGAACCTACGGGACTCATTGATTCATAGCCACTACCAACGCCCTGTGAAACACCGGAGGGGACGAGGTGGCTAAAACCTGTGATTGGCTGCTATCGCTGCAGCGGCTGTGTGGCCTGTCCCTTCATGACGCAAGGTCGCTCCTTTGAGAGTGGAGTCACAAAAAAGTGTACACCATTCGACAATTTATTAACTGTCGTTCCGAAGGGGTTATTTATAAAGCAACATGTATTTGTGGGCTAGAATATATCGGCAAAACCACAAGGGAGCTGAGACGGCGAGTGGGGAACATTTGGGTGACCTCAAACACAAAAGAGGTACATCATTAGCGACGCATGTGACGACTCCATCATGAGGGATCCTTTGAGGGTGTTAGATTCATTGGAGTTGAATGTATCCCCAAACCACCACGAGGAGGAGATTGGAATCGTAAGATTCTCCAACGTGAAACATGGTGGATATATGAACTGCACACGATGGTCTCCAAATGGCCTCAATGACCAGCTCCTGTTTGGCTGTTACATCTGAGCCCCTGTACCTTGCATTATTCCCTTGTACCTTGCATTTACATCTCTCACCTATGTTGTATTGTCCCTTTTATGGCTTTTCAATACATCATAGGTGGTCTAATAGGTTTATAGGAATGTCATGATTGTTAATATTTGCATCGGGTATCCCCCTAGTGGGGTATCTCATAACTTCTTTTTCTGAACAATAAACTTCGTTTTCTGAACAATAAACTACCTATTATGCCCACCTTTGAGTGGTGCTCCAGTAAGAGTAATATTGTGGTCTGCCCTTGTCCCGTTAGTCAGTGCAGTTGTCTGTCAATTTAAGCTCTAGTATTTATGCCGAATCTATTATCTATTTATACTGGCATTACTGTATTTTATGAGAAAAACGGGGACGGGAGATTCGGAGGAATTTGTCCTACCCTCCTTTCTTCTATGTCCCGATTTGTCCGCCCTATACTTTGCAGGCAGGCTGTAGGACCTTTGACCACTCCCCTGTGATGAGACAGGCGTCTTATCAGCCTCCCTGGAGGGGGCGCGGTCTGGTCACGTGACCGGCCCCGAGCTGTGGGTCCGGTCATGTGACATTCTGCGTCACTCGAGGGGCGGGACTAGGAAATACCCGCGGCCTTTTAAATCAGGTTGACTCAGTGCGGGTGTTCCTGCCAACACGCGCACGCCACCTCTGCTGGTCTGTGGAGCACTGCCCGGACCGGATGGAATGAGCTGGGGCTATTGGTGGCCCTTAGCCATATAGCTGAACATTGCTTCACCACCAACATTTGGGTACCGCATACCTGGCTACCTGATTGGAAGGCTGGACAACATCAGTTCCTCCCTCCATGACTCACATCTGAAGGATAAGTATCACTCTCCATTGTTTTGGGAGTTTTTACATGATGAGTATGAATATTTATGATTACATCCTAAAATATGATGTATCCCCTGATGAATTAGTGACACGCTAAGGAAACGCGTTGGGCTCATAACAGTTTGTGGGGGATGTAATCTCTTTTGTTCCATACGACTTATAATTGCTATCCCTGTTTATCTCTATTTCCCTCCTTTTACTCGACGAAGTTGGGCAGTCGCTGTCCTGTTGGTAGGGAAACTCAGGGTTCAGCTAGGTCGTTTCACAGCAGGAGTGGATAGGGACATAGTCCTGACACTTTTCCCATCTATCCTGTTTTTTTGCTATCACTAGTGGGGTTTTTTGTCCCCCCGTGCACTATACACTTGTATTTGGGACCTTGCATTTTTATATATATCGCAATAAAAGTTAATTTTTAAAGGGTATCTTTTTTTGTAAATTTTTTTCCACTCCAGTCCTGAAAGACTCATCAGATCTCTGCTGTAAGGACAGCGTCCTGACAGCACCCCAAAAAGCCCTTTTTAGGGCTGCTACATTAGTCTGCTTTTTTTTTTCTCCATATATATATTGCAGTTGCTTGGCCTGCCCGTGTGTGAGGAGCTGCAGGCCCACAGACTGTAGTGTGCCCACTGCCAGTGACCACCACTCACACCGTGTGGCACAGGACTTTGCATCAAACAAAGGCATTTAATTTTTACCCTTTAATCTAAGGTTAGTTGCCTGCCAGTGTGTGTCAGGCTGACTTCCACTGACTGTAGTGTGCCCACTGCCAGTGCCCACCACCACTCATACCGGGTGGCACAGGCATTTAATTTTTACACTTTAGTTTAATTTCAGTTGCTTGCCTGCTGCCAGTGTGTGTCAGGCCGACTTCCACAGACTGTAGTGTGCCCACTGCCAGTGCCCACCACCACTAATACCGGGTGGCACAGTAGCTTGCCGATAAATAAGGCATTTAATTTTTACACTTTAGTCCGGATAGGGTACGTAACAGGGATTAAACTGATAGGAATAGTACTAGTTAAGACACCACTCATATAGGGTGTCACAGCACATTGCTCTGTGCACGCGCAGTGCCCCAATTTGGGAGTAAGAGGACCGACCAAGCTGCTTTTTCCATCTCCCGGTTCCTAAAATCAATTCAGTTTAGTGTATGAGAGTTTGGTCTGTCACTGTAAAGGCAGTCAAAAGTACCCGGCCTACATTTTTTTTCACAAAAGGCAATCCCTGATATGGGACGTAACAGAAATTAAACTGATAGAAATAGTACTAGTTAAGACACCACTCATATCGGGTGTGACAGTAAATTGCACGGCGCAGACGCAGTGACCGTGAATTAAAACAAAAGGGAGGGAGCCAGCGTTTTTTTAACCATCTCCCAGTTCGAAAAATCAATTCAATAAATGGCCCCCAGATTGGGGACGTTAGAGGGATTAAACTGATGAGAATACTACTACAGAAAATACCACTCATATCGGGTGTGAGAGTAAATTGCACGGCGCAGACGCAGTGACTGTGGATTAAAACGAAGGGGAGGGAGCCAGCAGTTTTTTAACCATCTCCCCGTTTGAAAAATCAATTCAATTGACCTTTTGGGGACCCTTGGTGTTGTACGTGGCTGGGTGGAGGAAGAAACCTTCAATGACATCACCGGGAAATGGCTAGCTTGGTATCCAACCTTGTGCAAATGGGGAGTTTGCGGTTGTGCAAATGGACTGTTTGCGGTTGTTTGCGGTGCATTAAAAGGGGAGTTTGGTCTGTCAATGTCTGTGAAGCGGGCGTAACCCTTACACTACCTGATCGATACAACATTCCATTCCATCCCATCCATCACAAAGAGAATCATATTAATACCTTTTTTTCCTTAGTGTCACAAGAAGTAAGAAGTATTAACAAAGATGTAAAGATCAAGAATAATCTCACTGCGAAAGAAAAAGAAGCACTTTCGGAACTAAGTAAAAATCAATCGCTGGTCATTAGAAATGCAAACAAAAGAGGGGGGATTGTACTCCAAAAAAAAGACTACATTGCGGAAGCATGAAGAATTCTGGACGATCACATCTAATATAACCCCTCCCTCTCAACCTGCTTGATGAAGACAAAAGAGCTCTCTTGTTGCTGCTAAATGAAGCCGAAGAAAATAATAATCTCACCAAAAAAGAATATATTACTATTGACCATCCGAATACAGCGATATTTTATCATTTCCTAAAAGTACACAAAAATGAGAAGAATCCGCCTTGAAGGCCCATAATTTTGGGCATAAACTCTCTGACTAGCAATCTCTCATACTATGTTGATATTTTCTTACAGAAAGATGTCCCGAGCTTGCAGTCATACCTATGAGACTCTACACAACTCATCACACTTTTGAAAAAAGTGGACTGGGATCCTTCATATAGGTTGTTGACACTGGACGTAGAGTCACTATATTCTAACATCGTACATGAGACGGGTATTAATGCAAATAGCCACTATCTGGAGATGGACAATTCACTCAAACCAAAACACAAACAGTTCATTTTAGATGCAATCCATTTCCTATTAACGCAGAATGTATTCATGTTTGAGGGCAAGATCTACAGACAGCTGAAAGTGACCACAATGGGGACGCGTTTGGTGCTCAGTTTTGACAATCTCTATATGGGCCAATTTGAAGAGGCATTTTTATTTAATAACCATAATTATAGGGATTCGATCATCTTTAATAAAGGATACATCGATGATTTGGTCTTTATCTGGAAAGGTAGCGAAGAAGAAGCCCAGGCATTTGTGTCCTATTTAAATGACAACACATGGAATCTCAGTTTCACAGTAGATAGCTCAACCACCTCAATTGAATACTTAAACCTTAGTTTATACTTCCAAGATAACACAATTATGAAAAAAAACTTTTTTTTAAAAAGTGATTGGTAATAGCTACCTTGATTACGAGAGTACACATTATAGAAAATGGAAGGATAACATTCCTTTTAGTCAATTTAAACGCCTAAGGAGGAACTGTTTGACAACAGAAGACATCATAGGGCAGAGCGAGATCCTATGCTCTAGATTCTAGAATATGAATTACCCGAGAGGGATCATTGAAGGCACTCTTAAGCGAGCAAGCGACCAAAGCCAAGATGATTGCTTAGTTACCAAATGGAAGCCCGTAAAAGCGACAAACTACAATGAATACAAGTCATATTTCATTACCACCTATAACCCCAATCATGGAGCACTAAGGAACATCATAACAAAACATTGGAATATTTTAAAAGCCAATCCATACCTTAAGGAAACCATCCCACCCAAAACACATTTTATGTTTAGGAGGGCCCATACGTTAAAGAACTTACTAGCCCCAATTAAATTTAAAAAGAAGTGAACCATCACCCCAACGCTATCTGGCTTCCAAATAAGGGAAGAACTCACAAATGCGGTCACCCCTTATGTAAATGTTGCACTAGTATTAAGAATTGGACTAGTGCTTTTAGGAGCAACGTTATGCAGGGCCGGTGCAAGGATTTTTGCCAGCACAAGCAAAGCTACATTTTGGCGCCCCCCCCCCCCCCCCATGATTACATCATGAAAGTGATTTAAAAAAAAAAAAGTTCATTTTGGAGCCCCCCCCTTCTATGTGCCCTAAGGCAGCCGCTTGGTCTGCCTTATTATAGCACAGGCCCTGACGTTATGGGCGAAGAATTTTCTATCCAACGCTTGATGAATTGTTCTTCGTCCTATGTGGTTTACTTCTTGGAATGTAATTGTGGACTACAATATGTGGGTCGAACAACCCAGGCCCTAAGGGAACGTCTGAATAACCACAGATGCAACATCAAATGGGACTATTTGAAACATAGCGTATCCCGACATTTCCTAACTTTTCATGATAAAGACCCCTCTCAGCTGACCATCATACCTATTGAACACATTCCAGATAGTTGCTCTGACAGATTTAGAATACTCCAAAGGAGAGAAATGTTCTGGATTTTTAAACTTCAAACACTTGAACCCTATGGTCTTAATGAAAGCTTGGAAAACAAGTGTTTTTGATCTCATGATCATCTCCCATATTCTGGAAGCCTGTTCCCCCTCAACCTACACCCCCACCATTCCCCCCCTCCCTTTCCCCCAGCCCCCCAGACAGTGTCTCTCCACTTACACGCACTACATCACCAGTCTAAATCCAAAAACCACACATCAAATTCCCCTTTCCCTATTTTTTTCTCTATATTTTATTTCATATTTTTTATTTTTATATTTACTTCAACACTTAATCATATTCTAGTTCTTATTCATTTTTAATTTTCACATTTAATCTAATTTTTTCTTCTTTTTTCCTATTCATTTTTCCATCTCTTCTTCTCCCATTCACTCCCACAACCTTCTCTCAATATTCATTCTAACAACATCCACCAGCCTACATCGCGCCCCTATTTTCCCTCTCAGCAGGTTCTACACCCTCCTCTCCTGACCTCCTTCATTTCCACTTTCACTATTTTCCCCCGCCTGGATTTTCTGCCGTGTGAGTCCACTGAGGTCTCCCTCATTCATACCCTCCTGCCTTTCCCACATCCTTCTTTCACATCTTCCTTCTGTGTGCTGACCGTGCTTGGTCCCTGCAAGCAGTTCCCTGCTCCTTGCCTACTAGCTAGTCGGTCCCCGCCCAAGCCACTCCCCTCAAGCCCAGCTCATTCACATTCCCCCTGGCTGTCCTCGCCCCACCAGGAAGACGGTCCAATCAACGTCAAGATCCCCGCCTGTTCTCCTCCTTATATTCCTTGTACGAGCGCGCGTTTGCAGCAGACTACCACTGGGACGCCCCACGTGCTGCTGCACGCGAACGGAGTTCCTCCTTCAATAGCCCACAGGTATAGCTGGCTTTTTTTCAATGGACACATATATCCCCCCTGCTCATATTATAAAGTTACATTTAATTCATACAAGTGATACATAATGTACACTTTACGCAGTAATGTATAGCCTTATGAATTCATTTATTTAATTCTTTATTTTAGCTCTATGAATTGATTTATTCATTCCCTTGTTTATTATCGTATCTATTTTATGTACTGCCTCATGAATTTACTTATTTATTCATTATATGTCTATGACTGCAGTTACTTGTTTTATTCATTTATCCCTGTATCCAATTACTCATTTATTTATTTATTCTACCGATAATTCCCCCTTTTTCAGTGCTAGCAGCCAACCAATATAATTCCTATCACCATATATCAATGTCTCGTACATTTAACATGTACTGCTCCATGGTTTTATCCATCTATTTATTTATTTATCCCTTCACTTAAGTTTCTTTTACCATCCTGTATTCTTTTAGCCCTCCTTGATAATCTGTGGTTGAGACCTAAATATACATTTATTTATTTGTCTAAATGTTTTTCACATTTTTCACGTTTTCACATTTTTATACTCATGGGAGGAGTTAGTAGGAGAGGGGTACATGACATCTGGCCAAAAGGTCAGTTAGAGTAATCTGGAGCAGGACCTGGAAACGGATGTACCTGTGTGTCTGCAGTGATGTGGCAAAGCTACAGGAGCAGCTTTGCCTGGCTTTAGGTGAGGGAGAAGTCAATCAGCAGGCTCCCACGCATGCACCCCTTCCCGTTGCCGCTGACCACAAGAGCACCTCAGCCCTGAAATTACTCTCCGGTCCTGCCATGTTAGAAGCTCCAGCATGCGTCCTCCAGGCCCCTCTCCAGGCCCATTGCACGATTCCCCCAGAGGCAGGAGCAGGAGGATTCATCATACATGGCTAGGGCCATCTCCATGTGGTGCTCTTCTGTGTCCTCTGCTCCACGTGTAACACCCAGGAATTGTGTTACCACTCCTACACCCTGCTACTATCTTTAATAGTCTTACTTAAATGCCATCTTATGTATTTTTGTTCAGGTCCTGTACACTGTGCATTCCTAATCTTGTTATGCAACTGTTTATTACATGTAATGTGCCTGGTTCACCAGTAGGTGGCAGTGCAAATGGCAGAGCTATAGTTAGAGAGAATGGAACTCACCATTCCATTCCCCCCCCCCCCCCTTTGGGCAGAAGTGGATGAGTCCTGCTTCCAGCCGGAAGGGTGGGGCAGATGTTTCCAGTTAGTTCTAGTTCAAGTTCTAAGCTAGACAGGAGGAGTGTGAGCAGGGGCATGCTCAGGCATTCCTACACCAGCCAGAGAACCCCAAGTTCTGCTAGCCATGAAGAAAGCTGTCTGGAAGCCATATGGGCCAGAGGAATAGTTCTTTGGCCACCATAAGAGAGATCAGCAAGAGGAAGAGTTCTTTGGCTGAAGATTTTTACTAAGTGTCAGGAGTGGAATAACAGTTGACGGCACCCTATCCAAGTTTACCAGAGCAGATCTTATGTACAGAAACCAGAGTTAAACAAAGTTTAGTGGTGAAGCATAAAGAAAGAAAGAGAAGTATTTAATCAAGCCTGTCAGTACAGCAGAGAAAGAGAGACAGCAGAGTTATTGAATTTGCCTGCCAGTTTATGCCAAAGCCTGCTGGAACCAAGACAAAGCCAAATTGTTTGGATGAACGTTTATTCAAATAAAGCTGCCATTGAATTTCACCACAAGGTCTGGACTTAGTTATTTTCTTCTTCATAACACAATTATTCCCCCTTTATTTTGCTTCGGAGCCAAAGCCTGGGGTCCAGCAGCATCCAGGCAGGAGCACTATGACACATAAAGAGGCACTTAGGCTGCACTACACAACATGGCATTCCTACTACACCTGGGACACGATAGGGGCCCTGGGGAACTGGGCGTTGCGCACGTTCTTCTGAATTGCTGGCACCCCCCCTCCAGACACATACCCACCTGGACCAGTGTCCGCTCTGCCCTCTCCTCTCCCTGTTCGGGTGGCAGCCTGCAATGCCTCCACTCCCTGAGCCAGTCGGAGGGCAGAAGATCGTGCAGGCACAGCACGTGAAGTGCTGCCTCCTTCTCCTTCAGTATCCAGTGCACGGGAGGTGGCAATACCAGCACAGACTACAAGAGGGCGTGACGGACCACAACTTGCTGCCAGCATCCCTGAATCTGCCTCTCCTCTGCAACATGTAATGCAGGGGTCTGTGGGAGACCGCCTTGCAGGGCGCCGCTCAGTTGCCGTGGAGACAACGTCGCCTGAAGATCATGCCGCTAGTCTGGAAGATGGAGAGCTGCGACCATCATATCCGCTGTCTGGCTTGGTGGCTGTTCCAGATCCTGTCCCGACTCAGCCAGGTTAGTCCACTGCGGTGTCTCTTCCTCTTTCTCTATCCTCTTCTATTGTGTTTAATTGGCTGTCCGTCCCTCTTTGCAGTGGGACCACAAGAATATCTCCTTGTGGATGCGTCTAATGGTGGCTGGGCGTGCTCCTGTACAGGGGTGTAGCGTGGGGGGGGCAGGGGGGCCGTTGCCCCGGGCGCCAGACTGTAGGGGGCGCTGGCAGCCGTTTGCACAAAAAAAATCTGTGAAGTTGCTAACTGAGAGCAGCGTCACAGAGTGAGGAGCAATATCAACAGAACAAGCGCCCCTGATTAATCACCACGGCAGTACGAAGCTCCGCCCACAACAGTACAAAGCTCCGCCCACAGCAGCACAAAGCTCCGCCCACCTTCCAGCCGGGAAAGACACAGTGGAGCTGGGGCAAGAAGAAGAAGAAGGCTGCTGCAGTGTGTCGCTTCAGGACTCCACAGCAGGCAGCCTGAATGTGAGTCAGTCAGATAGTCAGTGTAACAGCTCCCAGAGTGTTAGGTGTGGGGTGGGCAGGCGGTATATTAAGGGTAATACTGGTGGTAGGCCTGGAATATGGACACCAGAGGTGACATCCTTTGGGCAGTACTGTCTCTGGCCATCCTTCACAAGCAGATTCCTGACTGCCACCTGCTTGCCCTGGCTCTCAGTGTCACAGTGTGACTGAATCACTCCCTGAGTGTTAGGTGTGGGGTGACTTATTCACACTGTGACACTGAGAGCCAGGGCAAGCAGGTGGCAGTCAGGGTGCTGGTGAAGGATGGCCAGAGACAGTACTGGTGTCCATATACCAGGCCTACCAGTATTACCCCTTCATACACCACCTGCTCATCTGGTAAGGGTGAACAGGCGGTATATGAAGGGGTAATACTGGTGGTAGGCCTGGTATAGTTGAGATGAGCAGAGATGGCATCCTCTGGGCAGTACTGTCTCTGGTCATCCTTCTCCAGCGCCCTGACTGCCACCTGCGTAGCCTGGCTCTCATGGCACTTCACTGCCTGCTGCTTAGGGTACTTTCACACTTGCGTTACTCTTTTCCGGCATAGAGTTCCATCAAAAGGGCTCTATGCCGGAAAAGAACTGATCAGGCATATTCCTATGCAATCTGCATGTCATCAGGCCTTTTGTTAGTCAAACATATCCCCCACTGTCAGTCCCTTAGGGATCCATGCCTCATTCATCTTTATGAGGTTTGTCACCTCCTCAAAAGGACGCATGAGCCTACAGGCATTGCACATGAGCGTCCAGTAATGTGGCAAAAAAATTCCCAGCTCCGCAGAGGCTATCCTAGCACCCCGGTCATACAAATACTAGTTGACGGCTTTTTCTTGTTGGAGCAGGCGGTCGAACATTAGGAGTGTTGAATTCCAACGTGTCGGGCTGTCGCAAATCAAGTGCCTCACTGGCATGTTGTTTCGCCTCTGAATATCGGAAAAGTGCGCCATGGCCGTGTAGGAACACCGCACACCTTCCTGGCCTGCTTGAGGACGTCCTGTAAGCCTGAGTACTTAGACACAAAGCGTTGTACGATGAGATTCAACACATGTGCCATGCACGGCACATGTGACAACTTGCCCAAATTCAATGCCGACAACAAATTTGTTCCATTGTCACACACCACTTTGCCGATCTCCAGTTGGTGCGGGGTCAGCCACTAATCCACCTGTGCGTTCAGGGCGGACAGAAGTGCTGGTCTTGTGTGGCTCTCTGCTTTCAGGCAAGTCAACCCCAAGACAGCGTGACACTGTCGTATCCGGGATGTGGAATAGCCCCTGGGGAGCTGGGGGGATTCAGTTGATGTGCAGCCAGACGCCGC
Source organism: Bufotes viridis (assembly GCA_033119425.1). Taxonomy (NCBI): domain Eukaryota; kingdom Metazoa; phylum Chordata; class Amphibia; order Anura; family Bufonidae; genus Bufotes; species Bufotes viridis. The sequence goes on along the minus strand of CM065597.1, from coordinate 94,429,852 downwards.
ACCAGAAGAGGACTCAACCAAGGCCCTGCCTGCAAGTCGTGGCAGTGTCACCAACTCCGCTGAGGAGCCACGCATTCCATGCTTGTCAGCCGTCAGCAGGTTGACCCAATGCGCAGTGTACGTGATATACCTGCCCTGACCGTGCTTTACAGACCAGGTATCAGTGGTCAGATGGACCCTTGCCCCAACACTGTATGCCAGAGATGCCATGACTTCTTTTTCAATAACATAGTAGAGGTTTGGGATTGCCTTTTTTGAAAAAAAAATTTGTCCGGTTACCTTCCACTGTGGTGTCCCAATAGCGACAAATTTTTTGAAGGCCTGAGACTCCACCAACTGGTATGGTAAAAGCTGGCAGGCTAAGAGTTCCGTCAAGCCAGCTGTCAGTCGCCGGGCAAGGGGGTGACTCTGTGACATTGGCTTCTTATGCTCAAACATTTCCTTAACAGACACCTGACTGTGGGCAGATGAGCAGTTACTGCTGAAGGTGAGAGGCGGAGTGGCGGTTGTTTGAGAGGGGGCAGGGAGGACAGCAGTGGTTGACGTGGCTGAAGATGCTGGACCAGGAGGAGCATGGTGGCTTTGAGTTTGTGTGCTGCTTGTACTCTTATGTTGATCCCATAGGCGTTTGTGATGTGAGATCATGTGCCTTCGCAAAGCAGTTGTACCGAGGTGGGTGTTGGACTTCCCACGACTCAGTTTCTTTTGGCACAGGTTGCAAATGGCATTGCTGTTATCAAAGGCAGACACACACAAAAAATGCCACATTGCTGAGCTTTGCAATGACGGCATTCTGGTGGCAGCAACAGCATGCGTTGACTGGCGTGCTGTCTGGCTGACCCCGGGTGCCGATACATGCTGTCTGACTGTACCACTAACTCCTTGCGATGACCTCCCCCTGCTTTCAAACTCATCTCCTCCTTTTCTCTGTCTCCCCTTCAGAACTTTCCCCCTCTTCTTCTCTTCGAGCAGGCACCCACATGGCATCCGTGGACACATCGTCATCATCAACCGCTTCACTTGTATCTGACACCTCAGCAACGGAAGCAGCAGCAGGTACAACATTATCATCATCACACTGTACGTCCATGTGTGTAATCCTGCCTGACTGAGACATATCCCTGTAATCTACATCATCTGGCAATAATGGTTGCACATCACTAATTGCATCCAACTAATGTGTAAATAACTCCTCTGACGGATCAAGTGAAGCAGCTGTGGTGGCTGTGGTGGTAGTGGCGGGCGGGAGCGTGGTAACTTGAGAGCAGGTGACCGATGCTGAGCTGGAGGAGGATGGTGCGTCAAGGTTCTTAGCAGAAGCTGCTGAAGATTGGGTGTCCTATCCAAGCCAGTTAACTATGTCCTCAGAATTTTTCAGGCATTATTCCAGGGACAGTGGAAATCAAAGCACCATGACCACGACGGCCCCTGCGGGTGGCCTGCCTCTGCCTGTCATTTTTTTTTTAGATAAGTGGTACTACGCGTGCTAGGTACTGTGCCACTCGGTATGAGTGGTGGGCACTGGCAGTGGGCACACTACAGTCTGTGGAAGTCGGCCTGACACACACTGGCAGCAGGCAAGCAACTGAATTTAAAATAAAGTGTAAAAATTAAATGCCTTATTCATTGGCAAGCTACTGTGCCACCCGGTATGAGTGGTGGGCACTGGCAGTGGGCACACTACAGTCTGTGAAAGTGGGCCTGACACACACTGGCAGCAGGCAAGCAACTGAATTTAGACTAATGTGTAAAAATTAAATGCCTTATTTATCGCCAAGCTACTGTGCCACATGGTATGAGTGGTGGGCAAACCAGAATTTTTCTTCTTTCTGGACAACTTATCCCAAAATCATGGACAGGCAATATTTTTTACCGACAAATTGGAAAACTATAATGAATAATAATGATTCTACGTAATGCCTGGCTATAGCTCAATATACATATAAGAACTAATTACCAGCATTTACTGTGAGCTGTAAAATGATGATAATCACCACTAAAACAATTTAGTCAAGTACCACCAGCCTCAAAAAAATCAGACATTTCTGGATGGTTGGCAACCCTGATTACTACCATCTTTATGAGTTTACCATGACCAACAGAAGATAGAAAAAGTTTACACCAAGATTTGATCTTTATGTTAAATCCTGTCAGAAGTGAATCCATCTCATCAGTAACGAATCCTGTGGCCTGGGCCAAAATGTGTTACCCAGATATTTAAATCTCTGAACAATTAACAAATTAGTCAAAGCTAAATCAGAAGGAAGTGGTTCTTATAAGAGGAGGACCAACTTATCTCAGTTCCCCTTAAGGCTCATTCAGCAATCTGCTAGTGCTTGCATTGATTTATTTTGTATAACCTATTGCTGTACACACTTTAGAAATATGGAGTACTGTATAATGTTATGTATTCCAGGGATTGTGGATTTTACAGATGTGCTACTGGGATATAGACCTATGTACATTAATAACTTATTTAGAAAATCTGAAATTGCTACCCTGTTAAAATATTTAAATGTAACAACAGAAGCCAAATCTACCATATTGCCACAATTTTGCTCATATAATCCTTCATTAAATATCCTGGTAGGGTACAAAGCACTTCCTGCTGTAGGCATACTCTCATATCCACCTTTGATGAAGTTAAATCATAGAATTATACTGTGCTATCATTTTCTGTTAGTAAATTTTGTAAATGTAAAGTTAGTGAAAAATGACACATTTTGAATGTTTTCAAATGAAGCTTTACATTGCAATGCAGTCTTGTTTTAATGGGTGATGATGTAGTAGCAAAAATAATGGGAGGCATTTAATTACTTAGCAGACAGTACTAGAATTAGATGATTACACTACACGAATGGCAGCAGGTGTTGTTTTCATGTTAAATTGTCCATGTAAAGTATGCGTTGGCAAAACATTGTGTATGGCCTCCTCTAATGCCTATTGTAAACTGATGGGACATTATCATTGGACATATGCCAGTACAGGATGAATAGTGTAATCAAACGTCTAACTGGTACAGCAGTTGATTTGACAGTGTGAAAATTACTATTTATTTTCATGTTTCGTTAAGAAATCTGAAAAAGTATAAAGATATTGAACAATATGCAAAGGTATAAAAGGATCAACCTTACTTGCCTAGGTCTTAAGCAGCAAAAATGTAGTTTAAAGTGGTTTTCCGAGATTTTTATATTGATAACTAGTGATGAACGAGCATGTGTATTCGTCGCATTGCTAAAGTCTCCTCCCCGCATGTTTGGCGCCTTCTAAGCAGCCAATCAAGGTCCAGGTAACTAATTCCCCTCAGTGTAAGGCCATAGCCATGTTAGCTGTAAGCGCCAGACCTCAGCTCCTATATACCGATTGGCTGGCCGGAACACGTGATGCCATTTCATATATCAGCTGAGGTCTGGCGCTAGGCTCATTCAGCGTCAGTGAGACCAGACAGTAGGCAGGGACAGATAGCGTTTTGCTCTAAACTTACTGATTTTACTCCAAAAACCTTATTGAAAGACCTAACAGTCCTTTTAAGGAATATAGTGTGTTTGACAGCAGGGCAGCACCTTTTTTTTTTTTTTTTTAAGAAGGGGATTGCTTTAGCACTATCAGGGACAGGCGTAACCTGGAAGGGACAGATAGTGCAGGGCTTGAAAATCGCTTTTTTAATTACCCAAACTTCTATAAGACAGAAGGATTTCAGATTAGTGATATCTACAATACGCCATTATAAAGCAGTATGTTGGGCAGATATTATAAAAGGGGGCTTATTCACTACAGTGTGCCTGGTACTGAGATCTACAGTGCACCATCATAAAGCAGTGTGTTGGGCAGACATTATAAAAAGGGGCTTATTCACTACAGTGTGCCTGGTACTGAGATATACACTGCACCATCAGAGAAATTATTTTTTCTAGGGAAATTAACCTAATTAGTGCCAGATCTGTATAGGCGTTCAATCTACGACCATTATATTAATTACTCCAGCAGAGAGTGATTTATATTTTGGCCATAGTTAACTAGTTTTGGCAACATCTGTGTGTGCGTTTAGGCCGCAATCGTATATACAGTATTCCAGCAGAGGATACATTTTATTTGGGACAGATTTGTATCCAATTATGCCGAAAATCTGTATTTTTCTGTATCCAGTACCTTACTGCAAGTCAATACAGTGTGTATCTTCAAAATTACATTATCTCTGGGCTAGTATATTGCCCACAATCTTTATTTTTCTGTATCCAGTACCTTACTGCAAGTCAATACAGTGTGTATTGTAAAAATTACATTATCTCTGGGCTAGTGTAGTGCCCAAAATCTGTATTTTTCTGTATCCAGTACCTTACTGCGAGTCAATACAGTGTGTATCTTAAAAATTACATTATCTCTGGCGTAGTGTAGTGCCCAAAATCTGTATTTTTCTGTATCCAGTACCTTACTGCAAGTCGATACAGTGTGTATTGTAAAAATTGCATTATCTCTGGTCTAGTATAGTGCCCAGTACTGTCCTGCATCAGAAAACAGTGTCTTAAGTGGACAGTGATACAATCTGCGCCACATCTACAGACAAAACCATTAATATAAAGAAGGCGAGCACAAATGGACAGGGAACTGGGCGTGATGCTGAGGTGCAAGCAGAGGCTGTGGCCCTGGGTGCAACAAAACTGTGCCTGCTGCCAACCGAATCCTCCATCTGATCCTCCTTCCTCCCACCATGTCGTGTCTGACCAAACAAGTGATCCCACACTTTGATATTTACATGACCTCTTTTCATCGCCAGTACTTGGTTTGGCTCTCTCGCCAAGCACGTTTGAAGAGGTACCTGAGATATTGTGCCCTGATTCCCAACCTCTTGAGCCTTCACAATCTCAGGAAAATGACAGTGATGAACCGCAATCATTCGTAAACGAGGTGGATGATGATGAGACACAGTTGCCAATCACTGAGGTGGTGGTTAGGTCAAGTCAGGAGGATGAGCAGAGGGAGGAAGTGGAAGAGGAGGTGGTGGACGATGAGGTCACTGACCCAACATGGGAAGGTGAAAAGCCGAGCAAGGACAGCAGTACAGAAGTTGTGGGTTATGCGCCTCATGATCGTCCACTGACAAGCTCACTAAACGGTGACAAGCTCAAATACTAGTTTTACCAGTCTCCCCATCGGCGAATCGGCCATCGCCCAAAGGATATACAGATGTACACAACCTAAATAGAAAATACCAGACCGCGTATCATTACAAAAATATCTTTATTAATCCATATTAAAAAAGTGCACATAGCACATACAATTAAAAGTTACATTGAGGGGGTGCATAGATTGGTGGCATCCAAGAGGAGAGACAAAAGGGGAGTTTTAAACAAGTTGATTAAACAAAGTGCAAGTGCATACAATCAAGGAATAACATACCCATATTGTGTCTCTCCTCTTGGATGCCGCCCATCTATGCACCCCCTCAATGTAACTTTTAATTGTATGTGCTATGTGCACTTTTTTAATATGGATTAATAAAGATATTTTTGTAATGATACGCGGTCTGGTATTTTCTATTTAGGTTGTGTAATTTATATACCACAGGCGTTTGATATAGAGTTGTGATACTTGGGCTCTATTGTGGCCCAGTATTGGCTATAACCTTTGGTGACTGATATACAGACGTATCTGGCAGCACCAACCCGTCATCTGCACACTCCTTTCAAACCCCACCCCCCCCCCTCTCCAACATAGTTGCACCCAACTCTGGTGCAACTGGCACAGGTGAGTAAACGTACTCCACCTGTCTCTGAAGATAAAGGGGTTCTCCTCAAACATTCTTACCCTATGAGCGCCTTTCTCATCCTCTGGCCATATAAATACAGCAGTACAGAAGGGGAGGGATCTGCAGCACCGCAACAGTCTGGAAGGGGCAGAGGGGTTACAAAAGGGGGACGTCGGCCCACACCAAACAAGCCTGCAACCGTTACACCGAGCACCCCCATGCATAAATGCCAAGGGGTAGGCGTTCAGCATTATGGTGCTTTTTTGAGTAAAGTGCGACAAATAAATGGTAGTTTGCAACCTGTGCTGTACCAAAGTGAGCCTGGGGCGTTAACACTAGCAACCTCAGAACCACCAGCATGATCCGCCACATAGCATCCAAGCACCGTAAAAAGTGGGCTGAACGCCTAGGTCCACAATCTTGGTCTGCGGGTCCCACCACTGCCTCCTCTTTCCCTGTGTTACGCACTGCTGGCCAATCCCCTCGCCCTGCACCTGGATCTTTGCATGAACTGTCAGCAACAACATCCATTTACCTGTCCCAGAGCAGCGTCCAAATGTCGATTACACAGGCATTTGAATGCAAGCGCAAATACACACCCACAGGCCATAGCACTAAATGCGCAACTTTCGAAATTACTGGCCCTTGAAATGTTGCCATTTAGGCTTGTGGACAATGATGCTTTCCACAGCCTGATGTCGGCGGCCATCCCTCGGTATGCAGTCCCCAGCCGCCACTATTTTTCACGGTTTGCTGTGCCCGCCTTACACCAGCATGTGTCCCACAACATCACCTGTGCCCTGACCAATGCACTTACTGGGAAGGTCCACCTCACCATGGACACATGGACAAGTGCTGTTAGCCAGGGATGCTATATTTCCCTGACCGCACACTGGGTGAATGTTGTGGAGGCCGGGAGTGAGTCATACCCTGGGATGGCACAGGTGCTACCTACGCCCAGGATTGTGGGCCCTACGTCCATCAGGGTCTCCGACAGCAGCTATGCTACTTGCTCCAACCCCCACTTTTCCTCCTCCACCACCTCCTCCTCCACTTCCACCTCCAACAGCAGTCAGCCATCAGTCGCTAGCTGGAAGCAATGTAGCACTGCTGTGGGTAAACGTCAACAGGCCGTGATGAAGCTGATCTGCTTAGGGTACAAACAGCACACCACCGCAGAGCTGTGGCAGGATATAAGGGACCAGACCAAGCCGTGGCTCTCGCCACTCAACCTAGAAACAGGCATGGTTGTGTCTGACAATGGCCCTAACTTGGTGCCGGTCTTGGAGCTTGGCAACCTGACACAAATTCCATGCCTAGCCCACATCTTAAACTTTGTGGTTCAGCGGTTTATCAAAATCTACCCCAATTTGCAGCAGCTACTAGTGAAGGTGCGCCGCTTGTGGGACCATTCCCAAAAGTCGCCCACAGCTTCAGCCGGTCTGTCAACGCTGCAGCAGCGCTTGCGGCTTCCAGCTCACCAACTGTTGTGCAACGTGAGCACACAGTGGAACTCTACGTTCTATATGCCCTCACTACAATGTTTTGTAGGGTTAGCTCGGCTTCAGGACCTCACCTCCAATGTTTTATACGGTCTGCTCACCTGTAGCCCATTACTGCAATGTTTTATGGGGTTCGCTAGGCTTCAGGCCATCACCTCCAATGTTTTATACGGTCTGGTCCCCTGTAGGCCATCACTGCAATGTTTTATGGGGTTTGCTCGGCTTCAGGCCCTCACCTCCAATGTTTTATACAGTCTGCTCACCTATAGGCCATCACTGCAATGTTTTATGGGGTTCGCTCGGCTTCAGGCCCTCACCTCTAATATTTTTTACGGTCTGCTCACCTGTAGGCCATCACTGCAATGTTGTGTGGGGTTCACTCACCTTCAGGCCCACAACTATAATGTTTTAGAGGGTAACTAGCAGGCCATCAATCATAATTTTTCAAGGGTGTGTACAGTGCGCTCCTTTACATTTAATAAAGAATGTATTGGAGTGCAGGTTCCTTGTTTCTTGTAATTTTTGGCAGCCCTTTCACTTAGCTCATAGGCTTTATGAGTGTAGCAGTATACCTGAACAATTGTAGCACCATGTAAATGAGGCCATCCTTTAAGTGATATACAGGCAGTATCGGAGTGCTTCTTCCTTGTAATTTTTGGCAGCATTTGCACTTTATGTACAATTGAATATATAGGAAAGAATTTTTCGTAACAATTTTACCTCTGAAAATGTTTTCTTTTTATTTGAGGGGGCAGGATTTTGGGTGTGATTTTGCCGCTATGTAAAAGTGGTGGACAACTGGGACAATATGGTTCCCAGCAGCGACATTGGAGTCGAAGATGCACCCAGACATGGTCCCCATGCTGTTTCAGATCCATTTTGGTGGTGTTTCTGTCACTTGCTGACCTTTTCCAATGGACCAGGCACCCTCTTCTCATCCAAGCAGTGGGTGCCTGGTTGTCTCCCATTGACTTCTATTATACTCGGTTGCTTGGCTGAGTGCATGAACACCCAAACCCTTTGGTACTCGCTCATCACTACTGATAACCTATCCTTACGATATTTCAAGGTGACAGAGTGTGGAGATGGCGGCAGCAGCAACATCAGGATACCACAGAGGGGCAAGGTGACATAGTCTGTAGATGACAGCAGCAGCAGTAGAAGACCAGAAAATGGCAAGGTAACATAATATGGAGATGGCAGCAGCAAGAGACTACAAAATTGCAAGGTGATATAGTGTTGAGATGGCAGCAGCATCAGGATACCACAGAGTGGCATTGTGACATAGTGTGGAGATGGCAGCAGCAGGAGACCACAAAATGGCAAGGTGACATAGTGTGGAGATGGCAGCAGCAAGAGACTACAAAATTGCAAGGTGACATGGTGTGAAGATGATGGCAGCAGCATCAGGATACCACAGAGTGGCAAGGTGACATAGTGTGGAGATGGCAGCAGCAGGAGAAGATCACAAAATGGCAAGGTGACATAGTGTGGAGATGGCAGCAGCATCAGGATAGCACAGAGTGGCGTGGCATAGTGTGGAGATGGCAGCAGCAGCATCAGGAGACCACAAAATGGCAAGGCTACATAGTGTGGAGATTGCTGGAGCAGCAGCAGCAGCATTAGGATACCACAGAGTAGCAGGGTGACATGGTGTGAAGATGGCAGCATCAGAAGAACACTAACTGGCAAGGTGACATAGTGTGGAGATGGCAGCAGCAGCAGCATCAGGATACCACAGAGAGGCAAGGTGACATAATCTGGAGATGGCAGCAACAGCATCAGGAGACCAAAAAATAGAAAGGTGACATAGTGTGGAGATTGCGGCGGCAGCAGCAGCAGAAGCAGGAAACCACAAAATGGCAAGGTGACATGGTGTGGAGATGGCAGCAGCAGCAGGAAATCACAAAATGGCAAGGTTACATAGTGTGAAGATGACGGCAGCAGCTGCATCAGGATACCACAGAGTGGCAAGGTGACATGGTGTGAAGATGGCAGCATCAGAAGACCACAAAATGGCAAGGTGACATAGTGTGGAGATGACAGCGGCAGCATCAGGATACCACAGAGAGGCAAGGTGACATAGTGTGGAGATGGCGGCAGCAAGATCAGGAGACCACAAAATAGAAAGGTGACATAGTGTGGAGATTGCATCAGCAGCAGAAGCAGGAAACCACAAAATGGCAAAGTGACATAGTGTGGAGATGGCAGCAGTAGCAGGAGATCACAAAATGGCAAGGTCACATAGAGTGGAGATGGCAGCAGCATCAGGATAACAGAGTGGCAAGGTGACAGTGTGGAGATTGCAGCAGCAGAAGACCACAAAATGGCAAGGTGACATAGTGTGGAGATGGTGGCAGCAGCAATAGGAGACCGCAAAATGGCAAGGTGACATAGTGTGGAGATGGCAGCAGCAGGAGACCACAAAATTGCAAGGTGACATAGTGTGGATATGGCGGCAGCAGCAATAGGAGACCGCAAAATGGCAGGGTGACATAGTGTGCAGATGACAGCAGAAGGAGACCACAAAATGGCAAGGTGACATATCGTGGAGATGGCAGCAGCAGCATCAGGATACCACAGAGTGGCATTGTGACATAGTGTGGAGATGGCAGCAGCATAGTAACATTGTAACATAGTATATAAGACCGAAAAAAGACATTTGTCCATCCAGTTCGGCCTGTTTCCTACAAGTTGATCCAGAGGAAGGCAAAAAACCCCTGTGAGGCAGAAGCCAATTTTCCCCACTTAAGGGGAAAAAAATTCCTTCCCGACTCCAATCAGGCAATCAGAATAACTCCCTGGATCAACGACCCATCTCTAGTAGCTGTAGCCTGTAATATTATTACACTCCAGAAATACATCCAGTCCCCTCTTGAATTCCTTTATTGTACTCACCATCACCACCTCCTCAGGCAGAGAGTTCCATAGTTTCACTGCTCTTACAGTGAAGAATCCTTTTCTATGTTTGTGTACAAACCTTCTTTCCTCCAGACGCAGAGGATGTCCCCTCGTCACAGTAACAGTCCTGGGGATAAATAGATGATAGGAGAGATCGCTGTACTGACCCCTGATATATTTATACATAGTTATTAGATCTCCCCTCAGTCGTCTTTTTTCTAAAGTGAATAACCCTAATTTTGATAACCTTTCAGGGTACTGTAGATCCCTCATTCCAGTTATTACTTTAGTTGCCCTCCTCTGAACCCTCTCCAGCTCTGCTATGTCTGCCTTGTTCACAGGAGCCCAGAACTGTACACAGTACTCCATGTGTGGTCTGACTAGTGATTTGTAAAGTGGTAGGACTATGTTCTCATCACGGGCATCTATGCCCCTTTTGATGCAACCCATTATCTTATTGGCCTTGGCAGTAGCTGCCTGACACTGGTTTTTGCATCTTAATTTGCTGTTTATTAAAATTCCTAGATCCTTTTCCATGTCAGTGTTACTGAGTGTTTTCCCATTTAATATGTACAGGTGACTTGCATCATTCCTTCCCATGTGCATAACTTTCCATTTGTCAGTGTTAAACCTCATCTGCCATTTCTCTGCCCAAGCCTACAATCTATCCAGATCTCTCTGTAGCAGAAAACTGTCGTCTTCAGTGTTAATTATTTTACACAGTTGATGTCATCTGCAAAAATAGATATTTTACAGTGCAGGCCTTCTACAAGATCATTAATAAACATATTGAAGAGAATAGGGCCCAATACTGACCCCTGAGGTACCCCACTAGTGACAGTGACCCAATCTGAGTATCTACCGTTAATAACCACCCTCTGTTTTCTGCCACTCAGCCAGTTACTTACCCACATACAGACATTTTCTCCCAGTCCGAGCATCCTCATCTTATATACTAACCTTTTATGAGGTACAGTGTCAAATGCTTTGGAGAAGTCCAGATATATGACTTCCATTGATTCGCCGCTGTCAAGTCTCGAACTTACCTCCTCATAGAAGCTAATTAAATTTGTTTGGCATGACCGATCCCTCATGAAGCCATGCTGATATGACGTTATTTGCTTATTTTTATTGAGATACTCCAAAATAGCATCTCTTAGAAACCCTTCAAACAGTTTACCAACAATAGATGTTAAACTTACCGGCCTATAATTTCCAGGCTCTGTTTTTGGACCCTTTTTGAATATTGGCACCACATTTGCTATGCGCCAATCCTGTGGAAAATTCCCTGTCAGTATAGAGTCAGTAAATATCAGAAATAAAGGTCTGGCTATGACATCACTTAATTCCCTTAGGATACGGGGGTGTATGCCATTCGGTCCTGACGATTTGTCAATTTTAATCTTTAATCTCGCTGTTGTACTTCTTCCTGGGTCAGACAGGACACGTTTAACCACTTCAGCCCCCCTAGCTTAAACACCCTTAATGACCAGGCCACTTTTTACAATTCCGCACTACGCTACTTTCACCGTTTATTGCTCCGTCGTGCAACTTACCACCCAAATGAATTTTATCTCCTTTTCTTCTCACTAATAGAGCTTTCATTTGGTGGTATTTCATTGTTGCTGACATTTTTACTTTTTTTGCCATTAATACAAATTTAACGACATTTTTGCAAAAAAATGACATTTTTCACTTTCTGTTGTAAATTTTTTTTAAAAAAAACTACATTTCTATATAAATTTTTCTCAAAATTTATTGTTCTACATGTCTTTGATGAAAAAAAAGTCCAATAAGTGTATATTTATTGGTTTGAGTAAAAGTTATAGCGTTTACAAACTATGGTGCAAAAAGTGAATTTCCGCATTTTGAAGCAGCTCTGACTTTCTGAGCACCTGTCATGTTTATTCAGGTGCTAGAATGTCAGGATAGTATAAATACCCCCCAAATGACACCATTTTAGAAAGAAGACACCCCAAAGTATTCACGGAGGGGCATGGTGAGTTCATGTATCATTAAATTTTTTTTCACAAGTTAGCGGAAAATGACACTTTCTGAGAAAAAAAAAAAAGTTTCAATTTCTGCTAACTTCTGGCAAAAAAAAAAAATCTCAGATGGACTCACTATGCCCCTCAGTGAATACCTTGGGGTGTCTACTTTCCGAAATGGGGTCATTTGTGGGGTGTGTTTACTGTTCTGGCATTTTGGGCGGGGCTAAATTGTGAGCCGCCATGTAAAACCTAAAGGTACTCGTTGGAATTTGGGCCCCTTTGCGCACCCAGGCTGCAAAAAAGTGTCACTTATGTGGTATCGCCGTACTAAGGAGAAGTAGGGCAATGTGTTTTGGGGTGTATTTTTACATATACCCATGCTTGGTGAGAGAAATATCTCTGTAAATTGACAACTTTGAATAAAAAAATTTTAAAAGTTGTCGTTTACAGCGATATTTCTCACACAAAGTATGGGTATATATAAAAATACACCCTAAACTACATTGCTCTACTTCTGCTGATGCGGCGATACCATGATGTCACTTTTACAGCGAAGATCTGCAAAGGGGCCTAAAACAATGAGTACCTTTAAGATTTCTGAGGCATTTTTACGCATTTGGATTCTCACGCTTTAGGACCCCTAAAATGCCAGGACAGTATAAAAACCCCACAAGTGACCCCATTGTGGAAAGAAGACACCCCAAGGTATTCCGTGAGGGGCATGGCGAGTTTACAGAAAAAAAAAAATTTGGCACAAGTTAGCGGAAATTGTTTTTTTTTTTTTTTTTTTTACAGTCTCATATTCCACTAACTTGTGACAAAAAATAAAATTTTGCAGGAACTCACCATACCCCTCACGGAATACCTTGCGGTGTCTTCTTTCTAAAATGGGGTCAAATGTGGGGTATTTATACTGCCCTGGCATTTGAAGGTCTCCTCAATCATTGCACGTATGGCCAGCATTAGGAGTATCTGCGATTCTTCTTAGGCCCCATGCACACGACCGTTGTTTGTTTCCGCGTCCGTTCCATTTTTTTTCACGGATAGGATGCTTCCCCATTCATTTCAATGGGTCCGTCAAAAAATGCGGATGGTCAACCGTTTTTGTTCCGCTTCCGTGATCCGTGTTTTCATTCCGTCAAAAAAATAGTGCATGTCCTATTTTTTTCACGTTCGCGGACAAGGATAGGCATTTTTACAATGGATCTGCCATAAAAATCGGATCCGTCAAAAAAAAGGTCCGTCATCCGTTTTTTTTGATGGATGCGAAATTTCAAGGAGGAGCGGACGCGGAGGCAGGCAACGGTCGTGTGCATGAGGCCTTATATTGAGCATACGGGTAATGAGATTTTTTTTTTTCCCGTTCAGCCTCTGCGCTGAAAAAAATAAAAAAATGAACGGCACAGATTTTTTCATTCGCATCGATCAATGTGGATGAAAAAATCTCTGCCAAAATCAGTGACTGCGGTGCGGTGGGCTGGGCGCTAGCTACCTAACAAGTAGCTAACTAACTGGCGTTGATAAGGGACCCTTATGCCCCATTCACACGTCCGCAATTCTGTTTGCGGAACGGAATTGTGGACCCATTCATTTCTATGGGGACAGACTTTGTCCCACTCGGATCCGGAATTACGGATCCGCGCTTCCGGGTCTGCACTTCCGTTCCGCAAGAATATAGAACATGTCCTATTCTTGTCCGCATGTCCTATTCTTGTCCGCGGACAAAAAAAAGCATTTTCTATATAGTTCTGGCAAAGTGCGGATCTGCAAAATGCGGAAAGCACATTGCCGGTGTCCGTGTTTTGAGGATCTGCGGATCCGCGGATCCAATCCGCGGATCCGTGAATCCACGGATCCGCAAAACACATATGGATGTCTGAATGGAGCCTTACAAGGGGTGTGATCAATGACAGGGGGGTGATCAGGGGGTCTAGATGGGGTGATCAAGGGGTTAATAGGGGAGGGGGGGTGGGGGTTAGTGTAGTGTTTGGTGCAACTTTACATAGTTACGTGGTCCTCTGGTGGTCGATCCCAGCAAATGGGACCACCAGAGGACCAGGTAGCAGCTATATCAGACGCTGTTCACAAAACAGCATTTGATATAGCTGTTTGATGCGATTTAATTCGCATCTACAGCCTGCCAGCGATGGATCATCGCTGGCAGGCTGTAGGAGAACTCCTGAGACGCGCTTCACTGTGAACTCGCGCGCATTCACAGGAAGTCTCGGCTCTCGCGGGATGACGCGCCGATGCGTCGTCTCAGAACTACAGGACCGCCCGCTGGACGCATCCCTGCGTTAGGCGGTCCTGTAGTGGTTAATGGGGAATTTACTTTTACATTCTGCATTTCATCTGACAGTTTATTTTCCTCAGTGAATATAGTGGAGAAATGTTTTTTTTAATAGTTTTGCTTTATCCTTGTCGCTCTCTGCAACACCCCCCTTATTGCTATGTAGAGGGCCGACTCCTTCAGAGTTATATTTTTTTACTATTTATATAATTGAAGAACATTTTAGGGTTAGTTTTTACTCTCTTTGGCAATTAATTTCTCGGTCTCTAGTTTGGCAAATTTTATTAGTTTTTTACATATTCTATTTTTTTCCTTATAGTTTATCAGTGCTTCTTGACTCCCCTCCTGTTTTAGTGATTTATATGCTTTCTTTTTTTCATTAATTGCTTTCTTTACAGTTCCATTTATCCACATTGGTTTCTTATTGTTCCTTAGCCTTTTATTCCTATAAGGTATGTACCTCTCACAATTAGATGTTACAATGCTTTTAAAAATCTCCCATTTTATGGTTGTATTTTTATTTTTGAGGATTTTGTCCCAGTTAGTTAGGCCTATGGCCTCGCTTAGTTGCCTAAATTTTGCTTTTTTGAAGTTTGGTATTTTTGTTCCTCCCTTTACAAACTCTCGTTTGAAGGATAATTGGAAGGTTATAACTTTATGGTCACTATTTCCCAGGTTTCCTCCAACCTGCACATCTGTTGTTCTATCAGGTCTATTGGTTAATACTAAGTCCAGTATGGCCGTCCCTCTAGTGGGGTCCTGAACCAGTTGGGAAAGATAATTGTCTTTGGCTATTGCCAAGAACCTGTTTCCTTTTTGGGATGTACAGCTTTCAGTTTCCCAGTCTATATCTGGGTAGGCGAAGTCCCTCATAATAACGACTTCATTATGATTTGCCGCCTCGTCTATCTCGTTTAGTAATAGATTTTCTGTGGACTCTGGTATATTAAGTTGTTTATAATACACTCCTATTAGTAATTTATTATGAGCTGTTCTAGTCCCCCCTTCCATCAGCAGCATCAGAAGACCACAAAATGGCAAGGTGACATAGTGTGGAGATGGCGGCAGCAGCAGCATCAGGATACCACAGAGAGGCAAGGTGACATAGTGTGGATACGGTAGCAGCAGCATCAGGAGACCACAAAATGGCAATGTAACATAGTGTTGAGATGGCAGCGGCAGCAGTATCAGGAGACCAAAAAATAGAAAGGTGGCATTGTGTGGAGATGGCAGCAGCAGCATTAGGATACTACAGAGTGGCAAGGTGACATAGTGTGGAGGTGGCAGCAGCAGCATCAGGAGACCACAAAATAGAAAGTTGACATAGTGTGGAGATTGCAGCAGCAGAAGCAGAAACCACAAAATGGCAAGGTGAAATAGTGTGGAAATGACAGCAGCAGCAGGAGATCACAAAATGGCAAGGTTACATAGTGTGGAGATGGTGATAGCATCAGGATACCACAGAGTGGCAAGGTGACATAGTGTGGAGATGGCAGCATCAGGAGACCACAAAATGGCAAGGTAACATAGTGTGGAGATGGCAGCAGCATCAGCAGGAGACCACAAAATGGCAAGGTGACATAGTGTGAAGATGGCAGCAGCAGCATCAGGATACCACTGAAAGGCAAGTTGACATAGTGTGGAGATTTCAGCAGCAGCTGCAACAGCATCAGGATACCACAGAGATGCAAGGGGATATAGTGTGGAGATGGCAACAGCAGCATCAGGATACCACCGAGTGGCAAGGTGACATAGTGTGGAGATGGCTTCAGCAGCAGCATCAGGATACCTCAAAGTGACCCGGTTACAGAATGGGGCGGTGGGTGGCAATACCAGTATCCACTGCATACAGTGTGTCTGGGTCCTGGGTCCTGCCTCGTCTTCCCCATCACCCTGAAGCTCCTCTGGCTGCTCCTGCTTCTCCTCTCCTGTCAGCTGAGTAGAAAAACCAACCATTTTACTAAAGATTGCCTGTGCTCCAATGTCCTACTTCCCCTCCTCCTCCTCCAGTTCAGCCCTTAGAGGGCTCATGTGGCCGTGAGATCTAGGTGGCACGTCTCTAGTACCCTGACCAGCCATTGTTACCACCATCTGATCCAAGACATGAATCAGTGGAATGACGTCGTTCATCTCGTAGTCCTGGCGACTGACAAATAACGTTCCTGGCGACTGACAAATAACGTGACATCCTGAAAGGGCCTGAGCAAACGGCAGGTGTCACGCATGAGCTGCCACTGGCTGACATAGAAGTTACACAGGGGAGTACTCCTATCTGCTTGCATCATCAAGAAATCGTTTATGGCCTTTCTCTTTTCGTATAGTCGGTCCAATATATGGAGGCTGGAATTCCAACAGGTGGAAACCTCGCATATCAGCCTATGTTGGGGGATGCCATTCTGCTGCTGCATCTCAAGGAGGGTGTGCTTTGTGGTGTACGAGTGGCTGAAGTGCATGCAAAGTTTCCTGTCCATTTTTAGGATGTCTTGCAGATGGGTTGAAGACTTCAGGAACCGCTTGACTGCCAGCCTTCCTTGACACAGCACCGACACCATATTCTTCCCATTATCGGTCACCATGGTTCAGATTTTCAGTTGTCGCGGAGAAAGCCAGTATTCGATTTCTTGATGAATCACATGGAGAAGTTCTTCCCCTGTGTGACTCCGTTCGCCCAGGCAAATGAGGTCCAGAACCGCATGACACCGCCATGCCGTGCACATGTAGTATGTTGGAGGGGCACTGTGACTAGTCCCTGCAGTGGAGGCTGAGGACATGGTGGAGGATGAGGATGCAGAGGTGGACATTGTCGCTGGACCAATGGCGTGCGAACATGGAGGCGGAAGTGGCGTGACCTGGCCAAGTTGCTAGTGTGCAGGAACCACATTAACTCAGTGGGCCATAAAGGACATGTACTGTCCCTGAACGTGGTTACAGCTCCACACGCCAGTGCTGCCTTGCACTTTGGCAGACACCGACAGGCTCAAGGACTGGCCCACCTATGTTCTACAAATACTACAAAGTACTGCCTTTTTTGCAAATAAATGACGGCTTGGGACTCTCCACCTCAGCTCGGCACAAGCCATCAGTTCTCTGAAAGTTGCAGAGTCCACCCCTTGGAAAGGGAGGGACTGCAGCACCAGCAACTTGGACAGGAGCACATTCAGCTTCTGCGTCGTTAGATGCGTGCGCGCATACTGTCTCTTGGCAATCGCTTTGATGATCGACTGCTGATGGAATGACTGACGAGGAGGAGGAGCAGGAGCATCTGGACCAGCAGAATATGGGAATGACAGACATCTCCCTTCGGCTGAGGTGGTGGAGCCTTGACTGCCTGAAACTCGGTGTGTGCCACTGGGTAATGCAGCGGTTGCTGTGGCAGGCTGGTCCACCACATCATAGCCACGGTTCTCCCAGGCCACTGTATGGCGACCCTGCATATTTTGACGTCGGACCATAGTGCAAACATTGGCACCCTGGCCACGCTTCACCTTCTGCCCACAGATTCGGCATATGGCCATGTTCACTTCCCCTGGCACTTCGAAAGAAAATGGCCACACGGCTGAGTAGTTGATTTTCCCCCAGGAGTCCGCACTGACTGACTGCTACCGTCGCTACCTCCGTGAACCCCTGCACCACTATTTCCCGGGCAGGTAGGCTGCTGCAAAGCAGATGGTCTGCCCTTGGCACGTTTCGCTCCCGACCTCCCACTGCTGCCACCCTGCTAACTCCCAGCCATGCTACCACCTGCCTCACGGGCAAGCTGCCACCCTGTTCTCCTGATGATGATGAATCCCCTTCTGCACCCGGCTCACAGTGTCTGCACATCACTGATGTCCTCCTCAACGGCCTCTGGGTAAGGAGCCTGACCGCTCGCAACACCATCACTCATGCCACTCTCCTGATCACTACTTGCCCACCTAGAGGAGGAACCGGCGGATGTCTCCTCCAGATCTTGGCTGGGCAGTAGCTGCTGACTGTACTCTAGTAGCTCTTCCTCACTGAAAAGTGGAGCTGAGCCTGCAGCATATACTACTTCCCACAGTGAGGGAACAGAAAAGGACAGAGGCAGGTTGAGGACAGGTGAGGGCACAGGGCTTGCTCCTGGGCCATGCCAACTAAGGCTTGTGTCTGACGAACTTAACGACTGTTGGCTGGAGGTGTCTGATGTCACTTAGGATGAAGTGGATGACCGAGTTAACCAATCAAGAAACATTGGGTTGCTAATCAGGACACGATTGCTAGATGACACCGGGAGCTCAGGACTCTCGCTGTGACTCCTGCTGCCACGTCCCCTTACTCTGCTGCGACCTGTGCCTGCACCAGAAACATTTAGGCTTCTGCCACTCCTGTGTGGCCTGGCACTTCTCTGTCAGACTTATGCAGTGTCCCACTAGTACATGTGGGTACTGCAAAAGTGTTTTATTGTATTTTTATGCCATCTTTTATCTCATGTCATACTTGGTCATACATGTATGTGATTTATCCTGTAAGATCTTCATTCACAGGCTGATTTGCTGCACTACACTAGTTTTACCACTAGATGGGTGAATAGTGTCATATTCTATATACAGACCAGCTCAGGTCTAGTTCAAGGAGAGAGAAGTTCTTTGAGTCAGGGGAGTCCAAGGTTGAAGTTGGAGTCATTTTGGAGCTGGTCCATAGAAACCAAGGAGGCATCCAAATCATAAATACCAAAGAAACAGGCAAAGCAGGGAAAGGTGGCATCCACTTTTACAGTTCATTCCTCCGGAGTGACCAGTGACAAGTTTTACAAGTAACAAGAGAAAGGACTATTTTATACAAAAAAGACAAATGAGTATAACAGCCGTTTTATAGGGCTTTCCAGGCACCTTTGTATTCGGTATAGGGCATATAGTTTCTGGCAACCTCGTCACCAGTTTAAATTCTGAGAGCAGAAAGGCCATCTGCTACAAAGCACTGAAGTGGAAGTTAATGAATCTGCAAATCGCCTTGATTAGGTTTAGTGCCAACCAAGAGCAGAGTACCCGAGATACTGACTTATTTATTATATGCCTGATATGCAGCTGCACACATAAAAAGCCTGTGAACTGTGGACTTACTATATTCTGCCTCCATTGATATGAAAGACTATTACTTCTGTTGTAACTATTACCAAGGAGCCATTATTCAGTAAAAGTTAAACTCCTCAATTACTACTACTATTCCTACCATTGTTGTACCACAATGATACTGGCGTCACGACTAAAAGGACCTAGCCATAAGCACGTACAGTCAAGTTACCACCAAGGGCACCTCAGCCACCATCTGGCCTGTGTCCCTTATATCAGTGTGCCCCGGAAAATTCCTGTGCTGTTCTCCTCTTCACTCTATGCAGCCCTGCCCATGGACGACAAAACTGTGAGTAAACCAAAAACTGTGTTTTCACCCTCGGCCTATTTACACTCACACCGTGACCTCACAGAGACTTTTCCCCCGTTGTTCTGGCATACTGCACATACTGAACAAAATAAATGAAAAGCAAATTCAAAACACCCCTAAAAGCAACGAATATATTTTTCTTTTTGTACTGATATAGGCCACTAAACGCTTTCACCACAAATAACGGCAACAGTGAACTGAGTATATATTTTTCTTGTAGTACAGAAAATCATCACTAAACACTTTTAACCCCAAATAACTGCAGAAGTGAACTGCGTATTTATTTTTGTTTTTGTACTGAAATAGGCAGGTAAACGCTTTTTCTGCAAAAAACGGCAACATTTAACTGTGTAATATATTTCTCTTGTAGTGCAGAAATACGTCACTAAATGCTTTTAACCGCAAATAACTGCAACAGTGAACTGCGTATATATATTTATTTTAGTACTGAAATACGCCACCAAACGCTTTCACCACATATAACTGCAGAAGTGAACTGTGTATATATATTTTTTTTTCCACAGATATAAGCCACTAATGGCTTTTTAACATAGCACTTGCACCCCAAGAACAAATTGCTGGAATGAGAAAGCTGTATAATGGCTATTTGGATCCCCAAATAATCTTTCCCTGCACTTGTAAATCACTTTTCTAGCACTGTCCCTAGCACCTTCTGACATCTCTTCCTGCACTAAGATGCTGTGAAAAGATTCCTCCCTATCCTTTCCCTGCGCTTATAAATAGATTTTTCATTATTTTTTTTCACAATTAGCTTTTTCCAATTGCTGTCCCTAGCGCCTTCTCACATCTGTCCCTGCATTTAAAACGCTGGAAAATGGCAGAATTTAAAATGGCTGCCGTATTTATAGGGCTGTGACATCACAGGGCTGGCTGCTGATTGGCTGCATGCATGCATGTAAATCTTGGTGATCCTGCCTTCCCAGAGTTCCTTGCCCTATGTCCTCAGTCCTCACAAGTATGGCCGCTATTTTAGGAAAAATGAAGATTACTTATGGTAATTGGATTTTCTAGAACCCAGGACAGCAAGGACTGTTGGTAATTACCGTAAGTAATCTTCATTTTTCCCCTTCACCCAGGACAGCACGTGAGAGTGATATCACAGAGAAGATATTAGGGAGGGGTGACAAAAGAAGGAACCTTCTTCCCAAAGTACAGATCCACAAGGGAAGAGAGGTCAAGCCTAAAATGGCTTGTGGAAGGAGAGGACCACGTAGCGGCTCTACAAATATCCTCAATCGAGATGTTACCTCTCTCCGCCCAGGCGGATGCTATTGCTCTAGTGGAACGCGCCTTGATCCCACCTGGGACTGGGAGATCTGATGAGGAGTAGGCCAAGGAAATTGCTGATCTGATCCACCTAGGACTATTTTGAGGCAGCTTTCCCTTTGTTAATCCCCTGAAAGAGAATGAACAGGGAGGAGGACTTCCTCAATTCTTTAGTACGGGACAGGTAGTGAATGACAGCCCTTCTGACATCCAACAGTGTAAGCTTTCTTCCTCCTTATTTTTGGGTTTTGATAAAAGGCAGGAAGAACGATATTCTGAGATCTATGGAATTTAGAAGCTACCTTTGGAAGAAAATCTGGATCAGGTCTAATTAACACCCTTTCATTCAGGATTTCCATATAAGGAGGGTTAGCTGAAATGGATTGAATTTTTAATAATTCTCCTAGCAGAAGTGAGGGCCACCAGGAGACACAATTTAAGGGATGGACACCTGATCGAGCTCTCCTCCATGGGTTAAAAGGGAGGTTTGGTTAGTGCTCCTAATTCCAAATTTAAGTCCCAAGAAGGAACCCTAGAAGTTGATAAGGGTGTATATCTCTTGACCGCCTGAAAAAACCTCGAAACCCATGGTAGGCTAGCAATATCATGGTCAAACAGGATAGATAAGGCAGAAACATGAACTTTTAAAGGTAGTACCCGCTAATACCAAATCTAGCCCCTCTGTAAGAATTCTAATATTAAGTGCTGGGGTACGGCTTTAGAAAGCTCATTGTAATCCAGTCCGGAGAACTGTAAAAATT
Organism: Bufotes viridis; assembly: GCA_033119425.1. Classification (NCBI taxonomy): domain Eukaryota; kingdom Metazoa; phylum Chordata; class Amphibia; order Anura; family Bufonidae; genus Bufotes; species Bufotes viridis. The sequence goes on along the minus strand of CM065597.1, from coordinate 94,407,977 downwards.
TCTGCCACACCCTGCAATAAATATTTATGGTGGAACGCTTCTTGCTTTTTAGGAGGGTTTCAATTAGTTTATTAGTAAAAACATTTACTTTTTAATAACCTCCATTTAAATTCCATGCCATCAAGTGGAAGTTCTCTACTGCCAGATGGAGAATCAGACCTTGGCTGAGAAGGTCCTGGGAGACTGGAAGAACCCAGTGGTCCGAGATGGACATCATCCTGAGCCACGTGAACCATGTCCCTCTCGGCCAAAAGGGGGCTATCATTATCACTCTGGCACCCTCCTCCCTGATCTTTTTCATGACCCTGGGAATTAGAGAGATAAGAGGGAAGGCATAACAGAGAGGAAAGTCCCATCTGTGCAGAAGGGCATCTATCCCAAGGGGGGATCCCCTGGAGTCTAGGGAGGAGAATACTAGGACCTTCTTGTTGACTGTTGTAGCAAATAGATCTATCGTTGGGAGACCCCAAAGGACAGAAATCTGATTGAAAATCCCCTGATTCAAACTCCACTCGGCCTGGGATAGCCAATGGCGACTTAGGAAGTCTGCTTCTTGATTTTCCACACCTCTGATATGTACTGCTGATATAGAAAGGCAATTTTCCTCTACTATAGAAAAAAGATTCCAGCACCTTGTGCCCTCTTGCCTGTTTATATAGGACACAGCAGTCCAGTTGTCTGACATAATTCTTATATTTTCTCCTTTTATTGATGGTAGGGCCATGTTCAAGGCTTTTCTCACGGCCATCAGTTCCTTGAGATTTGATGAATTTTCTCTTTCCTCTGTATTCTATTTTCCTTGCAGAACTTTTCCCTGGAGATGGGCTCCCCAGCCCCAGGGACTCGCGTCCGTGGTTATACACACAAGATTCCCCACTCTCCAAGCGAGTCTTTCTGTTAGATTCTCCTCTCCTAACCACCATTGCAATTCCTGCAAGGTCTGATCTGAGATTTTCAACTTCTTTTCTAAGTGGGATCTTCCCCCATCCCAAAGGGATAGAATCTCCCACTGAAGGGACCTTGTGTGTAGCTGCGCCCATTTTATCGTCAGGATGCAGGCTCAGAGTGAACCCAGGATCGACATTCCCCTTTTCAGAGATACAACCGGGAGAGATATAAGGTCTGAAACCAACTAGCGGACCTTCTGGACTTTTTCTTCTGTCAAAAAAGATCTTTAGACCTTGGAGTCCAGAAGGAGACCCAAAAAAACCTGAACCTGAGAAGGAGAAGGTCGATATTTTTTCTGGTTCACAATACATCCCATTTTGTCGAGAATTTGGAGAACAACGGACACTGAACGCCTGTCTGCTTCCTCCGAGTTTTGCTACAATCAAAAAGTCGTCCAGATGGGGGACAAAGAGAACGTCTCACTCTCTTATGTGGGCGCTCATTTCTGAAACTATTTTTGTGAACACCCGGGGTGCCATAGATAGACCAAAGGGCATGGCCTGCAACTGCAGTTGTTTTCCTTTTACCAATACTGCAACCTTAGATACTTCTGATGTTCCCTGTAGATGGGTATATGATAGTATGCGTCTTTTAGGTCTAAGACTGCCATAAAACAGGACGGGAAAAGTAGGTTTATTACTGACTTTATCGATTCCATCTTGAACTTTTTTACTTTAAGATACAGATTTAACCTTTTTAGATTTATAATGGTCCTGTAGGACCCATTCGCTTTTCTCACTAGACATAAATGGGGTTAATACCCCTTTCCTTCTTCCTCTACCGGAACTGGAACCAATAATTCTTTCTTTACCTCCATTGCAGTAGATCCTGGATAGGACTTTGTGACTACGAATTTTTCTGGCGGAAAAGAACAAAAATCCAACCTTAGACCGGACTCTATTATATTTAAAATCCAAGCGCTGTTGGATATCTTGGCCCAAGCAGGGAGAAATCTTGCTAACCTTCCCCTTACCTGGCTCCCGTCATTAGGAGTCTGACTTCTTTCTATCACCCATGGTCTGGTTAAAGTAAAAACCTTTTCCTTGTTTCTGTCCTCTGAACTTATTGTCTTTTTCTCTTTTGCATTTTCTCTGTCTCCCCTAAACGAAGGGAGCAAAAGGATCGGTTTGAGCTTCCTGATCCGGAGGAAGAGAAGAGAACTAGGAATTTTTTTCTTATTGTCCGCGGCCTTCTCAAGGAGTTCATCTAGCGCCGATCCAAATAAATATTCCCCCTCGAATGAGACCCCACATAATCTATGTTTGGATGGAAGATCGCCTTTCCAGTTCTTTAGCCACAAGGCTCTACATGCAGAATTGGAAAGGGCAGAGGCTCTGGCGGCTAGCCTAACTGAGTCTGCTGAGGCATCAGCAAGGAAATCTGCTGATTTCTTTATGGTCTGGATAGAGTCAATTATATCTTCTCTAGGGACTGTTGCAGACCTGCTTTTCTAGTTCAGATAGCCAAACCACCATAGACCTAGCCGTGCATGTGGATGCGATTGCTGGCCTAAATAAGGAAGTGGATGCTTCCCAAGCCCCTTTCAGAAGGGCTTCAACTCTCTTGTCCAGGGGATCTTTTATCACCCCCGTGTCTTCAAAGGGCATTGCTACCTTCCTAGATACCTTGGATATTGCGACGTTTATTTTGGGCGTCTTGTTCCATGTTTCATAAACTTCCTCATCAAATAGGTACTTCCTTTTTAGTTTTTTGGAAATAAATATCTTCCTATTAGGTTTTTTCCATTCGCCTTTAATTAGGGACGTTATATTTTTATGAATAGGGAAGGTACGGTGTTTACGGGTTTCTAACCCCCCGAACATAATGTCCTGCATGGACTTTGACATCTTCCTTGGGGAAACACTCTTTTCCAAAACCTCCTACTCTCATCAGAAGAGTCATCTGAAGACATCTCGGACACTTTAAAGGATTCGTCTTCCCATTCTGAATCTGATGAAATCTGAAAGATAGGGGAATTCTGGCGAGCTTTCTTTTGACCCTTTTTTCTATCTGCTGATAGGGAGGAATTAACTTCGGACCGTACTAGGGCCTTTAAACATTTGTAAAAAGATGGAGACTCCTCCTTCACCGTCTTGTCTATGCAGATCTGACATAGTTTCTTATCCCAATCTCGGGAAAGGGCCACTTTATATAATGCGCATTCCATATTCTTTCTTTTCAATACTGTTTTTTTAGATTTAACCTATAACAGTAGTCAAAGAAAGAGAACTTATAAGCATTTAAACGCTTTACAAGTAATTCCAACTCACCCCCTTACTCAGGTAACCGGGTTGGGTTTAGTAATGGCTCCAGTATCCTCTGCCACCTTGTCCTTCTCTATCTGATGGGGCTAAATGGCACAGTAACGCCGCTGGAAGCCTAAGGGCTCTTTAACACTTGTGCTTTTGCTTTCCGTCCTAGAGTTCCATCCTCGGGGCTCAAGGACGGAAAGATACTGATCAGGATTTATCCTAATGCATTCTGAATGGAAAGAAATCAGTTCAGGATGCATCAGGATGTCTTCCGTTCAGTATGTGAACCTTTTTTGGACGTTGACAAAACCGCAGCAGGCTGCAGATTTGTCTCCGTCCAAAAATCTGGAAGACATGCCGTAACGCCGAATCCGGAATTAATGCCCATTGAAGTGCATTAATCTGGATCCGGCATTAAGCTAAACGTCGTTTCGGCGCATCGCTGGATTCAACGTTTAGGTTTTGTGAATGGTTACCATGGCAGCCAGGACTCTAAAGTCCCAGCTGTCATGGTAAAGTGTAGTGGGAAGGCAGGGGAGAAGTATACTTACCGTCCGTGAGGCTCCCGAGTCCCGGGGCGCTCCACAATGACGTCAGAGCGCCCCATGAGCATGCATCACATGATCGCATGGATCACATGATCCATGCGCGTGGGGCGCTCTGACGTCATTGTGGAGCGCCACGGGAGCCGCACGGACTGTAAGTATCTGCTCCCCTGGCTCCCCACTACTTACAATGGCAACCAGGAATTTAGTAGCGTCCTGGCTGCCATAGTAACACTGAAAGCATTTTGAAGACTGATCAATCTTAAAATGCTTTCAGTTGTCTTGCATTGTGACGGATCCGGCGGGCATTCCTGGTGACAGAAGTGCATGCCGGATCCTCACAACGCAAGTGTGAAAGGGACCTTGGGAGTAATCCACACGCCAGGGTTCTGTAACTGCTGCAGTCCTCTTAACCGGTGACATCATCACAGCACGCTCCACATTGCGTTCCACCGACAACACACCCCCTTCCAGCCTCCTTCTGCCCTCTGCCATGAAAGCTCTTGCTCCTCTCCTCCAGGATTGCACCGTATCGCTCCTCTTCCTGTCCGTCCCCCAACGCCCGAAGCCTCCCTCTGGAGGTTTGCGGTGCCTCTGCAGCTAACGCTGTGCATCACCAATGCTGCACCTCAGGCATAGAGGCCGCTGCCGACCCCAGCGCACCACACGGGTCAGAAGGGCTGCACCATCGGCCCTGAATAAACCTCTGTCTGGTCTCTGCGTTCCCCCCTGCAGGTTAGGGTACTGGAGGGGGGAACGCAGTCTTCAGGACTTTTTCAGGAATCAGCCAGATACTTGATGAAGGCTTCCCCCTCTTAGACAGCAAACCACACTGAGGTGGAGGAGAGTCTCCGCCTTTTTATTTTGTGCAGGTTTCCTGTCAGGGGCGGATCCTCTCTCTCACGTGCTGTCCTGGGTGAAGGGGAAAAATTGCGATTCAGTACGACCAAGAGCAAGGAAATTCGCAATGGTTGCATATCGAATTTTTCCTGAAATTCGGATCGAATTCCACTTTGTCTAATTCGATTCGCTCATCTCCAGTTGCTGGTTAAGACATGACCGCTAGATGTCACTGGGAGCTCAGACCTCTCACTGTGACTCCTGCTGCCACCCCCCCCCCCTTCTTCTGCTGCTACTTGTGCCTGTGGCAGACCTATTTTGGCCACTGCCCATTCCCTTTGAAAGGCATGTCACTTGTCTGTCTGACTGTAAAATGTAATTAACTGTAAAAGAATTAAAAGTAAATTAATACACCCCAAAAATGGCAGTACCACAATATAAAACAATATAATGGCAGTATAATATAACAATATAAATTCACCACAAAACGGCTAATAAGACATACTTTTTTTCTTATTAATACTAGAGATGAGCGAATCGAAGCTGACGAAGAGGAATTCGATCCGAATTTCAGGAAAAATTCGATTTACAATGAATGCAAATTTCCTTGCGCTTCGTGGTAATGAATTACATTTTTCCTAAAATAGCTGCTGCATGTGTGAGGACATGGAGAAAGGAAGTATGGGTTGGCGGGATTACGCACACTGACATGCTTGATGCAGCCAATCAGCAGTCAGCCAGCCCTGTGATGTCACAGCCCTACAAATACAGCGGCCATCTTAGATTCAGACATTTTCCAGCTTTCTGAGTGCAGGGCCAGACCTGAGAAGGTGCTAGGGACAGCAATTGGAAAAACCTCTTTGTGAAAAAAGTGCAGGGAAAAGATAGGGAGGAATCATTTCACAGCATCTTAGTGCAGGGAGAGACGTTAGAAGGTGCTAGGGACAGTGCTAGAAAAGCGATTTAGAAGTGCAGGGAAATGATAGGGAGGAATAATTTCACAGCATCTTAGTGCAGGGAGAGACGTCAGGAGGCGCTAGGGACAGTGCTAGAAAAGCGATTTACAAGTGCAGGTAAAGATTATTTGGGGATCCAAATAGCCATGACAGCTCTGTCATTGCAGCAATTTGTTCTCGGGGTGAAAGTGCTATATTAAAAAGCCTTTAGTGGCTTAAATCTGTGGAAAAAAAAATATATATACACAGTTCGCTTCTGCAGTGCAGTTATGTGGTGAGAGCATTAGTGGAGTATTTCAGTACAAAAAGAAAAATATATATGTAGTTAACTTCTGCAGCTATATGTGGTGAAACTGTTTAGTGGCAAATTTCAGTACAAAAAGAAAAATATATACGCAGTTCACTTCTGCAGCTATATGTAGTGAAAGCTTTTAGTGGCATATTTTATTGCAAAATGAAAAATGTTTGCTCAGTTCACTTCTGCAGTTGTATATTGTGAAAGCGTTTAGTGATGTATTTCAGTACAAAAAGAAAAATATATACGCAGTTCACTGTTGCAGTTGTTTGCGGTAAAAGCGTTTAGTGATGCATTTCAGTACTAAAAGAAAAATATATACGCAGTTCACTTCTGCAGCTATATGTGTTGAAACGTTTAGTGGCGTATTTCATTACAAAAAGAAAACTTTATATGCAGTTCACTTCTACAGTTATGTGGTGAAAGCGTTTAGTGGCGTATTTCATTACAAAAAGAAAAATATATTCTCAGTTAACTTCTGCAGTTATTTGTGGTAAACGCGTTTAGTAATGTATTTCAGTACTAAAAGAAAAATATATTCTAAGTTCACTTCTGCAGTTATATGTGTTGAAAGCATTTAGTGGCCTATTTCAATACAAAAAGAAAAATATATTCGCACTTCACTGTTGCAGTTATTTGTGGTGAAAGCGTTTAGTGGCCTATGTCAGTACAAAAAGAAAAATATATTCTCATTACACCTCTGCAGTTATATGTGGTGAGGCATTTAGTGGCCTATTTCTGTACAAAAAGAAAAATATATATGCACTTCACTGTTGCAGTTATTTGTGGTAAAAGCGTTTAGTGGACTATTTTGTTGAAAAGCCCGCTGTGTAAAAGTAGAACAAAATTTGGGCCTGATTGCCATTTTGATATATTCTGAAGCCCTGTTTTCAGTGTATTACTGCGAAATAAAAATATAATTCGCCGTCCAGCATTGTACTTCTCTTCTGAAAAGCCTGTTGTGTAAAAGTAGAACAAAATTTGGGCCTAATTGACGTTCTGCGGTGCTGATATATATTGTGAAGCCCTGTGTTCAGTGTACAGTATAACTGGCGAAATAAAAATATATTCGCCGTTCAGCGTTGCATATATTTGTTGAAAAGCCTTTTGTGTAAAAGTGGGAACAAATTAGGGCCGAATTGCAGCTCAGCAGAGCAGTGATATATTTGGAAGCCCAGTTTGTCGTGTATTAGTGAAAGAAAAAAAATGTATATTCGCAGTTCATCGTTGCATTTATCTGTTGATAAGCCTTGTGTAGTGTAAAAGTTTTAAAAAATTAAGGCCTATTTGCCATTCAGCGATGCAGTTATATGTGGTAAAGGCCTTTTTGCAGTGAAATATTTTCTGTGAAGCCGGCTTTTTTGGGGAAACTTCATGGGTGCCTGTAAACCTCCTTTTTCTGTATGGACCAAGTTAAGTAGTGGGGAAATTTTTCCTGTGAAACAGGCTTTTTGGGGGAAAATTCATGGGTGACTGCACACCTCCTTTTTGTCACGCTGGGGAGTGGGGAAAACCCCCCACCATGCAATGTCTGCTGCAACAAGGCCTGGAATCAGGGATAAAGGAGCTAATGACCTCCAAATACATCCCTAACACCAATCCCTAACCTCCGGACTGTATGAGTGCCCTTTAATGGTGGGAGGACTCATATCCACGAACCTGGGCCCTACTGACCCTATCGGTCCCTGGAGAATGGAGTCAAAGGGTGGAGACGACTGATTCCTCCAAAACACGAGGAACCAGGGTCTCCAGCAGGACTAGAAACCAAAACGGGAAAGACAAGTCAAGTGAGACGGTAAGAAAGTATCCAGTGGCGGGAATAACCACTGAACCAGGAACCAATAAGAATGGTAACTTACCTGCGGCAGCTACTGGATGGCACAACAGGAGACCACACCAAAGAAAAGTGGAACCCAAGCAAGCGTACTGACATCCGAACACAAAGCTGGAGTCAGTAGATGCTGACACACCAGGGAACCAGCACTTCAGCAACAACTCACTGACTAGATTTTAGATTCACCCCTCCGGGAAATCATTAGGGCCCACTTATACAGGCAGGACACACCGGGAAATGCCTTGCAATCATGCTGGAGATAGCGCACACAAACAGACCAGACATGAAACAACAACAAGACGTACACCACACCAGAACATAAACCCAGACCAAACATCAACACAGGTAAGGTAGGGGAACAAGGTAGAAACAGAAGGAAGACATCACTAGAGACATGAGCATCGCTAGAGACCCTCTAGGACTGAGCATATGGAAATGCCCTAGGACTGGAGCAGAGCTCCAGCACACACAACAGCTGAAAACACTTCAGCCAGGGAGCCACAGGTAATAAAACCCAAGTGGCCACACCCAGCCATGTGGTTAACCCCTAAAACACCAAACAGGGGAGGAAACCACATAAAGGGGAAGTGCATATGCATACAAACACAACACATTGCCGCAGGCAACATCATGCACGGCAACCATGTCAAGGCACACACCAAAGGGCGTGACACTTTTGCTGTATGGACCGAATTACATAGTGGTGAAATCTGTTATATGAAACTGGCTTTTTTCATCAAATTCATGGGTGACTGTGCACCTCCTTTTGCTGTATGGCCCAAATTACATAGTGGGGAAATTTTTATATGAAACTGGCTTTTTTTGTCAAATTTATAGGTGCCTGTACACCTACTTGTGTTGTATGGACCAAATTACTTAGTGGTGAAATTCTTAATGTGACACTTTTTTTTTTCCGGAAAATGTATGGGTGATTGTACACCTCCTTTTGCAGTACGGGCCGAATTACGTAGTGGTGAAATTTGTCATATAAAACAGGCTTTTTTTTGGGAAAATTCATGGGTGACTGTACAGCTCCTTTTGCTGTATGGACCAAATAACTTAGTGGTGAAATTTGTTATATGAAACAGGCTTTTTTTTAGTCAAATTCATGGGTGACTGTACACCTCCTTTTACTGTATGGACTGAATTACGTAGTGGTGACATTTGTTACATAAAATGGGCTTTTTTTTGTCAAATTAATGGGTGACTGTACACCTCCTTTTGCTGTATGGACCGAATTACGTACTGGTGAAATTTGTTATATGAAACGGGATTTTTTTCATCACATTTATGGGTGATTGTACACCTCCTTTTGTGATAGGGGCTGAATTATGTAGTGGTGAAATTCTTTATGTGACACAGACTTGATGAACTTTGTGACTCTTCTGGGCTCCAAGCAATCTTGAAGCTTTGACTTCTCATTGTCTGTAGCTACTAGAGGCCTCTTCATGTAAGGCAGGTTTCCACAGAAGTATCTGGCTCGATGAGCAGCCGATACCACACTTGCATCAATCTTGACAGGATTTCTCTCCAGGTGGAGAGAAATAGATTTTTGGAATGCTTTCTCCATCGCAACTACATCGTCGAATAAACAGAAGACTGTCCGATTCTCTCCTGTCATAGGCAACACTTTATTGAGTAATCTTGGAAAGTCAAAAAACAGTTGTCCACTAACCCCCATAAAGGCCTTTCTGGTGCGAGTTAACCAAGGATAAGTCATTACAGGGACTGCCACCAATTATCAGATCGAATTGTCCCCATTCTTCAATCTGTTTCCTGGTTATTCTCTGTATGTCGCCCACATATACAATCTCCCCTGGATGGTGTACCCGTCCTATCGTGATGGTGTCCTCACACACCTCTGTTGCCATATATTTTTCAACGCTGATTCTAAGCTTTTTTCATGATGACTGGGAACTCGTGATGCTTTCCTTGATGAAGAGACCAGAGGCTGGTAAGGTTTAAATCTTGATGAACTTCATGACTCTTCTGGGCTTCACGCAATATTGAAGCTTTGTCTTCTCATTGTCTGTAGCTACTAGAGGCTTGTTCATGGCAGGCACATTCCCACAGAAGTTTCTGGCTCGATGAGCAGCCAATGCTGCACTTGCATCAATCTTGACAGGATTTGTCTCCAGGTGGAGAGAAATTTGTTTTTTGGAATGCTTTTTCCATCTCAACCACGTCGTCGAATAAACAGAAGACTGGCCGATTCTCTCCTGTCTCTGCAAACTCTCGTCGTTGTGCTACTCTGTGGCCTCCTAATGCTGCAGCCACCTCCGCAATCTCTCATCATCGTGCCCCTCTGTGGCCTTCTCCTGATGCTGCTGCTGCCGCCAGCTCCAGACTCTGTCATTGTGCCACTCGGTGGTCTTCTCCTGATGCTGCCACCTCCAGACTCTGTCACTGTGCCACTCAGTGGCCTTCTCCTGATGCTGCCAACTCCAGACTTTGCACTTTTACCACTCGGTGGCCTCCTCATACTGCTGTCACCTCCAGACTCTGTCATTGTGCCACTCAGTGGCCTTCTCCTGATGCTGCTGCTGCCGCCACTTCCAGACTCTGTCATTGTGCCACTCAGTGGCCTCCCCATACTGCTGCCAACTCCAGACTCTGTAATTGTGTCACTTAGTGGCTCCTCATACTGCTACCATCTCCACACTCTGTCATTGTGCCACTCAGTGGCCTCCTCATACTGCACCCAACTCCAGACTCTGTCATTGTGCCACTCGGTGGTCTTCTCCTGATGCTGCCAACTCCAGACTGTCATTGTGCCACTCGGTGGCCTCCTCAAACTGCTTCCACCTCACCACTGTGCCATAGGTCCCTTCTGTGAATTTCTCATGCTGTTCCCACTCTCCCCACTTCATGACTAATCCACTATTTTGGCTTTCGGCCTGGCTGACATCCTCATTTATTTGACCTTTCTTCTGATCAGAATGACGGAAAAATGAGCCGCACAATGTATCCTCTCTGTGTAGCAGCTGTAAGGCCTGTATGGTCCCATCAGAATTGGCTTATGATTTGGTAGCCAAAAGCAGGAGTGGGTACAAAACACAGAAGACATGCAAATATTCCATTCACGTGTCATCTCTGTTTTGGATCCACTCCTGTTTTTTTTTTTTTTGGCATTAGCATTAACTGATGGATTATTGAGCAAATACTGATCGAGTGAAGGCGGATGCTCCACACGCAGGATCCGTTTTTTGTGGGTTATTGTTCTGACAGATCAGAGGAAGGGCAAATTAATCAACGATGTCAACACAAACTTACTGCTGACACCCTCTCCACTTTTTCAGGGGGGCTCTACTTGTATAAGCTTTTAATAGAACAGGTTTCTGTACACATCTATGTGGAATCAGATAACGAGGGTGTAAAAGGACTGTGCTTCTTCTTGATGCTAATATCGACCTTTAAGGCTGAGTTTATACTTCATTTATTTGGTCAGTTTTGGCCCCGTGACTGCCCAAATAAGTGAAATATGCAGTGATCATAAGATTGACCCATGTCATCTGCATGTCATACTGACTCACAGTATTATTTGACTACAACAGCAGACTCTCTATGCGTGTTACTGCAAGGCACAGTGTTCTACACCCCTCTAAAGGCTCTCAGAAATAAATGTTTTTTAACAAAATTCACGACGAATAAATTCAGATCGAAGCAAATCTTTTCAAAAATTTCGAGAAATTCGCTCATCTTTAATTAATACACCACAAAAATGTGTATGAAAGAATGTACATTCACCGCTGAACGGCTAATTAGACATACTTTATTTTTTATTAATACACCGCAAAAATGTCTATAAAACTATATACATTCACCGCTAAACAGCTAATAAGACATAATTTTTTGTTATTAATGCACCATAAAAATGTCTCTGAAACAATGTACGTTCACCGCAAAACTACTAATTAGACTTTTTTTATTATTAATACACCACAAAAATGTTTATAAAACAATGTACGTTCACTGCTGAATGTCTAATAAGATGGATTTTTTTTCTTCTTATTAATACACCACAAAAATGTCTCTGAAACAATACACATTCACCACAAAACGGCTAAATAAACGTACTTTTTTATTATTAATACACCGCAAATGTCTATAAAAAAAATTCGGATCGAAGCGAATCTTTTCAAAAAATTAGTCGAACCGGCCGAATCAAATTTTTAAGAAATTCGCTCATCTCTAATACACCCCAAAAATGTCCATGAAACAACGTACGTTCACCGCTGAATGGCTAATAAGACATTCAGTGCCTTGCAAAACTATTCACCCCCCTTGACTTTTTTTGTGTTTTGTTATATTACAGCCTTAAGTTCAATGTTTTGTTAACCTGAATTTTATGTGATGGATCAGAACACAATAGGCTAAGTAGGTAAAGTGAAATTAGAAAAATATATAAATAAAAAAATTGTTTAGAAATAGAAAACAGAATTGTGCATGTGCGTATGTATTCACCCCCTTTGTTAGGAAGCCCATAAAAAGCTCTGGTGCAACCAATTACCTTTAGAAGTCACATAATTAGGCTACATTCACACGACCGTGAATGTGTCCGCGTCCGTTCCGCAATTCTGCGGAACGGGTGCGGACCCATTCACTGTCTATGGGGCCGGACGAGGTGCGGAGAGCACAGTAGGTGCTCTCCGCTTCCGCATTTGCGGAGCGCGGCCCCGAACTTCCGGTCCGCGGCTCCGCAAAAGATAGAACATGTCCTATTCTTGTCCGCAGCCTGTGGACAAGAATAGGCATTTCTATGGGGGGTGCGGCTGGGTGTATTGCGGATCCGCAATTTGCGGATCCGTAATACACTACGGTCGTGTGAATGTAGCCTTAGTGAAATGATGTCCACCTGTGTGCAATCTAAGTTTCACATGATCTGTCATTACATATACACACCTTTTTTGAAAGGCCCCAGAGGCTGCAATACCTAAGCAAGAGGCATCACTAACCAAACACTGCCATGAAGATCAAGGAACTCTCCAAACAAGTAAGGGACAATGTTGTTGAGAAGTAGAAGTCAGAGTTAGGTTATAAAAAAATATCCAAATCTTTGATGATCCCCAGGAGCACCATCAAATCTATCATAACCAAATGGAAAGAATATGGCACAACAGCAAACCTGCCAAGAGACGGACGCCCACCAGAACTCCCGGACCGGGCAAGGAGGGCATTAATCAGAGAGGCAGCACAGAGACCTAAGGTAACCCTAGAGGAGCTGCAGATTTCCACAGCAGAGACTGGAGTGTCTGTACATAGGACAACAATAAACTGTACACTCCATAGAGTTGGTCTTTATGACAGAATGGCCAGAAGAAAGCCATTACTTTCAGCAAAAAACAAAAAGGCACGTTGTGAGTTTGCAAAAAGGCATCTGGGAGACTCCCAAAATGTATGGAGGAAGGTGCTCTGGTCTGATGACACTAAAATTGAACTTTTCGGCCATCAAAGAAAATGCTATGCGCAATCCCAACACATCACATCACCAAAAGAACACCATCCCCACAGTGAAACATGATGGTGGCAGCATCATGCTGTGGGGATGTCTTTCAGCAGCCGGGACTGGGAAACTGTTCGGAGTTGAGGGAAAGATGGATGGTGCTAAATGCAGGGATATTCTTGAGCAAAACCTGTACCACTCTGTGCGTGATTTGAGTCTAGGACGGAGGTTCACCTTCCAGCAGGACAATGACCCCAAACATACTGTTAAAGCAACACTTATGTGGTTTAAGGGGAAACATTTACATGTGTTGGAATGGCCTGGTCAAAGCCCAGATCTCAATCCATAAGAAAATCTGTGGTCAGACTTACAGATTGCTGTTCACAAGCGCAAACAATCCAACTTGAAGGAGCTGGAGCAGTTTTGCAAGGAGGAATTGGCAAAAATCCCACTGGTAAGATGTGGCAAGCTCATAGAGACTTATCCAAAGCAACTTGGAGCTGTGATTGCCGCAAAAGGTGGCTCTACAAAGTATTGACTTTAGGGGGGTAAATAGTTATTTATTGTGAGCACACTCTGCCGAATATCTGTTCAGCTCGAGCATCACTATGCTCGGCACATGGCGGTACTCGACCGAGTACTGCATGTGCTCGAGAGCAATACTCGAGTCACCGCCCCACACGTTTCACAGGTTTTAAGCAGGCCAATAAAGGTGCAGGTAAGTACTGCCCTCACTGTAATGCCAGTAGCCATGTTGGCTGCTTGCATTACAGTGATTGGCTGGCCGGAACAGACATAGACAGGGAGAGCAGAGCATAGGAAGGGAAAGACAGTGTAGGGAGCAATTTTCACAGTTTTTATTCAGAGAAAGCTTAAAAGTCCCTTTTAGGTCTACTGTGTTTGTGTGTGTGTGTTTTAGAGCAGCAATCTATTTACCTGCTGCAGTCTCAGGGACTGTGCTTCAAAAGGGACAGATAGTGCAGGGACATTTGCTGTTTTTACTACCAATAGCTTTTCAAAGACCCCAAAATCCTTTTAAGGACTACTGTGTGTGTTTGACAGCAACTAGATATTTTTATTTTTACCTATTAGTGACATATACTGTACATCATCTGCAGACTGTGTCTTTAATAATTTGGGCCACATCTAGTGTCCATAATATTCAGTGTTCTGTAACCAATAGTGTAGAACATCTGCAAACAGTGTCTGTATTACAAATTCCAATAATCTGGGCCACATCTAGTGTCTATAAACTGTGGTTTTCTGTAACCAATACTGTAGAACAGGCATTCTCAACCTACGGCCCTCCAGCTGTTGCAAAACTACAACTCCCATCATTCCCGGACAGCCTACAGCTATCAGACTACAGAAGGGCATGGTGGGAGCTGTAGTTTTACATCAGCTGGAGGGCCACAGGTTGAGCATCCCTGCTGTAGAACATTGTAAACAGTGTCTGTATTACAAATTCCAATAATCTGGGCCACATCTAGTGTCCATAATCTGTGGTGTTCTGTAACCAATAGTGTAGAACATCTGCAAACAGTGTCTGTATTACAAATTCCTATAATCTGGGCCACATCTAGTGTCCATAAGACCATAATCTGTGGTGTTCTGTTACCAATAGTGTAGAACATCTTCAAACAGTGTCTGTATTACAAATTCCAATAATCTGGGCCTAATATAGTGTCCATATTCTGTGGGTTTCTGTAACCAATAGTGTAGAACAGTGTCTGTATTTCAAATTCCAATAATTTGGGCCTAATATAGTGTCCAAATTCTGAGGGTTTCTGTGACATATTCTGTCCTGCATCCAAATACTGTGTCTTTAGCCACATCTAGTGACAAAACCCCATCTAGTGACAATCTGCACCACATCTACTGACAAAACCATTAATATGAAGAGGGCGAGCACTAAAGGACGGGGAAGTGCGTGTGATGCAGATGGTGCACGCAGAGGCTTGGCCCTGGGCGCAATGAAACTGTGCCTGCTGCCAGTGCACCAGAAAAAAAAACATCCACTGTACCTAGCTTCATGTCCAACTTAGCTGTTCGCACTGTCCAATTTGGACCAGTGCAAACAGTTGGTCGGTTGGATTGCTGAGAATAATGCTCTAAGTCGGACACATCGTCATCATCAACCGCTTCACTTGCATCTGACAACTCAGCAAAGGAAGCAGCAGCGGGTACAACATCATCATCATCACACCATACGTCCATGTGTGTAATGCTGCCTGACTGAGACATATCCCTGTTATCTACATCCTCTGGCAATAGTGGTTGCGCATCACTTATTTCTTCCAACTGATGTGTAAATAAATCCTTTGACAGATCAAATGAAGCGGCTGTGGTGCTAGTGTTGGTGGTGGCGGCGGGCGGGCGAGTGGTAACTTGAAAGGTTCCCGAAGCTGAGCTGATGGAGGATGGTGCGTCAAGGTTCCGAGCGGAAGCTGTAGAAGATTGGGTGTCCTAAATTACTTTTTTATCTGCAAGGTACTGTGCCACCCGACATGAGTGGTGGGCACTGGCAGTGGGCACAGTACAGTCTGTGTGGGCCTGACACACACTGGCAGGCAACTGAAATTATATTAAAGGGTAAAAATTAAATGACTTTTTTATCTGCAAGTTACTGTGCCACCCGACATGAGTGGTGGGCACTGGCAGTGGGCACAGTACAGTCTGTGGGCCTGAGACACACTGGCAGGCAACTGAAATGATATTAAAGGGTGAAAATTAAATGATTTTTTTATCTGCAAGGTACTGTGCCACCCTATATGAGTGGTGTGCACACAGTACAGTCTGTGAGCCTGCAGCCTCTCACACGGGCAGGAAACTGCAATATAATAAATATATATATATATATATATATATATATATATATATATATATATATATATATAAAAAAAAAAGCAGACTGATGTACCAGTCCTTAAAAGGGCTTTTTGGGTGCTGTAAGGACGCTGTCCTTACAGCAGATAAGTCTTTGAGGACTGGAGTGGACACAGAACACTAGTAGCTAACGCTTTCCCTAGAATCCCTATATTAATTCAGCAACAGCAGCACTCTCCCTGCTCTAACTAACACTGCAGCTTCAGAATGAATCTAAGATGGATGCTGTCCTTCTTTTTTGATAGGAGGTGGGAGGGTCTGGGAGGGAGGGTATGCTGATTGGCTGGAATGTATCTGCTGACTGTGAGGTACATGGTCAAAGTTTGCTCAATGATGATGTATAGGGGGCGGACCGAACATCGCATATGTTCGCCTGACGCCACGAACAAGCAATGTTCGGCGGGAACTGTTCGCTGGCGAATAGTTCGGGACATCTCGTGAGACTTCGCGTAATAACTTAATAAATTGATTTCTACTATAAAAAAAAACATTTCCTGAACTCAGGTTCGGTTCTAAGGTACCACTTGGAAATGAACCCGAGTTCGGGAAATGGTTTTTTACAGTCAAAATCAATTTATGAAGTTATTACGCGAAGTCTTACGAGACTTCATGAAGTAATAACTTCGGCTCATTGGAGCCAATACATTCTAATACTGTACAGAGTGTTCACTACGTACAGTATTGAAACAAAGATTTATAAGAATTGATTAGCTCATCGCTAATTGTAATTCCTTCAATGTCAGTCCAACCCTTTGACATTTTGTATATAACATGTGGTTAACGCCTGCATAAACAGCAGGAGTTGGCATAGTATGTTAGTATCTTGAAAAAAACATGAATTACACTTAGTACTCTTTTATAGCATTTCTTTTATATGAAGCAGCATCAATGCAACAATTCATACTGCTCATATTCTTCATCTTTCTTTTTTATTGTTATCCATTATGTGCAATAAATGATGAGTTAAACAAGCAAGTTAGTAATGAATGAAATATTTAAAGATTCATAAACAGAAGTGGAAGTCTCAGAAGAGAGTAATTGTCTCACCTTCTAAATGATTCATAGGTTATAGCTGAATTGTGGATATTGTCATTTGGCTTTTGTTATTATATGGTTGAATGACTACTCTCTAAGTGCTGAAATGGATATCTCAGATATTTCAGGCTTAAACAAGTGGAAAAATAAAAAGATGTAACCATCAGCATGGATTTGAATTATTTTTGCAGTTGATATGCTGACAGCTCTGAACTATTATGTCATCTGAATTTTTACACTGCAAGCTAATGTTTCATTAAGATGTACAGTGCTAAGGCAACTACAAGAATCAGAAGTCTATGCAAATAACCGGGGAATGAACAACAACAAATACCTCAGAAGATAAATGTCTTGAAATATGAGTAATAGTATGCTTTAATAAATACAAGCTCACTCAAATCCTCAAACACTGTTTTAATTATAATTGATTGAATTAATTTATTGATTACTCTAATTTCTTCACAAGTTTTCAGTTATTATCTAACTCAGATAAGTTGACAGTAATCAGAAAACTAAAAGTGTTCTGGGTCTTGGAATGCAGTGACAAAGAAACACGTGTTTTAAGCATAATAAAAACTAAATGTGGGTGCATCTCAATAAATTAGAATATCTCCAAAAATTTTATTTATTTCAGTAATTCAGTTCAATTCATTAAATAGGGAGTGTTCTATTTCAAGTGTTTATTTCTATTAATGTTGATGACTATGGCTTACAACTAATGAAAACCCAAAAGTTAGTATCTCATAAAATCTGAATATTGTTAAAAAGTTCAATATTGTACATTCGTGGTGTCACAATCTAATCAGCTAATCAACATAAACCACCTGTAAAGGTTACCTAAGCCTTTCAACTGCCCCTCAGTCTAATTCAGTAGGCTACACAATTGTTAGGGAGACTGCTGACTTGACAGTTGTATACCTGCAGTCTTGAAACGGTTGTCATGAAAAGGTCATTAAAGAATTTGGGTGGAGATTTGAAAGGAGTGGTCTGCAGCTAGAATCACAAACAGACGTATCCAGGACATGGGCTACAACTGTTGTATTCCTTGTGTCAAGCCACTCATGACCCAGAGACAACGTCTTACCTGGGCTAAGGGGAAAAAGGACTGGACTGTTGCTCAGTGGTCCAAAGTCCTGTTTTTAGATGAAAGTAAATTTAACATTTAATTTGGAAATCAATGTCCCAGAGTCTTGAGGAAGAGTGAAGAGGCACATAGTTCAAGTTTGTTTTTTATTTTTTATATACATATTTATTATTATTTTAACATACATTCAAATGAAAGCAAGAAATGTTATCAATATCATAAAATTCATAAAATCAACAAACATTATATTAATATTTATCGTCACTATATCATAAAGTACATAAAATACAATCTTCTATTGGGCCATACTCAAAGCCTCTAATCTCCTGATTTTCCTTAATTAACTTGGTTCTGATATCAAAATAAATAGTAATGGTGAAAGGGTCAACCTTGTTTTGTCCCTCAGTACAGCTCAAACATAATAAATGCCTTGCCATTAATGCTTACACCACTTTAACTCCTTTTATGCAGCAATTTTACCCATCCTATAAAGAAACCCCCAAAGCCCATCTCTTCCAAGACCGCTCAGATAAAGTCCCACTCAACTCAGTCAATGCTTTAATCGAGTCAAATCAGACCACCACCCTGTCTCCTAAATATACACCTGAACGTTGAATATTCCAAAATTGCTTGCGTATATTATCTTCCACCGACCTTCTGGCATAAACCCTTTTCAATCTTTCTTTATCAGTTGTACTATTTCCTTCTGTAAGCTCTCCGCAAACATTTTTGCCAACACCGTATACATGTGACCTTTACCCTGGGGAGTGACGCAATACCATTAATACCTCCAATTTTATTGGTTCCTCCAACTGTGCAACCTGCATCTCAGTCAACATTGGAAGAGAGGTCTTCTTAAGTTCTGCTCTCATCTCCTCCTAAGTAGAACTTGATTCAAACGTACACAGAGATTTATAATAACAACACAACATCTTGCCTTATATCTATTGAATCTGTAAATACATTATCCTTCCTTTTTTTTGTAAAACTAATCAGTGTATTTTGTTTCTCTGATTTCAGAATCCTAGCGAAATTATTCATAAATGAATTACTCCCCATTATAGATTTATGGCTTTTAAGCTGTTCTTCAAGCTTTTCCTTTTCAAGAGACTTCGAAGTTGTCCCTGTTTTTCTTGCCATATTTCCCTATTTTCATCTAAAAGATTATTAATAAAGACTTCTTCTGCCTCCATAACTGCCTCTTCACTAAATCCAGCTCCCTTACATCATTTTTTTCCACTTACATATATTTAAAGAATATCCCCATTAAATATGCTTTAAGTGAGTCCCATATAATCCTTAAATCTCCATGCAAACCATTCAATTTCCAAAATAAAAGAACTTCCTGTTTGATTTCCGTATCATCACTACTATTCCTTTCCCAAAAAGGGTTAATCCTAAAATAGCATACTCTTTTATCCATATCTTGTATAAGTTCCACTTCTAATGAGGCATGATCTGATAGACCTCTAGAGCCCATCTTTATTTTATAAATCCAATTGAACCCCATATCATTTGATGACACCAGGTCGACACCTGACATTGTTCCATTGGTTGCAGAAACAAGTGTATGAATTCGTTTTTGGAAATCCTTCCCTCATCCATATACCCATCTCTTCAAAAAATCTTCCAAATGCTGTCTTTGGCCCATCCGGCTTCATAGCTCTTATACCTTTTACAACACAATCCATTTTGAGGTCCATAACCTATTAAAGTCCCCTATTAAAAAAAATATTGGGCCCTGTGGATACCTATCTAAGTGTTCCAGAATTGTAATGAACCAGTAGGGAGATATAAACCTATGATTGACATCTGTATTCTCCCTCATCCAGCAGTGCAATATCACGTATAGACCCTTCAGATGCTCTACATGTGATATTTCTTTGAAGCCCACATTTGTATTCACCAAAATACTAACCACTCCGGAATAAGCTGAATATGTCACCAATAATATACTTGAGGATGATTCTAAATGTGTTTCTCGCAAACATAACATTTCTTCTGAAAAAGATTTGCATAAATCAAACATTGTTTTATTTTTTTAATGTGTCCTTTATATCTTTCACATTCCACATCTCATTCACCAGGACCGTCTCATTCACCATTTTCTACTCCTATTTGAGGCATAGAAAATGGTCTAAATGTAAGACAGCAAGGAAGCTGGCTTACATTTAGAAGTGGCCTTGGATGTGCCGAAGTTATGGAGAGCCAGTTTAGGGCTTTATTAAGACTGGTGTCTACAACGCACATATTAATAAATGTGCCCCTAAGTTTTCAATGATATTCCAATTTATTGAGATGCACCTGTAAATTTGCCATCATCATAATGTACTAACCCAGAAAATAAAGTTATCATTTTACCACACAGTGAACACAGGAAAAATAAATTTCCCAAAATAATGTTAAAACTGCTGTTTTTTTAATCTTCCCCCTAGAAATGAAATAATAAAACTAGTCACGCAACATTTAAAGTCCCATATAGTTGAATTGAAGTAAAAAGAAAAAATTTATGACCGCTGGACACAGAGGGAGAAAATGTTACTGGTCTAGAGAAGTGTTTACCCACATGTATTCAGCTTATCCTTTATTGCGTCTCTGTGTAAATTCATCCTGTATTGTAGATTCTGCATAATTTTCCCAAAATACATATCCTCATTGAGCACCTTATGCACTGTATAATGTATACTACACTGGAGGATGCACATGAGAATGTGATTCTGTAGTCGTTTTGTGCATTGCCTATGTGTACTATATCTGTTGATAACATGTGGGTACATAATTTGCATTTCTTACAGTTACACAGGAATGCACCAACCTCTAATGCTGATGATAGGGCACTTCTTACAAGGAGATTCCTGTTTTTTTTGTAGGTGAGGAGTGGTAGATCTCGGAAAACATGTTGCAGTATATTGTTTTTGTAAAATATGGGCTGAGGCCATCAGCAATTCTCCTCAAGATGTTCATCTAATTCAATGACTGAGTTATTGATTGACAGACACACTTAGATTAGGAACCCTTTATCTCCATCTGTGACCTGTGTTTTTTGCTGTAGGTAGGCTTTTGTAAGTTACATGCTTTAAGTAGAAATGGCTTAACTAGCAGAGAAATCATTCCTGTGAAATCCTTGAAACAAGATAAATCACAAAAAAAAAAATCACTGGAAAAGGGACAGATATTTCTTGCTATAGAAATTGTTGATATTTTGAAGGACCACACTCCTAACTTTAAAAAAAAGAAAGCGTGACCAATCAAGTGACACATACTATGCATTGCGGATTTTTTTTTTTTAGTTCTGCCTCTAAGAACACCCAACCAATAACATAATTACAGTATATTCACACTGTTGATCCTACAGCTGTAGTCGTATAAAAAGAAGAAAAAAAATAGATGAATACCACAGACATTACAGATGAGATTATATCCTCTTCACAATTATAGTAATTTGTTGATCACCTAAGATCATAAAACAACAGTAAATGAAGGATCTTCCACCATCCCCTTGTGTAAAATTTTTAGCTCAGTGGCTATATGAAACCTTCCACCATCCCCTTCTCAGAAGCTTTTGGCTCAGTGAGTTTGAATCAAACCAATGGTTAACCAATATCCACATGGAGTTTGCATGTTCCCGATTTGCTTGTGTGGGATTTCTCCGGTTTTATCCCACACTTAAAAGTAGAGATGAGTGAATAAATTCTAAACAAATTGGATTTGTTACAAATTTCTCAAAAATTCTTCTGGAAGTTTTAGCAACTCATTTTAGACAAATTGCACAAAACAGTCCTGCAATTTTACTATTAAAATGCGAGGGAAACAAGAAAGGGAGGATGAAGAATGAGAATTACATGACCCTAGGAAAACACTTGGGGATTCGATAGATCACAAAAGGACGCGATGTATAGGGCGCCGCAGGGGTGGTGTAAAGGAACGCAGAATAAACAGAGGAATAGCCACAGATAGGCTGCTCGCACAGTGTCTCCAATAGAAGGCACTAAATAATCAGGTAGATAAAAGGGAAGGTGATAGCTGAATACTTTTCAGTCTATCACAGAGGATGGGTAGGAGGTAGTGAGAGCGCCAGTCCAGACAAAGAGTAGAAGGAGATAAAGCAAGATCAAGTCCTGGTGGCTGATATTGCCAGTATCCAGCAAAGGTTCAGATAATGTAAATATAATGGATCCTCAGACACGGGATTTCCAAAGTATAAAATAGTGAGGTTAATAACCATTAAGCACAATTTGGAACCAAGTGTCATTAGTGAAAACAATCAATCCAAAGCAATTTCACACTGGTCCATAAAGCACTTACTTCACTGGAGGGGCTTTCAGCAGGATAAGCACATAACACCTGTGACTATAACCCCCCGGCCACGATCGCCTGTAGAGTCTCAGTGAAAGATGGCAGCAGAACTCGGGTGCATCAGATCATTCACCTTTATTTACATATGTGGCTCAACACGTTCACTAGTGACAATTCACTAGTGACAATTCCCGAGTATTATGGACAATCATGGCGCAGCATTTGCATCGTGCCTTCCCACATTTGAAGGCACCTATTGAGGTTTTATTTTGAGTGGTGTTACACCCGAAGGGGTTATCTGTTTACCAATCCATGTATGTATCTATCTATTTATGCATGTATGTATTTATTTATATTTCTTTTATTTATTTATCTATTTATTTACTCATCCATTTTCTTTTTATATAGACGTTTATCCATCATATATTGTAAATGTATATTTTTATTCCTATATTCATTCTCATATATATTCCCATTGAGGATTTATGTACACCCTAAGAATTACACATCTACTTCGGAGACCACATGGTCCAAAGTACCATCTGGGCACCAGTCTGATATTACAGTTCTAAATGATAAAAATATTTATTTTATGCTATGCTTTTTTTAATAAATTTTTATTCTATATTTGTCTTTTTATGTTCATATGCCCTCATATATACTTTAGATATTTATTTTTAGGCTCAACATATTGGCATTCAGATGCCTTGCTTAACAATTTCGCCACTATCACTTTGCCATACTTCTATCACATTATCTCCCGCTACTCACAGGCAGCTATACGGCCTGCTTGTAAGAGCCTCGCCATCATGTGACTTCTGATCACAAAACCGCTACCACAGCCATGCCCTCTTTTCGGGCCGGCCGTGCTTCATAAAAGCTGGTCGGAATCCTGATACTTTCCGCTATTGGGAATATCTTGCGGTCATGTGCCTTCTGGATCACATGACCGCCACCATAGCCACGCCGCCCTCCCGGTGTTCCGGAATTTTCTGCTACCCGGAATCACTTCCGGTAGTGACGTGGGAGGCGCGTCTCTCATCTCGGCTCCTGATTGGTCTGCCGGGGGGTTTTTCGGCGCAGGCGGTTCACCCATGATGTGAACGCGCCAAAGGTAGCATAAAATTCCGCCCACTGCGCATGCGCGCGTACGAGGCGGCTCAACGCAGGCGCAGTTAGGAAAATGCGCTAAGCCGAAGGTAGCGTAAAATTCCGGGCCACTGTGCATGCACGTGAACGAGGGCTTGGCACAGTAGCAAAATGTGCCGAGCCGAAAGGTAGCATAAAATTCCGACACACTGCGCATGCGCAGTGTCAAAATGCGCCTAGTCCAGTTATCGATAAAGCTTAACAAAATATAAATATCTCCCCTTTTTCTCCGTTATTCAATAGTATTGTTCATGTTCATTGTTTATCTATATGACTCCAAATGTTTCGTTAAAGTGACGGAAGTGACGTGGGTAGCAAAAAATTCCGGGTAGCAGAAAATTCCGGAACACCGGGCCTGCTTCACAAACTCCAGCCGGAATACAGACTCCTCCCCCACTTCCTGTTGCGTTCCATCCATCTAGGAATGCGCTCCACCGGGCGGAAGTACCCGCTGTGGATCCCACATAGGTGAACAAATTGTTTTACTACAACTTGGGAACTCATATGATTTTATATGACCATATATGGCTATGGCTATGCTGGGCCCACACTCCCTGGATTTTATGTGGCTGTCATAACCAATAACAGGTAAGATTCAGCGTTAGGAGGATTTTATGTGGCTGTCATGGCCCATAACAGGTCAGATTTAGCGTTAGGACCACTCACGGGACAGCCTTGGCGTGGCGAGTGGCTTATTACCTTTTGATCAAAACGTACACTAATGTCCTCTTATAGCTTCTATCTTGGCCAGAGTTCTGGTTGCAGAGTGCTGTTGCATTTTTTTGTTTGTATCTATAATTGCCATAGCTACGTGCACCTGCATACAGGGACGTGCTGACTGACCCCCCCTTGTGTTTCTGCTTATATGGCTATATGTATTTACATGTTTCTATATGTATTTGTATGTATTTATATGCATTTGTATGCTAGGATTGGTCTCCCATTTATTTACTTAAACAGTGTCTTTTATGCTTTGGAACGCATTTTGCGTTCCACCAAACTGGAAGTGACGTAATTCGACTTCCTCTTCCGGTCCCAAATGCGGGAAACCTCACAGTTAATCAGGTACCATTACCCTATATATGTTTGCTGTATCTACCGTATGTTATTAGACTTGCTCCTGAGGAAGGGGAATCTCTATCCCCGAAACGTGTCGAGCCACATATGTAAATAAAGGTGAATGATCTAAAGCACCCGAGTTCTGCTGCCATCTTTCATTGAGGCTCTACTGGTGATCCTGGCCTGGGGGTTATAGTCACAGGTGGTATGTGCTTATCCTGCTGAAAGCCCCCCAGTGAAGTAAGTGCTTTATGGACCAGTGTGAAATTGCTTTGAATTGATTGTTTTCACTAATGACACTTGGTTCCAAATTGTGTTTAATAGTTATTAACCACACTATTTTATACTTTGGAAATCCCGTGTCTGGGGATCCATTATATTTACATTATCTGAACCTTTGCTGGATACTGGCAATATCAGCCACCATGACTAGATCTTGCTTCATCTCCTTCTACTCTTTGTCTGGACTGGCGCTCTCACTACCTCCTACCCATCCTCTGAGATAGCTGAATGATTTTCAGTCTTTCACTTTCCCTTATATCTACATGACCCTAGGAAAGAGGAGATCTTACCCACAGCCACCCTAAATGACTAACAGACAACCTGTCAGCCAATCAGGTGGCATGATATTGTCTTGTCTCAGGGATGCATCTGCCAGAAAGCGAGATGAGCATCTCGTCCCAGTCAGTGGCCGACCCCACACTGTTCAGTGTCATAGGCCACAGGCCACTAGGCCTGAAGTCTATAAGACAGTACAATGGGGTAGAAGGTCGTCATGACATCACTGCAACCTCCTGCACCAGGTCTCAGGTGTAGTGATGACGTGTCACCACAATTCCCTTCTCTGGTAAGTGAGAACTTGTGCCACAGCTTACAGGAGACTACGAGGAGAGTATTATATATGCTACCACTACAGGAAGCATTATGACACAGGGGGCACAACAGGGGAAGCATTATAATACAGGCTGTATTCTAGAGGGGACATTATACATACGGCTACTACACAGGGGTGCATTATATGTATTGGCGCTATAAGAGGCATTGTAATACAGGAGTCATTACAACTACAGAGGGTATTGCATTGGGACTTTATAAATACTAGGACTATTAAATGGGTTATAAATATTTGAAGCTACTACAGAATTATACTGGGGACACTATAGGAGGCATTAGAACTGCTGGGACACTATAGGGCTGTCTTATGGATGGATGTTATTACTATTGGGGTTCTAAAGAGGTCCAGGGGCATTGAGGGGCATTGTTATTGCTGGGGGCACTATAGGGAGGCTCTACTTCTACTAGGGGCCCAATGGAGGCATTATCAACACTAACCTAAAATGTCTGTGTGTCAAACTCTGCAGAGATGAGACAAAAGAAGTTGTCAAGGAGGTCTGGTTTTTGAATGGAGAGAATAAGGAAAGAGAAAGTCTACATCAGAGAAGACATCCTTGGATGTAAAATGCAAGTAGTGCCTTATTACTCTATGTTTCATAGCACTGTATCTAATGTCCATCCACATATGTATTTAACAGCAGAGCTGGGAGAGAGTGGTTGGATTGATAACTTGGCATTTGGCACTGGGGGAAGGGGGGGGGGCATTTCAGTTTATCCCTCAGGCAGCAGAAGGTGCATGCCTGACTAGTCCTTGTGGCTCTGTGCTAGCTCAGGATCACAAATGCTATTGTAAGCTCAACCAGTGATATGAGAGGACATATGTTCCATGTGACTGGCTGCTCTGGCAGACACCAATTTATGAACACAAGTTAGCAATTTAAGAGTGCTGCAGGGATAGCTTAAGGATATATTTAGTTAAATAGAATGAATTAATAGGTATAAATGTCAAGGTTCATCAATAGAGAGGGAGAGCATAGTGTCTGTGTGTTTTAGAGAGAGAACTGCTGGAGTTGATTATGTAATGCACTCTTGTGTTTTTTTTTTTTTTCCTGTGGATCAGCAGCCAGCCATTTTTAAAAAAAAACAAAACAAAAAAAAAATTTAAACTTTTAAAGTTTATAAGTGTTTCATATGCATATTCCCAGCACCTCCAGCACCATACATGTGGCTGAATATGCTGCGCAATTGCACCTTTTACTACCTAAAACCTGTTGCATTTTTGCTACCCTTTGAAATCACACAGTTCAACACATTTTACTGAGTCAATTTCAATGTATTTTACTGAGTTAATTTGCAAGTTTATTTAGCACTTTTTACTGCATCAATATACCGGTTTAATTCAGCACATTTTACTGAATCAACATACCAGTTTTATTCAATGCATTTTATATACCAGTTTACAGTAATTTAGTACATTTTACTACATCAGTATACCAGTTTAATTCAATGCATTTTTCTACATCAATATACTAGTTTAATTCAATGCATTTAACTGTATTAATAAACAACAACTTGCATTTTATTGCATTGATATACCTATGTAATTCAACACATTACACTGTGTTAATTTATCAGTTTTACCCATTCCCGACATGCGCAGTATAAAAATGGCACAGTGGACAGTAAGTTCCCACATTCATACATTGTACACTAATCGAGCAGGCACATAAGTTGTGTTGGCTTTATTTAGACAGGGCCCTAGTTGTTTCTGACTCCGATACCATCAGTTTAAACCCTTTGTTCTGGTGACCAATGCTGACTGCTGCATCTAAGGAATTTACAGAGGCAGTGCTCCCTCTCTCACTTTATCAGCTTTCCATGGTGCGTTCACAGGGTACTGATGGTTGCCATGGCAGCTAGATGCCTTACAAAGGCTTCCTGGTATACCAGCTATGGAAGCCTTATAGGCAACTGTCAGTGTGAAATTGACAGTTACAGTGCAGTACAATACATCATATAGTGTATTGTATTACATTGTACCAGTGATCAGAATATCAAATGTTAAAGTCCCCTAGTGGGACAAAAAGAAAAGTACATGAAAAATAAAAGTTTCAAATAAAAAAGCACACATTCCAGCCCCCTTCCCTCCATAAAGACATTCACTATTATATATACTATAAATATAAAAATACACATATTAGCCATCGTGGCATCCAAGATGTTCAGCTGTTACAGAAGTTTTTATTTACCAAGTCAGGATTAGAATCCTCTTAATTTGAAGCAGGTACTTCTTTATTACTTGCTAGCAAGGAGATACTGTAGCACAGACAACAGTGTCATCAAAGTGATGTCTCACGCATAGACAGGAGCATAGTTTTTATACCTTCTACCTGGGCATCCCCTTAATCAGACAATCTTATATTATTACCATATTAGGCAAAAAGAGTCGGTTACGATGCCATGTGAAATACATAGACCGTTGTAGCTAGCTTAAAAAGTCCCTTTCTAGGTGCTACTGAGGAAGTTTTAGAGACCTTCCTGTATTGCTTTTCTCAGCGCTGTGTACCATCTTTAAACTCTTTATAACACAATTTAAACATCATTTTCCCAAAACCAGCTCTATAAAAATATTATATCATCTGTAGATGTATATTTGCTTAGTCTGAACTCTGTCTTATAGTATATATTGAGGGTGGCGCCTCTTTTGGACTAAGCAACGCCCAAGTACCTGGGACTTCTCAGCACAAAATCAATTTAGCTGGTTCCTGCAGTGCCCTGAATAAAAGGAGACTGGTAAGTCTATGAGAGGCAGTATCTGTAATGTTAGGGACCCTTGTGCGGAAGCCGCTGTGACGTTGCACTTGGGCCCGACATACTTTTGATCAAAAATGTGCGCTAAGAGCTTCCTTCATTCCATTTTGGAATGAGCCCCTTTTTTATTTTTTTCTATTAGTTTATGATGTATTGTGCAGCCATCTTTTAACCAACTTTATCTGCCTTATAATATCATCTACCCCATCATTAGCTATTGTATCGTCCAAAATTAACCACTCTATAAAACTATTACATGATCTACCCAATCAGGTGAAAGCCATAAAAAATAAAATAAAAGCTATGCCAGAACCGTCATTTTTTTGTTCATCTTGCCTCACAAAAAGCTTAATATTCAACAATCAAAAAGTTGTATGTACCCCAAAATGATACCAATGAAGACATCACATCATCCTGCAAAACACAAGCCCTTTAAAACTACAAAAACTAAACACTATATAAAATTGGTATCTCTGTGATCGTATTGATCAGCAGAATAAAGATAATGTAATTGTTCCTACACATTACACGGCATAAATATATCCAAAAAGCAATTGCGGAATTGCTGTCTTTTCTTCATCATGCTTCCCAAATTGTGAAATAAAATACAATCAAAAAGTCATATGTACACCAAAATAAAAGCAATGATATTAGCAATTCGTGGCACAAAAAAATACGCTTTCACATACCCTGTAGAACCCACCTATCAATTTAAGAGGCATGGTGTGCCTCAGACGGCACATGCTGGGCACAACATATTGGGCACAAAAATGCCATCTCCATGGAAAAATTGCAATTTTAATTTTGCATGATACGCTGCACATTAATTTTTGCAAAATACCTGTGGCATAAAAATGCTCACTTCAACATTCGATAAATTCCTTTAGAGTGGGGTTTCCAAAATTGAGTTCACTTATTGGGGTTTCATTTATTATTTCTTCCCAGAGCCTTTATAGCTGGGTGTCAGAGTGCGCATGGTCCTCGTATAATCCAGAGTCCTCTCATAGATTGAGGCAAAAGAACAGGGACACATGTAGGGTGTTTCTAAAACCAGGAATCACAGCATAATAGTAAGAGGGCTTACTTTTTACACTGGCATACGATGGGCACAACATATTGGGCACTGAAATGCTCTATCTGTGGAAAAATTGCAATTTGCACTTTGCACAACCTGCCATGCATTAACTTTTGCAAAACACCTATATGGTATAAA
The DNA here is from genome assembly GCA_033119425.1 of Bufotes viridis. NCBI lineage: Eukaryota > Metazoa > Chordata > Amphibia > Anura > Bufonidae > Bufotes > Bufotes viridis. Next base: position 94,378,497 of record CM065597.1, on the reverse strand, counting down.
GGCTCGCTACATCCCTTTGTAAATTCTGTGAGTTTGTAAAATAGGGTCAATTCTTGGAAAGTTTATTTTTTTTTATTTCACCTCAGAGCCTGCAGTTGTCGGCAAGTGCTGCATAAATATCCAAACTAGGCCTCAAATGTATATTGTACTATTTCTTATTTAAAGCCATGCAGTGTGAACAAACAGCAGTTTATGACCAAATAGAGGGTATTGTCATACTCGGAAAAAATTCTGTAACAAAATTTGGGGTATCTTTTCCTCTATTTCCACATGTGAAAATGAAACAATCGAAGCTACTTGAAAAACTTGAAAAATCCAGCACATGCACTAAGGATAAAATTAAATCTCTTTATTATGATCCTTTAAAATTCCATGAGCTGATTAAAAAGCTTTACAGTCTACGTGTTTCAACAATCAGTCTTATTCATGACCATACTGTGTAGCCAAATTTTCTGGTTTAAAAAACCCTTCACCCACCTCAGACACTCCTCCAAAAAGACTCCTTATTATAAAACAGTCTGTTTAGATCTCCTCCTCTGAATGGTTTTTTAACCTTTTAATACCAGTGACTTCAAGATCTTCTGTGTTACCTCCATGTACGTCTTTAAAATGTTGAGACAACATGGAAATGTTTACTACCTTCAAGTTTTAGATGTCCGAAAGATGTTTCCTTACTCTGGTTTTCTAACTGTTTGAAGTGCAACCCACATATTGAATGTTCCAGCTGCTGCAGGTGGCTAAATAAATCACATTACTTGTGTTTCAGTTTATATATGATTTAATTTTAAATTCTTCTCCTGTAGCACTAGATTTAAAACTCTTGCTTATTTTAATAAATTGACAGGTTTTACATACATTATGTCAGCATCTGTAGCAGCCAGTAACATTTAACCAGGTATTACTTGTAGACCCTGATTTCTCCAAAAATAAACCCGGAGACAGTACTGTTGATATAGTTGAAGCTCCTTTGCTCACAACTTGAATTCCTGGTTCTAATATCTGTCTTAAATTTTCATCCTGGTTTAGAATCGGTAAATACCTAGTAATGATGTTCCATACCTCATTAAACTGTCTGCTATAAGTGGTTGTCACTCTCACCTTTTTCTCTTGTGATTCTATTTTATTATTACTACTTATTTCCTGGGAGATTAGGTTTCTTCTATCCAAAAGGTTCACCTTTTCTACAGTCTGTTTTAGCAAGTTTTTACTATATACCCTTGCTTTGAGTCTTCTACATAATGCTGCACTTTCCTTTTTATAAGTGGACTCCTCTGTGCAATGACGGCATATTCTTATAATCTCACCATAGGGGATACCATTGATGACATGTTTGAGGTGACAAGAGGACGCTAGTAGTAAACTATTCCTACTTGTGTCTTTTCTGTAGTTTCTACTGACTACCTCTTTCCCTTTATTGGAAAGCTTAACATCCAAGGAAGAAATGTCACTCACAGCTATTGTATAAGTGAATTAAAGGTTCATTGCATTTTTATTCAAGTATTTCACGCAATTCACGAAGTTCTCTGCTGTGGAGTTCCAAATCAAGATGATATCATCAATGAATCTTCCATACCATATGATCGATGACAAAGAAAAACCGTCCTCGATCATAAGGTATTGTTCCTCCTAATGGGACATATAAATGTTTGCATACGAGGGGGAGAATTTTGCACCCATTAATGCTTCCCTCGTCTGTAAATAAAAGGCCCCATTAAAGGAGAAATAAATATGTCCTAGCAGAAACCCCAAAGACAAATAGAGGAATTCCTTCAAACAGCACTATATACACTATACAAATCTAACTGTCTCTTGAGGCGTGCCAAACCCAAATGGTATGGAATCAAGGAGTAAAGAGTGGCAACATCACAAGTCTACCATCTGTACCCACACTAAGTTACCAGTCAATTCCAATACATGTTTTTATATCGTAGGTAGCTTAGGATACACTGTACAAGGGTTTGCAGATAAAAATCTACCCATGCTCCCAGGCATTCTCCCAAGCTGCCTATACCAGACACAATGAGTCATAACTAGAGATGAGCGAATCGAAGCTAACGAAGTGGAATTCTTTACGAATTTCAGGAAAAATTCAATTTGCAAAGAAAGAGAATTTCCTCACGCGACGTGGTAACGAATAGCAATTTTTCCTAAAATGGCGGCTACACGTGTGAGGACATGGGGTAAGGAACTCTGGAAAGGTGGGATGACCCATAATGCAGCCAATCAGCAGCCAGCCCTGTGATGTCACAGCCCTATTAATACAGCAGCCATCTTGGATTCAGACATTTTTCAGCGTTCTAAGTGCAGAGACAGACGTGAGAAGGCGCTAGGGACAGCAATGGCAATAACCTCATTGTGAAAAAAAAATGATTTATAAGCGCAGGGAACGGGATAGGGAGGAATCATTTCACAGCATCTTAGTGCAGGGAGAGATGTCAGAAGACGCTAGATACAGTTCTAGAAATGGGATTTACAAGTGCAGGGAAAGATTATTTGGAGATCCAAATATCCATTATACAGCTCTGTCATTCCAGCAATTTGTTCTTGTTATTGGGGTGGAAGTGCTATTTTTAAAAGCCTTTAGTGGCCTATTTCAGTACAAAAAGAAAAATATATACGCACTTCACTGTTGCAGTTATTTGTGGTGAAAGCGTTTAGTGGCCTATTTCAGTACAAAAAGAAAAATGTATACATATTTCACTTCTGCAGTTATATGTGGTTAAAGCATATAGTGGCCTATTTCAGTACAGAAAGAAAAATATATACGCACTTCACTGTTGCAGTTATTTGTGGCGAAAGAGTTTAGTGGCCTATTTCAGTTCAAAAAGAAAAATATATATGCACTTCACTGTTGCAGTTATTTGTGGTGAAAGCGTATAGTGGCCAATTTCAGTACAGAAAGAAAAATATATACGCACTTCACTGTTGCAGTTATTTGTGGTGAAAGCATTTAGTGGCCTATTTCAGTACAGAAAGAAAGATATATACGCACTTCACTGTTGCAGATATTTGCGGTGAAAGCATTTAGTGGCCTATTTCAGTAAAAAAAATATATATATACGTACTTCACTGTTGCATTTATTTGCGGTGAAAGCGTTCAGTGGCCTATTTTGTTGAAAGGCCTGTTGTGTAAAAGTAGAACAAAATTTGGGCCTAATTGCCATTCTGCGGTGCAGTGATATATTCTGAAGCCCTGTTTTTAGTGTATTACTGGCGAAATAAAATTATATTTGCAGTCCAGCGTTGCATATATCTGTTGAAAAGCCTGTTGTGTAAAAGTAGAACTAAATTTGGGCCTAATTGACGTTCTGCGTTGCAGTGATATATTGTGAAGCCAAGTTTTCCCTGTATTAGTAGCGAAATAAAAATATATTCACTGTCCAGCATTGTACTTCTCTGTTGAAAAGCCTTCTGTGTAAAAGTGGGAAAAAATTAGGGGCTAATTGCCGCTCAGCGGTGCAGTGATATATTCGAAAGCCCAGTTTGCCATGTATTAGTGGAAGAGAAAAAATTATATTCGCCGTTCATCGTTGTATTTATCTGTTGATAAGCCTTGTGTAGTGTAAAAGATGAAAAAAATAATGGCCTATTTGCCATGCAGCAGTGCAGTTATATGTGGTAAAGGCCTTTTTGCAGTGAAATTTTTTCTGTGAAGCAGGCTTTTTTTGGGAAATTTCATGGGTGCCTGTACATCTCCTTTTGCTGTATGGACCGAATTACTTAGTGGTGAAATTTTTTCTGTGAAACAGGCTATTTTTGGGAAAGTTTATGGCTAACTATACAGCTCCTTTTGCTGTATGGATCAAATTACTTAGTGGGGAAATTTGTTAGATGAAACTGGCTTTTTTTGGGAAAATTAATGGGTGACTGTACACCTTTTTTTGCTGTATGGACCGAATTACGTAGTGGTGAAATCTGTTGTATGAAATGGGCTTTTTTTCATCAAATTCATGGGTGATTGTACACCTCCTTTTGCGGTATGGGCCGAATTACGTAGTGGTGAAATTTGTAATATGAAACAGTATTTTGGGGGGAAAATTCATGGGTGACTGTACACCTCCTTTTGCTGTATGGACCGAATTATGTAGTGCTGAAATTTGTAATATGAAACTGGCTTTTTTCATCAAATTCATGGGTGATTGTAGACCTCCTTTTGCAGTATGGCCTGAATTACGCAGTGGTGAAATTTATAATATGAAAAGGTCTTTTTTTGGGAAAATTCATGGATTACTGTACAGCTCCTTTTGCTGTATGGACCGAATTACGTAGTGGTGAAATTTGTTATATGAAACAATCTTTTCTTCGTAAAATTCATGGGTGATTGTACACTTCCTTTTGCTTTATGGACCAAATTACGTAGTGGTGATATTTGTTATATGAAACAGGCTTTTTTTCCGTCAACTTTATGGGGGATTGTACACCTCCTTTTGTGGTATGGACCAAATTACTTAGTGGTGAAATTCTTTATATGACACAGACTTGAGGAACTTTGCGACTCTTCTGGGGTCCAAGCAATCTTGAAGCTTTGTCTTCTCATTGTCTGTAGCTACTAGAGGCCTGTTCATGCCAGGCAGGTCCCCCCATAACTATCTGGCTCGATGAGCAGCCGATACTGCACTTGCATCAATCTTGACAGGATTTGTCTCCAGGTGGAGAGAAATTGTTTTTTGAATGCTTTCTCCATCGCAACCCCCTCGTCGAATAAACAGAAGACTGGCCGATTCTCTCCTGTCTTAGGCAACACTTTATTGAGTAATCGTGGAAAGTAAAAAAAAAGTTGTCCACTAACTCCATAAAGGCCTTTTTGGTGCGGGTTAACCACAGATAAGTCATTACAAGGACTGCCGCCAATTATCAGATCAAATTGTCCCCATTCTTCAATCTGTTTCCTGGTTATTCTCTGTATGTCGTCCACATATACAATCTCCCCTGGATGGTGTACCCGTGCTTTCGCGAGGGAGTCCTTACACACCTCTGATGCTATATATTTTTCAACGTTGATTCTAAGCTTTTTCCATGATCACTGCAAACTCATGATGTTTTCCCTGACGAAGAGACCAGGGGCTGGTAGGGTTTGAATCTTGATGAACTTCGCGACTCTTCTAGGCTCCAAGCAATCTTGAAGCTTTGCCTTCTCATTGTCTGTAGCTACAAGAGGCCTGTTCATGCCAGGCAGGTTCCCCCAGAAATATCTCGCTCGATGAGCAGTCGATACTGCACTTGCATCAATCTTGACAGGATTTGCCAATATATTATCACAATCTTCTATGGAAATTCCCAGACAACTAATTTGCCAAGCCTTTTGTGCAGGAGAATGTGTATTATTAAATCGTGTTTTAAGCAACAATTTATAAAGTTTAGAAGTTTTAACCTTCTGTTCTGTTCCATATTCCCTATAAATAAATAGACGAAGCGGCCGCACTGTGGCCTCCTCATGCTGCTGCCACCTCTGCAATCTCTCGTCGTCGTGCTACTCTGTGGCCTCCTCATGCTGCTGCAACCTCTGCAATCTCTCGTCGTCGTGCCACTCTGTGGCCTCCTCATGCTGCTACCACCTCCGCAATCTCTTGTCATAGTGCCACTCTGTGGCCTCTTCATGCTGCAACCACTACAATCTCTCGTCGTCGTGCCACTCTGTGGTCTCCTGATGCTGCCACCAACTCCACACTCTGTCATTGTGCCACTCCACCTAAACACTGGCTGCACACCATTATACATTCAAACAATAGAGCTAAGAAATGGGGATCATTCTCAATCAAAGTGGTATTATACCTACTATAAATAAGTTAATTGAAGCTCTTAGCGCACATTTTAACTTGTCGGGCCCATCTACCAGGCGTCAAGGTGGCTTCCACAGATGGGTCCCTAACACTAATATACTGCCTCTCTTGGACTTACTTAAACCTACAATTTTCAGGGCAGTGTAGGAACCAAGCCCATCTACCTGGGGCTTCTGAGCAGAGTATAAATGTAGCTGGTTCCTACACTGCCCATAAAATTGTAGGCTTAGGCAAGACCAAGAGAGCAGTATCTTAGTGTTAGGGACCTATCTGTAGAAGCCACCTTGATGCCTGGTAGATGGGCCTGACACGTTAAAATGTGCGCTAAGAGCTTCCATTAACTTATTTATAGTAGGTATAATGCCACTTTGATTGAGAATGAACCCCATTTCTTAGCTCTATTGTTTGTATCTATAATGGTGTGCAGCCATTTTTTTTATCAACCATGTTTGCTTGATGGATATGCACCTGCCTGTGATTCTAAGTGTTCTAGTCTAAATAAAATTGCAGTCCACCTAAACACTGTCATTGTTCCACCCTGTGGCCTCCTCCTGATGCTGCTGCTGGCACCTCCACACTCTTTCATTGTGCCACTCTGTGGCCTCCTCATACTGCTGCCACCTCTGCAATCTCTCACCGTATCGCCACTCTGGGGCCTCCTGATGCTGCTGCCCCCTCCACACCTTGTCACTATGCCAATCTGCGGTCTCCTGATGCTGCCGCCACCTCCACACTCTGTCATTGGGCCACTCTGTGGCCTCCTCATGCTGCTGACACCTCCACACTCTGTCATTGTGCCACTCTGTGGCCTTCTCATACTGCCGCCACCTCCAGATTCTGTCATTGGGCGACTGTGGTCTCCTCATGCTGCTTCCACCTCACCACTATGTCCTACGGCCACTCTGTGGACTTCTCATGCTGTTCCCACCCTCGCCACTTCATGACTGGGCCACTATTTTGCCTTTCTGGCTTGGCTGACATCACCTTTTATTTGACCCTTTTTCTTTCCTGTCAGAAGGAAGGAAAAATGAGGCGCACAACAGATCCTCTCTTCGTAACAGCTGTTAGGTTTGTATGGTCCCATTAGAATTGGCTTGTGATTTGGTAGCGAAAAGCAGGAGTGAGTACAAAACACAGAAGAAATGCAAATATTCTGTTCATGTCTCATCACTGTTTTGGATCCACTCTTGTTTTTTTGGCATTAGCAATACTGACGGATTACTGACCAAATGCTGATGATATGAAGGCGGATGTTTAACAGACAGGATCCTATTTTGGGGGATTATTGTTCTGATGGATCACAGGAAGGATAAAATAATCAGTGATGTCGACACAAACTTACTGCTGACACCCTCTCCTCTCTGTCCGGGGACTCTACTTGTATAAGCGTTTAATAGAACAGGTTCTTCTAGACATCTATGTGGAATTAGCTGATGACAATGTAAAAGGATTGGCGCTAACATTGTCCTGTAAGGCTCAGTTCATACTTGAGTTATTTGGTCAGTTTTGGCCCCATGACTGCCCAAATAAGTGAAGTGTGCAGTGATTCTAACAGCAACGCCTGTCATCTGCATATCATACGGACTCACAGTATTATTTCACTACCAAAGCAGACTCCCTATGTGTGTTACTGCAAGGCACAGTGTTCTATACCACTATAAAGGCTCTCAGCAACCAATTTTTTTCAGAAAAATTTGGTGAAACGGCGAATCAAATTTTTTTAAAATTGCCTCATCTCTGCCCCCACTGATTTTTTTTTTCTTGAACTGAAGGATCATTTTAATATCTTTCTCAAATGCAGTTGTGAGACATGTCCAGCAGATGGCAACAGAGCTCCGTTTTCTCTGATATAGTCATATTCCATTCTATTTGAAGCTTTAACAATTATTTGGTGTATAACATTCAAATTACTGCCATTACTGTGATTCCCTGTGAAGTAGGACATTTACTAAAAACATTTTTTATAGAGCAGTGGTTTAAGCATTGTTTTTATTTTGTTTCTAATTGACAAATGAAGATATTCAAGAGACTGAAAAAGTAAATCAAAATGTTACATTTATGAGTGATAGCTTTTAACCTAAGAAGGTTAGTTAGACATTATTGGATCAGTATCAGTGGCACTAATAGGTCACTGGGACAGAATGCTAGGATGACTCAATAATATAATTTGTCTACAACCATAATATAGACGCTGTAACCAAAGTCAAGAATGTGGACTAAGGTAAGAGGTTTGGCGCAGACTAGAAATCCACCCAACATTTACAAGCTGTGACTCCAGATGGACATTTTTCACAACGATACTTGATCTCTATGTCTCCCAGTGTATGACAGATGGATTGACAATACTATATCAAAAGTCATGGTGTCCCTTGATGTCCCTTGTCTTTCCTGGCTGATGTCTGACATCTTTCTTGGGATGTAACTAATGATTTTCTTTTTTCCATTGTGTAATGTTTCTATGACAGAAATGTATTCAGTGTCAAAAATCAGATGCTAATGCATTTTACACTGCCCAAATGACCTTTTACATTATCCTCCATCCTGACCTCCTTTAGGTCTCTCACTTCTGGGATCACAGAAGAAATGTCCACTATAATGAGTGACTTTACTAAGGAATTTTATCAATGTTCTGCAAATGACTGCAAAAAATCTTTACAGGAAGTTAAGCAAATTAATTCTTCCCATTTAACCCTAAACAAACTTTAAACAAACCTTAAACAAACTTTATATTAGCTTGGTAAAATATAGATGTTCTATGGTCAATTCATATTTTTATAGGTGAAAATGAAAAAAATATGTCCTTGATCCAAAAATGTCTTCAGAGATGTTCCCAAAGAATAAAACAGCAGCCTATATTTAGAGTGGTCGACATTATCAGAGGCAGGTCAACCTTTTCTTGAAAAAAAATTAGTGTAGCAATCTCTAAATATAGTGAAATTGCTACACCCATTTTATAGTCACCTACACAAACTGCATTTGTACAATACCTGAGCTTCCTCTAACCATCAGGGTGTCAGGGTGACTGCTGTTACCGTATTAAGTACTGCCGAATAGTATAAGCAAACTAATATATCAAATAGAAATATGCTTTATACTATATTGTAAATATGATCAAAGGTCATTTGTATGAATAACCACATTGCATAAAGCCTAAAAATATGTATGGAAGATTTGTTGATAAAAGTCCCCACAAAAACTTACAAAATACAAATATGGCTATTCCAGATTACTTCTGTATTCACTATTTAGTGTTTTAATATGTACCGTATTATTTATAGATTTAGAATGGATCCCTGTGACTCTGCAGAGCTACAGGAGAAGAAAATGATTAATGACCACAGGTTGGACGGAGACAGATAAACCATTTTTCCATGATCGAGAATGGCCTTAGCTTGTTGGACCCATTTGATAGTGGCCACTGGCCATGATGGAATAAAGTTGTATCTCTCTATCATCTACATGGGAGTTTAGCAGGTACCCTTCTACAGTTACAACAGAACTCATATATTCAGATTACTCATAATCATGGGAAGATGGCATGGAAATGGTACATTTCACTAGACATTGGCATGTCACACACCATTCTTCATGTCTTGTTTCTCACAGCCTGTGGGTTTCCTTTTGAATTGTGTACTTCCAAGAATGTGTAAAGATTGAAACTTGATAAGATTTACAAAAGGTGATTGATAGGAACCATACATTGAGCTCTCCGCACCCCTAGGCAACAAAGCTACAAATAGCAAGGCGTCCAGTTACACATAATGCAGCTCACACCTTCTATTCACTACTCTGCTCCAAGGTACTTCTATAGGAATAGCCTCTCAAAGGCATATTGTGAGGACCATTATAAAGGCAAAGGCCCATTTGCTTATATACTGTAATCCAGGAGAGAGCAGCTCCATTTTATATGTAAAAGCAAATAGATGCAGTCACACATAACTTAGTCAGGACTAAGGACTTCTGTGAGGTAGGCCCCTTAAAGTTAGAAGAACAAACACAGAAGAGAAGACAGGTTATAGGTGCACTGCTGACATGATTCAGAATGTCACACAAACAATAGACCCTCAACGTTTCTGTTTACTTGTATTACATATCACACCTAGGTCATTCCAAACCAAATACAGCTGGAAACTGCAAACAAACATTCAAAGTGACAAAAATGAGAACATACCAACTATCTTAAAATTAATAAGATTTTTAAAAGGTCACACAGTGGTCCTTGGGTTGCTCATGGAGATTAGACGTACAGTATATCGGCCACACCTGCTAATTTGGGCAGGAGTGACTGGCCATTTAATGTGTACAGGGGCCTCCTGAATCTTCCCCCATGGCAGATGTAGGGGGAGATAATGATCAGGTATGTTGGATTTCAAATGTCGGGCTGCAGCTTCCTTCGTTTCATCCTGCTGAGAAAAAAATGCAAGCCGAGCATGCATGTGTATTAGTGGATCAGGAGTGACAGCTGTAGAATGAACAAGCATGAACAACAGGCTTTAGACATATTTGTAGGAAAAGATTCTGGGACTGGAAATCTCTACATTGCTGCATCCTGCTACATAACACCAAATGTCTGCTACTGAGACCTTGGAGAGGGGGTCCTAGCATTAGCTAATCCCATCCTCTTTCCCACTGGGTGTTAAGAACCTGTGTAGGATTCTCTTCTCTAGACCAAATTGCATTGTTGGCAAACAAGAGGAAAGGGAATTGGCCAAGGGCCATGGAAAGGATGTGAAGGGAGAAACAAACACCAGGCCTAACCATCTTGGGAAGTAAAATCTGGAACCATCATGGGATTTTTGCAGTACTCAACCCATCTGTTTGATTCAACAAGGACTGCTAAAAACAGCCTTATGAGGGACTCACATTTACAATTTAATAATATTACCCCACTGCTGCCATTCTATAACAGCAGATAGGGGAGGCATGGTTGTGATGGTCCTCAGCCATTCCTAATAAATGTATTCTATAAAGTGAACAGTCTGGATATAAAGTACATATCATAGAACTGTCACAAATATCCTAATGAAGCATTAAAAACAGAAAACTTTGCTGTATTTGTGATAACATAAAATAGCATCTTAGCCCTTAAAGGGGTTGTCTCATCTCACCATTACTAAGGTGAGATGAGGCACAGTCTCAACCACCTTCCAGCCGAGAAACAGCAAAGCACTCCAGCACTCCACTGTTTCAGTAGCTCTCATTACCATGCACGACAGCGTAGCACAGTAAGGCTCCATTCACACGTCTGCAAAATGGGTCCGCATCCGTTCCGCAATTTTGCGGAACGGATGCGGACCCATTCATTTCCAATGGGGACGGAAAAGATGAGGACAGCACACTATGTAATGCATCCATCATGAATGGATCCGGTTGTATTATGTCTTCTATAGCTATGACGAATCCGTCTTATACACCATTGAAAGTCAATGGGGGACGGATCTGTTTTCTTTTGTGGCAAATTGTTTTAGAGAAAATGTTTGGCTCTGCTTTGTCAGGTGGACAGCAAAACGCTGCAGGCAGCATTTTGGTGTCTGCCTCCAGAGCAGAATGGTGACTGAACCGAGGCAAACTGATGCATTCTGAGCGGATTCTATTCCATTCAGAATGCGTTAGGGCAAAACTGATCCATTTTGGACCGCTTTTGAGAGGCCTTAACGGATCTCACAAACGGAAAGCCAAAAGGTTGCTTAAGTCGTCACTGGTGCTCGATTCTCGCTGCCTCTGTTCAGGTCCTGCAACTGGTATGGAGTATGATTCTGTACTAAAAAAGATGGATTGGTATTGCCCAAAGAGTAGATGAGGAGGAGGAAGAGGAAGTACCTTGATAGCCCCCCAGACCACCCTAGCGCCGGTGCCGCCGCCTTAAAACATGAGGTGGACGCCATTTTGTTTGTCTGTCCTGCTTGTACCCAGTGCTCCTGATGAGCTTTAGGCGAAATGCGTCAAGCAGAAGATAGTACAGTACAGGAATGTTAGCATGGACAATATGAAATTATACACTAGATATGGTCTGAATAGAAAAAAAAGGAAGGGGGGAGAAGAGACAATCACACCCTCTGTGGCAGCCCTCCATAGGGCTGTGGTGATGTGATTGTGCCCCTATCTTTATTGTAGATTTGCCTGACAATTATCAACATTGGCGGAATCTATCAGCTGTTCTCTGATTTATTTATGCTATAATGCTACAGAGAAAGCAGCAGACTACTATGGGGATCTTATGACACAGCATTGTTAATTACATATGCTGTATAATTGGGGTCCATGTAAATCAATGGACCTCTGGCTGTGGCGCCTATAATATATACGCCGCTACAGAACGGTGACCGCTGGTTTCTCACCGTGCATCCAAGCTAGATGGTGCGATGAGGACCAGCGTTTCAGGCACAATTCATCCACTAATGAAGGCCCATATACACATATTAAATGACCTTTTTTGATTTTTATTTGATGATATAAAGGTCCTTCCTCTTTTAATGAATATCTAATAAAATTTTGGAGTTTTACTTTTTGTTCAACTTTCTCAGTACTGTTAGCGCACAAGTGTGAAAGTAGCCCAAGTGGTCACTGGTGCTCGATTCTCGCTGCCTCTGTTCCAGTCCCGAAACTGGTATGGAATATGATTCTGTACTAACAAAGATGGATTGGTATTGCCCAATGGAGTAGATGAGGAGGAGGAAGTACCTTGATAGCCCCCGCCCCTGTGAATTTCATGTTTCTCTGCCCAACCTTTGCCCTTTTCTACCTTCTCTCTTTGGAAAGGGCGTCCCTTTATTATGACTCCCCTTATTGGGCACCTGATGAGTACCTGTATCCGAGAAATCAGTGTCAGGTGACAAAACCTTTAATAGAGAGAGGGAGCCCCACTTTTCTTCTCAAAATGATATGCTTTATTCTCCCTAAACGCATTTTAATCCTTAACAAACTGTCTATGTTTATGTTTCTTCAAGAGATTTTGAAATTTTTCTACCGATGTTTGTAGAGAAGATTCACATTTGTTAAATTCTGAGTCTGTTTTAAATTTCAAAGCAGTCTCTATTAGTTCACACAACTTCTCAGATGTCTTCTCAAAGAGGTTTTTTTCCTCCTCCAATAGAATTATAATTAAGTTCAGTGAACTGCGTGTTAATTCCTCTTCCCACTGTTTTAATAAAAGTGGGAAACAAATACGTGCAGCAGGAACTATAGGGATACGCAAACCCTTGGGTACGAACTTGTGTTCCAGATACAGTAGCTCTCCAAGGACTTGATCTCCCACCAATATTTTATATTTTTCTTATAACCAGTATAAAGATCAGGCCATTAGGTTATACCAGCATGGTCCATATCACTATATACAAGAAGATGTCTAACTTATACCAGCTGTACATATATAATTATATACAGAAGATACTCAGATTATACCAGCATGGTCCCTATCACTATATACAAGAAGATGGATAGCTTATACCAGCTGTATATATATATATATATATATATATATATATATATATATCATTATACATTATATATATATATATATATATATATATATATATATATATATATCATTATATATACATCATTATATACAGGAGATGCCCAGGTTATACCAGCATGGTCCATATCACTATATTCAAGAATATGTATAATTTATACCAGCTATACATATATAATTATATACAGGATATGCCCAGATTTTAACAGCATGCTCCATATTACTATTAGGCTGAACTGGTGTTCGGTTTCAGCATTGCCATGCTCGTGTTTAGCTGAGTATTCGGCCGAACACTGCATGTGCTCGTGTGCCAGTGAGCACAATATAAGTCAATCGGAGAACCCCAGGCACCCTCTGCTCGGAAGAGGAGAGGGTGTCTGGCTCCCAAAAAAACAGCCAGTTTTTTCGGATCTAAGTTTTCACGTTCCCATAGTGATGGGGATGCTTGAAGTAAAAATATACCATCGCATCAGAGTTTTCTCCAATCCGACGGTATATTCTATCACTGAGGCGTTCCCATGGTGATGGGGACGCTTGAAGTTAGAATATACCAACAGGCGCGTACATACCGGCCCCCTGCTGCCGGCGGCACCACCTCTGACAGGGCACTGTGATCAGCACAATTAACCCCTCAGGTGCCACACCTGAGGGGTTAATTGCGCAGATCATAGCGCCCTGTCAGAGGTCTGGTGCCACCGGGCAGCAGTGCGCCCCTCCCCAGTATTACAATCATTGGTGGCCAGTGTGCCCTAAGACCCCCTGCCCCCACCCAGTATTAAAATCATTGGTGGCAATTCCAATCTGAGTCTAAGTGTAATCGCCAGGCTTCGATCGGTTACCATGGCAGCCAGGATGCTACTGAAGGTCTGACTGCCATGGTCAGTTAGGCCTCTTTCACACTTGCGTTGTCCGGATCCGTCGTGTACTCCATTTGCCGGAAGTGCCCGCCGGATCCGTAACAACGCAAGTGACCTGAAAGCATTTGAAGACAGATCAGTCTTCAGTATGCTTTCAGCGTTACTATGGCAGCCAGGACGCTATTAAAGTCCTGGTTGCCATAGTAGTAGTGGGGAGCGGGGGAGCAGTATACTTACCGTCAGTGCGGCTCCCGGGGCGCTCCAGAATGACGTCAGAGCGCCCCATGCGCATGGATCACGTGATCCATGCGTGTTGGGGGCCCTGACGTCACCCTGGAGCGCCCCGGAAGCCGCATAGACTGTAAGTATACTGCTCCCCCGCTCCCCACTACACTTTGCCGGGGGAAACCATTGAGAAAAAGCTAAACGTCGGATCCGGCGATGCGCCGAAACGACGTTTAGCTTAAGGCCGGATCCGGATTAATGCCTTTCAATGGGCATAAATTCCGGATCCGGCCTTGCGGCAAGTGTTCAGGATTTTTGGCCGGAGCAAAAAGCGCAGCATGCTGCGGTATTTTCTCCGGCCAAACAACGTTCCGGTCCTGAACTGAAGACATCCTGATGCATCCTGAACGGATTTCTCTCCATTCAGAATGCATTGGGATAATCCTGATCAGGATTTTTCCGGCATAGAGACCCGACGACGGACTCTATGCCGGAAAACAAAAACGCTATTGTGAAAGAGCCCTTAGTCACTCAGCAGCATTATACTCACCTGCACTTTAGCCAGGCTCTACCTTATTCTGAAAACTCACAGGTCTATTCGGCGCATTGCTGAAGGCAGGTGGTGCCTGGGGTTCTCCCATTGACTTACATTGTGCTCGGGTGCTTGGTAGAATACACGAGCTTCGCGATGTGTTCGGCCAGAGCACCCGAGCACACGAGCACTTTGATGCTCACTCATCACTAATCACTATATACAAGAATATATATAACTTATACCAGCTGTACATATATAACTATATTATGTTTTGTGTTATTTAACAATCATCAGCCTTAGGCTGGGTTCACACGAGCGTGTCCGGATTAGGTCCGGATGCGTTGCAGATGCGTTCAGTGAAAACTGTGCGTTTTCACAGGCAAAGCCATTCAGTTTTGCTTGTGATTGCCTTCAGTTGTTCAGTTTTTTCCGCGCGGGTGCAATACGTTTTGATGCGTTTTTCACGCGCGTGAAAAAAAACTGAAGGTTTACAAACATCTCCTAGCAACCATCAGTGAAAAACGCAACGCACCCACACTTGCTTGCGGATGCAATGCGTTTTTCACACAGCCCCATTCACTTCTATTGGGCTGCGGATGCGTTTATAACGCATAAGATAGAGCATGCTGCGATTTACAATCGTTGCAGAAGTGATGCGTGAAAAAAAACGCTCATGTACACAGCCCCATAGAAATGAATGGGTCAGGATTCAATGCCGGTGCAATGCGTTCACATCACGCATTGCACCCGCACGGAAATCACGCTCGTGTGAATGCAGCCTTATGGTTGCCATCAACAGGCGATAAATGAAGCTACCCCTAGCTGGCATTCTTACATTTATACAGTCGCAGAATTTTTAATGGCCGTTTGAAGACAACCATAATGCTGATGTGGCCCTCGGCAAAAATGAGTTTGACACTCCTGCTCTAATGTGTATAGTGTCCTTTAAAATCTACTTCAAGATAAGGATGACTTCCTTCTTTTTGCTACCATTGTTATAGAAGAGCTTAGTCTCTTCCATAAGTTTACATTACCTTTGTCATCTCTATTGTCATTGTCAGGAAGCAGCAATAATAACTGTAGCTCTCATAATGGATCTTGTTTAGGTAATGCAATATCTGGGGCAATTCCAGGCAGCGCAATAAATTTATCTGGACATTAGTGGAAGTGAAAGTTTGCTTATTTGTGTAATTTCTGATCAAAGGCATTGAGGTCACTGATGAAAGCTTGAGGTGTCAAAGATAAAGGAGTGTTGTCTTTAAGGGCATCCGTGAAAGGCAGACCAGACAAGAGCACGGCCTGCTCAGCAGACATAGATAGACCTGAAGAAAGATTAATGATCTTCATCTTGATCTTCCTTACAAAAGCAGACGGCATGGCACTGTCCTGGGAGCCTGTCATATGTCACTTCTTACATGGTCTAGGAGTTCTGTGACACCTGAGACCACTAGACCTCCAGAGCATGATGAACCATTTTCTACAGGCCTTTCATATAGCCAGCATTTGCTTAAGATGAAAAGACACAAAATACTCCTCTGGTCCATGTAACACATATTATTATTATTGTTGTTATTATTATTATTATTATTATTATTATTTATTATTATTAAAGCGCCATTCATTCCATAGTGCTGTACATATGAAAAGGTGTATACATACATAATACAGACAGTTGCACAAAGCAATTATCTTTATTCTGTAATGTCCTCACTGAAGTAATATTAACCTATGAAGCTCCCTCACCTAGGAGAGAGAAAAATGTATCATGGGCAGTCATGGCACAGGGCGTCTCTGAAGAAGTCATTTTCCAGTTCCAGTGATTGTGTAGGTAAACATTTTCCTTGGCACAACGGTCTGTTTTTCTGCTTCTCGGTAACACAGTGCCAGTGAGCAGCGTGTGAGTGCTTTCTTGGCACAAATGAAAGATTTATAGAGAATTTACACTTCTCTGGGGACTCTATGAACTCTATAAAGCAAAACTTCCACAATCATGAGAAATCTGCTTATCTAGGTTCCAATTAAGCATTTACCTTACTTCATCAGTTTCCATTACTAAACTAAACTAAATTATCTCCTAACTGTGAATGTTAAATAACATCATTATATAAGTGTGTGAGCCTAATGAGTGCCTATTGCCATCTCACCACTAGATGGCACTGTACAACTAGCTATTTCTCCATACTTCCCTTTGGGATTTGTGCCATGATCGCTCTGAGATGTAATAGTTTATCCTAATGTAAATAAATGGCAGAGATAATGAAACATTTTGAAGGCGCACACACATGAATGGTCATTCATCAGGATTTCTTTTTACAATGCCATACTAAAATGTTCCCAGTTATTTTTTGCTGCTAATTGATTGTGTGATATGGACAAATTGCTAGCATAAATTAATATTGCCTCCATGGGAATGAAAGAAAGTGGATCCTTGTATACAGGATAAAGGCGAGTGGTGAGCTTTATGCTATTAAGGGGGGTGCGTGGTTAGGACAAATATATAACTCAATCATATATTAATTAAAGCTACAGGAGCTGATAACTGAAATATTGTTACTAGCAGAGAAATAATGGATGGTCAGTGACACAACTCCTGTTCAAAGACCACCCTCACCCCGTGTGCTTGTGGTATTAAAGGAAAAAGGGGGTGTAATTCATACACTTTCTGTGACAAATGGCTTACTTCATTGGAAAGGGATGTAGTAACAAGTGTGAAAAACCTGAGCCATATCAAATTCTGCTCATTGCTCTTAAAGTGGAATTCTTGGCCTGGCCATTGCATTAGTGTTAGTGTATTGTATAGGCAGTTAAACCCACCCCAGACCATAAGAAAGCTTTTACAATCCCAATTTACAGTATCTCTCAGTTTATTCTTTATTGTGTTTAGAGCATACAATATGTAGACCCTCTAATCTTCTGTAGGAACCCATCAAGTGCTGGGTTACCAAATATGTTGTAAATCTTTTTGGATACTTTTTAAATATATTAAGTATAGGATTCCCTTCTAAAAAAAAAAAAAAAAGTTTAATCATCTTTATTTAATCTTTATTTATTAATATAAGCAGGTAAATCAGTTTTAATAAAATAATATATATATATATATATATATATATATATATATATATTAGTTGGATAGATAGATAAATAGATATTTTAGACCTTGGCATAAACTAATTAAATTGGTATTATCAGGAGACTTTCACCCAATGGTCAGTGTCTTAAAGAACAAATATACTTTAGCCATAGCGTCATACATAATATTCTTTCTCGGTTGCCGGATTGAAGGGATGAATCGCTGACATTTAGACACCAGGCTTTAAGTACATCACTTGGGGACATTAATCTCTTTTCAGTCTATGTACTCATAGACTTCATTGTTAGAGGTTAATACTTATGCCCTGGCAGTCAGTGACCGCTAGCACAGTCGCTATGTCGTCTTTTTCTTATTTTAATGGATTGGTGTGTGAATGTGTGTTTAGATTGTGATCATTGTATATTAACAGGATACATGTAAGAGAAAGGAAATGACTAAATCCATTTTAAAAGGGATTTTCCTCTGGCTGATATCACACTCTCATTGTAACAAAGAGTTAATGGTTTCATTTTCTCTTGCAGTTAAATGAGGACTTCACCTGGATCCCTCTCCGAATTTAGGTTTCCGGAAAATGCAGTCTTGTAACGTCAGCCGGAACAATGACAGTAGGTACAATGCAGGCTAGCAGTGAAGAGGTTACGCTGGTGATGTGTCCCTGAAACAAGCTTCAATTACAGATCCTGTGCTCATTGCAAGCACTCGAAAATCTGTGCAGGGTATTGCGTGACTTCCCTATGATTCATTATTACCAGGCGGCTCATAAAAGTGGCTACTGTTTCCAAATCCCATTAGACACATTTAAATCACACTTACCAAGCCTCATTAAATGAATGCAACTAGGTTACAGTTATTGACACCCTATTGCTAAGATAGCTCCTTATTGTTAGTTACTCTCATTTAAAGATGTATCTAGTTACTGCTAACAGTCCTAATTAAGGAGTTATAATTGGGTACAGATGCTTGAGCTGACATTACTGGCATGAATGCTGGATCCAACTAAACTACTGGAACTAGTCGTTCTTTATACAGGAACAGATTCCTTTCATGAGTTAACCAAGGAAAAGCAGCGTGAACCAACAGTAATAAGCAAGTGTTAAGAGATTTGCTGCAAGATTTGTCAAACCCTGGGTTAAAAGGGGTTTTCCATAAACCACAGGATAGGTGATGCTCTGACCACTAGGGCCTGCATCGTTTACAAGAACAAGGGTCTGAGAGTTCCCAGTGGTGCATGTACACCACCACTCCACTCACACAAGGGACTAAGGGACCCATGTTCTTGAGATGGCTTGGGGTCTCTGTGGTCAGATCACCCCCTCGGGGTTCATCCATTTATCACTTAATGTATCTACTGTAAACTATTTAGAAGGATGTTTCAATATGAACATACAGTATGTGATGTATAGGTCATCAATATTAAAAGCCCGGAGAACCCCTTTAATTTATAAAAGGGCATGCTGTGAATCACAATGACTTTTTCAACGACAACATATGTGGCAAAAAGGGAGAGGCGCTCATAAGGTAGTAAGTTTTACTCGGTTGGTTAAAAGATAAAAATTGTTATGCTCACCTTTTAGTGTAATGCAACCACAGGCACAACACTAGTGAAGGTGTGTCTTGGAAGGTGGTCGGTTCTGCCGGTATCGTTCAGTCCTCATTTGGTAAGTTGCTGGTCCTCTGGAGGAGTGATATAATGGAAGACAGGGAAATGTGGATAAATGGAGTCCACAGATTTCGGTACCTCCTGGCACAAACACACAACCTCAGTAGGTTGGAGACAAATTTATTTATTTAAATATAGGCTGGCAACGGGTATCAAAATCTGTGGACTCCATTTATCCACATTTTCCTGTCTTCTTTTTAAACTGCAAGCAGTGGTAGAATCAGGGATTAATTCAATGCAAATTTGCTATTACTATATACTGTATGGTTGGATCTTGGAATGGTTTGTGACTTTTGTCCCCCTGATTGTGGTAATTGTGTAACCTTACCATGATTCATGGTGTTTGACTATGTTGTTGTACAGCCTTAACTTTAGGGATAGTACTAACTAACTACAAACTGCAATGAATCTCTGCCTACTATAGCCACAGGATCCTTTAATGATCAGAAATTAGCAGGGCCTGAGGAGGCTCATGGGCATAAAAAGTGTGAGGGTACCTGCAACTCCTTTTGACCAACTTTTTCTGCCACATATAGTATAGATTACTCAGGGGCATAGCTATAGTGGAAGCAGGGGAAGCGGCTGCTATAAGCCCCAGAAGGGGCCCGCCCACAAGGATATTTTATTGTCTGGGCACCCTAACAGTATTATATAGTCACAGTATATACAGTGACATGACTTACAGTATATACATGTAGGACATGGGTAGAGCAGCTACCTAGTCTGGCTTGAGAAAGTAATCTTTACCAGCTGCAAGAGTGAGGGTTTGCATGGGAGAAGGGGCCAGTTCTTAAGTTTTGCTGTGGGTCCCAGTCAGTTCTAGATATGCCACTGAGATGACTACACATAAACAAATCCCTCTCCACTGAAGTCTAAGGCTACTTTCACACTAGAGTTTTTTGCGGATCCGTCACGGATCTGCAAAAACGCTTACGTTATAATAATACAACCGCATGCATCCGTCGTGAATGGATCGGTTGTATTATGTCTTCTATAGCCGTGACGGATCCGTCATGAACACCATTGAAAGTCAATGGGGGACGGATCTGTTTTCTGTTGTTTGGCTCCGATTCGTCAGGTGGACAGCAAAATGCAGCAGGCAGCGTTTTAGTGTCCGACTCCAGAGCGGAATGGTGACTGAACGGAGGCAAACTGATGCATTCTGAGCGGATCCTTTTCCATTCAGAATGGATTAGGCAGAACTGATGCGTTTTGGACATCTTCTGAGAGCCCATGACGGATCTCAGAAACGGAAAGCCAAAACGCTAGTGTGAAAGTAGACTAAGGCTGTATTATGGGCCAGAGCCACCCATAGATTTCATTTAGGACAGATATGTACATGTGCTTGGCTTCTTCCTTTTTAGTGATGAGCGGAAGGTGCCATATTTGAATTTGCGATATATCGTGAATATTCAAATGAATATTCGTAATATATTCGCCGAAATCGAATATTCGACATTATTAAAATAATCGCGATAATATGCGAATATTTTATTCGCATTACGCGAATTGAACTTCTTCTATAAAGGCATATCTCCTACTGGCTTGCAAACATGAACGAATACTGTAAGTTGGATGGGCATTGTGAAAAAAAATTACCATTATTTTTTTCAACAATCAGAATACTTCTGTTCAACTTCATATTCTGTTCATTGGGGAAAAACATTTTTTTTTTCGCATTGCGCATCCAACTTGGAGTTGGAAAATAGGCAACTTTCCTATTGTAATAAATCCTTTTCTTGACTGGAAAGAAATCATAGCCTGAGAGGTTGCGGTTCCTCATTGTATATACTACCCATATGAAAAGTGACTAGAAAGCTCACATGCCAAAAATGCTGAAGCGGTTTAAACAACCAGAGGTTGCCTTTCACTTGCATGTACAGTAGATGAATATCAGCACATAGAAGAAGATGTAAAAAGAAAGCATATATATTGTTTTATCTATATGTACACATGATACTGCTAAGGGCGGGTTCACATCACCGTTATGGATTCCGTCATTGTTTTCCATTATAACATGGTTATAACGGAAAATAATGGAATCTATAAGACGGAAGTCTTATCTGAAGCCTTTAAGAGGCATTCCGTTTTGATCCGTTATATTAGAAGTCTATGGGAATCATAATAGATCCATCTGGTTCCCGATATGCAAGACGGAAAACAAAGTCCTGTCGACAGTCCTGCCTCTTAAACGCTTCCGTTTTGCATTCTGTCATAATACAAGTCTATGGGCAGCATAACGGATCTGACGTGTTTCCGTTATGCAGGACTGGACTTTGACTTCCATGTTATAACGGAAAACAATGACGGAATCTAAAACGGTGATGTGAACAAGCCCTTAAGAAAGACTGCATACTAGTGCTACACAATACGCACCTAATAGTGTCATACAGTTACGAGTGCTGTACAATAACCAATTCATCCGGTGTCACTATATAGTAATAAATATTACAGCTGGAACCATCATGACAATGTTGCTGTGTACAGTTGGCAAGAGTTGAAAGAGGACCCTTAAATATGGAGGTCATGGGGCAACTACCTGCAAATAATATTCCCCAAATTGGGGCAGAATTGTAGTAAACGAAACTGGGCACAGACAATATTTGCACATATACATCGATCTATAGAGTACATACACATGTAAGCAGACATGCCAAGTTACCATATTACAGTTTAATTTAGTATATTTCTACAGTGACTGAAACAGATTAATATAAGGAGAAAATACTATTAACTCTTTGATGATGATGATGAAACACTGGTATAATTGGTAGTAGGAAATAATCCTGGAGTTACGGGATTTCAGATATAACGTATCACTCACTAATCGCTATTAAACAAATCTTATGATTGTTAATGTGGATTAGAAGTGTGACTGGTGCAGAGTCATGTTACCGCAGCGAGCTTCTCCTGCCCACAGCTAGGATGCCGGTATGGTTTTGTCAGTTCACACAGAAAGTTACTCACTGTATACTGTATGACTGCCGCCATTACACCATAATAATACTGCTCATGATTGATATAGAGAATGGTAGCTTCTATCCAAGAATAACATTGGCAGCAGGAAGCAAATGTATCAACGGTATAGGCTTGGATGTCTTCCTGCTTCTGGCTGGAACCATTCAAGTATTTCTTAAGTCACTAACAGACATGGATTATTAACCCTTCAATATACAGTGATTCATATGTGTATATATATATATATATATATATATATATATAAATTAATTTCACGGCACATCCAAAATTTGTGTAAATTTATTTACCAGAAAATCGCGACGTTTCGGTACGCCCAATGGTACCTTTCTCAAGCAAAGGTACCATTGGGCGTACCAAAACGTCGCGATTTTTTGGTAAATAAATTTACACTAATTTTTGGATGTGCCGTGGAAATAATATATTTTTTTTTTTATACATATGGTTGTGGAGGACGGTTCCTGAGTCCACTGGCACTCCGTATACTAAGACACGTTGTGTCAGCTGTGCGACCCATTCAAACTCATATATATATATATATATATATATATATACACATTATTTTACATTGTTACATAATCAATTAATTTATAGAATTGTACACAAGGCATGCATATGTAGTGTCTGCCTGTAATTTTCAGTAAGGTGCACAGTGCAAACAGACGCCTACAGTACACATGTAACAACAAGACGTTAGTTGCATTATCTTCATTTAATGGGAATATTTAAGAGCACCTGTCAGCATAATTAACCCCTTCAAACCAGAAATATTGTCTGGTAGGGTTGATCATGCTGAATAATTTGATATCTGTAGGATCAACTGCTGCAGCAATATATTAGTTTTTATATTTATGCAAATAACCTAGTTGGAGCACCAAGGGGCTGGCAGTATTGCTTGTAGCACTGCTATTGCTATGTCCCTCGAAGCTCTATTCAATCTTCCCTCCACTTTGATGAGCAGACATAGAGAATACTTACCTTGCGATCCTCTAAGTTTATCTTGGTCTCACCAGACCACAGGGCATGGTTCTAGTAATCCATGTCCTTAGTCTTCTTCTCTTCAGCAAACTGTTTTCGGGCTTTCTTGTGCATTATTTTTAGAAGAGGCTTCCTTCTGGCCATGCAGACCAATTTGATGCAGTGTGCGGTGTATGGTCTGAGCACTGGCAGGCTGACCGCCCACCCCTTTACCCTCTGCAGCAATGCAGTTCTGTATTTTTCCTGTAGAGAATGGGTTGGAAAACGCATAAAAAAATGACAAAAGCTTTAACCTGCAGCTACTACCAATTGCAAAAAAACACTAGGCTAAAAAATGCTTTTCGTCCTGCAGTTGTTAATCTCAATAGACTTTCAGCATTTCCACTAAAAACTGCAGGTGGAAAAATTCACTGTTAAACTGCAAAAGTGCAAATGGGCCCCCTGCACAGCCATACAAGCTGCGCATGTTTGCAAGTGGATAGACTTAAATGGGTTGTCCAGGCTACAGAAATTAATGATTAATTGGTCATCAATATCATATTGGTGGGGTTCTACACCCCCACTGATCAGCTATTTTGGGTACTGGAAACTACACGATGTACAGAGCTGGAATCAGACAGCTCCATAAACAGTGTAAGGGCAGTTACACTGCAGTTAGGTCATCAATATCTGTAGCCTGGAAAACCATTTTATAGACAAAGACACTTTCTTTTTAGTTAAAGCTCAGAAACATGTGCTATATTAGATGTACAAAGCATTTTCTGTAAACTGGCAGATGCCCACAATGATAGAGTAGTGCTACTGTCAATGTCAATGCACATGTCTGTGTGATCCTGGTCATCATCATCTCTTAATCAATAACTATTGTTGTGCTTATCAGATAACTCACAGTAGACTTAATGTATTTTAAAGTGACGACTTTACCCAAGCAAAGGTGAGACGTGAGACAGGAAAGGGAGTCAATGGGAAAATTGGGTGTTCTGCACTCAGGCGTGTCCATGTTCACTTTCTGCCTATCCCTCGGGAGATCCAGTTTCAGGGCAACATTTTTCATAGCAGATGTAACACTGTGACACCATGAGCTCCGAGAGATCACAACACTGGCCTGAGGGTTACAGATGGAGATGAATGAAATATTTATGTTGGAAATCTGCTTGTGTGTGCAGGGAGAGAAATCTGGATTTTGGGATTCACTTTACTGATTTTGTCAGGTTCTCCTGTTTGTTCTTTTATTAAATAGGAAACATAAAAAAGATGGTTGACATGCATTAGCTCTTCAATGTTATGTCTTCCAACATAAAGAAGACACTTGTAGAACTCGATCATGTTCCTGGAAACCTCGACATTATCCTCTAGATGGGAGGCTGTAGAATTAAAAACCAGACAAGAACACTTTCCAGGGCTGCAGTATTTCATGGGGTCGTTGTTCTTTTCTCCAATTTCAGTCGCAGAAAAAGGTGGGGGCCTGTG
The DNA here is from genome assembly GCA_033119425.1 of Bufotes viridis. NCBI lineage: Eukaryota > Metazoa > Chordata > Amphibia > Anura > Bufonidae > Bufotes > Bufotes viridis. The sequence continues at coordinate 94,353,451 of CM065597.1, read as the reverse complement.
TGTTCGCCATGAGCCGCAAGGCCCAATATGGCCACATAGGTTGCTTAATGGAAGAGCCTTCTCTCTGAGAGTAAATGGAGATTTTGCATTGCTCTCCTGTCTGTGACCCTTCTGTGTTGCTTCCTGTTCTCTCTCACTTTCTACATTCCAGTTCCCTCTGTGAGCCACAGTGAGCTGACCAAGAGTGCAGTGGAAATGTTGTATGTCTGTATGCAGCTCATTCCTAGGTCTTTCATGGGATTTGGGGAAACCTTTGATTCCAACCTTCTGGGCGTTCCTTTCTCTGACTAAGAGAGGTGAGAACCCCATAAGGAAATGGGGAACGAGAGGAGGCAGCAGATGATGCTTTCCAGATAGCAGCCGGATGAGAGGTATTATACAGGGAGTTGGCATCTCTGTGTCTGTTCTCAAGCAGCTCGTTCCCTCACAGCCTCGTCCAGGGTGACCTCATCTCTTAGCCGTCTCTCTCTAGGAAGAGGCCTGGCTGAGTCACAGCGCAGTTAAAGTTTATGAGCGCCTAACGTGTTACACTATGAAACAGGCATGTTAAATGTGTTAATAAAACAAAGCCTGTAAACTTGGCCTCTTTGCAAGTACTCAGCCTGGAACCGAATCTACCCCCATGTGAAGCATTTGTCCTGATGAGATGAACACATGTATCACATGAAGAACAGACGTGTGTCTCCCTGAGTGTCCCATGTGCCTCTTATCCTGTGCCCTGGAAGTGATAAGTCTAGGATTATACAATAATACAACAAACAGCTGCCACATCTCTCTTAATTACAGGAACACTTGAGCTAGATCTCACTTGTCCGCAGTAATGAGATGGAGCTCCATATGCAATAACACCCAGTAAACAAGGTATCAACCTTAAACGGTTTGTTACAAGATTAACTGAAAAGTCGCCGGTTCTATATTTAGCAGGTTTTGCTTCCATTACAGAGCTGTAAACGACTATATACCTCCTTTATTTTCACTGTCTTTGCCCTGTCCTTACATCTAAAACCCCCACCTTCTGTGTTCAGTTAGGAAAGTGAAGGATCCAATTTTAATCCTTTCCACTAAGTTAAAGTGAACCTCTCATTTGGGAAACTGCATTAACAGCAGTTATCTAATATTGCTATAAATGCAAGAGGTACAATGTTTATGGCAGTCTGCAGTCTGCCAACAGCCATATATTGTGTGCTACCTACTAATACAATCTAATAATGAACATAACATAAGGCGTGAGGGACACATTCGGTGCAGAATAATGGGTGCCAATCTCAAGGTGTTATGAGGGAGAACTTCAGCAGATCAGCCACATCAGCACTTTCTCTAGGTTATGTAGTTTCACTTTTTCAATACTCTGCCTGCTTTCCCATACAGGATGCTTTGACATGACATGTTCTCTTTTAGGGATATTGGGATCGGTACCTACAGCTCACTTATACAGCCACATTCTGGTCTGTGTTCTTGTCCATAGGCAATGAACTAGTAAAAACGTCAACTTTCTTTTTCCTTCTGTGAGTATCCATTCCTGTTTTGGACTCCCCTCTAAGGAACACAGATGGGAAAAGGAACTATTAATACAGTTGTGGGGTCTCTCTTTAAAGCGTGCAAGCCTGAAGTCCCCGTTCTGTTTCACTGTAAATGTAGTGTAAAGGCTTTGGGCACCATTGCCAGTGAGTGAGCTGCTTGCCTTGGCACACAGAGGGGAGTTCATATGCCCTAACAGGACAACATCATTGATCAACTGATTGGGTTCCCTGGTGAGTGCCATTTCCTCTTCATCATTTATCATGAACAGCTTTATACCTTTGTTAGTGGACATTAGAGATGAGCGAAGTTCATGCTTGGCCAAATTTTACAAAAAAATTTGCTTCATGAAGAATTGCTTCATCATGAAGCGCATTTCTTTATAAGCAGTGGGTGCAATGACAGGGAATGGCGTTTGCGCTGCTCACCGTCATTGTACCCCTCCGATGTTGCGTTCATTGCTAATCACGGAATCTGACATTTATATTAAGGTCTATAATAAAAAATGAATAAAATAAAACTCACCTCATCCATTTGATTGCAAAAAGCCCACTGCCACCATTTTGTTTGAAGATTTAGCGCAAAATCTTGCACAGCGTGTGATGATGTCATCACGTCGGCCGCTGTAGTGACGTCATATGTCACTGCACACGAGACTTTGTGTTGAATATTCAATCAAGATGGAGATGGAACGGATCAGGTGAGTATGGTTTTTTCTTTCACCCCATTTCAGGTAAAATAAATTAGTTACCATGGAGCACAAGGAAATTTGGCTTTGCAGTGAAATTTTCCCTGAAATTCAGATCGAAGTCTGCTTCGGACACTTGGATTCGCTCAACACTAAGTAGATATGTCTTGCACAGGTGAATGAGGTTGAGCTGCAGGAGGAGGCTTAGCCACTAACAAAAGCATGGAACTGTACCTGATAAATGATGAAAGGGACGTGGCATGAGCTACAGGCCCTTCAATCGGCTGATCGGTGGAAGTGCTGGTAATCAGATTCCCACTGATCTGATATTAATGGCTTATCCTAAGGATAGAACAACTATAGCAAAACCCCAGAAGACTCCCTTAAGCATGTGAAGAGACACATCGATTTCAGACCACCTCAGGCTCTCATTTGCTACATGCTGTGACCATAAAGCTACCTTAATGGAGCAGATATAGTAGAACAGCCAAATAGCCACCACTAAAAATAAATGATAAGAAAGCAGCATCCATAGAAAGTGACCCATATATAATACCTCACAACTGTACAACTGCTTAAATGGACAGACATAAATGTAATATCGCTCTGCAAGGAATACAGAGGCAGACAGTAAATTTTGCCCTGGTCACTTACTGCCATACCAAGGCTCATAGAAAATCCCAGAAAAGAGGTTGATTCATTCACTGTACTGTAAAGCTGGATAAAAATGTACATGGTTGTGCTTGTGTTATTTGTAGAATTGACACATGGGAGGATAGACGGAGGATTTATAGGAGTGTTTGAGAATATAATAGGACACTATATCAGAGAAAGGAAACTCCATCAAAATCAATATTTTCTTTTACATCTGGACAAAACACGTCTACCTTAGTCCAAAGATAAATGTTAACGGTGATAGAAAGGCTCAAGAATCATCTAAAGCAGGGGTGCACAACCTTTTTTGGTCTGGGGGCCGCATTGTCACATCGCACTATTTCAAGGGGCTGCAAAAAAAAAAGTTAGGGTCCATTCATACGTCCGTGAATGTGTCCGCACCCGTTCTGCAATTCTGCGGAACGGGTGTGGACCCATTTATTTTCTATGGGGCAGGAATGGATGCAGACAGCACACAGTGTGCTGTCCGCATCTGCATTTCTGGAGCGCGCCCCGAACTTCTGGTCCGCGGCTCTGGAAAAATATAGAACATGTCCTATTCTTGTCCGCAATTGCCGACAAGAATAGGCAGTTCTATGGTAGTGCCGGCTGGGTGTATTATGGATCCGCAATTTGCGGATCCGCAATACACTACTGACATGTGAATGGACCCTTAATCAGCGCTGTTTGCATCAGCCGATTACAGAGGCTAATGCAAAGTGACTGGGGAGGAATGATCGCTACCACAGGCATTCTTCCCTCATTCACTTCTATCGATTATCGGTAGCACATTCCTGATTACACGGGGCGATGTGCTGACGACAATTGTACATCTTTCATCCTAAAAAAAAAAAAAATGCCAACAAATCAGCCAACAAACGAGTGACTCCTTGTTTATCGGCTGATCAGCGGCTGATTATACCAGCCAGATATCAGGAATGAGCGTCCCTATGAACACTTGTTCACAGTAATTGTCCTAAATATTGTGCCATGTAGCAGGGGCTTAGAGATTTCCTGGTAAAAAATGATTTTTAACATGTTCCTGCAGCATGGGCCTGAAACAGAAGATTCATACTTTCCTGCTCCCCGCCGCTCCCGCTGTCTCCATCTTCTGGTTCCGGCGCTGTTTACATCCGGTTGGATATGGGCTTAGTCACTTGTACCTCTCTAGCCAATGACTGACTTAAGTGGTGATGTGGCCACCAGCAGCGTGTCACCGCTAAAGTCAGTCATTTGCTGGAGAGGTGCTCCGAGACCAGAAGATGGAGAAAGCGAGAACAGCACGGAGCAGGAAAGTAGGAATCTTCTGTGTCAGGGACTATGCTGCAGGAACTTGTTAAAAATCATTTTAACACGAAAACTCCTTTAAGTGGCGACGTTTATTCCTGCCTCCTATTCACTAATAAGCTATTTACTTCACTGCAGAGGATGGCGCTCACTGGTTATTACCGCCGCCTGCACCCCAGATATACTGTAGATGCCCTGCAATAACCAGTAAGCACTTTCCCTGAGGGCTCACGCACACGGCCATTGTTTTAGTCCGCATCTGAGCCGCATTTTTTTTATGTGGCCTGTATATGGACCCGTTCACTTCAACGGGGCCGCAAACGATGCGGACAGCACTCCGTGTGCTGTCCGCATCCGTTACTCCTTTCTGCAAAATGCAGAACACACGTGGCTGGTGTCCTGCAGACCAAAGAAAAAGAAACGGTCGTGTGTATGAGGCCTTACTAGCTGGAAAAGCACTTATTGGTTAACCCTTTAATGACCAGGCCTGAAAAGGCCTTAATGACCAGTCACTGTTTTGTGATTTAGCGCTCATGGTTCAAACACTTGTAACTTTTTCATCTAACAAAATAACTTTTTAAGCTTTTTATTACAGTACATAATACAGGGCTTTTTAATATATATTTTTTTGTTTTATAAGGGGGAACTATACAAAATTTTTATTTTTTAAGTCATTTTTATTCAAACTATAGCTCATTATTTGAATATGCAAATCATTATCATTAGTTCCCTATATGTGTTGGATCGTTTTATTATACTTATTTTTTTATATATTTCTGCTACAAAAAGACCTTTGGGGGACACTGACTTTTATTTTAGACATTATCCTGTGGCTCACCTATGCCTAGGTCTATGGTAAGGATGCTCCGCTTTTAGGATGATTCACCTAGTCATCCGAAAATGTATTGGCGGTTGTGGAAAGCACTGAGGAAGAAGTTGTGACCTCGAAATGCGTCTGGCTCGTTTTGGCAAAGAGAACTACCCACCTAAAACCTTGCTTTTGGATATGCGATAATATTCAACATCTTATATCGCAAATGGAAGACTAACAGATTTAAAAGGAATCCATATCTCCAACATCTCCAATAGCAGCACAAGAATAACGTCAGCTGACAGACTTCGTAAGCATCACGTGTCAGATCACATGAGAAATCCGATTTGCCGTGTCACGTGAGACGCCATAGCTCTGCACGCCACACTACTCAGTGCATCTGTTGGAAGCGTAACAGAATCCTGAAAACTGCAACCCAACTGAGGGGGAGGTAAGAGGCCGTGGATCAGGGGGACGCCCCAGACACAGACCTGATTATATACTTATATCACTTTACAGAAGTAAGGATCAATTGGCTGTTACAAAACAGTTTATATCAAATCGTTTGCCCTGATTCCTACACATCGACACATAGCAAATTAGCAATTGCTAGTCACTATTTTTAGCACCCGTTACTCTTCAGTTTGGAAATCTTTATTGCACCATTTGGGACTATTTTTGTGAACTTTGAGACACATACTTTTGTGATTAATTTCTGTGAACTTTAAGATACGTTGTGAACTTTTACATTTTAGCTATTCTTTTGGATACATTTTGCGATACTTGGACATAATTGTGATAATTTATTTGATAACACATTGGTTTATGTTAGGTATTCACTTTTATTATACGGTTTATATACACCAAGAGTAATCAGGTCCATATATTACTATAAAATCCAATAACAACTAGTACAACAAGCAGTACTTAATTTTACTACATTTTTTATATTATATTTTAGTATCATATTTTTAGAGTTACAACAAACAAATAAAAAATTATATATATATATTTATACAAGATGGAGAGTGCCTACTTTTATTTTTCTAAAATATATTTTTGCCATATGATATGACAGTGAACAATTTTATTTTGCACTTTTCTTTTTACTAGAGATGAGCGAACACCTGGATGTTCGGGTTCAAGATCCGAACTCGACCCGAACTTTATCCCGAACCCGAACCCCATTGAAGTCAATGGGGACCCGAACTTGTAGGCACTAAAAAGGCTGTAAAATAGTCCAGGAACGGGCTAGAGGGCTGCCAAAGGCAGCAAAATGTAGGTAAATCCCCTGCAAACAAATGTGGATAGGGAAATGAATTAAAATAAAATAAAATAAATACAATTTAACCAATATCAATTGGAGAGAGGTCCCACTGCAAGGAATCATGCGTCATATCAACCACCACCGGAGAAGGCCACTCTCAGTTATTTTGGCCCAGCACCCAGACAGAGGAGAGAGGTCCCACAGCAAGGAATTATGCGTCATATCAACCACCACCGGAGAAGGCCACTCTCAGTTATTTCGGCCCAGCACCCAGACAGAGGAGAGAGGTCCCACAGCAAGGAATCATGCGTCATATCAACCACCACCGGAGAAGGCCACTCTCAGTTATTTCGGCACCAGCACGCAGACAGAGGGGAGAGGTCCCACAGCAAGGAATCATGCGTCATATCAACTACCACCGGAGAAGGCCACTCTCAGTTATTTCGGCCCTGCACCCAGACAGAGGAGAGAGGTCCAACAGCAAGGAATCATGTGTCATATCAACCACCACCGGAGAAGGCCACTCTCAGTTATTTCGGCCCAGCACCCAGACAGAGGAGAGAGGTCCCACAGCAAGGAATTATGCGTCATATCAACCACCACCGGAGAAGGCCACTCTCAGTTATTTCGGCCCAGCACCCAGACAGAGGAGAGAGGTCCCACAGCAAGGAATCATGCGTCATATCAACCACCACCAGAGAAGGCCACTCTCAGTTATTTCGGCCCAGCACCCAGACAGAGGAGAGAGGTCCCACAGCAAGGAATCATGCGTCATATCAACCACAACCGGAGAAGGCCACTCTCAGTTATTTCGGCCCCAGCACCCAGACAGAGGAGAGAGGTCCAACAGCAAGGAATCATGCGTCATATCAACCACCACCAGAGAAGGCCACTCTCAGTTATTTTGGCCCAGCACCCAGACAGAGGAGAGAGGTCCCACAGAAAGGAATCATGCGTCATATCAACCACAACCGGAGAAGGCCACTCTAAGTTATTTCAGCATAGCACCCAGACAGAGGAGAGAGGTCCCACAGCAAGGAATCATGCGTCATATCAACCACCACCGGAGAAGGCCACTTTCAGTTATTTCGGCCCCACCACCCAGACAGAGGAGAGGCTCATTCAACTTTGGGTTGCACCGCAAGATCATGGTAGAGTTAAAAAAATGAGGATTCAATAAAGAAGTGCCCCGGAGTACAAGAATACATGGTTGAGGGGGAGGCAGTTATAAATGTCTATTCTGCACAAGGGAGGGACAGGTACTGTGGGATCCATGCCTGGTTCATTTTTATGAACGTCAGCTTGTTCACGTTGGCTGTGGACAGACGGCTGCGTTTGTCAGTAATGACGCCCCTGCCGTGCTGAATACACGTTCAGACAAAACGCTGGCCGCCGGACAGGCCAGCACCTCCAAGGCATAAAATGCTAACTCTGGCCACGTGGACAATTTGGAGACCCAGAAGTTGAATGGGGCCGAACCATCAGTCAGTACGTGGAGGGGTGTGCAGACGTACTGTTCAACCATGTTAGTGAAATGCTGCCTCCTGCTAACACGTTCCGTATCAGGTGGTGGTGCAGTTAGCTGTGGCGTGGAGACAAAACTTTTCCACATTTCTGCCATGCTAACCCTGCACTCAGAGGAGCTGGCCGTGACACAGCTGCGTTGGTGACCTCTTGCTCCTCCTCTGCCTTCGCCTTGGGCTTCCACCTGTTCCCCTGTGACATTTGGGAATGCTCTCAGGAGCGCCTCTACCAGTGTGCGCTTGTACTCGCGCATCTTCCTATCACGCTCCAGTGCAGGAAGTAAGGTGGGCACATTGTCTTTGTACCGGGGATCCAGCAGGGCGGCAACCCAGTAGTCCGCACTCGTTAAAATGTGGGCAACTCTGCTGTCGTTGCGCAGGCACTGCAGCATGTAGTCGCTCATGTGTGCCAGGCTCCCCAGAGGTAAGGACAAGCTGTCCTCTGTGGGAGGAGTATCGTCATCGTCCTCCGTATCCCCCCAGCCATGCACCAGTGATGGGCCTGAGCTGTGTCGGGTGCCACCCCGCTGTGAACCTGTTTCATCCTCCTCCACCTCCTCCTCATCCTCCTCGTCCTCCAGTAGTGGGCCCTGGCTGGCCACATTTGTACCTGGCCTCTGCTGTTGCAAAAAACCTCCCTCTGAGCCACTTCTAACAGACTGGCCTGAAAGTGCTAAAAATGACCCCTCCTCCTCCTGGGCCACCTCCTCTTCCATCATCGCCCTAGGCGTTTTCTCAAGGAGACATAGAAGTGGTATTGTAACGCTGATAATGGTGTCATCGCCACTGGCCATGTTGGTGGAGTACTCGAAAGTCCAACAGGGCACACAGGTCTCGCATGGAGGCCCAATCATTGGTGGTGAAGTGGTGCTGTTCCGCAGTGCAACAGACGCGTGCGTGCTGCAGCTGAAACTCCACTATGGCCTGGTGCTGCTCGCACAGTCTCTCCAGCATGTGCAAGGTGGAGTTCCACCTGGTGGGCACGTCGCATATGAGGCAGTGAGCGGGAAGGCCGAAGTTCCGCTGTAGCGCAGACAGGCGAGCAGCGGCAGGATGTGAACGCCGGAAGCGCGCACAGACGGCCCTCACTTTATGCAGCAGCTCTGACATGTCGGGGTAGTTGTGAATGAACTTCTGCACCACCAAATTCAGCACATGCGCCAGGCAAGGGATGTGCGCCAAACCGGCTAGTCCCAGAGCTGCGACGAGATTTCGCCCATTATCACACACCACCAGGCCGGGCTTGAGGCCCACCGGCAGAAACCACTCGTCGGTCTGTTGTTTAATACCCCGCCACAACTCCTGCGCGGTGTGGGGCCTGTCCCCCAAACATATGAGTTTCAGAATGGCCTGCTGATGTTTACCCCGGGCTGTGCTGAAGTTGGTGGTGAAGGTGTGTGGCTGACTGGATGAGCTGGTGGAAGCAGAGGAGGAGGAAGCCGAGTAGGAGGAGGAGGCTACAGGAGGCAAAGAATGATGCCCTGCGATCCTTGGCGGCGGTAGGACGTGCGCCAAGGAACTCTCCGCCTGCGGCCCAGCCGCCACTACATTTACCCAGTGTGCAGTTAGTGAGATATAGCATCCCTGGCCGTGATTACTGGTCCACGTATCTGTGGTTAGGTGGACCTTGCCACAGATGTCGTTGCGCAGTGCACACTTGATTTTATCGGATACTTGGTTGTGCAGGGAAGGCACGGCTGTCGTGGAGAAGTAGTGGCGGCTGGAACAACATACTGTGGGACAGACATGGACATCAGCTGTTTGAAGCTGTCTGTGTCCACCAGCCTGAATGACAGCATTTCAAAGGCCAGTAGTTTAGAAATGCTGGCATTCAGGCCCAGGGCTCGAGGGTGGCTAGGTGGGAATTTACGCTTTCTCTCCAAGGTTTGTGAGATGGAGAGCTGAACGCTGCCGTGTGACATGGTGGAGATGCTTGGTGACGCAGGTGGTGGTGTCGGTTGCACATCCTCTGTTTGGTGGGCGGCAGGTGCCAACGTTCCTCCCGAGGCGGAGGAAGAGGCCGAGGCAGCAGCATAAGAGGGAGCAGGGGGAGCCAGAGTGAGTTCCTTGCTTTTAAGGTGTTTACTCCACTGCAGTTCATGCTTTGCATGTAGATACCTGGTCATGCACGTTGTGCTAAGGTTCAGAACGTTAATGCCTCGCTTCAGGATCTGATGGCACAGCGTGCAAACCACTCGGGCAATACCCTGAATATCTTTATCAGCGAAATTGCAGAAGGCCTCAATGGTAAGGTGTGTCTTTTTGCTAATGACACAAAGATTTGTAACAGGGTTGATGTTCCTGGAGGGATACACCAAATGGAAAAGGATTTAGGAAAACTAGAGGAATGGTCAAAAATCTGGCAACTAAAATTTAATGTCGATAAGTGCAAGATAATGCACCTGGGGCGTAAAAACCCAAGAGCAGAATATAAAATCAGTGATACAATACTAACCTCAGTATCTGAGGAAAGGGATTTAGGGGTCATTATATCAGACGACCTAAAGGTGGGCAGACAATGTCATAGAGCAGCAGGTAATGCCAGCAGAATGCTTGGGTGTATAGGGAGAGGCATTAACAGTAGAAAGAGGGAGGTGCTCGTGCCGCTCTACAGAGCACTAGTGAGACCTCATTTGGAGTATTGTGTGCAGTACTGGAGACCATATCTGCAGAAGGATATTGAAACTTTGGAGAGAGTTCAGAGAAGAGCTACTAAACTAGTACATGGATTGCAGGACAAAACTTACCAGGAAAGGTTAAAGGACCTTAACATGTATAGCTTGGAAGCAAGAAGAGACAGAGGGGATATGATAGAAACTTTTAAATACATAAAGGGAATCATCACGGTAAAAGAGGAGAGAATATTTAAAAGAAGAAAAACTGCTACAAGAGGACATAGTTTTAAATTAGAGGGGCAAAGGTTTAAAAGTAATATCAGGAAGAATTACTTTACTGAGAGAGTAGTGGACGCATGGAATAGCCTTCCTGCAGAAGTGGTAGCTGCAAATACAGTGAAGGAGTTTAAGCATGCATGGGATAGGCATAAGGCCATCCTTCATATAAGATAGGGCCTGGGGCTATCCATAGTATTCAGCATATTGGGCAGACTAGATGGGCCAAATGGTTCTTATCTGCCGACACATTCTATGTTTCTATGTTTCGATGTTTCTATGTCGTCAGCACATTGTTTAAGAAGTGCCATGCCAGGGAACTCCTTGAAGCTGCCTTTGGGGTGCTCGTCCCTGGTGGCGGTGCCCAGTAGCAGGCGAACTCTCTTGGCGGCGGCTGGTCTGCTTTTGCCCCCTGCTCCCTCTTTTGCTACGCTGTTGGCTTGGTCTCACCACTGCCTCTTCCTCTGAACTATGAAAGTCAGTGGAACGACCTTCATTCCATGTGGGGTCTAGGACCTCATCGTCCCCTGCATAGTCTTCCATGTTTTGGCGGACACTATGAAACCTGGCCTGCAACAGCTGGGACACCAGATTCAGGGTATTGCTATTTTGGCAAATTAATTTCACCCCAGAACAAAATATATATTTTGGCGGACACTATGAAACCTGGCCTGCAACAGCTGGGACACCAGATTCAGGGTATTGCTATATTGGCAGATTAATTTCACCCCAGAACAAAATATATGTTTTGGCAGACACTATGAAACCTGGCCTGCAACAGCTGGGACACCAGATTCAGGGTATTGCTATTTTGGAAAATTAATTTCACCCCAGAACAAAATATATGTTTTGGCGGACACTATGAAACCTGGCCTGCAATGCTGGGACACCAGATTCAGGGTATTGCTATTTTGGCAAATTAATTTCACCCCAGAACAAAATATATATTTTGGCGGACACTATGAAACCTGGCCTGCAACAGCTGGGACACCAGATTCAGGGTATTGCTATATTGGCTGATTAATTTCACCCCAGAACAAAATATATGTTTTGGCAGACACTATGAAACCTGGCCTGCAACAGCTGGGACACCAGATTCAGGGTATTGCTATTTTGGAAAATTAATTTCACCCCAGAACAAAATATATGTTTTGGCGGACGCTATGAAACCTGGTCTGCAATGCTGGGACACCAGATTCAGGGTATTGCTATTTTGGCAAATTAATTTCACCCCAGAACAAAATATATGTTTTGGCGGACACTATGAAACCTGGCCTGCAACAGCTGGGACACCAGATTCAGGGTATTGCTATATTGGCAGATTAATTTCACCCCAGAACAAAATATATGTTTTGGCGGACACTATGAAACCTGGCCTGCAACAGCTGGGACACCAGATTCAGGGTATTGCTATTTTGGCAAGCTTAATTACACCCCAGAACAAAATATATGTTTTGGCGGACACTATGAAACCTGGCCTGCAACAGCTGGGACACCAGATTCAGGGGATTGCTATTTTGGCAAGTGAATTACACCCCAGAGCAAAATATATGTTTTGGCGGACACTATGAAACCTGGCCTGCAACAGCTGGGACACCAGATTCAGGGAATTGCTATTTTGGCAAATTAATTTCACCCCAGAACAAAATATATGTTTTGGCGGAAACTATGAAACCTGGCCTGCAACAGCTGGGACACCAGATTCAGGGTATTGCTATTTTGGCAGATTAATGTCACCCCAGAACAAAATATATGTTTTGGCGGACACTATGAAACCTGGCCTGCAACAGCTGGGACACCAGATTCAGGGTATTGCTATTTTGGCAAGTGAATTACACCCCAGAACAAAATATATGTTTTGGCGGACACTATGAAACCTGGCCTGCAACAGCTGGGACACCAGATTCAGGGAATTGCTATTTTGGCAAATTAATTTCACCCCAGAACAAAATATATGTTTTGGCGGACACTATGAAACCTGGCCTGCAACAGCTGGGACACCAGATTCAGGGGATTGCTATTTTGACAAGTGAATTACACACCAGAACAAAATATATGTTTTGGCGGACACTATGAAACCTGGCCTGCAACAGCTGGGACACCAGATTCAGGGTGTTGCTATTTTGGCAGATTAATTTCACCCCATAACAAAATATATGTTTTGGTGGACACTATGAAACCTGGCCTGCAACAGCTGGGACACCAGATTCAGGGTATTGCTATTTTGGCAAGTGAATTACACCCCAGAACAAAATATATGTTTTGGCGGACACTATGAAACCTGGCCTTCAACAGCTGGGACACCAGATTCAGGGTATTGCTATTTTGTCAAGTGAATTACACCCCAGAACAAAATATATGTTTTGGCGGACACTATGAAACCTGGCCTGCAGCAGCTGGGACACCAGATTCAGGGTATTGCTATATTTGCAGATTCATTTCACCCCAGAACAAAATATATGCTTTGGCGGACACTATGAAACCTGGCCTGCAACAGCTGGGACACCACATTCAGGGTATTGCTATTTTGGAAAATTAATTTCACCCCTGAACAAAATATATGTTTTGGCGGACGCTATGAAACTTTGCCTGCAACAGCTGGGACACCAGATTCAGGGTATTGCTATTTTGGCAATTGAATTTCACCACTGAAAATAATCTATCCTTTGCCAGACAGCAGACAGTATTACACTTGTCTAGCCAAAGCTGGAACACCAGATTTAGGGGATTGGTATTTGGGCAATTGTATTTAACCCCTTAATAAAATATAGAAATTGCTATCCTCAGTTTCTAGGGGTGACAATTAGCACAGCCAAGCCCCTGATGTAGGATATTGCAAAAAAAAACTAGTATTGATGGATTGATGGACTTGGTGGCAGCTTGTTCTGGTGCACCACAAGTCACAAAATGGCCGCCGATCAACCCAGAAAATAAGTGACAGAAAAACGCTCTGTGCAGCCTAAAGACCAGTGAGCAAGTAACTAGCAGAAGTTCAATCATTCACAGCTGTAGATCGATCCGTTCATTAGGTGCTGTTGCTGACTTTACCCTGCCTAATCTCGCCCTGACAGAAGCTGCGTTCTCTCCCTACACTAATCAGAGCAGTGTGACGTGCGGCGCTACGTGACTCCAGCTTAAATAGAGGCTGGGTCACATGCTGCACTTGGCCAATCACAGCCATGCCATTAATAAGCATGGCTGTGATGGGCTCTTAGGGCAAGTAGTAAAACGCTAGCTGATTGGCTGCTGTGCAGCCCTTCAGAAAGCGGGAAGTAATCGACGAACAACGAACCTGAACCCGAACTTTTTTGAAAATGTCCGGTTTCGGGTCCTTGTCCCGGACACCCCAAGATTCGGTACGAACCCAAACGATGCTCGAACTGTTCGCTCAATAATACTTTTTACTTGTATTTTATTTATTTTACATATTTTTGCAAACATTTTCTTTTCTTTTTTAATATATCGACAACACTGTATGTCCCCCAAGAGGTCTTTAAAAGACCTCTGGTGGATACTGACATTTTTTTTTTATTTTGCACTATTTTTTCTTACTTTTATTTGTATTTTTTATTGTGTTTTTTAGTGTTTTATTTTTTTGTTATTGTAATTTTTTTTTTTTACTTTTAATATATATTTGCCACATAATTTGTCCCCTAAAGGTCCATAAAATACCTTTGGGACACAGACTTTTTTTGTTGCACTATTTCCAAAGGAGCCCCAGTTATAGGGAAAACCAGCCTGCTGAGGGGGACTTTGTACAGGGCAGAGCTGGTGAGGCTCTGCAGTCCTCTGCCCCTGACACCCGGCAATCACGTGATCACCGGGTCTGAACTGCACAGGGCACCGCTCACCTGTGTGAGGAGAAGGCAGAAGCGCTGATACACTGCTTCTGCCTTCTCCTCAGCTCCCCCGCTGTCTCTGACAGCCGGGGGCCTGTCCTGCAGGAGCAGGATATGTAATGCTCCATCGCGCTGCGGGCAGAAACACAGCTGATCGCATGATCAGCTGTGTTTCTGTCCAGGAGGACGGGGGCCGCAAACCTTTACTCTGGGGGCCGCATGCGGCCCGTAGGTTGTGTACCCCTGATCTAAAGGGTTAAATAACTAATTATATACCATAACTATAAATTTATGGAGAACGCTGCCTAGATTCCTAAGCAATAGGTACTTGCTCTAATTTACTACAGCTGCTTTAGATGTAAACTGTAATACGTCTTATCACTGGATGATCAAGATATATTTACAAAATTATGAATTCCTAGGATGCATCCTGGACACTGGGAGGTTGTCACGAAACAGAAGGGGGCAGATGGAGAGGGTCCAGTTTATAAGGAGCAGCTGCTGATGAACAGTATGTAGTCATGTTCTAAGTATGATTGCCGACGAAACATTGGAAACCAGAGGAGAAGAATGTCTGAGTAATACAACACTAGGCTGGGCCGCAGGGGGCAGCAAGATCCTCTATAATTAACAAGCTGATATTGATTCTCTTTACCAGGAAACACACAATGACCTTTCCAAAAAAATTCAATGAACAGAGAAGAAAATCACTGTTTGTCCCCACCATCTGAGCCAGGAGGTGAACTGGATTATTACAAGAACATTTTGGGTTTGTGGACGGATAATTAGCGGTACTGAGAGCGCCATCATGTGACCCCCAATGACACCATTAGGACAGGCACTGTACTGTAAAACCACATTGTTTTTAAATTCATTATGTTGCTTTTCCCGGAGCCCCGTGCATTAACCTGTTCTCCCCTGTGGCTTCCTCATAATGCACCTTCTGGAGCTGTTGACCTTTTTAACCAGAATGTGACAGGACAAGTGGTTACAATTGATCTCTGATTTCTCAGTGTCAGAATATTTTAAAGAAGGCAAATTCCCTCAGGCCTGCAAGAAATATGGTTCAGATGGACTGATCTGGCAAAGGTCTGATCTACCAGAATTAGAATGTTATCCGTCAATACATTTGTTTTACATGACACCCAATACATGTCCACTTATGTTCACTGATGGCAGGCCATGCTAGGATTCATTTATCTTCAGACCTAAATATTAACTATATGGAGATCTAGTAAATATATTTTAGTAGGAATAGAAAATTCCCACACAGCATAATCATAACTTGAAGCCCTAGGTGCCATTGGTAATATTAGTGTATTAATATGTGGTAGAAGAGCCTTTCAGTGACCTTCCTGTTTTTACCAAATAAGTATTATTCCTCTTATAAGGAAACGTTTTTTGGTACATATTCTGCTTGAATTCTGCATCAAGTTTCAAGATCTCTGCCTCAATAGGGTCCTTCACTGTTTACTGTAATGTGATGGACACAAGACACAACTTTTTTAATTTTTTTATTGTAATTTTTACATAATTACTTCTGATTCAGAAAAAGCATTTTTTTTAAATAAATTTTTAATTTGCAAAAACACCAAAAAAAAATCATATACATACATAAGGAAGAAATATATAGACATAACATATCTCATAATTCATCAAGTCACTAATAGAATAAATCCATAAGCACATTTTCCTATTACCTTAATACAAAGTCACATCAGTATTTCCTTTTCCTTCCCTTTTTCAACCCTCCATTCCCTCCCTTTGCGATGCATCTCGGATGAAAGAAGGATCTTGGGGGATAATTCCTTAAAACCCTCAGCTGGACCAAACCTCATCCATTTTTCAACACTACTCCTTTGCCTATAGAGGATATTTTCTTATCTTTTCACCTTATTAACTAAGTTTAACCACAAATAAAACTTTGGGATATTTTGTGAAAACTGCTCTTGAGTAATCAGTAGTCTAGCCAGGAACAATATTCTCGTCAGGAGTATCTTTTTATTCTTAGGGCATATCACAAAATCACTTAAAATCCGTATGGATACAGTCAAATATTACCTGCTCACACAGCAGCAAGATTCTACCAGATGACTGAATATGGGGGTCCCTGCAGCAACTTTGAGAAGGTAGGTCCTGGGGAAAAGAGGACACTGGTAGCTTTCCTCTATACCTAGAAGTCATCTCAGCTCTGATCGGGTCTATAATAATAAACTGGGGAGAAGAGGACACTGGTAGCTTTCCTCTATACCTAGAAGACATCTCAGCTCTGATCGGGTCTATAATAATACACTGGGGAGAAGAGGACACTGGTAGCTTTCCTGTATATCTAGAAGTCATCTCAGCTCTGATCGGGTCTATAATAATACACTGGGGAGAAGAGGACACTGGTAGCTTTCCTCTATACCTAGAAGTCATCTCAGCTCTGATCGGGTCTATAATAATAAACTGGGGAGAAGAGGACACTGGTAGCTTTCCTCTATACCTAGAAGTCATCTCAGCTCTGATCGGGTCTATAATAATAAACTGGGGAGAAGAGGACACTGGTAGCTTTCCTCTATACCTAGAAGTCATCTCAGCTCTGATCGGGTCTATAATAATAAACTGGGGAGAAGAGGACACTGGTAGCTTTCCTCTATACCTAGAAGTCATCTCAGCTCTGATCGGGTCTATAATAATAAACTGGGGAGAAGAGGACACTGGTAGCTTTCCTCTATACCTAGAAGTCATCTCAGCTCTGATCGGGTCTATAATAATACACTGGGGAGAAGAGGACACTGGTAGCTTTCCTCTATACCTAGAAGTCATCTCAGCTCTGATCTATAATAATAAACTGGGGAGAAGAGGACACTGGTAGCTTTCCTCTATACCTAGAAGTCATCTCAGCTCTGATCGGGTCTATAATAATACACTGGGGAGAAGAGGACACTGGTAGCTTTCCTCTATACCTAGAAGTCATCTCAGCTCTGATCGGGTCTATAATAATAAACTGGGAAGAAGAGGACACTGGTAGCTTTCCTCTATACCTAGAAGTCATCTCAGCTCTGATCGGGTCTATAATAGTGATGTCGCGAACATAAAATTTTCAGTTCGCGAACAGCGAACGCGAACTTCCGCAAATGTTCGCGAACAGGCGAACCGGGCAAACCGCCATAGACTTCAATAGACAGGCGAATTTTAAAAACCAAAGGGACTCTTTCTGGCCACAATAGTGATGGAAAAGTTGTTTCAAGGGGACTATCACCTGGACTGTGGCATGCCGGAGGGGGATCCATGGCAAAACTCCCATGGAAAATTACGTAGTGGACGCAGAGTCGGGTTTTAATCCATAAAGGGCATAAATCAACTAACATTCCTAAATTGTTTGGAATAACATGCTTTAAAACATCCAGTGTGTGTATACGATCAGGTATGATGTTGTATCGATCAGGTAGTGTAAGGGTTACGCCCGCTTCACTGACATTGACAGACCAAACTCCTCTTTTAATGCACCGCAAACAGTCCATTTGCACAACCGCAAACTCCCCATTTGCACAAGGTTGGATACCAAGCTAGCCACGTCCCGGTGATGTCATTGAAGGTTTCTTCCTCCACCCAGCCACGCATAACACCAAGGGTCCCCGAAAGGTCAATTGAATTGATTTTTCGAACGGGAGATGGTTAAAAAACGCTGGCTCCCTCCCTTTGTTTTAATCCACGGTCACTGCGTCTGCGCCGTGCAATTTACTGTCACACCCGATATGAGTGGTATTTTCTGTAGTACTATTCTCATCAGTTTAATCCTCTAACGTCCCCAATCTGGGGGCCATTTATTGAATAGATTTTTCGAACGGGAGATGGTTAAAAACGCTGGCTCCCTCCACTCTGTTTTAATCCACGGTGACTGCGTCTGC
Organism: Bufotes viridis; assembly: GCA_033119425.1. Lineage (NCBI taxonomy): Eukaryota > Metazoa > Chordata > Amphibia > Anura > Bufonidae > Bufotes > Bufotes viridis. The sequence goes on along the minus strand of CM065597.1, from coordinate 94,335,080 downwards.
GCCGTGCAATTTACTGTCACACTCGATATGAGTGGTATTTTCTGTAGTACTATTCTCATCAGTTTAATCCCTGTTACATCCCATATCAGGGATTGCCTTTTGTGAAAAAAATTTAGGCCTGGTACCTTCGACTGCCTTCACAATGACAGACCAAACTCTCATACACCAAACTGAATTGATTTCAGGAACCGGGAGATGGAAAAGCAGCTTGGTCGGTCCTCATACTCCCAAATTGGGGCACTGCGCGTGCACAGAGCAATGTGCTGTGACACCCTATATGAGTGGTGTCTTAACTAGTACTATTCCTATCAGCGGCGGGCGGGTGCGTGGTAACTTGAGAGCAGGTGACCAAAGCTGAGCTGGAGGAAGATGGTGCGTCAAGGTTCTTAGCGGAAGCTGTTGAAGATTGGGTGTCCTGTCTAAGCCAGTCAACTACGTCCTCAGAATTTTTCGGGTTCAGGGTACATGGCCTCTGAACACTAGGCATTATTCCAGGGACAGTGGAAATCACAGCACCACGACCACGACGGCCCCTGTGGGGTGGCCTGCCTCTGCCTGTCATTTTTTTCGATAAGTGGTACTGTGCCACCCTGTATCAGTGGTGGGCACTGGCAGTGGGCACACTACAGTCTGTGGAAGTGGGCCTGACACACACTGGCAGGAGGCAAGCAACTGAAATTAGACTAATGTGTAAAAATGAAATGCCTTATTTATCGGCAAGCTACTGTGCCACCCGGTATCAGTGGTTGGCACTGGCAGTGGGCACACTACAGTCAGTGGAAGTGGGCCTGACACACACTGGCAGCAGGCAAGCAACTGAAATTAGACTAATGTGTAAAAATTAAATGCCTTTTTTATGCAAAGTCCTGTGCCAGCCGGTATGAGTAGTGGGCACTGGCAGTGGGCACACTACAGTCACTGGAAGTCAGCCTGACACACACTGGCAGGCAACTAAACTTAGATTAAAGTGTAAAAATTAAATGACTTTTTTTGATGCAAAGTCCTGTGCCACACGGGATGACAGGGGTGGGCACTGGCAGTGGGCACACTACAGTCAGTGGAAGTCGGCCTGACACACACTAGCAGCAGGCGAGCAGCTGAAATTACACTAAAGTGTAAAAATGAAATGCCTTTTTGTATGCAAAGTCCTGTGCCAGCCGGTATGAGTGGTGGGCACTGGCAGTGGGCACACTACAGTCACTGGAAGTCAGCCTGACACACACTGGCAGGCAACTAACCTTAGATTAAAGTGTAAAAATGAAATGCCTTTTTGATGCAAAGTCCTGTGCCACATGGGATGACAGGGGTGGGCACTGGCAGTGGGCACACTACAGTCAGTGGAAGTCGGCCTGACACACACTAGCAGCAGGCAAGCAGCTGAAATTACACTAAAGTGTAAAAATGAAATGCCTTTTTGATGCAAAGTCCTCTGCCAGCCGGTATGAGTGGTGGGCACTGGCAGTGGGCACACTACAGTCAGTGGAAGTCAGACTGACACACACTGGCAGGCAACTAAACTTAGATTAAAGTGTAAAAATTAAATGCCTTTTTTTGATGCAAAGTCCTGTACCACACTGGATGAGTGGTGGGCACTGGCAGTGGGCACACTACAGTCTGTGGGCCTGCAGCTCCTCACACACAGGCAGGCCAGGCAACTGCAATATGTATATAAAGGAAAAAAAAAGCAGACTAATGTTGCAGCCCTAAAAAGGGCTTTTTGTGGTGCTGTCAGGACGCTGTCCTTACAGCAGAGATCAGATGAGTCTTTCAGGACTGGAGTGGACACTGAATTCACTAGCCTAGCTATCGATTTCCCAATTAAATCAGCAGCAGCTACACTCTCCCTCCTCTCACTAAGACTGCAGCTTCAGAATGAATCCAAAATGGATGCTGTTCAGGAGATGGGAGGGTCTGGGAGGGAGGGTATGCTGGAATGTGTCTGCTGACTGTGAGGTACAGGGTCAAAGTTTGCTCAATGATGATGTATAGGGGGCGGACCGAACATCACATATGTTCGCCCGGCAGAGGCGAACGCGAACAAGCTATGTTCGCCGGGAACTGTTCGCCGGCGAATAGTTCGGGCCATCTCTAGTCTATCATAATAAACTGGGGAGAAGAGGACACTGGTAGCTTTCCTCTATACCTAGAAGTCATCTCAGCTCTGATCGGGTCTATAATAATAAACTGGGGAGAAGAGGACACTGGTAGCTTTCCTCTATACCTAGAAGTCATCTCAGCTCTGATCGGGTCTATAATAATAAACTGGGGAGAAGAGGACACTGGTAGCTTTCCTCTATACCTAGAAGTCATCTCAGCTCTGATCAGGTCTATAATAATAAACTGGGGAGAAGAGGACACTGGCAGCTTTCCTCTATACCTAGAAGTCATCTCAGCTCTGATCGGGTTTATAAAATAAACTGGGGAGAAGAGGACACTGGTAGCTTTCCTCTATACCTAGAAGTCATCTCAGCTCTGATCGGGCCTATAATTATAAACTGGGGAGAAGAGGACACTGGTAGCTTTCCTGTATACCTAGAAGTCATCTCTGCTCTGATCGGGCCTATAATTATAAACTGGGGAGAAGAGGACACTGGCAGCTTTCCTCTATACCTAGTAGTCATCTCAGCTCTGATCGGGTCTATAATAATAAACTGGGGAGAAGAGGACACTGGTAGCTTTCCTCTATACCTAGAAGTCATCTCAGCTCTGATCGAGTTTATAAAAATAAACTGGGGAGAAGAGGACACTGGTAGCTTTCCTCTATACCTAGAAGTCATCTCAGCTCTGATCGAGTTTATAATAATAAACTGGGGAGAAGAGGACACTGGTAGCTTTCCTCTATACCTAGAAGTCATCTCAGCTCTGACTGTGTCTATAATATTAAACTGGGGAGTTTCTCTAATAACCTATCAATTTTTTATATGAACATAGGCTGGCTGAGGTGCTGAACATTGAATATATGTATGTAGTGCTGTAAGTCTACTGTGTTATGTGCCACTTGTGCAGGGGGTGGGAGACTAGGGGTCCAACTTGCTCAGGGGCCCACCGGGGGATTCACCTGTACCCATGTGGGCCAGTCCAAGCCTGTATACAATGTCCCTATACACTTTCTGTATCAATTCCTCAGTTTTCAAGATTTGTACTTTTTACCACTGTAAATAAAGAAGACTGAGCAAAGCAAGAGCTATGTAGTGATATAGAATATGATGGCAAAGCAATGTCACATCAGCCCATACATAAAACATTACATCTATATGCAAACAGAGAAACGCAGTGTAGGATGGTAGAACACAGCAGCCCTGCTTCCATGCTCAGTGCCTATATGGACACAAGAGGAGACCACAAGCAGGCTTTTAGTCTAACAGGAACCACATATCTGCCAAACTTTATCTCACACATTGGTTGCAGAATTCAAGCTAGCATAAACATGAATCTACAGTACATAAGTCTTATTCTCTAGCAGGTTCAGGTTTATCATTGTACAGTACTTTCCTCTCCAGGAAGGATATACACAATGCAGCAAAAAAGTCCAATGGATCCAGCGAGTAAAATCGATTATTCTTTATTTCTTCATTAAAAAAAATGTATAAACAAGTAATCCTCCTGCATAAATTCAACGTGTTTCAACCATAAGACAGATCTTCATGGATTCATAGTATAAAGGCATAAAATCAACGTGTTTCAACCATAAGATAGATCTTCATGGATTCATAGTATAAAGGCATTAAATCAACGCGTTTCAACCATAAGACAGGTCTTCTTCATGGATTCATAGTATAAAGGCATAAAATCAACATGTTTCAACCATAAGACAGATCTTCATGAATTCATAGTATAATCCAGTTTAAAGAAATGGATTGTCATGGTGAAACAACACCTTTAACAACAAGGTTGTCCACATGGTATTTCAGAAGACATCTCAGACAAGAGGTTGCTTTTAAAGGGGTTGTCTCATTTCAGTATCTGGCATTTATCATGTGGAGAAAGTTAATACAAGGCACTTACTAATGTACTGTTATTATCCATATTGCTTCTTTTGCTGGCTGGATTAATTTTTTCATCACATTATTCACTGCTCGTTTCCATGGTTACAGACCACCCTGCAATCCATCAGTGGTGGTCGTGCTTGCACAATATAGGAAATGTGCGAAACCTTAGGCCTCAAATGTACCTCCTGCTCACTGAAAAAAGCGTTGAGTCTGTGGTTGGTGGCCACACAAAGAATATCCCCAATTAATGGGTCTAATCAGTATGCCAATCTGTGGAGGAAACAGTGGCAGAAATACAATGATTTTTCTGATGAATATTTAGCACATGTGAACATACGCAAAAAGTAGTGAGTTTTCACTTCTCTCTAAAAATTTCTTTAAAAATGTAAAAACGTATGGTTTTACCGATGTTTTTCAGTTTTTTTTCAGTTTCAGTAGTGTTTCTGTTCCGTTTTTTCTCTTCGTTTTTCTGTTTGGTTTCCGTTTGTGATCCGTTTTTTGCGGAACGGAAACTAAAGCATACAATAATGCTTAAACAGTAAGTACATTTAAAAAATTAGGCTGGTCATAAAATTTTCAATAGATGGTTCCGCAAAAGTGGAAAGGATACAGAAGACATTTGTTTCCACCCCCTACCTTCTAGATTGTAAGCCCGCAAGGGCAGGGACCTCCTCCTAGTGTATTCAGTTTCTGATATATTACCCATATTAACAATATTGGTGTCCTCTTCAAATCTCATATCATTTGTATGTATCTGTCTTGAATTACTGGATGTCTCAATTGAACAGCATGTTATTCTAATCACTTTTGTATGTTTGTACTTTGTACAGCGCTATGGAAAATGATGGCGCTATATAAATAAAAAAATAATAAGAAAAATAATAAAGACATACAGATGCATTCCATATGCATTCAGTTTTTTTTTGCAGAACCATTGACCTTGAATAGAGCCTCTGAACGTGATTTGCGGGCAATAATAGGACATGTTCTATCTTTGAACGAGACGGAAATACGGAAACGGTAAGCATACGGAGTACCTTCAGTTTTTTTAGCGGATCTATTGGAATGAATGGTTCCGTATACGGTCCGTATATGGAACGCAAAAAACAGAATGTAAACGGAAAAAAAACGTTCGTGTTCAGGAGACCTTACTGTCTGTGGTATAGACTTCCTCAGGACGTGGTCACAGCAGGAACAGTGGACAGTTTTAGAAAGAGGTTAGATGAATTCTTAAAAGTAAATGACATTAATGCATATAAAATTGACGGTCTGGCAGTTATGGTGATTAGGAGACCCTTTACATAACAACCAGTTCATCAAATGGCTCTTGGTTACCATAGACATCTAGACCAGCACTAACATGAGAATGAAATGTAACCTCTAACCGCTGTAGGCACGCCCAACCAAAGATGACTCCATGACAGACATTTAGCATCCACAATTGTTGCTTTTTGACATTTTCTTATTCTGTAACTTAAAATCATATTCTATACATCACTATACTATGACATTTGTTTGTTGGATCCTCTATGTCTGGTGAAAAGATTTTATTAAATCTGTGGCTCATCAGATATGAGATCCCACTCATATCAATAAATTTGGACATGCTAGGAAACAAAGTTTCCCCCAAGGAGGGAAATCAGAACTCTACTGAGAAAATAAATTTTGAATTCTCCTTACAGTTTGGGATGTTGCTCATCTTTGTCCTGATTTTACCAGATGATGTCAGCATATTACAAGTGCGCAACCTCCTGGTAATCCTATGTTGTCCATGAGATGGATTTGTCCAGCACAGAACATGTGATTTACAAAGATTTCTTTAGTTACTATAAATCTAAATCACAGCTGGGTACATGGCAGACAGTACAACACATGTACAGTACTTCTCAATATTGTCATGGCCAATTTCCTTCTCAGTTGTATTGGAAAGTAGTTATTGCCTTTTGGTATTTCTTAACGACTTAGTAAAGTAATGTAAAATTTTGAATATGAGGAAATCCTATTAGTAAAATTCACCTTTGTATTAAACTGTTATTTATAAGGGGTGAGTAATGTTTCTTTTCTTTATTTTATAGCATTTCTTGCCCTTGGACAACCTTTTTAAAGGGCTTCTGTCACCCCCAACTGTGCAAGTTTCATTAGCCAACATTAGCTATTTGCTAATGTCAGCTGAGTGTAATCATACTTGTCTTACCTTTGTCTGTGGCTTATTTCTTGTAAAAATCATACTTTTATAATATGCAAATTTCTTCACTACCAGCAAGTTGGGCGTGTACTTGCTAGAAGATTCTGCATCCTCTGCTTCAAGACACGCCCCATCTCCTCTTTATAGACAAGGCCAGCGAGTGCTCTCCTCCTCCCGCTGGCCCCGTCTGCTTCTGAATTCCTGCGCCGTAACGTTCCTCAATCTGCTCAGGCGTACTCAGGCGGCTCAGGCTCAGGCGCAGGAATTCAGAAGCAGACGGGGCCATCAGGAGGAGGAAAGCACTCACTGGCCTTGTCTATAAAGAGAAGATGGGGCGTGTCTTGAAGCAGAGGATGCAGCATCTACCAGCAAGTACACGCCCAACTTTCTGGTAGTGAAGAAATTTGCATATTATAAAAGTATGATTTTTACAAGAAATAAGCCACAGACAAAGGTAAGACAAGTATGATTACATTCAGCTGACATTAGAATATACCTAATGTCAGCTAATGAAAATTGCACAGTTGGGGGTGACAGAAGTAGGGGTGTCTACTGTGAAGCATGGCGGGGAGTCAATCATGCTTTGGGTCTGTTTTGCTTCTACAGGTACAGGGAAGCTTCAGCGTGTGCAAAGTACCATGAATTCTCTTCAGTACCAGGAGATATTGGATGAAAATGTGATGCAGTCCGTCACAAACCTGAGGCTTGGGAGACGTTGGACCTTTCAACAGGACAATGATCCCAAGCATACCTCCAAGTCCACTAGAACATGGTTGCAGATTAAAGGCTGGAACATTTTGAAGTGGCCATCGCAGTCACCAGACTTAAATCTGATTGAGAACCTTTGGTGGGACTTAAAGAAAGCAGTTGCAGCGCGCAAGCCTAAGAATGTGACTGAACTGGAGGCTTTTGCCCATGAAGAATGGGCGAAGATACCCGTAGATCGCTGCAAGACACTTGTGTCAAGCTATGCTTCACGCTTAAAAGCTGTTATAACTGGAAAAGGATGTTGTACTAAGTACTAAGATTGAATGTCACTTGGGGTTGAATAAAACTGATAATGATGTGAGCACAGAAAAGACATTTGTGGTTATTTCATTATAAATGTTATGTTATATTTGTCTGACTTACAAGTGCCTCTTTGATTTAATTGTAAACAAGATGACTGAAATGATCAAAATCAATGTCAAACTGGCCAAAACACTCAATTTCAGTGGGGGTTGAATAATTTTGAACACAACTGTATTTTTATGGACCATGCTGGTATAACCTGGCTATCTTCTGTATATAATTATATATTTATGGCTTGTATAATTTAGACATCTTCTTGTATACAGTGTTATAAACCATGCTGGTATAACCTGAGCATCTCCTGTATATAATTATATATGTACAGATGGTATAAGTTATATATCTCCTTGTATACGACCTGGGAGTCCAAGGTGCATCCAGACATCGTCCCCATGCTGTTCCCAAACTATTTCAGTGATGTTTCCATAAATTTTTGTCCTTTTCCTGTGAACCAGACACACTTCCCTCTTCAGAGTAAGGGGTGCCTGGTTTAATGCTCTGGTTCTCCTATTGACTTCCATTGTGCTTGGGTGCTCTGTAGAGCACCTGAGTATCCTGATGTGTACTGCCCGAGCACCCAAGTACTTTGGTACCCAATTAACACTAATAGCAACCTGTTCTAGAACGTGAGGAGGACTGTTTGCCATTACTGCCTGGGAAGGGGGGTGGGTTAAGGGGGCAGAACCTCACTATACTGCTCTACCATAGATGGTAATGATGTGATCCTGCCTATGATATGTCATCATGGCTGAGCAGCCTGACAGTATAGCTCACCAATATGTAGTATATTTGCAAGTGCCAGAGCGTAGTGTTCAATGAGACCCCAACAGGGTTTCTATGGTGCTCTGAAAAGACAAAACAACAGTGACTAAAGACCAGGACCAGCTCAGTATCTGCTACAATGCAACAGCTGAAGGACCAGTGATGACGTCATTGTCATGTGACCAGTGCCGGAGTGGTCACAGCTCAACAATGGAGAGAAGTGGTAGTGAAGACCTGTGATGATGTCAGTGTCAGAATTAAATAACGTCTATCCTGCTATCAGGGTCTCTTTGTGGCTGGACATAGACTATATATACACATATGTAACATATTCAGGCATTTACTGCAATGTATATTAATGTCCATGGATGGGTTGGGGCATACCCCACACAGCTCTAAGGACTGAACTCCATCTATTGATGTCTACATACAGAACTCTGAACTTACAGCTTCCTTCACAGACACATTATGTAAAGAAATGCTGTCTGTAATCACTGATATCTTCTCCCTAGAACCAGAGACAGAACAAAGCAGCAAGAGAAATGAACTGTCTAGTAAGCTTTTTTTTTTTTTTTTAAATAAAAGTGGAGTTTTTCACCACTTCTTCCAGAAGGAACCTTGGGAGATAAATGTGGATCTTGACTGCTTCCTTTATTATATAAATGCTGAATTTGCACAGATTGTAGCAGGAGAGGCTTTGCTATAGCACATGTACTGGCCGGTGGATAGCGCTGCTCGTCTAGCTGTGGCGGTGGGATATTATCTGCTGTCAGCATCAATGTATGTGTCTTATGGTAGCAGCTCTATCTGTGACAGCAGAAAGGGCCACTAATCTCATTAGCCATTAAAAAGACACACGGCAAGGCAGAGAGAGATAAAGTGATTTCCTGGCTATCAGCCTGGCTATCAGCATTGCTGCTGTGACTGCCGGGATACAGATTACCAGGCTACATCTGGACAGATTTGTTCTCATTTCCTGCGCAGATTATCACAACTATTCACATGAAAATAAACTGACAGGAGCTACAAAGCTTTATCTCTAGAAGGTTATTACCTGACCATTAACCCCATCATGGCTATATACAGGGCCTTGTCACTCAAATATCCTAGAATAATTCTTATTGGGCAATGAGACATATTAATATAAAGATGAAATGTACACCTGTCAGTAAAATAAATAATTAGGGTCAGTAGGATGTCCACCAGGCTTTCAAGATGCTGCTGTTGAGAGTTCATTGATATCAATATGATGTGACTACCAGACACAGCAGCTGCTATGGGGCCAAACAACTAAGGGGGTCCATATCAATCAAAGCATTTGGTGCTGTTAGTAATGAAGTGTATTTAACATGGCATGAAACATTGACTGTGGCCCCATAGTTAGCTATGCTATGTTGTGATATTGCTATGTTATTCCTGCATTTTGCGTCCTGTGTGCATTATACCTGCTTGTGACATAATTATGTTTTTTGACTGATGAAGAAATAGGTATATGTTGCCATTTGTATGTTATTGCTGTGCTATGCAATGTTGTCTTCATGCCTGTGCTGTGACATCACATATTGTACGATAAGTGTGCTGTATCATCACCAAGTAGAATATCTAATCTCTGTATTGTGATGTCACTGCGTGCACTTTGCCAATATTGTGACTTCACTGTGAGCATTATTCCTGTGCTGTGACATCACTGTGTCCATTGTCCCATGTGCTTTGGGAAGACCAATCATGAGCTTTTATGAACTTGCTTTTCATGAAGTGGTCATGGTAAAGTGGGGGCCCATACCAACTTTGGCAATGGGGCCCAATGATTACTTGTTGCGGACCTGGTGCTTATGTATAAAAAAATGTAAGGGACTAGTAAACTGAGTCAAATATATAACTATTACTACCGAAATTAAAATCTTGAGACTTCATGTAAAGCTTTATGTAAAGCTTGAAAACATGCAACAGCCCCCAGCCTCAAGCACCAGAACCTGGGTGAATTTATTAATACCGGAATTTTAGACACCGTTCTTAGTAAGGCCCTGCACTGGTTGTGGACTGCTGAAGTTATGTAGAGGCTCCTAAAACACTATGCTGGCTCATCCCCTTCCCCACCCATGCCAAGCCCAGGTTTTTAGAACGGGAAAAAGTAGCACATTGCAGCGCAAAGGACCTATAAGGCATTTGTATTTATTCTATTGAGTCTTCATGATCTATTTAACATGTCAAACTAATATAATTACATTACAGAATTATATCCTTAAGGACCACTTATGCAAAGTAACACTCAATACCGCATAATGAAAAAGTGTAAACAGAATGTTTATAATGTATGTTGATTTATTGAAAAGGAAAAACTAAAATATTGCACTGACATAATTATTCAAACCTTTTACTCAGAGCTGAAGCCGGGCATATTCCCTTCTTCAGCCAGGCAGCCCCTCTGAGATGAGCATCGGAGCATTTGCTGTTTTAGGCAGGGCAAGTGTCACGGAAAGTGGGGGAAAGCATGCACCCACTGTCTGCCACCCACGCCTCTGTCCCTACCTACTTGCACTTGCCCGTCCTAGGTAACGGAGCGCAACTGGGCGACAGTCCCTGACCTGGATAAGTGCGGAGGACAGGAGGGACGTGGACAAGCGGACAGAAGGAAGAAGTTAACAGACACTGCAGGAACAGTGAACACAACCAAAACAAGCCATGGGTTCAAGCCGGGAAGTAGCCTAGTAACAGTGGGGTCTCACTAAACAGAGTCAGATAACAAGCCGGAGTTCAAAACCAGGAGATCCCGTCAAATCCAAGGGGAAACAGAGAAGTCGGGATACAAGCCGGGTCAAACCAAGAAGTCACGTCAAATCCAAAGGAGCAGGCAGGAGCAAAACGGGGAGTCAAATACCGGTCAAAACCAAACACACACAGGAATAGTAGCAGCAGTAGCCCTTGACAGTAAATAATCACAGGCAACCTGTGGCCAGCAGATTGCCTGCATTTATAGTGGCAAGTGAGGGTCATGTGACGTGGCCAGCATCACATGACCGACAGATAGACGAGTCGAGCGCCGAGTGATCAGCTCGGCGCTCAAGGCAGACCTAGGAGCAGGGAGCCTCCCAGGTAGCAAAGCCGCCCTAGGAACGAGGCTGGGCACAGATCCTCGCTCCCGAAGCTAAGCAGCAGGTCTGCGGCTGATGGGAGACCGAAACCTTCAGCACCCTGTTACAGCAAGGGCTTTTTTTGTTTACAAATTGACACTGCTAGGCAGAGACATCCATCTAGCAGTGTTCCCAGTGACATCACCGACACTAATGGGTGGGCTTTAGTGATCTTTAGCATGTCTAGCAGAGATGGGGTACATCACCCGATCTGCTGAAAAAGCCCTTGCCCTACGCGATTCAGCCCAGGGCAGGGGAGAGCATCGGAGCAAAAAATGTCTGGGTGAAGAATCCTAAAAACCTCTTTAATTAAAGCACCTTTGACAGCAATCACAGCCTCCATTCTTGATACCACAAGTTTTGCAAAAAAAGAGAGCAAATCCATCACTCCAGAAAAATATAATAAAATAAAAATTAGAACATTTATTCCATACTTAAAAATGCGATATATTATGTTAAAATGGAATACATCATGTCCAAGTGCAGAGGAAGACAAGAGAAGAGGTGATTTCTCTTCACAGGAAGGGCAATGGCTATAAGAAGATTGCAAAGATGTTAAACATACCAAGAGACACCATAGGAAGCATCATTCGCAAATTCAAGGCAAAGGGCACTGTTGAAACGCTACCTGGTCGTGGCAGAAAGAAGATGCTGACTTCGACTGCTGTGTGCTACCTGAAGCGCAAAGTGGAGTAAAGTCCCCGTGTGACGGCTGAGGAACTGAAAAAAGATTTGTCAGATGCGGGTACTGAAGTTTCAGCTCAGACAATAAGGCACACACTGCGTAATGAAGGCCTCCATGCCAGAACTCCCAGGCGCACCCCCTTGCTCTCTCCAAAGAATAAGAAGAGTCGACTGCAGTATGCCAAAAGTCATGTGGACAAACCACAAAAGTTTTGGGATAGTGTTCTGTGGACTGATGAAACAAAATTAGAACTGTTTGGGCCCATGGATCAACGCTATGTTTGGAGGAGGAAGAACAAGGCCTATGAAGAAAAGAACACCTTGCCTACTGTGAAGCATGGCGGGGGGTCAATCATGCTTTGGTGCTGTTTTGCTTCTACAGGTACAGGGAAGCTTCAGCGTGTGCAAGGTACCATGAATTCTCTTCAGTACCAGGAGATATTGGATGAAAATGTGATGCAGTCTGTCACAAACCTGAGGCTTGGGAGACGTTGGACCTTTCAACAGGACAATGATCCCAAGCATACCTCCAAGTCCACTACAGCATGGTTGCAGATTAAAGGCTGGAACATTTTGAAGTGGCCATCGCAGTCACCAGACTTAAATCCGATTGAGAACCTCTGGTGGGACTTAAAGAAAGCAGTTGCAGTGCGCAAGCCTAAGAATGTGACTGAACTGGAGGCTTTTGCCCATGAAGAATGGGCGAAGATACCCGTAGATCGCTGCAAGACACTTGTGTCAAGCTATGCTTCATGTTTAAAAGCTGTTATAACTGGAAAAGGATGTTGTACTAAGTACTAAGATTGAATGTCACTTGGGGGTTGAATAAAACTGATAATGATGTGAGCACAGAAAAGACATTTGTGGTTATTTCATTATAAATGTTATGTTATATTTGTCTGACTTACAAGTGCCTCTTTGATTTAATTGTAAACAAGATGACTGAAATGATCAAAACCAATGTCAAACTGGCCAAAACACTCAATTTCAGTGGGGGTTGAATAAGTTTGAACATAACTGTAGGAATCAATCCATTCAATTTATCAAAGCACTTTAGACAGGTGCATGCTAGAGATGTGTCCATGCTGGCTTTTCCCGGCATAGAAAAAGTAAAAACCCCTAAAAGAGGAAGTGATATAAAAAAAACACCAGCGAAGGTTAATATATGTTGATGCTAGATACTAGAGATGAACGAAGTTCTTAAAAATTCAATTTGGGCAAGCCCCCCCCCCCCCGCAGAGGCCATCACAGACATCTTGAAAATGCGTCAACTCTTGCAAGCGCTGACGTGATGATGTCACCACTTCATCACAATGGCCGAGAGCATTGACGTCAGTGTGTTTAAGATTTGGTACGTTATCGTCCACCAAGATGGCCACGACGGCCTCTCCGTGAGCAAATAGATGAGGTGAGTATGAAGTATTTTGTTTTTTACCGCCATTTCAGGAAAAATTGAAGAGGGAGGAAATTCTGCTTTATGAAGATTCAAATTTTCCCTGACATTCAGATTGAAGTCCACTTCGAATGCTTCAATTTACTCAACTGTACTAGATACAATATTCCCAAAGTGACTTAATCATAGAACATATCTTATTTTAAACTACTGATTTTTCTGTTATTGGTTTTGTCTTTTTTATTTTTTTATATTTGCTACCAGTTTTATTAATTGCACCTGACTATTAGGGGTGGGATCATGAGCTCACTCAAATACTACTTGTGTTTGCATTCACACTTAACTAAGACTAAGGACCCCGAGGGGTTCAAAAAGCATCAGATGGTGTGTTACCTCTGCACTTGGACATGATATATTGCATTTTAAAAACTATGGAATAAATGCTATATCTTATTATATTTTTCTAAAGTGCTAGATTTGTCCTCTTCTTCAGAATTTCATGGAAGGCTGAAGTGGCCTAAATCCTGTGCACCCATTAGTCCTTATTCACACGTCCGTAGTGTTTATGGATCCGCAAATTGCGAATCTATAAACACACCCGGCCGGCAGCCACATAGAAATGTCTATTTTTGTCCGCAATTGCGGGCAAGAATAGGACATGCTCTACTTTTTTGCGGAGCAGCGGCCGTAAGATCGGCGGTGCGCTCCGCAAAAACTGATGCGGAGAGCACAGTGTGTGCTCTCCGCATCGTTCCGTGCCCCATTCACAGTCAATGGGTCCGCATGTATTCCGCATAATTGCGGAATACATGCGGACATATATGCGGACGTGTGAATAAGGCCTTAGAGGTGAGCTGACAAACTCCTTATACTTATACAAGTTTTGCAGGCCTGGATTTTCAGACATTCTTCTCTACAGATCCTCTCAAGCTCTGTCAGTCATTTCAGGTCTCTCTAGAGATGTTTGATTGGGTTTAAGTCAGGGCTATGGCAGGACCACTGAAGGATATTTGCAGTGGCTGGGTTTAGAGAGGCTCCAACTAGTGTTGATTGAGCACCCGAGCATAATGGAAGTCAATGGGAGAACCCGAGTATTAAACTTGGCACCCCCTGCTTTGAAGAGGGGTGGGTGCCTGGTTCACAGGAAAAATGTAGCATCCCCAAGTCAGGGCAATGTGTGGGACTAACCTGGGGAATGCCAGTGATGGAGAGGCCGGCACGCTGTTCCTCTGGGGCACTCTCTGGGTTCTTGCGGGACACAGCCAGGTGGAATGTGAGGTGCCCTTGGTGTTATAGTTTAACGTGCCTATGGCTAAGTCCCTGATATGTCGTGACGCCAGTGCCAGTAAACGGTGGCACACCGTATTTATAGTAGGAATAACAGAGGTGCAGACTTGTAACTTGAAAACAGAATTCCAACTTTACTGAAAACAGTGATGATACAGTAAACAGTCTTTCCAACAGTTCCTTTTTTGCAGACAATCACAATTGCAGTGGTCTTACATCCAGCAAGGTAAAACAGAGGGAGATAATACAGGACTTGAGGTGCAGGTGAACCTTACTTTCTTCCTGACTCGTCCTGACTGGAATTGATGCTTCAAGGCCCCAATGCCCTACTTCTGGCTTATATCCTTGAATCTCCAGTTTATAATGTACCTCCTCTTGACATTTAGTACCTCTTGCTCTAGGGATTGCCTCCAGGTTGACTTCTGCTGAACTCGCCTAGGCCTGAGACATGTGGCCTTCACAGACTCCAGGGTCTGCACTGCACTAGCCTGCCTTGGCCTAGCTATATATATAAACTGCTCACCAGCTCCCCAGTGGTCCAATACCCAAATGACACCCTTCAACATTGCTGCAGGCAATTACATGAAACACACAGCATAACAGAATGGTGGTAAACGGGTATCAAAGTGCCCGTATACTGCATACCCCACAACTTTAAACTGAGTACGACCTCGTACTCCACCACAGGGTCCACCCAGCTGGATTCATCTCCTGAAAGACAAAAGGAAAACATGCAGGCATACATAAACACAAATGAATGACATCTGCATAATTTATATCAGGTCCAGCTGGAAAAGGTGGAACGTGGTGACAAGGGGCGTCGTTCTCTTCCTTCAGGATAAAGAGTGGAACTGGGGCGCTGACCTGGCACAGCGGATGTTAGGGAATACCAGGATAGTCCATGACAATGAGTGAGTCCATAAAAACATATCACAGAGGCTCGCACAGGGAGTCCATCTCTGGGCACAAACTTAAAAGGATGATGCTCACACAGAGGTTCCCTGGGGTGTATCACAGGCAAGGGCTCGCGTGGAGGAGTCCATTCTTGCGCACAAACGTCAAGCAAGGTATTTCCAGTAGTAACTGCCCGGGAGGAGACACCACCAGTATAATCAAAGTCCCCTAAACGGACTGGCGGACGCCCCTGTTCATCCGGGTGGACCTTCTCAACACAGGAGTTTCCTCCTCCCTTAGCACCGAGGTAGAAGGGAGAGGAGCAACAGGAGGGTCTCCACCAGTGAGACCCTGATCAGGAACAACAGGAGCCGGAGGATCCTCTACAAGGGGACTGGATCCGGGACATTTTGAACCGGCTCTTCCGGAGGTGAAGGCACAGTAGGTGCTGGAGCGGGCACCAACAAATTTAACCAAGGTGTGAGGAACCAATGGAGTGGTTCAGCATCATTGACTAGATCCGCGACAGCCTGCATAGGCTCCACAGGCTGAGCAGAAAGTCCTGGCACAGGAGACTGGGGTCCGAGTCTCCAGCAGTGGGCCCCTTTGTCATGCAGAGTTTTAGGCGGTTTCTGTGAACAATTTGGGGACCTTTACCCTCTCGGGTGACCTCATAGGTATGAGTTTCAGCATTAGGGATGGCAGACACAAGATAGGAGTTCTCTCCCATTTACTGTCCAGCTTACTGGTACGGTGATTGTTCTTCAACCACACGGTGTCCCCTACAGCCAAGGGCTCTGCATGGGCCGCCAAATCATAGTCTTTTTGTTGTCGCTCCCGGGCACCTTCCATGCGCTCCTGGACAATTTCTTTGGCATTAAGCAAGCGCCTTTGATGTTCCGCTACCCAGTCAGTTTTAGGCAGGGGATTAATGTCATCCAGCACTTGTACATCCAGGGAATGATCTGCAGGCAATTTACCCTGACGCCCAAACAACAGGTAGAAAGGAGTGTATCCAGTGGAACAATGGATAGTATTATTGTACGATATATGAGCTGTGGTAACAGGTTAGGCCAATCTCCTCTGGTCTCAGGAGGCACGGCTCTCAACATTTCAATCAGGGTCTGATTCATCTTTTCACAGAGTCCATTACCTTGTGGATGATAGGCCGTGGTCCGGACCTTTGGCAACTGTGTAGTCGGCACAGCTCCTGGAACAGATGAGACTCAAACGCAGACCCTGAGTCGGTGAGGATCTTTTCTGGGCAGCCGTAAGGCAGGAGGAAGTGCTTCCAGAACAATTCAGCGGTCGTCTTGGCTGTCAGGTCCTTCACAGGCACTGCTACGGCAAACTTAGTGAAATGGTCAATAATAGTCATGGCATAGGCATACCCTGAGCGACTGGGTGCTAACTTACGTGGTCAATCGCAACCAGTTCAAGAGGGGCGGTACTTATAATAGGGTGCAGCGGTGCTCTCTGATCATGATATTCACCTCTCTTTAGGGCACAGGCTGTACATTCCCGACACCACCTCTCAATGTCCTCTCTGATTCCAACCCAGTAGAACCGCCTACGGATAGTGGCCTCAGTCTTTTGAACCCCAAAATGTCCAGACTTATCATGATACATTTCTAGAACCATACCTGCATCACGACGTGGGATGAGGATCTGGTGCACTCTGTCATTTGACACTGGATCCAGGCTTCGTTGCAGCAACAGGCCTTTTGAAGGAACAGTTGTTGACGTTGCTCCACAATTTGAGGAGTTCTGGGTCTGCGGTCTTTCGCCGAATTCTTTCAGGGGTTCTGCCACTGATGAAGAAGTCCAGCAGTTCACCGAGAACTCTACTCTCTGATTGCAACTTAATCCACTTTTCTTCTCTGGATGCAGGCTTATCAAAGGATGGTGGGTCAGAGGTTCCACTGTTGGCAGCTTGAGCTTGGTCCTGTTGAGCAAACCTGTTATAAAATGCTGGCATCTCTACATCTTCCCAGGCATCCCGTTTGTCATCTGGTGCTATCTCAGTGGGGAGCCTTGACAGGGCATCAGCATTATCGTTTGAACGGCCAGCCCGGTATTTTACAGTGAAGTCGTAATTAGCAAGGCGGAGGCCCATCTCTGTTCTAAGGCCCCCAGTTTGGCGGTGTTCAGGTGGGCCAAAGGATTATTATCAGTGAAGGCAATAAATGGAGTGGCAGCCAAATAGTCTTTGAATTTTCTGTTACCGCCACACTAAGGCCAGAAACTCTAATTTGAAAGAGCTATAATTCTGATCATTCTTTTCAGCTCCCTTTAAGGACCGACTGGCATAAGCTATCACCCTTTCTTTCCCTTCTTGCACTTGAGCCAGCACCGCTCCCAGGCCTTTCTTACTGGCATCTGTGTAAAGGTGAAATGGCTACTGTAATCTGGGTACCCCAGCACAGGAGGTTCAGTCAACTTCTTCTTTAACAACTGAAATGCAACCTCCCTCTCTTCATTCCATTCAATGGGGACAGGAGTCTTTGGGCTCTTTTTTGGTTGCCCCTCAGGAGTTCCTGGATTGGATCCGCTATTTGAGCGAAGTGGGGATAAAGCGCCGGTAGTAGCCAGCGAAACTAAGGAAACTCCTCACTTCCTTCACTGTAGTGGGAACCGGCCAATTTCGGACAGCAGCCAACTTATCAGGATCAGGCTGGACTCCTCTGCGCTTACAACATGTCCCAAGTATTTTACAGCAGGTTTCAGCAGGTGACATTTGGACGGTTTAATCTTGAGGCCGTATTTAATAAGGATTTCAAACACCTCAGCTAGATGCTTTAAATGGTCCTCATCACGTTTTAGAATAGATGATAACGTCATCCAGGTACAACAGCACCGTCTCAAAGTTCTTATGGCCTAAGCACCGCTCCATTAATCTTTGAAAGGTCCCGGGGCATTACACAGTCCAAATGGCATGCAATTAAATTCAAACAGGCCCATAGGGGTGGTGAAAGCAGTCTTTTCCCTATCTTCAGGGGCCATGGGCACTTGCCAATATCCGCTGGTTAAATCTAAGGTGGAGAAATAGGCGGAGGAGCCTAGAGCAGTTAGAGACTCCTCAATACGCTGGCAATGGGTAAGCATCTTTGTGAGTGATCTGATTTATCTTTCTATAGTCTACACAAAACCGGATGCCACCATCTTTCTTTTACTAAAACCAGGGGGCAGCCCAGGGACTACGACTGTCCCGGATTACGTTTGAGTCTTTCATTTCTTGGATCATCTCTTTAACAGTTTGGTATGAAGTTGGTGGTATGGGCCTATACCTCTCTTTAATGGGAGGATGAGAGCCAGTGGGTATGGTGTGTTGGATAACACTGACCTCTCCATAGTCCGTTGCATGCTTACTGAAGGCTTGATGGTGTTGCTTTACTAGGTTCAGGAGTCCCTCTAGTTGATGCTGCGGGTAGCTTCGTCCCGACATGGAGTTCCTTCCACCAGGGCACTGGAGAGTCGTCCGCAGGAAGAGGTCCTCGAGTGGCAGGCAGGCGGATGACATCCTGGAAGGAAACCTGGGAAAGCTGGGCAACAGGACAGTGCTTAGTAAGCACAGCAGGATGATCGCTGAGGTTAATCAGACGGACAGGTACTTTACCTTGGGAGACGGTCGCCAGGCACTTGGCAGCTCTCACATATGGGTAGTTCTCCATCTGGACAGGTTCCACCAGGGCCGGATAGTCTTGGCCTTGGACTCCCAGGACAGCACGGCACCACAAGAGGGTTTGGGAGTTTGGAGGTAGAGTCACTGGTCTATTATCACCGATCCTGGCGGTGCAGATCTCTCCTTTTTCATTTGCAAACCTCTGCTGAGCACACAATACGCTGATGGTCTTTGGAGGACCTTCTTGGAGGCGGAGGAAGCTGCAGGCAGGGACTGATGGAGAGCTTCAAGTACCTCAGGGTAGCAATTTTTGAAAACATTAGTCCCAACAATCACAGGGTGGCCCCTTTATCCCCGGTTTGTACCACGATCACTCCTTGCTGTGGTAAAGTGGCTTCACCCACTTGGAGCGTGGGTTCCCAGTATCCATGGACTTTTATGGGCTTACCATTGCTTGCAATTATCTCCAACCAGGACTCAGGTGGCTGGGTAAGCAGGCTGGAACTCCAGAACTGATTAAAGGTGGACTGCTGAATAGTGGTGACTTGAGATCCAGTGTCCAGCAACGCTTCAAAAGGCACTCCATTGATCCGGACGTTTATTTTGGGACGGGACCCCACATAGCAGGGCATCCAGTTTGGATCCCTTGGACCTGTTGTTCTACCTCCCGAGGGCGGTCCTCAGCCTCGAGGGTGACCCGTTTAACTGCCAGCAAGTAGATTCAGTATGACCCAACTTCTTGCAGTAATTACAGGAAGGTCGCTTGCGGTTCCTAAACCGGTCACTTGAGCGTCTTCCAGGATCTCTGGGATAAACTTCTTGATACGCAGGGGGCCAGGCTTTTGAGGCAAAAGGAGTTCATCTTCCAGCATTAAGGGTTTCTCCCACTCTTCCAGTTTCCTGCAGACTTTTTCCAGGCTCTTAGTGAGGTAATTGACCTGTTCCATCAGAGCAGCCACTGTATCAGGAACTGGAGTCTGGGCGGCTTGGCTGGCCCCTGGCAGGCTGGTATCCGTTGGCTTAGGATTACGGACAGGAGGTTCGGGATGGGCCACTGGTTCCGTTGGCAGATGTTGTCCCAGAATACTGATGGCCAGTTCTTTAAAGTCCAGGAAAACACTGTTAGGGTGCTGAGCCGACAACATTTTCAATTGTGTTTTTAAAGATTCGCTATTCACACCGCAATAAATTGTTCTCTCAGAGTTTGATCCTGGGTGTCAACCTCTCTAGGGTCTATATGAATGACAGCCTCCAGGCCTCTTGGAGGGATAAAGCAAAATCACGAAGTGACTCACCAGGTTTTTGTTTCTTGCTGAAGAAGCGCATCTTTATTTCAGACACCGTCCTGACTTCAAAGGTAGTGCTGAGGCGGTCAAAGATCTGCTCTATGGTACTCCTCTCAGAACTGGGCCAGGACATGACTTCTCGACGGGCCGCTCCTTCCAACTGGGCTAACAGAATCTCCATTTGCTGCTCCGGGTTAATAGGATAGAGCCGGAACAGAGCTAGGATTTTGTCTTGAAAGTCTTTTAAATTATGAGCCTCCCGGCATAACGGGAAACCATGGAGCCCCAAAGTAGTATGGCATCGTCAGCGGCATCATGTTGACAGGCGTAATACCGTTGGTGGCTACTGGCTCCCTGAGGGCAGGCTGCTCGGCTGCTTCTGAGTCCGACATGATGCAGATTATCTGGTTGGCGGTCCCTTTAAGAGATAGCGATAGGTCCGATGTCGCGCCGGCGGGGTTACTGGCCGGTGAGCGCGATCGATGGGCAGAGTCCAGTATCCCCTTTTTGGGCCTTGCTAACCAGGCGACCCCTCTCCCGGTGTCGGATTATTTCTCCCAGGAGTTGGTACTTACCCGGTGCAGGCGGTCCAAATCTCGCGAGATCCGGAAGGGCGTCTTCGGGAATCCCTTGCGCAGCGTGCCTTCCCGCGGGACGTCGGGCTGGAGGGCGGAGCTTCGGACTTGCTCCGACGGGGAACAGCGTCTGCGTTCTTCTAAGTCCAAGGTAGGTGGAGTCCAGCTTGGGAAATTTGAATAAAGTGGTGACGCTGCAGAGTCTGGCGCTAAGCTTTCCCGCCAGCGATGAGTAGTGATGGCGCAGTAGATAAGTCCACAGTTCAGGCGGCCATCTTGGGCGCCATGATGCATCAATTCAATGACAGCAAGCAGCGGTAGTGAAACAGCATAAAAGTCCACAAAAATGCACTTTGAAGTGGCGATTTTCTTCCTCTTGATAGCGCAACACTGCACAGCGCTTTTGGAGGTCTTTGGGACACTTTTCTGTACGTTTTAGGTCCGCAAAGTTCAATAAACAAACAGGCGTTTTGTTACTTGGCAAACTGGTTAAGGCACAAAGTTCACGTTTTTGCTCACAGTCCGTAAAGCGTGCGTATCCTGTTCGTGACGCTAAAATGTAGCATCCCCAAGTCAGGGCAATGTGTGGGACTAACCTGGGGAATGCCAGTGATGGAGAGGCCGGCACGCTGTTCCTCTGGGGCACTCTCTGGGTTCTTGCGGGACACAGCCAGGTGGAATGTGAGGTGCCCTTGGTGTTATAGTTTAACGTGCCTATGGCTAAGTCCCTGATATGTCGTGACGCCAGTGCCAGTAAACGGTGGCACACCGTATTTATAGTAGGAATAACAGAGGTGCAGACTTGTAACTTGAAAACAGAATTCCAACTTTACTGAAAACAGTGATGATACAGTAAACAGTCTTTCCAACAGTTCCTTTTTTTGCAGACAATCACAATTGCAGTGGTCTTACATCCAGCAAGGTAAAACAGAGGAGATAATACAGGACTTGGAATTGCAGGTGAACCTTACTTTCTTCCTGACTCGTCCTGACTGGAATTGATGCTTCAAGGCCCCAATGCCCTACTTCTGGCTTATATCCTTGAATCTCCAGTTTATAATGTACCTCCTCTTGACATTTAGTACCTCTTGCTCTAGGGATTGCCTCCAGGTTGACTTCTGCTGAACTCGCCTAGGCCTGAGACATGTGGCCTTCACAGACTCCAGGGTCTGCACTGCACTAGCCTGCCTTGGCCTAGCTATATATATAAACTGCTCACCAGCTCCCCCAGTGGTCCAATACCCAAATGACACCCTTCAACATTGCTGCAGGCAATTACATGAAACACACAGCATAACAGAATGGTGGTAAACGGGTATCAAAGTGCCCGTATACTGCAAAAGGTCAGTCATTGATGGAAACACCACTGAAATGGTTCGGGAACAGCATGGGGAGGATGTCTGGATGCATCTTGGACTCCCAGTCGCTACTGGGAATTATGTTGTCTGAGTAGTACACCACTTTTACAGACTGAAAATAATACGCACAAAACTGAAGATAAAATCAATTTTAGAGGAAAAATTGTTAGGAAACATTCTTTCCTGTATATTTACTTGTATATAAAGTGCAAGTGCTGCCTAAAATTACAAGGAAGAGGCACTCCGATACAACCTGTATATCACATAAAGGAGGGCCTCATTCACATTGTGGTATAATTGTCCAGGTAGTGGGACTCCTACACTCATAAAGCCTATGCACTAATTGAAAGGGCTGCCAAAAATTACAAGGAACGAGCACTTCAATAAACCCTTTATTACATATAAAGGAGGGCATCATACATGCCCTTGAAAAATGATAACTGATGGCCTGCTGGTGACCCTCAAAAACATTAGGAGCAAGGGTCTGCTGGTGACCCTCTAAAACATTAGGGGTGAGGGCCTGCTGCTGAGCTGACCATGGAGAAAATTATGGGTGAGAGCCTGATGCTGAGCTGACCATATAAAACATTAGAGGCGAGGGTCTGCTGCTGAGCTGACTTTCTAAAACATTAGGAGCGAGGGCAGCCTAATAAGCATCTTGATATGATGGAGGAAGAGGAGAAAAGGAAGTTTGAACCATGCATGGCAGTACAGTATATTCAATACAACATAAAAGCCACATTTAAAATGCCTTTATGTTCAGCTGCTTTCCTCTGGTGAAGTAGAGAAGTCAGGGGCAATCCAGGCCTTGTTGATTTTTGACAGGCGGATGCCCTTATCAATTATTATGCCCCCAGCAGCACTAAATACCTGCTCTGAAAAAAGACTGGCGGCAGGGCAGACCAGCACCTCCAAGGCGTAGAGCGCCAGTTCGTGCCAAGTGTCCAGCTTGGACACCCAATAATTGCAAGGCACAGAGGGATCACTGAGGATGCTACATACTCCTTCACCATCTTCCAAAATGTTTTCCTCCTTGTGACACAATAACTGCGTAAGCCATGCATCAGGATGAGGGTGCTGGCCGGGTATCATGAAACTTTCCCAGGCCCTGGAGAGTGTTGCCCTCCCCTCCCCTCCTCAGTTGCCCCAGGAACAATGTATTCTGCCAACAGGGTTGTCAGCTGGAAATTTTTGGAGCAATTCTGGTATTGGTATTGCACCATTTTGCTAGTCCTCTCCACCACAGGAATAAGAGATGAGACGTTCTCTTTGTAGCGGGAGTCGAGAAGGGTGAACAACCAGTAATCGATGTTGGCCAAAATGCGTATAACGCAGGGTCTCGGGAAAGGCAACATAACATAAAGTCAGCCATGTGTACCAGAGTGCCAACAGACAAGACTTCACTGTCCTCATCAGGAGGATGACTCTCAATCTCCTCATCCTCTTCCTCCTCTTCGGCCCATCAATGCTGAATAGATGGAATAAACCAGCTATGGGTACTACCCTCTAAAGCGGAGGCAACCTTCTCCTGTTCCTCCTTCTCCTCATCATCCAATTCGCACTGAGAAGACGAAATGAGGGTGGTCTGGTTATCACCCTGCACACTGTCTTCCCCCATTTCCACCTCTTCCACATGCAAAGCGTCTGCCTTCATTGTGAGCAGCGAGCTTTTCAGTAGACACAGAAGAGGGATGGTTATGCTGATAATAGCAGTATTGCCACTCACCATCTGTGTTGATTCCTCAAAGTTGCGTAAAACCTCACAGAGGTCAGCTTACTGGAAAGGCGACGACCATGTTGCAGCTAGTATTCCACTACTGCCCTCTGCTGCTCACAAAGCCTGGCCAACATGTGGAATGTGAAATTCCAGCGTGTGCGCACGTCACACAACAGTCGGTGAGCTGGCAATTGCAAGCGCTGCTGCAGCGTTGCTAGACCGGCGGCATCTGTAGAGGACTTTTGGAAATGGGCACAAATGCGGCACACCTTCAACAGTAGCTTAGACAAATTGGGGAAGGTTTTGAGAAACAGGTGAACCACTAAGTTTAACACATGGGCTAGGCTTGCAGAGCTCCAAAGCTGCCACCAAGTTATGGCCATTATCAGACACAACCATGCCTGGTTGTAGGTTGAGTGGCGAGAGCCACAGCTCAGTCTGGTCCCTTATACCCTGCCACAGCTCTGCAGCGGTCTGCTGTTTGTCACCTAAGCAAATAATTTTCAGCATGGCCTGTTGCTGCTTCCCCACTGCAGTGCTAAGCTGCTTCCAGCTACTGATTGATGGCTGACTGGTGCTGCAAGATGAGAATTTAGAGGTGGAAGTGGAGGAGGAGGTGGAGGAGGAGAATGGGGGTTGCAGCCACTAATGTAGGTGGTGGCGGAAATCCTGATGGAAGTAGGTCCCGCAATCCTTGGCATCGGTAGCACTTGTGCCATCCCAGGGTACAAATCGCTCCCGGCCTCTACAACGTTCACCCAGTGTGCCGTGAGGGAAATGTAGCGTCCCTGGCCACAAGCACTTGTCCATGTGTCAGTCGTTAAGTGGACCTTCGCAATAACTGCGTTGGTCAGGGCACGGGTGTGGTTATGGGACACATGCTGGTGTAAGCCAGGGACGGCACACCGGGCAAAATAGTGGCAGCTGGGGACTGAGCAGAAGGAATGGCCACCACCCTCGGGCTGCGGAAAGCTTCAGTGTCCCCAAGCCTAAATGGCAACATTTCCAAGGCCAGTAATTTGGAAAGGTGCACATTTAGTGCTATAGCCTGTGGGTGGGTGGCTGGGTATTTGTACTTTCGTTCAAAGGCCAGGGGTATGGACATCTGGGACACAAAAGTGGATGTGCTAGCTGATGGTGCTTGCGAAAGTCCAGGTGCATGGCGGGAGGCATCCGTGCCTTGGACAGGACATTGGCCAGCACATAACACAGGGGAAGAGGAGGCAGTGGTGTGACCCGCAGACACTGATTATGGACCCAGGCGTTCAGTCCACTTATTAGAGTGCTTTTATAACATGTGTTGGATCATGTTGGTGATGTTGAGGTTGCTAGTGTTCACGCCCCGGCTCATTTTGGTACGGCATAGTTTGCAAATGACAACTCTTTTATTGTCCGCACTTTCTTCAGAAAATGACCAGCCAGACTGCGGAATATCTAGCCCTTGGCAAGGGAGATTTCCGCAAGGGGATGCTCCGGGGATACAGTTGCGGGCCTGTTTTGTGTGGCCCGCTTTCTCCCTTTGGCCACCCCATTGCCTCTTTCAGCCTGTTGCGGTGCTGTGAATCCCTCCCCCTCTCTACTGCTGTCCTCGCTCGGCTTGCCACCTCCCCCGGTTAGGTGAGTAATTTCATCATCCACCACCTCCTCTTCCACTTCCTCACTCTGGTCAGCCTCTTGACTTGTTGATCTAACAACAACCTCGCTTATGGACAACTGTGTCTCATCCTCATCATCAACCATTTGAGATGCTAATTGCCGTTGACTTATTGGCAACTGTGTCTCATTATCATTATCCACCTTGTGAAACACTAATTGCCGTTCCCCACCATCATCTATTTCTGACTGTGGATGCTCAAGAGTTTGGGAATCAGTGCACAAGATCTCCACATGTCCCTCTTCAAGGGGGACCAAATCAAGGAATGGCGATGAAAATGCTCCTTTGAATATCCGAGTGTGGGATCACTTGTTTGCCAAGACTCTCCATGGTGGGAGGAAAAAGGATCAGGGTGAGGATTCTGTTGACCAGACTCTTGGCAACAGAGACTGGACTTTGTGGAAGACAGGGTGGTGCTTAACCTACTGAAAGCATTATCTGCTGCAATCCAACCGACCACCTGGTCGCACTGGTCTGACTTTGAGAGTGGTGTCCTGCGTCGCCCTGCAAACTGGGACATAAAGCTATGTATCGTGGAGGAGTGTGTTTTTTGTGCTCTGCCAGTATGCACAGCTTCACCGCGCCCAGGGCAACGGCCTCTGCATGCTCCATCAGCAGCACGGCCACTCCCCCATCTCTTACTGCTCGCCTTCATCATATTAAATGGTATTTATGCTTGCAAGTATGTCACACGTACAATAGCGCAGTTTTTTTTTAAGTGTATGTTCAAATAAATTACAGTCAATGTCACAGATATTTGGGATGTGGAAACGTTATACAGGAGACGTAGCACAGGTAATGTCGCTGTCCTTAGCGGACACCATCTACGGAAAAAGTACACAAGATGTAACAGATATTTTTATTATGCGCACACGTTAAACAGGAGATGTAGCCCAGATAATGTCGTTTTCTGCAGCATCTACGGAAAAAGCACACTGGATGTCACAGATATTTTTAGTATGCACACATGTTAATCAGGAGATGTAACGCAGATAATGTTGCTGTCCGCAGCGTCTACGGAAAAAGTACACTCGATGTCACAGATATTGTTAGGATGCTCAAACGTTATACAGGAGATGTAGCACAGGTAATGTAACTGTCCACAGTGGACACTGTCTACGAAAAAATTACACTGGATGTAACAGATATTTTTAGGATGCGCACACATTAAACAGGAGATGTAGCGCAGAAAATGTCGATGTCCACAGCGTCTATTGAAAAAGTACACTGGATGTCACAGATATTTTTAGTATACATACACGTTAAACAGGAGATGTAGTGCAGATAATGTTGCTGTCCGCAGTGTCTACGGAAAAAGTACACTGGATGTCACAGATATTTTTAGGATGCGCAAACGTTATACAGGAGATGTAGCGCAGGTTATGTCACTGTCCGCAGCAGTCACCGTCTATGAAAAAAGTACACTGGATGTCACAGATATTTTTAGGCTGCGCACACATTACACAGGGGATGTAGTGCAGGTAATGTCGCTGTCTGCAGCGGCAAAACAGTTGCACACAATTTAGCTCAGGTTGCGCTAATAATATATATTGCTGCCAGATAAAACAATAGTCCTTAAAAGGACTTTTAGGTCTCTGTTTTTGCATGCAATCTAGCGCAGCTTGCGCTAAAAATATATATTGCTGCCAAAAACAACAATAGTCCTTAAAAGGACTTTTGGGTCTCTAACACCAACCCTGCCTAACAAAAAAATTCTATTCAATTCCCTACACTATCTGTCCTTTCTAACGCACAGCTCTCCCTGACTAGGACTGAGCCGAACCACGTGTAATCAGGGGCTTTATAGCACCCGATGACACGTTCCGGCCAGCCAATCACTGTAATGCCAGTAACCAACATGGCTACGGCATTACAGTGAGTGGCAGCACTTACCTGCATGTTAATTGGCTGTGTAGCAGCCAACAAACGTGCGGGTGTAGACTCGAACTTCGCGCTCGAGCACACGTATTCGGCCGAACACTGCGATGTGCCGAGCATCGCGATGGTCAAGCCAAACTGGTGTTCAGCCAAGAATGCTCGCTCAACACTAGCTCCAACACTATGCTGAGTCCCCCAGACACTGTTGAGGTGTCACCATGAGTTGTTGCTCTCCAGAGAGAATGTTAAGTCTCCCAGGCTATGAGCTCAGCACTGCGATTGGACAGAGCTACAGCCTGGGAAAAGGAGATGCCCAGGAGAGCAAGGGCAGTCTCTGCCTAGTATACCCAAGTCACGGAACATACCGGGGGACATAGCGGGATAATAGTAAGTGCAGTGAGATCCCTGGGCGCCGCTCTACATATCATAATACTTAGTTCAGAATTTTTTTCCAGATGAAAGGTCCTCTTTAAGGTAGATGCGCATCTACATATCCGTATAATCGCACGCTTCCTCAGCTATCTTACCGCATCTGTTTCCTACATTTCCCTTATTCCTCTAAGCGGCACCAGTTTGATAAATGCTGCATCAGGCTGAAGCGTCACTGTATTTAAACATCGCACTTCAATATAGTGATGAGTGGCAGGGGCAATATTCGAATTTGCAAAATTTCATGAATATTTGGTACAATATTCGTCATATATTCACGAATTTGAGAATTTGCTATTATTTTCTAGATTGCGAAAATCGGCAATGTAATATTCGCGTAATGCGCACGCAATACAGGCGTGGGTCACTATAACTTCATTTAATGAGACTGGAGAAAATTGTTGGCACAGCAGAACATTACAATAGCTTTATATGCAGGTGGAGTGCTCCAATATATTCACGATTACGCAAATCGGCAACACTATATATATGCACTGGAACACTATATATATGCACTGGAAAACTATATATATATATATATATATATATATATATATATATATATATATAAGCTAACTAACTATCTAATGTAATGTGACACAGGAAAGCAGAGAGCACAGCAATAACACTGCTGTCTCTCTCAGAACTGTAATAAACTGTAGAAAATGGCTGCTGGGGAGGTTCTTATGTAGTAAGGGGTAGGCAACGAAAATATTCGAAATATATCACTATATTCTAAATATTCACGCATTCTCGAAGTTGTAATATTCACGATTAAAAATCGTGATTCGAATATTCGCGCCCAACACTACTTCAATAAAGATTCCCTTTTCTGCATCACAACTGCTGGAGTTCTCTCTATTATTATAGTGTCTTTTTCTGGCACTACACATTTAGACATAGTTGTACCTAAGCCATTCCTGTGTTGTCTTGGCTGAGTGCTTAGGGTCATTGTCATGCTGGAAGGTGAAACATTCATGCCAGCCTATGGTCCAGAGGACTCTGCATCAGGTTTTGCTCCAATTTGCTTTCCCTCAAGCCTGACCAGTCTCCCTGTCCCAGCTACTGTAAAACAACCCCACAGCATGGTGCTGCCACCACCATTTAGGGATGGTCTTTGGCAGGTTATCAGTGCCTGGTTTTCTCCAGACATGAGACTTAGGGCTCTTTCACATTTGCGTATTTCTTTTCCGGCATAGAGTTCCGTCGTCGGGGCTCTATGCTGGAAAAATCCTGATCAGGATTATCCCAATGCATTCTGAATAAAGAGAAATCCATTCAGGATGCATCAGGATGTCCTTAGTTCAGGACCGGAACATTTTTTGGCCGGAGAAAATACCGCAGCATGCTGCGCTTTTTGCTCCGGCCAAAAATCCGGAACACTTGCCGCAAGGCCGGATCCGGAATTAATGCCCATTTAAAGGCATTAATCCGGATCCGGCCTTAAGCTAAACGTTGTTTCGGCACATCGCCGGATCCGACGTTTAGCTCTTTCTGAATAGTTACCATGGCAGCCAGGACGCTAAAGTCCTGGTTGCCATGGTAAAGTGTAGTGGGAAGCGGGGGAGCAGTATACTTGCCGCCCGTGCGGCTCCCAGGACGCTCCAGAGTGATGTCAGGGCGCCCCACGAGCATGGATCACGTCATTCTGAAGCGCCCTGGGAGCCGCACAGGCGATAAGTATACTGCTCCTCTGCTTCCCACTACTACTATGGCAACCAGGACTTTAATAGCGTCCTGGCTGCCATAGTAACACTGAAAGCATTTTGAAGACTGATCAGTCTTCAAATGCTTTCAGTTCACTTGCGTCGTTACGGATCCGGCGGGCACTTCCGGCGACGGAAGTGCACGCCGGATCCTAACAACGCAAGTGTGAAAGAGGCCTTAGAATGGAGGCTGAAAAGTTTAATCTTGGTTTCAGTAAACCAGAGAATCTTATTTCTCACAGTCTGAGAGTCCTTTAGGTGCTTTTTTGCAAACTCCAGATGGGCTTTAATGTGTCTTTTACTGAGGTTTCTTTCTTGCCACTATACCATAAACACCAGATTGGGTGAAAGGTGCAGTGATGGTTGACCTTCTAGAAGTTTCTCCAGTCTGCCGACAGGATCTTTGGAGCTCAGCCAGAGTGATAATTAGGATCTTAGTCGCCTCTCTTACCAATTCCCTTTTCCCCAGGATATTTAGTTTGGAGAGACAGCCATCTCTAGGAAGAGTCCTGGTTGTTGTAAACCTCCTCCATTTTAGAATTATAATGGCTGCTTGTCCTCTTGGGAACTCAATGCAGCAGAAACTTATTTGTACCCTTCTCCATATCTGTTCCTTAACACAATCCTATCTTTAAGCTCTACAGCTCTTAAGCCTCATGCACACGGCCGTGGTTGTGGTCCGCGTCCGAGCCGCATATTTTGCAGCTTGGGCGCAGACCCATCCACTTCAATGGGACCGCAAAAGATGCGGACAGCACACGGAGTTGCTCCATTCCGTGCCCCTGCTCCATTCCGTGCCCCTGCAAAAAAAATAGAGCATGTCCTATTCTTGTCCATTTTGCGGACAAGGATAGGCATTTCTATAATGGGCCGCGTTCCGTTCCGCAAATTGCGGAACGGAACGCGGAGCAGCTTCCGTGTTTTGTGGATCCGCGGTTTATGGTCCGCAAAACACCAACGGTCGTGTGCATGAGGCCTTAGGCTGTTCTTTCCTCTGCATGGCTTGGTTTTTGCTCCAATATGCACTGTCAGCTGTGAGACCTTATATAGACAGGGATGTATCTTTCCAAATCATGTCGAGTCACCTAAATTTACCACAGATGAACTCCAATGAAGTTGTGCAAACATCTCAAAGATGATCAAGAGAAATGAGAGGCCCCCTGAGAATTGAAGTGTCATAGCAATGGGTCTAAATATTTATATCCATGCAAAACTTTAGTTTTTCATTTTTAATAAATTATCAGAAATTACTAAAATTCGGTTTTCACTTTCTTATTATGCTGTAGAAAGTGCAGATTTAAGGGAGAAAACTAGATTTTTTTTTTTTAGCACAAGGCTGCAACATAACAAACTGAAAAGTGAAAGGGCCTAAAGACTATCCGAATGCATTGAATATGAATGACAACTTTCATCAGTTTTAAACAACATTAAAATGTACATTGTTGATGGCTTTTCTTTTAGAATTATGAAAGTTTGGAATTCTGAGGATCTGAATGACAGGCACTATCATGTCTTAAAGTGATAATTCGGTATCAGCTAATAACCCTTTTTTTATTGTATGCAACTTTCCAATGTGCTTGTACATCAATTCTATGCTTTATTAAGGTCTCTGTTTGTGGTATTTGGATGGATATATGTCCTGCATCTGTTATTAATAGCTACATTACTGCTATGGGGACATTTCTTGTAAAAAGCCAGGCACTTGTATATGCATCACATGCACAGGATAGATTTTCATACCTCCTTCAGAATAGAGTCATACCTGGCATCTGGAAGTTTACCTGAACACCATGTGGTCATAAGTAGGGATGAGCGAACACGAACTGCATAGTTCAGGTTCGTACCAAATTTTGGGGTGTTCGGGACACGGACCCGAACATTTTCAAAAAAGTTCGGGGTCATTGTTCAGCGATTTCTTCCCGCTTTCTGAAGGGCTGCTTAGCAGCCAATCAGCTAGCGTTTTACTTCTTGCCCTAAGAAGCCATTACAGCCATGCCTACTAATGGCATGGCTGTGATTGGCCAAGTGCGGCATGTTACCCAGCCTCTATTTAAGCTGGAGTCACGTAGCGCCGCACGTCACTCTGCTCTGATTACTGTAGGGATAGGATGCAGCTGCTGTGAGGGCGAGATTAGGCAGTGAAAACACAGCAAAAACACCTAATGAAGTGATCAATCTACAGCTGTGAATTATTCAACTTCTGATAGTTAATTGCTCACTGGTTTTTAGGCTGTACAGAGCGTTTTTCTGTCACTTTTTTCTGAGGTGATCGGCGGCCATTTTGGCTGCCACCAAGTCCATCAATCCATCAATACTAGTTTTTTTTTTTTGCTATATCCTACATCAGGGGCTTGGCTGTGCTTATTGTCACCACTAGAAACTCAGGATAGAAATTTCTATATTTTATTGAGGGTTTAAATTCAATTGCCAAAATAGCAATCCCCTAAATCTGGTGTCCCAGCTGTGGCTAGCCAAGTGTAATACTGTCTGCTGTCTGGAAAAGGATAGAATTTTTTTTTGTGGTGAAATTCAATTGCCAAAATAGCAATAACCTAAATCTGGCGTCCCAGCAGTGGCTGGCCAAGTTTAATAGTGTCCGGCAAAGGATAAATTTTGTTCTGGGGTGAAATTCAATTGCCAAAATAGCAATCCCCTAAATCTGGTGTCCCAGCTGTGGCTAGCCAAGTGTAATACTGTCTGCTGTCTGGAAAAGGATAGAATTTTTTTTTGTGGTGAAATTCAATTGCCAAAATAGCAATAACCTAAATCTGGCGTCCCAGCAGTGGCTGGCCAAGTTTATTAGTGTCCGGCAAAGGATAAATTTTGTTCTGGGGTGAAATTCAATAGCCAAAATAGCAATCCCCTAAATCTGGTGTTCCAGCAGTGGCTGGCCAAGTTTAATAGTGTTCGGAAAAGTATATATTTTGTTCTGGGGTAAAATTCAATTGCCAAAATAGCAATACCGTAAATCAGTGGTTTCAGCTGTAGCTGGCCAAGTTTAATAGTGTCCAGCAAAGGATATATTTTTTTTTCTGGGGTGAAATTCAGTTGCAAAAATAGAAATACCGTAAATCTGGTGTTCCAGCAGTGGCTGGCCAAGTTTAATAGTGTCCGGCAAAGGATATTTTTTTTTCTGGGGTGAAATTCAATAGCCAAAATAGCAATACCCTAAACCTGGTGTCCCAGCAGTGGCTGGCAAAGTTCAATAGTGTCCGGCAAATGATATATTTTTTTCTGGGGTGAAATTCAATAGCCAAAATAGAAATCCCCTAAATCTGGTGTCCCAGCAGTGGCTGGCCAAGTTTAATAGTGTCCGGCAAAGGATATATTTTGTTCTGGGGTGAAATTCAATAGCCAAAATAGCAATCCCCTAAATCTGGTGTCTCAGCTGTGGCTTGCCAAGTTTAATAGTTTCCGGCAAAGGATATTTTTTTTTCTGGGGTGAAATTCAATAGCCAAAATACCAATACCGTAAATCAGTGGTTTCAGCTGTGGCTGGCCAACTTTAATCCTGTCCGGCAAAGGATATATTTTGTTCTGGTGGTGAAATTTAATTGCCAAAATAGCAATACCGTAAATCAGTGGTTTCAGCTGTGGCTGGCCAACTTTAATACTGTCCGGCAAAGGATATATTTTGTTCTGGGGTGAAATTTAATTGCCAAAATAGCAATACCATAAATCAGTGGTTTCAGCTGTGGCTGGCCAAGTTTAATAGTGTCCGGCAAAGGATATATTTTGTTCTGGGGTAAAATTCAATAGCCAAAATAGCAATCCCCTAAATCTGGTGTCCCAGCTGTGGCTTGCCAAGTTTAATAGTTTCCGGCAAAGGATATTTTTTTTTCTGGGGTGAAATTCAATAGCCAAAATACCAATACCGTAAATCAGTGGTTTCAGCTGTGGCTGGCCAACTTTAATACTGTCCGACAAAGGATATATTTTGTTCTGGTGGTGAAATTTAATTGCCAAAATAGCAATACCGTAAATCAGTAGTTTCAGCTGTGGCTGGTCAACTTTAATACTGTCCGGCAAAGGATATATTTTGTTCTGGGGTGAAATTTAATTGCCAAAATAGCAATACCATAAATCAGTGGTTTCAGCTGTGGCTGGCCAAGTTTAATAGTGTCCGGCAAAGGATATATTTTGTTCTGGGGTAAAATTCAATAGCCAAAATAGCAATCCCCTAAATCTGGTGTCCCATCAGTGGCTGGCCAAGTTTAATAGTGTTCGGCAAAGGATATTTTTTTCTGGGGTGAAATTCAATTGCCAAAATAGCAATACCGTAAATCAGTGGTTTCAGCTGTGGCTGGCCAAGTTTAATAGTGTCCGGCAAAGGATATATTATTGTTCTGGTGGTGAAATTCAATTGCCAAAATAGCAATACCGTAAATCTAGTGGTTTCAGCTGTGGCTGGCCAAGTTTAATAGTGTCCGGCAAAGGATATATTTTGTTCTGGGGTGAAATTCAATTGCCAAAATAGCAATACCATAAATCAGTGGTTTCAGCTGTGGCTGGCCAAGTTTAATAGTGTCCGGCAAAGGATATATTTTGTTCTGGGGTAAAATTCAATAGCCAAAATAGCAATCCCCTAAATCTGGTGTCCCATCAGTGGCTGGCCAAGTTCAATAGTGTTCGGCAAAGGATATTTTTTTTTTCTGGGGTGAAATTCAGTTGCAAAAATAGAAATACCATAAATCTGGTTTCAGTGGCTGGCCAATTTAATATGTCGCAAAGGATATATTTTTTCTGGGAAATTCAGTTGCAAAGAAATAGCAAATCAGTGCTCTAGTAAATCAGTGGTTTCAGCTGTGGCTGGCCAAGTTTAATAGTGTCCGGCAAAGGATATATTTTGTTCTGGGTAAAATTCAATAGCCAAAATAGCAATCCCCTAAATCTGGTGTCCCATCAGTGGCTGGCCAAGTTCAATAGTGTTCGGCAAAGGATATTTTTTTTTTCTGGGGTGAAATTCAGTTGCAAAAATAGAAATACCATAAATCTGGTGTTCCCGCAGTGGCTGGCCAAGTTTAATAGTGTCTGTCAAAGGATATATTATTTTCTGGGGTGAAATTCAGTTGCAAAAATAGCAATACCGTAAATCAGTGGTTTCAGCTGTGGCTGGCCAAGTTTAATAGTGTCCGGCAAAGGATATATTTTGTTCTGGGGTAAAATTCAATAGCCAAAATAGCAATCCCCTAAATCTGGTGTCCCATCAGTGGCTGGCCAAGTTTAATAGTGTCCTGCAAATGATATATTTTTTTCTGGGGTGAAATTCAGTTGCAAAAATAGAAATACCGTAAATCTGGTGTTCCTGCAGTGGCTGGCCAAGTTTAATAGTGTCCGTCAAAGGATATAGTATTTTCTGGGGTGAAATTCAGTTGCAAAAATAGAAATACCATAAATCTGGTGTTCCAGCTGTGACTGGACAAGTTTCATAATGTCCGTCATTGGATATATTATTTTCTGGGGTAAAATTCAGTTGCAACAATAGAAATACAGTAAATCTGGTGTTCCAGCTGTGACTGGACAAGTTTGATAGTGTCCGTCAAAGGATATATTATTTTCTGGGGTGAAATTCAGTAGCAAAAATAGAAATACTGTAACTCTGGTGTCTCAGCTGTGACTGGACAAGTTTCATAGTGTCCATCAAAGGATATATTATTTGTTGGGGTGAAATTCAATTGCCAAAATAGCAATACCGTAAATCAGTGGTTTCAGCTGTGGCTGGCCAAGTTTATTACTGTTCGGCAAAGGGTAAATTTTGTTCTGGGGTGAAATTATATTGCCAAAATAGAAATCCCCTAAATCTGGTGTCCCAGCAGTGGCTGGCCAAGTTTAATAGTGTGCGGCAAAGGATAGATTTTGTTCTGGCGTGAAATTCAGTTGCCAAAATAGCAATACCGTTAATCAGTGGTTCCAGCTGTGGTTGGCCAAGTTTAATACTGTCTGGCAAAGGATAGATTTTAAATTGTTGGGTGAAATATTACCATATTTTCCAGGTACAAACCCCGGCACTGCATAACTGACAAGGAACTTGCAATTGGCGGTTACATTCTTGCATGAAATAAAGCCTTTTTAGGCTGTAGAGTCAAAGGTAGTTGCCAATAACTGTTTTATTTTTAATTTTTTTTAAATAAATTAGTGTGGACCTCAAAACATTGTGAAAATATAAAAAATAAAACAAAGTGTAAGTGCACGGTAGTATAACAGTGGTTGGGTGAGGCCGGTATACATGTCTATTCTGCATAAGGTTCAAACAAGTCCTGTGGGATCCATGCCTGGTTCTTTTTAATAAACGAAAGCTTGCCCACACTGTCTGCGGACAGGTGGCTGCGCTTTTCTGTGATAATGCCACCAGCCATGCTAAACACACGTTCAGACAATACAGTGGCTGCAGGGAAGGCCAGCACCTCCAAGGCGTAAAGGGCAACCTCAGGACATGTGCCCAATTTGATGACCCAGAAGTTGAATGGGGTATACCCAGTGGCGTAGCTAGAAATGATTGGGCACCACAGCAAATTTTTGTATGGGGCCCCCCTCCCCCAGTAATTTTTGCGCAAACCCCTTCCTTTCATGCCGCTATGCCTGTGGCTACTAAAGATCGCTCTCTCAGACCAGGCCCAGCAGCTGTTCCATTCGCTTTCTACACTGTCTATACTGCCACTGTATATAATTTCATTGTATAATACTGTTAGTCCTCCTCCTCCTCCTGGATGGGCCCTTTCTAGGTCACGGCCCCAAAGCAGTTGCTTCCCCTGCTTCCCCTGTAGCTATTCCCCTAGGCAGACCCATCAGTCAGTATGTGTACTGTTCCACCATGTTGCTGAAATGCTGCCTCCTGCTAAGATGTTCCAGATCTGCTGGTGGTGCAGGTTGTTGTGGCGTGATGACAAAGCTTTTTCACATTTTGCCCATGCTAACCCTGCCTTCTGAGGTGTTGCTGGTGACCCAGCTGCATTGGGAAATTCTTCCTCCTCCTCCTCCTCCTCCTCTGCCTTCACCTTGTGCTTCCACTGAGTCCCGGTGTCAGGTATGAATGCCATCAGCAGGGTGTCTACTAGCAGGCTCATCCTACTATTACACTACAGTGAGGGAATTAAGGACGGCACGTTGTCCTTGTAACGGGGATGCATGCAATGTGGCAGTAACTGGGCGGTCTTCGTGCAGGCACTGCAGCATGTAGTCGCTCATGTCTGCCAGGCTGCCCAGAGGCAAGGACAAGCTATCCTCTTTGAGGGAGGTATATCGTCTGTGTCATCTGTATCCCCCAGCGTTCCTCCTACTCCTCTTCCTCATCCTCCAGAACTGTGCCCTGGCTGGACAATTGTGTACCAGGCCAGCGCCTATGTTGGTGCAGATACCCACCCTCCGAGCCACTTGTATTTGGTTGGCCTTAAGTTAAGGATAAGGCGTGTATATAGTTTTGTTTCTTTATATGGTTAGTTTAGCTGCCTTATAGTCATTTTAATATGCTTTTAAGTAAATTTCTAAATAGTTTGTTAATGGTTTGAGTGAAAGGGGGTGGTGTGTTGGTTTATTTTCCATCCGCTTTCTACACTGTCTATACTGCCACTGTATCTAATTTCATTGTATAATACTGTTGAGGGGGCCCTGACAAAGTCTTTTAGTTCTCCTCCTCCTCCTCCTGGATGGGCCCCTTCTAGGTCAGGGACCCAAAACAGTGTGCCTCCCACGCTTCCCTGTAGCTACGCCCCTGGGCAAACCCATCAGTAAGTACGTATACTCTTCCACCATTTTGCTGAAATGCTGCCTCCTGCTAAGACGTTCCAGATCTGCTGGTGGTGCAGGTTGTTGTGGCATGATTACAAAGCTTTCCCACATTTCGCCAATGCTAACCCAGCCTTCTGAGGTGCTGATGGTGACCCAGCTGCCCGTGAGCTGGCCTTGGTGCCACCCTGCTGAGAACACTGTTCCTACTCATCCTCCTCATCCTACTTATCCTCCTCATCCTCCAGAACTGTGCCCTGGCTGGACAATTGTGTACCAGGCGAGGGACTATGTTGGTGCAGGAACCCACCCTTTGAGCCACTTGTATGGCACTGGCCTTAAGTTAAGGATAAGGCGTGTATATAGTTTTGTTTGTTTATATAGTAAGTTTAGCTGCATTATAGTTATTTTAATATATTTTTAAGAAAATGTGTAAATAGTTTGTTAATGGTTTGAGTGAAAGGGGGGGTGGGGGTGTTGTGTGTGTTCGATTAACTGAATTGATTTTCACTGTCTGGTGTTTAGGAATTTCTGCATCCCAAAATCAGCACATGTGGCAGGCAGGGGATGAGTGTCAAACCGGCTAGGCCCAGACCTGCTAGTATATTTCGCCATTAGCGCACAACACCAGGCCGGGCTGGAGGCCCAGTTGCACTAACTAATGATCGGACTGTTGTTCCATGCCTGTCCACAGCTCCTGCGTGGTGCGGAGTTTGTCCCACAAACACACAAGTTTTAAAACAACCTGCTGTCATTTCCACCTGGCTGTGCTGTTGTGGGTGGTGAAGGTGTTACACTGAGTGGATGAGGAGGAGGTAGAGGAGGGGGAAGCCGAGTAGGAGAAGGAGGTAACAGGATACAAAGAGAAATGCCCAGAAGTCCTCGGGGGCAGAAGGACATTCGCAAAATTACTATCCGCCTTTGGGCCAGCTGCTACATTTACCCACTGTGTTGTTGGTTATGTGGACGTTGCCACAGATAGCGTTGCGCAGTGCACACTTGATTTTGTCCACCACTTGGTTGTGCAGGGAAGGGATGGCTTGCCTGCAAAAGTAGCGGCGGCTGTGATACACGTACTATAGGATAGCCACCACCATAAGGTTTTTAGAACTGTCCACCAGACAGAATGGCAGCATTTCAAAGGACCAGGAAGTTCGAAATAAGGCATTCAGAGCCATGAGTAGGGGGTTACTTCCTCTTTCTATTTCTTTTTCTCTCCAGTGTTTGGGAGATGGACAGCTGATAGCTGAACACTTCCATGGGATTTGGTGGAGATGCTTGGTGACAATGACAGATGTGGTGGCGTTGCTGCCACATCCTCTGTTTGCTGGGTGACAGGTGCCACTGTCACTCACTTGGGCTCAAGAATGTTTATTTATTATTTTTCTGTATTTTATTTTATTTTAAGTCATTTCCCTATTCACATATGTTTGCAGGGCATTTACCTACATGTTGCTGCTTTTTGCAGCCCTCTAGCCCTTTCCAGGGCTATTTTACAGCCATTTAAGTGCCTAAAAGTTCGGGTCCCCATTGACTTTAATGGGGTTCGGGGTGAAGTTCGGGTCGAGTTCAGATCCCGAACCTTTTCGTGAAGTTCGGACGAACTTCTCGAACCCGAACATCCAGGTGTTCGCTCAACTCTAGTCATAAGCAATCTGGTAATTTTTAACAATCTATTAGGAAACTGTTGCATCTTCCATGGCCACATGATTACTGTATATTGCAACATGGTTCAACCAATTGCCACTACATAATGCCCTGCCCTTAGGCTTGCTGACTTGGAACTTTATTTGTAATAGGAAGGTGCAGTTTTTCTTTTTAATAGCGTCAGTTTCTGTATTTGATTTTTTAAATTATTTTCAGCTAGTTTTTGTAGCTGTGTTAGCTTTTATTCAAAAGTGGTTGGAAAACCCATTCTCCATGCTGGTTCACATGTGTAAAATTACATGCTGGGGTGTATAACATTCAAGGGGGTCTTTGCCTGTTCTGTTGGCTTTAGCCATTGACTAATGTGGGCAGGGGTGTAAGTACCATAGCGGCAGACCTTGCGACTGCTATGGGGCCTAGGGCAAGAGGGGGCCCAGTCTTAGTTGGGATTATCTCCTATTCTACTGGAGGTGAAAACTTGGTCAGGACGCTACCCTCTAGAGTAGGCATGCTCAACCTGCGGCCCTCCAGCTGTTGTAAAACTACAACTCCCAGCATGCCCGAACAGCCTACAGCTATTAGCCTACAGCAGGGCATTGTGGGAGTTGTAGTTTTACAACAGCTGGAGGGCCGCAGGTTGAGCATGCCTGCTCTAGAGGAACAACTTTTAGCAAATGATGCAGTGGAAAAATGGCCCAAGGGTCATTGAAAAAGGTTTAGGCAGAAGTATAAGACCCCTAAAAAAAGCCAGAAATGGTGCAAACAGGAGCTGAAGTCACACAGCTGCAATTTTAAGACACATCAGAGCAGATTTACCCACGCTAGCTTTCTGGTGTCATTTTATTAAAAATAGTTTGGACCTTCCTTTCCTTTAGATTAGGACATGAGCTGCATAAAGATTGTACAATTATAGGCTACAAATTATAACTACCAGTAATAATAATAATAATAATAATAATAATAATAATACATATATGCAGGCACTGTATATTCAACCAGTTTTCCAAGATAGATTTAGATTCTAATGAATCCAAACCTTTTGTGATTTGTTCTGGATTATTCGCTCAAAAATGCGACCATCATTTTATAGGTCATAACTCATAACATGAAAATGAAGGTGTCTGCCACTAATTGTCAGAATGTGAGTGGCTGTAGCAGTGGACAGCAGTAGCAGCATCAGCCATCCAACCAGTAGAGGCAGAAGTAGTAGTAGCAGCAGGCCCCAGTCATTGGCCAACACTGGTCATCGCAACATTATCATAGATGAGAAAGAGGATGAGATTGTGAATTGGATGGCTCACTTCTCCTTTCAGTCAGAGCAGGATGACATGGAGGTCACTTCTGAGTCTTACACTGTGCCTTAGAGCCAAGGGTCACAGTATTCCTCCATAGTGGGGAACCTTCTTTTTTCCAAATAAGAGGCAACAACATCCCATGGGCTATGAAAGATACTTAAGATAGTCTTCCTGTTAATGACTTGTGTAAGAACAGTCAGCAAGGGCGTAGGAAGCCCCAAAAATCTGGGGGGGACAGCACTTATGGGGCCCGTGTCCCCGCCCACCCTCAAGCCACGCCCACATATTTTTCCGCCCCCCCAAGTGCCAAAAATCTCTCTCTCCACCCCCACCCCCCTTATGGGCCAGTGGGTCCAGTTAAAAAAAAAAAAACACACACACACACAAAACAAGACACTTATACTTGCCTCTATCCGTCACAGCGATGCGATGCAGGCCTCTTCCGGCCTGTGTCCCGCGCTGTACGGCTCACAGACGGCGCGATGACGTCATCGCGCCGCCTGTACCAACATCTGATAGGCTGCCGGTGTGTCGGCAGCCTATCAGAGGAGCAGGGAAGGGAGACGCCTCTCCCTCTCCTGCTCCGCAGCACAGCCATCTGTATCGCTGTCCTGGGGACGGCGATACAGATAACTGTGGAGATGAACGCTTCCACAATGGAAACGTTCATCTCCCTGTGCCCCGCAACCGCCGCACACATTGTGCTGCCGCTGGGGGGGATTTTTACATACCTGTCACCCCCGCATTATTTCCTGGGGGGGATTTGTCCCCCCTGTCCCCCCCGGTTCCTACGCCCGTGACAGTCAGCATTTGGACTGCCATGAGGAGGAGGTTCATTAAAAGGCGAGGAACCCCATGCAAAGCTGGGGTGTTGTTGGTAGTAACACTTTCAGCCATGGTGGTGGTAGAGGCAGTGGTAACCATGGTGGCAGTAGCCACCACAGTGAACACGTGGAGCAGCTGTTATGGGCAGGGACAGGACATGTCTTTCTCGGCCCACTGGGTCTATGTCTTTTGCAGCAGTGCAGGACAGCACTGCACAATCAAAGCCAGGTCTTAATGACACCTCCACATTTGAGTCAGACTGGTTCCCACACTTCTTCCATGTCCTCCTCCATGGCACCTTGCATATGCTGGAGTGACTGTACAAGCAATGTAAAGCAGTGAATGATTTCATCATGTACCAGACCACCAAAGCAGGGAGCATGTGTTGTTTTGTGGCAGCTCATTAGAGATACTTGTCATGTACTCAGACCCTTCGAAGAGGCATCAAATTACTGTATTATCAGGATGCACTGTATATGCAGCCCGCCACAGCTTTTGTTGAGAAGTGCCCCCAACCATGATAAAGCTTCCCAAGAGTGCCTCCATTAGTAGAAGAGCCCCCCAGTATTAATAATACCCTCACAGAGTCCCCAGTAGAAATAAGGTCCCCTATTGTTCCCCCAGTGGTAATAAAAATATTTACAGACGCCTCAGTAGTAATAAGGCCCCCATAGTGCTCTTAGTAGAAATAAGATGGATCTATAAGTCACTTCCATAGAGCCCCCAGTAGTAATAAGAATGCCTATAATGTCCCCTGGATTTATAATATCTCTACAGTGCCCCCAGTATTTATACTGCCCCCTACTGTTATAATGCTCCTCTGAAGTGCCCCCAGTATTAATAATGCCCCTGCAGCAGGGCCCCCTGTAGTTATATTCCTCCCTCCGCCATAGAGTCCTGTGTAAATAACATCACACCATCTCTTCAGCCCCCTCCAAAATACAGTCCCATGTAAATAACATCACCTCCTCCCCAGCCAGCTTCAACATACAGTCTCAAGTAAATAATATCAACCCCTCCCCAGACGCCTCCAACATGCAATCCCATGTAAGCATCACCCCCTCAACATTCAGTCCCATCTAAATAGCATCATACCCCACCATCAGCCACCTTCAACATACAGTCCCAAATAAATAACATCGCCCCCTCAACATTCAGTCCCGTGTAAATAACATAATTCCCTCACTCAGACCTCTGTAACATACAGTCCCATGTAAATAACATCATTGCCTCCCCAGCCCCCTCCTGCATACAGTCCCATGTAAATAACATCATTCCCTCCCACCGCTGTCTCCAACATACAGTCCCATGTAAATAACATCAGCCTACTCCAGCCACCTCCAACATTCAGTCCCATGTAAATAACATCACTCCCTTCAGCCCTAACATACAGTCCCAGTTAAATAGCCACAACTCCCAGCATTCCTCTGCCTCTCCCTTTACTTACCTCTCCTTATGTAGCAGACATCACCACAGCTTCTTCCACCAGGACATCTCCTCTTCACTGCCATCCTCTGCTGCACTGGTCACATGATGGTGACATCATCGCAGGTCCTTCTCAACCATTGCCTGTTTTACTGGTCACATGGACCTGTAATGTCATAACAGGTCCTTGAGATCTTCCAGTGCATTAGATTCAATTGTATTGTCATCCTGAAGATGGCAATACAGTTGTATCTACACTGAACAAAAATATAAACGCAACACTTTCGGTTTTGCTCCCATTTTGCATAGGCTGAACTAAATCTGTGTTAGTGAGTTAGTGACTTCTCCTTTGCCGAGATAATCCATCCCACCTCACAGGTCTTGCATATCAAGGTGCTGATTAGGCAGCATGAATAATGCACAGGTGTGCCTTAGACTGCCCACAATAAAAGACCACTCTGGAATGTGCAGTTTGATCACACAGCACAATGCCACAGATGTCGCAACATTTGAGGGAGCGAGCAATTCGCATGCTGACTGCAGGAATGTCTACCAGAGCTGTTGCCCATGCAATAAATGTTCAATTCTTTACCATAAGCCATCTCCAAAGGCGTTTCAGAGAATTTGGCAGTACATCCAACCGGCCTCACAACCGCAGACCTTGTGTAACCACACCAGCCCAGGACATCCACATCCAGCATCCTGTCTGCCATCTGCACTGAACAGTGAAAACCATGACTCATCTGTGAACAGAACGCCTCTCCAACGTGCCAGATGCCATCGAATGTGAGCATTTGCCCATTGAAGTCGGATATGACGATGAACTGCAGTCAGGTCCAGACCCCGATGAGGATGACAAGCATGCAGATGAGCTTCCCTGAGACGGTTTCTGACAGTTTGTGCAGAAATTCTTTGGTTCTGCAAATCGATTGTTGCTGCAGCTGTCTGTGTGGCTGGTCTCAGACGATCATGGAGGTGAACATGTTGGATGCGGTTGTCCTGGGCTGGTGTGGTTACATGTGGTCTGCAGTTGTGAGGACGGTTGGATGAACTGCCAAATTCTCTGAAACGCCTTTGGAGACGGCTTATGGTAGAGAAATGAACACTTATTGCATGGGCAACAGCTCTGGTAGACATTCCTGCAGTCAGCATGCCAATTGCACGCTCCCTCAAACGTTGCTACAGCATTGTGCTGTGTGATCAAACTGCACATTTCAGAGTGTCCTTTTATTGTGGGCAGTCTAAGGCACACCTGTGCAATATTCATGCTGTCTAATTAGCACCTTGATATGCCACACCTGTGAGGTGGGATGGATTATCTCAGCAAAGGAGAATGGGTCTTTTGTGTATGTAGAAAATGTTTCAGATCTTTGAGTTCAGCTCATGCAAAATGGGAGCAAAACCGAAAGTGTGTTGCATTTATATTTTTGTTCAGTGTAGCTGGCAGGCAGGATATTTGTGGCCTGGGACAAAACATCAGGGGCCCAG
The DNA here is from genome assembly GCA_033119425.1 of Bufotes viridis. Classification (NCBI taxonomy): domain Eukaryota; kingdom Metazoa; phylum Chordata; class Amphibia; order Anura; family Bufonidae; genus Bufotes; species Bufotes viridis. The sequence goes on along the minus strand of CM065597.1, from coordinate 94,291,057 downwards.
GCCTCGAATGTTTTAACCTAGCAATGCCACTGCCTCTGGCAGTGTAAAAAACACCACTTTTGTCAAAATGAATGAGGAGTAGACCTGTGAGAATTCCTACATGCCTTTGGATCTAGATCTGCCATTGCTGATGGTGACAATTTATAGCCACCGCATCATGCCAATGTCGCTATCTGCCTGCCTACCATCATGTTCCGTACTGTATGGCTGCTGCTGCCACCACCAGTGCACCTTTGACTTGTTATACTGTACTACCGCTACAATTACCCTAGACAGTTACCACTATTACTACGCCACACACATCTACTGTGCCATGCTGGGCTGCTACTGCTGGTGCCACTGTTGCTGCTAGACCTTACCCTTTATATGATCCACACTTTACTGATGCTGCTCCCAAAAAATGAGGAGTTTTTCAAGGCATTTTCATAACAAGCTACTGTTTCTTCTGACACTACAAATTTGTGTGTATAAATATGGGCAAGCATCTGCCCCTGTTAAGGAATAATTGTCAAACTGTTTGTTCAAAACAAGTCACTATTCGCTTCCAATAACACCATGTGTGTTTAAACATCATTTTCCCCCAATAAGGAAATATTTTTGGATTTTTTTTTTTTATTTTAACCCGTAGGGCCCACCTGATCAGCGGCAGGGGTCCGGCAGTCACTGATAGCCAGACCCCTGCTGTATGCGCAAGCATCTGTGAAAATACAGATGCTGGCGCATTAACCCTCACACTGCCGCGGTCAGTGCTAACTTCGTGACGTCCGGGATCCTGCCAGGTGCGTAGTGGCCATCAGGTCCCCGCACTGCTGTGCCTTCCTTAGGCATAGTGACGGCCTTCCATGACAGCCTGTGAGATCCAGCCCCCTGGATTTCACAGGCAGGAAGACTGTAAGTGTATTACAGTGTGTAATACACTTACAGCCAATGCATTACAATACAGAAGTATTGTGATGCATTTTAAAGGGGATCAGACCCCCAAAAGTTTAAGTCCCAGAGTGGAACAAAAAATAAAGTGAAAAAAAAATTAAGTTTTACAAAAAAAATTAAAGTTTTAAGTAAAAAAAAAGCGTCCTTTTCCCAAAATAAAGGTACTTTCACACTAGCAGCAAGGATGTCGTATTTTTATTCCAGCCACCTCTCGGATGTCTGTCGTGCTGCCGCCGGAAAAAAAAAGAAAAGTAGACATATTAGGTATCTCCGCATTTGTATTGACCAGCTCTATAAAAATATCACATGACCTAACCCCTCAGGTGAACACCATCAAAAAAAACTATTTTTTTGTCACCTTACATCATTAAAAGTGCAAGACCAAGCGATCAAAAAGGCGTATGCCCCCCACAATTATACCATCTATAATATCTAATCAATATAGCTAACCGTCATCAAATTCGACAAAAATATGCCCCTACCTAAGACAATCGCCCAAAAAATAAAAAAACTATGGCTCTCAGACTATGGAGACACTAAAACATGATTTTTTTTGTTTCAAAAAATGCATTTATTGTGTTAAATGTATTTTTTTTTTAAAGTAGACATATTATGTATCGCCGCGTCTGTAACAACCTGTTAAAAAAATACCACATGACCTAACCCCTCAGATGAACACTGTAAAGAAAAAATGGTGTAAAAAAAGCCATTTTTGGTCACCTTACATCCCAAAAAGTGTAATAGCAAGCAATCAAAAAGTCATTTTCACCCCAAAATAGGGCCAATTAAACCGTCATCTCATTCCGCAAAAATTATACCATATCTAAGGCAATCGCAGATAAAATAAAATAAACTATGGCTCTCAGACTATGGAGACACTAAAACATGATTATTTTTGTTTAAAAAATGCTGTGTTTGTATAAAACGAGACCCTACTTAAAAATGTTCTTAGTGTACAACTTCAATAAATAACAAAACAAAACAAAAAATATTATGTATTGCCGAGTCCGTAATAACCGGCTGTATTAAAATATCACATTACCTAACACCTTAGGTGAACATCGTAAAAAAAATAAAAAGTGTGTCATAAAGCCATTGTTTGTCACCTTGCATCACAAAAAGTGTAATACCAAGCGATCAAAAAGTCATATGTACCCTAAAATAGTACCAACCAAACTGCCACCATATCCTGTAGTTTCCAAAATGGTGTGTTTTTTTGGAGTTTCTACTCAAGGGGTGCATCAGGGGGTCTTCAAATCTGCCCTCCACAAACCATATGGAATTTCTTTCCTTCTGTGCCGTGTGCCCGTACAGCAGTTTACTACCATATATGGAATATGGGGTGTTTCTGTAAAATACAGAATTAGGGTAATAAATATTGAGTTTTGTTTGGTTGTTAACCCTTGCTTTGTTCCTGGGAAAAATTGATTAAAATAGAAACTGCCAAAAAACTGAAATTCTGAAATTATATCTACATTTTCCTTTAATTTTTGTGGAATACCTAAAGGGTTACCAAAGTTTGTAAAATCATTTTTGAATACCTTGAGGGGTTTATTTTCCAAAATGGGGTCACTTTTTGGAGTTTCTACTCTAGGGGTGCATCAGGGGGGGTCTTCAAATATGACATAGCGACTTAAATTTTTCCCAGTGTAATCTGTCTTCAAAAAAACATATGGCGTTCCTTTCCTTCTGCACCCTACCGTGTGCCCGTACAGCAGTTTACGACCACATATGGGGTGTTTCTGTAAACTACAGAATCAAGGCAATAAATATTAAGATGTTTGGCTGTTAACCCTTGCTTTGTTACTGGAAAGAATGGATTCAAACGGAAAATCTGCCAAAAAAGTGAAATTCTGAAATCTCATTTACATTTTCCTTTAATTTAAGGTGCAAAGTGGCTGGTTGTGAAGGGGTTAAAAAGCAAAACAAATGCGATGGTACCGTGTGTTTGCAAACATGCTGTTTATTCACACTGTCAACCATGCGTTTAACCATATCTATAAATGCTTCTGTCGCTTCAACATTATTTGCTATTGTTGTCATTGCGGTAAAGAGCATAAGAGTAGAGTAGAAGAGAATGAAAGAACTAAAATTCAAAAATGAATAAAAATAGATGTGAAAGACAAGAGAGAAAAAATATGAGTCTTAGAAAACCTAAAATGTCGGGCAAATTGGAGCATTTTTAATTAAGGTAGGAATGATTCAAGCCCAAATCAAATTTTTAGACAGATTAGACGAATTGGACACAAAATAAATTTCAACAAGTTTACTCATTTCTAATCTCTACTGCTGAAGCCAGTCATTTGCCAAAGTGGTCGTAATATCACATCATTGCTGCAGCCAAAACAATACTTTATGACTGCAGTAGTAGGGAGTAAAGGAGCAGCAGAAATACAATTGAGGGGATTCAGGATGGTAAGTATAATATTTCTTACACCACTGTTCCTGCAGATGTAAAAAAAAACACAACTCAGACAACCCCTTAAATAAAAGTATGGTAATGATCCATATAAATTAGATAAAAAGGAAACAAAACTCTTTTTAGTCAACTCCTTAATTGCATTAATTGGGGTGGTATTTTAAAACAGATTTGAAATATAGACAGAGAGTCTGCAGAATTTTTTAATAAGTTCTTCTATATATTGGTTCTGTCTAAAGAAAATACTTAAGGCCATATAAAGTCTACGAATAAAAACATAGACATGACTTGCATAGTATATGTAAATGAAACCTATGAGGGCATGTACTTTACAGGGTACTAGTAACCTAGTGAAACCCTGAGTAACAGCTTCTGTAAGCAGAAAGTGGCTCTTATACAAGCGCTTGAATGGCTTACTAATAGAATATTAGTAATTACACTTGTCACTTGTTATTAGAGTGTAGGCGGCTGTGCAGCGCCTTCTTTTTGGCCACTCACAACAATTTCCTCAGAGCTGCTGAGCCAAGGGCCCACACCAAGGCAAGTTATACAAGTGTTAAGTTTGTAGTTAATTAAAGTGGAGCATTAATTAACAAGTTGCCAGAGTAAGCTCCAGTGATGCAATTACCCTCTGACTGTAATGTGAATGGCGTTGTGTTTTCCTGTTCCACTGAGAACAGGGGAAGAAATTGCTTTTTTCAGACTTCATCATAAGTATAAAAAAATTGGAGCAAGCAAACTGAAGCTCTGCTCGTAACAACAAAACTGGTTATTACTGCCTTAGAGGCTTATTATTCTACTATTTTAAGACAAACTTTGAATGCAAATTAATTTTTGCCACCTATGTATAATGTGTACAGCCTCCATACTGCTTGAGTTGAATCTGTATGAGAAAACAGATTTGGCACTGGCTCTTAACTGTAAAATAAATAATTCTCTAGAGCAGGGGGGTCTAAACACAGTAGACTAGCTACAAATACATGCAGTGTCCCACTGCTATGGCAGTGGTCCTTTGCAAAAGGGTTTTATGAGCTTTCCTTAAGTGTATACTGCAAAAAGGATAAAAAAGGCAGTACGAAGTTAACAGGCCTTAACAACAAGCCAATCTCAAGTATAGAATTGAGCAAACCCGAACTGTAAAGTTCGAGTTTGTGCCGAACTTTTGGGTTTTTGGTACCCGGACCAGAACCCGAACATTTGCGTAAAAGTTTGGGTTCGAGTTTGGTGTTCGGCGATTTAATAACGCTTGTTGAAAGGCTGCAGGGCAACCAATCAACAAGCGTTTAGCTAGTGTGCCCTTAGAAGCCATCACAGCCATGCCTACTAATGGCTAGTGTTGAGCGGGAATATTCAAATACCGAATTTTAATTGCAAATATTGCAACTTCGAGAATTACCTGCCTGCTTCTTGCTTGTGGGCCAATGTGAGAAGGCTGCAATATCTAGTGAATTAGAATAGTCTTCATTATTTAATATAGTTTATGTTATGTGAAAAATCGGTAATTAAATATGCACATTAATCGAATCGCTTAAGGGTGTTAAGCAACTTTCCTATTGGGTTGGCTTGGTAAAATTGTCGAATATGTAGAATATAGTGCTATATTCTATATATTCGACAATTCTACCAAGCCAACCCAATAGGAAAGTTGCTTAATGCCCTTACGCGATTCGATTAATTCGCATATTTAATTACCGATTTTTCACATAACATAAACTATATTAAATAATGAAGAATATTCTAAATCAGTAATGATTTCCCTACCCAAATTTGTTTGCAGGGTGCTTGTCATGTTCTTACCCACATTTTGCTGCCTTTTGTAGCCCTCTAGCCCTTTCTATGACACTTTTAGAGCCATTTTAGTGCCCCAAAGTTCGGGTCCCCATTGACTTCAATGGGGTTCGGGGCCAAGTTCGGGTCCCGAACCTGAACTTTGCGGGGAAGTTCGGCCGAACTCGGCGAACCCGAACTTCCAGGTGTCAGCTCAACTCTACTCAAGTACAATATAAAATTGACCATAGGGTCCAGCTTAGTCCCCCAGAAGATCCCACCGATTCCCTGTGTTACATGGGGGAAAAATGCCCTGTACACAGCGTTTACCCAATATTATTGGGTCACCAGAGGATAATTCTGAATCTAAAATACATCAATAAAAATAATATCCAATAATACTGCCACATTGACGTCCTTATACCATATACAAGTATCAGGGGTAACCCAAGAAAAAAATCCCTATAATAGATGAAGATGCTGTAGTTGTACCCTGGGGGCTCCTGTCAGTAAGTATCAGATGCTGGCAGAGTAGACAGGTAGTGAGTCCACCTCCTCCATATCTATGGGCTGAAGTTCAGATACAATAAAAATCCAATAGATCCTACATTAGAAAAAAATAGCGCCCATCTAAAATGCATACCTTAGTTATATGGAGTTATTTACCCAGGTTTAGGAAATAAAGCAATAAACAACTTCCATATCTTTATGTATAATCTGGTCTTCCCAAGTGTGGAGATTTAACATCAATAGGATAGATGTTACCCAAGAAAGGACTTAGATGTCAGATGATCACACTGCCCATTAGACAGACAACTGGTGGTCTAAACTAAGCCTCCAGACAATTTCCGAGGCATAGGATAATACCTAGACCTAGACAATGAGAAATAGTGATAATAAATAAAACCGTACATCTTTCTATATACATCTAAGAAGCAAGGGGTCAATTGATAGAAAGAAAAATTGTCTTAGAAACCCTATATACTAAGCGACATCATTTACGTAACATACTCAATTTTAATATGATGAGAGGAGCTGAAAATGGATGCATACTGGATGCTTGCACCTCCTTGTGTCTTCCTAATAGGTGAGCTTTGCTGAATACAGTACTTATGGGGGTTATATTCTTTGTATATTGGGATTGAGCCAATAGTATCTGTGTGAAGATTTATTACACTGAGGCTTATAACTATTGAATCTTATATATCACTCCTTGTGTCCTTTGTTGGGTGTTTTCAGCTCCTCATAAAAGCCATTTGTTGATGCCTTGAACCAGATGTTAAATAAGACACACCAAACACTTGCACCCATACCTACAGCCATTCCCTGTCCTTTCCATATCTGATTCTTTCTATAAATTATGCAGACTGCTGCTCTAACAATACCTGTTACATGCTGCATTAATAGCAATAACGGTTAACACGAGAGAGGAATATCTAATAAATGTATTTCTATATATCTATGAAAATTCCCTTACTGACTGATGCCATCAACTATTGTTGACAAACGAGTATGACAAACCAAGGTAAGCTGGGCTCCTCTATAAGGCTGCATGGCACAGGGGGCAGCACTAAAAGGGGTGCATGGGATGTACAGATGTACAGATGTAGCAGGGGTAAGACTCCAACCCTTAACTCAAATTTCATTATCTCATCGCGTTATCTTGAAACAAAAGCCATTGAGAAGCAATTGTTTCACTAGTTTAGTTAACTAAATTGAAGTTAACCAATCTCAGAAAACAGGAGTCTTAACCCTGCTTCATCCAAAGCCAAGCTAAAATTGACTTTGATAACTCTGATAACACAAGTCACAGTGTTATTTCATGTCACCTTGTGACAAAAGCTATTGAAATACATTGAAAGAGTTAGTTAACCTTTTTGTGCCATTTTTTACCAACACGTTTAGCTCGGCTGCATCTGTATTTTTCCTGGCTTTGCATGTCACTTGTTACTGTGCTTCCTGCTCTCTTGCGTACTGGCTGCAGGCTGTTACCCGTGTATGCTGGTTGTTTGGGTGAGGCCCCTTGCAGATGAGCGTGAGCCGATTAGGTCAGAATGCGTTGCGGATGCATTCAGTGAAAACTGCGCAATTTTTTAAGCAAGTACATTCAGTTTTGTTTGCGATCACGTTCAGTTGTTCCGTTTTTATTGTGCGGGTGCAATGCAATTTAATGCATTTTGCATGCGCTTGATAAAAATCGGAATGTTTACAAACAACATCTCTTAGCAACCATCCATGAAAAATGCATTGCATCCGCACTTGCTTGCGGATGCAATGCATTTTTCATGCAGCCCCATTCATTTCTATGGGGCATGCGTTTTGTGAAAAACACAGAATATAGAACCTGCTGCAATTTTCATGCAATGCACAAGTGATGTGCGAAAAACAATGCCCATGTACACAGACCCATAGATATGAATGGGTCCAGATTCAGTGTGGGCACAATGCGTTCGCATCACGCATTGCACCCGCCCAAAATACTCTGAAAGGGGCCTTATAGTGTATGAATAGTGGTGAGTGAAGCCGAACTGTAAAGTTCCGGTCTGTACCGAACCTTACGATTTTTGGTACCCAAACATTGCCGGAAAAGTTTGGGTTCGAGTTCGGTGTTTGGGCATTTAATAAAGCTTGATGAAAGGCTGCAGGGCAACCAATCAACAAGCTTTCCAGCTGTGGGCACTTAGAAGCCATCCCAGCCATGCCTACTAATAGCATGGCTGTGATTGGCCAGTGCATCATGTGACCCAGCCTCTATATAAGCTGGATCATGTATAGCACTGCCCATCATCTCTGAGTAGTGCAGAGACAGGAAGAAGGCAGCTAAAGTGAGGGAGAGTGTTAGGAATCTCATCTGTCTGTTAATTCTCTGGGTTACCTACACCGATTTTTTTTTTTGTGGGTGCAATACACCATCTTTGCACCCCTGACACAGAAAGATAATAATAAATATGGCTGTTAATTCTGTCGGTGACCTACAGCAATTTTTTTGTGGGTGCAATGCAACATCATTTTACCCCTGACACACAAATATAATAGTTAATCCGTCTGTAAGTTCAGTAGGTGACATATACATATTTTTTGTGTGAAGTACACCTGCACTGCATACATGACAGGGAAATTAATATAGTTAATATTTATCCGTCTGTTAGTTAAGTGGGCGACATATACCCATTTATTGTGTGACGTACACGTGCACTGCATACATGACAGGGAAATTAATATAGTTAATCCGTCTGTTAGTTCAGTGGGTGAATAAAGAAGAATGAGGAGACCATCAAATAAGGGACGTGGCCCTGGTTGCGGTCCTGCTGGTGTTGGTGGAGCTCCTGTTGCAGGGAGAGGACGTGGTCGATCTGTGCCAGCTACACGCCCAAATGAAACCCCTTCATTAGGTGCAGGAACGCAACAGAACGTTCAGCATTATTTTGTAGGCCCGAATACCGGTGCACGAATGGTGAGGCATGAACAAGTAGAGGCGGTGGCAGATTGGGTGTTTGACAGTGCCTCCAGTTCCTTCACATTGTCTCCCACCCGGTCCCCTGCTGAAAGCGCAGTTGGCACTTGCAGCCCATGGGCATCTGTCTTTCACCTCACCCCCTTGCAAATCAGCCAAGCAGTCTGAGCCCCAAGTAATGCAGCAGTCTTTTATGCTTTTTGATGACTCTGCTGGCAGGATTTCCGTGGGCCGTCCACAAAACCTTGCCTCAGAAGTGGAAGAGATTGAGTGCACCGATGCCCAAGCACATCTCTGACGATGACGAAACATAGTTGCCAACTGCTGTAAGGAGGGCAGGGGTGAAAAGTGGGTGGAAGATAATGTGGAGAATGATGAGGTCCTAGACCTCACATGGAATCAAGGTTATGCGAGTGACATGTGCAGTTCAGAGGAAGAGGTGGTGATCACATAGCGCCAGCCGCACAACAAAAGAGGGAGCAGTGTGCAAAAGCAGAGTGGCCGTCCCCTAGCCAGTATGCCTGCTACCGCCCACTAGTGTTGATCGCGAATATTCCAATCGTGAATTTTTATCGCGTATATCAGCACTTCGAGAATTTGTGAAATCTAGAATATAGTGCTATATATTCGTAATCGCGAATATTTATAGTTTTTTTTTCCATAAGTACTATTGCTTCTTGCAATGAGAAGGCTGTAATATCTTTGTCAGAGCTTAGCAACATCCTTAGTAACCAATAGGGAAGTTGCCTACCCCTTTACTATATAAGAGACTCCCTAGCAGCCATTTTCTGCTGTTTTTTTGCAGTGCTGAGAGAGAGACCAGTGTCATTGCTGTGCTCTGTGCTTTGCAGACTCATCTTGATCCTCATTTAATTACATTAGATAGTTAGCTCATATATATAATACAAATAGTCAGTGTAGGTTAGATAGTGATATAGTGTAGCTCGTAGTGTAGCAAGGAGTTCCTTGGCGTGGCAGTTCTTCAGACAATGTGCTGACGACAAGACGCGAGTCTAAAGCGAGGCATAAATGTTCTAATCCTGAGCACCACCTGCATGACTAGGCATCTAAATGCAAAGCACGAGCTGCAGTGGAGTACACACCTCAAAAACAGGCTCCTCCTGCTCCCTCTTCTGCTGCAGTCTCGGCCTCTTCCTCCCCCTCTGGAGTGACAGTGACCCCGCAAGCAGAGGATGTGGCAGCAACGCCAACACCTCTGTCACCAAGCATCTCCACATTGTCCCATGGAAGCGTTCTGCTGTCCATCTCCCAAACACTGGAGAGAAAGAGGACGTAACCCCCCTACCTACCCGTGATTCCTGGCCCTGAAAGCCAGCATTTCAAAATTCATGGCCTTTGAAATGCTGTCATTTCGTCTGGTGGAGATGGAGACTTTTAAAAACCTTATGGTGGTGGCTGTCCCACAGTACGTGGTTCCCAGCCGCCACTACTTTTCTGAAGAGGGGAGGGTGCCTGGTTCATAGAAAAAGGTCAGAAATTGATGGAAACACCACTGAAATGGTTTGGGAACAGCATGGGGAGGATGTCTGGATGCATCTTGGACTCCCAGATCGCTGCTGGAAACAATGTTGTCCAAGTAGTACGACACTTTTACAGACGCATAAAACCGAAGATAAAATCGATCTTAGAGGAAAAATTGTTAGGAAACATTCTTTCCTGTATATTTACTTGTATATAAAGTGCAAGTGCTGCCAAAAATCACAAGCAGGAGGCACTCCAATACAACCTGTATAGCACATAAAGGAGGGCCTCATTCACATTGTGGTATAATTTTCCAGGTAGTGGGACTCTTACACTCATAAAGCCTATGCACTAAGTAAAAGAGATGCCAAAAATTACAAGTAATCGGCTGTCCAATAAACCATTTGCTACACATAAAGGAGGTCATCATACACACCCTTGAAAAATTATGATTGATGGCCTGCTGGTGACCCTCAAAAACATTTGGAGCAAGGGCCTGCTGATCTGACCATCTAAAACATTAGGTGCGAGGGCCTGCTGCTGAGCTGACCATCTAAAACTTTACGGTTGAGGGCCTGCTGCTGAGCTGACCATTAAAAAAAATTATGGGAGAGTGCCTGCTGCTTAGCTGACCCTATAAAACATTATGGTTGAGGGCCTGCTGTAGAGCTGACCCTCTAAATGGTTGTAGATGAGGGCCTTCAGGTGAGCTGACCTTCTAAAACATTATATGCGAGGGACTGCAGGGGAGCTGACCATCGAAATCATTGTGGGCGAGAGCCTGCTGTCGCTTTGTTGACTTTGTTGACTTTGTTGCACTTCCCCATGACGTCGAAGATCCATTTGGATGTCTGCCCTATCAACTTTTGATGGTACTTTTTGAGCCTACCATGGTGACCAGGGGCGGGCTGAGACGGGGGGCAGGGGCGGGCTGGGAGGGTCTGGCAGGGAGGAAATTTCCCCCAAGGATGCCCAAAATCATGTAAAAAACGTCTGCTGGGCCGAGGAGCGCCAGCGCATATGGGAGGAGATTTCTTCTCATGCCCTGGGCCGTGCGTCTCCATCTACCAGGCTGGAGCGCTGCGCTGGAAAATCGCAGTGCTCAGCTCACAGCCTGGGAGGTTTTTTTCTCCCAAACTATGAGCTGAGCGCTGCGATTGGCCAGCGCTCCAGCCTGGCCGGATGGAGACAGAGACGTGCACCCAGGGCAGGAGAAGAAGTCTCTCCGTCGTCCCAGTTGAGATTAACAGCGCGTGCGCCCACCCCGGCAGCCGGCTGCAGCAGGTTAGGACCATGAGTGCGCGCCAATGCGCACATAGCAGTGTATGTGCTGATTCATGGAAACTTTTGTTCTGAGGGCTGGAGGGCACTGGGAGCTGCTGATAGTATGCTAACTTGCTGGGGGCTGATGGAGATTGAAGAGGCTTATGGGGGCTGATGAGAGAGGCTGCTGGGGGCTGATGAGAGAGGCTGCTGGGGGCTGATGAGAGAGGTTGCTGCGGGCTGATGAGAGAGGCTGCTGGGGCTCTTATCGGAGGTCTGATTGTGGGTCATTCATATTGTGGTCTGAGCTGAGGTCTGTTTGGGGGTCTGATCTGAGGTCTTATTGGGGTCTTATCTGGGGCTGTTAGCTGAGGTCTGATTAACATTGGGGGTCTGATTGGTGGTCTGACCAGAGGTATAATGAAAAATATTTTTTTCTTATTGTCCCCCTCTAAAACCTAGGTGCGTCTTATAGGGCGAAAAATACGGTACTTGCTTGCTCCTCCTCCGGATCTCCCCTGCCTTTTGTGTATGCTGTGCGCCGTGACGTCATGGATGGTGAGCTGATTCGGTGGTGCAATGGGCCACTTCACTGGATTTGCCCCCCAGTACTAAGCCCAGCCCTTCCCTGATCACGGGTAATACATGTGTAGTTCCGATCACCGCCGTGCAGTGCGGGGTGATCGGAACAGAGTGCCTACCGAAATAATTCTCTGGGACAATGCCGAGGGAGGTCCTGTGACCCCCCATATCGGCGATCGCTGCAAATCGCAGGTCAATTCAGACCTGCGGTTTGCCGTGCTTTCAGCTGTTTCTGATCCCCGCTGTCCGTGACTGTGGGATCAGAAACAGCTGAATGCCTATTTTTTAAACCCCCCCCCCCAGCCATGATTGATATTATGGCTGTGGGCGATGCAGGGTGTGTGGATTTGCGGGCAGTGTGGTGGGCGGGCAGTGAAAGAGCCCGGAAGTGTGGCAGACGTAATCGTGATCCCCCTGCCCGCCTCCTCTGTAATAATCGTTTGTGGCATAGTGGTATCGCAGAGTGTTAGCACATTGCTGACACTCTGCTATAAACTGCTGACATCTGTGCTAGTCAGGTATCAGCAGCTTAACCCCTTCCATGCCGCGGTCTGTACAGACCGCTGTATGGAAGGGGTTAACAGGGAGAAAGGTAGCTCCCTCTCCCATCGGGGGGCTGCTGTGCCTTTGCAGCCCCCTGACAAGATGGGATAACAGAGGGAGGGAGCTCCCCTCCCTCCTTATCACCCGCTGCTCTGTTATGGTAATGTAAGTCTGATCTGACTTCTGCTAAAGGCAGAAGTCTGATCAGACTGTGTAAAGTAAAACATACAGTACACTATATAGTGTACTGTACTGTATTATAAAGACATAAGACCCACTGGATCTTCAAGAACCAAGTGGGTCTGGGTAAGAAAAACATAAAAAAACGTTAAAAAAAAGTGAAAAAAAGTAAAAATAAAAAACACATTTATCACTGAATAAAAATAAAAAAAATAAAATACACTACACATATTATGTATCGCCACATCCGTAAAATCCTGTTCTATAAAAATATCACATTATCTAACCCCTCAGGTAAATACTGTAAAAAATATTAAATAAAAACAGTGTAAAAAAAAACATTTTTTGTAACCTCACATCACTAAAAGTGTAATAGCAAGTGATCAAAAATGTATATGCACCCCAAAATAGTGCCAATCAAACCGTTATCTCATCCCACAAAACAATTATACCCTGAATAGGACAATCACCCAAAAAAATAAAAAAATATGTCTCTCAGACTATGGAGACATTAAAACGTGATTTATTTTTTGTTTAAAAATGATATTATTGTGAAAAACTTAAATAAATAAAAAGTATACATATTAGGTATCGCCGCATCTGTAACAAACTTCTCTATAAAACTAACACATGACCTAACCACTCAGTTAAACACAGCAAAAAAAATAATCTAAATACGGTCTCAAAATACATTTTTGTCACCTTACATCATAAAAAGTGTAATAGCAAGCGACCAAAATGTCATATGCACCCCAAGATAGTGCCAAATACACCGCCATATCATCCTGCAAAAAATGAGCCCCTACATAAGACAGTCACCCGAAAAGTAAAAAAAAAACTATGGCTTTGAGAATGTGGAGACACTAAAAAATATTTTTTTTCAGAAATTATTTATGTCAAACTGAAACAAACCCCCAAAAACCCCCATATTTGGTACTGTCGCGTCCATAACAACCTGCTCTATAGAAATAGCACTTGTCATATCAACTATGTAAATAACAAAAAATAAAAACAGTCCGAAAACAGCTATTTTTTTGAAAATTTTCCATTTTAATGAATTTTTCCAGTAATAACGCAAGAGTTAACAGCCAAACAAAACTCCATATTTATTGCCCTGATTCTGTTGTTTGCATAAACACCCCATATGTGGTCGTAAACTGCTGTATGGCCACACGGCAGGGTGTAGAAGGAAGGGAATGCCATATGATTTTTGGAAGGCAGATTTTGCTGGACTGGTTTTTTGACACCATGTCCCATTTGAAGCCTCCCTGATGCACCCCTAGAGTAGAAACTCCAAAAATTGACTCCATCTAAGAAACTACACCCCTCAAGGTATTCAAAACTGATTTTACAAACTTTGTTAACCCTTTAGGTGTTCCACAAGAGTTATTGGCAAATGGAGATTAAATTTCAGAATTTCTTTTTTTTGTTACCTTGCCTCAAAACAAGTGTAATATAGAGCAACCAAAGATCATATTTACCCTAAAACAGTACCAACAAAACTGACACCTTATCCTGTAGTTTCCAAAATGGGGTCACTTTTTTGGAGTTTCCACTGTAGGGGTGCATCAGGGGGGCCTCAAATGGGACATGGTGTCTAAAATCCAGTCCAGCAAAATCTGCCTTCCAAAGACCATATGGCGTTCCCTTCTTTCTCTGCTCTGCCGTTTGGCCATACAGCAGTTTACGACCACATATGGGGTGTTTCTGCAAACTAAAGAATCAGGGCAATAAATTTTGAGTTTTGTTTGGCTGTTAACCCTTGCTTTGTTACTGGAAAAAATTGTATAAAATGGAAAATTTGCCAAAAAATTGAATTTCTGAAATGTTATCTCCATTTGCCATTAACTCTTGTCGAACACCTAAAGGGTTAATGACATTTGTAAAATCAGTTTTGAATACCTTGAGGGGTGTAGTTTCTAGAATGGGATCATTTTTGGGTGGTTTCTATTGCGTATTCCACACAAAGTGACTTCAGACCTGAACTGGTCCCTAAAAAGTGGATTTTTGAAAATTTTAAAGATTTGCTTCTACTCTTCTAAGGCTTGTAACGTCTCCAAAAAATAAAATGGCATTCCCAAAATGATACAAACTTGGAAATTTGCAAATTTGGTATTTTTTATAAATAAAAATGAATTTTTTTACACCATTTTACTAGTGTTATGAAGTACAATATGTGTCGAAAAAACTATCTCAGAATGGCTTGGATAATTAAAAGTGTTTTAAAGTTATTCACACATAAAGTGACAATGGTCAGATTTGCAAAAAATGGCCAGGTCCATAAGGGGTTAAGACCCCTGTTATTGGAATGAGTACCCTATTAAATCTTTTAACTGCATTGGTCAGGGCACGTGGGATGTTACGGGACAGATGATGGTGTAAGGCGGGCAAAAAATTACAGGGAATGTCACAGATATTTGGGATGAGGAAATGATATATTGGAGAGGTACCACAGGTAATGTCACTGTTTGCAGTGTCTACATAAAAAGTACACAGTATGTCACAGATAAAAAATGTATGCGCACACGTTACACTGGAGATGGTAATGTTAATTACTGTAATGTTGTTACTGTAAGAAGCATACACCGTCTATTGAAAAAGTACACTGGATGTCGCTGATATTTTTTGGATGCGCACACTTTACACAAGAGATGTGGCGCGGATAATTTAAATGTCTGCATCGGGCACGGTCTATGGAAAAAGTACACTGGATGTCACTGATATTTTTGTTAAACGCACACGTTAAACTGAAGGTATCCCCTGGTAATGTCACTGTCAGAAGCGGACACCATCTATTGAAAAAGTACACTATATGTCACAGATACATTTTTTCATTTTTTTGGTACGCACGTTACACTGCAGATGTGGCACAGCTAATGTCACTAGATGTTAATGGATGTCACTGATATTTTTTGGATGCGCACACTTTAAACAGGAGATGTGGCGCGGATAATTTAACTGTCCGCAGCGAACACCGTCTAAGGAAAAAGTACACTGGATGTCACTGATATTTTAGGGATGCGCACACTTTAAACAGGAGATGTTTCGCGGATAATTTAACTGTCCGCAGCAGACACGGTCTACGGAAAAAGTACACTGGATGTCACTGATATTTTATGAATGTACACACTTTACATAGGAGATTTGGCACGGGTAATTTAACTGTCCGCAGCGGCCTATTAGATGCTATTTAGCGCAGGATGCTCCAAAAACATATATTGCTGCTGTCGCAAACAATGGACTTCAGGGTCTCTGAAAAGTTTTTCTAATAAAAATCTTCTAATAACACTCCCTACACTGTCTGTTTTTTCCTATGCACAGCTCTCCCTAAGACTGAGCAATTTAGCGCAGGTTGCACTACAAACATATATTGCTGCTGTCACACACAATAGTCCTTAAAAGGACTTTTGGGTCTCTGAAAAGTTTTTCTAATAAAAATCTTACAAAAACACTCCCTATACTGTCTGTCCCTTCCTATGCTCAGCTCTCCCTGACTAATACTGAGCCGAACACGTGTCATTGGGTGCTATATAGCACCTGATGACGAGTTCCGGCCAGCCAATCACTGTAATGCCAGTAGCCAACATGGCTATGGCATTACAGTGTTTGCCAGTACCTCCCTGCATGCACTGTAATGCCATAGCCATGGAGATGCTCGAGCCAAACTGGTGTTCGGCCGAGCATGCTTGCTCAACACTAGTGACGTGCCAACAAGGTGGAAGTGAACCTTGAACATGCTGGAGAAAGTTTGCAAGCAGCAGCAGGCGATAGTGGAGTTTCAGCTGCAGCATGCACGGGTGAGTTGATCTGCGCAAAAGCAACACTTCTCCACCAACGAGTGGGCCTCCATGCAGGACATGTGTGCCATGTTGCGCTGTTTTGAGTACTCCACCAACATGGGCAGTGCCGATGACGCCGTCCCCAGCGTTACTATCCCACTTCTGTTTCTCCTAGAAAAAACGCTTCGGGCGATAATGGAAGAGGATGTGGCACAGGAGGAAGAGGGATCATTTCCACGGGTTATCAGGCCGGTCATTCACAAGTGGCTTGGAGTGTGGGTTCCTGTACCAACAGAGGCCAGATACACAACTGTCCAGCCATGGCACAATTCTGGAGGATGAGAAGGAGGAGGATGATGATGAGGAGGAACAGTGTTCACAGCAGGGTGGCACCCAAAGCAGCTCATGGGCATCACTGGAGCGTGGCTGAGGACACAGACGATACACCTAACCCTGCCTCTGGGCAGCCTGGCACACATGAGCGACTACATGCTGCAGTGCCTGAGCAACGACCGCCAAGTTGCCCACATTCTAACCGGTGCTGATTACTTGGTGGCCACGCTGCTGGATCCTTGCTACAAGAACAACGTGCCATCCTTAATTCTGTCACTGGAGCGTGATCGGAAGATGCATGAGTACAAGCGCACGCTGGTAGACATGCTGCTGATGGCATTCCCACCTGACATCGGGGGCTCAATGGAAGCACAAGGCGAGGCAAAGGAGGAGGAAGAAGTCGCCAACACAGCTGGGACACCGCCAGCACCTCAGAAGGGAGGGTTAGCATGGCTGAAATGTGGAAAAGCTTTGTCAGCATGCCATAACAATCAGCACCACCAGCTGATATGGAACGTCTTAGCAGGAGGCAGCATTTCAGCAACATGGTGGAACTGTATGTGTGCACACGCCTACACGTACTGACTGATGGGTTTGCCTCATTCAACTTCTGGGTCTCCAAATTGGGCACATGGCCTGAGCTTTCCCTTTACGCCTTGGAGGTGCTGGCCTGCCCTGTGGCCAGTGTATTGTCTGAACGTGTTTTTAGCACAGCAGGGGGCGTTATCACAGACAAGCACATCCGCCTGTCCACAGCCAACGTGGACAAGCTCACGTTCATTAAAATGAACCAGGCATGGATCCCACAGTACTTATTCGTACCTTGTGCAGAATAGACAAGTATACTGGCTGCACCCAGTCATTGTTATACTCCAGCACACTTTCTCTTTGGATTCTCTTCTCTATTTCCCAATGTTTTGGGGTCTTCCCAAATTTATAAAAAATAAAATAATATCTGTATCTAATTCTGCATGGTTTCCTGACTATGTGGCTCATCTGTGTTCCAGTACTTGGTTTGTGTCTGAATGGTGTCCTATGTTGCAGGTATCTTTGCCTATGTTCCTGTTTTGTTATGTGCCTGGACAGCTGGTGTTATACATCAGCGTCTGTTGCCTTTCAGGTTTTGGAGAAGTGTACCTGGATCATCCCAGGAGGTAGCGGTCTGGTTGTTCATCTTTGGCGAAGACCAGATCCCTGTATAGGAGGTAAAGGGTGAAAGCCAGGGGACCATCGGTATAACGTCCTTGGGGTTTGGCCCTAAGTCAAACTGGTCATTTGGCCAAGTGGTTCTATATCTGCTACTGTTCCTTACCTGTTTGTCCAGGATTATGCTAGTTGTCATTGGTCATTACTTGTTGGCTCTCTGGTATGTTTGACTGTTTCTGTATGTTCGTGGTATGTTCTGGGGTTCTCTTGATCCCCCAGAACATGACATTGTGGTTATTTGCTTCTCTACAACAGTTTATTCAATAACAGCTGATGACACATGATGCCTTTGCATCATTTTATATTGATAATGACAGAAAATTAAAAATAACAATAACAAAATAATGGCACAATACTTTAAGAATGAACAAAAACTTGGTGAAAAATAACACTGTGTTAAGACACGTCATGTGACTAACACCATCTTTTTTGTGGACAGCCCTTCTTTCGTTGCTTAGCCACTGCCTGTGCCTGTCAATGAAAGCAGTGATCGAGGGGCTAGGGACAGAAATGAATAGAGCTTGGATGCAGCAACAGAAATGGTGACACCCTCATTGCACCAAAAGATTAATTTGCATACTAAGAAAAAGTATCATAACTCGGAAATGGAGCCTCGTATCAACAAAAGAAAAATAGCTGTAAATCAGGTGAACCACAGCTATGTGTCTATGCAAACAGTTTGAAAATTAGGTTGTTGGTGACAGATTTCCTTCAATGCATAATGTATGGGAGACAAAAAAACAAAGGAAAAAATAAACTAAAAACAAGAATACCATAATTGTTTTTTTCTTCATCTCACCTACTGAATACAGAATAAAAAGTAATTAAAATGGTACCGATTAAAACTACTAATCATCTTGCAAAAAACAAGCCCTCACACTATCTGAAAAATAAAAATGCGGTCATGCAAATGCTAAAACATTATTGAAAGTTATTTAATAGAATTTATAAACTTCCATATAATTCTGATAGTTCTGATAGAAACGACAACTTGTCCCACAAAATTCAAGGTCTAATTGAATGACAGGTAAAAAAAAGCACTGACTGCTGGAACACAACACAGAAGGGGAAATATGTTACTGGTCCTTACGGCTAAAGCAGAGACATAAATGATAAAATAAAAAATGACACAATAAAAAAGTGACATTTTCTGGAAGGTTTTTTCCAATCCTTATTTGACTGTTAGGTGGTTAATATGGGGTCTTTGATTTTCATCTAGGTCATCACAGTAGGAAAAAAGGTCAGATTTGATTGACCTGTGTATTTTCAACCTTATCAAAAGTGTAACTATATACTGTATGAAACTATGTGCTTATTACATGTTATTCATTATTTAAGACTCTTAAGAATTATTGCTATTAATACTACTTTAAAATGTATTTCACTTACCTACAATCTAATATTCAATATCTATACTATGCATTTCATTTATGGCACCAGCTACTTACTATTTTGTATACATATAATTTATTGAACTTACTTGAGTACATACTGCATATTAATGTGCACAACATATATTATTCAGTAGATTTTCTATGTATTATTTACTTTATCATTTATTGCTGAGCTTGGAATACCCAAGTTATATGGAAGCCAGGGTTCCCAAAGCTTTGGATACAACATAACTCTCTGTGCTGCTCTGCTTTGGTAGCTCCCATTCACTTCTATGAGTGTTACAGAAACAGCGTAACTCTGGCCACCCTGGCAACCACATAAGATGGATATTCCGATTAGAGATGAGTGAAGCTTCATTTAAAACTTTGGATTAACACTGTACAGAGTACCGTCTCCGTACAGTATTAAAATGTATGAGCTCTTATGAGCAGAAGTTAATAATTTTGCGAAGTCATGCATGACTTCGTTGAATAACTTCGGTAGTTGATTTCTAAAGTGGAAAACCATTTTTAAACTTGAAACTGAACTCCGCTTTAGTTTCAAGGTACACGTAACTGTGGCTACAGAATGAGTCAGTGGCAAGCCCATAGTGACCCTATAGTATCTAAAAACATGAATGTCTTTATGATCTCACAGAGACTATAAGTGCTGAACTGTATGCCCATCAGAAACTGTAATGACCAAACTGTATGTCCATCAAAGGCTGCAACTGCCAAGGTGCGTGCCATTATTTATTGACTCTAATTTGTGAGGCTATGTGCCCAATTAAAGAGGTTGTCCGGGGTCAGGGCATAAGCCCACCTTCACGCCTTTAACATTTAGGTTATTAGCAATGGAGTATTTCCTTGCTGAGAAGCTCCCCCAAGGCCTGTTTTTTGCGAGCCTGTGACGTACCAGGCATCAGAACACTATGCTAGGTGAAGACTTCTGCCTAGCAGGGAGCCCAATGATGGTCACCGGCTGAAGTGGGCATTGTATACAGTAGCTCTGTTCTGGGCGGTTTTAGAGGTGGGTACATTGGATGTAGTTTCCTGGTCAAGGACCATACGCTCAGCGATGTTACATACCCAGAGCGATGTTACATACCCACGTGACAGTAGAAGACTGAGTCAACCATTCAAGCACCACTGGGTTGCTGTTCAACACATGACCGCTAGCTGACACTGTAAGGTCAGCTCTTTCGCTGCAACTCCTGCTGCCACGCCCCCTTATTCTGCTTCTACTTGTTCCTGTGACAGAAACATTTTGGTCTTTGCCTGTTCCCTTTGAAGGGCCTGTCACTTGTCTGTCTGACATCCTGTTAGATAAAATAATTAAATTAAAAGGAAATTAATACACCCCAAAGAAAGTTGCAGAACATTGTAACTTGACCGCAAGCAATCAAAAAGACATATGTCATCTTATCCCGCACATAATGAGCCCTTACATAAGAAAATTGTCCAAAAAATAAAAAAATATATGGCTTTCAGAAAATGTACTGTAGACATTAAAACATTTTTTATTCAAAAACGCTTTCATTGTGTAAAACTGAAATGAATAAAAAAAAGACATATTAGGTATTGCCGTGTCCATAGCAACCTGCTCTATAAAAATATCACATGATCTTTTTGAACTGTAGAAAATAGTGAATTCAATATTCAATATTGACTGACTCAAATTTACCACTTACGTTCTGCATGATTTTGTAGGCCCGAATACCGCTGTACAAATGGTGAGGCCAGAAGAAATAGAGGCAGTATTAGATTGGATAACAGACATTTCCCCCAGTTCCTGCACATCGTCTTCCACCCGGTCCCCTGCTGAAACCGCAGAGTTGGCACTGGCGGCCCATGGGCATCTATCTTCCATCTCAACACCTTGCACATTAATCAAGCAGTCTGAGCCCCAAGTCATTCAGCAGTTACTTATGCTTTTTGATGACTCTGCTGGCGGGGGTTCCGTGGGCCATCCACCTAGTCCTACCCCAGAAGTGGGAGAGATTGAGTGCACAGATGCCCAACTACTTATGTTTGAGAATGAGGATGTGGGAGGAACACCGCAACACTTCTATGATGATGATCACGAAACACAGCTGTCAACTACTGTGGCTTTCTGCAGTGTGCAGACCGGCAAAGGGGGCAGGGGTGAGGAGTGGGTGGAAGATGATGTCGAGAATGATGAGGTCCTAGAGCCCACATGAAATCAAGGTCAGTTCGGAGGAAGAGGTGGTGGTCACGCTGCGCCAGCTTCAAAGCACAAGAGGCAGCAGGGGGGAAAACCACAGCAGCTGGCCCCTAGCCAGTACGCCTGCTACTGCCCACCGCACCGAGGGACAGAGCCCACCAAGGCCAGCTCAAAGGAGTTCCCTGGCGTCGTAGTTCCTAAGGCAATTTGCTGACGACAAGACATGGGTGGTCTGCACGCTGTGTAGTCAGAGCCTGAAGCGAGGCAAAATGTTCTAAACCTGAGCACCATCTGCATGAACAGGCATCTAAATGCAAATCACAATCTGCAGTGGAGTAGACACCTGAAAAACCATGAAAGAACTGAGGCTCCTCCTGCTCCCTCTTCAGCTGTGGTTTCCACCTCTTCCTCCTCCTCTGAAGCGACAGGGCCACCTGGCACCCCGCAAAGAGAGGATGTGACAGCAACACCACCATCAGCAGTGTCACCGAGCATCTCCACACTGTCCCATGGAAGCGTTTAGCTGTCCATACCCCAAACTCTGGAGAGAAAGTACTCCCTCTATCCAGGGGCGTAGCCAGGGGTAGACTGAGAACCCTCAGGGCCCACGGGCAAAATAAATCAAGGGCCCCCTTCCAGGCCCCACCCATGCCCTACCTCAAGCCACGCCCATGTTATACCTCCAGCAACACCTATATCCGCCTCCACTACCTGGTCACACCGCCATCGTTATGCCTATTACGTCCAGTGACGTCTCCTTTGATGTAGATGTTTTCTGTCCTCGTCTTCTCCTTTCAAACCTTCAGACCAGACCGCCATGTTGTCGCCATTTTCCATCTCTGCAGTTTAACAAAAAAAAATCTTAGTTTACTACTTTTCCATCATCCTCCCATCTTCTGGACAAATTATCCTACTGCCCCCAATACTGTGCTGCTGTGCTCCCCAAAACTACACTGCAGAAACAGATAATACCCCTGGTAATACTAGTACCACACAGAGCCCCCCATATAAAATACCCATTCTTTGTGGCCTCAGTAGAAGCCCCCATAGTGCCCCATAATAATGTGCCAGTAACACGTGCCTCTCCATGCCACCACATGTGCCAGTATTAAGTGCCTCTCTTGTGCCTCTCCCCCATGTGCCAGTAATAAGTGCCTCTCTTGTGCTTCTCCCCATGTGCCAGTAGCCCCCTTATTATGTGCCAGTAGCCCCACCCTATTTGTGCCAGTAGTCCTCCCTCCATATGTGCCAGTAGCCGTCCCTCCTTATGTGCCAGTAGCTGTCCCTCCATATGTGCCAGTAGCCGTCCCTCCTTATGTGCCAGTAGCCGTCCCCCCTTATGTGCCAGTAGCCGTCCCTCCTTATGTGCCAGTAGCCGTCCCTCCTTATGTGCCAGTAGCCGTCCCTCCTTATGTACCAGTAGTCCCTCTTATGTGCCAGTAGTCCACTTATGTGTCAGTAGCCCCCCTTATGTGCCATTAGTCCCCCCTTATGTGCCAGTAGCCGCCCTTATGTGCCAGTAGCCACCCCACTTATGTGCCAGTAGCCGCCCTTATTTGCCAGTAGCTGCCCCCCTTATGTGCCAGTAGCCGTCTCCCCTTATGTGCCAGTAGCTGTCCCCTTATGTGCCAGTAGCAGCCCCCTTATGTGCCAGTAGTCCCCCTTATGTGCCAGTAGTCCCCTTATGTGCCAGTAGTTCCCCTTATGTGCCATTAGGCCCCCTCATGTGTTATTAGCTCCCCCTCATGTGCCAGTAGCTCCTCTTATGTGCCAGTAGCCCCCTTATGTGCCAGTAGCCCCTTATGTGCCAGTAGCCCCCCTTATGTGCCAGTAGCCGTCCCCTTATGTGCCAGTAGCTGTCCCCTTATGTGCCAGTAGCTGTCCCCTTATGTGCCAGTAGCTGTCCCCCTTATGTGCCAGTGGTTGTCCACCTTTGTGCCAGTAGCAGCCCCCTTAAGTGCCATTAGTCCCCCTTAAGTGCCAGTAGCCCCAAGATAAAAAAAAAAAAAAAGAACACTTATACTTACCTCCAGCGATGCGATGTGATGCAGGCCTCTTCCGGCCTGTGTCTCAAACTGTACCGCTCCGGCGGCGCAATGACGTCATCGCGCCACCTGCATCCGGCCTCTGATAGGCTGCCGGCCTAGTGCTGGCAGCCTATCAGAGGAACAGGGAGAGGACACGCCTCTCCCCCCTCTACCGTTGCACAATACAGATGACTATGGAGATGAGCGCAATGGAAGCGCTCATCTCCTGATGTCCCCTGCCGCCGCGTCTGCCCTGGGGGCGGGCCCCTACTGGCCACGGGCCCTCGGTCCATGCCTGAGTGCCCTAATGGTCAGTCCGCCCCTGGGCGTAGCTAACGGCTCATGGGCCCCCCTTCCCTCAGTGGTTTGTGTGTCTTCTTATGCGGCACAAGGGTCTTTGGGCCCCTTCAGGCTCCTGGGCCAGGTAGCGACTGCTACCTCTACACCCCCTATAGCTATGACCATGCCCCTACCCACTTGCGAAGTCCTAGCCCTCAATGCCAGCATTTAAAAATTCCTGGCCTTTAAAATGCTGCTATTTTGTCTGGTGGAGACTGACAGTTTTAAAAACTTAATGAGGGTGGTTGCCCCACAGTATGTGGTTCCCAGCCACTACTTTTCCAGACGGGCCATCCTTGCCCTGCACGAACAAGTGTCAGACAAAATCAGGTGTGTGATGCGCAACATCATCAGTGGCAAGGTCCACATAACTACCAAAGCGCTGACCAATAAGTACAGGCAGGGACATTATATCTCCCTAACTGCCCACTGGGATAACTGTAGTGGAGGCTGGGCCTGAGACAGAAAGTGGTTTGGCACATGTCCTTCCACCAAGAGGATTGCTGGACATTTCTCAGTGTCTCCTGTTGGCTCCTCCTCCTACTCCACTTCCTCCTCTACCGCCACCTCATACAACTGAGTGGCTGGTGCCGCTGAGCCTCAAACCCAGACTGGTGGTGTGCAATAATGGACGAAATCTCGTAGCAATTCTGGGCCTAGCCGGTTTGATGCACATCCCTTGCCCGGCGCTTGCATTGTTTCGTGGGATGCTGACCCTGGACGCGAGCACAGCGAGGCTGATTGGAGTGCCAGCTGGGTTTGTTTATCACCCTCTCCACTCTGTCATGGGGGCTATAAATGTATAAGCATTTAATAGAACCAGTTCTGTAGAAATCTATGTGGAATCAGCTGACAATGGTGTAAAAGCAGTGCGCTTCTTCTAGAGGCTAACGTCGACCTGTAAGGCTGAGTTCATACTTGAGTTATTTGGTCAGTTTTGGCCCCATAACTGCCCAAATAAGTGAAGTGCGCAGTGATTCTAAGAGCGACGCCTTTCATCTGCATGTCATACTGACTCACAGTATTGTTTCAGTACCACAGCAGACTCTCTATGCGCGTTACTGCAAGGCACAGTGTTCTACACCACTATACAGGCTCTCTGCAGCCAGGAAAAAGCTGTTCTTTAATGCGATTCCACAAAAATAATTTCAGATCGAATCTTTTCAGAAAATTCGGTTAACCGACCGAATTTTTGAGAAATTCGCTTGACTATAATAATAACAATACATTAGTAAGTGGCTTGTGAGACAACCCCTTTAGGGCTCATGCACACAACCGTTTTGTTTTGCGGTCTGTTTTTTACGGATCCGTTGTTCCGCATCCTAGGTTTTTTTTTCTCTGATTTAAGTCCTCTTCCGTTATTCCACAAAACATATCCATCTGGTTTCTATATGGGATCCATTTTTTTGTGGATCAAAAACGGAAATGCAATGTCCCAGAATGACATTACCACTCTTTTCTACACCTTGCTACCACTTTCCATAAGCTAATATATGTCCTACAAAATACATCCTGTAATGTGCAAATTTATTGCCATGTATTCCTATGTAATGTTATGTTCAAATGGCAGCAAGCAACACAACTGGCAGGAATAGTTCCAGGGAATGGAATGTTTGTCCATTCTCTCTCTCTTAGAGGAGAGGAGGAGTTAGCTTAGTTAGGGACAGGCTAGTCTAGCTTCCCCCCTCGTGGGGAGAGGTTGAGGGAGTTTAGTTTCCTTCCTAGGGGAAGAAGGTTGTGCAGGAGCCGTGCCCCTGCTAGGCAAAGGTTCCAAGGCTTTCATAGGCCCTGTCTGGCACGCCAACCTTACAACTCGAGGTTGAGCAGTGCACCTGGTTGCATCCCCTACCTTGCTTTGCATTGCCTTCCTATTTCAAGCTGAGCCGAAGCTTGCTAAATTTAAAGCCAGTACAGAAGCTGAAATGATTGCCTACAGAAAGATCATCTACTACTGACATAGCTGAGATGGAAGATCTACAGAGAGAATACAGCAGAGTCGTGTTTGTGAGCACAGTAAGAGTTTGCCTGCCAGAAGTGTTTTGCTAATAACTGCTGGAGACCAAGATAATTCAAGTTACTGGAAACCGTTTGGATTACAATTTTACTGCAAATAAAAGCAACTGTTCAACATTTATTTAAGTCTGGACTCAAACTTATTTCCACATCATTCAAGTCATCACTTTGTTCTACCCTATCCAAGTTAACCCCTTCCCTTTGCACTTGCTTCGGTCCACCACATCTGGGATTCCAACCATCACCAAAGGTAGGAGCACCGTGACAAAGTGCATCCATTATCTCCAGGGATTTGAGGGCCTATTCAACACCACTCTGGCCTATCCTTTGGCACATTCCATCATACAAAGGGAGCCTTGCATTCCCACTGCTTAACCGCAGCTGGCGTCACGTACACTTACACTTACTCTAAAAAGAGGGACATATTTCATAGAAACCTCTAGAAGGGTAATGGGAATCCCCCAGGTGTGCCCCAGTGGGACGCTGCAATCAATTGGCATCAATTGTGTGCTGCATGCTATCTGTGAGAACTGTACCAACTGTGTGCTATATAGCTTCCACGTTTATTGGATCTACATAAATTGCTGTAATAGTGACTTTAACTGCTTTACTGTAAAGCGACCAGCCAAAAACGATGCGCTCCGGCACCCAAGGAGTTAAATCACTATGTTTACTGTCTATTTCGCAGCATCTTTTTCATTCCCAGAGGCGCAAAAACAGAGAAACGCCTCCTGCTGAAGTGCGAAAATACAACGCCTCTTCAGAAGCGTGAAAACCTAGCCCTGCCCACAGGGAACTACTTTGCATCATGGAGAGAGGAGAAGACTCCGCCCCTACTGCTCCACCTTTTTTCACCAGTCTGCTCCTGCTCTGAGAAAAACATGGCGCAGCCTCCACAATCTTATTATTGAAGGATGGGACTGCCGGAGCAACCGCCAGCCCCTGAAGTAGAGCCTCAAGAAAGCCCCACGCTGGCTGATGCGGCGGAGGCGGCTGGAACTTCCACTTTGCTGACCAGGAGGCGGAATGGGGTTGTCTTCCAGCCGATAGACACGCAGCCGACCATCTGCCTGCGCCTGACGAGAGTGCATCCCATCCGGATCAGCGCTATTACACAGCTGATCCCTTGGGGTTCTACCAGTGGGCTGGTGCCTAAAGATCCGGTACCCGAAGAAAGCCTGAAGTGCCTCCTGGTTCTCGCACCGGGTTGGCCCAGAACCATAACTATGGCCCTGCTTGAGGAGGATCTGGACCTCATACAGAAGGTCCTCGATGAGTACCTGATGTGCAACTACTCTTATTGGGTGTCACGTACACTTATTCTAAAAGAGGGACATATTTCGTAGAAACATCTAGAGGGGTAACGGTGTGCCCCAGTGGGACGCTGCAGAGACAGTAACTTATTAATGACCAAACACATGGGCTGGGGCATAGCTTTTTTACAGTATTGATCCCCAAAATACGGATGAAATACGGATGTGTTCCGTGTACATTCTGTATTTTTTGCTGAACCATTATCTTGAATGGGGCCTCGGACCGTGATTTGCAGACAATAATAGGACATGCACTACTTTTTTGCGATGCGGACAAACGGAAACGGAATGCACACGGAGTAACTTCTGTATTTTCTACAGCCCCATTGAAGTGAATGGTTCCGCATACGGGCCGCACAGAAAACAGAACGGAAGTGGAAAGAAAATGCGGTCGTGTGCATGAGCCCTTAAACATATAATCTCTCTGGTCCTGTTCAAGGGTTGAGCACAAGGAATCCAGGTAAACACTCAACGTACCAAGTGAATCCTGTATGTACAGTATTTCATGTATATTATTCCTCCTGGTGATGTATGCCCTTGTGAAAGTCATTTATTTCTTTAGTAATTATGTGGCACTAGATTAAAAAAGATCCACACACTTGGCTTTGTTAGTGGGTCTTAAATAGTGTCATTCTCTGTAGAGTGGATTCCTCGTTCTTGTATGTTGTCTATTTACCCCTCCTCTAAACAATCTGTGCTCACCCTTAGAAAGCATCAGTTACCATCAGCCATGGGTATCATCTATAGAAGAGGAACAATATACCCTCTAGTTTTATAGAGCGTTCTGCAAACCATCACTCAACCAATGCCTGAAGATCTGTGAAGAATCACTTATCACTGCCATGGACAGAGACAACAAATGCACTAGTGTGCATTTCCTGTATATAGCTTCAGCCATGTGATGTTTACACAGCTTAGCCTGAAAAAGAACAAACTGAAATCTTACCATAGGATCCCTGACAGCACATAAGGAGTTAATTGTTAGGATAATCAACCCAGCAATCAGGGGGAGCTGGAATTTTTTACCAACTTAATTTCCATGCAGCCAAGAACCCAAATAACAAACATCCGTGTGTGGGTCTCCCCCATCTAGAGTCTGAAGGAGACGGCTGTTTATACGCAAAGTCTGCAGACCTATGATTGTTTGTGAAACTAGATCTCGCCCATTGTAAATATGAAAAGATATATGTCAGGGCCATTGTTGGGGGCAAGTAATCCCTATCAACCTGCCTATGCTTATACTAATACATAGTACTAAGTTAGAAGGCTTTGTCTGCTTTATCTATTGTCTCAACTTTACATACAGATAATTCTCTGTAGCTAGTAGACCAGACTTGATCCACTTATTGCATTGGCTTCATGTGCAACAGTTACCTGATTCAGCTTTTTTCACTTGTAGTTCAATTGCTTGGTTTTTACAATTGCTCTGTAATGACTGTATAGGTCCTTTTATACAGACCGATATTCTCTCCTGCAGTCCACACTTGTTCATGAATCATCACCAGGTTCTTGGTTCTAGAATGTTCACACTTTTTCATTGCAGTTCGTGTTAGCACGTCACTTTTCAACCGTTATGTTATCGCTCTGCTAAAGTGTATTAATTCGCCAGACGGTTTCTGTTTCGTCTGTGGGGAATATACAGTGTTGAAGCAACAGCAGAATATGACAGACTTTGTGAAAAAAGTATACTTTGCATACTTTGGACTAAAAATTGGAGATCAAGATAAAGTTTGGGCGACTCATAAAGTGTGCAAACGTTCTGTTGAGGACCTCCGAAACTGGTTCAAGGGTAAGAAAAAAAATTTCAGTTATGGGATTCCTATGGTATGGCGAGAGCAAAAGAACCATAGTGATGACTAGAGGCGTAGCGTGGGTTGCCAGCACCCGGGACAAGCCAAGTATTGCCCCCCCAACCTGTGACCACGCTCCTTTTATACAAATATTGCAGTAGATATCACTTGCAGTCATACGTAACACCACAGATAATACAGTGAAACTCTGAGTATAGATAATGTAGTGGATGTTACCTGCAGTCCTATATAACACCACAGATAATACAGTGATTGCTCCCTGAGTATAGATAATGTAGTAGATGTTACCTGCAGTCCTATGTAACACCACACGTAACACAGTGACAACTCTCTGAGTATAGATAATGTAGTAGATGTCACCTGCAGTCCTATGTAACACCACACGTAACACAGTGATAGCTCCCTGAGTATAGATAATGTAGTAGATGTTACCTGCAGTCCTATGTAACACCACACATAACACAGTGATAACTCTCTGAGTACAGATAATGTAGTAGATGTCACCTGCAGTCCTATGTAACACCACACGTAACACAGTGATAGCTCTCTGAGTACAGATATAGTAGTAGATGGCTGTGAAGCCCAGAATTCAGAACACACACAGTGTGACCTAAAATCTGGGGCCAGTCTTCAGCAGTGTGGGCCATCTTCTATATCCCTCCCCCCAAAAAAAAGAAGATATTTGGATGGACATAACATACGTTGCTATGAAACATACGGGAGAATACAGCACCATACCTGTTACATCCAGTGACGTCTCCTATGATGTAGACTTTCCTCAGCGTCTCCATTCGGCGATAGGACCGCCATGATACCTTCTGTCAGCCGTGTCTCGTCTCTGCAGAGTTTCACGGATTTTGTTTTTGATTTTTCACTTCAATATCACAGACCTCCCCTCCCCCATAGTGCCCATAAGTACAATGCCCTCTGAATAATTATAATATATAATGGCCACTCTGTATTATTATTATTGCCCCCTCTGTATTATTATTACGGCCCCCCCTGTATTATAGTAATAATTATGGCCCCCTTCAGCACCTCCAGTATACAGTCCAATGTAAAATACAAAACTCCCCCTGCCCTCAGCCCCTCCAGCATACAGTCCCATATAAGATACATCACTCCCCCTGCCTTAAGCCCTTCTTGCAAACAGTCCCATGTAAAATACATCAGTCCCCCTGCCTTCAGCCCCTCCAACATACAGTCCCATGTAAGATACAACCTCCTCCCTGGCTTCAGCCCCTCAAACATACCGTCCCGTGTAAGATAAATCACTCCCCTGCCTTCAGCCCCTCCAGCATACAGTCCCATGTAAAATACATCACTACCCCTGCCTTCAGCTCATCCAGCATACAGTCCCATGTAAGATACATCACTCTCCTGCCTTCAGCTCCTTCAGCATACAGTCCCATATAAAATACATCACTCCCCGCTTTCAGCCCTTCCAACATACAGTCCCATGTAAAATACAAAACTCCCCCTGCCTTCAGCCCCTCTAGCATACAGTCCCATGTAAATAATATCACCCTCCCTCTCTTTGCCGCCTGCCTTCAGCCCCTCCAGCATTAAGTCCTATGTAAGATACATCACTCCCCTTGCCTTCCAGCCCTTCTTGTAAACAGTCCCATGTAAAATTCATCACTCTTCCTGCCTACATCCCCTCCAGAATACAGTCCCATGTAAAATAATATCACCCCCTGCCTTCAGCAGCTCCAGCATACAGTCCCATGTAAATAATATCACCCCCAGGCTTCAGATCCCTTTAACATACAGTCTCCAGTACCAGGATTATTCCTCCTCCCTTCAGCCTCTACAAAAAGCCCCCCCAAGTTAAAATAACAGTCAATATTCTCCTCCACACAGCGACCTGCAGCCTCTGCTCCTCTCACCAAAAACATGCTCTGTAGAATCTCTTGCAAATATTGAGCCCCCGCCCCCTGTATGGCTAGACTCCACCTCTTCCTCCGACATCAAACCTCCCAGGAGCAACTCCATTCTAGCCACTACCGTCGCTCTACTGCCTCTTAGTAGGCTAGTAGCCTGAAGCCTATGAGGAAGAACGGAGGGGACGGGAGCCATAGGCTCCCGTGGCCCTCATTGAAGTGCTTGCTGCCTGGCGCCCGCTGAAATTTTGCGCCCGAGGCAACGCCCCCCCACGCTACGCCACTGGTGACTGCTATTTTTGTTCATGCGATGTGAAAGGATTAATTCCAAAGCATTCCATTTCATACCCCAATCTTCAGTCAGCAATTCGTTCCATCCCCCATGGCACAGATATACCAGTACCCAAGCCCCCTGCTACCTTGGAAGAGATACCTAGCTCTGATGAAGGTAAAGTCATACCTGAACCAGATGACTAATCAAGTTCTGAAATTGAAGGAAGGTGTGTTTGTCGGACCAGACATTGGAAGGCTTATAGTTGATCAATACCATGGATCCTCAAAAAGAAGGGTGGGTTGCATTTAAAGAAGTCGTACAGAAATTTTTCGGAAATTACAAAGATCCTCACTACATAAAGATCGTTGGATGAATTTTGAAAGCATTTCAAGCTTTAGGTTGCCTGATAAGTTTGAAAGTGCATTTCCTCCAGTCCCACCTTGACTTCTTCCTGAATTTGGTAGATGTGAGTGAGGAACAAGGTGAATGATTTCACCAAGACATTAAACAGATGGAAAGGAGATACCAGGGAGAATGGAGCATTACAATGATGGCAGACTACTGTTGGATGCTTCAGAGAGACATTCCAGATGCTACTCACAAGCGTAAATGCACCAAGAGGAGCCTCACGGGGAAGAATAATCGAGTTTAGTGTGTGTAGGTGAGCTCATTTCAGTTCAAAAAAGGATTTTCATGAAAAAAATGTAATAAAACTTTAGGTTTATAAGTCTATTTCCATTTATTTTGAGGTATTGCCTTATTTAACATAGTTACTTAAATTGTCAGGAAATGTGATGTTCTATTACAAAATGGAGGTCATTTTTGGATTCAGCGCACCAAAAAAACATAAAGATTACGTGGAATAACCAAAACAGCTCTTGAAAAAACAATTTGTGCAGACCTGTGTAATCAGGCCAATTATCAGAGATGAGCATTTGCAGAAACTCTTATTCCCCATAATTGGCTTGTGTAAAAGGTATTGGTGATCACTCAATGTTTATCAGGTGATCGTTTCTTTAAGCCAGAGCTGCCAGAACCTAAAATAATTGGGGGGAGATTTATCAAACCTGTGTAAAGGAAAACTGGTTTAGTTGTCCATAGCAACCAATCAGATTCCTTCTTTCATTTTTTAGAACTCCTTCGGAATATGAAAGGTTTAATCTGATTGGTTGCTGTGGGTAACTAAACCAGTTTTCCTTAAAAAACAGTTTGATAAATCTCCCCCAATGATTTTGTATAGGGAGTCGGGACAAATGATCGCTGTAGTGATGGCATATCCCCATGCACCCATAGAGAGGAGGTGATTGCTGCATGTAACAGCCGTCATCTCCACCTCCAATGAGGAAATTATTAGGAATGTTTGGTTCATTCCTGAAAACTGTCTGAAATACTGGTCTGTGTAAAAGGACCTTAAAGGGTGCCTGAAAGCGGTGCGGATTATGCACTTTTTTTCTATGCAGATTTTGTGCGGAAAACTGCAGAGTAATACAGTACCACCACAGTGTATCAGATTAGACAAATCTCATGCACTCTGCTTTTTTTCTTAGGTATGAAAATTGACCTGCTGTACAGATTTTGGAATATGCAGCATGTCAATTATTGGATATTTTGTGCAGATTTCACCCTTTTCAATGAAATGGTAAGATTTGAAGCAAAACTCCATCAAATCTACACAAAAAAAAAAAAAAAAAAATGGACAAAAAAGTGCCAAAACTGCAATAAACAGTGCAGATTTCTTTGCTAGCAGTAGCGACAGCAGCAGAATAATATGGGATATGGTGTGCAGAAGCCCATTAGGGGCCAGTTCAGAGGATGGGAATGGTAGTGGCCCTTGGTTAGATGTTTTGTCGTGGTGTACTCAAGCAGTTCATTGCTGCCTGGGGAACAGTGCAGTGAAAAGGTGGTTTGAAAAATTAGGCCAGAAGTAAAAGTATAAAAGTCTCTCTTCACTTAATGCAAAATATAACTTGTGGTATATCCAGCAGTAGTAGGTACCAATTAATTTCTGTCGCCAGAGGATGAGGTATGGTGGCAGGATAAGTGGCAATTTAGAGACACCTAAGATATGCTGTCTTGCTGATGTATATCTCTTGTAATGTTGGCTAACAGCAGTATGCAGGCATTTGTGGATATAGATGTCTACTGTATAATATAGGCTTGAAGTTTGTCTGGCCTAAATGTTGTTATGGTGATAGGTGTCCTGTATTCCCTCACCCGCAGCAGGGTCTGTAAAGCTGGGTTCCTGGCCAGTCTACTGACTATGCATGCTATGGTTTCTATGATTGAAATAGTTTTGGTTCTGTGAATCTCTCTGGCGTAGTGGTCTCACTGGAGAACTGGATAAGGTCCCTTAAAGTAGGAGCTCTAGTATGTGCTTCCTACCTCCAAATGATCGTTCAGGACCCCTTTACTGGCAGGAAGTAGTACCAGCCCACTCTTACCAAGAGGCGAGGAACAGGGTGATTAACCCTGTCCCTGCTACCATACCTCTCATGCTGGTGTACAGGGCATGACAGTATATGGCAATACATAAAAAAACACATAATACAACTGCAGGTACCCCCAAGTATGGGGTTTTACAGATGGACGAAGATTTGCGGCTGTTTAGGGGTCATAGAAGCAGCAGCAGTAGTACAGTATGGAACATAATGGACAAGGCAGGAGACATACAGCTATATAGGGGTTATAGTAGCGGAAACAACAGTACAGTATGGTATATGATGACAATGAAGAAGATAAGCGGCCAGGTAGAGGTAGAAGTATGGACAACAACGGAGTATGGACTGTGATAGACAGCCAGACAGTGCCATCATTTGGCTGGTGATAAATAGCCAGTCCCGAATGTAAGAAATAGCAGATCCATTTATTGGCATCAGCCATGTCTGTCTCCATTCCGCTATCTGGGGTGGGCACGGCTGCTGCATAGTTTACCTACCTTCTGCCTGGCTGCTTGGTTTCTTTCTGTGTGTGTATTAGTCTGTTCACTGAATCTCTTCCTGCAGCACTGCTAGGGTTGATTCCTCTTTTTTCTCTGTGTCCAGCTGTTTGACCTATCAGTTCATCATGCCTCCTATATATGCAAGGCTCTTTGTTCCCCCCCTTGCCTGATCAATTTATTTCCTTTGGTTTCACTTTCTTGCTAGGCCCCGCAAAGGAGCTATAATCCATTTGTCTGTCTATGTACCAACTTCTGTCTGTTTCATGGATCCTGACTCTCTGCCACATGACCCGAGCAGTGCCTGTTCACCATACTGACCCTGAGCCGCTGGACTGTTTCTCGGATTAGCACGTACTCTGCATACCCTGACTATGTATATTGCCTGTTACCTCATGCTCTACAACAGTGTCTCTTACCCTAGTGGGTCTGCAGCCAACCACATCAGGGCTACTACTAAGACGTAGGGGGCTGGTGGCTCAACTGCACCAAAGGTCAGATCCCTGGATAGGGTTGAAAGGGTATAAACCAGGGGATTACCAGGATGACGTCCTCAGGACTAGTCCAAAGTCAAACTAGTTGGTTGATATAGTGGTTCCACACTTACTGCATATAACAAGCCGGAGATGTGTATACGAATCCTCACACATTTCTATCTGGGTGCATCATTTTTTTTTATTGTGTGTACTATATATATATATATATATATATATATATATATATATATATACTGATTGACAAAATCAAGTGTGTGTATGTGTCTGTGAGATGGGGAAACAGATCTCCTTGTCTGAACATTGTTTGTGTATATTAAATTAAATGATCTGGACTGACATTCTGCTTTTTGGGCACAAGATGCCGCTGTTTCCTTTACACAGCTAAAAACTGCATATATTTCCATATTCATGAGAGATGGAGTTACACAGAGCCTGAAGAGGAAGAGAAAGGAAGAAGCCATCTTAGGCTACTTTCACACTTGCGTTGTTGGATTCCGGCAGGCAGTTCCGGCGACGGAACTGCCTGCCGGATTCGGAAATCTATATGCAAGCGGACGCGGATCCGACTGACAAATGCATTGAAACACCGGATCCGTCTCTCCAATGTCATCCGGAAAAACGAATCCGGTATTTATTTTTTTCACTGGAACACTTGGTACCGGATCCGGCATTAATACGTTGCAAGTGTTCCGGAATTTTCACCTGAGAAAATGCCACAGCATGCTGCGGTATTTTCTCTGGCGAAATAACATAAAGGGACTGAACTGAAGACATCCTGATGCATACTGAACAGAATGCTTTCCATTCAAAATGCATTAGGATAAAACTAAAGCTTTTTTTTCCGGTATTGAGCCCCTGTGATGGAACTCAATACCGGAAAACTTTAACGCTAGTGTGAAAGTACCCTTAAAGGGAGCTGAGACTGAGGAACTGTGTCAGCAGAGGATCTGACGGCATCCAGGTGCAGCTAAGTGAAGCTGATCATGTCCAAGACCCTGATCCTGTCCAGAGGAACGAGGATTGCTTCCAGGAATGCCGATAAGAGCTGAGGAGCAAAGCTACATACACTGCGGGACCGCATGCTTGTTGGAGAGGCATTTGTTCTGTTCAGAGTTACCTGAGGATGCAGAGCAGTCCCGGCTCATTACAGTGTTGGCGCCTGTAGTTAGATAGGGTCTCTGTTTGTGTCAGACCACAAGTGTTGCTATTGCTCATTGACAGGACTCCAAAAGGACATTTTACACTGGAGAGCTGATAAACTTCCCACAAACCCAAGCCAGGCTGATGTTTTGCTCAGGAGGAATACTCGAGCACTTGCTACAAGACCAGTTATGGGAGGGTCAATACAGTAGAGCTTTGTAATCTTGTAAGCAGTTGTGCTGCAGCGCAGGCTAGCCCCTACCACACACCCATACAGTTATTCTTGTTTTTTTAGGATAATAACAGGTAAGGTGTGGCAGTTTAGTTGTGCCCACCAGTAGGTAAATTACCACCCTTTCCTCCTGCATCTATCGGAGGGTGCCGCGCTGTGCAGCACAAGGGTCTCAGCCTTTGGGCTGGGTGAATGTAAATTTATTGTATGTTCCCAGCATTTGTGGTTGTGTTCATAACCACATTTAAGTAGAATTCTGTTTTGGCAAAAGCTGGTGGTGGATTTGTTTTCCTTGTTTGTGACTTTGCTGTATCCTGGGGAGCCCACTCCGGTACACAGCTTACATGTCCATATGGTGCCTGTATGTACATGCTGGTGTATAAGGAATTTTTAGCATCTGTATACCACTGAATTATTGAATATCGCTCCAACACTATCAGAATTCAAAAATATGTAAATTAGTAATAATATGTTGATTGCATTTTCATTGGGGTTATGTGAGTCACATTAATTTGTATGGAAATGAGCACTTATCACCTCATTATAGATTTGCACCAAGCTGTAATAGAGTGTGATAAGCCAAAACTATTCTTATAACCCATTTGTCACTATCAATGCTCCATAACCTTGCAGTAACATCTAGAAATATCTTCTGCAAATTAGTAGAATTGATGTGTTACATTTCGTACAGGAGGCACACAGTCTAATGTTGCTCATAGATAATTCTTGATACACATATGCATTATATGGTCAAAATTATGTGGACACCCCACAATATTTATTGTATTTCAGCCACACCTTTTGCAAACAAATGCATCAAGTCATGCACACAGCCATGCAATCTCTACAGACAACCATTGCTGGTATTATGGGTCATTATGTGTGTCATCAATGGCCCATGTCAGACGCTGCCCCACTACTTCTATTAGGAATATTATTCATTGGACTACTAATGCTCCCATGTTGCCTTCCACCATCACTTCCATTCTCTCCTTCCTCTGTGTGCAAGGCTGCTTCTAATTGTTAATCAGCTTCTGCTATAAATGCTGCATGACCCTCTCACTTTTTGCATGTGCTTAGGTTCCTAGTTTACTTGTTAAGGTATACTTTTTTGGCTGCCCATGTAACAAACTTCTGCCTATTAACCAACTCTGACACTCCAATGTCTGCCCTGACATTAGCCTGTCTAACATACTGATGCTTTGCTGCCTGCCCTGACCTCGGATTAGTTTCACTGAACTGTACATACTATGTCGGCCCTGACCTCTGCCTGTTTACTGATTATGAGTATTAATCACCAAATCAGGCAATTCATATAAAATCACAATAAATCTTAATTTTACACAATTAACACAATTAAAACATATATAAAACGGTGGTGGTAGAAACTACATGAAGAACCAATAATGGCTCATGACAGGAGCGATCAAGCACAATTGATGCCAGATGAGAGGAACAGCTTAGCAAAAATTAATTCATAACCAAACAAATATCATTATCACTAGCATTAATAAATAAAGTGCAGGTGCATCAATAATGAATCATGATATGATTAAAAGATAGTCAATCTAAGCCGCAATATCAAGTAGAAGTTCACTCACAAAAAGTGCATATATGAAGCCTTCGCTCCTTGGTCCCGACGTGCGTTTCGCTCAGTATGGCTTCTTCTGGGGAGTACCCAGGTAAAGAAGGGTATAAGAAAAAATAAAACAAAGGTTGAGTAGTTCCGTGAATGCAGAAATACTCTGGACTGTAGGCGCCAGAGGGTGGAATAGTAAGTGGTGTTTGTTACAAATAGCTGATCAATTCTATTGATGCAGTGAAGATCTGACGGAAGGCAGTGCAGGTGTTTAGGGAAAAGAAAAATAATTCAGTCCCTAAAGAACAGTAATGAAAAGGAAGTGGCCAGGTGCCGGTGATGAGTCGGCACCAGGTCCCAGATAAAGTGAACACCAATGGAGGCGCCAATCCCAGGAGAGCAGGAAGTGTATTAGAGATAGTGGAGTGGGTGTACCCAATCACTCTATATCGCATATAATAAAAACATATGTAGGAGTAAAACCACGTTCCTCTTGGAAGGAGGAGTGGGGAGGACCCCAGGTGAGCAGTCAAAGGTGAATGATATAGATGAACATTCTAATTCAATAGTGACTGTACTCATTTTACAGGGGACACAGGATAAAGCTCAAGACACCTGTGTCCTATTTCCCCCCTGGCCAGGATCACGTATCTGATAGAACAAATCAACGGCAGCCAAACGCTGTGGACTTCTGGTCAATAAGATTTATTGGATGAACAACTGGCCCAACGCATTTCGGAGGTGCGATATCCTCCTTCTTCAGGGGTAATAAACAATAAAAATGTACATTAGAGTGTGTCAGTGTGTAGTATTATATACACGTACGTGCACATCTGGGATTGGCGCCCACATCCTGGGATTGGCGCCTCCATTGGTGTTCACTTTATCTGAGTACCCAGGTACCCAGGTTTTAATTGTGTTGTAAAATAAAGATTTATTGTGATTTGATATGAATTGCCTGATTTGGTGATTAATTGATGGGGTTAGTATATTGATAATTATTTGTCCCACTCATTTTCGGTTACTAATTATGAGTATTGTCTGACCCCTGGGTGCTTCGCTATGGTGCCTCTGACCCCGTGGGTCAGCTGCCAACTACATCTGGATTATTCCAAGGAGTACTGGCTTGGCGGGTCCCCTGCAGCAAAGGCTAGATCGCTGTATAGCGAGTTAAAGGGTGAAAACTAAGGGATCACCAGGATAACACTTTTCGAACTAGCTCAAAGTAGGACTGGCCAGATGCAGGGCACCTTTTCTCACCAGTAACACTCTCTTCCTCCAGCGTTACTTTCTATGTGTGCTCTCCCCTTTGTATTATCCAAAGTCAGACTGGTTAGTTTGTACGTAGGTATGCCAGATACATTGTAGAACTTTAACCATGACAAATTAGTTATCTGCTACATCTGTCTCAGTTAACTGTAAGCGCTATTATTGTGAAATATCATGAGAGTGGCTAAACACGTTCTCCACAGTTCGAATCCACTAACAAGAAAATCAAGTTAGAATCCACTTATAAGAAAAGTATAGGTATGAGCATTTCTTCAAATAAAGGTGGGTCGCAAGTAAATGGCACTTGCTGGCACTTTTGGATATAGTTATCCATGATATGATACAGGTATGGTATTTGAATGGCCTGGAAGAGGTCTAGGTGATAGGTGTCTGAGCCATAGTTCCTCACCTGCAACAGAGCGATGCTTTTTTGGATCACTTTGCTGTCTAGGCACAATGAATCTTTTTTGATGTGTTCTTGATTCTGACAATTTTCCTGGAGTGAAGTTCTCACAGGAGCACTAATTAAGGTTCTCTAAAAAAGGAGCTTAGGCGTTAGCTTCCTTCCCTTTGCTGTCTCTCTGGAACGCCCCCTCTTAGCTGGAAGAAGGACCAGCCCACTCCTACCAAGGGGGAGGAACTGTGTTGTTAGCCTTGTTCCTGCTACCCATTGCCAATGCATACCCAATTGCACCACAAGTGCACAGCAGAAACAAGGCATAAAACTTTCAGTAACAATAATACATAACAAGCAATTGCAGATACTGCCATATCTGGGGTACCGTAATAGCAGGTGCTATTAGTAAGAATGTTCTGTTAGAAGCACAGATGCATGGTTTGAGCTCAGACTGAATTATATTTTAATAGAAAGAAAATACAGATGACTTTTTATTTGAAGAAGTGCTAGAAGATATACTTGTATTTGGATTTTAACTTGCAAGTCAGCAAGTCAATCTTCCTGTTCTCTGGAATGGTGGATGTGTGTGTTCACAGAGATATGGAGAATGTGGTGAGCTAGGAATGGAAGGTGAATCGCTAGTATTATTAGCAGCTCAGTCACATACATACAGTGTCCAAAGAAACATACTATTATTTTTTCTATCAGATTTGTACAGAAACTGACATAAAAAAAATTCAATATGCCTCCATATGAAATTGGAGGTATACAGTGCCTTGCAAAAGTATTCATCCCCTTGACTTTTTCGTATTTTGGTGCTTCACAACCTGGAATTAATATGAATTATTTAAGGATTTGCATAATTTAACTCACAGAACATTCCCGCAACTTTGAAGATGTTTTTTTTTATTTATTTATTTTACAAATAAGACAAAATAACAGAAAAAATCTATGTGCATAACTATTCACCCCCTAAAGTCAATACTTTGTAGAGCCACCTTTTGCGGCCATCACAGCTCCAAGTCGCTTTGGATAAGTCTCTATGAGCCTGCTACACCTTACCACTGGGATTTTTGCCCATTCCTCCTTGCAAAACTACTCCAGCTCCTTCAAGTTGCATGGTTTGCACTTGTGAACAGCAATTTTTAAGATTTTCTTTTGGATTGAGATGTATGCTTTGACTCGGCCATTCCAACACATTTACATGTTTCCCCTTAAACCACTCAAGTGTTGCTATAGTAGTGTGTTTGGGGTCATTGTCCTGCTGAAAGGTGAACCTCTGTCCTAGCCTCAAATCACGCACAGAGTGGTACAGGTTTTGCTCAAGAATATCCCTGTATTGAGCATCCTCCATCCTTCCCTCAACTCTGACCAGTTTCCTAGTCCCGGCTGCTGAAAAACATCCCCACATCATGATGCTGCCACCACCATGTTTCACTGTGGGGATGGTGTTTTTTGGGTGATGTGATGTGTTGGGTTTGCGCCAGACATAGCGTTTTCTTTGATAGCCAAAAAGTTAAATTTTAGTCTCATCAGACCAGAGCACCTTCCTCCATACATTTGGGAGTCTCCCAGATGCCTTTTTGCAAACTCACAACGTGCCTTTTTGATTTTAGCTGAAAGTAATGGCTTTCTTCTCGCTACTCTACCATAAAGCCCAACTCTATGGAGCGTATGGCTTATTGTCGTCCTATATACTGATACTACAGTCTCTGCTGTGGAACTCTGCAGCTCCTACGGGGTTACCTTAGGTCTCTGTGCTTCCTCTCGGATTAATGTCCTCCTTGCCCGGTCCGTGAGTTTTGGCCGTCTCTTGGCAGGTTTGCTGTTGTACCATGTTCTTTCCATTTAGTTATAATAGATTTGATGGTGCTCCTGGGGATCATCAAAGATTTGGATATTTTTTTATAACCTAACCCTGACTTTTTCTTCTCAACAACATTGTCCCTTACTTGTTTGGAGAGTTCCTTGGTCTTCATGGCAGTGTTTGGTTAGTGATGCCTCTTGCTTAGGTGTTGCAGCCTTTGGGGCCTTTCAAAAAAGGAGTGTATATGTAATGACAGATCATGTGACACTTAGATTGCACACAGGTGGACATTATTTCACTAATTATGAGACTTCTGAAGGTATTTGGTTGCCCCAGAGCTTTCTATGGGAGTCCTAACAAAGTGGGTGAATACTTACGCACATGCCAATTTTCTGTTTTCTATTTCTAAACAATAGTTTTATTTATATTTT
Organism: Bufotes viridis; assembly: GCA_033119425.1. Classification (NCBI taxonomy): domain Eukaryota; kingdom Metazoa; phylum Chordata; class Amphibia; order Anura; family Bufonidae; genus Bufotes; species Bufotes viridis. The sequence goes on along the minus strand of CM065597.1, from coordinate 94,249,614 downwards.
TTTCTCATTTCACTTCACCAACTTAAACTATTGTGTTCTGATCCATCACATGAAATTCAGATTAACAAAACATTGAACTTAAGGCTGTAATGTAAAAAAATACGATAAAAAGGCAAGGGGGGTGAAATATTTTGCAAGGCACTGTAGGTACAGTAAAGGGTAAATGTGATACACTCCCCATTTTTGTCATTAATATGGCATGTACCGGTAATAACATGGTATTAGAGTTGTGCGAATCGAAGTTGACAAAGTGGAACTCGATCCGAATTTCAGAAAAAGTTCAATTTGCACCAAATCTGAATTTCCTCACGCTTTGTGGTGAAGAATCACATTTTTTCCTAAAATGGTTGCTGCACATGTTAGGACAGGAACAAGGAACTCTGGTAACGAGTGATTAACCACAATGCCACACATGCAGCCAATTAGCAACCAGCCAGCCCTGTGATGTCACAGCCCTATAAATAGCCTTAGCTACCTTGGATTCAGCCATTTTCCAGTGTGCTTAGTGCAGAGAGATTAGCAGGTGCTAGGAGCAGTGGTAGAAAAAGACTTTAAAACTTTTATTTTGCTGTATATCGGTACAGGGAAAGGATAGGGAGGAATTGTTCCACAGTATTGATTATTGAAGCAGAACGGGTTCAGTAGGGGAGTTTTCAGCCTAGGAATAGAGATGGCCCGAACTATCCGCCGGCGAACAGTTCCCGGCGAACATAGCTTGTTCGCGTTCGCCTCTGCCGGGCGAACATATGCGATGTTCGGTCCGCCCCCTATACATCATCATTGAGCAAACTTTGACCCTGTACCTCACAGTCAGCAGACACATTCCAGCCAATCAGCAGCATACCCTCCCTCCCAGACCCTCCCATCTCCTGAACAGCATCCATTTTAGATTCATTCGGAATTTGCAGTCTTAGTGAGAGGAGGGAGAGTGTAGTTGCTGCTGATTTAATAGGGAAATCGATAGCTAGGCTAGTGAATTCAGTGTCCACTCCAGTCCTGAAAGACTCATCTGATCTCTGCTGTAAGGACAGCGTCCTGACAGCACCCCAAAAAGCCCTTTTTAGGGCTGCAACATTAGTCTGCTTTTTTTTTTCTCCATATACATATTGCAGTTGCTTGGCCTGCCTGTTTGTGTGGAGCTGCAGGCCCACAGACTGTAGTGTGCTCACTGCCAGTGCCCACCCCTGTCATCCCATGTGGCACAGGACTTTGCATCAAAAAAAGGCATTTAATTTGTACACTTTAAACTAAGGTTAGTTGCCTGCCAGTGTGTATAAGGCTGACTTCCACTGACTGTAGTGTGCCCACTGCCAGTGCCCAACCCTGTCATCCCGTGTGGCACAGGACTTTGCATCAAAAAAGGCATTTAATTTTTACACTTTAGTGTAATTTCAGCTGCTTGCCTGCTGCTAGTGTGTGTCAGGCCGACTTCAACTGACTGTAGTGTGCCCACTGCCAGTGCCCACCCCTGTCATCCCGTGTGGCACAGGACTTTGCATCAAAAAAGGCACTTAATTTTTACACTTTAATCTAAGGTTAGTTGCCTGCCAGTGTGTGTCAGGCTGACTTCCACTGACTGTAGTGTGCCCACTGCCAGTGCCCACCACTCATACCGGCTGGCACAGGACTTTGCATAAAAAGGCATTTAATTTTTACACTTTAGTGTAATTTCAGCTGCTTGCCTGCTGCTAGTGTGTGTCAGGCCGACTTCAACTGACTGTAGTGTGCCCACTGCCAGTGCCCACCCCTGTCATCCCTTGTGGCACAGGACTTTGCATCAAAAAAAGGAACTTAATTTTTACACTTTAATCTAAGGTTAGTTGCCTACCAGTGTGTGTCAGGCTGACTTCCATTGACTGTAGTGTGCCCACTGCCAGTGCCCACCACTCATACCGGCTGGCACAGGACTTTGCATAAAAAAGGCATTTAATTTTTACACTTTAGTGTAATTTCAGCTGCTTGCCTGCTGCTAGTGTGTGTCAGGCCGACTTCAACTGACTGTAGTGTGCCCACTGCCAGTGCCCACCCCTGTCATCCCGTGTGGCACAGGACTTTGCATCAAAAAAAGGCACTTAATTTTTACACTTTAATCTAAGGTTAGTTGCCTGCCAGTGTGTGTCAGGCTAAATTCCACTGACTGTAGTGTGCCCACTGCCAGTGCCCACCACTCATACCGGCTGGCACAGGACTTTGCATAAAAAAGGCATTTAATTTTTACACTTTAGTGTGATTTCAGTTGCTTGCCTGCTGCTAGTGTGTGTCAGGCCGACTTCAACTGACTGTAGTGTGCCCACTGCCAGTGCCCACCCCTGTCATCCCGTGTGGCACAGGACTTTGCTTAAAAAAGGCGCTTAATTTTTACACTTTAATCTAAGGTTAGTTGCCTGCCAGTGTGTGTCAGGCTGACTTCCACTGACTGTAGTGTGCCCACTGCCAGTGCCCACCACTCATACCGGCTGGCACAGGACTTTGCATAAAAAGGCATTTAATTTTTACACTTTAGTGTAATTTCAGCTGCTTGCCTGCTGCTAGTGTGTGTCAGGCCGACTTCAACTGACTGTAGTGTGCCCACTGCCAGTGCCCACCCCTGTCATCCTGTGTGGCACAGGACTTTGCTTAAAAAAAGGCACTTAATTTTTACAATTTAATCTAAGGTTAGTTGTCTGCCAGTGTGTGTCAGGTTGACTTCCACTGACTGTAGTGTGCCCACTGCCAGTGCCCACCACTCATACCGGCTGGCACAGGACTTTGCATAAAAAGGCATTTAATTTTTACACTTTAGTGTAATTTCAGCTGCTTGCCTGCTGCTAGTGTGTGTCAGGCCGACTTCAACTGACTGTAGTGTGCCCACTGCCAGTGCCCACCCCTGTCATCCCGTGTGGCACAGGACTTTGCATCAAAAAAGGCACTTAATTTTTACACTTTAATCTAAGGTTAGTTGCCTGCCAGTGTGTGTCAGGCTGACTTCCACTGACTGTAGTGTGCCCACTGCCAGTGCCCACCACTCATACCGGCTGGCACAGGACTTTGCATAAAAAAGGCATTTAATTTTTACACTTTAGTATAATTTCAGCTGCTTGCCTGCTGCTAGTGTGTGTCAGGCCGACTTCAACTGACTGTAGTGTTCCCACTGCCAGTGCCCACCCCTGTCATCCCGTGTGGCACAGTACTTTGCATCAAAAAAAGGCATTTAATTTTTACACTTTAGTGTAATTTCAGTTGCTTGCCTGCTGCTAGTGTGTGTCAGGCCCACTTGCACTGACTGTAGTGTGCCCACTGCCAGTGCCAATCACTGATACCGGGTGGCACAGTAGCTTGCCGATAAAAAAGGCATTTAATTTTTAGACAGTAGTCTAAATTCAGTCGCTTGCCTGCTGCCAGTGTGTGTCAGGCCCGCTTCCACTGACTGTAGTGTGCCCACTGCCAGTGCCAACCACTGATACCGGGTGGCACAGTAGCTTGCCGATAAATAAGGCATTTAATTTTTAGACAGTAGTCTAAATTCAGTTGCTTGCCTGCTGCCAGTGTGTGTCAGGCCCGCTTCCACTGACTGTAGTGTGCCCACTGCCAGTGCCAACCACTGATACCGGGTGGCACAGTAGCTTGCCGATAAATAAGGCATTTAATTTTTAGACAGTAGTCTAAATTCAGTTGCTTGCCTGCTGCCAGTGTGTGTCGGGCCCTCTTCCACTGACTGTAGTGTGCCCACTGCCAGTGCCAACCACTGATACCGGGTGGCACAGTAGCTTGCCGATAAATAAGGCATTTAATTTTTAGACAGTAGTCTAAATTCAGTTGCTTACCTGCTGCGAGTGTGTGTCAGGCCCGCTTCCACTGACTGTAGTGTGCCCACTGCCAGTGCCAACCACTCATACCGGGTGGCACAGTAGCTTGCCGATAAATAAGGCATTTAATTTTTAGACAGTAGTCTAAATTCAGTTGCTTGCCTGCTGCCAGTGTGTGTCGGGCCCTCTTCCACTGACTGTAGTGTGCCCACTGCCAGTGCCAACCACTGATACCGGGTGGCACAGTAGCTTGCCGATAAATAAGGCATTTAATTTTTAGACAGTAGTCTAAATTCAGTTGCTTGCCTGCTGCCAGTGTGTGTCAGGCCCGCTTCCACTGACTGTAGTGTGCCCACTGCCAGTGCCAACCACTCATACCGGGTGGCACAGTACCTAGCACGCGTAGTACCACTTATCTAAAAAAAAAATGACAGGCAGAGGCAGGCCACCGCGCAGGGGCCGTCGTGGTCGTGGTGCTGTGATTTCCACTGGAATAATGCCCAGATTTCAGAGGCCACGTACCCTGAACCCGAAAAATTCAGAGGACGTAGTTGACTGGCTTAGACAGGACACCCAATCTTCAACAGCTTCCGCTAAGAACCTTGACGCACCATCCTCCTCCAGCTCAGCTTCGGTCACCTGCTCTCAAGTTACCACGCACCCGCCCGTCGCCACCACCACCACTACCACCACAGCCACCACAGCCGCTTCACTTGATCCGTCAGAGGAGTTATTTACACATCGGTTGGATGCAATTAATGATGCGCAACCATTATTGCCAGATGATGTAGATTACGGGGATATGTCTCAGTCAGGCAGGATTACACACATGGATGTACAGTGTGATGATGATGATGATGATGATGTTGTACCCGCTGCTGCTTCCTTTGCTGAGGTGTCAGATACAAGTGAAGCGGTTGATGATGACAATGTGTCCACGGATGCCACGTGGGTGCCTGCTCGAAGAGAAGAAGAGGGGGAAAGTTCTGAAGACAGAGAGAATGAGGAGACGAGTTGGAAGCAGGGGGAGGTCGTCGCAAGGAGTTAGTGGCACAGTCAGACAGCATGTATCGGCACCTGGGGTCAGCCAGACAGCACGCCAGTCAACGCATGCTGTTGCCACCACTAGAATGCCGTCATTGCAAAGCTCAGCAGTGTGGCATTTTTTTGTGTGTCTGCCTCTGATAAAAGCAATGCCATTTGCAACCTGTGCCAAAGAAACTGAGTCGTGGGAAGTCCAACACCCACCTTGGTACAACTGCTTTGCGAAGGCACATGATCTCACATCACAAACGCCTATGGGATCAACACATGAGTACAAGCAGCACACAAACTCAAAGCCACCATGCTCCTCCTGGTCCAGCATCTTCAGCCACGTCAACCACTGCTGTCCTCCCTGCCCCCTCTCAACCACCCGCCACTCCATCTCTCACCTTCAGCAGTTCCTGCTCATCTGCCCACAGTCAGGTGTCTGTCAAGGACATGTTTGAGCATAAGAAGCCAATGTCACAAAGTCACCCCCTTGCCCGGCGACTGACAGCTGGCTTGACGGAACTCTTAGCCCGCCAGCTTTTACCATACCAGCTGGTGGAGTCTGAGGCCTTCAAAAATTTGTCGCTATTGGGACACCACAGTGGAAGGTACCCGGACGAAATTTTTTTCAAAAAGGCAATCCCAAACCTCTACCATGTCATTGAAAAGGAAGTCATGGCATCTCTGGCATACAGTGTTGGGGCAAGGGTCCATCTGACCACTGATACCTGGTCTGCAAAGCACGGTCAGGGCAGGTATATCACGTATACTGCGCATTGGGTCAACCTGCTGACGGCTGACAAGCATGGAATGCGTGGCTCCGCAGTGGAGTTGGTGACACCACCACGACTTGCAGGCAGACCTACTGCCACCTCCTCTACTCCTACTCCATCCTCTTCAATATCCTCCTCGGCTGAGTCCTCTTCTGCTGCGGCGTCTGGCTGCACATCAACTGATTCCCCCAGCTCCCCAGGGGCTATTCCACATCCCGGATACGACAGTGTCACGCTATCTTGGGGTTGACTTGCCTGAAAGCAGAGAGCCACACAGGACCAGCACTCCTGTCCGCCCTGAACGCACAGGTGGATCAGTGGCTGACCCCGCACCAACTGGAGATCGGCAAAGTGGTGTGTGACAATGGAAGCAATCTGTTGGCGGCATTAAATTTGGGCAAGTTGTCACATGTGCCGTGCATGGCACATGTGTTGAATCTCATCGTACAACGTTTTGTGTCTAAGTACCCAGGCTTACAGGACGTCCTCAAGCAGGCCAGGAAGGTGTGTGGCCATTTCAGGCGTTCCTACACGGCCATGGCGCACTTTTCCGATATTCAGCGGCGAAACAACATGCCAGTGAGGCGCTTGATATGCGACAGCCCGACACGTTGGAATTCAACACTCCTAATGTTCGACCGCCTGCTCCAACAAGAAAAAGCCGTCAACGAGTATTTGTATGACCGGGGTGCTAGGACAGCCTCTGCGGAGCTGGGAATCTTTTGCCACGTTACTGGACACTCATGCGCAATGCCTGTAGGCTCATGCGTCCTTTGAGGAGGTGACAAACCTAGTCAGTCGCACCGAAGGCACCATCAGCGACCTCATCCCATTTGTTTTCTTCCTGGAGCGTGCCCTGCGAAGAGTTCTGGATCAGGCTGTAGATGACCGTGAAGAGGAAGAGGAAGAGTTGTGGTCACCATCACCACCAGAAACAGCCTTGTCATCATCGCTTGCCGGACCTGCAGCAACGCTGGAAGAGGAGTATGAGGAAGAGGAGTCAGAGGAGGAATGTGGCGGCTTTGAGGAGGAGGAAGACCAACCACAGCAGGCACCCCAGGGTGCTCGTTGTTGTCACCTATCTGGGACCCATGGTGTTGTACGTGGCTGGGGGGAAGAACAGACCGTCAATGACATCAGTGAGGACGAGGAACGGGAAATGAGTAGCTCTGCATCCAACCTTGTTCAAATGGGGTCTTTCATGCTGTCATGTCTGTTGAGGGACCCACGTATAAAAAGGATAAAGGAGAACGATCTGTACTGGGTGGCCACGCTACTAGACCCCGGTATAAGCAGAAAGTGGCAGAAATGTTACCAAATTACCGAAAGTCGGAAAGGATGCAGCAGTTCAAAAACAAACTAAAAAATATGCTTTACACAGCTTATAAGGGGGATGTCACAGCACAACGGGAATCTAACAGGGGAAGAGGTGAGTGTAATCCTCCTCCTACCACAGCGGCAAGGACTGGACGATTTACAGATGTGTTGTTGATGGAGGACATGCGGAGCTTTTTCAGTCCTACTCATCGCCACAGCCCTTCGGGATCCAGCCTTAGAGAACGACTCGACCGACAGGTAGCAGACTACCTCGCCTTAACAGCAGATATCGACACTCTGAGGAGCAATGAACCCCTTCACTACTGGGTGTGCAGGCTTGACCTGTGGCCTGAGCTATCCCAGTTCGCGATAGAACTTCTGGCCTGCCCTGCTTCAAGTGTCCTGTCAGAAAGGACCTTCAGTGCAGCAGGAGGCATTGTCACTGACAAGAGAAGTCGCCTCGGTCAAAAAGTGTTGATTACCTCACCTTCATAAAGATGAATGAGGCATGGATCCCGAAGGGACTGACAGTGGGGGATACGTTTGACTAACAAAAGGCCTGATTACATGCCTTGGCCTCAAAATGGTCCCCACGCTGCTGTATTTAATGTCTGCATACCGGATGACTTTCGTGAATTCTCCACCACCAACTAGGGTTCAAGCCGCAATGTTTTAGTCACTTTTCTGCCTGGAAAACATACATTTTTCCGGCCGCTGCTACAATAGCGGCTGCAACAGTGCCATTATTTTTCAGGCATGTGTACATGCCTAATTTTTCTGTCCTATGGTGCAGCACTGTGGCTGCAGAAACAAACCAAAAAAAAAGGCACATACAAGTGTCAATTCCCCTTCGTGATCGTTACCTTGTTGTGGTGAAGGGGCTTGCGTATCACAATGAAGCAATCATCACCTCTATAAGTGTGTTGGCAATGTTGCCACACCCCAGATGATAAGGCCGTTGCTTCATTATGGTCAGACCAAAAGCGATCGGACGGCTGGATAATATTTCATAGAAAAAACATTAATTTACCTTTCTTTTTATATGTTGTATGGGTTTTTAATACATAAAATAAAAAATCATAATAAAGTCTCTTAATAGTTTATTAGAAATGATGCAGGCAATTAAAAAAATCCCCATCAATTCCAATACAAAGCAAGTACAGAGCTCAGAACTAAATTATTTCATGATGTCGTAATGGTTCGCTAATTCGACAATGGATAATCAATTCGACCGGATAGGGTCCGTAACAGGGATTAAACTGATAGGAATAGTACTAGTTAAGACACCACTCATATAGGGTGTCACAGCACATTGCTCTGTGCACGCGCAGTGCCCCAATTTGGGAGTAAGAGGACCGACCAAGCTGCTTTTTCCATCTCCCAATTCCTGAAATCAATTCAGTTTAGTGTATGAGAGTTTGGTCTGTCACTGTGAAGGCAGTCGAAGGTACCCGGCCTAAATTTTTTTTCACAAATGGCAATCCCTGATATGGGACGTAACAGGGATTAAACTGATGAGAATAATACTACAGAAAATACCACTCATATCGGGTGTGACAGTAAATTGCACGGCGCAGACGCAGTGACCGTGGTTTAAAACAGAGTGGAGGGAGCCAGCGTTTTTTTAACCATCTCCCCGTTCGAAAAATCTATTCAATAAATGGCCCCCAGATTGGGGACGTTAGAGGGATTAAACCGATGAGAATAGTACTACAGAAAATACCACTCATATCGGGTGTATCAGTAAATTGCACGGCGCAGACGCAGTGACCGTGGATTAAAACAGAGTGGAGGGAGCCAGCGTTTTTTTAACCATCTCCCCGCTCGAAAAATCTATTTAATAAATGGCCCCCAGATTGGGGAGTCGGGGACGTTAGAAGGATTAAACTGATGAGAATAGTACTACAGAAAATACCACTCATATCGGGTGTGACAGTAAATTGCACGGCGCAGACGCAGTCACCGTGGATAAAAACAAAGGGGAGGGAGCCAGCGTTTTTTTAACCATCTCACCGTTCGAAAAATCAATTCAATTCATCTTTTGGGGACCCTTGGTGTTGTACGTGGCTGGGTGGAGGAAGAAACCTTCAATAACATCACCGGGACGTGGCTAGCTTGGTATCCAACCTTGTGCAAATGGGGAGTTTGCGGTTGTGCAAATGAACTGTTTGTGGTGCATTAAAAGGGGAGTTTGGTCTGTCAATGTCAGTGAAGCGGGCGTAACCCTTACACTACCTGATCGATACAACATCATACCTGATCGTATACACACACTGGATGTTTTAAAGCACGTTATTCCAAACAATTTAGGAATGTTAGTTGATTTATGCCCTTTATGGATTAAAACCCGACTCTGCGTCCACTACGTAATTTTCCATGGGAGTTTTGCCATAGATCCCCCTCCGGCATGCCACAGTCCAGGTGTTAGACCCCTTGAAACAACTTTCTCATCACTATTGTGGCCAGAAAGAGTCCCTGTGGGTTTTAAAATTCGCCTGCCAATTGAAGTCTATGGCGGTTCGCCCGGTTCGCCTGTTCGCGAACATTTGCGGAAGTTCGCGTTCGCTGTTCGCGAACTGAAAATTTTATGTTTGCGACATCGCTACCTAGGAACAATCCTATTATACCTTGCTGCACTGACTGGGGATCCAAATTGCCATTATACAGCTCTGTAATTCCAGCAAACCGTTCTGGTTATTGGGGTGCAAGTGCTGTTTGATACATCCAATAACAGGGTTTATTGCAAGGAAATATTTCTACGTCTTATTTGTCTTTGTGGGGTGCAGTTATATGTTCTAAAGCAGGTTTTGGCTTGTAATAGTGGGAAAAAAAGGGCTTATTAGGCGTTGTGTGGTGAATTGAGAAAATTATAGCACTTTTTGGCGTGTAGCAGTAGCAAAAAAAAACAATATTTGACGTTCAGCAGTGCAGTTATATGTACTAAAACCGTTTTTGGCGTATATTAGTGGCACAAAAATATATATTATTTGACGTTCAGTGGTGCAGTTATACGTTCTAAAGCTCTTTTTGGCATGTATTAGTGGCAAAAAAATATATTTGACGTTCAGCGGTGCAGTTATATGTTCTAAAGTCTTTTGTGGTGTGTATAAGTGGAAAAAAGTAAGAGCCTATTTGCCATTCAGTGGTGTAGTTATATGTTCTAAAGCCCGTTTTGGCGTGTATTGTATTAGTAGCAAAAAATATATATATTATTTGCAGTTTAGCGGTGCAGTTATATGTTCTAAAACCCTTTTTGGCGTGTATTAGTGGCACAAAAATAATTATTTGCCATTGTGTGGTGAAGTGAGAAAATGACAGCCCTTTTTGGTGTGTATTAGTGGCAAAAAATATATTTGGGGTTCAGTGGTTTAGTTATATGTTCTTAAGCCCTTTTTGGCATGTATTAGTGGCACAAAAAAAAGTATTTGCCATTGTGTGGCGAAGTGAGAAAATTACAGCCCTTTTTGGCGTGTATTAGTGGCAAAAAAAAAAAATTCGCCATTTAGCAGTGCAGTTATATGAAATGATGAGCGGCAGGGGCAATATTCGAATTTGTCATATGTTCACGAATATTCGTATTCAAGATTATTTTAATTGATTGCGAAAAAAGAGCAATGTATTATTTGTGTAATGCGAATATTCTAAAATACGAATATATAGCACTATAGAATATAGTGCTATATAGTCATTTTTTAGAATATTCTTCATTTTTTCCAATTTGATGTGAACAGTCATTGACCCAAAAGCAACTTAAGCATGGAGGAATCATGACTTCAGATGGAAAAAAATGACGAATATTCTAAAAAACGAATATATAGCACTATATTCTATAGTGCTATATATTCATGTTTTAGAATATTCGCATTACGCGAATATTACATTGCCCATTTTTCACACAAGAGAAAATAAATTAAATAACGGAGAATATTCACTACAGACTACAATATTGCAGCCTTCTCACATTGGCCCACAGGCAAGAAGCAGGTGGGCATACTAGGTTACTAGGTAATTGGTTCGGATAAAAAGAACACAAAAGAAAAACGAATATTCGTATTTTTGAATATATATCACTATATTCAAAAAATTTGCGAATTCTTGAAGTGCCGATATTCGCGATAAAAATTTGCAATTTGAATATTCGTTCTCAACACTAGTTATATGTTCTAAAGCTCTTTTTGGCTTGATTTAGTGGCACAAAAATATATATTACTTGCCGTTCAGCGGTGAAGTGTATAAGTGGAAAAAGTAAGGACCTATTTGCCGTTGAGCGGTGCAGTTAAATGCTCTAAAGCCTTCTTTGGCGTGTATTAGTGGAAAAAAAGGGGCATAATAGCCGTTGTGTGATGAAGTGAGAAAATGACAGACCTTTTGGGGGTGTTTTCATTTCCTTTTTATTTATTTATTTGCTCTAACAGTATGTCAGACAGAAAAGTGCCAGGCCCTGGACAGGGGAGTGGCAGAGGCCTAAATGTTTCTGGCGCAGGCACAGGTCGCAGCAGAGTAAGGGGGCAAGGCAGTAGGAGTCGCAGCGAGAGGCCTGAACTCCCAGTGTCCTCTAGCGTTCGTTTCTTGAAGAGAGTTGTCTGTCCTTCCCATCATCTGCGTCCTGATGCTCCTGCTCCTCCTTCTCGTCAGTCATTCCATCAGCAATCCATCACCGAAGTGATTGCCAAGAGTCAACAGTATGCGTGCACCATAAGCGTGCACACGGGGTGTGCCGGGTGTGCCTGGGCACACCCTAATAGGCTTGTCACCTCCGTACTCACTGCCCCACTGATTCCCATCTGTTATGCTGGCCGCCACCCGCCGCACTGTAAATTAATTTGCAATACCTGGCTGCAGGCTGCCAGTGGCTAGTATTCACATAGAGGGGCGGGGCGGACCTAGTGGAGGCACAGAGCCGTGCGTGCTGTGCGTGCTGTGCAGGCTGAGTTGGTGTCACGTCACGCTGCATGCCCTGCACGCCTGCTAGCTGGTGAGGTGAGGACAGCGGCGGCGCAACGTGATATGTTGGAAGGGATTCAAGGGAACTTGGTGCCCACTGCCCAGCTGCTCCGGTCCAGGACCCACGAAGTATGTACCCTGTAATAACGCATATAACAAAGTATGTACCTTGTGTCCCACAGTGCTACTGCCCTACTACCCCTCCTCAGTTGTTCTCACTCCCCTGTATATTGTACCCTGTCACGTATTATAAAAAATACGTATTTACCCTGTCCCACAGTGCTACCCCTCCTCAATGTTCCCCTGTATTACCCTGATACCCCTCAGGTATATAATATAACTGAGGGGTATCAGGGTAAATTATACAGGGGGGTAATATGACTAGGGGTATCAGGGTACATGAGGGGTAATATAACTGAGGAGGGCTATCAGACATTATACGGGGTAATATACCTTATATTATCCCTGTATAATGTAACCTGATAGCCCTCCTCAGATATATTACCCCTGTGTAATGTCACAGGGGTAATATAACTGTATGTGTGTATGTGTATATACGGCGCGTGTGTTTGTGCTTTAGGGTGCCTATGGCGTGCACTCATCCAACGGCGCATAAGCTGAATGTGCTCCTGGCTAAGTTGCTGGTGCTGCAGTCCCTCCCTTTTAAAGTGGTGGACTCTGCACCTTTCAGAGAACTGATAACTTGTGCCAAGCTGGGGTGGAGTGTCCCAAGCCGTCATTTCTTTGCCAACAAGGCAGTACCAGCCCTGCACATGTATGTAGAAAAAATGGTGGGCAGTCCTTGAGCCTGTCAGTGTCTGCCAAAGTGCATGACAGCGCCGTGTGGAGCTTTAACTACTGTACGATCAGGGAAAATACATGTCATTTACGGCCCAATGGGTGAATGTGGTTCCTGCACAGCCACACAAGCAACATGGCCAGGTGATGCCGCTTCTGCCTCCACGTTCTCGAACCGTTGGTCCTGCGACAATGTCCCCCTCTGCCTCCTCATACTCAACCATGTCCTCAGCCTCCAATGCAGGGACAATTCTCTGCATGGCACATGTGTTCAATCTGGTTGTCAAGCGGTTCCTGAGGTCTTCCACCCATCTGCAAGACATCCTAAAAATGGCCAGGAAACTTTGCATGCACTTCAGCCACTCGTACACCGCAAAGCACACCCTCCTTGAGCTGCAGCGGCAGAACGACATCCCCCAACATAGGCTGATATGCGATGTTTCAACCTGTCAGAATTCCACCCTCCATATGTCGGACCGACTATACAAACAGAGAAAGGCCATAAACGATTTCTTGATGATCCAAGAGGACAGGAGTACTCCCCTGTGTAACTTCAATGTCAGCCAGTGGCAGCTCATGCGTGACACCTGCCTTTTGCTCAGGCCCTTTGAGGAGGCCACGGTATTTGTCAGTCTGCCAGGACTACGGGATGAACAACGTCATTCCACTGCTTCATGTCCTGGAACAGGTGCTGGTAAATAAGGCTGGGCAGGGGACTGGAGATGTGGAGAGACTGACCTTTGTCAAGATGAATCAGGCTTGGAGCAGCCAGGATTTCCACACACCAATGCCTGATGCATCAGACTAGATCGCCCATGGTGCCACACCAACACTTTGACAAAAGAGACCGGTTTCTTCTGGCTACCTGCCTCAGCTACTATTCTGATTCTGCCACCCGTCTGATGCCACATATCTGATGCAAAGTGCTCCTTCTTTCATCCACCATCTTCAGCTGGTACTGGTATTGCCATCCACCTCCCCACTCTGTCACCGGGTCACTCTGTGGTCTCCTGATGCTGCTGTCACCTCCACACTATGTCACCTTGCCACTCCGTGGTCTCCTGATTCTGCTGCTACCTCAACACTATGTCACCTCGCCATTCTGTGGCCTTCTGATGCTGCTTCTGCCACCTCCACACTCTGTCATTGTGCCACTCTGTGGTCTCCTGATGCTGTGCCACCTCCACACTGACATTGTGCTACTCAGTGGCCTCCTTCTGATGCTGCATCTGCCGCCACCTCCACACTGTTATTGTGCCTCTCTGTTGCGTCCTGATGCTGCCATAACCTCCACACTGTCATTGTGCCACTCGGTGGCCTCCTCCTTATGCTGCCGCCACCTCCAGACTCTGTCATTGGGCCACTCTGTTGTCTCCTCATGCTGCTTCCACCTCACCACTATGTCATAGGGCCACTCTGTGGACTTCTCATGCTGTTCCCACCCTGCCCACTTCTTGACTGGGCCACTATTTTTTTCCTTTTAGACTGGCTGACATCATCATTTATTTGTGCCTTCTTCTGATCTGTCAGAAGGAAGGAAAAATGAGACGCACAACGGATACTGTCTATGTAAGTGCTGTAAGGCCTGCATGACATGGTTCCTATTTTGCATCAGAATTGGCTTATGATTTGGTAGCCAAAAGCAGGAGTGGGTACAAAACACAGAAGACATGCAAATATTCAATTCACGTGTCATCTGTTTTGGCTCCATCCCTGTTTTTTTTGGCTTTAGCAATACTGATGGATTACTGGCCAAATGCTGACTGAGTGAAGGATGGATGCTCCACAGACAGGATCCGTTTTTTTGTTTTTTTTTGTTCTGACGGATCAGAGGAAGGGCAAAATAATCATTGATGTCAATACAGACGGCGCAGTGCCTGGATCGCACATACTGCGCTTGATATTGCCACCAGCCTAGCGCGCTATGCATGATGCTGCATTGAGCAGCAGGCTCACTTCACGTCATGATGTGTTTGAACATTTAACTGATAGGATACTGCGAGTCTGAATGGGCAGCCAGCACGGCGCCGTAGCCAAACGGTCCAGGCACAGCCTTCCTGCGCTCAAATGCCTCAGCCTGGGCACCAGTGTGCCACCAGCGTGAACGAGTACTTCAGATGTGACCAAAGCAGACGTGGCAGAGTTTCTAAAGCCACTGCATTGCTGGCCTGAACGACTGCAGTGGACTATGGGAGCCAAAGAAAATAGACAAGTACAATACATACGGGAGAGTGAACCTGATCGCACATCCTCAACAATATGCTTTTGATATTACGACTGTCTCAGCAAAATTACGTGGCGAATCCGCCAAATTTGTAATACATTGTATGCTGTGCATAAGAGGCATTAGTTAACAGTTTGATCAAAAAGCATAAGCCCACTTTCCACGACAAGGATGCCTCTGCAAGTGGGAAACTACTCTAACCTATAAATGGCGCAGCCGTGCGCGGCGACCACCGGCGCCCCAGCACCGCACCAGCGACAGACAGCGGGACCCAGGAGCCACACAGCAACCCCACTGTGCAGCAAATTTGGCGGATTCGCCACGTAATTTTGCTGAGACAGTCGTAATATCAAAAGCATATTGTTGAGGATGTGCGATCCAGATTCACTCTCCATTATGTATTGTACTTGTCTATACTTGTCTATTTTCTTTGAGCTAAGCTCCCCCCCTCTGGGGTCAGCACTCCTCCCCATTTGGACTAGGTGTTTTTAATTAGCCTTAGTGGCAAGGGGTTTATAAACTCCTTCTATCTCTCAGATGCATTCCCTGAGGGTTGTGACTGGGTGAGCTCTTTGCACTCGTTCACATGGTGCAGTACTGCGTGTCTGCCATTGCTGCCTCAGTGCTGTGCTGGCAGGGCGGTGGGCCCCAGAGCCAAGGAGGCTTTGCTGCACAGTGGGGTTGCTGTGTGGCTCCTGGGTCCCGCTGTCTGTCGCTGGTGCGGTGCTGGGGCGCCGGTGGTCGCCAGCACGGCTGCGCCATTTATAGGTTAGAGTAGTTTCCCACTTGCAGAGGCATCCTTGTCGTGGAAAGTGGGCTTATGCTTTTGATCAAACTGTTAACTAATGCCTCTTATGCACAGCATACAATGTATTACAAATTTGGCGGATTCGCCACGTAATTTTGCTGAGACAGTCGTAATATCAAAAGCATATTGTTGAGGATGTGCGATCCAGATTCACTCTCCATTATGTATTGTACTTGTCTATTTTCTTTGAGCTAAGCTCCCCCTCTGGGGTCAGCACTCCTCCCCATTTGGACTAGGTGTTTTTAATTAGCCTTAGTGGCAAGGGGTTTATAAACTCCTTCTATCTCTCAGATGCATTCCCTGAGGGTTGTGACTGGGTGAGCTCTTTGCACTCGCTCACATGGTGCAGTACTGCGTGTCTGCCATTGCTGCCTCAGTGCTGTGCTGGCGGGGCGGTGGGCCCCAGAGCCAAGGAGGCTTTGCTGCACAGTGGGGTTGCTGTGTGGCTCCTGGGTCCCGCTGTCTGTCGCTGGTGCGGTGCTGGGGCGCCGGTGGTCGCCAAGCACGGCTGCGCCATTTATAGGTTAGAGTAGTTTCCCACTTGCAGAGGCATCCTTGTCGTGGAAAGTGGGCTTATGCTTTTTGATCAAACTGTTAACTAATGCCTCTTATGCACAGCATACAATGTATTACAAATTTGGCGGATTCGCCACGTAATTTTGCTGAGACAGTCGTAATATCAAAAGCATATTGTTGAGGATGTGCGATCCAGATTCACTCTCCATTATGTATTGTACTTGTCTATTTTCTTTGAGCTAAGCTCCCCCTCTGGGGTCAGCACTCCTCCCCATTTGGACTAGGTGTTTTTAATTAGCCTTAGTGGCAAGGGGTTTATAAACTCCTTCTATCTCTCAGATGCATTCCCTGAGGGTTGTGACTGGGTGAGCTCTTTGCACTCGTTCACATGGTGCAGTACTGCGTGTCTGCCATTGCTGCCTCAGTGCTGTGCTGGCGGGGCGGTGGGCCCCAGAGCCAAGGAGGCTTTGCTGCACAGTGGGGTTGCTGTGTGGCTCCTGGGTCCCGCTGTCTGTCGCTGGTGCGGTGCTGGGGCGCCGGTGGTCGCCGCGCACGGCTGCGCCATTTATAGGTTAGAGTAGTTTCCCACTTGCAGAGGCATCCTTGTCGTGGAAAGTGGGCTTATGCTTTTTGATCAAACTGTTAACTAATGCCTCTTATGCACAGCATACAATGTATTACAAATTTGGCGGATTCGCCACGTAATTTTGCTGAGACAGTCGTAATATCAAAAGCATATTGTTGAGGATGTGCGATCCAGATTCACTCTCCATTATGAATCATTGATGTCAACACAAACTTACTACTGACACCCACTCCACTCTATCGGGGGTCTCTACTTGTATAAGCGTTTAATAGAACAGGTTCTGTAGACATCTATGGGGAATCAGCTGACGACGATGTAAAAGGAGTGTGCTTCTTCTTGACGCTAACATTGACCTTTAAGGCTGAGTTCACACTTGAGTTATTATGTCAGTTTTGGCCCCCATGGACTGTCATAACTCCCATCTTTTGAAAAGAAAGATGAGGGACATTATGTGCTGCACACAAAGTGCGCTGTGACAATTCCTTTTTAATCCCACCCAGTCCCCTAAATGCCCCCACATTGTAATTATTTCCTGTTTGTGCCACCACACAGTAGTTATTCCCACATTGTGCCCCCTTCACAGGTTATGTCCAGAAATGTAGCACCTCACAGTAGTTATGGCCAGATATGCAACCCTTCACAGTAGTTATGCCAGATATGTGCCCCCTCACAGTAGTTATGCCCACATTGTGCCCCCTCACAGTAGTTATGGCCAGATATGCAACCCTTCACAGTAGTTATGCCAGATATGTGCCCCCTCACAGTAGTTATGCCCACATTGTGTCCCCTTCACAGTACTTATGCCCAGATATGTGCACCTTTCACAATAGTTGTGCCCAGATGTGTGCTTCTCACAGTAGTTATGCCAGATATGTGTCCTCTCACAGTTATGCCCTGATATGTGTTTCTCACTGTAGTTATACACGGATATGTGCGCCTTCACTGTAGTTATGGTGTGATATATGCCCCCTCACAGTAGTTTTGCCTGATATCTGCCCCCTCACAGTAGTTTTCCCTGATATGTGACCCCTCACAATATTATGCCCAGGTATGTTACAGGAAGTAAAAAAACAAACAAACACTAAATACTTACCTGGTTCCCCCGATGATCTGCACTCCCCAGCAGCAGGCAGGATACACATTGCTGCTGCTTAGGTCTGTGTAGGAGGAGGAGGAGGAGCACAGCTGACTGGTGGCCTGCCCCACCCCATGCACAGACCAGCAGTGTGGAGCGGTGTGGAGCTCCCTGCTTCATCATTACAGGCAACTGTGTCTGCGTCCTATGGAAGCTGCCTGAGACCAGGACATACTGTACCTCACCTGTTTCAGGACCGTGAGACATCCACTGAAATCCGTGTCCTGCTGGATCTGGGACGGTTAAGACGTATGTACTGTGGCTCATCTATAGATGCTGAGGTAAACTAGGTGCTTGGTCTCCAAGGTAGATATGGGTGAGAGCAGGGCTGGGACAAGGTCCACCACCAACAGAGGCTGAGCTGCCCAAGTGCGCCCCCCCCCCCAATTTGCACTCATGGCACCCCCCTCAAATGGTACACACTTGGCACCCCCTCAAATGGCACCCACATGCTCCCCCCCAAATGGTACTACTCATTTGGCACCCCCCCTACCCCCCAAAAAAATATCATCCCGCCCTTAACCCTGGCGGCCAGGGCCTGGCCTAATGGCCTCCCTGCTGGTTTTACAAACCTCTGAGGTCAAAGTGGGGCGGCATGGGCTGGCAATGGTGGCAGTACTGTGAAGACAGGTCTGCTGCTGTGCTGCTGCCTGTGTGAGGGAGGTTCAGGCTGGACTCTGGAGCTGACACTGACTGGCGCTGCGCGACGCGTACTCTTCTTCTCCCGCCACAGGCCACACAGGAGGAACCGTCAACTAGGTGCACAGAACAGAATCGCTCTGGGGGCGGAGCTGGCCTGACTGCCTGGCAACGTCATGTACACACTACGCAGAGACGTGCCTGTGCGGCGGCCGGCTTCCTAAACACACTGTGCTCGCTAAGAAGAGTGTCAGAGGGGCGGCTCAGAGAGCGGCACCCGCCGGGCGCTGCAGCCTGCTGCTGTTAGGTGAGGACGACGACGCCGGTCGCCGCTACTGGCTGCTCCAGTGGGGCAGCCGCGGCGGGGTCATTATCATAATAATTTAAAGTGTCAGGCCGGCCCCTGCCTGCGCCCTGAGGCTGGAGCGCCCTGAGGCTGGAGCCTACCCAGCCTCTGTGTCGGCCCGGCCCTGGGTGAGAGGAAACATCACTAGGTAAGCAATAAGCAGGGTTGTCAGGGACCGTTTTTAAAGAAACGTGAGGAACAATAATAGATCTTTAAATATTCTATTCAAAGTGCAGCTCATGGGAAAGGTAAAAGAAACACCTGCTATTTCACAGTCACATAACCTTTCTGAATTCTCTGAGTGTACCTTTTGTTTTCATATAAGGTGCAATTGCGTCTGCACAGTATTAAAATGACTGCTCATATCATGGTCATCACATGCAGGTGAATCATACATTTTATGAAAGGACTTGCGTGCATGTCCTTACACTGACCCTCTTACCATCAGTGGCCGCACATTGCGAGAAGTTCTGTGGTCAGTATATGTGATGCCAAGAACAACACAAGCCCTGTGGATGGGCCGCTGGCTCTGAATGGGGTCCATATGTACTCCCTGTGCTGATTACACAGGTCTGCCTTGTGCAGCCAGCAATGAAGAGATGCCAGCCACAGATACTGGATTGATTCCCTTGGAGATAACTTTAACCTTTCTCCCACAAACATAGTCTTAATGGATAAGTATGCCTAGGCATTCTGGTCTAAATTACATTTGGCAGTAACTGAGTTAATAAAGCATTTCTCCTTTAAAATCATAAACGATCGTCTTTTCCTCATTTTTCTTATCCAGCGAAAGCGCAGTGTTTGGAGCAACTGATTTCATATCACTTTACAATATGATGTAGCCACCCTGACGAGGGGAGTACAACTGTTACTAATAATTACATAGCTACAGGAACCTCCCTGACTGCAGCCTGCAATTGATGTTTGTGGTCTGGCAGTTCCCACTTTCACTATTTTTTTGGAGATTTTAATGGTATTTCTTTTTATTCTGGGACTAGAAAATGTAAAATTGGATTGTGTTTACGGCAATGGACAGGGTCAAGGATGTTCCTCTGCTTTCCAGAATAAATATTGCTCTTTCGGATAAGATAAAGCATACGTTCATTACACTACAGTCTATAGCTGGACATGCTTATTATCCCAAAATCAGTGATGCTTCCAACTTTCCGACAGAGAATTTAAGTAATACTCTAATATTCCTTTAACCACCCCAGCAACAAGGAATGCCCCTTTCCCACCTTACTAATGAACAAACACTGTCGAGTACATTTCAGCGACTAAAGGTTTATGGAGGACATGACTGTTGTAGTAACTACTTGTATTCCCCATGTAGTAACAATTCTGGAGCATCTATTCTTAGGACTCTGTGTTTGTGTCATTCCTCTGTTATTCCTACTAGAATATGAATGGTAAAAAGGTCCAACAGAGACTTACCAAATGGAGGTGTCCCTGCACAGCCAGACACTCTCCAATCAGTGCTGCCAGTGACAGACTATGCAAGGACACACCCCAATTGGTAATCTTATTCGAGACTGCTGGTAATTGATTCATAAACTGCTAGAAAGAATAATAAATGAATTATACAACATAGAATCATATGAAAAGATGCTCCGAAATTGTTATTGCATGGGGAATGCAAGTAGTTATTAAAACAGACACGTCAGGAGAGGTGACTGGTCTCTTTAATGGCCATAACTGTGTTTTTACCATTTTTGCATGTATGTAGCTTTATTTCTGTATAAATATTATGATTCTTTTTGTGTGTTATTAGAAGTAAAATGTGCATTTTTATCATTTTTAAAAAGGTTATCAGGCAACACATATTTGTGACCTGACCTCAGGAACAATATCAGATCGATGGGGGTCAGATACCCAGCACCTCCACTGATGACATCTTCTGTGTAGCTGCAGTGACCCATGGGGAGTGTCAGTCTCTCCCTCTGGCTTTCCATGGGGCTGAGAAGTAGTGACAGGAGGGCACACCCTATCTTCCCTCTGGGCACACCCTGGTTTTGGGGCTCCTGCCTGGTGATAGTTGGGGTGCCCTTGATGTTAAAAGTTTATCTAGGTGCAAGACAGGAGAACCGGTGAAAAGGATGGTGACTGGTGGGGTTGGGGGAGCCATTCTCCAGGGGCAGAGCTCCATAAGAACACAATAAAAATTCCATCAGCTGCAATGGTAATTCATTGCAGTTTATGTGAGAAGTTATCTAGGGATCATTTTTTTTTTCTAAATATGAAAAAATAAATAAAAATTCAAATCACCCCCTTTACTGACATTAAAAATAAACAATACAAAAAATACAAAATAAACAATACAAAAAAGATCATTTATACTGCCCTATAGTTCTTCTGTACTATTAAAATATAAATGTATTTTAAAATTATCTCACATGATAACGAAAAAAAATTTTAGTGTCCAATTTTCAATTTTTCATTGCTTCACCTCCCAAAAAAATTTCATGAAAAGTGATCAAAAAGAATTCAGTAAAAACTACAGATTGCCCTGCAAAAGATGAGCCCTCACACAGCTCACACAAAGTTATGGAGGTCAGAATATGGCGATGCAAAGAAAAAAATGATTTCAGTTTTTTTTCTGTATTAAAACACAAGAAAAACTATATAAATATGGTAACGCTGTAATCATACTGACCCCAGAATGAAGGTAACAAGGTCAGTTTTCCCACAAGGAACACATAAAAGTGAAAACCTTTCTTTTTCCTATTCCACCCCAGTTGGAATTTTTTTCCATCTTCCCACTACATCAAATGCAATATTAAATTATACCATTAGTCCCACAATAAAAAAAAAAAAAAAAAAAAGAAGAGTTAGATCTCTTTCACACGAACGATACGGATTGTGTCAGGATGCGCTCAGGGTGCATTAAGTGAAACTCGCACCATTTAGCAAGCAAGTTCAGTCAGTTTTGTCTGCGATCGCGTTCAGTGTTTTTACTTTGTTCTACGCAGATGCAATGCATTTTTCACTGAAGCACTTCTATGGGGCCAGGGCTGCGTGAAAAACGCAGAATATAGAACATGCTGCCATTCTCACGCAACGAAGAACTGATGAGTGAAAAAAAAAACGCTCATGTTACACAGACCTGCACCGGCGTGAAAACTCGCTCGTGTGAAAAGGGCCTTATGGGTTCAGGAAACCAGTGAGTAAAAAATAAAAACACGGAAACTGAAAATCACCTTGTTGTCAATGGGTTAAATAAATGACACATTTTAGTCCGGCTTTGGGTCTGGGTACCAAACATGCCAATTTTTCTCACACGCGTGCAAAACGCATTACAACAGTTTGCACCCGCGCGGAAAAATCATGCATTTTCCCGCAACGCACCCGCCTCTTATCCGGGCGTCAAACTTGACGCCCATGTGAAAGAGGCCTTAGTCTTTCTCAGCTCCTACTTCTTTCTACATGCTGCCTGTAATCGAATTCTCATGGTGACAGGTTTGCTTTAAATGTTACCCTATTACTTTTCAATGTAAGCTGACCTTCCTAAATAAGTAAGATATACTGTATTGTGAAAAATCACAGAATATGGACAACGTGGACCCGTGACCGGAGGATGAGCCAAGGTAATAGTTCTAAACCTTGTGCAGCAGAAGTTCCATTTCGAGTGGAGATATTGAGACATGGAGATAGAAAGGTTACCTATGTCAGGGGCAATCTGTGACTGAGGCTGGTAAGGAGGTTAAGCGATACGGCACCAATCAGAGATAATTACAGTCTGAAAGTTGTGGAGATGGTCTGCAGACTGCCATGCTTAGAATGCAATGTGATGCTCTGCATGCATTTACCAGTCAAGCATTACCGTCTGATTTGATAAAGAACCTTTTGGAAGGGTCACTTGCTGTGGGCTTGATTTCAAGAGATTTCCCTGACTGTAATTTGCAGTGTAGGAGAATTAAATTATGTTTGTGAATTATTTAATCAGCTCAGGTAACATAGGGTAAATTGTGGTGGGGATGGAATGCAAATCCATCCTGTCATCCCCTCTCCCTAAATAGGTAAACTCAGAGATATGAATTTCACCTAGCTCATTTACAAGGAGCTGGTATATAGCATATGAGAAAAAGACATTTGGGTGACTATAGTGCTCACAGTCATTTGGTAGGATAGTCTACTCGTCATTGCCCCATCAGTGCAGACTTAGAAGAGAATAGTGGGCAGAAAGTAAGACGTACATCATCGCTGGAAATGTGTGTCCTACCGGTCTTGGTAATTAGTAAAGATATCTGGGTGGAATGAGGTATAAGACTAAACACGTTAATAGGACTCTGCTCACCACTACCGTCCGGGGATAAACAAATCTGCTTTGTGGACGTAGAGGAGTTGACTGAGCACCTGCAGAACTTCCCACTCATGTTTGTGGCTTACAAAATCTGCCCAAGACTCAACAGAATATATGCAGATAGTCCACACCTGCATGAACACAAGTTATGGCTGATATGGCTCATTTAGATATTTGGGTCTATCGTATATTACACAGTAACAGGCGTTATCCTGTGCCAGCTGTGGCCTTCTCTTGCGTCCATTATAACGTAAGCAACTGGGGAAGGTTTCCAGGTGGGGCTACATCCCTACGAGCGCCTCACCATCTTCAAAGCATCATAAATCAAACAAGTCTGAGACGAGTACTGCTAAAAAGGTTTCCAGCCATTAAGGGGTTATCCCTCATTGCTATTTAACTGTTTTACTGCAAGGCTGATGGTGTACCATTATTCAAGAAAGGTAAAAAGGTGGAACCATGAAGTCAGTGGAACAAATAGTCGAGCTAAATAGTGGTATATCGGTTATCTTGTGACAAAGGCCATTGTAATCCATTCAAAGGTTAATTATCTTTTTCTTGCCATTCGTTACTTAACACGGTAACCATCATGTTTAGCTCGGCTACATCTGTACCCACAGGTACATTTGACATCTGGATTTAATGCAAAACAAGCAGTGCCCAAAAAGGCACTTGATACTGTGCCATACAAGAACCTTGTGCCGAAGCTACAGATGCCGAGACTAGGGGGCAATATATGCCCATAGGTACAGAAGTGGTTTGGGGACAGAAAGCAATGAATCATTGTAAATGGTACATGATGAAAATGGGCTAAAGTCTGCAGCAGGGTACCACAGGGATCGGTGTTAGGCCCAATTCTCTTCAATCTCCCTATAAATCATCTTGTGGATAGGATTGAGAGTAAAATGTCAGTGTTTGCTGATGACACAGAAATGTTTTGGATACTTAAAACCCAGGTTGATTACTGAATATTACAGAAAGACCTAAGTAAGATGGGAGCATGGGCAAAAACCTGGTGCTTGAATTGTAGTGTTGATTCGTGTAAAGTACTGCAGCTAGGCCACAGTAATCATATGGCTGCATACACATAACATGGAATAGAACTGGGGGCAACAGAACAAGAAAAGAACTTGGGTAGTTACATGAACTGGTTACAGGTAAGACAAGCAGCAGTGTGTAATGTCAGGCAGCAGCTGTAAAGGCAAATAAGATTTCAAGATGTTAAAATAGAGATAAATAGATGTGATCCCAATGTAAAATTAACCCTTTTATAAATGACTCGTAAAGCCACTTGTTGAATATCGTATTCCATTTTGGGCTCTATATAGAAATGGTTCAGAGGTGGGCGACCAGACTATTACATGGGATGGAGGTCTCTCTTATAATGAAAATTGGGATTATTCAGCTTGAAAACAGGCACCTTAGAGGTAAATACATGACTGGTGAATACATGACTGGTGAATTCGAAGAACTGGGACATGATAGATTTATTCAAAGGACTTTACAAAGATTGCCGCCTGCTTTATGTGTGGAATAAAGATGATTTGAACATCGATACTGGGAAGGATTCTTTACAGTTAGAGTTATCAGCTATCATGTAATGCTCTACCCCAAGAGGCAGTAATGGCAGATACTAGTCAGCATTTAAAACAGAGCTAATGTAGATTTTAAGGCAGAAAAAAAAAAAAACTGTCCATCCAGTTCGGTCTGTTATCCCTAAAGTTGATCCAGAGGAAGGCAAAAAAAAAAAAACCCTGTGAGGTAAAAGCCAATTTTCCTCACTTTAAGGTTTATTGCTTTTTTTTTGCGGATCCATTGAAATTAATGGTTCTGTTTACGGTCCGTATATGGAACGTAAAAAGCAAAGCGTAAACGAAAAAAAAAAAACGTGTGCAATAGGCCTAAGGGAAAAAAAGTTCTTCCCGACTCCAATCAGAATAACTCCCTGGATCAACATCCCTAGTAACAATAACCTGTAACATTATTACCCTCCAGAAATACATCCAGGCCTATCTTGAAACTCTTTTAGTAAATTTAGTTAACTCCTTCCTATCCTGCATAGAAAATGGTCCCACAGCCCCAGCGATTCCATAATACATAGCACTATAGTATGCAATGCAATTTCCTTCTCTGCTGTCTAGAGAGAGATACAGCCATATACATCCATGAATTTAGAAGTGGGGATGAATGAAAGAAAAGGTGTTTGGGCCACTTCGCCTGCTTCGCCATAAGATCACTACATCGGCACTGTGAGAAGGAAGGGAGCAGGGAATCTTTGGAACATGTCTGGTTCACTTCTGCAAGAGAAGGTGAACCAGAATTTCTGCCACAGGAGAAACAGCAGAGAGCACTAAAAGAGTGGAAAATGTCATAAGCCTAAAAAACATAAATCTTTTCATGGCATCTATTTTGCAATCATACTTCATTCGAAGTACGCTGTTCATTCCATAGTAACACTTTTTGTGGGATAGCCCCTTCAGTGATCCTAATGCTATATAACAGAAAATGTATCTTTTATAATCAATCGTTTTTATTGATTTTTCAAGAAAAGCACAAAGATATGCAATGCAACACAGGAATTCCCTGAGACCTGTCACAGCAGGCGAAATCAGGAATACAAGAATACAAAAGTATAAGAGTACAAGAGGGTGAGGCACAAAACCCTCAATTAGCCTCAGTACACGGTAAAGATCAGGTACATAAGACACAAATATGTACTAAATAAGGGGAAACAAAATAAGTAAGAGGGATAATAAGGACAGCGACAAAATCAGTAGGCACAAAATAAACAAAAGAAAGAAAACTAGTGAGCACCAGCGAGCACCACAGCAGTCAATACCTAGGCTAATATCAGACTATTCAAGGTTGATATCCGGGTTACAACTTCAAGGGACCATGTTTGATCTCTCACTTTCGGGTTCAATATAGTTGACGGAAGGACATGTTCATAGCGACATGTGGAGTTCAGGGACTGTACAATTTCGGAGAAGGAAGGAGTGAACCGACTTCCAATGCCTCGTGAGAACCAACTTAGCATTGAGCAATATATGCCCTACAAGGCGTCTGTATGCCACAGGGAAATCGTGAATGTTCAAAAATAAAAGAGCAAGAGCCGGGGATGCTTCAACTTATAATCCAGTGATTTGTGACACAAGTGCAAATACCGACCTCCAATAGGGAAGGATTTTTGGGCATGACCATAATATGTGCAGTAGGGACCCGGTAGATCCACACTGTCTCCAACAGCACGCGGAAGTGGTGGGATACATAATGCTTAAGCGATAAGGGGTGAAATACCAACGTAGGACAGTTTTTACACCTGCTTCATAATGGGTTACACATTTGAAAGTAGATCCAATGAAACCTATTGCCCTTTCCCAAGAGTCGGAGGAGAAAGTGCAATGGAGGTCAGATTCCCACTTCGCAATAGGTGGAGACTTGACAAATTTGGTTTTTGCTTGGAAAGCATCATAAATGAAACGTGTGGTTTGTCTTTTGAATAGACACGGGAAGCGAAATAATCTGAGAACTTCTAGGTGTACTATAGGTGGTGAAGACAGAATTGCCTGAATGCAATGCCTCAATCTCAAATAAGCCAAAAATTGCGAAGGTGGAAGAAAATGTATCTTTTAATTGAAACATTTAAAACCAAATCTTAGAGCAAGAGCCTATAGAGAACAATCAGGGTCTGTAGTTCAAAGAAATATTAATAAGTGATGCATTACCCTGCCGCATCACTTTCTAATGGTTTGAGATTGGAGCATCAATTTTATGAAATAAGAGAGGTTGACGGGGCTACAAGAACTCCCAATCGTCTCTTTTTTATCATTTAAGGCCTCTTTCACACGGGCGTCATGTTTGACGCCCGGATAAGAGGCGGGTGCGTTGCG
Organism: Bufotes viridis; assembly: GCA_033119425.1. NCBI lineage: Eukaryota > Metazoa > Chordata > Amphibia > Anura > Bufonidae > Bufotes > Bufotes viridis. The sequence goes on along the minus strand of CM065597.1, from coordinate 94,222,524 downwards.
GGAATATGCACTATAAAATATGCGCGATTTTCCCGCGTGGGTGCAAACGTTTGTAATGCGTTTTGCACGCGCGTGAGAAAAATTGCCATGTTTGGTACCCAGACCCGAAGCCGGACTTCATCACTGAAGTCCGGTTTCGGGTCTTCTGGAGAAGTTATTATTTTGCAATAATAAAAGTTAACTTACCTTTGCCACTTGATCGCGTAGTTGCGATCTGTCCTCTCTTTCCCTGCATCAGGTAACAGCTAAAGGACCTGTGATGACGTCACATCACATGGTCCAATCACATGGTCCATCACCATGGTAAGATGGACCATGTGATGTGACGTCATCACAGGTCCTTTAGTTGTTAGCTGATGCTGGGAAAGAGAGAACAGATCGCAACTATGCGATCAAGTGGCTAAGGTAAGTTAACTTTTATTATTTTTAACCCCTTCCTTTTCATTTTACTATGCATTCTTTATTAAGAATGCTAATATTTTCCCTTATAACCATGTTATAAGGGAAAATAATAAAGATCGGGTCCCGTTGCTAAGCAACCATGCGGGAAAATCGCAATGCATCCGCACTTGCTTGCGGATGCTTGCGATTTTCCAGCAGCCCCATTCACTTCTATGGGGCCTGCGTTGCGTGAAAAACGCACAATATAGAGCATGCTGTGATTTTCACGCAACGCAGAAGTGATGCGTGAAAGTCACCGCTCATGTGCACAGCCCCATAGAAATGAATGGGTCCGGATTCAGTGCGGGTGCAATGCGTCCTCCTCACGCATTGCACCCGCGTGGAAAACTCGCCCGTGTGAAAGGGGCCTAAGAGTTTTGTATTACCATGGCCTTCAATCATGTCAATAGGGTAGGCCTTGCTGGTAAGACTGGCTGGAAAGAAGTGGCAGCACTATGCAAAAAAGCTCAGCAAAATTGTACTTTTTTGCTTTTGCAAGATCCCTATCTTCATACCAGTATATGCCAAAGAAAAAGGAAAAAAAGAAAAGAAGAGGAGCACCTGTATACGGCGCCAAACACCTGGATAATATCGTTCTCTGTGTAATTAATGGTAATTGTGATAACTAATCACCATTATGTTTCAGCGATACTAGTATACTTACATCAAAGTACAACATAGCGTAAAAGCGCTAGGCGGATACAACATGTATACAAATATATAATAAAAGAACAGCCAATAGGCAACTCACTTCACCCAGGAGGGACAGGGTGGGATAAAGCTCAAGACACCCACTCTGTACCCTCCTGCGCCTGGATCGTGTGTAGAGATTTTGGGAAATAACAGCGGTCCAACGTGGAACTTCTTGTTAATCCTTTATTATCAGCACAGGGTTAGGGTGAAGTACAGCTCAATGCGTTTCGGGGCTTGATAGAACCCCTTCATCAGGAACATTCATACCAGTATATCACAGCAGTGTAAAATCAGAGCAGGGGAAATAAAACTCTAATCTATCAACCACCATATTATCTGGTTTATACAGGTCAGACATCCTTAGGAAGGCTACATAGTTGAAATTCAGATGCAGTATATACTGACACAACACCAATATTAAAGACCATTAAAGACCATTAAAGTGTTGTCTTCTTCGAGTACACTTTCTGTTCCTGCACAGTATTGAGTGATTAATTTCAGAAGTACAATATTGTCGTTGGTGGTCAGAACAGCGTTCTGCCATTGCTGCCACTGCTCTCCATAACTTAATGTGCTATTGTACGTGCTGCCATTCTGAGCAGGCAGGGTTGGCCTGAACCTATGTTGAGATTGGAGGTGTGTCTCAGACTACCGCATGCTCCTTCTTGGTGCTGTAGATAAAGTGTAGTCACAGATCATATCTCTGCCTCATGAAAAGAAGCAGCCACGAGGTAAACAGTGGGAAATGTGTAAACTCTAGACATCCTCTTTAGGCTAGGTTCACACGATGACATTTTTTGCGCAACAATAAGTCATGCCACAAATAGAGCACAACTACACTGCAAAATTTGTCACGCGACAATTTTTATAATGGTGGTCTAGGGTGTTGCATTGCAACATGCGACATGCTGCGACTGTGGCACGACAGTCGCAGAAAAATTCATCTTGAATGGATTTTTTGCGACTATCGTGTCTCAGTCGCAGCATGTCGCATGGTGCAATGCGACACCATAGACTACTATTCTAAAAATTGACGCGCGACATTAATGCAACAAAATGTCGCGCGACAAATGTCGTTGTGTGAACCTAGCCTTATAGTCATCTTCCTAACTATACTCTAAGCATGTATCTAATAATAAATCCAGTTTTAATGCAGTCATAGTTTGGGCACAATATAATAATTGTGCGTTCTATACTTTGCATATATTTGATGCCATGATCCCCCGGTTTGGAGATGTTCTGTATTGTGGGTTCTTCATCTACTATACTGGAATCTAGTTATGCTAAAAATCTAAAGTTACAGCAGTCATCTTTATACTGGAATGGGGACACACTTCTCAAGTGCCAACAATCATTTCATCCTAATCTCGTGCCTGTCACTCAAACGCCTCTAGTAATCTGCATGACAACAACCTCTCTGGCATTTCAGCCTTACTATAATAATAGTCTGGCTACATACTCCATATTCATGAATGAGTGTTAAATGCCAGGACCCTCTTGTTTTATTGTTGTGGGTTTGGTAATCATTCTTAGTTCATTTTTATGCAGACTTGTTGACTTTCATGCATTTTTATGTTTTTATTGTACAGAAAGAGAATGACCATATAACAGATCATATCCACTTTAGTGCTTCCGTTCAGGGCTGTGTCTTTCCAAAAACTGCTGTATTTGTAAGGCAGCATCTGCTTATTTTCACGAATTAGTTTGCATACACAATATGCATAAAACATAAGGAAATTCCATGGTGTATGTATTGAAAGGCTTTGTACAGAAAGAGTCGCATATTGAATCAACATCAAAACAATCAAATAGTGCTCAAAATCAATATTTTGCTGTCGTAATAATGCTTAGTCTGGTAAATATCCTGGGGTATGACAGTCAGGACCTCTTTCCTCCAGCCCTTAGTGCCATACATCAGATATGACTTGAGGCCTTATTTGACCAGAACAGTTTAACATGATAGTATACTTGACAGCATACATACAATATATGCGCGTGGGTGCCTATTCAAGGTACTTTGTACTGAGGAATCCATCCACGTGGCACTTTCCAACCAAAAGTTGTGGGTTTCATTTGTTTATTCATTTATTTTTCAGTACAACTAGTAGACATTAGCAGTCACGTCTAGCAAACCTGATTTGAGGCAACTTATCTGTCATCCATTCATAGTGGTGGTGTGTTGTCACTTACCACATCAATTTTGCAATGCAGATTCACTTAAAGGGCTTCTGTCACCCCCCTTAACCCATTTTTCACTAGCTGACATTAGCTATTTGCTAATGTCAGCTGAGTTGAAATATATATTTATTACCTTGTCCGAAGTTGTAATTTACGTGAAAAAGCCACTTTTATTATATGCAAATGATCTTCGCTACCAGCAAGTTGGCGTTTACTTGCTGGTAGCCGCTGCACTATCTCGATAGGTATGCACGCCCCTTCCTCGTTTGATAGGCAGGGCCAGCGCTTTCTCCTCCTCGCACTGGCCTGTCGAAGATAAATCTCGCGCCTGCGCTGTACCGCTCAGTAGTCGCGCAGGCTCTCTGAGTGACGGACGCGAGCTTTGCGCTCCGTCCTCATTGCCTGCGCCGACTACGTCACAGCTACACCCGGAAGGGAGCGGTGTAGCGGTGGCGGTAGTCGCGCAGGCGCAATGAGGACGGAGCGGCAAAGCTTCGCGTCCCTTCACTCAGAGAACCTGCGCCGACTGCTGAGCGGTACGCGCAGGCGCGGATTTTATCTTCGAACAGGGCCAGTGCGAGGAGGAGAAACGCTGGCCTGTCTATCAAGCGAGGAAGGTGCATAACTCATCGAAGATGCGGCGGCTACCAGCAAATGGCCGCAACTTGCTGGTGCAAGATCACTTGCTATAATAAAAGTGGCTTTTTCACGTAAATTACAACCGGACAAGGTAATAAATATATTATCAACTCAGCTGATATTAGCAAATAGCTAATGTCAGCTAGTGAAAAATGGGTTAAGGGGGGTGACAGAAGCCCTTTAAAGCAGTTCTCCGGGAAAGATAAAAATGAAAATACTGAAAAATGATGAGCTTATAAATAAACTCTTCAGTTTCTATGAGGAGGTTAGTTCTAGACTTGACAGCGGCGAATCAATGGATGTCGTATATCTGGACTTCTCCAAAGCATTCGACACTGTACCTCATGAAAGGTTAGTATATAAAATGAGAATGCTCAATGTCTGTATGTGGGTAAGTAACTGGCTGAGTGACAGAAAACAGAGGGTGGTTATTAACGGTACACACTCAAATTGGGTCACTGTCACTAGTGGGGTACCTCAGGGGTCAGTACTGGGCCCTATCCTCTTCAATATTTGTATTAATGATCTTGTAGAAGGCTTGCACAGTAAAATATCTATATTTGCAGATGACACTAAACTGTGTAAAGTAATTTACACGAAAGAGGACAGTTTTTTGTTACAGAGGGATCTGGATAGATTGGAGGCTTGGGGAGAGAAATGGCAGATGAGGTTTAACACTGACAAATGTAAGGTTATGCACATGGGAAAGAATAATGCAAGTCACCCGTACATATTAAATGGTAAAACACTCGGTAACACTGACATGGCAAAGGATCTAGGAATTTTAATAAACAGCAAACTAAGCTGTAAAAACCAGTGTCAGGCAGCTATTGCCAAGGCCAATAAGATAATGGGTTGCATCAAAAGGATGATGGATGCCCGTGATGAGAACATAGTCCTACCACTTTACAAATCACTAGTCAGACCACACATGGAGTACTGTGTACAGTTCTGGGCTCCTGTGAACAAGGCAGACATAGCAGAGCTGGAGAGGGTTCAGAGGAGGGCAACTAAAGTAATATCTGGAATGGGGCAACTACTGTACACTGAAAGATTATAAAAATTAGGGTTATTTATGATCATAAAATCTGTCCTTCTCGTGACCCTTCAGGACGGCCGGTGTGAGAAAGCAGAGCACAGAATAAAGTCTGCCGGTCTCAGCTCTGTGAAGTTGTATATTATGTGCAGATGGCAGCTGAGATAACTGCTCCGCTGTGTCCCCATGCTTCAGAAAGGAGTTTACCTCATCCCGTACTCGCAGGCTGAAGAGTAGGAATGAGGACCAGACGTGCTGGTGTGGCGGAGGTGAATCATTCGAAAACACCTCAGCCTGCGAGTACTTAATGAGGTAAACTCCTTTCTGCAGCACAGGGACAGAGCGGAGCGGTTATCTCACCTGTCATCTGCACAATTAATATACAGCTTCACAGTGCTGAGACTCGCAGACTTTACATAGGGCTGTGCTTTCTCAAACCGGCCGTCCTGCAGTGTCCAAAAATGTCGCAAACATAAAATTTTCCGTTCGCGGGCGGCGAACGCGAATTTATGCAAACGTTCGTGAACATGTGAACAGGGCGAACTGCCATAGACTTCAATAGACGGACGAATTTTAAAACCCACAGGGACTCTTTCTGGCCACAATAGTGATGGAAAAGTTGTTTCAAGGGGACTAACACCTGTACTGTGGCATGCCGGAGGGGGATCCATGGCAAAACTCCCATGGAAAATTGAGTAGTTGACACAGAGTGTGGTAAGTTGAATTCGCAATGCGATTAATATAACCTGTATTATTCGCATTGCGATTACAACTTAGATCTGAGTTCCTAATGGTTGTATTGCTAGAATATAACGAAGATTGAGAATATAGCGCTATATTCTCAATCTTCGTTATATTCTAGCAATACAACCATTAGGAACCCAGCTCTAAGTTGAATTCGCAATGTGATTAATACAGGTTAAAATAATCGCATTGCGATTACAACTACTAACACTGCAGCTTCAGAATGAATCTAAGATGGATGCCGTCTATGCTTTTTGATAGGAGGTGGGAGGGTCTGGGGGGGAGGGTATGCTGATTGGCTGGAATGTGTCTGCTGACTGTGAGGTACAGGGTCAAAGTTTGCTCAATGATGACGAATAGGGGGTGGACCGAACATCGCATATGTTCGCCCGCCGCGACGAACGCGCACAAGCTATGTTCGCCGGTGAATAGTTCGGGACATCTTATTTGCGAATTCAACTTAGAGCTGGGTTCCTAATGGTTGTATTGCTAGAATATAACGAAGATTGAGAATTTAGCACTATATACCCAATCTTTATATTCTAGCAATACAACCATTAGGAACCCAGCTCTAAGTTGAATTCGCAATGCGATTAATATAACCTTCATTAATCACATTGCGAATTTAACTTAGAGCTGAGTTCCTAATATGTATTGCTAGAATATAACGAAGATTGAATTCTATATTTACATTTGGTATAGGCAAATATGGTAGTCTAGAATTCAGTGTTTCCCAACCAGTGTGCCTCCAGCTTTTGCAAAACTACAACTCCGAGCATGCACGGACAGCCTTTGGCTGTGCAGGCATGCTGGGAGTTGTAGTTTTGCAACAGCTGGAGGCACACTGGTTGGGAAACACAGGTCTAGATCATTACTCTGCCCAAATCTATATTCAGCTACATGGCTTAGAAAATATGCTGTCAAACAATGATCCTAGGTTTTGGTATAGACACATGATCTAGACTACCATATTTGCCTATACTAAATGTAAATATACAACCAAATGTGGCAAAATACACAAAAAAATAAAATAAAAAATGATGCGTTTTTGATGCGTTTTCGATGCGTTTTCTATCAAAAACGCCCAAATGGCCCCTGGGTGGTACAGATTTCTTGCTTTGGAGGCAGCAGAACGTTGGTGGTAGTCATAGTCAACCGTCATATACAATCAAATAGAGGCATCAAATGGATTCGCAAAACGATTAATAATTGTAAGTATTATTCGCATTGCGATTACAACTTAGAGCTGAGTTCCTAATGGTTGTATTGCTAGAATATAACATATATTCTAGCAATACAACGACCATTAGGGACTCAGCTCTAAGTTGAATTCGCAATGCGATTAATGCAGGTTATATTAATCGCATTGTGAATTAAACTTAGATCTGAGTTCCTAATGGTTGTTGTATTGCTAGAATATAATGAAGATTGAGAATATAGCGCTATATTCGTTATCTGTGTTATATTCTAGCAATACAACCATTAGGAACTCAGATCTAAGTTGTAATCGCAATGCGAATAATACAGGTTATATTAATCGCATCACAACTACTAACACTGCAGCTTCAAAATGAATCTAAGATGGATGCTGTCCTTGCGTTTAGATAGGAGGTGGGAGGGTCTGGGAGGGAGGGTATGCTGATTGGCTGGAATGTGTCTGCTGACTGTGAGGTACAGGGTCAAAGTTTGCTCAATGATAAAGTATACGGGCGAACGCGAACATCGCATATGTTCGCCCGCCACGGTGGACGCGAACAAGCTATGTTCGCCGGGAACTGTTCGCCAGCGAATAGTTCGGGACATCTCTAGCAGTGTCATGAGAAGGACGGAGTTTATAATCATAAATCCAAGAGCCGCCATTTTAGCTACTTGACTGATTGTTCCCTAGACTAAAGGAGCCATTATAAATAATTAAAAGTATTTAAGAGTTTATTTATTAGAACATGTTTTTTCAGTATTTTCATTTTTATCTTTCCCGGAGAAACCCTTTAGTGTAACCTCTCAATTCAGTTTTTTTTAATACAGTGTAGGGACAGCAATGTTAAACATTTTTGTATGAGGGATCTTAAAAAGTTTCTTCACTCTTATGTTTTCCTTGGAAACGTTGAGGGCGGAAGGAGTAGTAATTGGTTGTGCCTGAGAGTGTCATGGGACTCGTCTGTCTGGCAAGCAGGCTGACGTTGCAGTTTAGTATTACAGTTGTCACACTCTGGTGAAGACGGCAGCAAAACATATAAATTGTATCAAAGAGGAACAGAGTTTGTACACTTTTGTGGGCAGAAGGAGTGCAATTATCTTAATTCATCTCTGCATGTGTGCTCAAGTATGGGGATAAAGTTCTCTTTTGTATAGTTGTATGTGAAGGTGACAGTTTTCTGGTGCAGATACCGTAGTCACAGGAGATAAAACGTGGGTTCACCATTAGGAGTCCTACAGCAATAGTCAGCGTATGCAGTGGAAACAGCAATTATCTCCTGTAGAAAATTCCAGATGCAAACATCAGCAGGAAAGTTGATGATCCTATACTTGAAACCTATCAGGAATGTGGAATATGCTTCAGAGAGATTTGTAACCTACGATCCACTCTGAAAGAAAATGAAATCTGTTTGTGTGGGCTGTGGTGTGCTTTTGTATGACAACACCCACCCCACTCTGCCACCCACACATTGGAAACCCCCAGACAATTAGGTGGGATGTTATGGGACACCCAGATAATAGTCCGGATTTAACACCATCTAATTTCCACCTTTTTGGAGTGCTCAAAGAAAGTTTTAGGGAAGAAGATTTTTATGTGAGGCTGAAGTGAAAGCAGCGGTGCACATTGTAGCTGTGTTCACCCAAACATATTTTTTGCTAATAGCATTAAAAATGTGGCACAACGCCGGGAAAAAAATGCATTGCAGAGGAAGATGACTATTAGAGATGAGCGAATTTTTAAAATATTTGAATCGGACGCTTCGCCGAATCTTCCGGAAAAATTTGCTTCGATACAAATTAATTTGTGGCGAATCTTGTTAAGAAATAATACTGTGAGTCAGTATGACATGCAGATGACAGGGGTCGCTCTTAGAATCACTGCACACTTCACTTATTTGGGCAGTTACGTGGCCAAAACTGACCAAAAAACTCAAGTATTAAATCAGCCTTACAGGTGGATGTTAGCGTCAAGAAGAAGAGCACTCCTTTTAATCCCTCGTCAGCTGATTCCACATAGATGTCTAGAGAACCAGTTCTATTAAACACTTGTACAAGTAAAGCCCTCCGACAGAGTAGAGAGGGTGTCAGCAGTAAGTTTGTGTTGATGTCACTGATTAATTTGCCCTTCCTCTGATTCATCAGAACAATAACCCACAAAAAAAGGATCCTGTCTGTGGAGCATCCGCCTTCACTCAGTCAGAATTTGCTCAATAATCCATCAGTATTGCTAATGCCAAATGAAACAGGAGTGGATCTAAAACAGAGATGACACGTGAATGGAATATTTGCATGTACTGTATTCTGTGTTTTGTACCCACTCCTGCTTTTGGCTACCAAATCATAAGCCATAGAAACATAGAAACAGAAACATAGAATGTGTCGGCAGATAAGAACCATTTGGCCCATCTAGTCTGCCCAATATGCTGAATACTATGAATAGCCCCCGGCCCTATCTTATATGAAGGATGGCTTTATGCCTATCCCATGCATGCTTAAACTCCTTCACTGTATTTGCAGCTACCACTTCTGCGGGAAGGCTATTCCATGCGTCCACTACTCTCTCAGTAAAGTAATTCTTCCTGATATTACTTTTAAACCTTTGCCCCTCTAATTTAAAACTATGTCCTCTTGTAGCAGTTTTTCTTCTTTTAAATATTCTCTCCTCTTTTACAGTGATGATTCCCTTTATGTATTTTAAAGTTTCTATCATATCCCCTCTGTCTCTTCTTACTTCCAAGCTATACATGTTAAGGTCCTTTAACCTTTCCTGGTAAGTTTTGTCCTGCAATCCATGTACTAGTTTAGTAGCTCTTCTCTGAACTCTCTCCAAAGTTTCAATATCCTTCTGCAGATATGGTCTCCAGTACTGCACACAATACTCCAAATGAGGTCTCACTAGTGCTCTGTAGAGCGGCACGAGCACCTCCCTCTTTCTACTGTTAATGCCTCTCCCTATACACCCAAGCATTCTGCTGGCATTACCAGCTGCTCTATGACATTGTCTGCCCACCTTTAGGTCGTCTGATATAATGACCCCTGATGGGACCATACAGCCACACAGAAATGATCACTTGTGCATCTCATGTTACCTTCCTTCTGACAGATCAGAAGAAAGGTCAAATAAATGATGATATCACCCAGGCCAAAAGGCAAAATAGTGTCCCAGCCATGAAATGGTGAGAGTGGCAACAGCATGAGAAGTCCACAAAGTGGCCCTATGACAAAGTGGTGAGGTGGAAGCAGCATGGAGGTGGCGGCAGAATCAGGAGGAGGCCACAGAGTGGCACAATGACAGTGTGGAGGTGGCGGCAGCATCAGGAGGCCACAGAGTGGCGCAATGACAGAGTCTAGAGTTGGCGGCAGCAGCAGTAGCAGCATCAGGAGAAGGCCACCGAGTGGCACAATGACAGAGTCTGGAGGTGGCGGCAGCAGCAGTAGCAGCTTCAGGAGAAGGCCACCGAGTTGCATAATGACAGAGTCTGGAGGTGGCAGCCATATGAGGAGGCCACCAAGTGGCACAATGACAGAGTCTGGAGTTGGCAGTAGTATGTGGAGGCAAACGAGTGGCACAATGACACAGTCTGGCATTGGCAGCAGTATGAGGAGGCCACCGAATTGCACAATGACAGTCTGGAGGTGACGGCAGCAGCAGCATCAGGAGAAGGCCACCCAGTGGCACAATGACAGAGTCTAGAGGTAGCGGCAGCAGCATCAGGCGGAGACCACAGAGTGGCAAGGTGACATAGTGTGGAGATGGCAGCAGCAGCATCAGGAGACCATAAAGTGACCCGGTGACAGAGAGGGGAGGTGGGTGGCAATACCAATACCTGCTGACGAAGGTGGGTGAAAGAAGGAGCACTTGGCACAGAGATTTGTGGCATCAGGCAGGTGGAAGCATCAGAGCAGTAGCTAAGGCAGGTAGCCAGAAGAAACAGGTCTCTTTTGTCAATATTTGGGTGAGGCGGCATGGATGATCTAATCAGATGCATCATGCATTGGTGGGTGGAAATCCTGGCTGATCCACGCCTGAGTCATCTTGACAAAGGTCAGTCTCTCCACATTTTGGGTGGACAGGAGAGTTCTTCTTGGGGTAACTATGGTCCCCGCTGCACTAAATACCCGCTCTGATGCCACACTACTGGCCGGGCAGGACAGCTTTTCCAGGGAAAACTCGGCCAGTTGCGGCCACAAATCCAGTTTGGCTGCCCAGTAGTCCAGTGAATATTAAACTTGGGGTGGCAGGGTGCTATCCAAGTATGCCACCACCTTCTGGTTCAGGTCCTGCTCTAGGTGTACCTGCTGCTGGTGAGTATTTTCTTCACTATGCCGGTGAAGAAAGCTGCTCATCAGCGACTGTAGACTCAGGCGCTGCTGATGGAGCTCGTACTGCTCCTGCCACCCCATCCCTTCCCAGCAGCCATGGCAGTGGAATGTGAGCACAGATGGGCCCCCCAGTCAGACCTGCAAGAGGATGGACGATGGCGCAGATAGGCAGCAGCCAACTGACTACATAGGATGTCTCTGTAGTAATTAAGTTTGTCCTGCCTCTCAATGGATGTTAAAAAGGCCCCCATTTTGGAGCGGTAGCAAGAGTCCAACAAGGTGGAGAGCCAGAAGTCATCCCTCTGCCAAATGGTGATAATTTGGCTGTCACTGTCACGGCATTTTTGTTGTTTGTTCGACCGTGACAAGTTGGCCATGCATACTGGCAATGTGTTGTGTTCAGTATGCACATGCACTTCCTCTTTAAGTTGTTTCCTCCTTCTGTCTGGTGCCCGTGGGGTTAATGTCTTCCTAGGTGTGGAACTGGGTGTGGTCTCTAGGCTCTATATATCCTTGTGTTGTGAGCCTGAGATCAGTTGTTTGTCTCTTGCATTGGTGTGTATTGGAGTGTTGTTGTTCCTGCATTCCATCTGTCCAGTCTGAACGCCATCCTGGTTGAACATCAATGTCACCCCTTTGTTTCTATGTTCCATCCCCTACCCTTACCTGTTGTTGTGTTTGGTGTGGGTTCATGTTGGGTGTGTGATGTAGTCTTGTTTGGTGCAATTTGTCTGGTATGATTGGTGTAATGTCCGGTATGGTTGCTAGACATTCCCTTGTCTGTTGTTTCTTGCGGAAGTGGGATCTATGGTTTCCCGGAGGGGTGAACCAAAAGACTATGAGCAGCCCTGCCTGGAGCCACCATGCATATGGTCCAGATGAGGGTCCAGGTAGTTTTAGAGTCATTGTCCCATCTTTGTTGTGGCAGGTAAGTGTTTGTGCATCTGGTGTGCTGTTGTTACACTTTATGCTTACCTGCCATTCAGTTGCTGCTCTATCTCTTTGTCTCCTGCCTTTTGTTACTAGACCTCTTGGAGACGCCGGTTCTTCCATGTTTTGGAGGAACAGGTGCTCTCTTGCCCTTTCAATACACCTATGGTTACTCAGGGATTCCAGGGTTCTGAGATTACTGAATATGGGCTCACCTACCATCTGGGTTGACTCATACAGCTAGGAGACCAGGGCTGGATTTAGGAATGCTTTAGGAGGTGACTGGCTTCCTTTTACCTTTTTTCCAGGCCTAGTAACAGTTAACATAATACATTGGGGAGTTTTCCCCCATTCCCCACAGTGACAGTCACTACACAAGCAAGTGAGCATGCATTGGGCCATTTGTGCAAGTGATTCGGAGGGACTCCCTGCCTCCATCTCCACTGCATACTGCCACGGTGTGTCTGGGTCCTCCATCTCATCTGCCTCATCACTGTGTAGATTCTCCTGCTCCTCCTCTCCTTTCAGCTTAGTAGAAAAACCACCCATTTCGCTACAAATTGCCTGTGCTCCAATGTCCTTCTCCCCTCCTCCTCCTCTTCGAGTTCTGACCCCACAGGGCTCATGTGGCCGTGAGATCTATGCGCCATGTCTCCTGTTCCCTGACCAGCCATTGTTACTAGTGTTGAGCGCGAATATTCAAATAGCGAATTTTTATCGCGAATATCGCAACTTTGATGATTTGCGAATATTGCAAATATAGCGCTATATATTTGCAATTTCGAATATTCGTTTTTTGTTTTTTTTAGTTGTTAATCCTTGTTGCTCTCTGTTTGTCTTCCCACTTCCCAAAAGCTGTTCTTACCTGTCCGGAGGATTCCTGGCTCCCTGCCCGCTCCAGTTAATGCCCGTTGCCGCTTCTGCCGACTTCCTGTGTGCATGGAGCATCCCTATCCCAATGGGAACGCCTCCATGCTAAAATGTACTGTCGGATGTGAGAATCACGATTTCACAAATTTGACTGAGATGTAATCGCAATGCGATTAATATAACCTGAATTATTCGCATTAAAATATTCGTTATATTCTAGCAATACAACCAATAGGAACCCAGATTTAAGTTGAATTCGCAATGCGAACATATACTCGCATTGCGAATTAAACTTCGAGCTGAGTTCCTAATGGTTGTTGTATTGCTAGAATATAACGAAGATTGAGAATATAGTGCTATATTCGTGAATTCGTGATATTCGTCATCTTCGTTATATTCTAGCAATACAACCATTAGGAACTTAGCTCTAAGATTAATTCGTAATGCGAGTATATGTTCGCTTCGCGAATGAAACTTAGAGCTGAGTTGCTAATGGTTGTTGCTAGAATATAACAAAGATTGAGAATATAGTGCTATATTTGTGAATTTGTTATATTCTAGCAATACAACCACCATTAGGAACCCAGCTTTAAGTTAAATTCGCAATGCGAGTATATGTTCGCATTGCAAATTAAACTTAGAGCTGAGTTCCTAATGGTTGTATTGCTAGAATATAACGAAGATTGAGAATATAGTACTATATTCGTGATATTCGTTATCTTCGTCAATTCTAGCAATACAAGTTACAACCATTAAGAACTCAGCTATATGTTTAATTTGCGATGCGAATATAAATTTGCGTAACATTCACAATATATAGAATAATGAGGAATATTCGATTTCGACAAATATATGGCGAATATTCAATCGAATATTCGCAAAATATTGCTAAATTGAATATGGCACCTCCTGCTCATCACTAATTGTTACCACCATATGTTCCAGGACATGAAGCAGTGGAATGACATTGTTCATCCCCTAGTCCTGGCGACTGACAAATAACGTGGAGTTCTCAAAGGGCCTGAGCAAACAGCAGGTGTCACGCATGAGCTGCCACTGGCTGACATCAAACTTACACAGGGGAGTAGTCCTATCCACTTGGATCATCAAGAAATCGTTGATGGCGTTTGTCTGTTCGTATAGTCGGTCCAACATATGGAGGATGGAATTCCAACATTTGGAAACTTCTCATATCATGTTGGGTGATGCAGTTCTGCTGCTGCAGCTCAAGGAGGGTGTGCTTTGCAGTGTACAAATGTCTGAAATGCATGCAAAATTTCCTGGCAATTTTTAGGATGTCTTGCAGATAGGTGGAAGACTTCAGGAACCACTTAACAACCAGATTGAACACGCCTGCATTGCAGGGCGAATGGCGCAGCCTTCCTTGAAGCAGCACCGACACAATGATCTTTCCGTTGTCGGTCACCATGGTTCCGATTTTCAGTTGTCACAGAGAAAGCCAGGATTCGATTTTTTTTATGAATCACACGGAGCAGTTCCTCCCCTGTGTGACTCCGTTCGCCAAGGCAAACCAGGTGCAGAACAGCGTGACACCGCGGTGCCCTGCACATGTGGTATGCTAGAGGGACACTGTGAATTGTCCCTGCAGTGGAGGCTGAGGACATGGTGGAGGATAAGGAGGCAGAGGCGGACATTGTTTCAGGACCAACGGCGTGACAAGGTGGGGACGGAAGCGGTGTGACCTGGCTAAGTTGTTTATGTGGCTGTGCAGGAACCACATTTACCCACTAGGCCATAAAGGACATGTATTGTCCCAGACCATAGTTAAAGCTCCACACGTCGGTGCTGCTGTGCACTTTGGCAGACACCGACAGGCTCAAGAACTGGCCCACCTTCTGTTCTACATATTTGTGCAGGGCTGGTACTGCCTTTTTGGCAAAGAAATGACGGCTTGGGACTCTCCACCTCAGCTCGGCACCAGCCATTAGTTCTCTGAAAGGTGCAGAGTCCACCAGTTGGAAAGGGAGTGACTGCAGCACCAGCAACTTGGACAGGGGCACATTCAGCTTCTGCAACGTTGGATGATTGCACGCATACTGCTGTCTCTTTCAAATCGATTCAGTGATCGATTGCTGACGGAATGACTGACGAGGAGTAGCAGTAGGAGGAACAGGAGCATCTAGACCAGAAGAAGATAGGAATGACAGACAGCTCCCTTCAGCTGAGGTGGTGAAGCCTTGACTGCCTGAAACTGGGTGCATGACACTGGGTGATGGACCCAGGCTGGACCACCAGCAGGCTGGACCACCACATCGGAGCCACAGTTCTCCCAGGCCACTGTATGGTGAGGCTGCATATGTTGACGCAGGGCCGTAGTGCCAACATTGGCACCCTTGCCACGCTTCATCTTCTGCAGCTTAATAAAAAAACTGCAACACCGGCTAGTAGGTGATTTTTCCCCCAACAGTCCGCACGGACTGACTGCTACCGCCACTGCCTCCGTGAACCCCTGCATCACTACTTCCCGGGCAGGTAGGCTGCTGAGAAGCAGGTGGTCTACCCCGTGCATGTTTGGCTCCCGACCTCCCACTGCTGCCACCCTGCTGACTCCCAGACATGCTACTACCTTGCTGGCTCAGCCGCTGCCTCAATGGTAAGCAGCCACCCTCTTCTCCTGATGATGATGAAGCCCCTTTTGTACCCGGCTCCCAAGTGTGATCGGCTTCATCATCATCGAATAGCGTCTGCACATCACTGATGTCCTCCTCAACGGTCTCTGGGTCAGGAGCACTCTCCTCATCAGTACTTGCTCGCCTAGCGGAGCAAGCGGCGGATGTGTCCTCCAGATCTTAGCTGGGCAGTAGGTGCTGACTGTCGTCTAGCAGCTCGTCCTCGCTGTATAGTTGAGCTGAGCCCACAGCATACAATACTTCTGTGGCTGAGGGAACAGCAAAGGACAGAGGCAGGTTGAGGACAGGTGTGGGCACAGGGCCTGCTTCCGGGCCATGCCAACTAAGGGTTCTGTCTGATGAACCCACCTTATGTTGGCTGGAGGTGTCTGATGTCACTTGGGATGAAGTGGATGACCGAGTTAACCAATCAAGAACCTATGGGTTGCTGGTCAAGACACGACTGCTAGATAACACTGGGAGCTCAGGCCTCTCGCTGTGACTCCTGCTTCCACGCCCCGTTACTCTGCTGTGACCTCAGCCAGAAACATTTAGGTCTCTGCCACTCCTTTGTGCATGGCCTGGCACTTCTCTTTCCGACATACTTTTAGCTGAACTAAATTAATTAAAACACCCCTAAAAGCGACTAATACATTTTCCATTGTGTACTGAAACAGGACACTAAAGGCTTTCACCACAAATAACTGCAACAGTGAAATGCGTATATATTTTTCTTTTTGTACTAAAATAGGCCACTAAATGTTTTTACCACAAATAACTGCAACAGTGAAGTTCGAATATTTTTTTCTTTCTGTACTGAAAGAGGCCACTAAATGCTTTCAACACATATAACTGAAGAATTGAAGTGAGAATATATTTTTATTTTTGTACTGAAATAGGCCACTAAACGCTTTCACCAAAAAATAACTGCAACAGTGAACTGCGTATATATTTACTTTTTGTACTGAAATAGGCCCCTAAACGCTTTTACCACAAATAACTGCAACAGTAAAAAGCGTACATATTTTTCTTTTTGTACTGAAATAGGCCACCAAACGCTTTCACTAGTGATGAGCGAGTGAGCTCGGCCGAATATGTTTGTCTCGAGCATCGCTATACTCGGCACATGGCGGTATTCGACCGAGTCCCACATGTGCTCGAGCGCAATGCTTGTGTCTCTTCCCCGCACGTTTTACGGGTTTTAAGCATCCAATATAGGTGCAGGTATGTACTGCCCTCACTGTAATGCCAGTAGCCATGTTGGCTGCTGGCATTACATTGATTGGCTGGCCGGAACGCATCATCCGGTGCTATATAGCTCCCAATGACGCATGTTCGGGTCAGATATAGACAGGGAGAGCAGAGTGAAGGAAGGGAAAGAGTAGGGAGCGATTTTCACAGTTTTTTTTCTGAGTAAGCTTTCTCAAGACCCACAAGTCCTTTTAAGGACTACTGTGTGTGTGTGTGTGTGTGTTTAAGATCAGCAATCTATTTACCTCCTTCAGTCTCAGGGACAGTGCTTTGGAAGGCACAGATAGTGCAGGGAGAGAAATTGGCTGTTTTTACTACTAAAAGTTTTTCAAAGACTCCAAAGTCCTTTTAAGGACTACTGTGTGTGTTTGACAGCAGCAAGATATTTTTATTTTATACCTATTAGTAACATATACTGTACATCATCCACAGTCTGTGTCTTTAATAATCTGGGCCATATCTACTGTCCATAGTGTGTGGCTTTGTGTAAAAAAATATTGAACAACATCTACAAATAGTGTCTGTATTACAAATTCCAATCATCTGGGCCTAATATAGTGTCCATAATCTGTGGTGTTCTGTAACCAATACTGTACAACATCTGCAAACAGTATCTTCATCACAAATTCCTATAATCTGGGCCCAATATAGTGTCCATAATCTGTGGTGTTCTGTAACCAATACTGTAGAACATCTGCAAACAGTATCTTTATTAGAAATTCCTATAATCTGGGCCTAATATAGTGTCCATAATCTGTGGTGTTCTGTAACCAATACTGTACAACATCTGCAAACACTGTCTGTATTACAAATTCCAGTCATCTGGGCCTAATATAGTGTCGATATTCTGTGGGTTTCTGTGACATATACTGTCCTGCATCCGAAAACTGTGTCTTTAGTGGACAGTAAAACAATCTGTGCCACATCTAGTGACAAAACCATTAATATAAAGAAGGCGAGCACTAAGGGACGGGGAAGTTAGAGTGATGCTGATAGTGCACGCAGAGGCCGTGGCCCTGGGCGCAATGAAACTGTGCCTGCTGCCAGTGCACCAAAAAATGGTAGACTAGGAAATGGGGGAGGACATTACACAGAGTAATAGCCAGACCACCCACAGTTCGTCTTCTCAGCACAAATTGGACCATGAAGAGGAGTAGGAGGAGCTGGAAATGGAAAACGTGGGCTACAGCAGCATGTCCAATATGAATATTCTTTATTCAAAACTCCATTAGCAAGGTGTACAAAAAATCCAACGTCTCGGCTAGATATAGCCTTTGGCAAGCATACAAATCAAGTGATTATACAGACATATAAATAGTTAAAAACATACACACCTCCAAAGTTGTTCCACCAATCGATTAACAAGGATCAGTATGAACAATCTAATCTGTGCCAATAGCAAGCATGTAACACTCCAATGCCTATTTTACATAGCCTGTTCACACCCTTATGGCTCACCTGTATGAATCTTTCATGATCATGACTACTCCAGACTCGGCATTCCCATCATGAAAAGGCGCATGTCCATGAGCATCATTGCTCGTGACAGTGCGAGAGCAAATCAAATATCGCGCACTTGCATGTGGTCCCGCCTCCTAAAGAGATCGCTAATGACACAGGGCCAGCGGCGCCTTCACCCAGTAAAAAACGCCCGCTTCATCGACGTCAGAGCCGACGTGCAAGTCACGTGACCTGTAACCCAGATCACATGACCACTGTTCATGCTCTCATCATTACTATAATGCCTTGCCGCATACTAACACTATCGCAACCTGTCACAACCTGGAGTATGTGCATCATCATGGGAAGAATATCCATAAGGATATTCAATGTTCGCCTAATGTTATAAGGAGAAACAGTCAGCCAGTATCATAAAACCTATTATGAATAATTATAATGCCTGGCACATCAATCCAATCAGAAAATGTATGATAATCCTTTTTAGGAATATATAGATTGTGTTTAACCGCCTTGGATACGGGGTGTTTTGGCTCAGTTGCTGCATTCCATCGTCGTAGCTCTGTGGAGCCTATTGTGTGCTGCTCTTGCTTTTTGTTTTCTGCTACAGAGGGTACTACCCATGGAACTTTAATTCCATCTGTTCAGCCTGATGAGATGGAGAGTCATCCTGATGTCGACATCGACGTCTTGCCTGTAGGTACTCTGGCACATGGCTGACTTCATGTTAGGCTGCCTTTCCGGCTACCCTCGCGCTATACGCATTTTAGATAACACGGATTACTGGATGTTCACCCTTCTCGACTCCCGCCACAAAGAGAACTTCTCATCTCTCATTCCTGTGGTGGAGAGGACGAGTAAAACGGTGCAATACCAGAAGGAACTTGTTGAGAGATTGCTCCAAAATTTTCCATCTGACAACGCGGCTGGCAGAGTCTATACTTCCTTAGGCAACCAAGGAAAGGAGACAAGGGGAACATAATGAAGTTCCAACAAAGGCAGGGCAATGTGCTCCGAGGCATGGGACACATTCATGACACCCCGCCAGCAACCATACCCTAAAGCGTGGTCTATAGTGATGTCGCGAACGTGAACTTCTGCAAATGTTCGCGAACCGGGCGAACCGCCATAGACTTCAGTTGGCAGGCGAATTTTAAAACTCACAGGGACTCTTTCTGGCCACAATAGTGATGGAAAAGTTGTTTCAAGGGGACTAACACCTGGACTGTGGCATGCCAGAGGGGAATCCATGACAAAACTCCCAGGGAAAATTACGTAGTTGACGCAGAGTCGGGTTTTAATCCATAAAGGGCATAAATCCCATAACATTCCTAAATTGTTTGGAATAACGTGCTTTAAAACATCCAGTGTGTGTATACGATCAGGTATGATGTTGTATCGATCAGGTAGTGTAAGGGTTACGCCCGCTTCACAGTGACAGACCAAACTCCCCGTTTAACGCACCGAAAACAACCGCAAAAAATCCATTTGCACAACCGCAAACTCCCCATTTGCACAAGGTTGGATACCAAGCTAGCCATGTCCCGTTCCTTGTCCTTACTGACGTCATTGAAGGTCTTTTCTTCCACCCAGCCACGTACAACACCTAAGGTCCCCGAAAGGTGACAACAAGCCCCCTGAGACGCCTGCTGTGGTTGGTCTTCCACCTCCTCAAAGCCACCTTCCTTCTCTGACTCCTCTTCTTCAGACTCCTCTCTCTGCGTTGCTGCAGGTCCAGCAATCGACGACGACAAGGCTGCTTCTGATGGTGCTGGTGACCACAACGCTTCCTCTTCATGCTCATCTATGGCCTGATCCAGCACTCTTCACAGGGCACGCTCCAGAAAAAAAGCATATGGGATGAGGCCGATGATCTTGCCTTGGGTTTGACTGACTAGGTTTGTCACCTCTGCAAAAAAACGCTTGAGCCTACAGCCATTGTGCATGAGCGGTCAGTAATGCGGCCAAAAAATACCCAGCTCTGCAGATTAAAAAAAATCTGTTCTTACCAGTTTATTCTCTGTTTTGTCCCCTATCAGGGGCTGGTGTATGGAATAGATTTTAGGAACCGGGAGATGGAAAAAGATGGTTGGTCGGTCCTCTTCCTTCCAATTTGGGGCACTGCGCATTCGCCGTGCAATGTACTGTGCCACCCTATATGAGTGGTGCGTTAAGTAGTACTATTCTTATCACTTTAATCCCTGTTACGTCATCTATCAGGGGACGTGCATTGAATAGATTTTAGAAACCATGAGATGGAAAAAGATGATTGGTCGGTCCTCTTACTTCCAATTTGGGGCACTGCACGTGCGCCGCGCAATGTACCGTGCCACCAATACAAATAGTGTGAACTACTATTCTTACCATTTTAATCTTTGTTAACCACCTCAGCCCCCCTAGCTTAAACACTCTTAATGACCAGGCCACTTTTTACAATTCTGCACTACACTATTTTCACCGTTTATTGCTCCGTCATGCAACTTACCAACCAAATGAATTTTACCTCCTTTTCTTCTCACTAATAGAGCTTTTATTTGGTAGTATTTCATTGCTGCTGACATTTTTTGCAAAAAAATTACATTTTTCACTTTCTGTTGTAATTTTTTTTTTTTTTAAACTACATTTCTATATAAATTCTTCTCTAAATTTATTGTTCTACATGTCTTTGATAAAAAAAAATCCAATAAGTGTATATTTATTGGTTTGGGTAAAAGTTATAGCGTTTACAAACTATGGTGCAAAAAAGTGAATTTCCGCATTTTTGAAGCAGCTCTGACTTTCTGAGCACCTGTCATGTTTCTTCAGTTGCTAGAATGCCAGGATAGTATAAATACCCCCCAAATGACACCATTTTAGAAAGAAGACACCCCAAAGTATTTGCAGAGGGGCATGGTGAGTTCATGTATCATTTCATTTTTTTTCACAAGTTAGCGGAAAATGACACTTTCTGAGGAAAAAATAATAATAATAAAGTTTCCATTTCTGTTAACGTCTGGCAAAAAAAATAAAAAATCTCCCACGGACTCACTATGCCCCTCAGTGAATACCTTGGGGTGTCTACTTTAAGAAATGGGGTCATTTGTGGGGTGTGTTTCCTGTTCTGGCATTTTGGGCGGGGCTAAATTGTGAGCAGCCATGTAAAACCTAAAGGTACTCGTTGGAATTTGGGCCCCTTTGCGCACCCAGGCTGCAAAAAAGTGTCACTCATGTGGTATCCCCGTACTCAGGAGAAGTAGGGCAATGTGTTTTTGGGTGTATCTTTACATATACCCATGTTGGGTGAGAGAAATATCTCTGTAAACTGACAACTTGTATAAACAAATTTAAAAAGTTGTAATTTACAGAGATATTTCTCACACAAAGTATGGGTATATATAAAAATACACCCTAAAACACATTGCCCTACTTCTCCTGAGTACGGCGATACCACATGTGTGACACTTTTTTGCAGCCAAGATGCGCAAAGGGGCACTAATTCCCATGAGTACCTTTAGGATTTCACAGGGCATTTGTACGCATTTGGATTCTCACGCTTTAGGACCCCTAAAATGCCAGGGCAATATAAATACCCAACATGTGACCCTATTTTGGAAAGAAGACACCCCAAGGTATTCCGTGAGGGGCATGGTGAGTTCACAGAAAAAAAAAAATTTTGGCACAAGTTAGCGGAAATTGATATTTTATTTTTATTTTTTTTACAAAGTCTCATATTCCACTAACTTGTGACAAAAAATAAAATTTTGCATGAACTCACCATACCCGTCACGGAATACCTTGGGGTGTCTTCTTTCTAAAATGGGGTCACATGTGAGGTGTTTGTACTGCTCTGGCATTTGAGGGTCTCCGCAATCATTACACGTATGGCCAGCATTAGGAGTTTCTGCTATTCTCCTTATATTGAGCATACGGGTAATAAGATTTTTTTTTTCCCGTTCAGCCTCTGGGCTGAAAAAAATAAATAAAAAATGAACGGCACAGATTTTTTCATTCGTATCGATCATCGTGGATGCGGTGGGTTGGGCGCTAGCTATCTAACAAGTAGCTAACTAACTGGTGGTGATAAGGGACCCTTATGCCGCATTCACACGTCCGCAATTCTGTTTGCGGAATGGAATTCCGCACCTATTCATTTCTATGGGGACAGACTTTGTCCCGCTCGGATCCGGAATTGCGGATCCGCACTTCCGGGTCTGCACTTCCGTTCCGCAAAAATATAGAACATGTCCTATTCTTGCCTGCAATTGCGGACAAGAAAAGGCATTTTCTATATAGTTCTGGCAATGTGCGGATCTGCAAAATGCGGAAAGCACATTGCCGATGGATCCACGGATCCGCAAAACACATATGGACATGTGAATGGAGCCTTACAGGGGGTGATCAGTGACAGAGGGTTGATCAGGGAGTCTACATGGGGTGATCAAGGGGTTAACTAGGG
Source organism: Bufotes viridis (assembly GCA_033119425.1). Classification (NCBI taxonomy): domain Eukaryota; kingdom Metazoa; phylum Chordata; class Amphibia; order Anura; family Bufonidae; genus Bufotes; species Bufotes viridis. The sequence goes on along the minus strand of CM065597.1, from coordinate 94,199,699 downwards.
CTTAATAAGTGACGGGGGGGGGGTAGTGTAGTGTGGTGCTTGGTGCAACTTTACATATCTACCTGGTCCTCTGGTGGTCGATCCCAGCAAATGGGACCACCAGCGTCTGATATACATCTTTGATGCGATTTATTTCGCATCTACAGCCTGCCAGCGATTGATCATCGCTGGCAGGCTGCAGTATAACTGCAGAGACGCGCGCAGCTGTGAACAGCTAATCTTGCGTCTCGCGAGATGACGCGCCGATGCGTCTACCCAGAGTAAGAGGACTGCCCGCCGGACGCATCCGTGCGTTAGGCGGTCGTCAGGTGGTTAAGTGTATTAAATTGAATCCTTGCATGGGGAGATAGAGAAAAAAGCTTGGTCTGTCCGTTTCCTTCTAATTTTGGGCACTTGCAATGGAATTTGCCACCAATGCAACTAGTGTTAACTAAGTACTATTCCTATCAGTTTAATCTCTGTTTTGTCCCTTATCAGGGCCAGAGCCGGTGTAGTGAAAAGATTTTTGGAACCGAAGATGGAAAAAGACCTACCGCTTAGTTTGAATTCTAGGTCACTGCGCGTGCGCCGTGCAATGTACTGTGACACTCTATATGAGTGGTGGGCAATGGGCACAGTACAGTCTGTGGGTCTGACACACACTGGCAGGCAACTGCAGTTATATTAAAGGGTAAAAATTAAATGACTTTTTTATCTGCAAGGTACTGTGCCACCCTATATGAGTGGTGTGCACACAGTACAGTCTGTGGGCCTGCGGCCTCTCACACACAGGCAGGCAACTGCTATATATATATATAAAAAAATAAAAATAAAAGCAGACTGATGTACCAGCCCTAAAAAGGGCTTTTTGGGGGGCTTTCAGGATGCTGTCCTTACAACAGATGACCCCTTTTTTCCACGCGGGTGCATTGCGTGACGTGAACGCATAGCATCCGCACTGAATCCTGACCCATTCATTTCAATGGGTCTGTGTACATGAGCGTCTTTTTTTATGCATCACTTGTGCGTAGCGTGAAAATCGCAGCATGTTCTATCTTCTGCGTTTTTCATAGAAGTGAATGGGGCTGCGTGAAAAACGCATTGCATCCGCAAGCAAATGCGGGTGCGTTTTTCACTGATGGTTGCTAGGAGATGTTGTTTGTAAACACGCATCAAAACGCATTACACCCATGCGGATAAACGCATCCGGACCTAAGGCTCCATTCACACATCCGCAATTTTTGTCCGCATACATTCTGCAATTCTGCAGAATGGATGCGGACCCATTCTTTGTGAATGGGGCCGGACTTGATTTGGAGAGCACACTATGTGCTCTCCGCTTCCGCATTTGCAGAGCCGCGGCCCCGAACTTCCGGGTTTCGGCCCTGAAACATCCGGCCGCGGCTCCGCAAAAGATAGAGCATGTCCTATTCTTGTCCATAGCCTGCCGACAAGAATATGCATCTTTATGGGGAGTGCCGGCATGGTGTGTTGGGGATCCGCAACACACTACGGACGTGTGAATGGGGCCTAATCTTAACACGCTCGTGTGAAAGAGGCCGATAATTCTTTGAGGACTGGAGTGGACACAGTACACTAGTAGCTAACGCTTTCCCTAGAATCCCTATATTAATTCAGCAGCAGCAGCAGCACTTTCCCTGCTCTAACACTGCAGCTTCAGAATGAATCTAAGATGGATGCTGTCCTTGCTTTTTTATAGGAGGTGGGAGGGTCTGGGAGGGAGGGTAGGCTGATTGGCTGGAATGTGTCTGCTGACTGTATGGTACAGGGTCCAAGTTTGCTCAATGATAAAGTATAGGGGGCGAATCGAACATCGCGTATTTTTGTGAGTCTGTAAAAGTGGTGTACAACTCGGACAACATGGTTCTCAGCAGTGACTTTGGAGTCCAAAATGCATCCAGATGTCGTCCTCCTGCTGTTTCCGATCCATTTCGGTGGTGTTTCGGTCACTTTCTGACCTTTTCCAATGGACCAGGCACCCTCCCCTCTTCAGAGCAGGTGGTGCCTGGTTGTCTCCCATTGACTTCCGTTATACTCGGGTGCTCGGCCGAGCATACGAATATAGCAATGTGTTCGGGCCAAACACCCCAATACTTTGGTGCTCGATCATCATGAGCCTTCACCACAAATGACTGCAACAGTGAAGTGCATAAATATTTTTTTTTCTGTGCTGAAATAGGCCTCTAAACGCTTTGACCACAAATAACTGCAACAGTGAAGTGCGTATATATTTTTCTTTCTGTACTGAAATAGGCCACAAAATGCTTTCACCACAAATAACTGCAACAGTGACATGCGTATATATTTTTCTTTTGGTACTGAAATAGGCCACTGAATGCTTTCACCATTAATAATTGCAACAGTGAAGTGCGCATATATTTTTCTTTCTGTACTGAAATAGGCCACAAAAAGCTTTCACCACAAATAACTGCAACAGTGAAGTGAGTATATGTTCTTCTTTTTGTACTGAAATAGGCCACTGAATGCTTTCACCACAAATAACTGCAACAGTGAAGTGCATATATATTTTTCTTTTTGTACTAAAATAGACCACTAAACGCTTTTAACACATATACCTGAAGAAGTGAACTTGGAATATATTTTTCTTTTTGTACTGAAATAGGCCACTAAACGCTTTCACCACAAATAACTGCAACAGTGAAGGGCGTATATATTTTTCTTTTTGTAGTGAAATAGGCCACAAAATGCTTTTACCACAAATAACTGCAACAGTGAAGTGCGTATATGTTTTTCTTTTTGTACTGAAATAGGCCACAAAACGCTTTCACCGCAAATAACTACAGCAGTGAAGTGCATATATATTTTTCTCTTTGTACTTAAAAAGGCCACTAAACGCTTTTACCACAAATAACTGCATCAGTAAAGTAAATATATATTTTTCTTTCTGTACTGAAATATGCCAGTTAACGCTTTTACCACAAAAAACTGCAACAGTGAAATGTGTATATATTTTTATTTTTACTGAAATAGGCCACTAAAGGCTTTTCAACATAGCACTTGCACCCCAATAACAAGAACAAATTGCTGGAATGACAGAGCTTTATATGGCTTCTTGGATCCCCAAATAATCTTTCCCTTTACTTGTAAATTGCTTTTCTAGCACTGTCCCTAGCGCCTTCTAACATCTCTCCCTGCACTATGATGCTGGTAAATGATTCCTCCCTATCCTTTCCCTGCACTTATAAATAATTTTTTCAGTTTTTTTTTTCACAATTAGGTTTTTCCTATTGCTGTCCCTAGTGCCTTCTCACATCTGCCCCTGCACTCAGAATCCTGGAAAATGTCTGAATCCAAGATGGCCACCGTATTTATAGGGTTGTGACATCCCAGGGCTTTCTGGACGGTAATTGGCTGCATGCATGGCATTTTGGGTCATCCTGCCTTCCCAGTGTTCCTTGCCCAATTTCCTCACACATGTAGCCGCCATTTTAGCTACCATTTTAGGAAAAATTGCGATTCGTTACCACAAAGCGCGAGGAAATTCGCATTTGTTTCAAATCTAATTTTTCCTAAAATTCGTAACTAATTCCCCTTCGTCAGCTTCGAATTGCTCATCTCTAGTAACTATGTAGAAAAATAATGTAATTTGTGAAATTCCTAATAAATTCAGTTAAAAAGAGTATGGAAACTTTTTGAAGACCCCCTTGTAATATTCTTTTATTAGAGAAAGATGTTTCTTTTTACTAGACAACAGGATATAAAGATCCTTTTAGAAAGACGTGTTGCTGAGAAGGATCTGTTTTCTCTCTTCAGTTCAATTAGCATAAAGATGCCTGTGTGTAACATACAAAGGCAGGTTGAAATACTGTCCCTTGTCCCTAGCCCAGCCTTTGCCTCCCTATACACTGTAAGGGATTATCAGGAAGTATCTTCAGGACACACTGTATCAATGTCCAAACAGTGCATTTATACAGCACAACATAAACTGTACAGAAAATAAACATCTTGCCCGGCTGGGCCCTAACTAAACATACACGTGTCCCTACCTCGCTATTAGTCAGTTCACACCTGGAACTCATGTGTCGTGTAGTCCTCCAGCCCTCCTAGGCTTACAGTCCTCCAGCCCCTAGGCTGTGCAGCAACAAAATCCCTTGGGGGTTTTGGCTCACTAGTCTGCCTGACTAGGACCCATGCAACCCACTACCAGGCGTTGCTTCGTCCCCCAAGCCTCGTGGTCTCTCAGCCTTGGCCAGCTGAGGCCACCTCACAGAGCCATCTCAGTTCTCTGCTTCAGACTCTGTCCCATAGCCTCCTTGGCTCTCCTTCAAAACATCTCCATTGAATGAGACAGAGGGAGGTGCTTTATCCCATTCTGATACCTCCAGCTCTCCCACCTGTGGTGGAATAGGGTGTGGACAGCACTATCCACCCCTTCCTTACCAGTAACCAGAGTGAGACCTGTCACTGTCTCACAACGCGTAAAACCTCTGCTGTGTCCCTACAAATGACTTTGTTAGGGCTGGCACCTCTGGTAGTCTAGCTTTCTTCCCTGCTCTTCTCTCTCAGGGAGCAGGGGTTGGGATAAGGGATGAGCGAACTTCGAGTTTTGAAGTTAAGGTTCAGGTATACGCTGATTTGCTTTATGGATTCTGTTACCACGGACCATAATGCAATTCCATGATGGGATGCATGACGGTGTGCCCTTAGAGGCATTCTGTTATGCATTTCGTCATCATAGAAGTCTATGGCCAACATAATGGATCCGTCCAGTTTCCATTATGCAGGAGTCCTCCCGAACTCGAACTTCAAAGCTTGAAGTTCGCTCATCCTTAGTCGGGTTTGCCCAGTGCTTAGTGATGACAGTAAGTGTACAGTAACACACCGCATGTACTGTCAGCATAGAACCCTACAGCCCTGCTCCTCTCCCAATCTTAGGAGCGAGGTTGCAGGGTTCTGTTCTGACAGTAAGTGTGCTGTATTACTGGATACCTACTGTCATTGTTAAGTGCGGGCAGTCCCTATCCCCATTTGACTCCCTGTACCTACTAAAAAATAAGCTACGTATAGTGAGGCAGGAAATGGCACTGTGACAAGAGGCAGGCTGGAAGCCTACCTTTGTTTTTCAGACACAGAGATCTTCAGTGAAGATTGCCCTCCTTAGGAATGCTCAGTTAGATTATTGGTAATCAAACTCTTTATACCAGTGATGGCGAACGTTTTAGAAACCAAGTGCCCAAACTGCAACCCCAAACCAAGGTGCCAACACGGTAATTTAACCTGAATACTACAGTCTAATATAGTATTTCTTCCATGTACTTTATCATTTATCTATAACAGCCTGCCTACATTCAGTGCACTGCTTGTGCTGTTCATAGTGCGCCTGCGCTGATGAATGGCAGGGAAAGTCTAAGGCATATTGGTACACCATAGGATTTTTCTAGGGTGCGGGTGCCCACTGCCCACAGAGAGGGCTTCAAATGCCAGCTCTGACACCTGTGCCATAGGTTCACCACCACTGCTTTATACCCTGTTTTCTTGTGAAAAATAAAACCTGTTTCCCTAATAAAGTATATTACTAAATGTTTAGAATTCCTGTCCCTACTCAATATAACAAATAAACTGAAAGGACAGTTACACTTTAATAATGTTTTAATGACCTCTAGGAAAGCTTTATGACTGGATGTTCTGAAACACTGTGAATGGAGAAAAAAAATGTTACGCAGCATGGCTGGCTACCTGTCTGTTTGTTGCCACAACAATGTCTCTATACTGAAATCATGAAAGCATAAAAACTAAGAAGCCAAACCATATTTTTCATATGTCTGCCCACATTAAGCTTCAAATCCTTGTCATCCTGGTGGTCACACAGTACTACACCTATTATACATGTAGTATTCACTCTAAATAGTACACAGAGTGTTGCCATACTGCAGACACTTCACATTGCAATACTGATACAGAACTGCAGGTCAAAAAGAAGGAGACAACACAGCAATATATATGTGGAATTGCTCATCTGTGTATGTCCACCACACATTAATATTACTATAAAATAATCACATTATGTATATTTTTATGCCCGTATAATACAATAAATGTGTCTCTTCTAGTGTTCTGCTTTCTACTTCCTTAAAGGGATTCTACAGGAATAAAGACTTTTTATCTAATGCAAAAACAAAAATGCAATGGTACTCTGCAACCAGCACTCTGCCCTGCCTCCATGCTGGATGTTAAATGAGGCATTAGTGTACATTTTGGCCAAAGCGTAATAAGCCACTCACCACGTTAAGGTCGCCTCTATGAGTGGTCCCTAACACTAGTTTCTACCTGTTATGGGCCATGACAGCCCCGCAACCTTCGTCCGTAAGGCCTCATGCACACAAATGTATTTTCTTTCCGTGTCCGTTACTTTTTTTTGAAGTATACAGAACCATTCATTTCAATGGGTCTGCAAAAAAAACTGAAGTTATTCCGTGTGCATTCCATTTCCGTATGTCCATATTTCCGCTACGCAAAAAAATCGAACATGTCCTATTATTCTTCGCATTATGGACAAGGATAGTACTGTTCTATTAGGGGCCAGCTGTTCCATTCCGCAAAATATGGAATGCACATGGACGTCACCTGTATTTTTTGCGGACCTGTTTTTTGCAAACCGCAAAATACCTACGGCCGTGTGCATGAGGCCCAAATAGAAGAATCACACTTACCTCCTCCCCGGTGCTCAGGTACTCTCAGCTGGCTGCTGCATGTCCATGTTCTGAGCATGGTCATATGCTTCGCTGCAGCCAATAACTGGCTTCAGGAGTAATGTGCCGCTTGTGGCCATCACGAAAGCTAGTCATTGGCTGCTGCTGAGCATATGACCATTCCCATGCATTGCCAAATGTAAACAGTCCAGGGACTGGAAAATGCATATGCGGGAGCGAGTGCAGACAACTGGAACAGTGGGATAGAGGTAGGTGTGAATCTTCTATTTATGAAAGCAGTCTGGGGGCACTAGATAAAAAGTATTTATTACCAGAGAACCCCTATAAAGGGAAACTATGACAATACACATGCCGTCCTGTCTGTGGGTAGCATGATAGAGAACTGAAAAAAAAATATATAGTTCTTAATAACTGCTTGTTAAGAACCATTTGCATGTGACAATTGTGGTGAGTATGGATACAAACAATTGTTAATACAACCGTTCACCACCACACAGTCTTTATTATTCAGCAGCACACAATTTACATGAGAGGAGATGCCGGCGTCAATAATTTTTAGTTCTGTATAACATGCCTACATTTGGGTTGAGCCTTTTTAAGGTTGTAGCAGGTTATGGCAGGTTCACATCACCATTATTTTTCCATTCTTATGATCTGTCAGAAGAATAGAAAAGGTAATAAAAAATGTATCCTGTAAAAAAAATGATCCTGAGCACCAGTTATTGTCATTTGGCATCCATTTGAGCCTTTTCCATCAGAGATCCGTTACATGCAAGACATTTTTTCTTTCTAAAAACAACAGATCTCTGATGGAAATGGCTCAAACTGATACCAAATTTAAATAACTGATGCTCAGGATAATTTTTTTTCTCTTTATTTTTCTATTCTTCTGTAGAGATGGCCCAAACTATCCGCCGGCGAACAGTTCCCGTCGAACATAGCTTGTTCGCGTTCGCCGCTGCGGGCAAACACATGCGATGTTCGGTCCGCCCCCTATACATCATCATTGAGCAAACTTTGACCCTGTACCTCACAGTCAGCAGACACATTCCAGCCAATCAGCAGCATACCCTCCCTCCCAGACCCTCCCATCTCCTGAACAGCATCCATTTTAGATTCATTCGGTATTTGCAGTCTTAGTGAGAGGAGGGAGAGTGTAGTTGCTGCTGATTTAATAGGGAAATCGATAGCTAGGCTAGTGAATTCAGTGTCCAATCCAGTCCTGAAAGACTCATCTGATCTCTGCTGTAAGGACAGCGTCCTGACAGCACCCCAAAAAGCCCTTTTTAGGGCTGCAACATTAGTCTGCTTTTTTTTTTTTCCATATACATATTGCAGTTGCTTGGCCTGCCTGTTTGTGAGGAGCTGCAGGCCCACAGACTGTAGTGTGCTCACTGCCAGTGCCCACCCCTGTCATCCCATGTGGCACAGGACTTTGCATCAAAAAAAGGCATTTAATTTGTACACTTTAAACTAAGGTTAGTTGCCTGCCAGTGTGTATAAGGCTGACTTCCACTGACTGTAGTGTGCCAACTGCCAGTGCCCAACCCTGTCATCCCGTGTGGCACAGGACTTTGCATCAAAAAAAGGCATTTCATTTCTACACTTTAGTGTAATTTCAGCTGCTTTCCTGCTGCTAGTGTGTGTCAGGCCGACTTCCACTGACTGTAGCATGCCCACTGCCAGTGCCCACCCCTGTCATCCCGTGTGGCACAGGACTTTGCATCAAAAAAAGGCATTTCATTTCTACACTTTAGTGTAATTTCAGCTGCTTTCCTGCTGCTAGTGTGTGTCAGGCCGACTTCCACTGACTGTAGTGTGCCCACTGCCAGTGCCCACTCCTGTCATCCCGTGTGGCACAGGACTTTGCATAAAAAAAGGCATTTAATTTTTACACTTTAGTGTAATTTCAGTTGCTTGCCTGCTGCTAGTGTGTGTCAGGCCGACTTCCACTGACTGTAGTGTGCCCACTGCCAGTGCCCACTCCTGTCATCCCGTGTGGCACAGGACTTTGCATCAAAAAAAGGCATTTAATTTTTACACTTTAGTGTAATTTCAGTTGCTTGCCTGCTGCCAGTGTGTGTCAGGCCGACTTCCACTGACTGTAGTGTGCCCACTGCCACTGCCCACCCCTGTCATCCCGTGTGGCACAGGACTTTGCATCAAAAAAAGGCATTTAATTTTTACACTTTAGTGTAATTTCAGTTGCTTGCCTGCTGCTAGTGTGTGTCAGGCCGACTTCCACTGACTGTAGTGTGCCCACTGCCAGTGCCAACCACTGATACCGGGTGGCACAGTAGCTTGCCGATAAATAAGGCATTTAATTTTTACACATTAGTCTAATTTCAGTTACTTGCCTGCTGCCAGTGTGTGTGCCGACTTCCACTGACTGTAGTGTGCCCACTGCCACTGCCCACCCCTGTCATCCCGTGTGGCACAGGACTTTGCATCAAAAAAAGGCATTTCATTTTTACACTTTAGTGTAATTTCAGTTGCTTGCCTGCTGCTAGTGTGTGTCAGGCTGACCGCCACTGACTGTAGTGTGCCCACTGCCAGTGCCAACCACTGATACTGGGTGGCACAGTATCTTTCCGATAAATAAGGCATTTAATTTTTACACATTAGTCTATTTTCAGTTGCTTGCCTGCTGCCAGTGTGTGTCAGGCCCACTTCCACAGACTGTAGTGTGCCCACTGCCAGTGCCAACCACTGATACCCGGGTGGCACAGTAGCTTGCCGATAAATAAGGCATTTAATTTTTAGACAGTAGTCTAAATTCAGTTGCTTGCCTGCTGCCAGTGTGTGTCAGGCCCACTTCCACTGACTGTAGTGTGCCCACTGCCAGTGCCAACCACTGATACTTGGTGGCACAGTAGCTTGCCGATAAATAAGGCATTTAATTTTTAGACAGTAGTCTAAATTCAGTTGCTTGCCTGCTGCCAGTGTGTGTCAAGCCCACTTCCACTGACTGTAGTGTGCCCACTGCCAGTGCCAACCACTGATACCGGGTGGCACAGTAGCTTGCCGATAAATAAGGCATTTAATTTTTACACTTTAGTGTAATTTCAGTTGCTTGCCTGCTGCCAGTGTGTGTGCCGACTTCCACTGACTGTAGTGTGCCCACTGCCACTGCCCACCCCTGTCATCCCGTGTGGCACAGGACTTTGCATCAAAAAAAGGCATTTTATTTTTACACTTTAGTGTAATTTCAGTTGCTTGCCTGCTGCTAGTGTGTGTCAGGCTGACCGCCACTGACTGTAGTGTGCCCACTGCCAGTGCCAACCACTGATACTGGGTGGCACAGTATCTTTCCGATAAATAATGCATTTAATTTTACACATTAGTCTATTTTCAGTTGCTTGCCTGCTGCCAGTGTGTGTCAGGCCCACTTCCACAGACTGTAGTGTGCCCACTGCCAGTGCCAACCACTGATACCGGGTGGCACAGTAGCTTGCCGATAAATAAGGCATTTAATTTTTAGACAGTAGTCTAAATTCAGTTGCTTGCCTGCTGCCAGTGTGTGTCAGGCCCACTTCCACTGACTGTAGTGTGCCCACTGCCAGTGCCAACCACTGATACTTGGTGGCACAGTAGCTTGCCGATAAATAAGGCATTTAATTTTTAGACAGTAGTCTAAATTCAGTTGCTTGCCTGCTGCCAGTGTGTGTCAAGCCCACTTCCACTGACTGTAGTGTGCCCACTGCCAGTGCCAACCACTGATACCGGGTGGCACAGTAGCTTGCCGATAAATAAGGCATTTAATTTTTACACTTTAGTGTAATTTCAGTTGCTTGCCTGCTGCTAGTGTGTGTCAGGTCGACTTCCACTGACTGTAGTGTGCCCACTGCCAGTGCCCACCCCTGTCATCCCGTGTGGCACAGGACTTTGCATCAAAAAAAGGCATTTCATTTTTACACATTAGTGTAATTTCAGTTGCTTGCCTGCTAGTGTGTGTCAGGCCGACTTCCACTGTCTGTAGTGTGCCCACTGCCAGTGCCCACCACTGATACCGGGTGGCACAGTACCTAGAACGCATAGTACCACTTATCTAAAGTCGTGGTCGTGGTGCTGTGATTTCCACTGTCCCTGGAATAATGCCTAGTGTTCAGAGGCCACGTACCCTGAACCCGAAAAATTCTGACGACATAGTTGACTGGCTTAGACAGGACACCCAATCTTCAACAGCTTCCGCTAAGAACCTTAACGCACCATCCTCCTCCAGCTCAGCTTCGGTCACCTGCTCTCAAGTTACCACGCACCCGCCCACCGCCACCACTACCACCACAGCCACCACAGCCGCTTCACTTGATCCGTCACAGGAGTTATTTACACATCAGTTGGATGCAATTAGTGATGCGCAACCATTATTGCCGGATGATGTAGATTACAGGGATATGTCTCAGTCAGGCAGGATTACACACATGGACGTACAGTGTGATGATGATGATGTTGTACCCGCTGCTGCTTCCTTTGCTGAGGTGTCAGATACAAGTGAAGCGGTTGATGATGACGATGTGTCCATGGATGCCACGTGGGTGCCTGCTCGAAGAGAAGAATTGGGGGAAAGTTCAAAAGGGGAGACAGAGAGAATGAGGAGACGAGTTGGAAGCAGGGGGAGGTCGTCGCAAGGAGTTAGTGGCACAGTCAGACAGTATGTATCGGCACCTGGGGTCAGCCAGACAGCACGCCAGTCAACGCATGCTGTTGCCACCACCAGAATGCCATCATTGCAAAGCTCAGCAGTGTGGCATTTTTTTTGTGTGTTTGCCTCTGATAACAGCAATGCCATTTGCAACCTGTGCCAAAAGAAACTGAGTCGTGGGAAGTCCAACACCCACCTAGGTATAACTGCTTTGCGAAGGCACATGATCTCACATCACAAATGCCTATGGGATCAACACATGAGTACAAGCAGCACACAAACTCAAAGCCACCATGCTCCTCCTGGTCCAGCATCTTCAGCCACGTCAACCACTGCTGTCCTCCCTGCCCCCTCTCAACCAACCGCCACTCCTCCTCTCACCTTCAGCAGTTCCTCTTTATCTGCCCACAGTCAGGTGTCTGTCAAGGACATGTTTGAGCGTAAAAAGCCAATGTCACAGAATCATCCCCGTGTCCGGCGACTGACACCTGGCTTGACGGAACTCTTAGCCCGCCAGCTTTTACCATACCAGCTGGTGGAGTCTGAGGCCTTCAAAAAATTTGTCGCTATTGGGACACCACAGTGGAAGGTACACGGACGAAATTTTTTTTCAAAAAAGGCAATCCCAAACCTCTACCATGTCATTGAAAAGGAAGTCATGGCATCTCTGGCATACAGTGTTGGGGCAAGGGTCCATCTGACCACTGATACCTGGTCTGCAAAGCACGGTCAGGGCAGGTATATCACGTACACTGCGCATTGGGTCAACCTGCTGACGGCTGACAAGCATGGAATGCGTGGCTCCGCAGCAGAGTTGGTTACACCACCACGACTTGTAGGCAGACCTACTGCCACCTCCTCTACTCCTACTCCATCCTCTTCGATATCCTCCTCGGCTGAGTCCTCTTCTGCTGCGGCGTCTGGCTGCACATCAATTGAATCCCCTCAGCTCCCCAGGGGTTATTCCACATCCCGGATACGACAGTGTCACGCTGTCTTGGGGTTGACTTGCCTGAAAGCAGAGAGCCACACAGGACCAGCACTCCTGTCCGCCCTGAACGCACAGGTGGATCAGTGGCTGACCCCGCACCAACTGTAGATCGGCAAAGTGGTGTGTGACAATGGAACAAATTTGTTGTCGGCAGTGAATTTGGGCAAGTTGTCACATGTGCCGTGCATGGCACATGTGTTGAATCTCATCGTACAACGTTTTGTGTCTAAGTACCCAGGCTTACAGGACGTCCTCAAGCAGGCCAGGAAGGTGTGTGGCCATTTCAGGCATACCTACACGGCCATGGCGCACTTTTCCGATATTTAGCGGCGAAACAACATGCCAGTGAGGCGCTTGATATGCGACAGCCCGACACGTTGGAATTCAACACTCCTAATGTTCGACCGCCTGCTCCAACAAGAAAAAGCCGTCAACGAGTATTTGCATGACCGGGGTGCTAGGACAGCCTCTGCGGAGCTGGGAATTTTTTTGCCACGTTACTGGACACTCATGTGCAATGCCTGTAGACTCATGTGTCCTTTTGAGGAGGTGACAAACCTAGTCAGTCGCACCGAAGGCACCATCAGCGACCTCATCCCATTTGTTTTCTTCCTGGAGCGTGCCCTGCGAAGAGTGCTGGATAAGGCTGTAGATGAGCGTGAAGAGGAAGAGGAAGAGTTGTGGTCACCATCACCACCAGAAACAGCCTTGTCATCATCGCTTGCCGGACCTGCGGCAACGCTGGAAGAGGAGTATGAGGAGTCAGAGGAGGAATGTGGCGGCTTTGAGGAGGAGGAAGACCAACCACAGCAGGCACCCCAGGGTGCTCGTTGTTGTCACCTATCTGGGACCCATGGTGTTGTACGTGGCTGGGGGGAAGAACAGACCGTCAATGACATCAGTGAGGACGAGGAACGGGAAATGAGTAGCTCTGCATCCAACCTTGTTCAAATAGGGTCTTTCATGCTGTCATGTCTGTTGAGGGACCCACGTATAAAAAGGATGAAGGAACTACCTCTACTGGGTGGCCACACTACTAGACCCCGGTATAAGCAGAAAGTGGCAGAAATGTTACCAAATTACCGAAAGTCGGAAAGGATGCAGCAGTTCAAAACCAAACTAAAAAATATGCTTTACACAGCTTATAAGGCGGATGTCACATTACGACGGGAATCTAACAGGGGAAGAGGTGAGTGTAATCCTCCTCCTACCACGGCGGCAAGGACTGGACGATTTACAGATGTGTTGTTGATGGAGGACATGCGGAGCTTTTTCAGTCCTACTCATCGCCACAGCCCTTCGGGATCCAGCCTTAGAGAATGACTCGACCGACAGGTAGTAGACTACCTCGCCTTAAGAGCAGATATTGACACTCTGAGGAGCAATGAACCCCTTCACTACTGGGTGTGCAGGCTTGACCTGTGGCCTGAGCTATCCCAGTTCGCGATAGAACTTCTGGCCTGCCCTGCTTCAAGTGTCCTGTCAGAAAGGACCTTCAGTGCAGCAGGAGGCATTATCACTGACAAGAGAAGTCGCCTCGGTCAAAAAAGTGTTGATTACCTCACCTTCATAAAGATGAATGAGGCATGGATCCCGAAGGGACTGACAGTGGGGGATACGTTTGACTAACAAAAGGCCTGATTACATGCCTTGGCCTCAAAATGGTCCCCATGCTGCTGTATTTAATGTCTGCATACCAGATGACTTTCGTGAATTCTCCACCACCAACTTGGGTTCAAGCCGCAATGTTTTAGTCACTTTTCTGCCTGGAAAACATCAATTTTTCCGGCTGCTGCTACAATAGCGGCTGCAACAATGCCATTATTTTTCAGGCATGTGTACATGCCTAATTTTTCTGTCCTATGGTGCAGCACTGTGGCTGCAAATACAAACCAAAAAAAAAAGGCACATACAAGTGTCAATTCCCCTTCGTGATCGTTACCTTGTTGTGGTGAAGGGGCTTGCGTATCACAATGAAGCAATCATCACCTCTATGAGTGTGTTGGCAATGTTGCCACACCCCAGATGATAAGGCCATTGCTTTTTTATGGTCAGACCAAAACCGATCGGACAGCTGGATAATATTTCATAGAAAAAACATTAATTTACCTTTCTTTTTATATGTTGTATGGGTTTTTAATACATAAAATAAAAAATCATAATAAAGTCTCTTAATAGTTTATTAGAAATGATGAAAAAATTAAAAAAATCCCCATCAATTCCAATACAAAGCAAGTACAGAGCTCAGAACTAAATTATTTCATGATGTCGTAATGGTTCGCTAATTCGACAATGTTTAATCAATTCGACCGGATAGGGTACGTAACAGGGATTAAACTGATAGGAATAGTACTAGTTAAGACACCACTCATATCGGGTGTGACAGTAAATTGCACGGCGCAGACGCAGTCACCGTGGATAAAAACAAAGGGGAGGGAGCCAGTGTTTTTTTAACCATCTCCCCGTTCGAAAAATCTATTCAATAAATGGCACCCAGATTGGGGACGTTAGAGGGATTAAACTGATGAGAATAGTACTACAGAAAATACCACTCATATCAGGTGTGTCAGTAAATTGCTCGGCGCAGACGCAGTCACCGTGGATTAAAACAGAGTGGAGGGAGCCAGCGTTTTTTTAACCATCTCCCCGTTCGAAAAATCTATTCAATAAATGGCCCCGCAGATTGGGGACGTTAGAGGGATTAAACTGATGAGAATAGTACTACAGAAAATACCACTCATATCGGGTGTGACAGTAAATTGCACGGCGCAGACGCAGTGACCGTGGATAAAAACAAAGGGGAGGGAGCCAGTGTTTTTTTAACCATCTCCCCGTTCGAAAAATCAATTCTATTCACCTTTCAGGGACCCTTGGTGTTGTACGTGGCTGGGTGGAGGAAGAAACCTTCAATGACATTACCGGGACGTGGCTAGCTTGGTATCCAACCTTGTGCAAATGGGGAGTTTGCGATTGTGCAAATAAACTGTTTGCGGTTGTTTGCGGTGCATTAAAAGGGGAGTTTGGTCTGTCAATGTCTGTAAAGTGGGCGTAACCCTTACACTACCTGATCGATACAACATCATACCTGATCGTATACACACACTGGATGTTTTAAAGCATGTTATTCCAAACAATTTAGGAATGTTAGTTGATTTATGCCCTTTATGGATTAAAACCCGACTCTGCGTCCACTACGTAATTTTCCATGAGAGTTTTGCCATAAATCCCCCTCCGGCATGCCACAGTCCAGGTGTTAGACCCCTTGAAACAACTTTCCCATCACTATTGTGGCCAGAAAGAGTCCCTGTGGGTTTTAAAATTCGCCTGCCAATTGAAGTCTATGGCGGTTCGCCCGGTTCGCCTGTTCGCGAACATTTGCGGAAGCTCGCGTTCGCTGTTCGCGAACGGAAAATTTTATTTTCGCGACATCACTATTCTTCTGACGGATCGCAAGAACTGAAAAATAATGGTGATGTGAACCAGCCCCTAGTCATATAGCGAATTGCCTTAGTTGTGGCAGTCCTGTGGAATTGCTGAATCTATTTTATTGAACAGACTGCCTCTTTTGTAGATGGAACAGCTGCAGTTCTCTACTCTATTCAGATGTATGACGAAGATCGATGTGATGTTTATTTGCTCTGATGTGTGCCTCTTTACAAACAAATGAAAACACAAAATCTTCAGATTGTTCCTTCTACAAAAACATTCACTACGTAAAGTAGATTGGCACAACATTCAGAATGAATTTACAGAGAAGGCCTAGAGCCTTTAGGATGAGGCAGTTTCTTTTTTCAATTTTTCCGTCATTGAATGTTCTATTGCCATTATTTTTTATGTTTTTCCAGTAGCAAAGTTGTTTGAGGCTTGCCTTTTGTGGAATAGGGTGTGTGTTTTTTGGTGACATGGCTGGTTAATTGAAACTTATTAACTGTAATATATATTGTTGCCTTTGTTAGGTGAGTCAGTTTTGCTGCTTTTTCACAATAAACTGTACCTACCTTTTATTTTTGGGTCATAGGAGCTGTAACTTTATGATTTTTCTGTTCTGATGTCCTGTAGGGGCTTGTTTTTTGTGGGACAGGTTATAGTTTTTATTGGTCCTACTTTGGGGTACAGTCACATTTTTATAACTTTTTCATCCACTTTTTGGGAGGTTGTATGCATTTTGCTGTTTTTCTATAGGAGGCTTATTTAATGTGGAACAATCTGTGTTTATTGTTGGTGCCATTTTAAAGTGCAAGAAAAAAAGAATATAAAAGATAGAAATGGGACAACAAATGTTCTGTCTTCATACACGTTCACATAGTGTGCAGTCTGACATAAAACACGATTGTTTGATAAAACTACAAGAATACAAATAGCATGTATACGTGTAAAGTATAGATAGTATGTACTATAACATTTGCATTAACACTGAAGCATATGGTAAAATGGATTTCTTTACATACGATTACATTTCTAGCTAACAGTAGTAACAACTCCCTGAGTAACAATTACAACTAGCTCTGAATAACATCATGTCCCTGAAACAAAGGTAGATCTCTCACCAGATATGCTGATATATATGGTTAAGTTTAAGAAGGAGATATGCAAAAGGACAGCTCTGCTTATGTGTCCTGGCATCTCTTTCCCAGGATGATTTGCACTCCCACAATGCAGTGCACCACCCACAATGCAGTAGTATTGTAACAGGAAAAACAAAGTGTAATACAACTTAACACCGCTAGATGGTGCTATATCCACACTAACCACTTAAGAAATACCAAAACTCTGGCAGAATAACCTACAAACATTTTCTAACCCTACTGGGCAGAACAACAATTCTTTAGGTACAATTTTCAGTTAACCTTTTAAGAACATTAGGCAAGGGTGAATTTATCAAGACCTGAATGCTTGTTTTCTGGTATAAAACATTGAATATTTTGGCTCACACTTTTTGGCAACATTTAGTGATCTTACATCACTCTTGACACTTTTGAAAAGTGGTTTTAAAAGGGCTAGGCCAGGAAGTATCTGCCAGATGTATTAAATGCAACTTGTTCAAAATGTTAAAAAAAAATGCACAATATGACTTCAGTAGGTTGGAATAACATCTCTAAATAAAAAGCATAATCTTTGGAGGGCCAAATGTATCAAACAACAAAAAAGATTTGGTAAATTTACAGCAAATTACAGCAAAGCAGACTAAAAAAAAAAAATTAATCAAAAATTCCATTCAGGATCTCCCGCTATTGTTTATTTAAATATGGGACAATTCAGATGCGGAACTGTTGACTAAAGGTGCAGGGATTTTCTGGTTTGCATCAACATCCTTTAAAATAGTCTTTTATTGAGGTTCTATGTTCTGTTCTGGGCTGTGGTCACATGGCCATGCCCATGCTGCTCTTTCTTATTCTGACATGTTATGTCCATGTCATAGCGCACAACCAATTTTTAAAAATACACAAGAGGAATGGTGCGCTCACCTAGGGAGTGTAGGAGCTCGGACCTCGCCGGGAGCCAAGGCGTTCACTTGGAATCAGTAGAGAGCAAAAGCACATGTCCAGCTTCACAAGTTTCAAAGACTTTATTTAATCCTGTGCACGTTTAAAAAACCATCAGTAGCAGCATTGCATCATCGACGCGTTTCGGATCGCTCCAAATATGGATCCTTAATCATGATTAAGGATCCATTTTTGGAACGATCCGAAACTAGGGATCATAAATAATATAATGGGAAAAGTGAGATGTCATGTAGAACAGTTCTGTTGCAGTCTTGTTCATGGCCAACTTTGTTTGTTGGTTAATGCTAAGGAGCAATGCCTGCAACCTGCTGGATTTCAACGGCTCTTGAGGTGCACTGTCTATATTTTTTCATACCTACCAGAGATACTCTGACCTAGCATTCAGTACCGAGTTTCCTTACTTATCAGATTCAAATTCACTATAATAGCCCCTTCAAAATCTTCGTCCAGACACCTGCACAATACTTTGTCTTGACACAATACTTTGTCTATGATTTAACAGTCTGACAAAAAGGAAAAAGAGCTTCCATAAATTTTGTATATACATCCCATTACTAGTTTGTTGATTTCATATTTGTTAATTAGCAAAAATTTCCTTCAGCCTCCATCAAGGGCACATGCCGTCTGCATCTGGTGCCATCATTTTAAGTAAAAACTAGCGACAAAAGTTAACTTAAATAAATCCACATAAGAACAATTGTGGTTCCTGATGCTTTCACCTGCACACTGGAACCCAACTCCTAAAAATAGGATTAACGATTATGAGGTCTTTTCAAGGTCTTACCAGACTAATGGGAGCCACATGTGTGAGGATTCAATATGACATATGTTAACCCTCCATAATTCTGTATTTTTTTAATCTTAGACAATACAGGGGTGTGGCGTAATGGTGTTCCACCGTTTTCGATACTTCCTGGTGCAATGACACGACCTCGAGTGGTTGAAGACAATTCTTTTTTATTTACATGAGAAGTGACAGCATGTTTCAGAGCTGCAACGCTCCTTTTTCAAATCTAAAATTGATAATCAGTTTCACAAAATCAAAGCCATAAGGATAAATGAATAAATAAAATAATATATTGCTGATTTGCAAGTTGATAATAGTAAATATAAAAATAGAATAAAAAGTCCATGAACTGATAATTATTGACATAGATTGTGACTAAAATATGTAATGTCATGTAAAAATGGGGATACAAAGTCCTCCTCATATAATTAAAATAATAAGATCAATTCATGAATGATTCTGAATTGGGGACACAGGTGAAATACTTAAATAAGTAGTGCAGAGGTCAGATACATACAAGCCATGTAAAATCCCCAAAAACATGTATTTAAATCATAATGATGTTATCATGCCCATGAGAGAGAACTAGGGCTATCAGGAACAATGAATGAATGATACTCGTAACACATAACAGCTGCAAATAGAGGGCATGCTATATTATTGATGTTAGTACTTGTGTAGCGGTAATTGTGCCTCCTGCTTCAGATGGCGCGGTTTCTCAGCGGGTGTGAGAAAAAGAGCGCCATAAAAAGGGGTCAGGAGGGAGTGGTGACTGTGATTGACAACCCCTGTGAATGGTTGTCTGAAAGACGAAAAGGATAATAGCACTGCCAGTGTGGACAAATGTGGTCACGAGCATTCTCAGCCGTAGGAGTGTCATAAGAAAAGATGGAGCGCTGCTTGTATAGTCAATAGAATGGAAGGAGCACAGTCAGCGGGGGAGGAATGATTATATGAATTAACTAGCTAAGGAAACATATTCAATCAAGACCTCAAATTACCTTTAGAAGGACTCAGTCCCTTAAACCTTATTGCCCCCAGCCATATACGGAACAGAAAAAACATCAACTCTCAACAAACCAGTCTCTTCCCTCAACTTTTTGGCAGCTACAGATGCAGCCATTATCGATGTAAATGCTGTCTAAACATTTCCATCACAGATCTCCAAATTCACCAGTAATGTCACCGGGGAAAATTTTGAAATAAAAGATTTTTTAAATTGTTCCTTTTCTTATATATGTATTGCAATGCATCTGCGGACTCCAGTACATCGGCCGAACTACTCTAACTCTGAGAGAGAGGACCAACAAACATCTTTGAAACATAGTCAATGGCTACAACAAACATGGGGTCTCCAAATATTTCTTACATGTCCACAACAAGGACCCCACCAAATTCACGATTACTAGTCATCAGCCTCCACTGCAGGGACAATTCACAGTGCCCCTCCTGCATACCACATGTGCAGGGCACGGCGGTGTCAAGCTGTTCTGTACCTTATTTACCTGAGCAAACAGAGTCCCACAGGGGAGAAACTGCTAAATGTCCTTCATCAAGAAATCGAATCCTGGCTTTCTCAGCAACAACTCATAATCGGAACCAAAGTGACCGACAACAGGAAGAACATGGTGTCGGCGCTGCATCAGTGAGGGCTGAGCCATGCGCCCTGCATGGCATATGTGTTCAATCTGTTTGTCAAGTGGTTCCTGAAGTCTGCCACCCATCTGCAAGACATCCAAAAAATGGTCAGGAAACTTTGCATGCACTTCAGCCACTCGTACACCGCAAAGGGCACCCTCCTTGAGCTGCAGCGGCAGAACGGCTTCCCCCAACATAGGCTGCCACGATTACACCAGTTGGAATTCCACCGTCCATATGTTGGACCTACTGTATGGACAGAGAAACGCCATAAATAATTTCTTGATGATCCAAGTGGAGAACTCCCCTGTGTAACTTCGATGTCAGCCAGTGGCAGCTCATGAGAGACACCTGCCGTTTGTTCAGGGCCTTTGAGGAGGCTACGTTATTTGTCAGTCGCCAGGACTATGGGATGACCTCGCTACCAGTCCAAAATGGGGGCCTTTTTTACACCCGCTGAGAGGAAGGACAAACTAAACTACTATAGAGACATCCTATATAGGGATCGACCAATATTGATTTTTTAGAGCCGATACAGATATTCTGTGAACTTTCAGGCCGATATTTTATACCGATATTCTGTGCATTTTAATTTCTAGATTTTTTTTTCCTGTTACAGCGTTCAACGCTTTTTAAAAAAAATATTTTAATCGTTTGGACTTTTTGGGCACGGCGATATGTTTTTTTTATTTATTGTTTATATATTTTATATGTAAAATTGGAAAGGGGTTAATTTATATTTAATATTTTGGTGTTTTTTTTACTATTTTAAATTTTGTTACTTTTTATTTTATTACCATTTCCCCCCTTAGGTGTAGAACCTGGGCTCTTTACATCCCTTGTCCTTTTTACCCTAATGGAGATCTATCAGGGTGAATAGGATCTTACACTGTCCCTGCTGCCCTGTGCTATGGGCACACAGCAGCAGGAACCGACCATGGCAGCCAGGGCTTCAGGAGCGTCCTGGTTGCCATGGTAACCGATCGGAGCCCCAGCATTACACTGCTGGGGCTCCGATCAGAAGAGAGATGGTGGGGGACCCTGTGGCCACTGCCACCAATGATATTAATACTGAAGGGATGGGGGGGGTGGGGGGGGAAGGAGGGAGGAAGGGGGGATGGGGGAGGGCGCACTGGCCACCAATGTTTTTTATATTGTGAACAGGGGGGGCTGAGGGCGCACTGGCCACCAATGATAATAACGTTTCAGATATTACAAACGCAGGCATTAGAAACACATTGCCCAGACCCTGCCTCTGATAGAGTGCTGCGATCCGCGGCAATTAACCCCTCAGGTGCGGAACCTGAGGGGTTAATTGCCGCGGATCACAGTGCTCTATCAGAGGCAGGGTCTGGTCAATGCGTTTCTAATGCCTGCGTTTGTAATATCTGAAACGTTATTATCATTGGTGGCCAGTGCGCCCTCACCCCTCCTCCTCCTCCTCCTCTTCTCTCCATTGGTGGCCAGTGCGCCCTCAGCCCCTCCTTCTCCTCCTCCTCTTCTCTCCATTGGTGGCCAGTGCACCCTCAGCCCCCCCCCCCCCTCCTCCTCCTCTTCTCTCCATTGGCAGCGCCGCACAGGGGGAGGGAGAGACACTGCCTCCTTCTCCCCGTGCTGCTGAGGGAACATGGTAACAGATGAAAGAAGATCGCAGCACTCCAAGGTCTTCTAGTTTTCAAAGTTTATTCCACCACGTGAAATGCGACGTTTCGACCCGGGGGGGGGGGGGTCTTTATCAAGCATGATCTTCTTTCATCTGTTACCATTGGAGGGGTTCTTCAGGTCAGGACCTGACATCACTGGCACCGCCACATCCTAGACTACCGGCCGTCTGGCCGCTGATGGTGCTGTCCCACACTGATTTATTTTTCGCTGAGGGAACATGGCCGCGCTGAGACCAGCGTGCTCATGTTCTGTGATAGCACAGTTATCGGTATATCGGCCTGGTTAGGTGCCGATACCGATAACTGTGCAAATCATGAATATCGGCCGATAATATCGGCCAAACCGATAATCGGTCGACCCCTAATCCTATGTAGTCAGTTGGCCGTTGCCTATCTGCGCCATCGTCCATCCTCTTGCAGGTCTGACCGGAGGGGCCCTCTGCACTTACTTTCCACTGCCATGGCTGCTGGGGAGGCGTTGGGTGGCAGGAGCAGTACCAGCTCCATCAGCAGAAGCCTGAGTCTAGAGTCACTGATGAACAGCTTTCTTCACCCGCATAGTGAAAAAAACAGCAGCTAGACATAGAGCTGAACCTGAACCAGCAGGTGGTGGCATACTTGGAGTCCACCCTGCCAGCCATCATTGAAGTTCCACTGGACTACTGGGCAGCCAAACTGGATTTGTGGCCGTAACTAACCGAGTTTGCAGTGGAAAAGCTGTCCTTCCCGGCCAGTAGTGTGGCATCAGAACGGGTGTTTAGTGTGGCGGGGACCATAGGTACCCCCAGAAGAACTCGCCTGTCCACCCAAAATGTGGAGAGACTGACCTTTGTCAAGATGATTCAAGCGTAACCTGAGGGGTTAATTGCCGCGGATCACAGCGCTCTATCAGAGGCAGGGTCTGGTCAATGCATTTCTAATGCCTGCAGGTGGTGGCATACTTGGAGTCCACCCTGCCAGCCGTCATTGAAGTTCCACTGGACTACTGGGCAGCCAAACTGGATTTGTGGCCGTAACTAGCCGAGTTTGCAGTGGAAAAGCTGTCCTTCCCGGCCAGTAGTGTGGCATCAGAACGGGTGTTTAGTGTGGCGGGGACCATAGTTACCCCCAGAAGAACTCGCCTGTCCACCCAAAATGTGGAGAGACTGATCTTTGTCAAGATGATTCAAGTGTGGATCAGCCAGGATTTCAACACACCAATGCCTGATGCATCAGACTAGATCATCCATGTTGCCACAACAACACTTTGAAGAAATAGACCGGTTTCTTCTGGCTACCTGCCTCAGCGACTATTCTGATGCTGCCACCTGCCTGATGCCACACTTCTGATTCCAAGTGCCCCTTCCTTCACCCACCATCTTCAGCTGGAACTGGCATTGCCACCCACCTCCCCTTTCTGTCACCTGGTAACTCTGTGATCTCCTGATGCTGCTGCCACCTCCACACTATGTCACCTTGCCACTCTGTGGCCTCCTGATGCTGCTGCCACCTCCACACTATGTCACTTGGTCACTCTGTGGTCTTCTAATGATGCTGCCACCTCCACACTATGTCACCTTGACACTTTGTGGTCTCCACATGCTGCTGCCACCTCCACACTATGTCATCTTGCTACTCTGTGGTCTCCTGATGTTGGTGCCACCTCCACACTATGTCACGTTGCTACTCTGTGGTCTCCTTATGCTGCTACCACCTCCACACTATGTCACCTTGCAACTATCTGGTCTCCTCTTGCTGCTGCCACCTCTACACTATATTATATTGCCACTCTGTGGTCTCCTCATGATGCTGCCACCTCCACACCATGTCACCTTTCCACTCTGTGGTCTCCTCATGCTGCTGCCACTTCCACACTGTCACCTTGCTCCTCTGTGATCTCCTCATGCTGCTGCCACCTCCACACTATGACATCTTGCCACTCTGTGTTCTCCTCATGCTGCTGGCACCTCCACACTATGTCACCTTGCCACTCTGTGGTCTCCTCATGCTGTTTCCACCTCCACACTATGTCACCTTGCCACTCTGTTGCCTCCTCATGTTGCTTCCACCTCAACACTATGCCATAGGGCCACTCTGTGGACTTCTCATGCTGTTCCCACCCTCCCCACTTCATGCTTGGGCCACTAATTTGCCTTTCGGCCTGGCTGAAATCATCATGTTTTTGACCTGTCTTCTGATATGTCAGAAGCAAGGTAAAATAAAACGCACAACGGATTCTGTCTGTGTAGCAGCTGTAAGGCCTGTATAGTCTTACTTTTACACCAAAAAGGATACCTCTATGCACTACAATATTTTTGTGCAGAGATATGAAGTCATACCTCGAAGATTATCTCAATTCCACATGTGGACTAGGTATAATAAAACATACCTTTTACTTAAGGTTACTTCTAAAAAGCATATACGGTGAGACTAACGAACATACATACACATACAAAAAATGCCACCCTCTTAGGCCGCAAGGGTAAGTATACTATGGGTGGATCTTACCCCATCCAGTAGATCTGCGGTCTGGAGACAGTGGGTGGTAGTGCCCCAATTAGAGGCACTAGTGATCGAAGGTGCCTGTGGTTTATGGCATTATGGACACTCCTGTTGTGCCCTATCATGTAGCCCTCCCTGTATACGATAACAAGGGGCTATTCAATTAATCTGCCTAACAGACACAGAGCACCCGCCACGACAGGGGCGACCCCATACAGAACCTGTCCCTGTATTTGGTCCTATTAACTGTAAAGCCCTTCACTATATAGCCCTACATGCCCTGTTTCATTCCACATTGTCGGAACTCATCAGGGGCTTACTGAAGTCGAGGGATATCTATAAGAAACAAATTAGGACAAAAACAAACCTAGATCATTTAGTGTACTACATATAACAGCATAGGAAATGCCAGATTAATATATACATGCTACTTACTACTTCAGAATAAGCACTCGCTTCAGTTGAAGAAAGTATGGGCAGTCAGTGGAACTCAGCCCTATAGTGTGTGGAGAATTGTCTCCAACGCACCCTTGTCTCACAGCTGGATGCGATTAGTATGGAGATGTGGTAACTTGTACCTCATCTCCTTTTAAAAGCGGCGCCTCCAACATCTTACTCCCACTTCAGCCTACATATCACCGTGACCCGCACATAGAACGCACGCTGACATCATGTGCACGGCCTTCACCAGAAGTAGGTGACACATGACTATTGGGGCTGCCGAAAGCTAGATGCGACTGTAAACCTGACCGCACGTAAACACAGCGCATTCAAACCCATCGCAGATATTGGATGGCAACTTATGAAGCACTATCGTGCAATATAGATTTTAGTAGGCGGTTATCTCAACACGTATAATCTCACAAGTTGTGATTGTGAGGTACAGATGGAGGGGAAATGTAACAACTAGTTACGTCAAGACTAGTTACATAATTTTGATGAGAATATCAATGATGTTGGTTTCAAGCAAAGCAGATGCTGTTTTGCTGCTCATTAAGGCCATAGGATATATATATTTGTCAATGATGATAATCTCAGATAAAGCAGGTGAAACTCTGCTGTTCATTGAGGCCATGGGGGTGTACGGTCTTTAGATAGAATATCCACCTTGCCTCACTTTGGAGGATTCTCTTGTTTCAGTCAACCCCCCTTATGGGTGATTTAACCTTCTTAATGCCCATGAACGAGAGGCCCCCTGGGTCCCCATCATGCTCAGTCCTTACATGGCGTGAAACAGAGGTGTCTCTACTATTGTGCATATCTCCTAAATGTTCACCAACCCGCCTCCTCAGTTCCCTTTTTGTTTTTACGATATATTCCTTATCACAAGAGCATGTGATTTTATAGATTACTCCTGTAGTTTTATAATTAATCAGATCTCTGATAGTGTAGATTTTTCCAGTGTTACTGCTCCTAAAGGTTTTTCCACATTGCATGTATTTACATGCTATGCAACCACTGCAACTATAATTTCCATGGATACCCTTTTCCAGCCAAGTTTTTGGTGCTAATACTGGTGAAAAATGGCTATTCACCGTCCAGTCTCGTACACTTTTACCTCTCCTGTAAGTTATACTGGGTCGTTTATTGATGGTCTCACAGAGGACAGTGTCCATTCTAAGTACATGTGAATGTTTAGAGATAATTTCCCTTATGCCAGTGGAGGCCCCATTAAATGTACTAATGAGGTGTATTTCTTGTGTCTTTGTTAAAGGTACATTATCACTGGGTGTTACATTAACATTATCACTGGCTTTTCTATAGCGGTGAGAAGGGAGGTACGGTCACGGGCCTGGGCAGCCTGATAAGCAAGTATTAGTGTACCAACGGGATAATCGCGATCAATAAAACTCCTTTCTGAATCAGCTCCCTGTTTCCGAAATTCTGAATCATTGGAACAATTCCTCCTCACCCTTAGATATTGTCCTCGAGGGATCCCCCTCCTGAGGGGTAAAGGATGACAGCTATCCCACCTGAGAAGGGGAATTCGTCGAGGTGGGTTTGCGGAAAATTGATGTTTCTAGGCCGCCATCTGTATTTCTAATAATAAAAATATCCAAAAATGGTAGTTGTGTCACACCACATTCAGAAGTAATCCGCAAACCAATCTGGTTTGTATTTAGACTGTTTGCCCATCCGGAGAAGGACTCAGGACTACCCCTCGAGATGACAAACATGTCATCTATGTAACGTGCCCACATTTGGACACACTGGAGCTCTGACATCACCTCATCCCAAAAAACAAGGGTATTCTCCCACCAGCCCAGGAGCAAATGGCCTGTATGGTCCCATCAGAATTGGCTTATGATTTGGTAGCCAAAAGCTGAAGTGGGTAAAAAACACAGAATACATTCAAATATTCCATTCACGTGTAACCTCTGTTTTAGATCCACTCCTGTTTTATTTGGCATTAGCAATACTGATGGATTATTGAGCAAATGCTGACGGAGGCGGATGCTCCACAGACAGTATCCGTTTTTTGTGGGTAAATGTTTGGACAGATCAGAGGAAGGGCAAATTAATTAGTGACATCAACACAAACTTACTGCTGACTAGAGATGTCCCGAACTATTCGCTGGCGAATGGTTCCGGATGAACATAGCTTGTTCGCGTCCGCCGTGGCGGGCGAACATATGCAATGTTCGCGTTAGCCCTTATACTTTATCATTGAGCAAACTTTGACCCTGTACTATACAGTCAGCAGACACATTCCAGCCAATCAGCATACCCTCCCTCAATTTGCTCATCTCTATACAATTTGCTCATCTCTATACATAACTTATGTACAGGAACTGTGTTAAGACAACCCCAATTAAAACACACTTTATGCTTTTCTATAGTACATATGCTTGATGTGGTGTAATCTGAGTTTACCTTATCTTTAGTTTTGTATAGAACTACCACAAAAGCTCTAGTTTTCCAAAGGCTGCAGTTACCCTGGAGCATTAGCTATGCAAGACAAAACTTTATAGAACAATGGTGCTAAAATAGCTGCCATGATGATGCTGTGCAAAACAAATATGAAACTCTGCTGTTGAGCAAACTTTGACCCTGTACTACACAGTCAGCAGACACATTCCAGCCAATCAGCATACCCTCCCTCCCAGACTTTCCCACCGCCTATCAAAAAGCAAGGACGGCATCCATTTTAGATTAATTCAGAAGCTGCAATCTTAGTGAGAGGAGGGACAGTGTAGCTGCTGCTGATTTAATAGGGAAATCAATAGCTAGACTAGTGTATTCAGTGTCTACTCCAGTCCTGAAAGACTTATCAGATCTCTGCTGTAAGGACAGAGTCCTTACAGCACCCCAAAAAGCCCTTTTTAGGGCTAGTACATCAGTCTCCCTCCCACCTCCTATCAAAAAGCAAGGACGGCATCCATCTTATATTCATTCTGAAGCTGCAGTGTTAGTAGTTGTAATCGCTATGCGATTAATATAACCTGTATTAATCGCATTGGGATTACAACTTAGATCTGAGTTCCTTATGGTTGGATTGCCAGAATATAATGAAGATTGAGAATATAGCACTATATTCTCAATCTTCGTTATATTCTAGCAATACAACCATTAGGAACCCAGCTCTAAGTTGAATTCGCAATGCGATTAATGCAGGTCATATTAATCGCATTGCAAATTAAACTTACCACACTCTTTGCCATGGATCCCCCTCAGGCATGCCACAGTCCAGGTGTTAGTCCCCTTGAAACAACTTTTCCATCACTATTGTAGCCAGAAAGAGTCCCTGTGGGTTTTAAAATTTGCCTGTCTATTGAAGTCTATGGCGGTTCTCCCTGTTCGCACGTTCGCGAACGGAAAATTTTATGTTCGCGACATCTCTACTGCTTCACTCGGTCGGGGGGCTCTACTTGTATAAGCATTTAATAGAACAGGTTCTGTAGCCATCTATGTGGAATCAGCTGATGACGGTGTAAAAGGAGTGTGTTTCTGTTTTGGCGCTAACATCGACCTGTAAGGCTAAGTTCATACTTAAGTTATTTGGTCCATGTTGGCCCCGTGACTGCCCAAATAAGTGAAGTGTGCAGTGATTCTAAGAGCAACACCTGTCATCTGCATGTCATGCTGACTCACAGTATTATTTCACTACCACAGCAGACTCCCTATGTGTGTTACTGCAAGGCACAGTGTTCTACACCACTATAAAGGCTCTCTGAAGCCTGGAAATAGGCATTTTTTTAACAAGATTTGCGGCAAATAAATTCAAATCGAAGCAAATTTTTCTGGAAAATTTGGCAATCCGGCCGAATCAAATTTTTGAACAATTTGCTCATCTCTATACATAACTTATGTACAGGAACTGTGTTAAGACAACCCCAATTAAAACACACTTTATGCTTTTTTATAGTACATATGCTTGATGTGGTGTAATCTGAGTTTACCTTATCTTTAGTTTTGTATAGAACTACCACAAAAGCTCTAGTTTTCCAAAGGCTGCAGTTACCCTGGAGCATTAGCTATGCAAGACAAAACTTTATAGAACAATGGTGCTAAAATAGCTGCCATGATGATGCTGTGCAAAACAAATATGCAACAGTTTTTGTTTTTTTTCTGTTTCTATGACACATAGAATCAAAAAAGTCTCAAGAACCCCCACAATCATTGCGTTTTCTCAGTGCAAGTGATACAGTTCAACTTTAGTTGTGCTGCACATAGGTTCATTTCATGCTGATTTTCAGTTGCATGTGGCTGAGATTATAGTATGTTCTAGATTTACAGATAATATTATTGATGGTGATTTAGACACACTGTGAGGCTATTATCTTGTCTGCTTTTTCCTTCTTTGTTTTTGATATGAAAACCAATACAATTTATGACATGTATTTATTGACTTGTGCTTTTGGAACTATTTGAGAAGTGTGCAATGACCATACCCTCCAGCACTTTGTGGGTTATCATTGATTCAATGGAAGTTTATGCAGTACCAGGCTTGACTGAGTATCTTGTGCATGGTACAAATCATGTCTAATTCTAGGCCTATGCATGAAACAGGAAAGCAGCAGGATAACTTGTAAAGTGTTTTCTGTAGCATTCAATGTATATTCATTCCATTAGAGAATAATTTCATTTTATGGAATCAAATAGTATAATGTATTTGAGAACAAGCTGTAGATGTGTTTATTTCCTGGGCAGCTCTGTCCTCGTAAAACAACGATGGCAATATGGGAAGCTGGGTGTAATCTGGGGTCCATAGGGAAAACTATGGGGAAGTTAATTAATGCAAGAAGTCTAGTCTAGACCAGGTCAGATTTGGGATCTCCTGCTTGAACAGACACAGATCAGCTTACGGCTTCATACTGCGTCGCTTTGATTTCTATCTGCTGCATCGTTCGAAGAACCTAATTCAATTTTCATTTTTACTAAACAATCCCCATTTTGAAACAAAAACAAAAAAATTGAAGCCAGCCAACTGAGAGACTTATGGATTCTTTTAGCTGTCTGCCAGATGCTGTGAGGTTAACCACTTAGAGAACAGGAATCCCCCCAAAAACTGCTGCAGCTTTAAAAGGGGTTGTAAGGAATACATATTTTTTTCCTTGATGCCCGCAGCCTGCATCCGCTAGGGAAAGAATTATGTTTACCTGATACCTGCCTCTCTGGTCCTGGGTGCTGGTTCCTGCTATCTTACAGTCCATGGTTTATTTTCTTCTTCCCCAACATGGGCATGCTCACCTGCTCAGCTGCAGCCAACCACTGGCTTCACAAGAGACACATCACCACTGAAGTCAGTGGTTATGGGCATCCTGTAAAAAATATTTTATCTTGAACAACCCCTTTTAAAGAGGTTAAAAATTGTAAATTGGTGAAGGGCAAAGGATATTTCCAAGTCTTATAGAATAATATCTACTTCAGGAATGCTCATATTGTTAATAATATTTCTTGGCAAATAACCGCTATAGTTAAACAACTTTAGATTTATCAAGTAAATATATTATAGAGAACGTGAAAAGTTGTGTGTTGTTTTTTTTTAACCTTCAATAAATCCACAGTGTGATGACTAATGTGGTGTAGGAGCTAAGTCCCTCTGATAAATAACTGGTCATAAAATCAAAGGCTATGTCTTAATTTTACCTTTTAGGTAAGAACGCTGTACATATGTCACCCACTCCTTTATATACGCAGCTTAATCCACAGGATATTTGTTATTTCCATAGTGAAGTCCTGGAGAAGAACATTTAATCTAATATGTGCAAGAACTACTTGCATCGGAAGCTCTTTACCCAGACAAATTTTTAACAGTTGTCTGTTCAAAGCTAACCCTTAACCTCTACAAAGGTAGCCCCTGAGGACAGGACACAGCAGAAGCATGGCGGGCCTCCACTCTACCCTGCCTAACTAATGTCAGCTTTGTATGACTGGGTCAAGACCTTAGGAGGGATGTTTATCACAATTTCTAATTTCTTAATTCATGATCTCTAAACATGTAGAAGGTGAGAACTTTCTGAAAAAATAGACACAATTTAAAGGATAATCAATCACATAGTTACAGTATACAAATACTAATGCTTTTATTACTACTGGAGATGTCGCAAACATAAAATTTTAGGTTTGCGAACGCGAATTTCCGCAGATGTTCGCGACTGGGCGAATCGGGCGAACCGCCATTGACTTTAATAGGCAGGCAAATTTAAAAGCCCACAGGGAGTCTTTCTGGCCACAATAGTGATGAAAAAGTTGTTTCAAGGGGACTAACACCTGGACTGTGGCATGCCGGAGGGGGATCCATGGCAAAACTCCCATGGAAAATTACGTAGTTGACGCAGAGTCATGTTTTAATCCATAAAGGGCATAAATTACCTAACATTGTTTGGAATAACGTGCTTTAAAACATCCAGTGTGTGTATACGATCAGGTATGATGTTGTACTGATCAGGTAGTGTAGGGGGTTAAGCCCGCTTCACAGTGACAGACCAAACTCTGACAGGCCAAACTCCCCGTTTAACGCACCGCAAACAACCGCAAACAGTCCATTTGCACAACCGCAAACTTCCCATTTGCACAAGGTTGGATACCAAGCTAGCCATGTCCCGTTCCTTATCCTCACTGACATCATTGAAGGTCTCTTCCTCCACCCAGCCACGTACAACACCAAGGGTCCCCGAAAGGTGACAACAAACCCTCTGGGAAGCCTGCTGTGGTTGGTCTTCCACCTCATCAAAGCCACCTTCCTCCTCTTAGTCCTCTTCTTCAGACTCCTCCCTCGGCGTTGCCGCAGGTCCAGCAATTGACGACAACAAGGCTGCTTCTGGTGGTGACCACAACTCTTCCTCTTCATGCTCATCTACGGCCTGATCCAGCACTCGTCGCAGGGCACGCTCCAGAAAAAATGCATATGGGATGAGGTCGATGATTTTGCCTTGGGTTTGACTGATCCAAGTTTGTCACCTCCGCAAAAGGACGCATGAGCCTACAGCCATTGTGCATGAGCGTTCAGTAAAGCGGCCAAAAAATACCCAGCTCCGCAGAGGCTGTCATCTTTTTTTAAATAAAAAGAATCTGTTCTTACCAGTTTAATCTCTGTTTTGTCCCCTATCAGGGGCTGGTGTATGGAATAGATTTTAGGAACCGCGGGATGGAAAAAGATGGTTGGTCGGTCCTCTTCCTCCCAATTTGGGGCACTGCGCGTGCACCTTGCAATGTACTGTGCCACCCTATATGAGTGGTGTGTTAAGTAGTACTATTCCTATCAGTTCAATCCCTGTTACGTCCCGTATCAGGGGACGTGTATGGAATAGATTTCAGGAACCGGAAGATGGAAAAAGATGATTAGTCGGTCCTCTTACTTCCAATTTGGGGCACTGCACGTGCGCCGCGCAAT
This sequence comes from Bufotes viridis, assembly GCA_033119425.1. Lineage (NCBI taxonomy): Eukaryota > Metazoa > Chordata > Amphibia > Anura > Bufonidae > Bufotes > Bufotes viridis. The sequence continues at coordinate 94,167,484 of CM065597.1, read as the reverse complement.
GTACTGTGCCACCAGTACAAATAGTTTGAACTACTATTCTTACCATTTTAACCTTTGTTAATTCCCCTATCAGGGGACATGTATTGAATTGAATCCTTGCATGGGGAGATAGAGAAAAAAGCTTGCTCTGTGCGCTTCCTTCTAATTTTGGGCACTTGCAATGGAATTTGCAACCAATGCAACTAGTGTTAACTAAGTACTATTCCTATCAGTTAAATCTCTGTTTTGTCCCTTATCAGGGCCAGGGCCCGTGTATTGAATAGATTTTTGGAACCGGGAGATGGAAAAAGACCCATGCTCAGTCCGCTTTGTTTGAATTTTAGGTCACTGCGCGTGCGCCGTGCGATGTACTGTGACACCCTAGATGAGTGGTGTGTTAAGTAGTACTATTATTATCAGTTTAATCCCTTTTACGTCCCTTATCAGTGGACGTGTATCGAATATATTTTAGACAACCGCAAAGAGTTGTCAATTGTTGACACACTCATTACATAAATTTTATTCCTCTATGCATCAATCTTGGTGTAGTGATGACTGTGCTCGTGCACACGTTTGGGAGATTGCAGGCATTGGCATTTTTTCAAAGCCTATGGTCGTGCTGAGGTAGTTCAGTGACAGTTAAGTGACCCAGAACACAATGATTCTGCAGTGTGGGCCCATTGTTGGCCTAGTAGGCTTTAATGATCACCTTAGATGATCACAATGAAAATTTATGTTTTTTCTATGAAAAATTGTCCAGCCGATCGCTTTTGGTCTGTTCACAATGAAGCAACGACCATATCATCTGGGTGTGCCAACATACTCATAGAGGTGATCGCTTCATTGTGATACGCAAGCCCCTTCACCACAACAAGGTAATGATCACGAAGGGGAATTGACACATGTATGTGTCTATTTTTTTGTTTTGTTTTTTTTGAGGCCAGAAAAATTTAGGCATGTACACATGCCTGAAAAATTAGGTACTGCTGCTGTAGCAGAGGCCGGAAAAATTGATGTTTACCAGGCAGAAAGTGTACTAAAATATTTCGGCTTGAATCCTAGTTGGTGGCGGAGAAGTAACGCAAGTCATCCGGCATGCAGAGTTTAAATACAGCAGCGTGGGGACCATTTTTAGGCCAAGGCATCTCATCAGGCCTTTTTTAATCAAATGCATCCCCCACTGTCAGTCCCTTCGTTATCCATGCCTCATTCATCTTAATGAGTCAAGTGCAGACAAGTCTACCGTCAGTAGGTCAGATATAGAGTGATATAGCTAGATAGGGAGTTACCGTGAAAATATCACTAAAAAATAACTTTTATTGAAACTCATTAATTATAAAATCTTGATCAAATGACACCTCCGTTCCGTGTAGGCGGGAGGGGCAGGGAGGGAAAGATTCTAACCCTTCTCTGGCCCTCCAGAATCTTAATGAGTTTCAAAACATTTTATTTTTTAGTGATATTTTCACGGTGACTCCCTCATTCATCTTAATAAAGGTGAGGTAATATAGACTTTTTTGACCTAGACGACTTCTCTTGTCAGTGACAATACCTCCTGCTGCGCTGAAGGTCCTTTCTGATAGGACACTTGAAGCGGGGCAGGCCAGAAGTTCTCTCGCAAATTGGGATAGCTCAGACCACAGGTCAAGCCTGCACACCCAGTAGTCAAGGGGTTCATCGCTCTTCAGAGTGTCGATATCTGAAGTTAAGGCGAGATAGTCTGCTACCTTTCGGTTGAGTCGTTCTCTGAGGGTGGACCCCGAAGGGCTGTGGCGATGCGTAGGACTTAAAAAGCTCTGCATGTCCTCCATCAACATCACGTCTGTAAAGCGCCCTGTCCTTGCCGGCGTGGTCATGGTAGGAGTAGGAATACTTTCACCTATTCCCCTGTTAGATTCCCGTTGTGCTGTGACATCACCCTTATACGCTGTTTAAAGCATACTTTTTAACTTGTTTTGGAACTGCTGCATTCTTTCCGACTTCCGGTAATTCTGTAACATTTCAGCCACTTTCTGCTTATACCGGGGGTCTAGTAGCGTGGCCACCCAGTACAGGTCGTTCTCCTTCAGCCTTTTTATACGAGGGTCGCTCAACAGGCATGACAGCATGAAAGACCCCATTTGCACAAGGTTGGATGCCGAGCTACTCATCTCCCGTTCCTCGTCTTCACTGATCTCATTGAAGGTCTGTTCTTCCCCCCAGCCACATACAACACCACGGGTCCCAGATAGGTGACAACAACGAGCACCCTGGGATGCCTGCTGTGGTTGGTCTTCCTCCTCCTTAAAGCCATATTCCTCCTCTGACTCCTCTTCCTCAGACTCCTCTTCCAGCGTTGCCACAGGTCCAGCAAGCGATGATGATAAGGCTGTTTCTGGTGTTGATGGTGACCACAACTCTTCCTCTTCACGCTCATCTACAGCCTGATCCAGCACTCTTCGCAGGGCACGCTCCAGGAATAAAACAAATGGGATGAGGTCGCTGATGGTGCCTTCGGTGCGACTGACTAGGTTTGTCACCTCCTCAAAAGGAAGCATGAGCCTACAGATATTGCGCATGAGCATCCAGTAACGTTGCAAAAAAATATCCAGCTCCGCAGAGGCTGTCCTAGCACCCCGGTCATGCAAATACTTGTTGACGGCTTTTTCTTGTTGGAGCAGGCGGTCGAACATAATGAGTGTTGAATTCCAACATGTCAGGCTGTCGCAAATCAAGCGCTTCACTGGCATGTTGTTTTGCCGCTGAATATCGGAAAAGTGCGCCATGGCTGTGTAGGAATGCTTGAAATGTCCACAGACCTTCCTAGCCTGCTTAAGGACGTCCTGTAAGCCTGGGTACTTACACACAAAGCGTTGTACGATCAGATTCAACACGTGCCATGCGCGGCACATGTGTCAACTTGCCCAAATTCAATGCCGCCAACAGATTGCTTCCGTTGTCACACACCACTTTGCCGATCTCCAGTTGGTGCGGGGTCAGCCACTTATCCACCTGTGCGTTCAGGGTGGACAGGAGTGCTGGTCCGGTGTGAGTCTCTGCTTTCAAGCAAGTCAACCCCAAGACGGCCTGACACTGTCGTACCTGGGATGTGAAATAGCCCCTGGGGAGCTGGGGGGGTGCAGTCGAGGAGGTTAGCGAAGACGATGACGATGAAGTAGGAGGAGTAGAGGAGGTGGCAGCAGGCCTGCCTGCAAGTCGTGGCGGTGTCACCAACTCCACTGCAGAGCCACGCATTCCATGCTTGGCAGCCGTCAGCAGGTTTACCCAATGCACAGTGTACGTGATATACCTGCCCATATATCAGTGGTCAGATGGACCATTGCCCCAAAACTGTGTGCCAGACATGCCATGACTTCCCTTTCCACAACAGGTTGGGGATTGCCTTTTGTGAAAAAAAAGAAATTCGGCCTGGTACCTTCCACTGCGGTGTCCCAATAGCTACACATTTTTTGAAGGCCTCAGACTCCTCCAGCTTGTATGGTAAAAGCTGGCAGGCTAAGAGTTCCGTCAAGCCAGCTGTCAGACGCCGGGGAAGGGGGTGACTCTGTGACATTGTCTTCTTACGCTCAAACATTTCCTTGACAGACACCTGACTGTGGGCAGATGAGCAGGAACTGCTGAAGGTGAGAGGTGGAGTGGCAGGTGGTTGAGAGGGGCAAGGAGGACAGCGGTGGTTGATGTGGCTAAAGATGCTGGACCAGAAGGAGGATGGTGGCTTTGAGTTTGTGTGCTGCTTGTACTCATGTATTGATCCCATAGGCGTTTGTGATGTGAGCTCATGTGCCTTCACAAAGCAGTTGTACCTAGGTGGGTGTTGGACTTCCCACGACTCAGTTTCTTTTGGCACAGGTTGCAAATGGCATCGCTATTATCAGAGGCAGACACACCAAAAAAAATTCCACACTGCTGAGCTTTGCAATGACGGCATTCTGGTGGTGGTAACAACATGCGTTGATTGGCGTGCTGTCTGGCTGACCCCAGGTGCCGATACATGCTGTTTGACTGTGCCACTAGCTCCTTGCGACGACCTGCCCCTGCTTCCAACTCGTCTCCTCCTCCTCTCTGTCTCCCCATCTGAACTTTCCCCCTGTTCTTCTTCTCTTCGAGCGGGCACCCACGTGACATCCACGGACACATCGTAATCATCAACCGCTAAACTTGTATCTGACAACTCAGCAAAGGAAGCAGCAGCGGGTACAACATCATCATCATTACACTGTACGTCCATTACGTGTGTAATGCTGCCTGACTGAGACATATCCCTGTTATCTACATCCTCTGGCAATAATGGTTGCGCATCACTCATTTCTTCCAAATGATGTGTAAATAACTCCTCTGACAGATCAAGTGAAGCAGCTGTGGTGCTAGTGTTGGTGGTGGCGGCGGGCGGGCGAGTGGTAACTTGAGAGGTGCCCGAAGCTGAGCTGGAGGAGGATGGTGCATCAAGGTTCCGAGCGGAAGTTGTATACGATTGGGTGTTCTGTGTAAACCAGTCAACTATGTCCTCCGAATTTTTCGAGTACAGGGTATGTGGCCTCTGAACACTGGAAATTTTTCTAGGGTCAACGGAAATCACAGCACCACGACCACGACGGCTCCCGCTGGGTGGCCTGCCTCTGCCTACAATTTTTTTTTAGATTAGTGGTACTATGCATGCAAGGTACTGTGCCACCCTATATGAGTGGTGGGCAGTGGGCACAGTACAGTCTGTGGGCCTGACATTCACTGGCAGGCAACTGCAATTATATTAAAGGGTAAAAAGTAAATTACTTTTTTATCTGCAAGGTACTATGCCCCCCTATATGAGTAGTGGGCACAGTACAGTCAGTGGGCCTGACACACACTGGCAGGCAACTGCAATTATATTAACTCCTTAAAGACTCGGGTTTTTTCATTTTTGCATTTTCGTTTTGCGCTCCCTGCCTTCCGAGAGCCATAACTTTTTATTTTTACGTTCACATGGCCATATGAGGGCTTTTTTTTTGCAGACCATTAGAAAACGTGGTGTGGTGTTTAACAAGCAGGATATGCTCAACCCATATGCAGTTGTGCATGTATATAAGGGAGCACATCCTGCACTTGTAGTCCGTTGCTAGGGGCAATCAACAGCAAAAAATGCATACAATGGAAGATGCCAGCAACGGACCACAAGTACCACAATAACCATCCTACATACGATAACAATAATGTGGATGTGGAGAACAATCAAAAACATAACCATAGCAAAGGCAGGTGCACTCTGCGGCAATACTAAACCCTCACACTGATAAAATTGAGAGGTTAGTTCGACACATCCCACCAGGAGGACATGTCTTAAGCTCGGACACCAAGGCAAGGTCTCTCATGTAGCCCGAGGCCCTACCACTCAACCTACCTGTGCCGTATGGGCGATACCAGGGGCCATTCGGCATTACGGGAGCACAAGGCCTGACTCTCAGACAGCTCACCAGTGACCTCCAGCATGTAACCATGCTTGCAATGGGAGGTTTGAGGTGCCTGTGAGCCCCACCCGACACCAGCTAATATGGCCCAGAGCCTACCAGCTGCACCTGAATGTAGCCTGTAGATGAAAAGCAGGAACATTTAAATTGGAGTTTATGCACCTCCAAACATATTATACAAACCATTAGAAAACGTGGTGTGGTGTTTAACAAGCAGGATATGCTCAACCTATATGCAGTTGTGCATGTATATAGGGGAGCACATCCTGCACTTGTAGTCCATTGCTAGTGCAATCAACAGCAAAAATGCATACAATGGAAGATGCCAGCAACGGACCACAAGTACCACAATAACCATCCTACATACGATAACGATAATGTGGATGTGGAGAACAATCAAAAACATAACCAAAGCAAAGGCGCGGGGGTCAGCTACAGGAAACAGTCGGACCCCCGCAGCGATCGTGCCCGCAGTGGGCAGGAGTGGGTGCCATGGTTAGGGACCGGACCCATGACGTACCCATACGTCATGGGTCATTAAGGGGTTAAAGGGTAAAAATTTTATGACTTTTATCTGCAAGGTACTGTGCCACCAGATATGAGTGGTGGGCACTGGCAGTGAGCACAGTACAGTCTGTGGGCCTGACACTCACTGGCAGGCAACTGCAATTATATTAAAGGGTAAAAATTTAATGACTTTTATCAGAAAGATACTGTGCCACCCGATATGAGTGGTGGGCACTGGCAGTGGGCACAGTACAGTCTATGGGCCTGACACTCACTGGCAGGCAACTCCAATTATATTAAAAGGTAAAAATGTAATGACTTTTTTTTATCTGTAAGGTACTGTGCCACCCTATATGAGTAGTGGGCAGTGGGCACGGTACAGTCTGTGGGCCTGACACACACTGGCAGGCAACTGCAATTATATTAAAGGGTAAAAATGAAATTACTTTTTTATCTGCAAGGTACTGTGCCTCCCGGTATGAGTGGTGGGCACTGGCAGTGGACACAGTACAGTCAGTGGGCCTGACACACACTGGCAGGCAACTGCAATTATAATAAAGGGTAGAAATTAAATGACTTTTTAATCTGCAAGGTACTGTGCCACCCGATATGAGTGGCGGGCTTTGGCAGTGAGCACAGTACAGTCTGTGGGCCTGACACACACTGGCAGGGAACTGCGGCCTCTCACACACGGCCAGGCAACGGCAATATATATATATATATATATATATATAAAAATAAAAGCAGACTGATGTATCAGCCCTAAAAAGGGATTTTTGGGGTGCTGTCAGGACGCTGTCCTTACAGTAAATGAGTCTTTGAGGACTGGAGTGGACACAGAACACATGCCTAGCTAACGCTTTCCCTATTAATTCAGCAGCAGCAGCACTCTCCCTGCTCTAACAACACTGTAACACTGCAGCTTCAGAATGAATCTAAGATGGATGCTGTCCTTGCTTTTTGATAGGAAGTAGGAGGGTCTGGGAGGGAGGGTATGCTAATTGGCTGGAATGTGTCTGCTGACTGTGAGGAACAGGGTCAAAGTTTGCTCAATGATGACATATAGAGGGCGGACAGAACATCGCATATGTTCGCCCGCCACGGCGAACACGAAAAAGCAATGTTCGCCAGGAACTGCTCACCGGCGAATAGTTCGGGACATCTCTAATTACTACAAGAATGGATACATTTTTTTCCCATTTTTTTCCCAAAATCGAATTTAAAAGACTTGTTATTATTATGTGGTTTCTTGATTAGCTGTGTAGTTATTATTATATGATTGTTACATTTCTTTATTGCTCTTTATTACTCTTTTTAATAAAATAAAACCAGTGTTTTTAGCCAGGTAGGAGGGACTATTAGGACACATTCTAATTCCATCTCAGAGCAAATGTATTTAGCAAGTGGACAAGCAAATTTGTTAGTAATAAACCATCTTACCAAAATTAGAAGACCACACATAAAATCCAGATACAAATACATACTTTATTTGATAATACAAAAGACATCCAAAGAATTATAAACTAATACATGAGATGCAGTACAGACCAACCCATATGATAGTGAGTGGGGTACTGGTATGCATATGAACGGTAGTACCTAGCAGCTAATATATCTATACCTATCTCTTAATCATACTGCAGGAAACTCTGGTATGACGTTGATATTGGTATAAGTATGGTACTAAAACCGTGCAGTGTGATTAAGAGATAGATACAGATATATTAGCTGCTAGGTACTACCGTTCATATGCACACCAATACCCCACTCACTATCATATTGGTATTTAAGTTTTTTGAGGGGTTCAAATAGACCTAGAGCTTGTGAGGTGCAAGCTTATCCACATTGTTGGTCTGTACTGCATCTTATTTATTAGTCTATAATTCTTTGTATGCCTTTTATATTATAAAGTGAAGTATGTATTTGTATCTGGATTTTATGTGTGGTCTTCTTATTTTGGTGAGGTGTGCATTGCTACCACACAGTGTTATTTTTGGTTCTTTTGGGCTTTCGAATGATGAACTATGCAAAACAAAAGCCTCATCTGTAACTACTGAAATTAATGACAGGAGAGGGATTGCACACAAATATAGTACAGGATTATTTTTTTTTTATATATAGGGGCCTTTGGGCCCCTCAGGCACCAGTGTTGCTTTTAAAGGTGGCATGGCTTAATACGGGGCAACATGCAATATACTCTTGGCACATGGTCAGCCAACTAATACAACTGTAGAAAAAGGACATGGACTACATCCTACTCCTATGCACTGACCTATTTCTGCTAAGCATCATTTATAAACATGCACATGAGATTCCTGGTGTAAGTTTGATATAAATGCATAGGCTCACTCACCCCATGACATGGTGGCCTCTTTCAAGTGGGTTGCTACACAAATCTGAAACAAGACTTCATGACGACTGATCACACATCACAGAAGCTCACCTTTTAAATATTCACAACAAATGCATTGCATAGAAACGCTTAAAAACACACGTTTTTGCCAACGTATGTGGGTATAGGGGTGGGTTATAGGTAAAAGCTGTTTAATCAATGTTTCACCTGAAAAAATGCAACACCCACCCACATACAATCTGGGTGATTATAAAATACTTTGGCCTGCTGATTATAAAATACTTGGGCCAAATAGGTAGAGTATTGGTATCAAGGGAAAAACAAAAATGAGGGAGCAGAATATTCCAATGCAACAACTGTCAAAGAAAAGCCATAGAGCACATCCGAATTGATCTATTGATCTGATCTTTGTATATGTTTTGATCAAAATGCATAGACACATGCATCAAAATTTGAAAAACTCAATATACATATACTGTTGCCGCCACAACACAGCATTTTGATCATGGAACTGCATGTTTATGTTTGTAAATCAAGCTTAGCAGCAATAGATCCGTATAATATGTGGATGTGCGATACAGGTATTTTCTCACAGTTTTACATACAAGTCAACTAATAGTTGGCATATATTTACACAAAAGTGTCTAGTCATGCACAAAATCAATAATATAGTGTGAGCCATTGTGATAAATCTGGCACATATTTAGACTGTCTAAGCTTACACTCTCTGCATTTTAGAAAGGATAAGTAAATCTGCCCCACTGTAGCGCCACCTTGAGCTGCATTGATCCTGCTGTACAGTAAGGGTACTGTCACATAGCATAGTTGTAATGCATGCAGTTACTGCATCAACAAACATACATTCACAAAACAGTTATAGAATTTTGCCAATTTAGCACCCCATTTAAACACTGTTGTAGCAGAAATTATTTACAGGTGCATCTCAATAAATTAGAATATCATCGAAAACTTTATTTATTTGAGTAATTCAGTTCAAAAAGTTAAACTTATATCTTGTATAGATATTATACATACAGGGTGATAAAAATCAAGTATTAGTACAGTATTTCAGAAAATTAGAATATTGTGAAAAAGTTCAATATTGAGCCACAAAAGGTCATTGAAGTAGCTGATGCATCCAAGCATAATAATGGAACAATGAGTGGAAAGAAAATGGGTGTCACAGTCCATGTGTCAAGCTACTCATGACCCAGAAACAACAAAGTCCTGTTTTAAGATGAAAGTACAGTCTGCATTTCATTTGGATATCAAGGTCCCAGTGTCTGGAGGAAGAGTGGAGAGGCACACAATCTAAGCTGCTTAAGGTGTAGTGTGAAGTTTCCACAGTCAGTGATGATTTAGGGAGCCATGTCATCTGCTGGTGTTGGTCCACTGTGTTATATCAAGTCCAAAGTCAGAGCAACCATCTACCAGGAAATGTTAGGGCACTTCATGCCTCCCTTTGCTGACAAGCTTTATATAAATGCTGTTTTCATTTTACAGTGGGACTTGGCACCTACCAATAATGCCAAAAGTAACAATACCTGGTTTGATAACCTTGGTATGACTGGACTTGATTGGCCAGCAAACTTGCCTGACCTAAACCCAATAGACAAACTATGTGGTATTGTCAAGAGTAAGATGTGAGACACCAGACCCAACAATGCAGACGAGGAAGGCCGCTATCAAAGCAACCTGGGCTTCCATAACACCTCAGCAGTGCCACAGGCTGATCGCCTCCATGCCACACCACATTGATGCAGTAATTCATGAGAAAGGAGCCTTGACCAAGTATTAAGCACACACACTGTACATACTTTTCAGTATGCCAAAATCACTTTTTTAGTCGGTCTTATATAATTTTCAAATTTGTTGAGATGTTAACTTTTAGTTTCTCATTTGCTGTAAGCAATAAACATCAACATTAGCGTTGAGCAAAGCAAGCTTTGGATCATAGATCCAAAGTCCCTTTGGTCATAACTTCATTTGAATGCTGTACGGAGATCCGTCTCCATACAACATTCAAATGTATGGGCTCCGGTGAGGTGAAATTCGTTATCTCTGAAGTCTTGTGAGACTGAATAACCTCAGCCATTGATTTTTAAACTTGAAAATCATTTTAAAACTTAATTTTGAAGTCGGCTTCGGTCAACATTAAAAGACATAAACGATTGAAATAGATTGCGATGTGTGCAATGAATCTACATAATATATGAGTATCACTTTTTGAATTCAGTGAAATAAATTAAGTTTTCAATGATATTCTAATTTACGGAGATGCACCTGTAAATGATTTAATTCCCTCCTGCTGGATACATTGAAAAATTGTGTTGTGAATGCATGTTGTATCTGCGTCACAACTGCGCTGTGTCACAGCACCCTTAGAAGAAGGCAGCAGTAAGGGTGCTGCCACACCTTTAAGTTTTATTAAGCAGTTTTTGAAGCAAAAATCAGACGTGGATAATAAAAAAAGAAAAAGTATTAAGGAAAAATACTACTTCCCCCCTTTTTTAAGTCACTCCTGGTTTTGGCTTCAACAACTACATCAGAAATCCCGAACGTGCGGCAGCATCCTAACACTGCAAATTTTTAATTTTTTAGCATATATCCAGCATTTAGGTGACAAGTCCACAAATAAATGAAAACTGTGTTAAAGAACCATTCTGTGTTAAAGAACAATTACTGCCATATTTCTGATCTCTGATCACGTAGATTTGGTGAATGTTGTATCTGAATTATAAAAATGTTTCAAGTTAATTCTTTCGCTTTTAATAAAGTTGCAGTAATTCCTCACACTGATTCTGTAACACTGCAAACTGTAACAGATGGACCCTGTAATGGCTTGAAAAGCAATACGTGGCTGAACTTGATGTCAGAAGGGGCTAATGCTCCTCTCTCATTACTTGCAACGGGAATAATAATGCTTCTCATTGTATAGGATCCTTACAAATCCCCTAGGACTGCACTGGTAACTGCACCTGCTGAGTCCAGCCCATTAATAACTTCTCGCCGTTTCCTGAGCCGCATCCAGTCCAGTATCTGTTTACAAATGTTTTCATTGAGGCACCAGTCTGTAATGAAGGCGCCGTGTCAAAGGTCTTCACCAAGTCCAAAATATTATGAGGGAGAGAAGAATTTATCATGTGACAAAGAGAGTCAAATGTAGCAAGTGTCAAGTGAAAAGCCGATATTTGTCTGACAGAATTTGATGTTGATTTTCACAGCTTAGGTTTACATTTGGATGCCAGGATACCCCCAACTGTTATAACAAGTGACGTTCAGACACAGTGTCGATTAAAATAGCCAAGACAAGGCTTACATTATTTATTTTTCAGCTGATCCATACTTACATAGGTTTGAGTGGTTCCCATTATAAATAGTGTTGAGCGCGAATATTAAAATAGCGATTTTTTTTTAGTGAATATCAGCACTTCACAAATACATTAATATTTTGATTATAGCGCTATATATTCGCTATTTGGAATATTCTTTTTTTTTTTTACGTTGTTAATCCTTGTTGCTCTCTGGTTGTTTTCCCACTTCCCAAAAGCTGTTCTTACCTGTCCAGAGGATTCCTGGCTCCCTGTCCGCTCCAGTCAATGCCCGTTGCCGCTTCTGACGACTTTCCATGTGCACGGAGCGTTCCCATCCCAATGGGAACGCCTCCTTGCTAAAATGTAGCATGTGTAGAATTAACTAATATTGAGAATATACCACTATATTCTCAATCTTCGTTATATTCTAGCAAGCCAACCATTAGGAACCCAGCTCTAAGTTGAATTCGCAATGCAAACATATACTCGCATTGCAAATTCAACTTAGAGCTGGATCCATAATGGTTGGATTGCTAGAATTGACGAAGTTTACGAAGATATCGAATATAGCACAATATTCTCATTCTTCGTTATATTCTAGCAATACAACCATTAGGAACTCAGCTCTAAGTTGAATTCGCAATGCGAGTATATGTTCGCATTGCGAATTCAACTTAGAACTGAGTTCCTAATGGTTGTATTGCTAGAATATAAAGAAGATTGAGAATATAGTGCTATATTCGATACCTTCGTTGATTCTACTAAGCCAGTGATGCCCAATCTGCGGCCCTCCAGCTGTTGCAGAACTACAACTCCAAGCATGCCTGGAAAGCCTATAGCTATCAGCCTACAGCCGAGCATGATGGGAGTTGTAGTTTTACAACAACTGGAGGGCCGCAGGTTGAGCATCCCTGTACTAAGCTAACCCAATAGGAAATTTGCCTCTATACACTGTTCAAAGTTCAAATCGCAATACGCAAATATAAATTCAGGTAACATTCGCAATATATAGAATAATGACGAATATTCGATTTCAATGAATATATGTCGAATATTCAATAGAATATTCGCGAAATATCCCGAAATCGAATATGGCACCTCCCGTTCATCACTAATTATAAAATGCACTTCAAATTGTGCCCACAATTTCATGTACATCTACAGTATATGACTCTCAGAATAAAAACCCAAAGTAAATAGCAGATCCTTAAAGTATTATGAACTATGTCTAATCCCAATATGTAGTACATGGAGAAAAGAAGTATATTTCTGTCTGAGGTATCTCTATATTTAAAATAGTATAGTCTGCAAGTTCCATACAGAAAAAAAAAATATTTTCAAATAATGAGTGAATAAAAGTGATCCCTTTTGGTATATTTCCGGTGAATGGAGCCTCCTGAATTTGCATCTAGATAGGATACACTCCCTGTTCTATGCATTCCTGACAGGATAATGCCTTGTGCCTCTGGGCCTCTAAAGATGGCAGCTAATTAGGGAACAGTGCTTGTCCTGTGCATCGTTCTGAGGAAGGCAGTCAGATTGAGTACAGTGCCTTCCCCGGGTTAATATAGAGTGATCACTTACTGCCTGCCATCTTATGGCTTTTGTCTGCTGTCTAAAAGCTAGGAAGTTGTAGTGTGTAGAGATGTTGAAAGCAACCTCTGCTGTGGAGGCGCCATCTTTAAAGACCCTTACACTGATAGATATAGTCACGTGGCGGTAGGGAAGTGGGTAATGGCCATGAGAACAGATTGTATTCAATTGTTTCACTTCCTCTTTTCCAGCTTTTTGAGGTGGCTATACACATTAGACAGAAGTTGTTAAATGGCTGAACGGCAGTTGAACAAACATCTGGCGAGAGATCCTTTTGCAGACACGGCCATACACATTTTACTTCATATTAGCCCTTACTGTTGTTCCAACTGGCCATACATGTTAAATGAAATCGGGCACTGGACGAAATATCTTTCTGGGAACAATCTTTAAAAGATCTTTGTTCACAACTGATCTCTCTTTGAATAAGATATATTCCATCCAATTATCGGATAAAAATTATCGTTTTGGTTGAAATTGTCAGTTTTGATCATAGTTAAACCGATGTGTATGGCCACTTTAACTTTAGCACACACTTTAATGCTCTGTGATTGTCCAAGACATCCATATCTAAGGACCAGTAGTCTGCGAAGTGTTAAGGTCACTGCTTTCTTGCTAATCTGTTTATTAAAGGGGTATTCTGGTAGGTACAAGTTGGTAGATCTGTGAATAGGGCATAACTATTTTCAATGGAAAAAGGGCATTTTTAATTAGAATTTTTTAAATTTAATAAATGTTTTTTTGTTTTGCTTGTTTGTTTTTTGTAACCACCTAATACTCCCACATGGGGACTATAACAGGCAATATTTTGATTGCTTCTAATATACAATGCATTAACCCTGCATTTTAAATTAAGCGCTGTACTGACATTGACCTGTGAGCTGTGCCAGAGAGGTGCAGCCTGCTAGGGAACACTCAAAGCAGGCTTGGGGCCTACAGCAGGTCCCATCTAGTCTATACACACATCAGCACTCGGCGATCACATTTGCTGGGTGCCGATGGGAGACAGAGGGCGTCTGCTCCCTCTGTCACCACTTACATGTGGTGGGCGCCATTGCCCACGGCATGTAAGGGGTTATACAGCCCGTATCTGTGCTCCTGCTAGTCTGGGCTGTTAGAGCAGGAGTGCGGCTCTCATGTGAGAGCTGAGCCCCCGTTCCCCGCTGCACGGGAGACCTTTGCAGCGCTTAGACTAGGCCCAGCCTAAGGTCCCTTTGTAACTGCCATAAAAAGGCATATTGGTGGTCACAAAGGGGTTAACCCATGCAAAAGACCATTTTACAGACCATCTCGGATTTTTCCAGTTAGCACTGAGGAATATGATCACATGAGACATTAACATGTCATGCCTTGTTGACAATGAATATTCCAAGCTGGGCTCTACCGCTCAGTGGTTCTGATATGGGTAACTAGATATATAACATAGTATATCAGCTTAGCGCCATTCCCTTATTAACTAACAGTATTTTCTCAGTGATGACCTGCCTTGTAGTTGTGCAAAAGCTTAAAGAGGAGAAAGAAACACTAGTAGCAGGATGACCTTTGGAATATCAATATCCTGCATTACTTGAATTACCAAATTGATCAAGTCTGTCAGATGGTTCAGTACCATGCATGAAGCGTACAGGAGAATCCCCTAATGCATCCTGGATCTCTACAGTTCGGGAGCTTAAAGAAGCAGCTGGAGGCAAGTAATGTCAAGGTCCATGAGCTGAAATTAATTAGTCATTTTACAACCCAAATTCCCAAAAAGTTTAGACACTGTGTAAATTGTAGATAAATGTAAGGAAAATAGACTAATGATTTGCAAATCTCACAGACCCATATTTTATTCACGATAGCTGATAGAACACATATTAAAAGCTGAAAGTGAGACATTTTACCATTTCTTAACCACTACAGGACCGCCTAACGCACGGATGCGTCCGGCCGGCGGTCCTGTTGCTCTGGCTGGACGCATCCGTGCGTTATCTTGTGAAACGCGAGATTTCCTGTGAATGCACGCGCGTGCGTTCACGGTGGCGCGCGTCTCGGCAGTTATACTGCAGCCTGCCAGCGATGATCCATCGCTGGCAGGCTGTAGATGCGAAATAAAACTCATCAAAGTGGTATAACAGACGCTGTTTTGTTAACAGTGTCTGATATACCTGCTACCTGGTCCTCTAGTGGTCCCATTTGCTGGGATCGACCACCAGAGGACCAGGTAGCTATATAAAGTTGCACACTACACTACCCCCCCCCCCGTCACTTATTGACCCCTTGTTAACCCCTTGATCACCCCATCTAGATTCCCTGATCACCCCCCTGTCATTGATCACACCCCTGTAAGGCTCCATTCAGACGTCCATATGTGTTTTGAGGATCCACAGATCCTCAAAATACGGACACCGGCAATGTGCTTTCCACATTTTGCAGATCCGCACGTTGCCAGAACTATATTGAAAATGCATTTTCTTGTCTGCAATTGTGGACAAGAATAGTACATGTTCTATATTTTTGTGGAACGGAAGTGTAGACCCGGAAGTGCGGATCCGTAATTCCAGATCCGAACGTGACAAAGTCTATCCCCATAGAAATGAATGGGTCCGCAATTCCGTTCCGCAAACAGAATTGCGGACATGTCTATGGGGCATAAGGGTCCCTTATCACCGCCAGTTAGTTAGCTACTTGTTAGGTAGTTAGCGCCCAGCCCACCGCACCGCAGTCACTGATTTTGGCAGAGATTTTTTCATCCACGATGATCGATGTGAATGAAAAAATCTGTGCCGTTCATTTTATTTTTTTTTCAGCCAAGAGGCTGAACGGAAAAAAAAAATCTCATTACCTGTATGCTCAATATAAGGAGAATAGCAGAAACTCCTAATGCTGGCCATATGAGTAATGATTGCGGAGACCCTCAAATGACAGGGCAGTACAAACACCTCACATGTGACCCCATTTTGGAAAGAAGACACCCCAAGGTATTCCGTGAGGGGTATGGTGAGTTCATGTAAAATTTAATTTTTTGTCACAAGTTAGTGGAATATAAGACTTTGTAAAAAAAAAATATATATATATATCAATTTCCGCTAACTTGTGCCAAAATTTTATTTTTTCTGTGAACTCGCCATGCCCCTCACAGAATACCTTGGGGTGTCTTCCTTCCAAAATAGGGTCACTTGTGGGATATTTATACTGCCCTGGCATTTTAGGGAACCTAAAGAGTGATAATCCAAATGCGTAAAAATGCCCTGTGAAATCCCATTGGAATTGGGGCCCCTTTGCGCATCTTGGCTGCAAAAAAGTGTCACACATGTGGTATCGCCGTACTCAGGAGAAGTAGGGCAATGTGTTTTGGGGTGTATTTTTACATATACCCATGCTGGGTGAGAGAAATATCTCTGTAAATTGACAACTTTGTATAAATATTTTTTAAAAAGTTGTCATTTACAGAGATATTTCTCACACACAGTATGGGTATATATAAAAATACACCCCAAAACACATTGCCCTACTTCTCCTGAGTACGGCAAATATCACATGTGTGACACTTTTTTGCAGCCAAGATGCACAAAGGGGCCATAATTCCAATGAGTACCTTTAGATTTTCACAGGGCATTTTTACGCATTTGGATTATCAAGCTTTAGGTTCCCTAAAATGCCAGGGCAGTATAAATACCCCACAAGTGACCCCATTTTGGAAAGAAGACACCCCAAGGTATTCCGTGAGGGTCATGTCGAGTTCACAGAATTTTTTTTTTTTTGGCACAAGTTAGCGGAAATTGATATATTTTTTTTTTGTTTGTTTTTTACAAAGTCTCATATTTCACTAACTTGTGACAAAAAATTAAATTTTACATGAACTCACCATACCCCTCATGGAATACCTTGGAGTGTCTTCTTTCTAAAATGGGGTCACTTGTGGGGTATTTATACTGCCCTGGCATTTTAGGGGTCTCTAAAGCGTGAGAAGAAGTCTGGAATCTAAATGCGTTAAAATGCCCTGTGAAATCCTAAAGGTACTCATTGGAATTTGGGCCCCTTTGCGCACCCAGGCTGCAAAAATGTGTCACACATGTGGTATAGCCGTACTCAGGATAAGTAGGGCAATGTGTTTTGGGGTGTATTTTTACATATACCTCTGCTGGGTGTGAGAAATATCTCTGTAAATGACAACTTTGTATAAAAAAAATTTTTTATACAAAGTTGTCAGTTTACAGAGATATTTCTCTCACCCAACATGGGTATATGTAAAAATACACCTTAAAACACATTTCCCTACTTCTCCTGAGTACGGCGATACCACATGAGTGACACTTTTTTGCAGCCTGGGTGCGCAAAGGGGCCCAAATTCCAACGAGTACCTTTTGGTTTTACAAGTTTGCTCACAATTTAGCCCCGCCCAAAATGCCAGAACAGTACAAACACCCCACAAATGACCCCATTTCGGAAAGTAGACCCCCCAAGGTATTCACTGAGGGGCATAGTGAGTCCCTGGGAGATTTTTTATTTTTTTTGCCAGAAGTTAGCTGAAATGGAAACTTTATTATTATTTTTTCACCATGCCCCTCCGCGAATACTTTGGGGTGTCTCCTTTCTAAAATGGTGTCATTTGGGGGGTATTTATACTATCCTGACATTCAAGCACCTGAAGAAACATGACAGGTGCTCAGAAAGTCGGAGCTGCTTCAAAATGCGGAAATTCACTTTTTTGCACCATAGTTTGTAAATGCTATAACTTTTACCCAAACCAATAAATATACACTTATTGGATTTTTTTTTTATCAAAGACATGTAGAACAATAAATTTTGCGAAAAATTTATATAGAAATGTAGTTTTTTAAAAAGAATTTACAACAGAAAGTGAAAAATGTCATTTTTTTGCAAAAATTTCGGTCATTTTTGATTAATAGCAAAAAAAGTAAAAATGTCAGCAGCAATGAAATACCACCAAATGAAAGCTCTATTAGTGAGAAGAAAAGAAGGTAAAATTCATTTGGGTGGTAAGTTGCATGACGGAGCAACAAACGGTGAAAGTAGTGTAGTGCAGAATTGTAAAAAGTGGCCTGGTTATTAAGGGTGTTTAAGCTAGGGGGGCTGAGGTGGTTAAAAAGGACTCATTTAGATCTTGATGGCAGTAACTAGGGGTGAACTGGCCATTAGGCCCTATTCACACATCCGCAATGTAGTCCGCATGTATTCCGCAATTTAGCGGAATACATGCGGACCCATTGACTGTGAATGGGGCCGGGAAAGATGCGGAGAGCACACACTGTGCTCTCCGCATCCGATTTTGCGGAGCGCGCCGCCGATCTTCCGGTCCGCGGCTCCGCAAAAAAATAGAGCATGTCCTATTCTTGTCCGCAATTGCGGACAAGAAGAGGCATTTTCTATGGAGTTCGGGCAATGTGCGGTCCGCAAAAATGCGGAATGCACATTGTCGGTGTGTCCGTGTTTTGCGGATCCGCGGCTCCGTGGATCCGCAAAACACTTGCGGATGTGTGAATAAGGCCTAAAGCCTACAGGGAAATTTTCTGGTAGGCTGATGCCCAAGGGGCCACCCAAGCCCTCCTCTTTGCTGCCAGCTGGATAAATAATGATCTTATGCTCTCATTAGTAATTCATGCTAGAAATATCAGGTATTTATGCAATTGGCCAACAGCCTCAGGTTTCTTTCTGAATTCAGCTGTATCACCATCTTCAGGACAGTGATACAGTTGAATATTTCAGCGAGGGCAGCAATAATAGTGATTGACGAACATCAGCCGGGACGTTTCACGAACGAGCATTCTCGATCAAATGTTCACGAACCGTTGCGTTCGTGGCGAGCCCCATTGACTTCTATGGCAGGCGAACCTGAAAAACCTTCAGGTCATATTTGCAGCCACCAAATACTTACAGTACTAGAAGTGCACAAATAGTCTCACAACATGGACAGTGACATACCAGAGGGGAATCAATGGCAAAAATTCCAACAAAAAAATATGTATTTTAATCAGGGGCCATTTTTATGCATCTTAGTGCTCTTTCACACTTGCGTATTTGTTTTCCGGCATAGAGTTCCGTCGTCGGGGCTCTATGCCGGAAACATCCTGATCAGGATTATCCCAATGCATTCTGAATGGAGAGAAATCCGTTCAGGATGCATCAGGATGTCTTCAGTTCAGGACCGGAACATTTTTTGGCCGGAGAAAATACCGCAGCATGCTGCGCTTTTTGCTCCGGCCAAAAATCCTGAACACTTGCCGCAAGGCCGGGTCCGGAATTAATGCCCATTGAAAGGCACTAATCCGGATCCGACCTTAAGCTAAACGTCGTTTCGGCGCATCGCCGGATCCGACATTTAGCTTTTTCTGAATGGTTACCATGGCAGCCAGGACGCTAAAGTCCTGGTTGCCATGGTAAAGTGTAGTGGGGAGCGGGGGAGCAGTATACTTACAGTCCGTGCGGCTCCCGGGCTCTCCAGAGTGACGTCAGGGCACCCCACGCGCATGGATCACTTGATCGCATGGATCACGTGATCTATGCGCATGGGACGCTCTGACGTCATTCTGGAGCGCTCCGGGAGCCGCACGGACTGTAAGTATACTGCTCCCCACTACTACTATGGCAACCAGGACTTTAATAGCGTCCTGGCTGCCATGGTAACCTCAAAGCATTTCGAAGACTGATCAGGATCCTGATCAGTCTTCTAATGCTTTCAGGTGATTTGCATTCTGACGGATCCGGCGGGACGGAAGTGCCCGTCGGATCCTCAGAACGCAAGTGTGAAAGAGGCCTTAAAGGTAAACTCTAAAAAATATGCCTTGGTGGAGCCTAGAAAATTTTTATTTTAGGCCACGGGAGTACAGGCCCCAATAATAAGGCATTCACCTGACAGAAAAGAACTTGTGATTATTATGTGGCTGGAGGTACATTAGGCGTTCACTGACTAAAAATTTTACTGTAGGCCAGTACAGGCCCCAAAAATTAGGGATTCACCTGACAGAAAACAACAAGTAATTATATGGCCGGAGGTACATTAGGCGGTCACTGGATAACAATTTTACTGTAGGCCAGTACAGGCCCCACAAAATTGGAAGCGGTGGAGTGCCCTGGCTCCTGCTCATCGAACCAGGAGAATGTCGTCCTCAGTTTCCTCTCCCCAGCCATGGATAACACCAGGGATCCCGGAAAAAGTTTAAAGTCCCCCTCAAAGCCTGCTATTCTTCCTCCTCCTCCTCCTCTTCCTCCCAGCCACCATCCTCCTCTGACTCCTCTTCAGACTCCTGCTGACTTGTTTCAGATGGAGTAGCCCCCCCCCCCCCCCCCGGGAATCAGGGGAGGGCTAGCAGCCTTAGTCCTGGGGGCAAATCCAGTCAAGTGGCCCATTGCACCACCGAATTAGTTTTTCAGAAAAAAAGCCAGTATTTACATTACTGCCAAGGAACACCTCTAGTGACCACTCATCAGAAGGCCACCAGAGGTGCTTCCTAGTCCAGTGTTGCACGACGTGCAACACTGGCATTCACGATAAACAGTCCTCATACAAATGCATTGATTAAAAGCATCTCTGTGATACCACGCATGCGCAATAGCCTCCCAATGCTTCCCTATGCATTGTATTGATGAGGTGATCTGTAATACACTCACAAACTGCACATTGTGTTGGGGTGGAGGGCGTGATTGCATGCTAGGTTGTGGGAAGGAGGGATCCAGGAGGCCAAAGGTAAATTACTACATTAGTAAATGTTTGCTGGTTTTATGTAGCTAATTGTCATATTTTAAAAAGGCAGTGTTTACATTAAAAGGCTTGCAGAGACATGCTATAGACACCAGAACTACTACGTTTAGCTGTTGTGGTTCTGGTGACTATAGTGTCCCTTAAAATAGAGAAAAAAAAGAATCAGCACAAAAATTTTAAATAAAATGGCTGTATCATTATCCTAAAAATTAAAAAAGCACAATTTGTCACACAAACATATAGTATTTTGCAGATTACTTTTTTTTTTTTACAGTGTGCAGATAGTACTGTACTACTAACCCCTCCATCCACCCCAGTGAATTACTGTAAATGCTTACAGTTCTGAAGACTCCACCAGGCTCAGGATCAGTGCTCTGGGCAGCTGGGCTCAGGGCTGGAATTGTGCACCGTTCTGCAGTTCAGGAAGGAGACTGGGGCTTACCCTAACATAGCAGTGCATCCGTGTAACATCATGGCGCATGGCTTATGCAAAGGGCAGGGGAGATCTGGAGGAGGAGCAAGCAAGTACCGTATTTTTTGCCTTATAAGATGTACTGGCCCATAAGACGCACCTAGGTTTTAGAGTGGGACAATAAGAAAAAAATATTTTTCATTATACCTCAGGTCAGACCACTAATCAGACCCCCAATGTTAATCAGGCCTCAGCTAACAGCCCTGATGTTAATAAGACCCCAATAAGACCTCAGATCAGACCCCCAATCAGACCTCAGTTTAGACCCCAATATGAATGATCCCCAATCAGACCTCAGATAAGAAGCCCATGCTACTTATCATCTCCCAGTAGCCTAATATCAGTCCCCAGTTGCTTCTCAGCCCCCAGCAGCCTCTCCATCAGCCCCCAGTGCCTCCCATCAGCCCCCAGCAGCCTCTCCATCATCCCCCAGTAGCTTTTCAGCCCCCAGAAACTTCTCCATCAGCCCCTAGTGCACTCACCAGCCCCCAGAAGTGTCTATCAGCCTCATAAATATAACATGAAAAAAAAAACACTTACCTTTTCCTGCACCTGGACTCCGCCGATCCTCTCCTCCAACGCGATCTGCATCCTCCGGCTGTCGGCTGTGCTGTGAAGGCTGTGGCCCTTTTGCCCCGTGTTAAAGACGGCCCTGCTTGGTGGCCAGTGGCCCCCAGGAAGAACTGGGCCGGGGCAGCTACCAATTGTCCTGCATTAAAGGTGGCCCAGCAGCCGTTTTAAAAATGCTTTAGGGCGACCTGGGGGATCAATTGCCTCCCTACCCCCCAGTTCCAGCCTGCCCCTGCTGGGAATTCATTCAGCATTGCAACTTCCTCATCTTCCAGCTCCTGCTCCTCGACGGCTTGATCAATGACACGTCGCAATGCATGCTCCAGAAAGAAGGCATAAGGTACGATGTCACTGATGGCGCCCTGGCTGCAACAGACCAGTTTTATGATCTCATCAAATGGTCGCAGAAGTCTGCATGCGTTGCGCATGAGCAGCCACTGGCGAGGTGAAAAGAAACCAAGATCCCCAGAACCTGTCCTGCTGCAGAGTTCGTACAGGTAGCCATTACCGGCACGTTGCTGCTGGAGCAGCCAATCAAGCATATAAAAGGTGGAGTTCCAGTGCGTCGGGCTGTCACAAATCAGACGTCTGACGGGCACGTGGTGTCGCCGCTGAACATCAGCAAGGCGAGCCATGGCTGTGTAAGATCTTCTAAAATGGCCAGAGATTTTCCTGGCCTGCCGCAAGACTTCCTAAACCCTGTTGTATTTGGCAACGAATTGCTGCACGACTAAGTTCAGGCCATGTGCCATGCACAGCACATGTGTCATTTTGCCCTGTTTCAGCGCACTCAGCAGATTGGCACCGGTGTCGCACACCACTTTAACAACTGTCAAATTGAGCGAGGTTAGCCACTGATCGGCCCGTGACCGCAGAGCTGAAAGCAGTATAGGACCGGTGTGGCTCTTGGCTTCCAGGCACAACAGCCGCAGGACAGCATGGCAATGTCTCACCTGGCATGTCGAATAGGTTCTGGGATGCTTGGGGGGCGCAGCGGAAGAGGCGGTAGCAGTGGAACAGGAGGAGTGACCCGAGGAGGAGACAGAGGATGGAGTAGGAGGAGCAGAAGAAGGGGCAGGCCTGCATGCAATCCGTGGCGGTAACACCAAATCCACACGGGAGCCGCGGGTTACATGCTCGATGGCCGTCAGAAGGTTCACCCAGTGGGAAGCAAAAGTTATGTACCTTCCCTGCCCATGTTTGCTAGATCACATGTCTGTGGTCAGATGGATCTGACTGCACCAACACTGTGTGCCAGAGATATATCCACTTGCCGCTGAACGTGGCCATATAGCTCTGGGATGCCCTTCTGGGAGAAATATTTCCTTCCGGGGACCTTCCATTACGGTGTGCCAATGGCCACACATTTTCTAAAGGCCTCCGAGTCCACCAGTTTATATGGCAGTAGTTGGCAAGCTAGCAGTTCCGACACGCCAGCGGTCAGCCATTGGGCAAGAAGGTTGTTCGGTGTCATCAACTTTTTACGCTCGAATATTTGGGCCATGGAAGCCTGCCTTCTGCCCAATGAACGTGACAACGGCACAGTGGAAGGTGGAGTGCAGGACAAATGGGAGGAGAGAGGACAAGGATTAGAGGCAGCACGTGGAGCGCCGGGAGTGTGGCTTTATGATGGCAACACTATTGTCAGCAGCTAACACGTTAAAAAAAGCTGGATGGCTCACTCCAGATACATTTGCAGTCTGCTTTTTGCCTCCTGTGTCCTGCAAGCTCTTCCTGCTTCTCCTACTTCTCCTCCCTCTCTGCTGCTCTGCTCTCCCTCTGAACTCCCCTCCTCTTCCTCTCTTGTGGGCACGCATGTGATGTCCATCGACACGTCATCATCGTCACCTTCACCACCACTGACATTTGAGATCTCGGAGTGGGCAGCGGAAAAATAATTCCTCCTACTCAAGTGGAGGGTCTATTTTGGTGGTGGTGTCTTTAGGGGTGCACACTGCACACAGCAGAGAGTGAGCAGGGTCCAGATACAGAGGATGAGGAGGGTGCAGAAGCAGAAGGCTGAGTGAGCAACTCAACCAACTCTGGTGTGTCCTTTGAAGTAATCGCACGCACCTTTTCCAACTTCCCACTTAGGCATCGGCCTGGTGCACCTGCCTGATCCCTACTATTCCCGCGGAACGGCCTGCCTCTTCCTCTGCCTGTCATTTTCAAAATGACCCTTTGCCAAAGTCCTTAGAGAAGAGCACTATTTGTGGAAGCAGGGTATATAGCAGGCCTCAATCAGTATTTTGTGGAAGCAGGTATATAAAACCCCTTAATCAATATTTGGTGGAAGCAGGTATATCGCACCCCTCAATCAGTATTTAGTGGAAGCAGGTATATCGCAGGCCTCAATCAATATTTGGTGGAAACAGGTATATTACACCCCTCAATTATTTTTTTTGACCCAACAGTTATATCACACCACCCTGTTTATTTGGGACAATAATCAGTATTTTGTGCAAGAAGGTATATCACGCCCCTCAATCAGGTTTATTTGGGGCAACAGGTATATCATACCAGTTACTATTAGTTGTTCTAATAGCGTTTGTCCCTCTATATAACTGCGGTATCGCAGCAGAACCGCACACAACTGCTGCACAATACAAATGCACTATAATATACTTTCTATGTTAGAAAGTATATTATAAGTATATTACACCCCTTATTATATCAGACCTATCGATAGCACACCTATACCAGTCCTAAAAGGACTTTTGTGGCCCTGTTAGCTAGCGTTTGTTGTCCCTAACAGCCTGTCCCTGCTCCACAAAGCAACCTATCCCTACACTGGCAAAACACAGAATGTAAAATGGCTGCCAGATCGGGTTCTGTTATAGGGTGGGGGTGTGTCCATGTGCTGAAATGTCTCAATTGGCTGTCCTGTCCCACCTGAAGGATGTGTCATGGGTCAAAGTTCGGCACAATTCAAAAGAATATAGCGCCGGCGGACATTGCCATATGTTCGCATGTTCGGTATATCGTAAATGCGCAAAGTTCACCACGAAACGACCTCCAGGCGAACCGCAAGGCCATCACTAAGCAATAATTTGTGCAGCAATATGGTATTTAGTTCTGCTGGGGAGGTATTTTGTGCTTTACTGTTGTACTTCTGGGCCCATCTATTTGTGTTGTCCTCTCCTACTTGTGCTGACCAGCATTCTGACAATTTGGACCCACCTACATCTTTTTTCAGGTTTTTCCAGGGCCACTTTAAATTCCCAGTCCAATCCTGGCAGTAACACATCTCAAAAGAGTTGAGACAGGGCCATGTCTACCATCATGTAGCATCCCTTTTTCATTTAACAACAGTCTGTAAATGTCTGGGAAATGAGGAGACCAGTTGCTGGTATTTCAGGAGAAGAATTTTGTCTCACTTTAGCCTGATGTAGGATTCTAGCTCCTCAACAGCACTGGGTCTTCTTTACTGAGCATTTTAATTTCATGATGCACCACTTGTTTTCTATTGGTGAAAGGTCTAGACTGCAGGAAAGTCAGTTCAACACCTGGACTCTTCTTCTGTGAAGCCATGTTCTAATAGCATGTAATGTTTTATCACATGCCATATACAACAAACCGCTCTATTTAGATATTCATGCATCATAATACTTTCTACAGATAGACTCACATATTGCCAGTAACTATGTAGCTACAGGTAATGGGGTCACAGTCTTCCTAATAAAGTGTATATGAGACCAGTTATGAAAATGTATGCAGATGGGCGCTCCCTCGATAAGTTTATTATCCTTAGTATATATGTTTGTAGAGTGTAGATATGAGCGAATTTCTTAAAAATTTCATTAGGCTGATTCGCCGAATTTCACAAAAAAATTTGCTTTGTGACGAATTACTTCGCCACGAAGCGCATTTTTTTGTAAGTAGCAGGTGCAATGACAATAGCACCGCCCCCGTCATTGTACCTCTTAGATGCTGTGTTCATACATGATCACGGCCTCTGAGTGTAAAATAAACAGGCCCGCCGCCAACTTCCTCGTAGATCTCAGCTGAAATCCTGTGCGGCGCTGGCCGACGTGATGATGTAATCTCGCGCCGCACGGTATTTCGGCCAATATCTTCAATAACGTCATAAGCAAATGGAAGAATTTTTTTGCTTTTTATACTATTTCAGGTTAAATCGAGTTGCTGACATGAAGCACAAGGAAATTCGGCTTCTAGGCGAATCAAATTTATCCTGAAATTCGGATCGAATTCCACTTCGTGGGATTTGATTCGCTCATCTCTAGTAGAGTGATATCATTTCCCATGCTGCATAATGCCAGGGTAACACACTGTATCAAATGCTGATACATGCTGTAGATGAGTGAAGCTTGCTTACAAGACACATTAGGTAGGAGTCCTGAATATACAGCTCAAGCTTAAAATATACAGTACCAAAAATGGAGATTTTTACAAAATGGGGTCATTTACTAAAGACTGGCATTTTATATGACAGTCTTAGTAAATACCCCATTGGAGGAAGATCTGATCAATTTATTAAGAAGCACATGGCTTTTAATAAACTAGCCGTATCCTTCTACTGCCTGTTAGAGGTGTCCCGAACTATTCGCCGGCGAACAGTTCCCGGCAGACATAGCTTGTTCGCGTCTGCCGTGGCGGGCGAACATATACAATGTTCGCGTTCGCCCGTATACTTTATCATTGAGTAAACTTTGACCCTGTACCTCACAGCCAGCAGACAATTTCCAGCCAATCAGCATACCCTCCCTCACAGACCCTCCCACCTCCTATCTAAACGCAAGGACAGCATCCATCTTAGATTCATTCTGAAGCTGCAGTGTTAGTAATTGTAAATCGCAATGTGAATAATATAACCTGTATTATTCGCACTGCGCTTACAACTTAGAGCTGGGTTCCTAATGGTTGTATTGCTAGAATATAACGAACATAACGAATATAGCGCTAAATTCTCAATCTTCGTTATATTCTAGCAATACAACAACCGTTAGGAACTCAGATCTAAGTTTAATTCGCAGTGCGACTAATATAACCTGCATTAATCACATTGCGAATTCAACTTAGAGCTGAGTTCCTAATAGTTGTTGTATTGCTAGAATATACGTTATATTCTAGCAATACAACCATTAGGAACTCAGCTCTAAGTTGTAATCACAATGCGATTAATGCAGGTTATATTAATCGCATTGCGAATCCATTTGATGCCTCTATTTGATTGTATATGACGGTTGACTATGACTACCACCAATGTTCTGCTGCCCCTGAGGCAAGATATCTGAACCCCCCAGGGGCAATTTGGGGGTTTTTGATAGAAAACGCATCAAAACGCATCAGCGTTTTTATCATTTTTTTACTTTCTATTTTATTTTTTTGTGTATTTTGCCACATTTGGTTGCATATTTACATTTGGTATAGGCAAATATAATAGTCTAGATTTCAGTGCATAGTTGCCCACACTACATCTAGTCATGCAAGTCTGCTTCTCAGTGTTTCCAGGTTACAACTCCCAGCATGCCCGACAGCCTTTGGCTGTGCAGGCATGCTGGGAGTAGTTTCGCAACAGCTGGAGGCACACTGGTTGGGAAACACAGGTCTAGATCATTACTCTGGCCAAATCTATATTCAGCTACATGGCTTAGAAAATATGCTGTCAAACAATGATCCTAGGTTTTGGTATAGACACATGATCTAGACTACCATATTTGCCTATACTAAATGTAAATATTCAACCAAATCTGGCAAAATACACCAAAAAAATATAAAAATTATAAAAACGCAGATGCGTTTTTGATGCGTTTTCCATCAAAAACGCCCAAATGGCCCCTGGGGGGTTCAGATATCTTGCTTTGGAGGCAGCAGAACGTTGGTGGTAGTCATCAACCGTCATATACAATCAAACAGAGGCATCAAATGGATTCGCAAAGCGATTAATAATTGTAAGTATTATTCGCATTACGATTACAACTTAGAGCTGAGTTCCTAATGGTTGTTTTGCTAGAATATAACGAAGATTGAGAATATAGCGCTATATTCTCAATTTTCATTATATTCTAGAAATACAACCATTAGGAACCCAGTTCTAAGTTGAATTCGCAATGCGATTAATGCAGGTTATATTAATAGCATTGCGAATTCACCTTGCCACACGTAATTTTCCATGAGAGTTTTGCCATGGATCCCCCTCTGGCATGCCACAGTCCAGATGTTAGTCCCCTTGAAACAACTTTTCCATCACTATTGTGGCCAGAAGGAGTCCCTGTGGGTCTTAAAATTCGCCTATCTATTGAAGTCTATGGTGGTTTGCCCTGTTCGCAAGTTCGCAAGCATTTGCGGAAATTCACGTTCTCCGTTCGCGAACGGAAAATTTTATATTCGCGACATCTCTACTGCCTGTATGTCAGAACTGAAATCTACTATAGCCAGGAACTGGAGTTGACTTCTGCTGTAACATGCGCCAGTTTTCTGGATCACATGTTGTTAAATTACACAGGGGTTCTGCTCATGGCCAAACTTCTCAAACTCATGCCCCATCCATGTTTTTCAAGACTGTCAAATGTGTTGGAAAAAAAACTAAAAAGTAGGAAATTTTGTCACCCAGTGGCACTTGCGAGAAAATTGGCATAACGCTATAATACATGACCCGCAATAGGTCAGGGAAAAGAGTGAGTGGATATAAACATTCCAGGAAGACGCCATTCTAGAATAAGTGTAAAAGA
Source organism: Bufotes viridis (assembly GCA_033119425.1). NCBI lineage: Eukaryota > Metazoa > Chordata > Amphibia > Anura > Bufonidae > Bufotes > Bufotes viridis. Next base: position 94,138,861 of record CM065597.1, on the reverse strand, counting down.
AGTGTATTTTCTGTGAGCATTTGAAGAATGTTGGATTGATTCTCCCCTACACATTCTTTTTCTTTTGAGGATAAGTGCATAATGTTGAAGTAATTAGAATTATAAGAAGAGTTGGAATAATTGGGAGTCTTAAGAGTTCAAAGCAGATAATTATATATTTGTATGCATATTTATTAGTTTATATTTATTCCTAACGCGGCTGCAGTTGTCATGTATTTGTTACAACGGTTTACCTGTACTCTTCTGTAAAGCCAGAAATAATATACCTTTACATCCAGAATCTGTCTATCTATCTATCTATCTATCTATCTATCTATCTATCTATCTATCTATCTAATGGAAGACATATTCCACTGCACTTTCCATTGATTGGAGAACCGTGGAGTTCGTCTTCTATTCATTAGATGGTTGGTGGATCCCCCTCACAGCTGTTGGCCCCCCTGGTCTTCTATTCCTTTACTGTGCTGCCTGCAATTTTTGTTTTTCTAACTGTTTTATCTATCTATCTATCTATCTATCTATCTATCTATCTATCTATCTATCTAAATAGACAAAAGAAACAGCAGCACGGTCGATTAAGTAATGTTGAGTTCAATCCCTCCTAGGCAGTAGTCCACCGAAAGATCCAAATTACAAAGGTGAGGCAGCACTCCAAAGCTAGGGTATGGGTGATGGACCTGTTTATTCCCAAGGCAACCTTGCCTTGCCTTGGGAATAAACGGGTCCATCACGTATACGCTAGCCTCACCTTTGCAATTTGTATCTATCTATCTATCTATCTATCTATCTATCTATCGATCAATCTATCTATCCATTGATTTATCTAACTACAGTATCTGGGTATTTGGGACCAGTTGCTCCTACATTTGTGCTAATAGTTTGTGACACATTGTTACATTGTTAGGGTACCGCCATACAGGGCAGATATGTTGTGAACTCTTGCACAGCAGAACTGAGTGTGGAATATACAGTAGCAGCAAAGTTGATGAGATGTTATATCATTATATTGCAGACTTTGGCTTCAGAATGTACCCTTTCCAATGCAGAGGATGAAGGCTGTGGCAAACCTGTAGCATTTAAGCTATGAATTCTACCACAACATATGCACCATTTGGTGTGGACTTTGCTCTTGTGGAATTTCTGGAGATAGGCTGTATATTTTCAGCGGTCCACATTGGATTTGTCCTGTCTGGATGCACCCTAAAGGCCATATTACATGGGCTGAGGATTAGAATAATTATTGGGATCAAACCTTTGCACAAATGCCCATTCCCCATAATTGCCCCCTGTAAAGGTGATGCAGATAATTTAAGCAGTAGCATTACAAGTTAATAGTTCCTCCACGTAAATGCAGCTCTGCAACAACCTGGAATGAAGCTTTTGTTCCCAATGATTGCCCTGGGCATCAGCCTAAGTAGACGGGCCCTTAGAATCCTGCACACTTTGGCCATGGTCTTCCTATGTTCTTTGTTCGGCAGTGAGCCCAAATTTAGACAGACAGAGCATGAATTCAGTGTTCGCTTGCCAGTTTTGATGAGCTTCATGAGAGAGGTAATGAGGCCCAATCACAGCTAAACATACTAATCAGCATTTCTAAATGATGTTAATTGATAGCTGTGATTCCTCAGCCTTGTCTTCCTGCCCGTCAATCACAGGCTGGGGCTGCTTTTCCCAGAGATAAGAAGGGATTAGAGAGGAGACTATAGCGGATTTTCGTGTGATTTGCAACTAATTACACAGTTCTCCGACTGGGGTTATCTCTGGTTCATTCAACAAGTGCTCAAACAATAAAATGCAGAAAAATCTTACTTCCCCCGTTGCTCATGTACTGTTTTGGCGCAGATCTTACATACAACGTGTTTCTAGTATTCTATTTCGGCATCAGAGAACAGAATACTGGAATCACCAGACCTAGCATATGATGGATACCGCACGAGCCCGACGGATCCTATTGACTACAGTGGGGTCTGTTGGGTTTCTGGTGCAAATACTGGTATTCCAGTAGGCAAATTACCATTGCATGCAGTGATATTGTGTTCTTTTTTGCCAGAATCTGCAAATTCCATGAGTTTTTTGCTGCAGATATCATCCTAATCCAGGAGATATGGTGCGGTGCGGAACAGAGGCACAGATCAGAAGCCCACGGAAGCACTACAGGCAGCACTGAATGCACTACTTTTTTGTGGTGCAGACTGTGAGATACGGATCGTGGACCCCATTCCAGTGAATGGGTCCACGTCCGCAGACACTGCCACACGGTCAGTGCCCGTGTATTGCAGACCGCAATTTGTGGTGCATAGCCCGGGCAAGGCTGGCACATGTTCGTGTGCATAAGCACTAAGTCAGCTGTTGTGTACAATCAAGTGCCTCATATAAAACACCCCAACAGACGACAGCCTACCATACTTAACCCCTTACTGTCCAGCCTGTTTTGGGCCTTAGTGACCAATCTTTTTTTTGTTTTGTTTTCATGCATTTCAACCCCATATGAGGGCTTGTTTTTTTTTTGTTGTTGTTTTTTTTTTTTTCTTTGTGTGGGATAAGCTGAGTTGCTTAAAGGCACCGTTTTGGGGAAAACATGACTTACTGATTACATTTTATTAACTCTTTCTGGGAGAACTGGGAAATAACAGCAGTACTGCCACTGAGTTTTTATGTTATAAATTCTGCAGTGATCATTTTTTGGCATAAAGAACATAACTTTCTTTTCTGGGTCAGTACGATTACAGCGCAACCAAATACATGTTTTTTGTTTTACTACTTTTGCACAATAAAAACCTTTTTGTTTTAAAAAAAGAAATGGGGTCATTTATTAAACTGGTGTAAAGTACAACTGCCTTAGTTGCCCATAATAACCAATCAGATTCCAACTTTCATTTTACAAAGGAGTTGTCAAAAATGAAAGGTAGTTGTTACGGGCAACTTAGCGAGTTCAACTTTACACCAGTTTGATAAATAACCTCAAAAATGTTTTTGCATCACTGCTTTCCAAGACCCATAACTTTTTTACTTTTCTTTCCACTGAGCTGTGTGAGAGCTTTATTTTTGCGGGATGATTTGTAGACTTCATTGGTGTCATTTTAGCGTGTATAAATATTTTTTATCACTTTTTATTCCATTTTTGGTGGCAGAAAAGCATGCAATTCTGGCATGTTTTTAAAGGCATTTGTCTTACCGGATACATTACATGATAATTGCACAGTGCAGGCTGTTATGGATGCAGCAACATCAAATATGACAATATACATTAAAAAACATTTTTTCTATGGAGACAGGTATCTTTTTTTACTTGGAGATTATTTTATTTCATAAAACTTTATCTAACGTTTTTTTTTCACAATTTATTAGTCCTACAAGGGTATTTTGATATGTGATCCTTTGATCGCTCACATACTACGATGTACTACTTATGTAATACAGTGTAACATATTCTGTCAGTACTGTGCTATTCAAGTGTGTAGGAAGGAGCCGTCCCATAGTGAATGGGACAGCTCGCAATTATGCCTGCTTGCCGCTGAAATGTCGACAGCGAGCAGGTAAAAAAACAAATGAAGGCAGCGCTCACACGGAGCGCGGCCTTTCCTTCAACCATCACGGTGGTTGAGGTCATGTATGGAGCGGGCTGCTGCAGTGAGCCCAATCTGTATCATTCAGCAGTCACTTGGCCACAATGACTGGAAATGGTGATCCTGTCAAACCCCGTCATTTAACCCTTCAGGTGCCACGATTAACACTGATCGCGGCACCTGTGAGGTAAGGCAGAGGAATGCATTCTCTCTGCCTTCTGATCGGAGCCCCTGCAGGGAAATTGCTTGCGAAGCCTTCCAGGCCTGCCATGGTAAGTTCCCTGCTGCTGTGTGAACAAAGCACAGCGCAGTAGGGAGCATATGAAAATCCTGTTCCCCCTAATAGATCTCTATTAAGGCCAATAGGACAAGGAATCAAAAGAACCCAGGTTCTAGCACCCTAAGGGGGCTAATAGTTATTAAATAAAAAGTAAAAGAAATTATATAATATTAAAAGTTTAAATCACCCCCTTTTCCCTATTTTACATATAAAAATATATTAACAATAAAAAATATACATATCAGGTATCGCCGCATCTGAAAATGTCTGAACTCTTGTGCAGTGAACACTGTGATGAAAAAAAAAAAAAAAAGAAAAACCGACCATTGACCATTTTTTCGTCACTTTCCCCCCCAAAAAAGTTTAATAACAGCGTTTAAAATGTCATACGTACCAGAAAAATTGTACCTATAGAAACTACAGTTCGTCCTGCGGATGGAAATATAAAAAAGTTATGGTTGTCAAAGAATGGTGATGCAAAAAAAATCGATATTTTTGCAAAGGTTTTTATTATTTTAAAAGTAGTAAAACAAGAAACAAACAAGCTATACATTTGGTATTGCTGTATTTGTATTGAGCGGCATAATAAAAATGTCATATCATGTAGTGCACAGTGAACGCTATGATGTCAAAACCCGGAAACTCATGGCGGAAATTTTAATTTTCATTTAACCCCACAAACATTTTTCCCATTTTCAAATAACAAACATGATAAAATAAATTGTGCCCTTAAAAAATAAAATGTATCTCACAAAAAAATAAGCCCTCATATGGTTATATGAAGGAAAATTAAAAAAAGTTGTGGCTATTGGAATGTGAGGAGGAAAAAACGAAAATGCAAAACCAAAAATGGGCCCCGTACTTCAGGAGTTAAAGAGGCATCCATTTTTTCAAACATTGTGAGACATTTTATAAGTTTATAGGCAAACAGTCTCCTGAAAAACTGACTTAAAAAATTCCACTGAGGATAAAGCTCTTCTTAGAGACCATACTCCCCTTTCAAATTTAGCGAGCAACAAGAAATGTTGCGTATTATAGTAACAGTATAATTTTTGGTAAATCATCATCATTTGTAACTTGTTTAAGCAATTTATGGCAAAAATATCTTAGTAAATAAGGGGCAAAAAATGTTAGTGTGAATCTACTCTAACTCTTGTGTTTTAGAGTAAAGTCACTTCTACCACGCAAAGCAGCCATTCATGTCATCCTGTAGTTCTATAGGTTTTAAACTAATTCCAGCACTAAAGTGTGGACTAAAAAGTTTTCAAGCAAACCTTTCTTTCCATGGACCAAGGTCCAATCACCAAGAGAATATTGCAATATGGTTGTTCCCAGTGGATGGTTCTCCTCACTACATGATACCCCCTAAGTTTTGATAGCTCCAGGCCTGGATGTAGCGAATGAGTAGAACAACCACCAATGCCAAAGCTGACAGAAGGGAAAGCAATGCTCATGCACAATCCCAGGATTGCATTGTACAGGCATGACATTTAATTATGAGCACAGTCATGAGGGCACAGTGGCGGTTCCAGAGCCTGGTCTCGGGAGGGGCACTTCCCACGATCGTTACACCCCTGCTGCCATCACTACAGAAATATAGGGTGATACAGCGCCCCATACCTCTTACTTCCAGTGACTTCTCCTTTGATGTAGATGTTCTCTTTCCTCATCTTCTCCTTTCAGACCTTCAGAAAAGACCACCATTATTTTGTCTCTGCATTTTAACAAAAAAAAAAAAAAAACGTAATTTACTACTTTTCCATCATCCTCCCATCTTCTGGACAAAACATCCTACTACCCCCAATACTGTACCGCTGTGGTCCCCAATAGTGCCCCCAATAATGTGCAAGGAAGAAGTGCCCCCATAGATGCCCCCCAATCATGTGCCAGTAACAAGTGCCTCTCCCCCCATCATGTCCCAGTAACAAGTGCCTCTCCCCCCACCCCATCATGTGCCAGTAACAAGTGTCCACCCATTATGTCCCAGTAACACGTGCCCCCCCCATAATGTCCTAGTAACAAGTGCCTCTCCCCCGAACATGTCCCAGTAACAAGTGCCTCCCCCCCATCATGTCCCAGTAATAAGTGCCTCTCCCCCCCTTCATCATGTCCCAGAAATAAGTGCCCCCCATCATGTCCCAGTAACAAGTGCCCCCTCCCATCACGTCCCAGTAACAAGTGCCTCTCCCCCATCATGTCCCAGTAACAAGTGCCTCTCCCCTCCTTATTATGTCCCAGTAACAAGGTAACAAGGTAAAGAGTGCCTCTCCCCCCCATCACGTCCCAGTAACAAGTGAACAAGTGCCTCCCCCAACCCCAACCCCCCCCCCCATCATATGCCAGTAAGTGCCTCTTATTAAAAAAAAATCACTTATACTTACCTCCATGGCAGCGATGCGATGCAGGCCTCTTCCGGCCTGTGTCCCACACTGTATGGCTCAGGCGGCACGATGATGTCATCGCGCTGCCTGTACCAACCTCTGATAGGCTGTGGGCCTTGTGCCGACAGTGTATCAGAGGAACAGGGTGGGAGATGCCTCCCTCCCCTGCCCCACAGCACAGCCATCTGTATATCTGTCCTGAGGACGGCGATACAGATGGATATGGAGATGAGCGCTTCTACAGTGGAAGCGTTCATTTCCCTGTGCCCTGCTGCCGCCGCCACATTCTCGGTGGGGGGGGATTGCCCCATTGCCCCATTGCCCCAACCTGGATCCGCCAGTGTGAGGGCAGGATGTGGCTAGGAGATTCCGAGCGCTTGCTGGGCTACAGACTGCCCATTGGGCACTTGGAAACTCATTTGCATATAGCATCAAAGTTCACTTTTATGATAATTACATATTTGTCAAGGCAGCCAATTGTAAGATTGGACAACAGGATTAGTCCATTACCTGGTCCTGGAATTAGTATCACAGGGAGCTGAAAGCCTGCTTTTAAATCATTAAAAAAAGTTTGAGATTAAAACTAGAAGAAAGAGAGGAGGGGGATGCAGCTGCCGACTCAAAGCAATTGATAGCAGACAGCATGCCAGAAAAATGATTTGTTAATAGGCAGAAAATATCTCAATGGCCTTTGGCGTGAGACATCTCAATGTGTATGGCGGGAGTGAAGGGGATATGGATTATCTGCAAGTGTAACAGAAAACGGTGGGAAATAAAAGAGGTTTGTTTCTTAAAGAAAAAGTACAATTTTTTCCTTACTTTTTTACTTTCCGCTGCTTCTAAACTTTAATACTTGGCTCTTGAAAGATCTGTGGTGGGATATGGGCCTCTGCCACCGTGTAGCACGGATGGTTTATATACATGTATTTGGAGGACTGTAATAATCTGACCTGGAGGAAAGAGACAATGTAGTCCCATATAATAAAACCATGTAAAAGCACCCAGTCAGTCATCTACTTCTCCGCAACATATGTTGTAAGTTTGCTAATGCAATATATATGTATTTAGCAGCTTCTCACTTATACGCCAAGATGCCTCAGAGAAATACTGTGGAATGTGCAGTCCAAACTGATCCCAATAGAAAACACTGCTAACATGATCCGAAAGTAAAGGAGAGTTACACAGCTGTTGGAAAATAATTCACAGTGGTGGCCATTTTTAGAGGTCATAGTATATGACAGAATTTGAGACATTACAATAACATTAGTTTAAGATTCTTAACTGATTCTTTGCCATCAAGGACAGTTAATATCCAGGCAGGCAAGTTAACCTTGAAGATAATGGATTATACTGAATCCCGAAAGTCATTTTTTCATATAAAGAATAATAAGTGTAACAAGCTTCTGACTACTGAATTACATGCATGGAAGAATACATTTAGATTTGGGGAACATCATACCTGAGGGAAATACAGACTAATGAGCAATATAGGGGATGAACTATCAGTAGAACAAGGGCCATTGCTATAGAACAGTGATGGCGAAACTATAGCATGTGGGCACCATCTCTGTGGGCACCCACACCCTGGAAAAAGTCTATGGTGTACCAATATGCCTTAGACCAGGAGTCAGCGGCCTTTGGTACTCTAGTTGCTACATTGCCCAGCATGCTCCATTCATTACTATGGGAGTTCTGAGAAGAGCAGAGCAATTATGCATGCTGGGAGTTGTAGTTTCACAACAGCTGGAGTGCCGGAGGTTGCCTACCCCTGCCTTAGACTTTTCCTGCCATTCATCAGCGCAGGACGCACTATGGACAGCACAGGCAGCGCATTGAATGTAGGCAGGCTATTCTAGCTAAATGATAAAGTACATGGAAGATATACTATACTGGACTGTAGTATTCAGGTTAAATTGCCGTGTTGGCATTTTGCGATAAATAAGTGGGTTTTGGGTTGCAGTTTGGGCACTCGGTCTGTCAAAGGTTCGCCATCACTGGTATAGAGAACTATGGCTTAATTTGCCTTGTGCCCAGAGAAATGATCCCTCCCCCATCCCTCATACATGTGAATGAGCTTTCTTTATAGGTGGCAGGACAGCCTAAGAGCAACATGAAAGATTAATGCTTCCACGTATGATCAGTGGTTGGAATCAGTGATCTAAAGTTAGAAAGTCCGATTTTGTGTGTCAGGCTAGGGCTACATGGCGACACTGGTCACGCAACAGTTGTTGTGGTCAGGATTTCAGAGTAGCGGTGATCCCATAGAAATGAATAAGATTTCAGTGCGAGTCACAAAAATCTCCAATATTGTTACATTTTTTTGTGCGTCGCGCTGCAATCCGATTCATTTCTATGGGATCACCTCTGCTCTGCAATCCTGGCGGTGACAGCTGTCGCATAACCAGTGTCGCCATGTAGCCCTAACCTTAGTGGCAAGGTTGCTTGCAACTTTTTTTTCTGTGCAGTTTGGCAGCCTTATCTTGACTTGTGTGCATGAAGTATATGGAGCCCTAGGCATTAGACTACTAAAAAGACAAGGTCTGAATTTAACTGTTTCCTGACTTTTTTCTGAAAGTGACTCCTGTCTGGACAGTCTAAAGTCTGGACTGGTTTCCTGATTTGAATCTATGAACTTTGCACAACTGTTCCTAGCTGCCTCTCCACTTCACAGCATACAGTTACATAGAAGCTTTTTGAATACACAGTTACAGACAAGAGAAAAAAACAAGAAGAAAATAACCCCTATAATCTCTTAAAAATAAAGGATCTTATATATATACCACCTTTCTTCAAGCCTTTCTGGAAATATAAGATAACCATAAAACCAAGGGTGGACTGAAGGTGATATAGGGCTATATAGGTCATATGCCCATTACCCAGTATAGCCGTGATAGGCTCGGACTGGCCCACAGGGGTACAGGGGAATCCCCCGGTGGGCCCCTGAGCAAGGTGGGCCCCTAGTCTCCCACCTCCTGCACAAGTGGCACATAACACATTAGATTTACTGCACTACATACATACATTCAATGTACAGCACCTCAACCAGCCTGTGTTCAAATAAAAAAACTTGTTAGATTATTTATTATATTTGAATGTGTTCGTACGGTGGACCCCCAAAATAAATTTTACTGGTGGGCCCTAGGTACTCCAGTCCGACACTGCGTGATATATATTCGTGAAAGCGAATATTAGTCTTTTTTCATCTGAACCCATTACCTTCCTGCTTCTTGATTGTAGGCCAATGTGAGAAGGCTGCAATATCGTAGTCTGCAGTGAATTAGAATATTCTATCTTCATTATTTAATTTATTTAATCTTATGCGAAAAATTGGTAATGTAATATGCGCGTTAATCAAGTAAGGGCGGGTTATAGGCAACTTTGCCATTGGGTTGGCTTGCTAGAATTCACAAATATGTAGAATATATTCGCGAATTCTAGCAAGCCAACCCAATAGGAAAGTTTCCTGTAACCCGCTCTTACTCGATTAACGTTGCCGATTTTTCGCAATCAAGAGAATAATCTCGAATACTAATATTCGCGAATATATGACAAATATTCTACCACATATTTGCGAATTATTGCGAATTCGAATATTGACCCTGCTGGTCATTACTAGAAATAACACATTCATTTTCATGCCGACAACATTATTTATCTGAAATTCTGAACTTGATCCTCTTATTAAATGTAAAGTGGAAAGAAGTAATAGTCCTGAAATCCATGTACAGCAAGTTTAAATCTTGCTCTCTTTCGTGCACGGTATGCACACTTTTCAAGATATGCTGCCTCAAAGCTTGAGAATTTGAGATGCTATGATCCTAAGGCCTTATTCACACGTCCGTTGTGTTTTGCGGATCCACGGATCCGCGGATCCGCGAAACACGGACATCGGCGATGTGCGTTCTGCAAATTGCGGACCGCACATCGCCGACACTCTCATAGAAAATGCCTTTTCTTGTCCGCAATTGCGGACAAGAATAGGACATGTTCTATTTTTTTCGGGAACGCAATTGCGGACCCGGAAGTGCGGATCCGCAATTGCGGACCAGGCCGGGACATCGTCTGTCCCCATTGAAACTAATGGGTCTGCAATTCTGTTCCGCAAAATGCGGAACAGAATTGCGGATGTGTGAATAAGGCCTAATACTTCACTTCTGAGGTAACCACATACTTTAAATAAGCTTGGGCAACTTTCTGGTAGGTTCTGCTTTATTGGTAGCAAATTAAACTTCTGTTTAGAGTTCAGCACCACTCTTATATGTAGATAATCAAGCCATTTTTGTAAAAGCAATGGTGTAGGGAGATCTGCTTTCAGTGTGGGACAGTTATGCCTCATTCACACATCAGTGTTTCCCAGACGTGTGCTGTTCGTGTTCTCCGCGGACAGCACACGTCCCCATTCATTTGAATGTGTGTATTCACACATCAGTGTTTTAGTACGGTCCGTGGGTCCGTGTTTTCAGCACGGATGCAAGTCCTATCTTGTCCGTGTTCACGGATCCCTCTCGCCCATTATAGTCAATGAGTCCGTGAAAACCACGGATGCAGCACGGATGCCATCCGTGTTGCATCCGTGTTTCATGGATCATTAAAGAAAGATTGTTTGAATATTATTTTCCAGCTGCTCAGTGTCAGTGAAAAATGGATGGCACATGGTCAGCAAAAAACGGACCCATGGACCCAACACGGATCTGTCACGGGAGGAAACACGGATTGAACACTGTCCGTGTTACCACTGATCCAACACTGACACTGATGTGTGAATGAGGCATTAGAAGATCGAGTTCAGGTCTGAGGAGTTGGGGAGTGGGGCAGCTGGGTTTACTGAGGGAGCGGTCAGTTTAGGAAGCTCGATAAGCCTGCCTATAAAGATGTGTTTTTAAGGCACGTTTGAAGGTAGGGAATTTGGGAAATTACTGGATATTGCAGGGCAGAGAGTTCCAGAGAGTAGGTGCAGCTTAAGAAAAGTCTTGACAACAGGAGTGAGAGGTACGGATTATGGAGGATGTTAATCTTAGATCACTAACAGAACAGAAAACACGAGTAGGGTGGTAGGCAGAAATGAAGGAGGAGAAGTATGGAGGTGCAGCAATCTGGAGGGCTTTGAGCGAGAGAAATTTAAACTGTATTCTGTGGTGGATGGGCAACCAGTGCAGTGACTGGCACAGGCTAGTAGCATCTGTATAGCAGGTGGACAGATAGATGAGCCTGGCTGCAGCATTTAGAAAAAACTGTAGGGTGGAGAGTTTAGTGAGAGGGAGACCGATTAGTAATGAATTACAGTAGTCAAGATGACAACGAATCAAGGCAACAACAAGAGTTGTAGCCGTTTCCACTGTAAGAAAAGGGCAGATTCTGGAGATGTTCTTGAGGTGCAGACGACAAGAGTGAAATGGTTTTTATCATGTAAATCCCTCGAGCACAGGCTACAGTGCCATTCTTGTCAATGCTCTGCTTATTCCTACAGAATCTATTTCTTTAATGTACATGTGACTTGTTCCAAGATCTAAAGTAAAATGCATTTTAGCGATGAAATTCAAGTTCTACAATAATGCTGCTCTGGGACCAAACCCACATGACCTTTACTTTTAGTCGTTTTTGCTGTGCAGCAACATTGAGCAGCACGTATTTTTGCAATTCCGTGCATTTCAGTGGAATGTGACATTGATCGACAAGTCTGATCTCATGGAAACAGTCAGGCTTAATAGGTTTGAATAAGGTCAATTGCTAACATGATGCTCCTATAAAAATTGCCTATGACATTGATGAATCTCTTGTTGCTCTTTTCATGTCATATTAAAGGGATTTCAAACAGGAAAACATGTGATATAACAATTTGATGTGCCATAAATGTTTTATCAGTGAAGGACTGCCTTCTCTGACCAACAGAAACCCTGCAAACCGGAGTGGTCCGTCCTCTGCTGGGTATACATTCTGACTTATTTCCATATTACCACATGGAATGATGATCACCGTCAATCTCAGGATCAATGGCTGACCTCTTTGTTGGACCCCCTTCATCAAACATTTATGGCTTATCAATGTTTATTGTAACAAAAGTCCTCTAAATGCAGCCATGTAGTACTCATCTTCACCATTTAGCAGCATACCTTTGGAAATGGATAACACATTTGCACACAGAACATTGTACAGTTCATCATCATGAATGTACTTTTGCAGAAGCAGACTGGGGGTCTTATAGCTAACACTATAATGGACCCGGATGCAGGACGCGTTTACAGATTAGTGAATAGAATTCTGGAAACCTATCCATAAGCTTTGTATCTGACATTAAAGTGCGAGTAGTCTCTTTCTGCTCGCCATTCAGTGCAGTTCTATAAAATGGTCATGTGGTGGCAGCAGCCACTAAGGATGGTAGAGTCTCGTAATGTAATTCATGTCACAAAGTAAAGGCTTCTCCTTAAACACAATATCTAAATGTTGATTTCCGCTTGGAAAGCTCTATAATCCCATTATTATAAGGTCAAAACTCAGCTCCAAGAAAAGAAATGTATTTCCAATTTTTAATCCTCCCATGATCCTCCTTTTCCCTTTCTATCAGAAGATTACAAGCCCTGTTTCTGTAATTTGATTAGTCTATGGCTTCTGTTTCCTTTGCCACACATATATTTCTCCTATCCGAATGTATTCCCATTGCTTGGAAAATGCATGCTGAAGTGCTCACCTGACACGTTTTGCTGAGTCTTGAATGCTAAATGCTTGTAGTTGGAACTCATACGTTCTCATTCACGTATTTATTTAGCATGTTGATATATTCCATAGAGGTGTAGGCCCATAATGCACCTTAACGTTGCAGTGCCCCAGAGGACTACTTCAAAGGGTTAATTACTTTTAAAATTGTTATTTTACTGCTAAAAGGAGTGGAGCTTGGGTGCGAAAAAAGCAATGGTGGTGCCCTTATTGCACCAAAGGCCTAATTTGCATATAAAGAATAATATAAACGGGAATGGAACTTCAGATCAATAAAAGAAAAACAGTTTTAATTAGGTGAACCTCAGCTATGTGTCTATACAAACAGTTTGATAGGGAGATTCCTGGTGACAGATTTTCTTTAATGTTGCTGAGTTAAATGTTGTGATTTATTGTTAACGCACATATTTTTTTAAGCACCGTTCATACCTAACAGCAATGTATGGGCAATATATTGTTAACCCTGGCCGACTTGTTTAAGGTTCCAGAGAAATGGACTGGGTCTTCCCCTTGTTCGTAGAGCAGACCTGCAGACAAGATCTGTCTGAAAAACTAGTCCAGAACCATCAAGGCTGTGCAAGAGAACATCAGTAAGGTATTGCTCGTTTATGGCAAGAGATTTTACTATTGTGGAAAACGGTCATTTTCTCCAGCACCCACCACACTTTCGGACTGGCCACCTGGATCTAAATTGTGCACCCCTTATCCCTGGAATTGCAGAAGAAGTTAACAAGAACATAATTCCATGCCTGTGGTTATTTAGAGAGAACGGAAGGTGTCCTTATGACGGAGAGTCAGGAAACACTACTATTACCATAATTGTTGCTGCCCACAGCTATTGGAGAACACTATACTGTGATATACATTGGGACTGTGCCCTTTGGTACTTTATGTACTGCTATGCCCGTTATCAACTTAGTAAAGAAAGACTTTATTTATTGCAACCAACAGGCCTGATTATTTGTCACGATCCCTCCCGTGACAGAGGTTAGAATATCTGAGAGACTTGCATCATGTGAGGTTATCTGACATCCTCTCGGTTTTCACTTTGCAGTGTTGTTGTTGGTATGACCACACCTCTTGTTTCAGGTGTAGCTTGTGGTCATTACTGCTCCTCTATTTAGTCTGGACTCACACTTCTTATCATGTGGTTGATATTCTCTGCCTGGAGTTGGAAGAGCTGGTGTGTTGTTCTCATTTGAGTTCCTGCTCATCCATTCTATCCTTTCTATTTAAGATAAGTGTACTTCTCTTGGTATTCTGTTGCTCCCATTTGCTCGTCGCTTACTAGGCCTCAGGGAGACGCTGGTTCGTTCTTCTGGGAAGGAACCAGTAGTCTCAGACCCTCAGACCCAATCTCAGACCCAATCCTAGGAATTTTAAGGGTTTCTATGGCATAGGTTTCCGGTGTAGGAATATTCCCACCTTTAGGGTCTATTCATACTGACAGGAGTCAGGGCTTGGTTTAGGGTTTCCGTAGGGTGTCACCATTTCCCTGTCCCTAGCCTTGAGGCCTAGTTCCTGGTCCTTTTCCTTCTGTTGTCTTTCTGGTGTTCCTCCCCTCCCCTTACACTGTGACAATATTGACTCCATGATCCATCCGCCAAACCTTTATGTGTACTCCTGCCTGGCACACTGACAAGCACCTAACATCAAGAAGATCATATCAACTATCATCAGAAGGAGACTCAGAAAGTGCACAGAGGGAAGAGAGGGTGCGTTCTCCACTTACTGCATATGGCCCAGGGAGGCCAAAGTGAGGACTGCCACCTTGATCTGTGAGTACTACTACCACCATTATAGCCACTAACACTCCTTCTCTAAACCTCGCCTCCCCTCCAGGTCGCTGCAGTGTTGCATCAGTACCTGCACCCTTACAATCTAATTTCCATTTATCAGACAGACATACATATACAGTACACACACATGTTTCCAACAAGTACATGTTGGCAATATCACAATTGTCATCATTTTAAATGAAAATTAACACATTGATTGTCAACCCAATAAAGTTAAATGTGGGTGTTCAGGAGCAATAATAGGTATATATTAAATTACATTAAAGATATGAAGTGAAGGTTTACCAAGTGTGAGTATATATTGTAATAAAACAAATTCTTTCAGTTTAAGCATATTTACATAGGGGATCATAGATAGGACACCTGTTACGTTCCCAATCAAAAAATTCTGGCCTGGGTATAACGGACATGGGGATATTTGATTTCAATGCCAGGCTAAAGCATAGATGCAGATGGTGACAATTGTTTTACAGGAAATCACTAGTCAGTCTAAATATGGTACAGTTTTGGTTACCAGTGTAAAAGAAAGGTATACTGGTTTGGACTGCAGTACACAGAAAGATGATCAAAATTGGGATTATTTCATCTGGAGCACAGATGTTGAGCAGTGACTGTACAAAATCAATCATCTCTTATGACCTATTCATGCCCGGGACTGTAATTATAACAAGGAGCATCCACAACATCTAACGGAAAGAAGGTTCCACCATTATCATGGGATTCTTCAGAAGACTACTGGAACTCTGCCACAAGAATTGTTTCATTGCTCAAATTTTCAAGTTCAAGAGGAGCCTTGAAATCTTTCTTAAAAGGTAAAATGTTACAACTTACAAGTCATAGTAACTAGATTTCTGGAGATGGGTCACTGATCCAGGAACCTTATTCTGTATGCCATATGTGGAATCAGGAGGGAAATTTTCCCTATGTGACAATATATAAATTGATTGATAAAATAGAATAAATTTGGGATCAAGATCACTGTATGCTTAGGACCTTGGATGATGTCACGTGGTCATATGGACCAATCACATGCTCCATCACCATAGTGATGGAGCAGGTGATTGGGCCATGTGATGCTGTGACATCATTACAGGTCCTTTACATCTTTCAAGCTAACGGAGAGGATGCCGGGCTTCGCGATCAAATGGAGCAGGTAAGTTATGATTAGTTTATTATTTTTAACCCATTCTGCACCGGGTTCAACATTAGGGAGATGGCCAAGGGTATTATTTTACATTATAACTATGTTATAATGTGAAATAATACCAGCGGGACAATTTCTGACCCAAACATGCACTTCTGTGAAGAAGTGCAGGTTCGGGTCTGGGTACCAAAAGTGCCGATTTTTCTCCCGCGCGTGCAAAACGCATGACAGCGCTTTGCACTCACAGGGAAAAATCGCGGCAATTCCCGCAACGCACCCGCACTGTTTGACGGAGTGCACCCGCAACGCCCGTCTGAAAGAGGCCTATGTGTAGAGGGTGGCTGATCAGAAGACAGCGCAAAATAACAATTGTGACATCAAATATTCCACATTTGTTTGCAGGTCTGCCCTCATTGATCTGTGGTTCTTGACCTCTATCAAATCTAAAGATGTGTTCACATGGTGTATAGGTGGCAAGTATGCAAACTTAAAGGGATTGTCTGAGATAATTAAAAATCTCAGCCAAGCCCCTTAACATTCTAAAATGTAAAATGATGCTATACTTTCTTCAGTGCTGTTCTCCACACCACCAGTCTGGTCCTCTTGCCGCTGCTTGTTTACAAAGTGTAGCAGTGACATGTGGGAATACAGCACATGACCACTGCAGCCAATCACTGTCCTCAGCAGTATACTATCAGGAAGAGAACAGCCCTGAAAAACGAGGTAAGTATACATGTACCATGATTTTTCTGTTTTACACCATTCAAGGACTTATCTGAGATTTTTTATTATCTCGGACGATCCTTTAATAAGAATGTTCAGCAGAATATTTTACTAATATAGAGGTTTATATCTTTACAATAGAGTATTGTACTGCTTCTAATATCTGAACCTGATACATTACGGTATTAAGAGCGATCTGAAATCTGTATTCCCAGATTGTAAATGGTACTTGTAGAGAGTACGTCTCTCTGTCTGTCTCGCTCATCTGACAGCAGCATCTTGGAGCTCTCACCAGCAGACACAGGAGAAGGTTTTTGTGCTTCAGGGTCTCCTGTATAATTGCTTCTCATTTGTTACCTCTCCTCCTGCTTCTTTAAAGTCTCAATTGTCTGAATGTTGTCAGTCACCTGTTTTCATGTTCACCACAATAGCACTTATGCTTGGAAAATGATAGAACATTGATTTATAAGAGCGCTGTCACAGCCAGAACAAGAAGGATAAAAATGGAAACACAAAACTGAGATATTAAAACATTTGCTCCGTGCATCTGGAGCAATTATCATAACTTTCTTAAGTTGTATGACAAAGTCTTGTATTATATAATCATGTCACACCATCTGCGCTTTAACCACAGAGACAAATGGCATTAGCACGGGCATACAAGCAGTGAGGGTCCAATACACACAAAATAATATGGGCCATTTTTATTACAATTTGATCCCCTTTTGGGTGGGTGAGATAAACTAAACAGAAACATTTTTAAATATTTTTTTTATTATTATTGTGCTCCCCTCACAGTATGATTGACATAGTTATTCTGTGGGTCAGTAGAATTACTGCATTCTTATCAGAACTGACCACAGGATATAAGGGGTTAACCATCTGAGATCAGGGTTTTCGTCTGAGGAATGGAGGTACCCGGATGTCAGTGCCCGACAATCTCCTTCATCTACATGTACAGCATTTACTGAATAATATTACGGTACGTGTGGCTGTTGTGGCAGTGATGTTTCAGGGGTATTGCTCTGTATTGACTCTATGAGATGCTGTGTGAACAGCATCATAAAAGCCCCTTTGCTAAGATGATACATAATTAGTATATATCTGTATATCTTTTCCGGGGCTGATGGGTGACATCTGATTGTTGTTATGGACTACTGACACCGTTGCGCATAGCAACAGTCAGATGTCACCTATCATTATGCTGAAAATAGTTTCTGACAATAGCTGCTTGAAAAAAAAATCTTGGTATGTTGCGGTATCTTTTCAGCTGAAAATGCTGCAGATATCTTGATTCCTACTCTGCTTCTGGATTCTCAGACTGCGTTGCCTTTCTGCCTTTTCCTTGACCTAAAGGAATAAGAAGAAAAGACATTCACTACACTGCAGAAGAACATTTGGAGGCAATTTGTTGTTCGGTTTTCTGCAGCAAAAAAACTTTTTCACCAGTCTTGCCATTTCTAAAAAGTGGGTGGGAAAGTACCGTAGCGCTGGTTAGCTTGGCATGTAGATTTACACCAGATTTAAGAAATGCAACCTTTTCAAGAAGTTAATAAACACCCACAGAAATATACACAGTACAACCACTAAATAAAAAAAATATACATATCTTTATTAAATATGTGAAAAAAAAAGGTGACAGTTAAAAGAAAGCAGCTGAAGGGGGAGGTCAGATCACAACATATAGATAATGTGCAGGTGAATATATTACACTGGAATTTATTAAAATTGGTGCAAAGGAAATCTGGCTAAGTTGCCCATGGCAACCAATCATGTCCCACCTTTTATTTTTAAGCACTCATTTAAAAAAAATGAAAGGATCAATCTGATTGGTTGCTATGGGCAACTAAGTCAATTTTCCTTTAAACCAATTTTAATAAATCTCCCAAGAGCATCCAAAAAGCCCAGATAAATACTACATCCATCCATTCCTAAGGCCTAATTCACACGTCCGCAAAATGGATCCGCATCCCTTCCACAATTTTGCGGAAGGGTTGCAGACCCATTCATTTCATAGGGGCAGGAATGGATGTGGACAGCACACTATGTGATGTCCGCATCCGTGTTTCCGCATCCGTGTTTCCGCATCCGTGTTTCCGTAAAAAAATAGAACATGTCCTATTCTTGTCCGCAATTGCGGACAAGAAAAGGCATTCTTTCTATAGTGCCAGCAATGTGAGGTCCACAAAATGCGGAATGCACATTGCAGCCGTCCGTGTTTTGCGGATCCGTGTTTCCGTGTTTTGCGGATCCGTGTTTCCGTGTTTCCACAAAACACACTACGGACGTGTGAATAAGGCCTCACTCTTGGCAGTAATATCTAAAGAGGTAAGTATAATCACATCATACAGATTAACACAAAAACCATATAAAAAAACAGGTTTTCAGATGCGGTTTCTCAGTTGCACACATTGTACAGGTGAAGACAACTATTTTTTTCATACAGTTTTGACAGCAAAAAGTCCCATGGAAATGCATCGTTGTATGTTTTTTTATGGAACCCATTCATTTTAAAATTAAGTTGAACGATCTGATTTTATAATAACATAATCTGAAAATCTGATCTCGCCCAAGGAGATGGAGCCCAGAAAAGCAATTGCTTATTAAATAGGCTCTTTCGTGGATTCCCAGAGGGGTAGTCTGATCTTCTGGGTGACACAGAAACCCTCCCAACATCTCCTTGCCCTGGAAGTCAAAAACATTCCAAGCAAAAACACAAAGTGGGAGACATTTATCAAGACTGGCATTTCCATAGGCCAGTCTTAATCTCCCTACTCTGGAGGAAGATGCGCCTAATTTATTAAGAGGCAAATAAGGATCAGAAGGTCGAATCTACACCAGCCAGGAGAGTTGAGCTATAAATGACACCAATTTCTGGCGCAAGTTATAGTAAGGCCTCATGCACACGACCGTTGATTGTTTCCGTGTCCGTTGCTCCGTTTTTCGTGATTTTCTGCGGACCCATTGGTTTTCAATGGGTCCGTGGAAACCTCGGCAAATACACCGTTTGTCCTCCGTGTCCGTGGTCCGTGATTCCAGTCCGTCAAAAAAATATAACCTGTCCTATTCTTGTCCGTGAAAAACGGTTCACGGACCCATTCAAGTCAATGGGTCCGTGAAAAATGCGGATGGCCATCCGTGTGTCATCCGTGTTCCGTGTCCGTTTTTTTTGCGGATCCCTTGGCAGGCACTTGGGAAACATTGTCAGCCTGTCTTTTGGTAAAATCTTTTGGGTCATGTCCGCTAAAAAAAACGGAAGACACACGGAAGCACAACGGAAGGCAAAAACGGACACGGATCACTGAACAACGGAACCCCTTTTTGCGGACAGCATAAAAAAACGGTCGTGTGCATGAGGCCTAAATCTGTCAGGCTGCATTAAGCATCGCCCCTCTCTCTAAGCCCCGCCACTTTTCTTACCACTTCGAAAAAGTGTTGAGAAGCTTAAAAAGTTACAAATTATGGTCCAATATGGCATGCAGTGACATGCACCAAAATTTGCAACTATGTACAATTTTATCTTAAAAGCTTTCATAAGTGCCCCCCACGGTTTTAGTATAAATTGTTGTGGCTTGTGCCGTAATATAAAGCATTGATTTTATGGCATATTAGGGTAAGGGTAGGGCTACATCTAGGCTTTGTATCTGTCACTACATAAAAATCACAGTGATATTGCTGGCCATAGGATTGCATTGAGTGATGTCTTCAAAATCCGTGAAGTCAAGCAAGTTGCCAGTGATTTCTTTTGTTAATATAGAGCCATTTAAAGAATGATGGCTACTCCATAGAAGAACATGAAAATCACTTGGAAATCTTTGCTTATCAGAGTACGTCCACACAGGGAATATATACTTTGGATTTTCCCCTGTGGAACTGTGGTTGGAAAATGTGAGTCATATTACTGTAGCAGCAAAGCAGATGAGATTTTACAGAAACTCAATCACACACTGCAGAAAAATCTGTGGAGGAAACTGACCTGTGGGGCAGATTTTAAATCTACAGTATGTCAATTCACATTGCAGATTTACCCTTTGCAATGCGTAGGGGAAAATTTGCAGGAAATCAGCAAGCAAAATCCACACCAAATCTGTATGTAAGTGATGTAGATTTTGAAACAAATCTATTGTTGATTTTGCAGTGGAATCTCAGCATAATCTGTGGTGGAGACTCCAGTGCAGAAAACCTACCTTGTGAGACTGTACACGTAGGCCATGTTCACGTGGTTGAAATTATTTCGTATGGTATATTTACCTGGATTAATTAGCATGCTGAAAATTTAGGCATGGAATCCGCACCAAACACAGATTTTTATGCAGTTTTCCATTTGAAGTATTTTTGGTGTGGATGTTGGTGCAGATTTTAATGTGGACTTTAGGCCTCACATTCATTTTAATGGGAATTTCACTCAAGCATTGTGACCAGCTAACGCTCATATGTGGGGGGTAAATTTATTTCTAGCTTGGACGTTGAATTACTGTAAAGTACCATATGTGATAATTTAGGTCTTCATGCAGTACAGTATTTTTTATGCACTTGTCCGCACCCACCAAATGCAATCCTTGTTTTGAATCAGTAGAAGACCTTAACTTTCATACCAGTCACATTTCGTTTGGAGGTGTTACACAGATGGTGCTTTAGTTTTTTGGAACACAGAAAAACGCACATTTGTAGATTTTGTTCATATACTAAAAGAAAACAATCACATTGAGATGACATTCACAGAGTCATTTCTTTTGGTGGATTTTTCTGGCTGCATCCAGACAGATATCTACCATAAGCTGAGGGCTGCAATTTTCTACATTGGAAGAATTGTTCCCACTGGCTCTCAAGAGAGATATACCATTAGGGTAAAATTCACGTCAGTAGAAATTGCACTCATGAGGGGGCATTCCAATCGTAACGCAACAATCTGTATAAAAGATTTAAAGTAAGAGGCTATCCAAAAATCCGACTGGGACACAGAGTGACAGAGGAAATCTCCTGAGTAACAGTAGTAGTAGTCAGGGATATTTATCAAGACTGACATATCCATACACCAGTCTTGGTCTCCCTACACTGGCGTGAAATGCTCCAAATTTATTAATTGGCACATGCCAAAAAAAAACTGGTGCATCTCTGTCCTGCCGTGATACAGAAACTAACCCTCAGTTCACACTTTCGCGTAAAACGCCGCTTTTGAACGCACATAAAAACGCACAACAGTAAAGGAACCATGCATTCCAATGAGGGTGGTTCACACTTGCGCGTTTTTATGCGCGTTCATAGGCGCCTATAAACGTCGGACGCATAGGCAAGTTTGTTCGCGTTAATTCGGGCTTTTTTCGAGCGTTTGGTGCTAATAGACTTCAATGGGAAACGCGATAGGCGTGTTGTTCGGGCGTTTGTGCTGCGTAAAACGCGCCTATGGACGCGCGTTTTTCACAATTCACACCTCAGATTGGCCAAACTATATAGGGAGGGCTGTTTGGTCATTGGCCAACTATGCAGTCAATCACAAAACGCGCGTCAAACGCGCCTACACTATTTACCAAAACGCTTGAAAAAAACGCGCCTACACGCCAGTCTTGAACGCACCAAAAACGCTAGGCTTCAAAACGCTCAGGTCTGAACCCAGTGTAAGGTCTACAACAGCCGTAGGCAAGAATCCCAGCTCCCTTTAGCTAAGGAAAAGTGCAGAGAAACTTAAAAAGTCATAAATTATAGTGCACATATGACATGCGCCATAATATTCGACTTTTTTACGCCACTATTGTGGCGTAAATACATTGATAAATGTCCACCATTAAGTTAAATGGGCATTTGATGTAAGGAGAGTTGGACTTTAGGAGTATACTGACCATTTTGAATTGCTCTGGTTCAGGGCTGAAATCATTTCTTGAATTGATTGATTAACTCGACACAAAAAAATCCTCGATGCAATTTTTTTGCATCGATGATTCGTTTGTGCCATGTGGTGGGTGACATTTTACCAATTTTGCTGTATACAAACTCCTGCTCTGCATAGGTGACAGGGATGTAAATTTCTAAAAATCGTCTATTCCATTGGTGGGTGATATTAACCCAGTGTTGCCGGTGAAAAACCCCTGCTCTGGATTGATGTCAGGGAACTAAATTTAGTAAAAAAGTCTGTTAAAGTACATTTGCGGCCTGCACTGCATTTTTGAGGGTGAATGTTAATCAGTAAATCCAGCTCTTAGATTGTGGGTGGACATTTCCATGGTTATCAGACCAGTCATTCACAAGTGGCTTGGAGGGTCTGTTCCTGCTGCACTGCACACCTGACAGGGAAATATATTCTGTAAATTCAGCGGCGTTTAGATTGTTGGGTGATCTATAGCCCTTACAAGCGCACGCTGGTAGACGCGCTGCTGATGGCATTCCCACCTGACACCAGGGCCTCAGTGAAAGCACAAGGTGAAGGCAGAGGAGGAGGAAGAAGTCGCCAATGCAGCCGGGGCTCCGCCAGCACCTCAGAAGGCAGGTTTAGCATGGCCGAAATGTGAAAAAGCTTTGTCAGCATGCCACAAGAACCAGCACCACCAGCTGATATGGAACATCTTAGCAGGAGGCAGCATTCCAGCAACATGGTGGAACAATATGGGTGCACACGCCTACATGTACTGACTGATGGGTCTGCCCCATTCAACTTCTGGGTCTCCAAATTGGGCACATGGCCTGAGCTTGCCTTTTATGCCTTGGAGGTGCTGGCCTGCCCTGCAGTCAGTGTATTGTCTGAACGTGTGTTTAGCATGGCAGGGGGTGTTATCACAGACAAGAGCAGCTGCCTGCCATCCCTGGGTCATCCCACCTTCCCAGAGTTCCTTGCCCGATGTCCTCACACACGTGGCCTCTAGTGTTAATCGGGCACCAAAGTGCTCAGGTGCTCTGGTGCTCGAGTAGAACACTTTGGGATGCTCAGGTGCACTAAAGAGCACCCAAAGTCAATTGGAGAACCCGAGAATTAAACCAGGCACCCCCTGCTCTGAAGAGGGGAGGGTGTCTGGTTCACAGAAAAAGGTCTGAAATTGATGGAAACACCACTGAAATGGTTCGGGAAAAGCATGTTGTCTGGAT
Source organism: Bufotes viridis (assembly GCA_033119425.1). Classification (NCBI taxonomy): domain Eukaryota; kingdom Metazoa; phylum Chordata; class Amphibia; order Anura; family Bufonidae; genus Bufotes; species Bufotes viridis. The sequence continues at coordinate 94,115,183 of CM065597.1, read as the reverse complement.
GCATCTTGGACTCCCAGGTCGCTGCTGGGAATGATGTTGTCCGATTAGTACGCCACTTTTACAGACTGGCAATAATACGCACAAAACCGAAGATAAAATCGATTTTAGAGGAAAAATTGTTAGGAAACATTCTTTCCTGTATATTACATACATACTTGTATATAAAGCGCAAGTGTTTCCAAAAATTACAAGGATGAGGCACTTCGATACAACCTGTATATCACTTAAAGGAGGGCATCATACACACCCTTGAAAAATTATGATTGATGGCCTGCTGGTGACCCTCAAAAACATTAGGAGCAAGGGCCTGCTGTTGACCATGTAAAACATTAGGGGTGAGTGCCTGCTGCAGAGCTGACCATCTAAAACATTAGGGGTAAGGGCCTGCTGCTGATCTGACCATCTAAAACATTATGGGCGAGGGCCTGCTGCTGATCTGGCCATCTAAAACATTATGGGCAAGTGCGTGCTGGTGACACTCTCAAACATTATGAGCGAGGGCAGCCTAATAAGCATGTTGATATGATGGAGGAGGAGGAGGACGATGAGAAAAGGAAGATTGAACCAAATACGCTTTTTTTGTGGTGGTAGGGCTGCATGGGAATACAGTGTTTTCAATACACCATAAAAGTCACATTTAGAGTGCCTTTATGTTCAGCTGCTTTCCTCTGGTGGAGTAGGGAAGTCAGGGGCAATCCAGGCCTTGCTCATTTTTATAAGAGTCAACCTGTCAGCATTTTCAGTTGACAGGTGGATGCGCTTATCAGTTATTATGCCCCCAGCAGCACTAAGTACCCGCTCTGACAAAATGCTGGCAGCAGGGCAGGCTAGTACCTCCAAGGCATAGAGAGCCAGTTCGTGCCACGCGTCCAGCTTGGACACTCAATAGTTGTAAGGCACGGAGGGATCATTGAGGATGCTGATACGGTCTGCTACGTACTCCTTCACTCCAAAATATTTCCCTCCTTGTGACACTAGGCCACGCATCAGGGTCAGGGTGCTGGCGGGGTGTCATTAAACTGTTCCAGGCCTTGTAGAGTGTTGCCCTGCCTCTGTTGGAACTGTTGTGTGTTCCCCTCCCCTCCCCTCCTTGGTAGCTCAAGGAACCACGTACTCTTCTGCCAGCGTTGTCAGCTGGAAATTTTTGGAGCAATTTTTCCATAAGTACCTTCTGGTATTGAACCATTTTGCTAGTCCTCTCCACCACAGGAATGAGAGATGGGAAGTTCTCTTTGTAGCTGGGGTCGAGAAGGGTGAACAACCAGTAATCGGTGATGGCCAAAATGTGTACAACGCGAGGTTCACAAGAAAGGCAGCATAACATAAAGTCAGCCATGTTTGCCAGAGTCCCAACAGACAAGAGTTCATTGTCCTCATGGTGTGACCCGAGTCAAATACCAGTTAGGCTGAGCATGCTCGCTCAACACTAGTAGCCGCCATTTTAGGAGAAATTGCCACGAAGAACAGGTATGCAGTTATTGTAGTAAAATTCCTTAGCTGTAACAGAACAGTGTCTTGCAGTAGTACAATGCATTCAATAACACAGGTATATTTATTGCATTATTGCAGTAAAATGCATTCAATAATGGGTTTACTTATGGATTTATTGCAGTAATATGGCTTTGCAGCTTTGCTGTAACTGAACACTATCTTGAGTAATGCAATGTGTTCACTAACAGGGGTATACTAATGGCTTTATTGTTGTAAAATGCCTTTGCTGTAACTGAATTCTATCTTGCGGTAATACGATGCATTCAAAACTATGGGTATACTAATGGCGTTATTACAGTAAAATGCCTTTGCAACTTTGCTATCACTGAACTGTATTGTAGTAGTACAAAGCATTGAAGTAATACAATGCATTCAGTAACACGGGTATATTGATGCATTACAGTGTGTTGAAAATGCCTAACTACAAATGGCAAATTTAATTTTTTGTTTACCAAGAAAGGTTGCAATTGCTCAAGATTTGCAGCAGAATGTATGCTCTTGGCAATAAGCCTATGAAGTGCAAAAACATGAGGTTTTTACTTTTAAGTTTTACACAAAAAAAAGCTGTCTGTCTGTCCACATAAAGAAAAAAGTGAGTTTGTGGCAGGATAGAACTTCCCAGGCTGTGTAAACTATGATAGAACTTGCCAGCATGATGTAGGAACTATGAAACAACACACAACTCGGAGTGACCAGTCCTGAAAAAACTCTAAAATCTAATAATTATTTTCGTCAGAGCACTCAGACCCCCACCAAACAAAACCTGTATGTTCATATGAACTTTGTCAACGTTCAGTGACCCTTTAAAACCAATCTTGAATTATAAACATTTTTGTACTTATATAAAATGGTAATGTCATCAGATATTCCAGGCATAGAGGAGCGCCAACTACTGTTTCTATTGGACAGTCTTTCTCCGTCTTGTCTCTATCCCCACTGCACGATATGTGAAGAGTTTCCTGATGTGGTGACCTGTCTGTTTCTAACACTCAGTTCACACTTTCGCGTAAAACGCCGCTTTCGAACGCGCAAAAAAACGCTCAACAGTACAGGAACCATGCATTCCAATGGAGGTGGTTCACACTTGCGCGTTTTAATGCGCGTTCGTAGGCGCCTAAAAACGTCCGACGCATAGGCAAGTATGTTCGCGTTAATTCGGACGTTTATCCAGCGTTTGGTTCCAATAGACTTCAATGGGAAACGCCATAGGCGTGTTGTTCGGGCGTTTGTGCAGCGTAAAACGCGCCTATGGATGCGCGTTTTACAAAGTTTGCAACATGCAGAATCATCCACCATGGAATGTCACACCTCTAAAGCACTCAGATTGGCCAAACTATATCATTGATCATTAGCCAACTATGCAGTCAATCACATAAACGCGCGTCAAACGCGCCTACACTATTTACCAAAACGCTTGAAAAAACGCGCCTACACGCCAGTCTTGAACGCACCAAAAACGCTAGGCTTCAAAACGCTCAGGTCTGAACCCAGTGTAAAGCTGCAGTGTTTTCTCTGCTCTCAGAGGATGTTGCTTAGTAGGTCATGTGAGAAAGGCAACATTATTTGCACATGCTTAGCATGTATGGTCACCTATGTACATTTCCTGAGGTGGACACAGAAAGTCTGTTTAATAGCAGAGGGATCCATTCCAATAGGACTCCTCAAATATCTGGGACAATTAAAAATCCTAAATAATGTGTATAGAGGGGCACTCCAATACCTGAGATCAAGGGATGCTCTGTTCACATCAATCAATCAACATTTATTTCACATAAAAAAGCATACAAATTCTTCCCATAAAAATGTGCAATAGTGACCCACTAGCCCCTTAATTCAAGGGCTCACTACCAAGTATAGATTCTATACAAACGTGGATATTGTGCCAGCATTGATGTTGACCTCTGCTTAAGGATCTTACGTCTTTAAATATAAACTTAGCACCATGTCCTACGTAAAAGCAAATCGAATGTGCGTTGGTAATGTGGTTGGCTCCAATGGTATAGTGTGTCCGCACCAAGGAGTACACAGTCCCGCCAGAGTAAAAGTTAATACTTAAAATAAACTGGGTTACTTTACCAGTCTTGATCCCGTATTTTCACTAGCTGGATACACCACGGCGTCCCGTGTGATCCATCGCTAGAACCTCCTAATACACACCTCAGCTGCAGTAGTACCTCCTAATTCACACTTCTGCTGCGGCAGAACCTCCTAATACACACCTCAGCTGTGGCAGAACCTCCTAACACACACGTCAGCTGCGGCAGAACCTCCTAACACACACCTCAGCTGCTGCAGAACATTATAATACGCAACTCACATGCAGCAGAGCATCATAACACACACCTCAGCTGCTACAGAATCTCATAATACACACCAAAGCTGCTGTAAAACCTCCCAATACACACCTCACCTGCTGAAGAACATAATAATCTGATGCTACAGAACATATGAGGCTTTGATCACATCTGGGCCTCTTTCGTAGATCAGGTCATAAATACTGGACACATTATGGAAACCCATCAGATCTCACCATAGTCAGCAGGATCCGTCAGGTGTTGTCGTTACTGATGTGCCAGATCTGGCACTACCGTGATTTTTGATGTTGTGCTCCTATGACATGGCAGAACAGCAAACGTCACCAGCACAGATGTGAACAAAGACTAATAAACACCTTGGATGCTGCAGTAAATTATAATAGTGACAAGGGAACTACAAGTCTCATCATCACCAGATTATTATTGGGAAATAGGGGGCATGGAAACTACAACTCGTAGCATGTCCAGGCTGTTATCATTGGATACAAGTGGATATTACACGGAGAGAGTAGAAGGTCGGGTTCACATCACCATTATACAGAAAAAAATGTATCCTGTATCCTAAACATCCATTATACACATTTCATCCGTCTGAGCCATTTCCGTCTAAGATCCGTTACTTAAGACGGAATGAAAAGTCCTGCATGCAAAACAGATGCTTTAAATACAGGATCCATTTGGATCAGAAAAGAAAAAAAAAATTGTGATCTGAACCCAGCCTAAGAGGAGAGAACTACAACTTCCAGCATGTCCAGATTATTATAGGGCATGATCCAGTATTACTGGGTAAGAGTTTTAAAAGGAAAGAACTATAGTCCCCAGTATGGCCAGAATTATTATGGGGCATCAGTATACCTTACAGGAAGAGGGGTATAAGAGGAGAGAACTACAACTCCCAGCATTACCAGACTGTACTAGGGCATAAATTGAAATTATATGTAGTGAGCTAAAATAGGACAAAACTGCCATTCCCAGCTTTTCTAGGATGTTTTATGCATACCTCCCAACTTTAGAAAAGAAGGAAGAGGGACAAATTGCAATTTTATTCCGTACTAGGCCACGCCTCTAACTCTGCCCAAAACATAACTAAATCCCTACCTAATCCCAATCAGTCCGCTAAATTCCCCCACATAGTAATTATTCCCCCTTTATACCCCCTCACAGTAGTTATACCAGACACGTGCCCCCTTCACAGTAATATACCCAATAAATTGCCCCTTCACAAGCAGGATTATGTGGGTGCAGTGCGGGGGGATTATGAGGGTGCATTACAAAGAGATTATGAGGGTGCAGACTGCAGTGCATGGGTTATGGGGTGCAGTGCAGGGGGATTATTCAGGTCCCTGAACAGTTGTATTATTTGATCAGGAATTATAATTTACAGGGATGTTTTCTTTACTTTTTTTACACCGCAGAAAATTTCAGGGGGTCACTAGAGCGGGGGTGCTCTATTGTCTATTGTAACGGCGCCCCCTCTGCTGCAGTCAGCCCATCTCCAGTAACTTCACAGGCCAGGAGCCCAGGAGACAAGTCCTCTGTTGTCCGCCGAGACCTGACCTCAAGACGCATCTTTGCAGTGTACACACATCCATCTAGCGGGCGGCATCACTGGAGCGAGGAATCTGAGGGGACAAGGAGCAATAGAGCCCGGGAGCCAGCATGGAGCGCAAGCCACCACAAGCAGCAGCAGAAAACATGAAGCTCCCGGCAGACCCCACCCCTGCCACGCCCCCTACCCAGACCTGCAGTGTGGAGCGGAGGGTAGAAATGATGAAGCAGAGAGCTGATGGCCGGCTCTCTGCTTCATCATTAGAGGAAGCTGTCTCTGCTTCCTATGGAAAGCAGGATATACCTCCCCCGTACCCGGACAGCTACTCAAATCCGGGACTGTCCCTCCGGATCTGGAACGGTTGGGTGGTATGTTATATGGGATATCCCAGGACACCACTAACCTCTCCTTCAGACACAACACAGAAGCTCCACCCCCTCACAGCAAAACTATTAAATATTTTAATACTTCACTGCCTGGTGCTTGGCTACTAGCACTGAGTGACTCAGTCACACTGTGACACGGACTGTCACTCAGTGCTTCTGATAGCCAAGCACCAGGCAGTGAAGTGCCATGAGAGCCAGGCCAATGAGGTGGCAGTCAGGGTGCTGGTGAAGGATGACCAGTACTGCCCAGAGGATGCCATCTGCCCAGCTCTGCAGTCCATATACCAGGCCAGGCCTACCAGTATTACCCCTTGATATACCGCCTGGTCACCCCAACTAACACTCAGGAAGACAAGTGACTCAGACTGTTAGGTGGGGTGACCATGCGGTATATCAAGGGGTAATACTAGTAGGCTTGGTATAAATGGACAGCAGAGATGGGCAGATGGCATCCTCCGGGGGTTGTATCTTACATGGGACTGTATGCTGGAGGGGCTGAAGGCAGGAGAGTGATGTATCTTACATGGGACTGTATGCTGGAGGAGTTGAAGGGGGAGTGATGTATTTTACATGGGACTATATGCTGGAGGGGCTGAAGGCAGGAGAGTGATTTATCTTACTTGGGACTGTATGCTGGAGGGGCTGAAGGCAGGGGGAAGGTTGCATTTTACATGGGACTGTATGCTGAAGGGGGCCATAAGTATTACAATAATACTACAAAGGTGGCCATTATAATATTAATAATAATAAGGGGGCAATAATAATAATACAGAGGGGCCATTATATATTATAATTATACAGAGGACATTATACTTATGGGCACTAAGGGGGAGGGGAGATCTGTCATCTGAGGATGAGAGTAAAGTGAGAAATCTAAAAACTTTTCTGTGAAACTCTGCAGAGAGGAGACACGGCTGAAAGAAGGCATCATGACGGTCCAATCCCCGAAGGAGAACGCTGAGGAAAGAATCTACATGACAGGAGATGTCACTGGATGTAACAGGTATGGTGCTGTATTCTACTGTATATTTTATAGCAATGTATGTTATGTCCCTCCAAATATCTGTTTTTTTGGGGGAGCGGATGTAGAATTTGGCCCACACTGCCGCAGTCTGGCCCCAGACTTCAGGTCACACTGTGAGTGTTCAGAATTATGGGGCCTTACACCCATCTACTACGTTATCTGTACTCAGAGAGCTATCACTGTGTTATCTGTGGTGTTACGTAGGACTGCAGGTGACATCTACTGCATTATTTGTAAAAAAAAAGGGGCGTGGTCACAGGTTGGGGGGGCGCAATACTTGGCTTGCCCCGGGTGCTGGCAACCCACGCTACGCCACTGAGTCAGACCACACATGGAGTACTGTGTACAGTTCTGGGCTCCTGTGAACAAGGCAGACATAGCAGAGCTGGAAAGGGTTCAGAGGAGGGCAACTAAAGTAATAACTGGAATGAGGGATCTACAGTACCCTGAAAGATTATCAAAATTAGGGTTATTCACTTTAGAAAAAAGACGACTGAGGGGATATCTAATAACTATGTATAAATATATCAGGGTTTAGTACAGAGATCTCTCCCATCATCTATTTATCCCCAGGACTGTGACGAGGGGACATCCTCTGTGTCTGGAGGAAAGAAGGTTTGTACACAAACATAGAAGAGGATTCTTTACGGTAAGAGCAGTGAGACTATGGAACTCTCTGCCTGAGGAGGTGGTGATGGTGAGTACAATAAAGGAATTCAAGAGGGGACTGGATGTATTTCTGGAGTGTAATAATATTACAGGCTACAGCTACTAGAGAGGGGTCGTTGATCCAGGGAGTTATTCTGATTGCCTGATTGGAGTCGGGAAGGAATTTTTTCCCCTTAAGTGAGGAAAATTGGCTTCTGCCTCACAGGGTTTTTTGCCTTCCTCTGGATCAACTTGTAGGAAACAGGCCGAACTGGATGGACAAATGTCTTTTTTCGGTCTTATATACTATGTTACTATGTTACATGGACAACCCAGGTTTTTCACGAGGTCTCTGCATTGATCACATGATGATGACATAACCAAAGGTCCTTCAGACTTCACTGCACTGCTATGCCTGGGCTTACTGCACTGGTCACATGTTGATGATAACATTACCAAAGGTCCTTCTCCAGGTCCTATATTTTCCTCTCACAGATAGCCAGTGGCGTACACAAAATCCATGGGGCCCCGGTGCAAAACTAAATCATGGGGCCCCCTCCCTGTGGCCCGCCCCCAACCCGCCGCAAGAATTTACTCGGGCCCCCTGGATTGTGATTAATAATGCTCCGTGTCTCTCTGTGACCTTTTTACTACAAAATCACAGTGAGATAAAGTTGTCACTGTAATTTTGTAGTAAATAGATCACAGAGAGGCACGGAGCATTATCAATCATGTCACTGCTCCGTGTCGCTGCTGTCCAGTACGCGCTTGGCACTCTTTCACACAGCGGATTCCATGCACTGCATCCGCTCATGTGAAAGAGCCCTAAGCCCAATGCATGACTACACTTACCCAGTCCTAACTAATAAAATCTGGTCCTACCTCATCCAGGGTGTGGCTGGCCTCGGCGTGATGTCCACTGGATCCAGAACAAGGTCTCTGTGGGGAGAAAAAAAAGAATAATCACATAAGGAAGGGATGGTGACTGTCCCTGTGAAATCACCAGCAGGGGGCGCTGTGCTGGCCTGGAAGACTGAGTCATGCCAATGTATAGCGGGGTAATCTAGTGCTACCACACAGTACTAATGCCCACATTGTGGCCCCTCACAGTACTAATGCCCACCTTGTGGCCCCTCACAGTACTAATGCCCACCTTGTGGCCCCTCACAGTAGTTATGGCCAGATATATGCCCCCCTTACAGTAGTTATGGCCAGATATGTGTCCCCTCACAGTAGTTATGCCCAGATATGTGCCCCTCACAGTAGTTATGCCCAGATATGTGTCCCCCTCACAGTAGTTATGCCCAGATATGTGTCCCCCTCACAGTAGTTATGCCCAGATATATGCCCCCCTCACAGTAGTTATGCCCAGATATATGCCCCCCTTACAGTAGTTATGGCCAGATATGTGTCCCCCTCACAGTAGTTATGCCCAGATATGTGTCCCCATCACAGTAGTTATGCCCAGATATGTGCCCCCTCACAGTAGTTATGCCCAGATATGTGCCCCCTCACAGTAGTTATGCCCAGATTTGTTTCCCCCTCACAGTAGTTATGCCCAGATTTGTGTCCCCCTCACAGTAGTAGTTATGTCCCCCCCTTACAGTAGTTATGGGAAGATATGTGTCCCCTCACAGTTACAGGGGACAAATGGAATATATACAGAGGGGGCAAAATGGATATATATAAAGGGGCCCTGTATGTATATATATTTATCCATTTTGCCCCCTCTGTATATATTCCATTTGTCCCCTGTGTATGTATTCCATTTTTTACCCCCTCTGTATATATTTAATTTTTGTTATTGCGGGTCGGCCCCCCATTCTGCTGCACTGCCAGATGCTCCCTGTGTTAGCCAGCACATACAAAAAAAAACAAAAAAAAACTTACCTACTCCGAACCTGCTCTGCTCCCTCCTGTCTTCTGGCGTGCGTCGGCAGCGTCGCGGGCCCGCGTCATCCCGTCAATCCCGCGAGACCTGGCGCGAGGTCACTGGTCTGGAGCAAGGCACTGGATGGGTGAAGTAGGGGCCACCGCGTAAGGCACAGAGGCCGGGGCCCGACCGGCCATATACTATTAAAAATTTTAAAATAATTTGCGGTGGGGCTGCGGGCCCCAGCTGCCTTGGGTACAGCACTACTGCAGGGGCCAGGGGTTCACAGGCGGCCAGGCCCCCTGGAGTGCCGGGCCCGGTCGCAACTGCGACCCCTGCGACCCCTGTATGTACGCGCCTGCAGATAGCTATATAAGTGTAATTGGGTGGAGAGGCCTTTCCTTTTTCTGCAGCCCCCGTTCTCCCATGGGCCCTATAGCAGCTGCATGCTCTGCCTCTGTTGGAGGTACACCTAGGGAGGCCAGAGGTCCGGTTTAAGGCCTGACAGTCCGGCTTTCTGAGCCCCTGTCCTCCGTCCGGCTCATGGCCTGGATGGACACAGGGATGTCCTTTGTAACAGAGCACGCTCAGAAAGAGCTCAAAAGTCATTGACCTAAAGTTCTGCATTTCATTTTTTAAATCTCCGTCGGCTGCGTGCGAGAAGGGGTTGTGGCCTAATGGGATCAGGCGTGTCTTAGCTGAGTCGGGGGTGGGATTCTAAATTCCGGCTTTTGAAGGTGGTCTAAGTAGCCACCCTAGGTACACCACTGAGTATGAATTCAAAAAATGTGTATTATTATGGACTGGATTTAACAAAAACAATATTTTTCATGGTTCAGCAACCTTAAACGGGTTGTCCGGGATTGGGAACATTGCTCTAATAGTATAAGTGTGGCATACACATTACATACGAGCATGTAGTACCTTTGGCACAGATTTCTGCAGCCCCGATTTCATCTTTGAAATTCATGGCCAGAAGTTACTGTTTTCTTTCCTCACTGACATACCGGGTCCCTTGCAGGCAAGCAAAGCTACCTCTTCCGCTGCTCAGGGAGCCCGGTGACATCACTGGCAGCATAAGTAATTTATGCAGAGTGGATAGAGGGGCGGTAACTAGGCTGCCCGACATCGTGCTAAGCCACGCCCCTCATCACACTAAGTCCTGCCCCTCCAGTCCAGTGACATCACCGGGCAAGGAGATGGAAGTGAATATTGATGAGGGGCGGAGTTACAGTGGAGCAGAGAGACAGCTGTAACCACCTGATGGACCCACAGGGCAGTGCAGCCAGAAAGATAAGCAGATACATAAACAATGAGTGGAGGACCGTTGGAGCCACATAGAAGTGGCGAAAATAGCTGACAATATATGGAGGCACCTTTATTTAGTTGTACATTGCGAGTAAACGTGTTTTAAAAAAAAAAATTGGTCCTGGACAACCCCTTTAAATGTATTCCCCACATGCTTTGCAGCTTTCCGTAATGCAAGTAAAAGGAGAAAAAGAGGTCAAAACTGGAATTCAAAAGGAAAAAATAAAAACAAAACAAAAAAACTATACATTTCGCTTTACATTTTTGATAAAAAATCCTAAACTTAAAGTTCTAATGCCGCTTCAATTTAGAGGCACATGTGCCTCAATTTGACATTGCTACTAAATGATTGAACATGAAGATCTGGCCATGTCATTGTGTACACGGTCTGCCATCTAGTAGCATGTAATAGGCTTGGCACGCCGCCGCCCTGCTACCACACTCTTCTGACACAGCTGCTGGGCGATCTTTTCTCCGCACTGTCGCCTCACTCATCTCATGTTTCGGAAAACTTTGCATAGATCTTGAAGCAGCTGCCACTTCATTTTCAGATCAACTCATTAACTAAACTTGACAAATGGTTTTTAAAATCATTACTTGTAGCAGCTGATTTTTGTTTCCATACATCGATTGTTAGAATGATATTTAAGAAGCTCTTAAATAGGCCCTTTGTCCTCTGCTAATCCTACATATCTGTAAGGCCTCATGCACACAGCAGGGCACGACACACAGAGTGGTACATTGTTTGCCGGACTCTGAGGGGCACATTTACTAAGACCGGCTTTTTACGGTTGTTAGTTGTGCGCCTTGTCATAAATTATGCCCATCTGCGGCAGTCCGTGCATCTGGGGTAAATTTGCTTGAGCTAGTGTCTCAGCCCCCCGGCAACGTCCCCACCGTGCCACTATCGCACCCAACTGCCATACACAACGCAGAACCGGCCTTGTGACACAATATTGTCGCACGTCTGGACATGAAAGGAGACTTAAAAAGTGTTGCAAGTCCCTTAGTAAATTTGCCCCTGAAAGCATGGATAAAATCTCAATCAAAAGCATTGTTTTAGGAGAGAATACCTCCTTACATGCTCCTTAGGGCTCATGCACATGACCGTATGTGTTTTGCGGTCCGCAAATTGCAGATCCGCAAAAGAAAACAGATGCCATACGGACATCATCCGTTTTCTCTACTAGAAAAATCCGTTACTAGAAAAAAAAAACTAGAAAAAAATAGGACATGCTCTATTTTTTTGCGGGGCTACGGAACGGACATACTGATGCGGACAGCACATGGTTTGCTGTAAGCATTTTTTGAGGACCCATTGAAATGAATGGGTCGGCATCCTATCAGCAAAAAAAAACGGAATGGACAAGGAAACAAGATACGGTTGTGTGCATGAGTACTTACTTTACTGCATGGTACGTTTTTTTCTGAATCCTCCAGATGCCTCCATATGATATCAGAGACTATAAGGCCTCATGCACACAACCATGTCCGTATTGTGGTCCGCAAATCAGAGAACCGCAAAATACAGACACCTTTCATGAGCAATCCGCATTTTTCTCATTCCTATTACTAGAAATTACTATTCTTGTCCACAATATAAGCAAGATTAGGACGTGTTCTTAATTTGAGTAACGGACACATGGATAACATCCTTGTGTTGTTGTTGTTTTTTTTTGCGAACCCATAGAAATGAATGGGTCCGTAAGCAATCTTTAGATCGGACACTGATTCAAAATATGGGTGTGTGCATCCTTGGCCTAACAAATTTGTTGTACAGTAATTTATGCCAGAAAATTGGCATAAATTTTAGCTGAAGTCTGTGCCAGCCCAGCTGGTATAGATTTAAGTGTTTATGGTGTATGGATAGTCCTTCTAAGTGCATTTACTAAATGGATACTGCAGACACAGTGTGAATAGAACCCAAATGGGAACCTTCTTTTATTATGTCCATCTGAAGCAGCTGTGAGGCTTGTTACATGTGTTAGGTCTCGCTATGTAAGGCTAGGTCTACACGACGACATTTTGTTGCAATAATGTTGCGCAGCAATTTTTATAATGGTAGTATATGGTGTCGCATTGTGACATGCTGTGACTGCAACACAACAGTCGCAAAAAAATCCATTCAAAATGTATTTTTCTTGCGATTGTCGTGTCGCAGTAGCAGCATGTCGTATATCGCAGTTCAACACCATAGACTATCATTGTAAAAATTGACGCGTGACATTGGCTGGACAAAAACAGGATCCAGTAAAAAAAGGGATCCTGTTGCATCAGTTGTCATCCGTTTGAGGGCACTTTCACACTAGCTTTATTCTTTTCCGGTATTGAGTTCTGTCCTAGGGGCTCAATACCGGAAACATTTTTTAGTTTAATCCTAAATGCATTCTGAATGGAGAGCATCAGTTCAGTCCCTATTACGTTTTTTGGACGGAGAAAATACCGCAGCATGCTCCGGTATTTTCTCCATCCAAAATTCCGGAACAATTGCAGGAATGCCGGATCCGGCATTCATTTCCATTGAAATGTATTAGTGGCGGATCCGGCATTAAAATGACCGCATTGACATATCCGGTCTTCCGATCTGTGCATGCGCAGACCTGTAAACATGTGAAAAAGATAAATACCGGATCCGTTTTTCCACATGACAACCGGAGAGACGGATCGGTATTGCAATGCATTTGTGAGACGGATCTGCATCCCGATCCGTCTACAAGTGGTATCCGTTTGCATACAGATTGCCGGATCCGCCTGCCGGAATCCAGTAACGCAAGTGTGAAAGTACCCTGAGCCATTTCTGTCTGAGATCCTTTTTTTTTAGATGGAAACAAAAGTACTTCATGCAGTTTCTTCACATGTAAAAAATGGATCTCAGACGGAAATGGCTCAAACGGACGACTAATGCAACAGGATCCGTTCTTTTTCACTGGATCCTGTTTTTTTTCTTCTCTCTCTCTTCTTCTAATGGATCAGAAGAACGGTGATGTGAATGCACCCTTAGGCCTCATGCACACGAACGTATTTTCTTTCCGTGTCTGTTCTGTTTTGTTTGCGGACCATATGTGGAACCATTTATTTCAATGGGTCCGCAAAAAAAATGGAAGGTACTCGGTGTGCATTCCGTTTTCATATCTCAGTTTTTCCGTTCCGCAAAAAAATAGAGCATGTCCTTTTTTTTTCTAGTTTGCGGACAAGGATAGGCATTATTACAATGGATCCGCAAAAATAACGGATGCCTTACGGAACATCATCCATTTTTTTTGTGGATCTGCAGTTTGCGGACCGCAAAACACATACGGTCTTGTGCATGAGGCCTAAGAGAGGTCTTTTTGCACGCAAATTGTACATGCTCCTGGGTGTGTATTAAAAAAAAAAATAAGCAAAGCCCTTATTTGTTGAGGAGGCTTTGCAGTTGTTGGAATGCACTATGACATATGGAACATATTGGTGATCATTATGAATAGGCTTGTCATGCAGTGTAAAAGGGTATTGATAGGAATCATGAGTTTTCCATTTACAGTTCCTCTCTTATATGTAAAAGATAGCTTCTGGTTTATTTTCACTGTTTTCTTTTCATCTTCTTGCTACATTCTATACTTCTGCCTCTCTTTAATGCTGGCATTTCATCTGCATGTAATTCCTCCATTTCTGCTGCTTTGCTTGTCCTCTGCTCACTATGACCAGTCTGACCCTGTCACATTGAATCAATGTCATCCCCATACACAGCCTCCTGATCCAGCCGCCAGCCCTGGGAGCCATCTCACCTAATCCCAGCACCAAACAGAGATTTCTGCAACACCCGTAGGTCTCAGGGTCAGGCAGGCTGGAGAAGAATTGTGCTCATCTTCCTGGGAAAGAGGAGACAAGGGACAAAGCAGGGATGCACAGACAAACATGAGGTATTAGAAATGGTGAGCACATGTAGAATTGTCTATACAAAACAAGATAAAAACAGGATTGTGGGGAAAACTTGCAAAGCAATTACATCAAGAGGTCGCTTAAAATACTGAAAATAAAAACTCAAATTAATTCAAAGTGATCTGATCTCTCAAGTCACAGTATAATTCTTTTTAATCCCATAACCATTGTAACTTCTAAAAAGTTATAAGTTATAACTTGACTCCATATGAAAAACTAGTAAATGGCTTCAAAGCCTCTAAAAAGCAGAGATTAAACATATGTAGACGGATAACAAAAACAGAGAAAGAAAGTCCTTCAATACAAATCAACAAGGACTGCAAAAAAAAAAAAAAAAACTGCAAAAATAAGATGGGTTCATCCTCACCTGATGTCAAAAAGATCAGCTTGTCCTGACACAGGTGAGGAACAGTAGAGTATATGTAGTACAGGTAGAGCGCAGTACAGTACATATGGTGCAGGTAGAGAACAGTACAGTATATGTAGTAAAGGTATAGAAGAGTATAGTACATGCAGTACAGGTGGAGATCCGTACAGTATATGTAGTACAAGTAGAGATCCGTACAGTACATGTAGTACAGGTAGAGAACAGTATAGTACATGTAGTACAGTAGAGAACAGTACAGTACATGTAGTAAAGGTAGAGATAAGTATAATACATGTAGTACAGGTAAAATGCAGTACAGTACAGATATGGAACAGTACAGTACATGTAGTAAAGGTAGAGATAAGTATAATACATGTAGTACAGGCAAAATGCAGTACAGTACAGATATGGAACAGTACAGTACATGTAGTAGAGATAAAGAACAGTACCGTACATGTAGTACAGGTATAAAACAGTACAGTACATGTAGCGCAGGTAGAGAACAGTACAGTACATATAGTACAGGTGGAGAACAGTACAATATATGTAGTAAAGGTATAGAACAGTACATGTAGTAAAGGTAGAGAACAGTATAGTACATGTAGTACAGGTAGGAAACAGTACAGTACATGTACTACAGGTAGAGAACAGTGCAGTAAATGTAGCTAAAATCAGTAGTATTAGAACATGTAGTGCAGATAGAGAACAGTACAGTAGATACTGTATAATACAGGTAGACCGTAGAGAACAGTACAGTACATGTAGTACAGGTAGAGACCAGTACAGTGCATGTCAAACAGGTAGAGAACAGTACAGTACATGTCAAACAGGTAGAGAAGAGTACAGTACATATAGTACAGGTGGAAAACAGTACAATATATGTAGTACAGTTAGAGAACAGTACATGTAGTAAAGGTACAGTTCAGTACAGTACATTTAGTAAAGGCAGAGAACAGTACAGTACATGTGTAATGACCCAGAGTAGCATTACCACCTCTTCTGGACCCCCACTATCTGAAATGTGTGATCCTATGTCATCATATGTATTTATTGTCACATCCTGCATAGTGTATGTATGTATTTCCTTGCTAATGTAATGCTCAAGTGAAATGTGCCTGGTTCACCAGCAGATGGCAACACTCTGTGCAGAGATGGCTTCCATGGAGAGGAACATTCTAGCTCCATTCCAGCCCTCTCCAGAGAGGGAGGAGTTAGTTAGTCAAGGTCAGTCTAGCCTACCCCCTCCTGGGGAAAGGTTCTGTGTTGGCTAGCAGAGCACTGCCTGCTCTGCTAGGCCCACAAGCCCTGCCTGTGAAGTGCTACATGGTTGTTTGTCCCTTCCTGGGTTTGCACTCCCCTAATTCTAATCTAATTGAGCTTGATGCCAGGAAGAAGTTCCTAGGATTAAAGATAAAGTAAGAGACAGACTATAGACAGCTAAGTTCCAGCAGAAGAGGAAAAGGTTCCTATTTACCAAGCCAGCATAGCAGAGCTGAGATTGTTGCAGAAGTATTTGCCTGCCAGAATAAGTCAATACCTGCTGATGACCAAGATAAAATTTGGAAACTGTTTGGATTACCGTTTATGAAAAGTAAAGCTATGTTCAATGTTACTACAAAGTCTGGACTCCATTTATTATACTTATTCATCACCCAAGTTCAACAACCCTTTTTGAACTTGCTTCGGACTACACCTCGGATATCATGGATCATCATGACACGTGCATACAACATCTACAGAGACATTGTAGGCCACTCTACACCCCTCTAGCAATCCTACTCCTGGGTAACAACACTACCATCTACAAAGGGGACTCTATGTCCTCGTTGCTTAACTGCAACTGGCATCACGACTACTTGTTCTTACAGAGGGACATATGATCGTAAATACCTCTTAAGGAGAAAGGGATCCCCAGGCGCTGGCAATAGGCTGCTGCACATGTAGTAGAGGTAGGAAACAGTACAGTACATATAGTACAGGTAGAGAACAGCACAGTATATGTAGTGTAGGTAGAGAACAGTACATGTAGCAAAGGTATAGAACATTACAGTACATGTAGTAAAGGTAGAGAACAGTATAGTACATTTAGTGTAGGTAGAGAACAGTATAGTACAGGTAGGGAACAGTACAGTACATGCACTTCGGTGGGTGACATATACCAATTTATTGTGTAAAGTACACCTGCACTGCATACGTGACAGCGAAATAAATATAGTTAATCCGTCTGTTAGTTCGGTGGGTGACATATACCAATTTATTGTGTGAAGTACACCTGCACTGCATACATGACAGGGAAAAAAATAGTTTATCCGTCTGATAGTTAGATGGCCGACATATACACATTTATGGTGTGAAGGACACCTGCACTGCATACGTGCCAGGGAAAATAATATAGTTTATCCATCTGTTAGTTCGGTGGGTGACAGTAAGGGATCGCTTGACTTTGGGGGTGAGTCTCACTATTATCTTTGCCAGACACCACGCTTTAAGGTTCAAACAGTGCATTTATTGTGGCACACCAGTAAAACAGTACATAAAAACAATAAACAATTGCACGTCCAGGCTTTAACTAATACATAACGCATCCCTCACTCACCTAGAGGGCACAGTTTACACCCTGTGAACCGATGCGGCTTTCCCAGCCCAAATGTCAACCAGCCTCCTGACTGTTCAGTGCACCGTTCACACAAGTTCTCAGTTCCATTGTCGCTTGGGGAATTTGGACTCACTAGTCCGACTGACTAGAAGGACCCAGCAACCAACTCCCAGGTGTCGCTTCGTCCACCAAGTCCAGGCTATAACCAAGCCTTGTGGCCCCTCAGCCTTGCCCAGCTGAGACCATAGTCACAGAGCCATCCCAGGCCTCTGCTTCAAACTCTCTCCCCCTGATATACACAGAGAGGGTTGACTTATCCCTCCCTGATTAACCCCCCTGGCCTTACCTGGGATTCCAGGATATCCTCAGCTACAGGACAGGTTTGTAATGGACTATGGGTGTGGACTAAGAGATTCCCAGCACTTACACTGTTCACCTTACCACAGTGACATATACCAATTTATTGTGTGAAGTACACCTGCATTGCACACATGACAGGTAAAATAATATCGTTAATCTGTCTGATAGTTCAGTGGGCGACATATACCCATTTATTGTGTGAAGTACACCTGCACTGCATACATGACAGGGAAAATAATATATTTAATCTGTCTGTTAATTAGGTGGGTGAAACATACCCATTTATTGTGTGAAGTACACCTGCGATGCATACGTGCCAGGGAAAATAATATAGTTAATCCGTCTGATAGTTCTGTGGGCGACATACACCCATTTATTGTGTGAAGTACACCTGTACTGCATACTTGACAGGTAAAATAATATAGTTAATCCGTCTGTTAATTAGGTGGGGAAAAATATACACATTTATTGTGTGAAGTACACCTGCACTGCATATGTGACAGGGAAATAAATATAATTTATCAATCTCTTAGTTAGGTGGGTGACATATAACAATTTATTGTGTGAAGTACACTTTCATTGCATACATGGCAGGGAAAATAATATAGTTAATCCGTCCGTTAATTCGGTGGGTGACATATACCAATTTATTGTGTGAAGTACACCTGCACTGCATACGTGACAGGGAAATTAATATAGTTAATCTGTCTGTTAGTTAGGTGGGCAACATATACCCATTTATTGTGTGAAGTACACCTCCATTGCATACATGACAGGGAAATTATTATACAGTAGTTAATCCGTCTGTTAGTTCAGTAGGAGACATATACCCATTATTTGTGTAAAGTATACCTGCACTGCATAAGTGCCAGGGAAAATAATATAGTTTATCCATCTGATAGTTCAGTGGGCGACATATACCCATTTTTTGTGTGAAGTACACCTGCACTGCATATGTGACAGGGAAATTAATATAGTTAATCCTTCTGTTCGTTCGGTGGGAAAAATATACCCATTTATTGTATGAAGTACACCTACACTGCATACATGACAGGAAAAATAATATAGTTAATCTATCTGTTAGATCAGTGGGTGACCTCAAAGAATGAGAGCATCAAATAAGGGATGTGGCCCTGGTCGTGGTGTTGGTGGAGCTACTGATGCAGGGAGAGGACCTGGTCGATCTGTGGCAGTTACACCCCGAAATGAAACACCTTCCTTAGGTGCACGTAGGTGACAGAACGTTTAGCGTTATTTTATAGGCCCGAATATGGGTGAACGAATGGTGAGGCCAGAACAAGTAGAGGCGGTAGTAGATTGGGTGGCTGACAGTGCCTCCTGTTCCTTCACATTGTCTCCCACCCGGTCCCCTGCTGAAAGCTCAGAGTTGGCACCTGCAGCCCGTGGGCATCTGTCTTTCATCTCACCTCCTTGCAAATCAGCAAAGCAGTCTGAGCCCCAAGTCATGCAGCAGTCTCTTACTCTTTTTGATGACTCTGCTGGCAGGGTTTTCATGCGCCGTCCACATAGCCCTGCCTCAGAAGTGGAAGAGATTGAGTGCACCGATGCCCAACCACTTATGTTTCAGGATGTGGACATGGAAGGACCACCGCAGCATATCTCTGATAAAGAAACACAGGTGCCAACTGCTGTGGCTTTCTGCAGTGTGCAGACTGGCAAGAAGAGCAGGGGTGAAGAGTGGGTGGAAGATGATGTGGAGGATGATGAGGTCCTAGACCCCACATGGAATCAAGATCATGCGAGTGACGTGTGCAGTACGGAGGAAGAAGTGGTGGTCACAAAGCACCAGCCGCACAGCAAAAGAGGGAGCAGTGTGCAAAAGGAGAGTGGCCATCCACTATCCAGTATGCCTGCTACTGCCCACCGCACTCAGGGACTGAGTACACCAAAGCCAGCTCCAAGTAGTTCCCTGGCGTGGCAGTTCTTCAGACAATATGCTGACGACAAGATGCGAGTGGTTTGTACGCTGTACAATAAGAGCCTGAAGCGAGGCATAAATGTTCTAAACCTGAGCCCCACCTGTATGACAAGGCATCTAAATGCAAAGTATGAGCTGCAGGGAGTAAACACTGCAAAAACTACAAAAGTTCTCAGCTCCTCCTGCTCCCTCTTCTGCTGCAGTCTCGTCCTCTTCCTCCCCCTCTGGAGTGAGAGTGGCACCTACCACCCCGCAAACAGTGGATGTAGCAACAACACCACCACTTTTGTCACCGTCAGCAAGCATCTCCACAATGTCCCATAGAAGCGTTCAGCTGTCCATCTCCCAAACACTGGAGAGAAAAAGGAAGTACCCCCTTTACCCACCCGCGATCCCTGGCCCTGAATGCCAGCATTTCAAAATTCCTGGCCTTTGAAATGCATTAATTCTGTATAGTGGAGACGGAGACTTTTAAAAACCTTTTAACGGTGGCTGTCCCACAGTATGTACCCAAATTAGGTGTCCCTGCGCAACGCCATCTGTGGCAAGGTTCACATAACCACTGATACGTGGACCAGTAAGCATGGGCAGGGACGCTATATCTCCCTAACTGCACACTGGGTAAATGCAGTGGCGGCTGGTCCTGAGGCGGATAGCAGTTTGGCGCTTGTTCTTCCACCACCAAGGTTTGCAAGACATTCTCTTTGCCTCCTGTTGCCTCCTCCTCCTACTCCGCTTCCTGCTCTACCGCATCCTCATCCGTTCAGCATAACATCTTTACCACCAACTTCAGCACAGCCAGGGGGAAACGACAGCAGGCTGTTTTGAAACTCATCTGTTTAGGGGAAAAACCCGACACTACGCAGGAGCTGTGGAGGGGCATTGAACAACAGACCGATGAGTGGTTGGTGCCACAAAGCCTCAAGCCTGGCCTGGTGGTGTGCGATAATGGGCAAAATCTCTTAGCAGTTCTGGGCCTAGCCGGTTTGATGCACATCCCTTGTCTGGCACATGTGCTGAATTTGGTGGTGCAGAGGTTCCTGAAAAATTACCCCGATATGTCAGAGCTGCTGCAGAAAGTGCAGGCCGTCGGTGTTCTCACCCTAGTGTTGCTCTCCTATCTGCGCTGCAGCGTAACCTTGGCCTTACTGCTTACCGCCTCATGGAACTCCACGTTGCACATGCTGGAGAGACTGTGCGAGCAGCAGCAGGCGATAGTGGAGTTTCAGCTGCAGCACGCACAGGTGAGTCACTCTGCGGAAAAACACCACTTTCCCACCAACGAGTGGGCCTCCATGCTGGACGTGTGTGCCGTGTTGCACATTTTTGAGTACCTTACCAACATGGCCAGTGCTGATGACGCTGTCCTCGGTGTTACTATCCCACTTCTATGTCTCCTTGAAAAACTGCTTTGGGTGATGATGGAAGAGGATGTGGCACCGGAGGAAGAGGAGGAGGAAGAGGGATCATTTCCACAGTTATCAGGCCAGTCATTCGCAAGTGGCTCGGAGGGTGGGTTCCTGCACCAACATAGGCCAGGTACACAATTGTCCAGCCAGGGCACAGTTCTGGAGGATGAGGAGGATGAGGAGGAGGAGAAACCTTGTTCACAGCAGGGTGGCACCCAAAGCAGCTTATGGGCATCACTGGAGCGTGGCTGGGGGGATACAGTGGACACAGACGATACACCTCCCACAGAGGACAGCTTGTCGTTGCCTTTGGGCAGCCTGGCACACATGAGCGACTACATGCTGCAGTGCCTGCGCAAAGACCGCCGGGTTGCCCACATTCTAACCAGTGCTGATTACCGGGTGGCCACCCTGCTGCATCCCCGCTACAAGGACAACGTGCCATCGTTAATTCAGTTACTGGAGCAAGATTTGAAGATGCGCGAGAACAAGCTCATGCTGGTAGATATGCTGCTGATGGCATTCCCACCTGACACTGGGGGCTCAGTGGAAGCACAAGGCGACGGCAGAGGAGGAGGAAGAAGTCGCCAACGCAGCTGGGGCACCGCCAGCACCTCAGAAGGCAAGTTAGCATGGCCGAAATGTGGAAAAGCTTTGTCAGCCCACCACAACCAGCACCACCAGCTGATATGTAACGTCTTTGCAGGAGGCAGCATTTTAGCAACATAGTGGAACAGTACGTGTGCACACGCCTACACTAACTGACTGATGGGCCTGCCCAGGGTCAAAGCAACAGGGGAAGCAGGGAAAGTGGCTGCTTTGGGGCCCTGACCAAGAAGGGGCCAATCCAGGAGGGTCTCCAACTTGGGCACATGGCCTAAGCTTGCCTTTTACGCCTTGGAGGTGTTGGCCTGCCCTGCGCAAGTGCAATTGTCCTGCTCTTACCCCCATTTTTGCTTCCTTTTGCAGCCCTCTAGCCCTTTCAATGACTTTTTTAGAGCCATTTTAGTGCCCCAAAGTTCGGGTCCCCATTGACCTCAATAGGTTTCGGGTACAGGGTCAAGTTCGGGTCCCAAACCCAAACTTTGCGGCGAAGTTTGGCCGAACCCGGCGAACCCGAACTTCCATGTGCTCGCTCAACCCTATTAGAGAACAGTACAGTACATCTAGAGAAGGCAGAGAACAGTATAGTACATGTAGTACAGGTAGAGAACAGTATAGTACATATAGTACAGGTAGGGAACCGTACAGTACATGTAGTACAGGTAGAGAACAGTACAGTACATGTAGTTCAGGTAAAGAGCAGTACAGTATGTATAGTACAGGTAGAGATCAGTACAGTACATGTAGTACAGGTGGAGAACAGTACAATATATGTAGTACAGGTAGAGACTAGAGAACAGTATAGTACATGTAGTGCAGGTAGAGAACAGTATAGGACATGTAGTACAGGTAGGAAACAGTACAGTACATGTAGTACAGGTAGAGAACAGTACAGTATATGTAGTATAGGTAGAGAACAGTACATGTAGTAAAGAAAGAGAACATTAGAGTACAGGTAGTAAAAATAGAGAAGAGTATAGTATATGTAGTACAGGTAGAGTTTACTACAGTACATGTAGTACAGGTATAGTACAGTACATATAGTACAGGTAGAGAATAGTACAGTACATGTAATACAGATATAGAACAGTACAGTACATATAGTACAGGTAGAGAATAGTGCAGTACATGTAATACAGATATAGAACAGTACAGTACATGTAGTAAAGGTAGAGAACAGTATAGTATATGTAGTACAGGTTGGGAAAGTACAGTACATGTAGTACAAATAGAGTCCAGTAAATGTAGTACAGGTAGAGTACTATACATGTAGTACAGGTAGAGAACAGTACAGTACATGTAGCTATAATCAGTACCATATTTTTCGCCCTATAAGAAGCACCTGCACATAAAACGCACCTAGATTTTTGAGGAGGAAAATAAGAAAAACTAATGGTTTTGAACTAATGGTGGTCTGTGGATGACACTATTATGGGGGATCTGCGGATGACAGTATTATGGGGGATCTGTGGATGACACTGTTATGGAGGAGATCTGTTGATGACACTGTTATGGGGGCATCTGTGGATGACACTGTTATGGGGCATCTGTGGATGGCACTGTTATGGGGGGCATCTGTGGATGACACTGTTATGGGGGATCTGTGGATGGCATTGTTATGGGGGGGATCTGTGGATGACACTGTTATGGGGAGGGGGATCTTATGCGGATACATTTCTAAACAGTAATCCTTAACCTTCAGTAACTTTAACTTTAAAGCAGTGCTATTCTGTTTATTGTATAGCTGTATGGAGGGGCACTCAATATACCAGGCCAAATGACCAGACGACCATATAAAATATCACAAAATATTTATTATCCCCTTCTTTGAATATTGACACATCAAATAAACATAAAATGCTGACACCTAATTCCTAAAATTTACAGTTACTCAACCCATACATATAGGTGCAATTTCCATAAAAACCTTCATGAATTACATGCCACTTCAGATTTTCAATTATAAGACTTTTGGTTGCCCCATTAGTGCCGATAAATCAGCTTTGAATAATATAATATTACCTTACAATCAAGCTCCGGTAACAGGCAGAGCGGGCGGCGGCATGATGTCACTCAATCACGTCACACGACTGCTCCTTCCACTTTATTAATGAAGCAGGTGGAGCAGGCGTGTGACGTGAGTGAGTGACATTACGCCGCCGTCCTCTCTGTCTGTTACCGGAGCTTGATTGTAAGGTAGTAAACAGGATAACACTGCTTTAAAGTTAAAGTTACTAGAGGTTAAAGATTACTGTTTAGATATGTATACTGCTTTGAGTGGCGGAGCCCGGTGTAAGAGTACAGTGACTGCATCGGGCCCCGCCGCGAGTTGCCAGACTCCAGCGCCTCTCCCTTCCCGCTGATACATTGCTGTGCAGCACTTGCCCCATAAGATGCACTGCTATTTTCCCCCCACTTTTGGGGGGGGGGGGAAGTGCATCTTGTGGGGCGAAAAATACGGTAGTATTAGAATGCTTTTTAACCCCAATTAATACAGCAAGGTTTAATAGAATAGCTCCTACTAGCCAGGCTTTACACTCCCCTATTGGTCCCTGATCTCTCCTCACAGTGGGGATAATGCCTCCCTATCCATTTCCTGCACTATGAATAGTTTTTCCCTGAACTGCTCAATAGTAATTTTTTGTGAATAAAGTCTTTTGTAATCACTGTTCCTAGTGCCTGTATCATCTCTCCCTGCACTAAGTTTGGTGTAGAATATATATGTGAGAGAACTTACAAATAGTACTTGATGAGCCTCCCTTTAGTAACATGATCCATTAAAATCATACATTTAAAAACAAAGATCTATTAGTGCACTGTTCTAGTAAGATGAAGAGGAAACACATTTTGCAGACAATGTCCTGGACATGGAAGCTGTTGGAAACCGGTAGGATTTGTTTGGATCTTTTTGCAACCACTTGTTAAGTATGGTTTTTATTATTAATAAGGCAGAATGTTGGTCCAAGGATCTGTCCAGTTGCTAACAGGGGTCTCAAAGAAATATTTTCCCTTTCATGGCAACTGATCTGCATTACAGATGAGCAAATCAATTTTATCAATTTAGAATTTGTCCCCAATTTTTCAAAAAGCCCACATTTCCCTGAAACCCAGAGGAATGTTGCCTGGCCTGCAATACTCCCCATGTATACTAGGCCATCTCCATAATGAGAAGGATTACTTCCCCCAGAGCCCTGACAAAGGCCTCTCAGCTCGCTAAGCCAATTTCCTCTACTCTGCTCTGATAAACGGTAAACACCTGAAAAGATCTGTGTGCAGATGACATGCTAGCTTGGTTATAATACAAGTTATGTTTTAAGGCCTGTTTATAAAGCTAAGCATTGACTTTGGATAGCTAAATTATACGTTATGTTGTGAGACACTTAGTTTTCATTTCAATTGAAAGAAATACTGACTTGAATCTTTCTTTCCCAGGAGAATGTTTTTTGTTGTCTCTCTGTCTTTCTCATTTGATTCAAACCCAAATCAAATTTCAAGACATTCACTAATCTATATTCTATACCTGTCACAAGGGTGTCACGACCTATCGCTGACCCTGTTGTGCCTGAGGTCAGAAGGTCTCAGGGGGTGGCTACGTACTTAGTTTCTCAAGAGATTGCTCCGTGACCTAATGGTGAGAATGGATTTTGGTCCAGGTTTTCCTGCTTAGGTTTGCGATCCTTTTTTTCCCATTTAGGAATCTGTAGCTCTTCTTTTCAGATGTTCTCTGTAAGCCACTCCCAGCTACTATATATTCTTTTTTTCTGCTTTCCTTGTTGCCAGATATAGACCTTCCTTCCACATCTTTTATTCTGACCTCAGGTGGACAACTGTTTCTGTGGAGCCTTTGGAACTGGAGCTGTTGGATCTCCTATTCACTCCTGTTGTTGTTGTCTCGCTTCGGGGATTGTTGATTGTGCTTGTGTTGTTTGTCCTTTCCCTGTTGTTACCCTAGGTGTCAGTGGTGAGGACTAGTGCTCCCACCGCCCTGTTCACTACCTAGGGCTTATTTCAGGGTAAGCCAGGTACGAGGCATGTGATGGGCGTACGGGTTAGCAGCCCATCTAGGGACGTCAGGGCAGCCAGGTGCCAGTGTCAGGTGAGATAGTGGTCACCACTCCTCCCTCTCCCTAGTGGAAGGGTACTCCTCTTCCATCCCCTTTTCGTCGCATGTCTGTTACCTGCCATCTCAGACATGATAATACCATTCAAGAGGAGCTGTTTTTAACTCACTTACTATGTAGCTACCTTATGTTTTGCTATTGTACATGACGCATAGATCATCTACTATATACACGATAACTGGGTATAGATAAGGTCAGCCCTCAAATATAGAACAAATCCTCAGAAAAAGACCTTAGCTAATTAAGTTAAAACATAACTTTTACTAATAGGTTAAATACTATTATAAAAGTTATGTTTTAACTTAATTAGCTAAGGTCATTTTCTGAGGATTTGTTCTATACTGTACATGACACCTTAAGCTATCACAAGGTTGCCCCACTGCAACCTCTTAAACATGGTGTTCAACTTTCCTTTTTTCTAATAACTTTTTCACACATTCACCTTCAAGACTTCTCTTGTATTATTTCCCTTCACAGGCTATTTGACCTTCTCATAAAGGGATTTCTTAAACTTCTTAAATATTGGTGACTAATACTTAGACTAAGTAATCAATATCAGATTAGTGAGGGATTCAACTCCTGGCACCCATGTTAATCAGCTGTTTGAGGGGTTCAGGATTCTTGGACCAGCACTGTGGCCTCTTCTTAGCATACCAAGGGCAGCACTGTACATTGTATGGTAGATGTACTTTGTACTGCAGCTCAATGTCCTTCACCTGAAGGAGACTGAGCTGCACAAAGGCCATGTGACCAATGAACACGACACCACAACCCACAGGCTCTTTCCGATAGCAGACCAGTGGGGGTTTTGGGAGTGAAATAGGTCAGCGTTTTTTAAGCCCTTTTATATCGGCTGAGCAATATTGATATGCATTCATTTCTGATCATTGCCCTGTGTAACTATGACCATTGACCAGAGACAAGTGAGCAAACACTTGTTTATCATTGATTGATAGTGTTGAGCGCGAATATTCGAAAAGCGAATTTTTTTAGCGAATATCGGCACTTCGCTAATTCGCGAATATTTCGAATATAGCGCTATAAATTCGCTATTTCGAATATTCGTTTTTTTTTTTTTTTTTTTTAGTTATATTTTTTTCTTTCCTACTTCCCAAAAGTAGTTCTTACCTGTCCTGAGGATTCCTGGCTTCCTGGCTGCTCTAGTCAGTGCCCGTTGCCGCTTCTGCCGACTTCCGTGCTCATGTGGAGCGTCCCCATCCATGGGAGAATCTCCATATACTAAAATGTACTGTCGGATTTGAGGAATTACGTTGAAATCGCAATGCGATTAATTCAAGTTATATTAATCGCATTGCGATTACAACTTAGCACTGCTATCTTACATAGGCTAGAATTAACGAATATGGAGTATAGCTTATAGCTAATGCTATGCACTAGCAGTGCTAAGTTGAAATCGCAATGCGAATACTTTAAGTTAAATTAATCGCATTGCGATTTCAACTTAGCACTGCTGCTATATTCCATATTCGTTAACTTCGTTAATTCTAGCAAGCTGACCCATTATAAACCCAGCTCTAAGTTGAAATCGCAATGCGATTAATATAACTTGAATTAATCGCATTGCGATTTCAACGTAATTCCTCAAATCCGACAGTACATTTTAGTATATGGAGACGTTCCCATGGTGATGGGGACGCTCCATGAGCACAGAAGTTATGGTTGGCTTGGTAGAATTAGCGAATAGCGAATATGACGAATGTATTCGTCATATTCCTCAAAACGAAGATAACGAGTATTCTACATCTTCGTTTTAGCTACCTATTCGTCTCGTCATCGTCAACTTCGCTATTCGCTAATTCTAGCAATCAAATAGGAAGGTTGACTTACCAGACAGCTGTGTTAAATTCGCTATGCGATTTTTTTTTTAATACAATAATTATATTACTTGATAAAATTATTATAAGTATTCTATTTATTAAAAAAAAAAATCGCATAGCGAATTTAACACAGCTGTCTCACTCTCTATAGTCAACCTTCCTATTTGATTGCTAGAATTAGCGAAGTTGACGAATAGGTAGCTAAAACGAAGATGTAGAATACTTCGTTATCTTCGTTTTGAGGAATAGACGAACACATTCGTCATATTCGTCATCCTCGCTAATTCTAGATATGAAACCAATAGGAAAGTAGCCTTAGGTACAAATCGCAATATGCGATTATTTAAATCGCATGTTAATCGCGATAACTAGAAAAAATGACGAATTATTCGATTTCGACGAATATGAAACGAATATTCATTCGAATATTCGCGAATTTCGTCGAAATCGAATATGGCACCTGCCGCTCATCACTATTGATTGATTAAATCTTCTATGTGGCCATAAAAATGACAATCTTTTTGTCAGCACATCTTTTTGCGTAAACAGAGGATGTGCTGCCACCAATATTCAAACTGCATTGGGCAAATGACCTTACTAATGATCATTCTTCGCTATACAATACGAAAATCGGCTACATTTAAATGTACGAAACAACAGCCATCAACATGCTTTATCAATAATCGGCACTCATTTGCAGGCAGATAAAAGTAACTTTTACACTTTAGAATCAACCTAAAAAATATCCCTTTAAGGAAACACATATCTAAAACCCTCCCTTCAGTCACTATTTCAGTGACAATTTATATCCCCCTCATCTTTTGTATTTATTCATCAATTACTTTATACTCTAAGGGGGAAATTTATTATTTCTACATGCCAGAAACCTGATGTTAGAAAGTCACAAAGGCCCGGGTTTGTGACTTTTTAAATGTCATTTGTTCAAAAAACATATTTGCCCAAATGGCACTTTAACGAAGTCCTTGTCACTTTCTGAAAAGGGGGTGGAGTGGGTACAGATTCATGTCAGTTCTCTTGTGTATATGATGACTGAGCTGGCATAGATTTCATTCTAGGTGTACAAACTGCCGGAGTATGTGCTTAATTTGTCATAAAATGAGCACATCTTCTGGCAGTGCAGGGGATATCATTGAAAATGCTGGTCCTGATGAATCTCCAACTAAACACCATATCGTCTAGACCTAAATTGCAGCCTTGAAAATTGTTAAAATTGCTTTTATTTGACACACTGTGATGTAAAAACTAAAATGTAATAATAATAATAATAATAATAATAATAATAAAACAATAAAATATTACTGATAATGAATACAATCACACCACCACTAGAATGATTGGACAGTGTTCTTGGCTGCAATGAGCCATTACTTGCTGGATTGTCATTGTGTAACAGGTGATTTATAGCCATGCCTGCCAATAACAAAGTTTATGTTGGAACAGAATAAAATAATGAAGCCAGACATGAAATAAGATCATGGAAAGAAAGAGACAGTGAAAGCGAGGGAGTTATGTCAATTCAACTAGACATGTTAAAGCCTGCTTAGTAGTGGGACACACGAGGAGCTGTCACAGGACATTGCTGTAATTAGATTTCATTACTGATCGGCCACCTACCTCAAGAACCAGCTACCAGTTTGGCATCCAGCAAATAATTCTGTCAACGCTTGTTTTATGGGTAGAGAAAGTTCCTGAGTTTTATGGCTAAAAAAGAAGTTCTACTAATGAAACGGCCAAGTTTGAACATTCCATCTGAGAGAAGAGGGCTAGCTCCAGGCAGGGAGACATAAAACCCTGGACACTGAATGAACAATAACCTCAGCATCTTCAGATAACATTGCATTACCATGTAAAGGCCAGCGTGTGTTGCCACATTGGACAATTAAGATTGACTTGTGCTTATTGTAAGCTGAATGGGAAAGGTAAAAAAAAAAAAAAAAACATTGTGGTTATATGATTGGTTTTAAAAGTGAAAGACCAAATAATAGAGGTATGTGTACTAAGGTCAGAGGCTTTGTCCATGTAGTTTTAACTCTTGGGCAAAAAAAAAAATATATTTCACTTGTTATTTTACATACTCAAAAGCTAGAGATTTGGGTGATAACCCCTACTGCTGTCACTGAGGAATTTTGACCACAGTCACTAAATCTTGATATGGTCATAGTTATAGCTTTTTGCATAGTAGTGGAAAGTGCCATTAATTAATAGATAGAAGCATTTACAAAGAAAAAATGGTGCACTACAATGGAAAATGCAATTGACAATATATGGCTAAACCCTCACACTGATATTAAAATTAGAATTTTGCCAATATATTCTTATACCAAGAACATTCTGGAGCCTGCACACTCCGTCAAGGTCTGTCAAAGGGGCACGGGACCTAACGCTAACCTATTTATGCCATATGAGCAATTACGGATAGGGGCATAGAGTCCGACACACAGCCAACAACTCCTAGTTGCCTCCAGCGTGAAATCACACATACAGTGGGAGGAGGCTGTGAGTCCCACCTATCACCATCTCATGTGACGCAGGCCACACAGGTGCACCTGAATGTCACCATTAAATCAAAATCAAGGCACATTCAAACCTGGAGTTGCCACACCTCCAGGCATGCATGTACAAACAAAATAACAAAATAACGTGGTCATAAAAGGCAGAAAGATGCTCAAAACTCCATATGCTGTTGTGCATATATAATCGGAAAATCCTGCACATGTGATCCGTTGCTAACTGCTTTCCCCAGCAAAAATGCATACAATGGAGGATGCCGGCAGCGGACCACATGTACCACAGAAACATCCTACACTGAAAACGACATGTGTGTGGAGGACATTGGCTATATAAAGGAAACAATTACAAAGAAAAAAATGGTGCGCTACAATGGAAAATGCAATTGCCAATATACTCTATGGCTAAACCCTCGCACTGATATTAAAATTAGACTTTCGACAATATATTCTTATATCAAGAACATAACGGGGCCCGTGCACCCTGTCAAGGTCTCTTAAAGTGGCACAGGACCTAACGCTAACCTATCTATGCCATATGAGCAATTACGTAGGGTGGTAAAATTTAGAATCTAGTCTTATAAATAAATCTTTAGTCTGGCAAACCATGCAATATATGTACAATAAGCTTCCGAAACTCAAAGTGGAATAGAGTTGTTCTGAAATTCCTTAGCTCCATTTACATTTCTATGATGTTACATTCTTACCAACTGGACCCCAATAAAATATATATATGAAAGTGTAAGCACTATGAAACAGTGTTATATATTTGTTGAAAACCAGGATGTTGATCTTCCATTAGGCAATGAAGTTCTGCAGTCATTCCCCAATGTAAGCATTAGCAGCGCTGAAATTTAGTAAACATATTTTTTCTTCTAATGATTATTCTGGGTTCATAACCTTTGTTACCACTTAGAGTTTTCTTGCAGTGCAGTGCAAGAAAATAACATTAATCGAACATCCACACAGGCCTCAGTGCATTTGCAGCCAAAGATGTTGTGATCTGGAGTAATTTTATGGTGGTCCAAACACTACTTTCCAAAGTGCTCCAGAACTGCCGAATTCACTGGTAAATTCAGTTAGAATTATTGGTCAGCAGACCAACAAGTATTATGAAAGTCGGGGGAATTAAATGGCTACTTTCTGTCCATTTAATCTTTGAAGACTAAAATCAAACATAGGGTACGTTCACATATGTGTTTATAAATCCGGCAGGGTGTTCCAGCATTTCTGCCAGAAAGCTGCCAGATCCCGGACGGATCCCATTAAAGTCAATGGGGTCTGGCGATGCACATCATTATCCGGCTAGGCTGAGTCTGGTGAACCCTGGCAGTCTGTTCCTCTGCCCTAAAGACCTGCTGGATTTGTAAACACATATGTGAATGTAGCATTAGCGCTTAGGTGTATGGTCTTGTCAGAGTGGTTTTTCTTTTATGGGTTTTTTGGAACTTTTGGGCAGACTGCTGGCAATTCACTTCTAGTAGGAATAATAGACATAATATACAGTATTAAGAGAATATGCTCTAGAAATGTTGTTACCTGGGTTATACGAATAGTTAATAAAACAGACGTGTCAGAAGAGGTGATAGTCCTCTCCAAGCTGAAATTGGGTCACATATAATATGCATACTAAAGATCAAGCATTTTCTGCTCAAGTTTTTACAACCAAATTGTGCATGTATAATATCAGGCGCTTTGGATATATTATGCATACCTGAACTCCAAAATTGCTGGAAATTCATTTTTGGCCTGGATCATCCAACTACTGTCATGGGCTGCCTATGGAAAACATTAGGAGCTAGGTGACATCTCACTTCAATTCATGCAGAGTATCAAATTTTAACTGTGAAAGTCCAATGAGAATTACGTAGCCAGCACATATTAATGTCATGTCTCTTACAGCTGAAAGGAGCAGGTTATGTCCTAGTCATGTCTCTAGAGGAGAAGAAAGGAGTTAATAGGAATGATGCCCTCAGCTCAACTGGCACACAGAGAAGCCTGGCGCTGGAAGAAAGCCAAGATAATCACGGCTGAATGGAGCTTTCTCTATCCCTGAAGAGTCTTTACAAATTATTGGGCAACAGCTAGAGTTCAAGGGGGCACAGTCTAATGGGAGCCTGTATGATTACAAAGAGCAGGAGCCTGCTCTAATGCTGCTACGAGCCTGTCCTCTTGTCCTGCGCCATCAGCCATTGCAGCTTCTCTATGCCCATTTCAATTTCATCCCTGCACTTGTTCACCCTTTGTTTTCCCAGCTGCATCTTTCCATTTTCCTTTACCCCTCACTGCCCCCCACCTTTTTTGACTCTTTGCAACAGTCTGTTAGTCACTATAATTATTAGTAATCATAAAGTGGAAGAAGGAGCCAGGGTGCCAAACAAAAAGCCTAGAGCCTCCTGGGAGAATAAAGTGGATCTGGACATGTTTCGGTTTGGGGGGAATTATTTTGCCCTCCGAGAATTGGCCATACATCATTTCTTCTCACCCTGCTGACGTTAATTCTGTTTTCTAGATCCTTAATAGAAATGTTCCCCTGTAAATACACAGAACAGCTGCCTGTTGGTTGCAAAGTGTTACTAATAACCAAGGAAGCCGAGGCTGACCTACTTGACATTACACATTAGTTCTGCTTCACTGCGGCTCTGCTTTGATGTCAGCCCTTTTTTTTTCTTCCGAAATGTGACTTGAAAACCACATTTGTGTTTCTTTTGAAGCAGTTTTCCCTGTGACTGCTGCTCAGGAGGATATAGAGTGGCTTGTGGTGTGAGAGTGCTGTGCTTTCACACTACCCATGACATGGAGATAATAGCAAAAGGTATTCTACTTATCCAGCCAGCATCCAACCCCAGCCTGTCACACATTTATAGTCCTGGGAGATGCTCGCAAATAAATAGGAAATAAAGTAATCTGAATGTCGGAGAATAAGGATTGCCTCCTAGATTGTATTTCTACATAGGTACAGCAGCTTTAACAACAACTCTCAGATTTTAAAGTCACCCCTAAATGCCTTTTTCTTGCTTTTCAAAATAGAAACACCAAAATAACCTCTTTTCGTAAGCCTTGGGTCAGTTCTTTATTATTTCTTTATTAAACCGGTAGTTTTTTCCAAAGATAGGAGTCCTGCACAGGAATTCTTAGTACTATATGGCTGAGCTTAGCTGCGAGAGCTTGGATTCATGGACACAACCATATTACAGATCCATGTTGTACGGATCTGTAATTCAGCACCCATAGACATTTGTTGGCCCTTATTATACCTCTGCATGCCTCATACAGGATACAGGGGAATTCAGCTTATGTTATTATGTTATATTGTATAACATGGAATATTTTAAGTATATCTTCCTCTAAAAGAATCTGGAGACTCCTTACAGCTACACATAGAGTGCCTGCAAATCAGTAATACTCTGTGTGTGTTCAGTGCATATGAACGACAGCATAAAGGAGTTGCCCAGGACTTCAACCCCTTCATGACACAGCCATTTTCCTTTTTCTTTTCTTTTTTACTTCCTGCCTTCCAAAAACATGAGTGTACAGCCACACCCATTTGGTGTGGTCAAGAACCGTGAGGCCAATTAGGCTGCCATTTATTAAACTAATGAAGAACGCACTGTATAGCCAGTCTTCATTGTTAATTGTACGGTCGGCATTGGACGGATCACAGACTCGCCATGTGGCTGTGCCCTAACTTTTTTTATTTTGTTGTTCATGCAGTTGTATAAAGGTTTGTTTTTTGTGAGGCAAGATGTACTTTCTAATGGCACTATTTAATATTTCATATGATGTTATTGGAAAGCTAGAATAAAATTCCAAATGGGGTGGAACTGAAAAAAAAAAGTTACAATTTTGCCATTGTTTTATGGGTTTTGTTTTTGCATTCTTTATTGTGTGGTAAAAAATTTAGCTTTTTATTTTAAACAGTTTTTTTTATTTAAAAAAGGCTAACTCAAATAGTGAAATACACAAACAAGACTCAAGCTAATATTGTACAGGGCATGTGCATACACATTATACAACCTACAGGGATGTTCCCAAAAAAGAACAAAATAACAATGCCCAAAGATATATTCAAAAATTGTCAATTTATTATACAAAATAAAAAAATACACAATAAAAGGGATAACAACATCAGAAAAAGGTAACAATTACCTTAATGCTATATTGAATCACTAGTCATTAGTCTACCTTTCCCTGAAAAGAATGTATCACATGTCCCAGAAAAAGGATCACAGATGAGGCCAGATAATAATACACATAATCTATACAGCCAAGCCGATATTCCATTACATAATCATTCACAAAAGGGACATTTTATAGTGGATGCAAGCTATAAAGTAATCAATCATCTCCAATATTTTCACCCACTGGGCTCACCTGTAGACATGATCAGGGAAGGAGAGCTAAAAAAATGGCCAGATAAACACCTCTTAAATAGCGGTCAAACTCATCTCAATGAGACGTACAGAAAAAAAATCATACATACACAGATGCTTGTAGCCATAGTCAACG
The DNA here is from genome assembly GCA_033119425.1 of Bufotes viridis. Lineage (NCBI taxonomy): Eukaryota > Metazoa > Chordata > Amphibia > Anura > Bufonidae > Bufotes > Bufotes viridis. The sequence goes on along the minus strand of CM065597.1, from coordinate 94,080,401 downwards.
GAAAAATAAACATCAGCATTACAATGCATATACAAGTAATCAAAAGACAAACGAGCACCTCTTGATAATGATAACTGAGGCTAAAAGCTGGATAGAATTGCATTTCAAATTATGTGAGATCAACGCTAAGATACAGGAAGACGTTTATAGTGTCTCACTAAGAAATACACTGTCCGATATCTGGGCTATCACACAGTCATCTTTAGGAGCTACACATATCTATGAAACAAAGCATGCGTCCTTGAAGCCGTATAGTTTGTCAAAGAAGTTCCCCATTCCTGATCTAACTTATTGAGACATTTACTATGCTTAAATATAATCGCTCATAGAGGATAACTTGGTTAACCTGGGACTTACAGACTAACCGTGCTGTATGGACTGCAATACATTTTTGTGCTAAGAATAATATTTTCTTCAGAAATATTTTCATATGCTGTGGCTATTCCCCTTCTGCTAGGATACCTATAAGAGAGAACGAGGAGAGTATGTTACGGAAATTTCAAGGATCTTGTATAAGAAGCATCCTTCAAAAATCTGGAGGACATAGCAAAGCATGTGCCAAAATTCAGCATCAAGACAGTGACACCTAGGACAGTCAGTAGACACAGCCCTGCCCAATCTATACATACAAAACAAACATTCAAATACATCTGAAATATACTCTCCTGAAACGGTTAGGATCTGTTTCTTCAATCTAACCACAACTCTCAAAAAAGTCCTGCCCAACTGAAACATACAAACCGGACATTCAAATAAATCTCAAATATCCTCTTCTGAAACATGCAAAATTCCAATTAAGAGATCATTCAAAATAGTAAGTCTAGGTAAAGGAAACAAGATAGCTGAAGAATTGTGTTTTTTGCAACTCCCAATAGGTAATTAAGGTGGTCTGATTATATAAATAAGAGAAACAATGCCTTCCTCTTTACAAAAACATGAGCCCTCCAAAGTATATGTAAATGTGTTGGAGACACTGATTAGCCCAAAGGGACATAGAAATAGCAGCAAAATTTGCTAACTTCATCGCATCTCTTAAGACCTGAATTACCAACTTATGAAGTAGTAGTTGGGCCCAAATATGACCTGCCCCCGTGTGGCCAAAACATATTAAACTGTAAATAAGAACATAGATGGTGCTCTTAGGTAGGCATGTCTTGGGGTAAAATCCATGAGTACAGTCATCTCTACAGCCATGCCAGGTAATATAGGAAATAGTCCAGAAGTGCCAATCCTGCCTAGAGTATCTAGGCTTCATTTTGAATAAGTGCTTCCCCATACAAAGGAAATAGTAAGGGAGTTTTTTTGGAATAAGTACTGTGGTGACCAAAGAAATGTAGGTAAAATAATCAGCTTAACCAGATTTATTCAACCTGCCACATATAAAGGCAATTTCTTCCGGGACCTAAATTGAGTTTAAACAAAATGTATTAATGAGAATGTAATGGACCATGGGCCACTAACCAGTTTGACTTTGGGTTAAACCCAAGGGCTTTGTCCTGGCGGTTCCTGGTATTCACTCTTTAATCACTGTACAGGGTTCTGGACTTCTTTGCAGGAAACCAACCAGGCTCCACCAGTAATCCTGTTGTAGATGGCAGCTGACCCACAGGGAGAGAGTAGCAATGTCCATGCCTGCCCATGACTGCAGGACAGCAGCAGGCACAAACCGCTGGCATGATAGAGAATATATTATATTGTAGAATTTGGATTGACTATTTTAATTACAGATATTGTGGACTGGGAATTACCATCTCTTCTTCGGGATCCTGCACCATTTTTGCAGCCTGTCTCCAATTCTTCGTGAAATCAAGGCCACCCTGGATGAGACTTTCTAATCATACACTTAAAATCATACAGGCAAAATCTCTCAATTTTCTTATCCATGGGAACTTCTTTGCTTAGTTTTACTTAGCTATAGGTTAGCAATACCCTCCTGATATTATCATAATGTTAATTGTGGACAATGAACTATCCTGATTGTTTCTATAGCCTTGATTGTTATGAAATTTAAATGTTTAATAAACTGCATTCTAGTCACTGACCACTCTATAAGGCTTCCATCTCTACTTCTTCCTCTTAGTAAAGACGTTTTGTACTCTTGGGTTATTAAGAACGTTGTTCTTTTAGTTGTTATCTATTTATACTGCCTGCCCCAAAACAATTACCTTGCCCAACTGGTTCAGGACCCGATTGGAGGGATGGCCATACTAGATCTAGTACTAACCTATAGACCTGACAGAAAAACAAATGTGCAGGTTGGGGGACACCTGGGAAGTAGTGACCATAAAATAATAACCTTCCAATTGTCATTTAAATTTAAAAGAGTGTTTCTTCAGGGAGGAACAAAAATACAGAACTTCAAAAAAGCTAAATTTAGCCAACTAAGAGAGGCAATTGGCCTAACTAACTGGGACAAAGTCCTCAAAAATAAAAAATGCAGCCACTAAATGGGAGATTTTTAAAGACATTCTAAACTCTAATTGTGAGAGGTACATATCTTATGGGAATAAAGGGTAGGAAACAAGAAAAAAACAATGTGGATACATAGAATACTAAAGAAAGCAATAAATGACAAAAAGAAAGCATTTAAATCACTAAAAAAGGAGGGTAGCGAGGAAGCATTAAAAAACTATAAGGAAAAAATAGAATATGTAAAAGACAAATAAAAGCAGCCAAACTAGAGACAGAGAAATTTGTTGCCAAAGAGAGTAAAACTAACCCTAAAATGTTCTTCAATCATATAAATGGTAAAAAGTATAAATCTGAAGGTGTCAGCCCTTTACAGAGTGATGAGGGAGGAGTTGCAGAAAGCAATGAGGAGAAAGCAAAGCTATTAAATATTTTTTTCTCAACTGTATTCACTGAGGAAAATAAACTGTCAGATAAAAAGCAAAATGTTAAAGTAAATTCCCCATTAAAAGTGCTCTGTCTGACCCAGGAAGAATTATAGCAGTTTCTTAAAACGATGATAATAGACAAATCGCCTGAACCAGATGGCATACACCCACGTGTCCTAAGAGAATTAAGTAATGTCATAGCCAGACCCTTATTTATGATATTAAAGGACTCTATATTGACAGGGAATGTTCCACAGGATTGGCACATAGCAAATGCCAATATTCAAAAAAGTTCCAAAAACAGAGCTTGGAAACTATAGGCCGTTAATTTTAACATCTGTCGTGGATAAACTGTTTGAAGGTTTTCTAAGAGATGCTATCTTGGAGTATCTCAATCAAAGCAAATAACACCATATCAGCATGGCTTCATGAGGGATCAAGCGTGTTGTTAAACTACTTTAATCAGTTTTTGGAAACTTGACTGAGGCAAATCAATGGATGTCGTATATATTGACTTCTCCAGAGCATTTGATACTGTCCCACATAAAAGGTTAGCAAATAAAATGAAACTGCTTGGACTGGGAGAAAATGTTTGTATATGGGTAAGTGACTGGCTGAGTAATAGAAAACAGAGGGTGGTTATTAATGGTACACACTCAGATTGGGTCACTGTCACTAGTGGGGTGTCACAGGGCTCAATATTGGGCCCTATTCTCTTCAATATATTTATTAATGATGTTGTAGAAGGCTTGCAGTAAACTATCAATTTTTGCAGATGACACTAAACTGTGTAAAGTAATTAACACAGAAGAGGACAGTATACTGCTATAAATGGATCTGGATAGATTGGAGGCTTCAGCAGTGGCAGATGAGGTTTAACACTGAAAAATGTAAGGTTATGCACATGGGAAGGAATAATGCAAGTCACCAGTACATACAAAATGGTAAAACACTGGGCAATACTGACATGGAAAAGGACCTAGGAATTTTAGTGAATAGCAAACTAAGTTGTAGAAACCAGGGCCAGGCAGCTCCCGCTAAGGCCAACAAGATAATGGGTTGCATCAAAAGGGGCATAGATGCCCGTGATTAAAACATAGTCTTACCACTTTACAAATCAGTAGTCAGACCACACATGGAGTACTGTGGGTACAGTTCTGGTTTCCTGTAAACAAGTCAGACATAGCAGAGCTAGAGAGGGTTCAGAGAAGGGCAACTAAAGTAATAACTGAAATGGGGCAACTACAGTACCCTGAAAGATTATCAAAATTATGATGACTAAGGGGCAACCTAATAACTATGTATAAATATTAGGGGTCAGTACAAAGATCTCTCCTGTCATCGATTTATCCCCAGGACTGTGACTGTGATGAGGGGACAGCCTCTGCATCTGGAGCAAAGATGGTTTTTACACAAACATAGAAGAGGATTCTTTACAGTAAGATCCGTGAGACTATGGAACTCTCTGTCTGAGGAGGTGGTGATGGTGAATTCACTAAAAGAGTTCAAGAGGGGCCTGGATGTATTTTTGGAGTGTAACAAGATTACAGGTTATAGTTACTAGAGACGGGTCGTTGGTCTAGGGGGTTATTCTGATTGCCTGATTGGAGTCAGAAAGGAATTTTTTTCTCCTAAAGTGAGGAAAATTGGCTTCTACCCCAAAGTTTTTTTTTTGCCTTCCTCTGGATCAACTTGCAGGATAACAGGCTGAACTGGATGGACAGACGTTTTTTTCAGCCTTACAAATTATGTTACTATGTATGTTTTCTCCTCTTCTCACTTTTTTTTCGCTTTTCCTCTTTTCTCTATTTTATGAGAGTACATTTACATTATCTACTGTCATGTTTCTTTAGGTGGATATATAAGATTAACATGTATGAAGTGGATGAGATGTAATTTGTTTTTTTTTTTTGCTACCCACCAAGATTAAATGTATCTCTTTAAATGTTAAGGGCCTAAACTCTAATATTAAGAGATGTCTGACACTTGAGGTCCTTGCAAAGAGATGTTGCCTTTCTCCTAGAAATCTAACACATTCTGATTGGGCACTTTAAGTTTTGCTTTTAAATACTTCCCCATTGTCTACTCTGCCTGTATGGGCAAGAAAAGGGCAGGGTTAGGTACCTAATAGCATGATATGGTCCCATACAAGTTGTTTTCTCCATTACTGATACAGGTGGCAGATATGCAATACTACAATGCCAGTACTGCAGTTCTCCTTTTATCTTATGTAATATATGTGCTTATAATACAGGACACATCAGCTTTCTTAAACATATGCTCATTAGATTAGTTGATAATTTCCCTGCAGCTATCATAATAGAAGATGATTTTAATATGACCTAAGACACAATCCTATTAATCAACTCACTTTTGCAAACTCATACGTCAATTTGGAATCTGTGATTTATGGAGATTCAACCACCCAACAGCTACTGTAGGTCTTTCTCTTTCTTCTTTCTCCGTCATCTCACATGGCACTCATGCTAGAATAGTATCTTCAGTAACTTCAGTAACTTACCTACCTACTGTAGCAGATGCTGACATCGGCCACATAGCATGGTCTGACCATGCCCCAGTGTCTTTATACCTTAAGGCACTTTTGTAATATACACAACAGTGTCATTGGCATCTAAATGAAACCCATCTTAAAAGATCTTACCGTAGACAGGAACTCCAATCTCAATTAATTAACCCTTTTGCTGTACATGTACGGCACTGGAGCGATTTGTAAACATGGTGCCTGCTCGCACGTGTAGCGGGCAATATGGCTGGTGGAGCTCTGCTGTTTCAAACAGCAGAGGACCATGGCTAATGACCACAGCAGGCAATATCCCAACATCCAAAGGGTGAAAAAAATGGAAGCGCTGGATGCCGACATTTCTCTCTGATAGGCTGGGTCTCTCTGAAGAACGAGGCCAACAATTCACATATTAACATGCTCCTGTATGGAGCCTTCAAGTGCCTCCTGAGCTGTGATAGGGAGATCTGAGACATGCCCCTTTATCTGGAGCAGAGAAGACACTCCCCATAAGCTTTCAGCTTGATATAAATCTAGCAGACCAATGAATGTGGTGATCTCTGGATCCATGTGAGGTACAGGGCTGGTTCTAGGTTTGTTTGAAAGAGATTATCATGTACTATATAATCTCCAATTAATTTTTTACATTAGTCATGGGATAACCCCTTTAAATAAATTTCTAGTAGGGATGTGTCTACAATATTAACCAACCGGCAAAACATTGGCCCAAAGCCAAATCTATCCTGACATGCTATTTAAAAATAGCCATTCAAATGTCATGTCTTAGCAGTGTCTAATGAAACAATTGTTTAAACTATGTTTTTATGTTAAACTTTTGAATAAATTTTTTTTTAATTTTTCACTATTTTGTCTTTTTTCGGCATTATAAACTATGTTACTATGTTACTATGTTTTAGATTTGTAATGTATATCATTATTGAATTTTCACACTGGTCACTAGGTCTAATAATAGGTCATGATTTACAGTTCTGTGCAGGTATTTTTTCAGTAACTATTATCATCATCATGATCATCAATATTATCACAACTGGCAAAATTACAATGAAAAATAACACCTCTATATAGATATCACAGGATCCACCATTCACTATGGGTGATATCAAAGCTTATCAGCTCCCTCCTGACCTCTACACAGGTCACAGAGCATGCCTGGAAAACTTTCCAATAGATGTCAATGGGGTCAGCTCCTGTCCTTTGTGTCTATGGCCCATGTAGCTGCTCTCAAAAGACAGGAAGTCTTAACATATTTTATGTCTAGTGGCCAGACTGAAAATTGAAGGATTCTATACAATTTGTTTTAATATAGATAGTGATATGGAAAAAAATTGAAAATAAATATGTTTAACATAAAAACCTGATTTAAACAATTGGTCATTTTCTGATGACACATTCCCTTTAACTTTACAAAATACAATGCATTGCTGTCAGTCTTGATGTATTGTCCATTTCCTGTCCCAGTTCTTCATTTTATCAATGCATGCTATGTACATTAACTATAATAGGGGATTTCTACAGTTTTCTTGTATTCATTAATATGAATTAATATACTGTACACTACTTTTACTGTATCTCTAGTTCTTCAGATACCGTCTATCTTATCCTGCAAGGCACACTAATGGATCCCCTGGTGGTTTTCTATCTAGCCTGTGCATGTTTGTTCCTCTACTCAAATCTCATATTCCCTTTCCAGGTTTGTGAGTAGCACCAAAATTCATCCACATAGAAATTCTTAATGGTCTCTGAAGAGAATTTGTTGCTGTAGGTCAGTCTAAATGAATTATCTATAAAATCTGATGGACCCTTAGTATTACTAGGTACATAAAACCAGTAGAAAAGTGCAGACTAGCGTGGAGGTACATGCTCCGACCAGCAGCCAATTATCCAGAAGAAAGCGTTCATTCCCAACAAATCCCTGATTGTTAGTAGAGGTGAAGCGCTAGATTTACATGAAGTGAACACCTCCTCCAGGAGAGGATGAGCGAACGCTGCTGCTATCTCTTGTCCTGATACGGCTGCATTCTTTCTGGCTCACAGAGTGCTATTTAGGCAGCCCAGAAATGATAATTAAAGCTGCATTTACACAAGCCAATAATCGTCCAGATCAACGGGAACGACAATCTGCCCATGTATATGTGCCGCCAATCATCCGAAAAATGAGTGAAACACTTGTTCATTGGGTGATCCTGTAGTTCATGCAGGCACTACCGATTATCATTTCTGGGCAGCAGATCGTGCTGCCTAAACAGTGATCTTCAGCTCAGAAACAATGATTTTGTATGAGCACGAGGGATCGCTATCCTCATACAGTAAAGGAGATCGCTGCATGTAAATGCAGTGGTCTTCTTAACTGAACGAGCAGCTGATTGTTGCCAAGGAACACTTCCATCTCGACAATTGGATGCAGAATTGTCCAGCACAAGTCCACCTTAAGCTGTCTGCAAAAAATTTTTGGGGAATGAGCATTCATAGGAACATTCATGTAAACCCAGCATTGACTTGATAAACATTCAGGATTTAATACAGTTAAAGTTCTTTCAGAATTTTTTATTCTATAATCCCACAAAATGTCAGTAAGCATAAAAGCTTTATTAATGGACGATTTCAACCTTGAGTCAAAATGGAGGTAGAGTAGAGGCACATCAAAACTCCTGGTACAGTTATACACAAGGCTCAATTTAAAATCAAAATTCAAAGAATCTTTTTCTTTACTGAATGTGAAGAGCAAAGTGCTGAAATTGCTTCTCCAAGGTCTTATGAGCCTGGCATTGACACTGATTAGCATCTCCCATCTTTCAGGCAATTGCATTAACCACAAGGTTATTTTAGTCTGTGTACACATGAGTTCTATCCCCTTGAAGCTTCAAAGTTAAGGATTAAATTAATAAAATCATTACGCACTGAGTTTACATTGGTCATTTATAATGCATTTATACTTTGCAGTATTACTTTAACATACTTTTTAACTGCTGTAAAATAAAATATATTACATAATAATCAGGGCCCTACAGCTAAACAAGACAACTATGGAGGTTTAGCAATAAAGAAAAGTAAACGTGAGCCCTTTTACAAGTGCTAACAGAGCTGGAACTGATCAGGAATTATTATTTTTATTTATTATTAAGTCACCATTCGTTTCATGTCATGGTACATACAAAAAGTGGTGTACATACATAATAAAAAAACAAGTACAATACGCATGAACAAGATGAGGTACAAACTGGAACAGAAGGAGAGAGGATTCTGCCCGCAAGGACTTACAATCTACAAGGAAGCTCATTCTCAATCACTGCACTCTCTTTAGCTGCATTTACATGCAGCGAGCATCACAGATGTATGGGGATGAACAATCGTTATTACAATCATTCTCCCCCATACAGTTTCCTTGTTTGTTGGGGGAACATCCCTGTTTACACAGAATGATGTTGAGAATTTTTGTTGTTACATAAAAGATGCGGACTCCATAATCATTTGACCATTTGTTGGGGGATCTGCAGCAACTTTACATGGGAAAAAGATACGTTTGTACGATTGTTCATTCCCAGCCCAAGTAAAATGATCTTAAGATTGGCTAAACCATGTGAAAATATTCTGGGATTAAGAATTGTTTCATAGGTAATATACATTTTTGTTTATATTAAAGGTTTTTTGGGGTGGTTTGAAACATTGATGGCCGATCCTCTTAACCCTAAACTGATCAGCTGCTTGGAAGGTGCTACAACGCTATTGCGAGCACTGTGGCCTCTTCATTGTTTACCTGCATGCAGTCTACTTACTAGTGGCACGGTAGTGTATTGCAGTTTCATCCAATTCATTTAAATGGTAGAGAGCTGTAATACCCAGCGCCACCTTCTCCAAGAAGGCAATGAACAGGTAAAACATGAAGAGGCCTCAGTACTCACATGAACGCTACTGTACTTTAAAACAACTGATTGTCAGTGTGCCAAGAAGCAAACCCACCACCAATCTGATACTGATGGTCAATCCAGAGGATGAGCCATCAATATTCCAAACCCGTAAAACTCATTTAATGCGTTAAGACATGGAACCTTGATCAAATACAAACCTAGATAAGAACTGCAAGACAGGAGTGTTAACCATTGAGACCTGCACCTCTATACCAGCTAGTGGTTGGATTTGTTTGAGACAGAATTTTTGCTAAACCTGTGGTGATATTTTGGTGCAAAATGACGGATCTTAGATCACACCCTTTCCTGTGAAGCCACACCCCTTTCAGACAAGCCATGCCTAATTTCTAGACTAGGCGTAAACACTTTCTCTAAACCTAAATGAGTCACATTGTGGTGCAAATTATGCCAAAATCTAGACCCATTGACATTGGTAAATGCAAGCCATTGTTTGTTTGTTTTTTACCAATGTATTTAGGCTACATGCACACGACTGATAAACTGTCCATTTTTTACAGACATTTTTCTCACTGATGCCTTTCTGAGAAACGGACATTAAAAACAGACCCATTCAATTGTATGGGGGCTGACGGACAGTGAAAATCGGACAAGATAGAACATGTTCTATTTTTTTTTACATCCGTTTTTCACTGACCATCAAAAAAACTGCCATGTGAATAACGCCATAGACTACCATTTGTCTCAAAATGGACATGTGATGGTTGTTAAAAAAAACGTCCATAACATGTCCTTTTTTATGTGTGGATGTAGCCTTGGAGTATAATCCCAACCTGTTTTATATTTTACTAAACATAAATGATGGAATATATCCAACTTGTACACCTGAAAACTGGTGTACAAATGTTGCAAATTTTGGTACAAGTGACATTTGGCAGCAAAGTTCACAACTTTTTGACTTCTTCAGCTATCCTTGCCACTTTTGCAAAAAGTGGGCAGGAGGGGTGGGTCATGGGCAGGGCCTCTTCATCTCAACACAATTAACAATGTTACACTAGAAATCTACCAGAAAGTTACAGATGGAAGCTTTAAATGCTCCTGACTAAGCTTTATAGACAATGCCAAGTGTTGGATTTTTGTTTCCTGAACTTTGATGGTGAGTTGATTGTACAACCATCTCTTATCATGTGTGAAATTCTCTACACAAGCTTTCTATAAAAATGCTAGGGACATTTCTCAGAACTTTCAAAATAAATTGCAGTTGCAACAATTTTATCATGTTGTTCTAGCAGCCTGGTAGTTATCCCACTTTCTGTAGCACCACTAAAAATGTAATGCTAAGAATATTGAAACATATCTATCCTATCTATCATTTTCTATGTATGCCCCTGACATTCACTATTTGAATGGCTAGATAATACACCTCTTACCTCCAGTTATTCCCAACTTTTAGAAACATGGAGATCTCTGATGGCCATTTAACAATACTATCAACTCAAAGGAGTTTGAGTTTCATTTGTGTGGAAGTCTAAGGAAGTCACTGACTCAGTTATTTAATTATTTTATTAACATATATAGTGCCAACATATTGTGCAGCACTGTACAGAAACATCATTCACATTGGTCCCTGTCCACATTGAGACTCAGATTGAGTGGTGTAACTAGAATCCTGTGGGCCCCAAGACAAGTTTTAGACCTGGGCATTCCCCCTTCATGGGTATCCCCCCACCACCTGTATGTTGCTTAGATGCATGAGACCTAGTAGCTTTGCTATGATCTATAACGATATATGCCTCACTATTTACCAAAAACAAATATTACCATTTTCAATATACAATACCAAATAATTCCATTATACAAGTAACAATTATTATCATGATATTACTACTGAACAAAACAGAGTAAATCAAGACCAATATTACCAAAAACAACACTGGCCAAGTAATACCGCCAGACCATAAACATAAATTACCACCACATAGTGATTGCTTACCTCGATAGTTACACTGAAAAGAAATCTCTGTATTATGACCAAAATTACCACCATACAATGATCTATAGTGGTAGATACCAATTCTACATAGGCACTCAGAGGAGGGCAACTAAAGTAATAACTGGAATTAGGGATCTACAGTACCATGAAGACTTTCTCTAGTCATAGTTCTGCAAAATGGAATGCAAAGTCATCTTTTGCTCCTTGTTTTTCAGGCACCCAGCAGTTATGTCCCTGTTTTTGTCCCCATAAAATAGTAACATCTCTCACTGTGCCCCATTATAATAGTAATGTCCTCTAGTGGGTGCCATTACAATAGCAATGTCCCTCACTGTGCCCTATTTTAATAGAAATGTACCTCACTGTGCACCGTTATAACAGTAATTTATTTTTCAATAGATTTTATTACGATTTGGAAATATAAAACATCACAAGCAATACAATGTCATCAATTGCAAAGATAAGAGGAATTTATATATCTGCCAATCCAGTGTTAGGGACCTTCCATGATAATGCTAGCCGTTACAGGTGGTGTTATAAATCAAGGCAGCAATGTAAAGCATAAATATGCTTTGGATGACAAGTATTCAAACAGTTAAAGAAAAAAAGAACAAGCAATAACAATAATGAAGATATTACAGGTGATAAACCACGTACAACAATGTTCAAGAAAGGAAAGTATAATAAACCATCTTAGTGAATCTGGAGAAGGCATATAGTGGGCAGGCCTATGTAGCCACCTGATATAACCAGGCATCTCTTCAAAAGCAAAATTAGGATGCTAAATTAGAGCTACGGAACCAGAGTTCCACTGTGTATCAAATCTCTTATAGGCATTATGATGTATAGCAAACATTTTATAGTATTGATATTTGGAATTTAGAAGAGCAATGATCTCCAAGACCATAATATATGTAACTGGGAGCCCCCTTTAGCAAAAAGATAATGTTCAAGCAGCACTACACATTCCATCTTGGAAAACAAGTCATAAATACAGGTACCTAGATAAGGTCCATTGCAGGTGCACGCAGATGAGGATTCAGACCATAATCCCCATAGTGTCAATGAAAAAAAGGGAAATCCGCAGCACTCTCCAAGTAGTATCAAATGTCCATCAGGTTTATTCCAGCAGCATACAAAAGCGACGTTTCGACTATAATAGTCTTTATCAACAATGGGGTGAAACAGAACGATATATAAAATCCAGCCTAAAAGAAGTGTAGTACTATCGTAGAGATGCTTTAAATACTGCTTCCTGAAACAACACACATTTATGTATTTACTTATAACATAAGGACATAAGAAGATTCCCATTGTTCAGAAGTGAAATATCTTCGAAGATCAGACTTCCAATGAAGAAGAGTGAGTTTTCTGTCAAACATTTGCATTAGTCAAATAATCATAAATAAATGAAATATCTCATTTTTTGGAGGTCTTGTGTTAAAATGGTGCACCAGGTCTTGGGAAATGTAAGGAGTGAGGGGTTGTTTGCTTTGGAGAAAAGAAAAAATCTAGAGTAACTTATAATAGTCCTTACTTGGTATCGAGAACATATTAGTCCTAAAACGAAAATGTAATATGGCCTCCACAATCCAAAAGGTCTTAGCCCCACTGCTTTTCAAAGTTGGGAATCTAATCTTCAAAGAAGGTAAGTCTGAAAGTGGATTCAGGTAGATTATTAGTTGGAGTGGAGTGCTTCAAACAGCCTCTCCATAGTGAGAGAGAGGTTACCGGCAGATATGGAACTATCATGATTTAGTATATTCCATGTTTTCCCCAGTAACTAAGATCTAAGAGAAACAACCGCAGCTTCCATATTCTTAATTTGCACCCATTTTTTTATCCCTGGAGTCCTGCTACCAATTAACTTGTTGGTCTAATATACAAGCCTTATGGTACTTTTTAAGATTTGGTAGTCCTATACCCACCTTGGAACTATGTTGAGAGGTGAGCTGTGCCATACAAACTCTAGCATTTGTTTATGGGCCCTAATAAAGAAAGAGGAAGGTATATGAACAGGGAGGGTACGAAAGAGGTACAGAAGTTTAGGTAGCAGGAGCATTTTATATGTTGCTACCCTACCAAACCAGGAGATAAGAAACGAGTTGAGGGTTTTGATGTCTGATGACATGGAGTCTAGAAGAGGTTTTTTCGTTTTTGCGTTTTCATTTTTCTTCCCTGTATTCCTTGAGCCATAACTTTTTTATATTTCCGTTCACATACAGTAGCTGTATGAGGGCTTATTGTTTGCAGGACATGTTGTACTTTCTAATGCCACCATTAATTATGGCATACAATGTAGTGGTAAGCAGTAAACAAATTCCAAATAGGGTGGAACTGGGGGGAAAAACACAATTCCTCAACCGTTTTACAGGTTTTGTTCCCATTTATAGGTTTATTATGTCTAAATAGTTTAAAAATAAATTTAAACTTTGAAAAAAATATTTTTTCTTTTACATCACCATATTCTGACCAACATAACTTTTTTTATAGTTACATCTACTGAGCTCTGCGGGGGCTCATTTTTTATTGATACCATTTTGGAGTGTGTGTGACTTTTTGATCACATTTTATTACATTTTTTTGTGTAAGAGAAACAATGAAAAAAATAGTAAATTGGCCATTTTGACCCTTTATTCCGTTACGCCATTCACTGTATTGGAAAAATATTTTTATATTTTAATAGTACAGGCATTTTTGGTCACGGTGATACCCATGATGTTTATATTTTTTGTTCTTTAGGGTATTTATTTTTCTATTATACGGAAAGGGGTTGATTTAATTAAACTTTTGTTTTTAAATTTTAATTAAAAATTTTTTATTTTTTTTTGGAAAGATTTTGAGCCTAATAAAATCTATTTTAAATTTTTTAATTTTGAGCAATCGTGTATTTTTAAAATGACTTTATTACTGTCTATTGCGCATGTTGGCCTGCCATCTGGTGGCCAAAATAAGAATTGCAGTTTAAATACTCTTGGTGTCTTCAGCGAGACCCAGGTCATTCAAACCAGTTACCGGCATCCCCATTGGCCGCAGAGGATGTCGGTAGGATTGCCAGCTTCCTGTTTTTTTTGACACTTTAGATCCCGTGATCTCACTTGATCATGGCATCTAAAGCCTTTAATTACCGCGATCGGCATCATTGCCAGTTGCGGTAATTAGTGAAACTGCCGTCCATGTACGGCGCTGGTAGCGAAAGGGTTAAGCTTACAGTATGATACTTCTCCATATAATCATATTAGCTGAAAAACCTGAGACAGGGAGGGGGTGGGGTTAATAAAAACGATGATAACATCATTGTCAAATAACGCTCACTTATGTTCTGTCGAACCCACCTACAATCCAGTAACCTCCGTATCCTTCCAAACAAGAGCAGCAAAGGGTTCAATGGAACTTAAAATAATGGCCTGTTTCCATTTCAGAGAAAAAAATCATCAGACAATGAACGATTTGCAAACACTGTAGCACAGGGATTCGAGTAGAGAGTCGCTATTGCAGGGAATATAGGACCTTGAAATCTGAATTTCTCTAGGACCAAGAAGGCATAAGACCAATTAGCTTGGTGTCCAGGGAAAGAAACGTGACTGGGCATTTTAACTGTTCTGCTAACTGAAGAAGAGATAATAATTGTCTCGTATTATCTGGGGCTTGCCTTCCAAGCATAAATCCAGTTTGATCTTTGTGAACTAACTTAGGGATGATAGACATAAAACAGGTAATTTGGCTTATATTTTAGTATCGCAGTTCAGAAGTGATATGGGACGCTAGTTGGGGGAATGTAGGGGGGGTTAAGGGATTTGGGGATTGTCATAATTAATGCAGAGAACATTTCATTTGGTAGGGAGCCTGCGCACATAGCTTCAGAGAAGACCTTAGAAAGATGCTGAGACAGAATAGGGCTAAATGTTTTATAGTGGACATTGGAGAACCCATCTGGGCCAGAGGAGCAGTGAAGGCAATCTCTGAAGGAGTGATTGGAGCATTCGGAGTTGATAGATCATTGTCTGACAGTTTAGGAAGAGCAATATTTGACAGGAAGGCATTAATATCTTCCAGGGAGGATTGAAAAGTAGAGGGGTAATCTTGAAGATTATTAAGTCTTGCATAGTAATACTGAAATACGTTAGAAATACCTCTAGTTGAGAAGGGGTGTTTCAAAGACTGGATTTTAGCTTTTTCGATAGTTGTTTCTAGTCTTCTGATTAATAATGTCCCTGACCTATTACCTTGAGCATAATAGTTAGCCTTATATTTACATAGTGAGTGTTCATACAGTATCTATACATCAGGAGACCCTTCAGGCATGCTGAATGCTCTGGCATTAAAAAGGTATTCTGCTCTAGATGGGGAGAAGTGACATTTGTTCAGATGTTCTTAATTATAGATATTAGTCTGGGTAGATTGAATCTTGAGAGCTAAATTTTAGTAGGGAGCCCTGTGATATACTCCTTATGAGCATTCCAAAGATTGTGTATGTTTGGGGTGTCATTAATAGAGAAAAACTCAATGCGAAAGGATTCAGCCTCTACAGCCACCAGACATAGAATGTTTTAAAGGGGATTCTCATATAATGAGTGAAATCGGAGCGTGGTCTGACCACTGGATAGTACCGACATCTGCAGACAGAGTCCTATCCCATCTATCAGAGGTTTGTTCGCCCTAAACATATGCATCAATACAAGAGTACGTGTTATGTCTGTGTGTTGGAGTAAAACCAGTAGACTCCTTCAGAGGTGTGTAATAAACGGCATATATCATAGAGGTCGTAAGATTTCAATAAGGTAGTAACGGTTACCCATCTGGTGGTCTGGGAAGAGGTTGAATCTAATGTGGAGTTGCATATTGCATTAAAATTGCTACACATACAGTATCTCACAAAAGTGAGTACACCTGCAAGACGACAGCTGCCTTGCTAAAGAAACTGGGGGTAAAGGTGGTGGACTGGCCAAGCATGTCTCCAGACACAAATCCAATTGAGCAGCTGTGAGGCAGCGGAAGTGGAAGTGGATTCCAGTGGCAACCTGTGAAGCTCTAGTGAACTCCATACCCAGGAGAGTTAAGGCAGTGCTGGAAAAAAAATGGTGGCTACACAAAATATTGACACTTTGGCGCAATTTGGCCATTTTCACTTAGGGGTGTACTCACTTTTGTTGCCAGCGGTTTAGACATTAATGGCTGTGTGTTGAGTTATTTTGAGGGCACACCAAATTTACACTGTTATACAAGCTGTACACTGACTACTTTACATTGTATCAAAGTGTCATATCTTCAATGTTGTCCCATCAAAAGATATAATAAAATATTTACAAAAATATGAGGGGTGTACTCACTTTTGTGATATACTGTAATTACTAGATCCTTCTGGACCTTTTATTATTTTTTTCATTAACTTTTTCACAAATTGTTCAGTATGGGAATTTGGGAATCCAGATTAACAATGGTTTATTCCAGGGATTCCCAACCTGCAGCCCTCCAGCTTTGGCAAAACTACAGCTCCCAGCATGCTCGGACAGCCTACAGCTATCAGCCTACAACAGGGCAGGGTGGGAGTTTTACATTAGTTTTACAAAAGCTGGAGGGACGCAGGTTGGGCTTAACTGGTATATCTTATATTGTTGATAATATAATGAATAATCAAATATCTACTTTGTGGATCCAGCCAAGTATTAATGATGGATATGGCTAAAGATTTCTGTAGGGCCATGATAACCCCTCTTTGTTTCTTTGGAAATGTAGTATAAAAAAACACGTGAGAACTCAGTGAGTCAGATTGAGTATTTTTTTGCTAGAAATGCGAGTTTCCTGGATAAAGGTCACGTCACATTTAGAGGTAAGTAATTCACACCATAAAAGTGACCTATTGATGCCTTTAACATTTAATGATAGTACATTACATCCCATAATGTGGGAAAGGAAAACTGCTAAAAAGCAAGAAATAACAAAGAAAAAAATGTCTGAGTCATGCACGTTAACTAAAGAAGTATCATCTAAACTCACATGCATGGGGGTAGAAAACACTACTGGTGTCAGAAAGCACAAAAAGGGTACTTGTCCCCTCTATAATAGAAACTGAAATCACAAAGACTGTGTCATTAGTAACCTCATGCCATTCTTGATCCACTCTTCTTGGTGAAATCCAAGAGACCAGTGGAGGGTTTTGTCATCTGTTGCAATATTCCAATTTTTTTAATATGGCCATGCCCTCAAACACAGTGGAGGCATGTATGTTGAAACTTTACAGTTGATAAGTAACTTGGTTGGGAAGTGTAGCTGCAGATAAGTCTTTAAACAACTTAAGCTGGGCATATGGTTCTGGCAATGTTTTCTTTTTATTATCTACTTCCATAAGTTTCTCTCTAACCCCTTAGGGACCCGCTCCGTACATGTTCGACGCTGGTGGACATGACTTAAGGACCAGCACTGTACATGTATGGCAGGATAATGGGCACGCTGCAGGAACTGCGCCTGCCCGATCAGCTGCAGGGGTCACCGATAGCCCTCTGCTTAACCCTCGCACTGCCGTGTTCAGCGCTTACCATGGCATGTGCGGGATCGTGCTGGGTGCAGGGGTGTCCATTGGGTCCCGCACTGCTGTGACGGGGAGCCGATGGCCGGGAAGGCAGCCAATGCCTTCCTTAGGCATCGTGGCTGCCTTCCATGACAGCCTGTGAGATCCAGCCCACTGGATCTCAGAGGAAGCAGGCTGAAAGTGTATTACGCTTTCTAATACACTTACAGCCAATGCATTACAATACAGAAGTATTGTGATGCATTGTAAAGAGGATTAGACCCCCAAAAGTTGAAGTCTCAGAGTGGGACAAAAATAAAGTGAAGAAAGGTAATGTAAAAGTTTCAAGTAAAAAAGAAAAAATAATGAGTCCTTTTCCCAAAATAAAAGTAAACATTTTTTTGTAAAAAATAGAGAAAAAAAGAAAAGTAGAAATATTAGGTATCGCTCTGTCTGTATTGACCGGCTCTATAAAAATATCACATGACCTAACCCCTCAGGTGAATATCGCAAAAAAAATTTTTTTTTTTGTCACCTTACATCACAAAAAGTGTAATACCAAGCGATAAAAAAGTCATACCCACCCCAAAATCATACCAATCTAACCATCATCTCATCTAGCAAAAAATTAGATCCTACCTATAATACAGTAGGACAATCGCCCAAAAAAAAAAAAAAAAACTATGGCTCTCAGAATATGGAGACACGAAAACGTTTCAGAAACTGCCAAACTTCTAATTCATTTGGCGAAGGGTTAACAAAGTTAGTAAAATCAATTTTGAATACCTTGAGGGGTGTATTTTCCAAAATTGGGGTCACTTTTTTGGAGTTTCTACTCTAGGGGTACATTAGGGGTCTTCAAATGTGACATGGCAACTTAAAGGGCTTCTGTCACCCCCCAAAAGCCTTTTTTTTTTTTTTGCCTCACTAAAAAGCTTATAGGGCGATTATTTTAAACATATTCTTGTTAACCGTTTTTGTAGGTTAATTTTGCTATAAAACGTTATTTTATAATATGCAAATTACCTTGCTACCAGCAAGTAGGGCGTTTACTTGCTGGTAGCCGCTGCATCCCGCTTGTAAAAAAACGCCCCTCCTGCGCTCTCCTCCTCCAGCTGGCCCTGTCTCCATTTAAAACCTCGTGCCTGCGCCATACCGTTCTTCAGTCGGCGCAGACGCACTGAGAGGAGTACTCTCGCTCGGCCGCTCCTTCCTCAGTGCGCCTGCGTCTTCTCTTCCGGGTGCAGCTGTGACGTCATTGGCGCACTGAGGAAGGAGCGGCCGAGCGAGAGTACTCCTCTCAGTGTGCCTGTGCCGACTGAAGAACGGCATGGCGCAGGCGCGAGATTTTAAACGGAGACAGGGCCAGCTGGAGGAGAGAGCGCTCGCTGGCCCTGTCAATCAACCACAGGAGGGGCGTTTTTTTACAAGCGGGATGCAGCGGCTACCAGCAAGTAAACGCCCTACTTGCTGGTAGCAAGGTAATTTGCATATTATAAAATAACGTTTTATAGCAAAATTAACCTACAAAAACGGTTAATAAGAATATGTTTAGAATAATCGCCCTATAAGCTTTTTAGTGAGGCAAAAAAAAAAAAAAGGCTTTTGGGGGGTGACAGAAGCCCTTTAAAATTATCCCAAAAAATGTAACAACCCAAAACCGTACACAGCACTAGTGTTGAGTTCGAATATTCGAATAGCGATTTTTTTTTACGAATATCGGCACTTCACTAATATTTAGAATATAGTGCTATAAATTTGTAAAAAACAAAACATTCGTTTTTTTGGTTTTTTTTTTTCAATTTGAAACCAAGATACCGTTAACGAAGATAGAGAATATAGCGCTATGTTCTCCTTCTTCGTTAATTCTAGCAAGCCATCTATCCCTTTCAAAGTTCCACTCACAGTACATGAATATTACATCACGTAATATTCGCGTACTGCAATTAAACTTTGAACGGGGTATAACTTTCCAATTGGTTGGCTTGCTAGAATTAACTAAGATAGAAAACATAGTGCTATATTCGTGATTGTTATCTTTGTTAATTCTAGCAAGCCAAGTAAACTTGCCTATACACAGATCTAAGTTGGATGCGCAATGCAAGAATGCATTGCGCATGCAACTTAGAGCTGGGTACAGTCAACTTTCCTATTGGCTTGCTAGAGTTAGCGAAAAAGGAGAATATAGAGAATATAGCTCTATATTCGTATTCGTCATATTCGTTAATTCTACCCAGCCAAACAATAGTAAAGTACCCCGCTCTAAGTTGGATGCGTAATGCGAGTAATATCACTTAATATTCTCACACTGCGCATCCAACTTAGAGCTGTGTATAGGCAAGTTTACTTGGCTTGCTAGAATTAACAAAGATAACGAATACCAATATAGCGCTATATTCTTTATCTTCATTAATAGCGAAGATAACGAATATAACGCATATAGAGCTATATTCTCTATCTTCATTAATTCTAGCAAGCCAACCAATAGGAAAGTTATACCCCGTTCAAAGTTTCATTCACAGTACGAGAATATTACATTACGTAATATTCGCGTACTGCGAATGAAACTTTGAACGGGGTATTACTTTACTATTGGTTGGCTTGCTAGAATTAACGAAGATAGAGAATATAGCGCTATATTAGTTATCTTCGTTAATTCTAGATAACCAACCAATAGGAAAGTTGCCTTTATACCCCATTCAAAGTTCAATTCGCAAATAATTAAATCGCATATTTTTTGCGATAAATAGAATAATGACAAATATTTGATTTCAATGAATATATGACGAATATGCAATCGATTATTCGCGAAATATAGTAAAATCGAATATGGCACTTCCCACTTCACTACACATCACTAATTTATATAAAATATATATTTTATTTTTCACTGCATAAATAAGACAAGTATATTAAAATGGCTGCATACATATACAAGAAATAAAATACTAAAACTGGTATAGGTACATTATGCATCAAAAGTACAGGCTCCCAAGAGTATGGTGTTAGCGTGAAGTCACAATACCCACATTATAAAAAAACATCAAAATGTGAAGAGTCAGGAAAAAAACCTTAACACATAATAAACTCCATTGGAGATGCAAACAACTAATGGGAATAGAACAGACTACCTCATATGACGTAAGTATAAAGTGCCTGGTGCCAAACAACTGATACCAAAACCATGAGGGAGTATATCATGAAATATATAATACCAACCAGTATGATTCAGACCCCGAAGCTTGTTTTGCGTTTTGCTTCCTCGCGTGATGTTGTCATACCCACGTAAAGAAGATCGCATTGGCAACTGGCGACATAAATCACACTGACCGTATTGCACGAGATGGTGTGCGTGATTTGGTAACTTCTACGGCCCATGCCATCTGTGAAAGATGTGTTTTTCAAAATGTTAGGGCAAGCAACACAGTTGCCTCATGAGCGACATCCCCATTTTGGACCCTTGGAGCCAAATACGTTTTTAGGATTCGTACCTTGGTAGTGATTGTGTACTAATATATCACATAAGTTTTTCTCTCATCTGTAGGTGATAGATGGATTATTTTTTGAGAGTGTTATCCAAACATAAGATATTCCAGTATTTCCCTAGAATTGAGGACAGTTCGGTGTGGCCTCAAATAAATGAAGTAATGAATCTCACAATGTCCTTTTGTGGGTCCTCAGTATCGGCTGATCTTCTAATAATGCATCCCTTTTAAAGTCTCTAGCACGCAGATATCCTCTTTTTAGTGATGAGTCATTATACCCTCTTTCTTTGAATCTATCATGTAGTTCTCTTGCTTGTATCTCAAATTCTCTGTAACTGGAACACAATCTCCTTACTCGCAAGAATTGGTCTGTGGGAATGCTGGTTATCAATTTCTTTGGATGTGAAGAATTGGCTTGAAGAAGGCTGTTTATTGATGTGGGTTTTCGTTATAAATCTGTATAGACTAATCCATCTTTATCTACTTGCAATAGCATAGCCAAGAAATCCATGTTTTTTCTACCAGCTTTGTATATTAGATGAATGTTCATGTAATTTCTGTTCAAAGACATAATAAATTGCTGTAAATCATCCAATGAGCCCTGACAGATCATCAACACGTCATCAATGTAATGGCTCCATAAATGGACCTTCTCAATTTGGTTGATGAGTTCTGTCAGGAAGATCCTCATCTCTCACAGCCTCAGGAAGAGATTTGCTTATGAAGGCCTGTCTGTATTATAAGCTTTATGTGAAATCACGTGTGTTTACACTTTTTTCCTTTTCACTCTCATATGAATTAATTGGTTTTATTTATTTTATATTTCAATTTATATATTTTTTGTATTTGATTGATTTATTTTCATAATTATGGGGATAAGGCCTATTGCACACAAATGTATGGTTTTGCAGTCTGCAAAAAAATGGATCTGCAAAAAAACGGATGACATCCGTGTGCATTCAGTTTTTTGAGGAACGGAACATCTGGCCCCTAATAGAACAGTACTTTCCTTGTCTGTGATGCGGACAAGAATAGGACAAGTTCTCTTTTAACGGAACGAAAAAACGGAAATACGGAAACGGAATGCACACGGAAATACTTCTGTATTTTTTTGCGGACCTATTTAAATGAATGGGTCGCTATACGGACCGTATATGGAACACAAAAAACGGCCCGTACACTGGCAAAAAAATGTTCGTGTGCAAGAGGCCTAACACAAAGTATTTATATATTGATCTGAACATCTTTTTGAGCATGAGTGCATTTGATGAATTTAACATTACATTAACATAGTAACATAGTATAAAAGACCGAAAAAAGACATTTGTCCATCCAGTTCGGCCTGTTTCCTACAAGTTGATCCAGAGGAAGGCAAAAAACCCCTGTGAGGCAGAAGCCAATTTTCCCCACTTAAGGGGAAAAAAATTCCTTCCTGACTCCAATCAGGCAATCAGAATAACTCCCTGGATCAACGACCCCTCTCTAGTAGCTGTAGCCTGTAATATTATTACACTCCAGAAATACATCCAGTCCCCTCTTAAATTCCTTTATTGTACTCACTATCACCACCTCCTCAGGCAAAGAGTTCCATAGTTTCACTGCTCTTACCGTGAAGAATCCTTTTCTATGTTTGTGTACAAACCTTCTTTCCTCCAGATGCAGAGGATGTCCCCTCGTCACAGTCACAGTCCTGGGGATAAATAGATGATGGAAGAGATCTCTGTACTGTCCCCTGATATATTTATACATAGTTATTAGATCTCCCCTCAGTCGTCTTTTTTCCAAAGTGAATAACCCTAATTTTGATAACCTTTCAGGGTACTGTAGTTGCCCCATTCCAGTTATTACTTTAGTTGCCCTCCTCTGAACCCTCTCTAGCTCTGCTATGTCTGCCTTGTTCACAGGAGCCCAGAACTGTACACAGTACTCCATGTGTGGTCTGACTAGTGATTTGTAAAGTGGTAGGACTATGTTCTCATCACGGGCATCTATGCCCCTTTTGATGCAACCCATTATCTTGTTGGCCTTGGCAGTAGTTGCCTGACACTGGTTTTTGCAGCTTAATTTGCTGTTTATTAAAATTCCTAGATCCTTTTCCATGTCAGTGTTACCGAGTGTTTTGCCATTTAATATGTACGGGTGACTTGCATTATTCCTTCCCATGTGTATAACTTTACATTTGTCAGTGTTAAACCTCATCTGCCATTTCTCTGCCCAAGCCTCCAATCTATCCAGATCCGTCTGTAGCAGAAAACTGTCCTCTTCAGTGTTAATTACTGTACACAGTTTAGTGTCATCTGCAAAAATAGATATTTTACTGTGCAGGCCTTCTACAAGATTATTAATAAATATATTGAAGAGAATAGGGCCCAATACTGACCCCTGAGGTACCCCACTAGTGACAGTGACCCAATCTGAGTGTGTGACGTTAATAACCATCCCTCTGTTTTCTGTCACTCAGCCAGTTACTTACCCACATACAGACATTTTCTCCCAGTCCGAGCATCCTCATTTTATATCCTAACCATTTATGAGGTACAGTGTCAAATGCTTTGGAGAAGTCCAGATATATGACATCCATTGATTTGCCGCTGTCAAGTCTAGAACTTACCTCCTCATAGAAGCTGATTAAATTCGTTTGGCATGACCGATCCCTCATGAAGCCATGCTGATATGGCGTTATTTGCTTATTTTCATTGAGATACTCCAATAGCATAACACTGAATAGCATCTCTCAGAAACCCTTCAAACAGTTTACCAACAATAGATGTTAAGCTTACCGGCCTATAATTTCCAGGCTCTGTTTTTGGACATTATTTTACATTATATTATTATGTTTATTTATTCCTTTAATTATTACTTTTCGCTCATCATGCTTTTTCTTGATTATCTTTATTAATCATGTTTATGATGTATACATGATTATATGTTTCACATTATTTTATTCACACCACATTATGATAAATTGTATTCATTATATTTTTTATTGCATTTTGTTTCTTTTTACACCAATTAATTTTTGTATCAAAAGGTATTTGTTTACTAATCTTTGCACAGTTATAGTTATTAATACTGCACATATGTGATTCGCATAGCTACACTTGTATATTTTATCAGTTATAGAATTTCCCCCTTTTTTCACTTATTATGAAATACATATAGTTGGATTATTATCAGTCTGAAGCTATGCGGGCGTGACGATTGGTAGGCGCTTCCGGACTTGGCGCTCGCCGGCCTCAGGCTGTCTTCAGAAGTGCTCTACTGTTGCCACGTGATCTTCACTTGCATTCCTGTTTGGAGAGCAGTCGGATATCCGGTTGTGCGGCGGGCACCCTCTCTTAAACCGCTTGTACCTAAGGCCATGTCTTTATTATATTTATATTTTATATTCACCAGCCCCCTCCTACTTCTTATTTTTTATCATAGTCATGCTTGCCATATTATTTCATTTCTTTCTCTTTATTTGGAATTTTTAATCTGTGGGAGGTCTCTACTAGGTTACAGGAAGTGATGTGCATTTCAGCATGGAAAATCCTGATTCACATGTGTGCCGCACATACCTAGGTATTCACAGACATCTTCCCAATTTATTTTGATTTTCTATACTATATAAGCTCAGCAGCACAGTATGTTTTCATCCCCTGAGGAAGCGAAACGCACTTCGGGGACTGAATCATACTGGTTGGTATTATTTATTTCATGATATACTCCCTCATGGTTTTGGTATCAGTTGTTTGGCACTAGGCACTTTATATTTACATCATATGAGGTAGTCTGTTCTATTCCCATTAGTTGTTTGGATCTCCAATGGAGTTAATTGTATATTAAGGTTTTTTCCTGACTAGTTACATTTTGATGTGTTTTACAATGTGGGTATTGTGACTCCATGCTAACACCATACTCTTGGGAGCCTGTAATTTTGATGTATAATGTGTGAATTATACCAGTGTGAATTATTTCTTTCTTGTATATGTATGCCACCATTTTTATATACTTATCTTATTTATGCAGTGATCAATAAAATACATATTTTATATCAATTAGTGCTATGTACGGTTTTGGTGTGTTAGAGTTTTTGGAGATATACACAACACTTACTAATTTTGGATTGGAGCTATTGCTGTTTAGTGTTAAAATTATCCCAGTGAAATCTGCCCCCCAAAAAACATATGGCATTCCTTTCCTTCTGCGCCCTGCGGTGTGCCCATACAGCAGTTTATGACCACATATGTGGTGTTTCGGTAAACTACAGAATCAGGGTAATAAATATTGAGTTTTGTTTGGCTGTTAACTCTTGCTTTGTTAGCAGAAAAAAAATTTATTAAAATGGAAAATCTGCCAAAAAAGTCAAATTCTGAAATTCCATTTACATTTTCCTTTAATTCTTGTGGAACACCTAAAAGGTTAACAAAGTTTGTAAAATCAGTTTTGAATACCTTGAGGGGTGTCGTTTCCAAAATGGGGACATTTATGAGTGGTTTGTATTATGTAATCCTCACAAAGTGACTTCAGACCTGAACTGGTCCTTAAAAATTGGGTTTTGGATATTTTCTTAGAAATTTTAAGATTTGTTTCTAAACTTCTGTGCCTTCTAACGTCAAAAAAAAAAAGAAAATGTAATGAACAAAATGATCCAATCATGAAGTAGACATATGGGAAATGTAAAGTAATAACTATTTTAGGAGATATCACTATCTGTTCTCAAAGCAGTGAAATAGAAATGTTGAAAAATTTTTACATTTTTCAATTTTTTTTGTAAATTTGGTATTTTTTTATAAACAAAAATAAAATATTTTGACTCAAATTCACCACTGTCATGAATTACAATATGTGACGAGAAAACAGTCTTAGAATGGCTTGGATAAGTAAAAGCATTTAAAGTTATCACCACATAAAGGGACACATATCCAATTTGCAAAAAATGGCCTGGTCACTAAGGTAAAAAATGGCAGGGTCCTGAAGAAGTTAATGTGAAAGAACGTATACTGCATACGTCTCTAAGCATCGTTTCTGGGAGGTTATGAAGTTTAGGTACCCTGTGAGTCCTGTCGATACTCAACGCCATGCAATGTATTAACGGTTAACATGTAAATATGTTATCCTGTTATTGCAGCACAACATGTTCAATAATAATGCAGTTTTTAGAAAGAAAAATGCTTAGCTTTTGCAGCAGAATGTATGCTATTGTGGTGCTTGCAATAAGCCCATGAAAACTGCCAAAACTTTGCCAGATGATTTAAAAGTTTTGGTGAAGTTTTGTCAGTTTTCATAGGCTTATTGCTAGCACTCCAATAGCATACATTCTGCTGCAAAAGCTAAGCATTTTTTTATTTGTTACAAATCTGATTAGTTTAAAATGAATTTGCTCATCTCGACTGCACCAGTTAGAATACTATGTTGACTAAACAAATAGATAATATAATAATTTCATTTACTACAATGTTGATATTATTTTGAGAAGAATTGTGGGGTCATTATTTGGAGACCTATTTTTTTTCAGGTTTATTTATTTTCTACTAAGTGCCTTTGGCATCTCCAACTGTAAATATACTAGAAGAGCTCTTGATAGTGAGATGATGAATGTGAGTCTCTTTCTATATTATACTGAATCCTTTCATATGGCACATTTTACTGGGGGACAAAGTCAATGACAGATTTAGTTGTAATTAATGGGAGGAAGCTACAGTTTCATGTGGGTCAAGTCACCATATGTTCACGAGCTGCATTTTACAGAGTCATTAAAGCAAAAGAAATTTAGAAAAGAGGTGAAAATGACAAATAATGCACAAACAATAAAAAGTAGATTTTTACTAGGGAAAGGGGCTAGGCATTGAAATGATTAGGAGAAATGTAAATTATCTATTTGGTGATACATATTCTTTTATAGCACAGAATGCTGCAGTTGTAGCTGTACCATAACTGCTAAATATGAACATAAAGTTGCAATGCCACATAATGTGTAATAGGAATAAACGCAATATTGCACTTCTTTCAACTTGTTTTTGTGTTCTGACATGTGGATTGTGTCTTTTTACACCTTTTTCTGTTTATGTATCAGCCATAAATGTGCTATTGTTTCATGTTGATCCTCAGGGATCATTGATTCATAGATGAATGCCAGGAATCAGGCAATTACAATGGCACACATGATTTGTACTGCCTGGATCCTGGTCAATAATGTGACATAATATAAACATTTTCATTAGTTCGGTAGTGGTTAATGACCAATAAAGTAATTTGTAGCCTAAGATGGCTGGACAGGTGTGGAGTCCAGAATGAATGTTAATGAGTAGCTGTTTTTATTAAATGGATTGTCCAACAGTTTTCAAAATTGTTGGTGTAGCAGAAAGGCTTATCAAATAAAGAAAAAAGCTTAAAGGGGTTATTCATTTTATGGTGGCCTTTCTACTAGAAACCTGTAGAGGGAAGCATACTTCCCACTCGTTGCTGCTGGGCTCCTGCTGCTGCTTCACTCCGGACTCCGAAGTCTGGCAGTCTTTCTGTTTTTGCATTTTTGTTTCTTACTGCCCATTGTTCCGGAGCCATAACTTTTTATTTTTTTTATTTTTTTTAATTCATAGCTGTATAAGGGCTTGTTTTTTGTAGGACAAGTTGCACTTTCTAATGGTATCATTTAATATTGCATACAATGTAGTGGAAAGATGAAAAAAAAAATCTAAATTAGGTGGAATTGGAAAAAAAAATTTTTTACCACAGTTTTCTCTATGCGGTAAAACAGACCTGTTACTTTCATTGTCCAGGTAAGTACAATTACAGTGATACCACATTTGTACAGTTAGTCTTGCATTTTAATACTGAAAAAAATATAAAAACCTTTAAAAAAATATTTTCATTTCCATATTCTGACCACAATAACTTTTTTGTAGTGATGTGCACGGAGCTCTTTGAGGGATAATTTTTTGTGGAGTGATCTATACTTTTCATTGATACCATTTTAGGGTATTATGACTTTTTGATCACCTTTTATTCAATTTTTGGGGGGAGGTGAAGCAACCATAAAATAACGAATCAGCATTTCGGACATTTTTTCTGTTTTGCAATTTGACATATGGGATAGATATTTTTTATATTTTAATAGTATGGGTTTGCACTCGGTGATACCCATGATGTTTATTTTGTTGTTGTTGTTGTTTATCTATTTTGAGGAAAGATGGTGATTTTAATTTTTATATTTTTTTGTTTTTAAAGACTTTTTCCCCATAGGAACTTATACAAGCAATGATTAGATTGCTTTTCTCTTAGACCCCAATGCATTAGCATTGGAGTCTATGATGATTACATTATGTTCCTATGGAGTCGTGCCACAGGCAGGCTCTGAATAGCAACCTATCTACGGCAGCTTGGATCATTCAGGAAGACTGAGGCTGGCGCTTACACCATATAGCTCCACTGATTCCCACCAGGGGAAATCGTTGTAAGCCTGGGAGCATGCAATCCCCGTTTTTTTTTAGCTCCCAGATGCCATGGTAAAATGTGTGTGATCGACGTTATCATTGATCGCATTAGCCCTGAGTGTCTACTGTCTAAAAGCGAGTGGGCACCATCTTTAAAGGCCTGTCCAGTGCCCTACATGTACAGTACTGGGAAGGGGTTAAGATGCACAGATCACATTCACAATTGTCAAGTTTAGTTTGGTTTAAAAATATACATAAAATTTAATGAATGTGAGAGCAGCAGATGCACTTTAGTAATAAAATCACTTTCCAGAGTTGAACACTTTAGTTTGAATTACAGAGTTCACGAACATCGATTCACTTTACAAAGGTCTCCATTAAAAAGCATTCGCCAGTGATCGCCACTGAATACTGCAATTTGTAAACTCAGTAAAATAAATTTAAGAATGCATTGAAAAATCATTTTGTCAATAATTCTGATAAAATGTAGGAAATCTGTAGCATACTGCAGACATGCTGAAAGACATCTAGCAATGGGTTCTGGCTGCAAGTCTTTTTTCTTTCTGAACTCAGTTTTGGGAGGTAAATCTTTATGTGAATTCTTTTTTTTTTTTCAATGGACTGCTGACCCCATTTTCCAGCCAAAGCCACCAGCTTTGACATTTATTGTAGATTGTAAAGATCAAAACCTGAATGTGTTGTCCTCTCCAGTATGTAAGCTGGTGCTGCTGACAAATTCTTGGGAAGGAAGGGGGGAGGACTGAAATTGCACTGTGTGTTGTACTTCTTTTCCTGTCACCAGAGACACTTTTGCTACTGATTGGGATCCTGTTTGCATTTCATTTGCATAATGCACTTGTCATGTAAGTAAAAAGGAATAAATTAAAAGAATTGTTGTTTGGAACAAATTTTCTGTCTGGTTCCCTCTGTAATTCCCTCTGTAATTCACATCCAACCCCTTCAGTTCCTGTCTGACCAAGCAGAATGTAGCAATACAACACAGGGAATAACATAAAAAGTGCAAGATGCTTAAGTTTTATGTAGATCTGTTTTCAATGTTTCCTTTTTTGTCCATTGCTTGTCTTGGTTATGAGTGTTTAAAAGGATACCAAATAATACTAAGACTAGGACCATGAGAGGAAACAAGGACAGACCACTTGTATATCCACTTTAATTGTTACTACTGCACACACAGGACATACAGAAGTGTTCACCATTATCTTTCTACAAATATCATTAAGGATGCCGATTTCTCAGATTCAATACATTATCGCAATATACTAGCAAAACAGTTGACAGGCTGCAAATCACATCACAGCCACTGGGTGGCCACATATAGACACATATATCATAAACAACTTCAGAAAGTGTTTTACAAAAAACAACAACTTTATTTTAAGACTAATACCTTAGTAAGTAGTCCATAGATTTGGCAAATCTCGCGAGAACAGGCTATGTAAGTGAGTATAGTATGTATTTAGCTGTATTCTAGATCAATGATAGTATAATAGATAAATAGCAGTATAATAGTACCACATTGGGTGGTAGTTATCTTTATATAGTGCTACCATATTTCACAACTCTTTACAATTCAGCTAAGTATAAAGCACTAAATTATGAGAAGACTAAAGATACATTTATCTTTAAGACTTTGATTGTAAAATTTGAAAAGCAGCTTTTCACAATTCACTTGTTAAAAAAAAAAGATATTGATTGTATACTAGTGACTGAATACTGTTAAAAGAGCCTCAAAGAAAATGTGTCCTAACCAACTGCCATTTATCTGAAATCTCTAACTGTTTAATAGGAGGTTTGCAACTTTGAAAGTTTCTAAACTTTTCTGTATGTCAATATAGCTATTCCGTCAGAAAACAAAAATTTAACAAACTTGTCGGTGTACAGTATGATTCTCTGAATACTTCTACCAATATACCAATGGATAATTAAATTCTGGTTGAATGGTTATATCAGTGGACATGTACACGCATGTACACTGGAAGGCCACTTTATTAGAGGGACCCATCTACAAGCCCGGGGATCAGCAACCTCCAGCACTCCAGCTGTTATAAAACTAAAACTCTCAAAATCCTCCTTTCACTTCTGTGGTAATAACAAGAACAATCGAGTAAGTTTGTATGCTGGTGAACGATCTTGGTTACCCACAATGTATAGGTAAGTCCTACTGTCAAAATGTCCATCCACAGATACCAACAGTGTGGTGCAGCAGAAATGTGGTACTATGCTGTTGAAAGCATGTTTTTGCACTGATCAATGATCCAATTTTTGTGAACTTTTGCCTGGAGCCCAAGCTAGTCTACTGATAACTACCCACATCTGTGCAGGGAAGAGAGAGGAAGACAATATTTATAGTCACAAAGCATATAAAACACCAGCTTGAGTGTAGACCACCTTGTTTACCTAGGTTAGTGAATGGAAACGATGAAAGTCATTTATCAAGCAGAAATACTAAATTAAGCGTATTTCCGGCGCAGATTGTGGCGCAAAGGTCTTTTGTGTCGCAATCTGCAACTTCTCCTTGCTAATGGCAGGTCTAAAAAAGGGTGTGGCATGCCAGCCCCTCCCATTTGCCGATTTCTACGCCTGTTTTAGAAGTGGAGGAGGATACGTCAAACTTATGTAGAGGCTTGCACCTCTTTATAACTCCAGCAGATTCACTGCCAGCTATGGGGTTATTAAGACCGGTGTCTAAAATGCTGGTCTTAATAAATGTGCCCCAAAATGTGCATTTATTGTCATGTATCTGGGATATTATCCCATTTTAGCTTGACCACATCTATCCTGGTGACCACATAAAACCTAGTTTAATTGTAAGAATGATGGGGCAATTTCTCTTTTTTGTAAAGGTGTTGAATTTTGTTTTATATGTACTGTTGTGTATTTTATTACAATACTCACAATCATTCCAGCAAGATACAGTATGGTTGGCAATGGTTGGCAGGAACAAGGCTAACCATCCTTCCCCCCTGCCCCTTGGCAGTTGTGGGCTGCTCCTACTTCCTGTCAGGGGGGAATACCTAAGTAGACACATAGGACGCACATATCAGAGCTCCTTCTCCTAGAGTTTGTTACTCCATTCTCCTGTGAGACCATAACGCCAGAGAGATCTTCATAATGCATAACATTGCTTCCAGAAAGCATCAGTGTGCCAAGACAGTGAGTGATAAGAGACAGTTACAGCTTTACAGAAACTGCTATAAGTATGGGACTTAGACACCCATCATCTAGCTAACAACCAGGCCAGACAAACATTAAGCCTGAGTCTGACAGTGGACACCTATGGTATATCCATAGGTGCCTGCTAGCCTGCTAGTGCCAACTAATTACTACACAACCAGCCACCATACCGCCTCATCTGGTGCCAGAAATTGTAAACTGTACTTAATACTGCTAGATATGCCTCAAGTTATATTTTGCTCTAAGTAAAGAGAGAGTTTTATATGTTTACTTCTGGCATGATTCTTCAAACTATCATTCAAGTCCACTGAGCCCCAATGAGCAATGGCCTGAGGGAGTACACTATGATAAAACACCTCATTAGGGCAACTACCTCTCCAATCTTCTGCGCTGGATCCTCGCTGCAATAAGAGAAATCCCTAAAGGGAAATATGTTTGCTTGAGGAAAACTGCCTCTTGAATTTATTTTGTAAGCAATATTATTGCATGATTGCTTTTAGATTTCTGTAACCCTTCATTGTAGATTCCATCAAAAAGGACTATTAGGCACCACTCATGTCAACTATGTGATGGATTCATCTTTGGCTAGCCTTACATTTTTCTCTTCCAATGACAGAACAGGAGAACAAAATGCCAGACACAGATGTGAACAATGTTTTTGCTATAAAAGAGTATCACATGTAGCCCTAAAATATAATATGCAACATCTCCACATACCCCAAATGGGAGAATATATATATATATATATATTCCAATACGATCAGGCAGCACTCCACTTTAACACACGGTGCACGCGTCCGCTCGTGTCCAAGAGCCGCATATAATCATAGAAAGGAACGCAGCACTCTTTCAGACGTAAAAAAAGCGGCGATTTATTCAGCACATGTGACAGCAACGTTTCAGCTCTCTCACAGAGCCATTATGGCCACTTGGCTTGATAATGGCTCTGTGAGAGAGCTGAAACGTTGCTGTCACATGTGCTGAATAAATCACCGCTTTTTTTACGTCTGAAAGAGTGCTGCGTTCCTTTCTATGATTGTATATATATATATATATATATATATATATATATATTACTGGCTCATAATGCCAATGGTTAGAGAAGCATTTTGATGTTGGATCAAAGATGATTCCATTCATAAACTACATGTACAATTTAAACAGGGTAGGAGCCTAAGTAAGAGATTGGTTAAATACACGTCTCACATAGTCAATCAGGTACGTTTTTGGATCGAGATGTATAGATAGACTTTGATTTACCCAGTGCTGGCCTAGCACTGTATCTGAATAGCCTGGCAAAATTTAAATTAGTTTTTTTGGTGCCGATCTTGGCCTTCAGACCCAGGGGCACATTGCCCACCTGTGGCCTACCCCCACACCTTCACTGCAGCAATGATCCTGGATTACAATAGTATGGACAACTACTGTATGTAGTTGTGATTGAGAAGATTGTCTCAATACAGAGAAAACAAAAATGTTCAGCAGTATGACTACTGGGAAATGTTTGCAAGAGGCTGTGTGATTGTGAACATGACCCTGCTACAGTATGTGTTGGAGACAGTTTCAGAGATTTATATTAGACAATGTAAGACAGGCTGAGAGAGAAGAATACTCCCATATCATGTTATGCACAAACAACAATACATGGTGGAAATGACAGATACGTCATTGCTATGGAAAGTCCCTGTGGATTTTCCATCTGAAACTGATGATTTCAGTGGGATGCAACAAAATATTTATGACCAATGGTTTTATCTTGTCTCTGGGGTATCTCTGCCAT
The DNA here is from genome assembly GCA_033119425.1 of Bufotes viridis. Taxonomy (NCBI): domain Eukaryota; kingdom Metazoa; phylum Chordata; class Amphibia; order Anura; family Bufonidae; genus Bufotes; species Bufotes viridis. The sequence goes on along the minus strand of CM065597.1, from coordinate 94,046,783 downwards.
GTAGATGAGAATTGCTAAGTGCCCTTAACCAAGATGCAGTTTGACATTTTATGCATCACTTTACATCACCAATCTGGTAATGATAATATGGAGGCTTTGCTAGAATCTGGTCTTATCATTACTCAGTAGGGTCTTATATATATGGGGTTTCTTTTTTGCAGTCCCTACACTACTGATGTTAACTTCTGACATGCTTCTATTTCATGTGTAATTCCTCAAATTTTTACTAAATTTTATAATAAGTGCCTTACAGGAATAAGGAACTTATCATTGGTTAAAAAAATAAATCTTATACATGCACTGAAAATATGTATTCATCTATTATTTACAAACTGTACTCTAGCTCTGGCTCTCTGTGTAACATACTCAAATGCTCAGGCTTATGAAACTTTTAAGAAATGCCTCATTTCTGCAGTTACCGAACAGCAAATTGAGGCAGTTTTCTAGGTAACTGTAAGTTTTAGTTCTGATGTTTGCACAGGTACTACAAAGGCTGAACATCAATGAATGCTTCCAGTGGCCTGATTAACTCAGTGGGACTGTATATTATACTACGAGTGTCTGCTCATATTCAATAGTTTCTTCATTTCTCCCCTGTCCAGTAAGATACCCAGACTAAGTCCAGCAGAATGCTCCCTCCCCCTCATCCTCCGCTTATGCCCTGGAGGTGTCTCCATTCTAAAACAATTAGAACCACTAACCTTTTCTTTTAAACCAAAATTTCCAGAAGCTCAAAGGGAATTTAATATAGCTACTAACAAGGAAATTAAATAGTCTCCCTTGGGCCTGGGAACACAGTATATTTCACATTCTCAGCAGAAAATGACTGATTTGGCAAATAGGCAGGAAATAAAGGCATTTGGGGGATCACAATGGTCTAGCCTGAAAATTGCTGTCAGTAGAAAGTACTGTAAATCAATGAAAATGCAATTCACATCAACAACATTGATAGAGAGAGGCAAAAAATCTGTCTAGTCTAAATTTACAATACCTATAAGTTGGTGTATTTACACTCAAAAAATATCCTTGAACCACAGGATCACTTTATCCCACTCGGTAGCAGATACTGTATTGTAATTTTGTAGGAGTTTCTTACACATTGGGGAAGATTTACTATAAAAAAAATTGGCAGGGTTTTTTGTGCATTTAGCGCCAAAAAACTTTCGGGGATACTTTGCATCACAGTTACAAATTTGTATACTTTTCTAAGCATTTTACACTTCGTCAAACAAAGTGCGTGGTTTCACTGGAAAAGGGAAAGTGGTCTAAATGCTCTGTGCTCCTCTGTGCCCTAAAAATAGTCCAACATTTTTGCAGCTGACAAGATGAAAAGATGTGTACAAGGTAAGTGTTCTGTTCCCTCACCAGTTGTTTTTTTGTTATTAGATAAAATCTTTTAATGAAACATTATTAAAGTCATTCTGAAATATGCTGTTTTAATCTTTGTTATTAAAGGTGTATTCTTGTTGGTGAGGATGCTACGAGGGCAGGGCCATCATCATCATCTATGCCTGAAACAGGTTTAAGTAATGAGTAGAGATGAGCGAACTTCAAAAATTAGTTAGGCGTTCGGGTTGGGGTAATCGCCACATCCCATTATGGATTCCACTACCGTGGACTATCCCGGCCTATGGAATCCATAAGGGGCGGCTTCCACGAACCCGAACTTTGGAAAAGCCGAAGGACCTGGGGTGACGTCACCGTCATGTGATCAGTGCAGGGGGCGTGGCTCAGCACTGGGCCAAATATTTTTTTTCTTATTGTGGTGCTTGGTGAACGGTAACAATGAGGAAAACATCTAGTAAGGGACGCGGTCGTGGTGGTGTTAGTGTACCCTCTGGTGCTGGGAGACGACGTGGCCATTCTGCCACAGCCACACGTCCTAGTGAACTAACTACCTCAGGTTCCAGTACCCGCCAGAATTTAGAGCGGTATTTGGTGGGGCCCAGTGCCATTCTAAGGATGGTAAGGCCTGAGCAGGTACAGGCGCTAGTCAATTGGGTGGCCGACAGTGGATGCAGCATGTTCACAACATTATCTCCCACCCAGTCTTCTGCAGAAAGCGCACAGGTGGCGCCTAAATACCAAGCCCATCAGTCTGTCACATCACCCCCATGCATATCAGGGAAACTGTCTGAGCCTCAAGTTATGCAGCAGTCTCTTATGCTGTTTGAAGACTCGGCTGGCAGGGTTTCCCAAGGAAATCCACCTAGCCCTTCCCTAGTGGTGGAAGACATAGAATGCACTGATGCACAACCACTGATGTTTCCTGATGATGAGGACATGGGAATACCACCTCATCGGAGTCCGCACTTCTCTGATGATGACGAAACACAGATGCCAAATGCTGCGTCTTTCTGCAGTGTGCAGACCGAACAGGAGGTCAGGGAGGAAGACTGTGTGGAAGACGATGCAGGGGACGATGAGGTCCTAGACCCCACATGGAATGAAGTTCGTGCCACTGACTTTCATAGTTCAGAGGAAGAGGCAGTGGTGAGACCGAGCCAATGGCGTAGCAAAAGAGGGAGCAGGGTCAAAAGCAGAACAGCCGCCTCCAAGAGAGTTCGCCTGCTACTGGCCACCGCCACCAGAGACCGAGCACCCAAAAGGCAGCTTCAAGGAGTTCCCTGGCATGGCACTTCTTTAAACAATGTGCTGACGACAAGACTCGAGTGGTTTGCACGCTGTGCCATCAGAGCCTGAAGCGAGGCATTAACGTTCTGAACCTTAGCACAACCTGCATGACCAGGCATCTACATGCAAAGCATGAACTGCAGTGGAGTAAACACCTTAAAAGCAAGGAACTCACTCTGGCTCCCCCTGCTCCCTCTTCTGCTGCTTCCTCGGCCTCTTCCTCCGCCACGGGAGGAACTTTGGCACCTGCCACTCAGCAAACAGAGAATGTGCCACCGACACCACCACCTGCATCACCAAGCATCTCCACCATGTCACACGGCAGCGTTCAGCTCTCCATCTCACAAACCTTGGAGAGAAAGCGTAAATTCCCACCTAGCCACCCTCGATCCCTGGGCCTTAATGCCAGCATTTCTAAACTACTGGCCTTTGAAATGCTGTCATTCAGGCTGGTGGACATAGACAGCTTCAAACAGCTGATGTCCATGGCTGTCCCACAGTATGTTGTTCCCAGCCGCCACTACTTCTCCAAGACAGCCGTGCCTTCCCTGCACAACCAAGTATCCGATAAAATCAAGTGTGCACTGCGCAACGCCATCTGTGGCAAGGTCCACCTAACCACAGATACGTGGACCAGTAAGCACGGCCAGGGACGCTATATCTCCCTAACTGCACACTGGGTAAATGTAGTGGCAGCTGGACCCCAGGCAGAGAGTTCCTTGGCGCACGTCCTTCCGCCGCCAAGGATCGCAGGGCATAATTCCTTGCCTTCTGTAGCCTCCTCCTCCTATTCGGCTTCCTCCTCCACTGCTTCCACCAGCTCATCCAGTCAGCAACACACCTTCACCACCAACTTCAGCACAGCCCGGGGTAAACGTCAGCAGGCCATTCTGAAACTCATATGTTTGGGGGACAGGCCCCACACCGCGCAGGAGTTGTGGCGGTGTATTGAACAACAGATCGACGAGTGTTTTCTGCCGGTAGGCCTCAAGCCCGGCCTGGTGGTGTGCGATAATGGGCGAAATCTCGTCGCAGCTCTGGGACTAGCCGGTTTGACGCACATCCATTGCCTGGCACATGTGCTGAATTTGGTGGTGCAGAAGTTCATTCAAAACTACCCCGACATGTCAGAGCTGCTGCATAAAGTGCAGGCCATCTGTGCGCGCTTCCGGCGTTCACATCCTGCCGCTGCTCGCCTGTCTGCGCTACAGTGTAACTTCGGCCTTCCCGCTCACCGCCTCATATGCGATGTGCCCACCAGGTGGAACTCCACCTTGCACATGCTGGAGAGACTGTGTGAGCAGAAGCAGGCCATAGTGCAGTTTCAGCTGCAGCACGCACGCTTCAGTCGCACTGCGGAACAGCACCACTTCACCACCAATGATTGGGCCTCCATGCGAGACCTGTGTGCCATGTTGCGCTGTTTCGAGTACTTCACCAACATGGCCAGTGGCGATGACACCGTTATCAGCGTTACAATACCACTTCTATGTCTCGTTGAGAAAACGCTTAGGACGATGATGGAAGAGGAGGTGGCCCAGGAGGAGGAGGAGGAGGAGGATGAGGGGTCATTTTTACCACTTTCAGGCCAGTCTGTTAGAAGTGGCTCAGAGGGAGGTTTTTTGCAACAGCAGAGGCCAGGTACAAATGTGGCCAGCCAGAGCCCACTACTGGAGGACGAGGAGGAGGATGAGGAGGTGGAGGAGGATAAGGATGAAGCAGGTTCACAGTGGGGTGGCACCTGACACAGCTCAGGCCCATTACTGGTGCGTGGCTGGGGGGATACAGAGGACGATGACGATACGCCTCCCACAGAGGACAGCTTTTCCTTACCTCTGGGGAGCCTGGCACACATGAGCGACTACATGCTGCAGTGCCTGCGCAACGACAGCAGAGTTGCCCACATTTTAATGTGTGCGGACTACTGTGTTGCCACCCTGCTGGATGTGTCTCCACGCCACAGCTAACTGCACCACCAACTGATACGGAACGTGTTAGCAGGAGGCAGCATTTCACTAACATGGTTGAACAGTACGTCTGCACACCCCTCCACGTACTGACTGATGGTTCGGCCCCATTCAACTTCTGGGTCTACAAATTGCCCGGCGGCCAGCGTTTTGTCTGAATGTGTATTCAGCATGGCAGGGGGCATCATTACTGACAAACGCAGCAGCCTGTCCACAGCCAACGTGGACAAGCTGACGTTCATAAAAATGAACCAGGCATGGATCCCACAGGACCTGTCCCTCCCTTGTGCAGAATAGACATTTATAACTGCCTCCCCCTCAACCATGTATTCTTGTACTCCTGGGCACTTCTTTAGTGAATCCTCATTTTTTTAACTTTACCATGATCTTGCGGTGCAACCCAAAGTTGAATGAACCTCTCCTCAATCTGGGCGCCAGGGCCAAAATAACTGAAAGTGGCCTTCTCCAGTGGTGGGTGATATGACGCATGATTCCTTGCTGTGGGACCTCTCTCCTCTATCTGGGTGCTGGGGCCGAAATAACTGAAAGTGGCCTTCTCCAGTGGTGGGTGATATGACGCATGATTTCTTGCTGTGGGACCTCTCTCCTCTGTCTTGGTGCTGGGCCTAAATTACTGAAAGTGGCCTTCTCCAGTGGTGGGTGATATAACGCATGATTCCTTGCTGTGGGACCTCTCTCCTCTGTCTGGGTGCTGGGGCCGAAATAACTGAAAGTGGCCTTCTTCAGTGGTGGGTGATATGACGCATGATTCCTTGCTGTGGGACCTATCTCCTCTGTCTGGGTGCTGGGGCCTAAATTACTGAAAGTGGCCTTCTCCAGTGGTGGGTGATATAACGCCTTATTCCTTGCTGTGGGACCTCTGTCTGGGTGCTGGGGTCAAAATAACTGAAAGTGGCCTTCTCCAGTGGTGGGTGATATGAAGCATGATTCTCTGCTATGGGACCTCTCTCCAATTGATATTGGTTAATTTTTATTTATTTTATTTTATTTTAATTCATTTCCCTATCCACATTTGTTTGTAGGGCATTCACCTACATTTTGCTGCCTTTTGCAGCCCTCTAGCCCTTTCCTGGACTATTTTACAGCCTTTTTAGTGCCTAAAAGTTCGGGTCCCCATTGACTTCAATGGGGTTCGGGTTCGGGATAAAGTTCGGGTCGAGTTCGGATCCCGAACTCGAACTTTTTTCGGGAAGTTCGGCCGAATTTCCCGAACCCGAACTTCCAGGTATTCGCTCATCTCTAATAATAAGGTCTGTGCCTTGTCATAAATTACATGCCTCCTTGGGTAGCGGAGGCCATATCAAGGCTGGTGTAGCACATGTCGGTCTTTATAAATCAGGGCCATTCTGTAGCAATTCCTCATACTGAAGAAGATCTCTGCTTGCAATACTTTAAGGAGCATCTGTCTTGGCTATGTGATGGATATATAGCTGCATGGATCACTACAAGACAATACAATGATACCATACTCTAGCTGCAACAAACTGTGCACCATGGTGTCCATCACATGATCTTGACATCTTTGAGAAATTGATGTACAAAGTATATTGGACATTTGCATAACATTAAACAAAGCATAACATTTATTTTCAGATGCGGGAGTACATCTTCATTATGGAAGTGTCAAGTGACAATTGTTCTGGACCCCAAAAATTGGCACAAAGAGCTAAAAGCATTCAATTGCTCAAACTAAGAAATTGTCACTCCCCAAATGCAGCATAAACTGGTACTCTGAGGACATGTCGTCACCATGTGGTACAAATCTTACCAATCTGAAATTCTGTAGAATTTCTTTTGAAAAAAAAATTAGTTTGTTACGGTCTACCCTTCGCTTATGCTGATAAGCTTCAAAAAAAGAAAAAAATAAGAACAAAGCATTATTAAAGTCCTGACCCCACCAAATGTTTCTTTTTTTCCCTCGGTGCTCCTGGCAGTCTGTGTTGAAGAAGTCAGTACCTTATTGTACACAGGACACCTGAAGAATTATCTGTGCCGCCAAGGTGAAAAATTATTTGTACAAGCATGCGCAAAGTATTTACTAAGGGGCAGATTTATCAAACTGGTGTAACGTAGAACTGGCTTAGTTATCCATAGCAACAAATCAGATTTCTCCTTTCATTTTCCAACAGAGCTGTGAAAAATAAAAGGTGGAATCTGATTGGTTGCTATGGGCAACTAAGCCAGTTCTTCTTTACGCAAGTCTGATAAATCTCCCTTAAGTGTCTATTGGCAAAATATTGAAGTATGCTAGTGTAAAAATGTCCAATTTACTGTTCAGAACTAATCAGATAATATGAATTATTACAGTTTAGAGTAAAGTTGCGGTGGTGTGAAGATGAAGTCCATACTAAAGTAAAAGTGTAAAAGTAAACCCTTAGGCCTCTTTCACACGGGCGTCACGTTTGACACCCGGATAAGAGGCGGGAGCGTTGCGGGAAAATGCGCGATTTTCCCGCGCGAGTGCAAAGCGGTTTAATGCGTTTTGCACGCGCGTAGGAAAAATCGGCATGAAGTCTGGTTTCGGGTTGAGTATTCTGTAGATTTTATAATTTTCCCTTATAACATGGTTATAAGGGAAAATTATAGCATTCTCAATACAGAATGCTTTGTACAATGTAGATAGAGGGGTTAAAAATAAAAACATTAACTCACCTTAGCCACTTGATCGCTTAGTTGCGATCTCTTCTTCATTCATTATCTGTCGGCTAAAGGACCTGTGATGAGGTCACTGAGCTCATCACATGGTCCAATCACATGGTCCGTCACTATGGTGATGGACCATGTGATTGGACCATGTGATGTGACGTCATCACAGGTCCTTTAGACGGCAGCTAATGCTTGAAGAGAGAAGAGATCGGCAACTACGCGATCAGGTGACTAAGGTTAGTTAAGTTTTTTATTTTTAACCCCTTAATCCACATTTTACAAAGCATTCTGTATTAAGAATGCTATTATTTTCCCTTATGACCATGTTATAAGGGAAAATAATAAAGATCGGGTCTCGTCTCTTAGCAACCCTGCGGGAAAATTGCACTGCATCCGCACCTGCTTGCGGATGCTTGCGATTTTCCCGCAGCCCCATTCACTTCTATAGGGCCTGGGTTGCATGAAAAACGCACAATATAGAGCATGCTGTGATTTTCACGCAACGCAGAAGTGATGCGTGAAAATCACTGCTCATGTGCACAGCCCCATAGAAATGAATGGGTCCGGATTCAGTGCGGGTGCAATGCGTTCACATCACGCATTGCACCCGCGCGGAAATCCCACCCATGTGAAAGGGGCCTTATAGTGCTGTTGTTAATATTTTTTAATGTAATATATAATAGAATGCTGATAGATGGAATAATATGACTTGATTACTTCAGCAACTTGATCAATCACCTGGTGGTGAGGTGGAGAATCCGGCAATGTGGGATCCTGCAAGATCCAGCAGGCTGCTCTGTACTGGAAAAGGCTGCTGGATCTCCATGACAGAGATGTGAACTAAGCCTAAACCATGTATTGGTACTTTTGGCAGTGTGGGCAGGTGTCAAATCCTTCTGGAAAATGAAATCAGCATCTCCATAAAGCTTTTCAGCAGAGGGAAGCATGGCATACTTTAAAACTTCCTGGTAGATGACTGTGCTGATGTTGGACTTAAGATAACACAGTGGACAACACCAGGAGATGACATGGCTCGCCAAACCATCACTGATTGTGGAAACTTCACACAGGACCTCACACAACTTTTATAGTATGACCCTCAACTCCTCCAGACACTCCAGAATTTACTTTCATCTGAAAACAGGACTTTGAATCAATGAATAACAGTCCCGTCCGTTTTCCCCCTAGCCCAGGTAAGACACTTCTGACATCTTCTCTGGGACATGAGAGGCCTGACACAAATAATGCCACAGATGTAGCCCATGTCTTTAATACATCAGTGTGTGGTGGTTCTTGAAGCACTGACTCCAGCTGCAGTCCACTTCTTGTAAATCTCCCCCAAATTCTTGAATGGCATTTTTGGACAATCCTTTCAAGGATGCAGTTATCCCTGTTGCTTTTCTATCACACTTTTGCCTTCCACTCAACTCTCCATTAATATGCTTGGGACCAGCACTCTGTGAACAGCCAGCCTCTGTAGCAATGACCTTTTGTGGTATGCCCTGCTTGTGGGGGTGTCAATGACTGTTTTCTGGACAATTGTCAAGTCAGCAGTCTTCCCCATGAATGTATAGCCTACTGAACCAGACTGAGGGACCATTTAAAGGCTTTGAAAAACCTTTGCGGGTGTTTGTGTTGATTAGCTGATTAGAGTCAGTCTTGATCTCCCTGCAGTGGCGTGATTTGTTAAGAGGCAGAAGCCAGTAAGTGAAGTCTACGTCAGCTATAGGCCGGCATAGACTTCAGCTATGACTTCCACCACTTTCTGATGAAAGTCATTGAAAATGCAAAGCCACGTCCCCTTCTGCTAAGTAACACCCTTTCCATTGGCACTTTAGAAAATTGCAGAGAAGCTCAAAAAGTCACAAATTAAGGTGCACAGATGCCTGGGCCTTAATATGTGACTTTTTTATGCTTCAATTGATGCGTATAGGGCTTGACAAATATCCCTCTATGAGTCTACAATACTGAACTTTTTCACAATATTCTAATTTTCTGAGATACTGACTGGGGTTTCATTAGCTGTTAGCCATAATAATCAACATTAAAAGAAATAAATGCTTGAAGTAAATGCTTGAACTCACTATGTTTAATAAATCTATATAACATATGAGTTTAACTTTTTAAATTGAATTACTGAAATAAATTTACTTTTCAATCAATTTCAAATTGATGATTGAGATGCACCTGTATTTCCATTATGGATTTAACCCTTTGAAATGCATAGGCTGAAATAATAATAATAAAAAAAATCCACAACGATTAGAGAACATATCTTCAAATACCTTATTAGGGAACTATACAGGGGGTACCTGTTTAGGACCCTCATCTATTATCAAAAGTTGAAAGCGGCTACAAAGGTCATCTCTCATTCTGTTGAACCTGACATATCCATACATTGCAAAGTCATCATTCAGTAGGTGATTCATTTCTTCTGTGGTGACACTGTAGGGTGTTGAACAGTTCCTTCTAGGTTCCAGCTGACCACTGGGGTTGCATCAGCAGGATATCCTGTGATCAACTTATTGTATGTGGATATTCTTTAAAAAGGAATTATCTGGGAAAAACCTATACATTGTGTTATGCCTTGTGCCGGGTGCCAAGGGGGAAGGGTTCATGACACAGGCTCCCAAAAAAATATAGAATCCCTATGCCATGTTCATCCCTTGCATTAATCATTACATACATATTGAATCAGTTTAGCCTGGAATGTTGAGTTTCATATTGGACTTTCTTGACAAAGTAATTACTGTGAATTTTGGAAACTCTGTGACCAATATTCTATTTTGTTCACTTTTACATATCCTATCCAGAAAACTATTTTTGTTTGTAGCAGTGCAATTGAGGGCAGTAATCTCAGACCTTCTTCTACTAATGCAGCTGGCTGTCAAGCTATGCTGAATACTGTACTTGTAATTGCTCAGCAACCATAGGTTGGTGACTATAGACCTAGAATTATGACTCTGTAAACTCCATTATATGGTTTGTTTTACTGAATAAACGAAGTACTGGACATATTAAATATTTCATGTTGTTTGGACACATTCTTCCCACCTACAGATTTCCTGATTCTTAAATGCACTTTTAGTGTGATATTTTCAGATTTATGTCACAAGTCATTTTTCACTTTTGCTGTGTGTTTGAAAGCAACTCTCTGCTACTACATTGTCACAGTACTTGTTGACCTTTCATATGCTTATAATAGATGACAGCAGCATGCATTTTCTCTTAAGTGCACAACCTTAGTAAACGTAATGCCGTCATGACTTCTGGAGAAATACAGTATTACTGCCCCAAGATTGTCTAACATTCAGCAAAAAAAAAAAAGATTGTGTATGTTAAACATTTCATACTCTAATAAGCAGTCTCTGCAACCTTTCCCTTGGCCCATCACATGTTCTGATACACTGAAACCTAGGATTTCCTTGTGTACATTTTCCCATGGGAACATTACAATGCATCTGCTTATTGAGTTAAAGTCACGCTTTTTGCAAATATTTTATGCACGACAATGGGAATCGGAAGAAATAACTGGTCTGAAGAATGGATTTGCTCTACCATCTCTATGAGGCTTACTAATTTAGGTATAATTAGATACATAAATCTATTGTAGGAACAGCTTAAAGAAGAAACACATAGCACTTATAAATTGAACATATCCATTCATCCCTGACTATGTGCTTCAAAATGCACCACATGCATCAGATAAACTAAGGATTAAATGTGAACAGCCGAATATGAGCATCCAATATCTAATAAGATATTGTGCCCATGAGGACAGATCTGTACTTAATTATCTTTAAAAATGTTGAAAATGTTTTGTTTATCTCATAAGCAAATTGTAGTTTTTAACCATAATAAGCGCTTAAAGTACTGAGACCATCCTGAGACTGCAGGGAATACAGGAAAATAACTGCTATTCATCTTCAGGCAGAAAGGTGGTGTAAGTTCACATGGCTCCTTATTCATACATCTTCAGGACACTTCTAGAATTTATTCTGCTCATCACTCTTTGCTGAGTTTATTCCATGGCTGAGTTATCTACAGCAATGTTGTATAACTATAATAACATGAAAACATAGGATGCATGCAATAAAATAGTGTGTTGACTAATGAAGCATCAAGAAGTGGACCTCACAATACACCTTTGTGTCAAAGTCTTTGTCAGCCACCAACTTTTTATCATCTTCTTTCTTAAGGCACCATCTAAGATACTACTGCCACACTTCAGAACAAACACAGAACCAGAGATAGGTGCACACTGCCGTCACACTAAACCCTCACACTGATGTTAAAAATTGAGAGTTAGTTCGAGATATCCTACTAGGAGGACATGTCTTAAGCCTCGGGCACCAGCGTCAAGGTCTCTCAAGTAGCCCGAGGGCCCTAACACTCACCTACCTGCGCCATATGGGCGATATCAGGGGCCAGTGGGCAATTACAGGAGCATTAGGACGACTCACAAACATCTCCTCTGTTACCTCCAGCATGTAGCCATGCTTGCAATGGGAGGTGGGAGGTGTCTATGAGCCCTACCCAAGACTGACTGATATAGCCCAAGGCCTAGCAGGTGCACCCAAATGTGACCTGAAGATGAAAAACAGGCACATTTAAATTGGAGTTTATACACATCCGTACATATATATATATATATAAACCATCAAAAAATGTTGTGATAAGAAAGCAGGATGCGCTCATACCCATATGCAGTTGTGCATTTCTATAGGGAGCACATCCTGCACTTTGTAGTCCGTTGCTAATGGCAATCACCAGCAAAAATGCATACAATGGATGATGCCAGCAACGGACTACAAGTACCACAATGGACATCCTACATAAGATGAAATTTATGTGGATGTGGCAAGAATTCAGAACAAACACAGAACCAGAGATAGGTGCACACTGCCGTCACACTAAACCCTCACACTGATGTTAAAAATTGAGAGTTAGTTCGAGATATCCTACTAGGAGGACATGTCTTAAGCCTCGGGCACCAGCGTCAAGGTCTCTCAAGTAGCCCGAGGGCCCTAACACTCACCTACCTGCGCCATATGGGCGATATCAGGGGCCAGTGGGCAATTACAGGAGCATTAGGACGACTCACAAACATCTCCTCTGTTACCTCCAGCATGTAGCCATGCTTGCAATGGGAGGTGGGAGGTGTCTATGAGCCCTACCCAAGACTGACTGATATAGCCCAAGGCCTAGCAGGTGCACCCAAATGTGACCTGAAGATGAAAAACAGGCACATTTAAATTGGAGTTTATACACCTCCGTACATATATATATATATATATATATATATATATAAACCATCAAAAAATGTGGTGATAAGAAAGCAGGATGCGCTCATACCCATATGCAGTTGTGCATTTCTATAGGGGAGCACATCCTGCACTTGTAGTCCGTTGCTAATGGCAATCACCAGCAAAAAATGCATACAATGGATGATGCCAGCAACACTTCAGCATATTTTTACCTGAGTCCCCACACAGGGCTGCATTTTAAACCCAATGTTGTAACAAAACCCATAATATATGCATGCTACCTATGCATAGCCCTTATTGATCAAACAGAAATCTTTGTGAACATTGTGCTTGCTAGTTATCCCCAGGACGGTGACGAGGGGACATCCTTTGTGTCTGAAGGAAAGAAGGTTTGTACACAAACATAGAAAAGGATTCTTCACGGTAAGAGCAGTGAGACGATGGAACTCTCTGCCTGAGGAGGTAGTGATGGTGAGTACAATAAAGGAATTCAAGAGGGGACTGGATGTATTTCTGGAGTGTAATAATATTGCATGCTATAGCTACTAGAGATGGGTCGTTGATCCAGGAAGTTATTCTGATTGCCTGATTGGAGTCGGGAAGGAATTTTTTCCCCTTAAGTGGGGAAAATTGGCTTCTGCCTCACAGGGGTTTTTTGCCTTCCTCTGGATCAACTTGTCGGAAACAGACCGAACTCGATGGACAAATGTCTTTTTTCGGTCTTATATACTATGTATTGGATATCCACAGAACAGTGTGCACTAGCCACACATGGGTCCAGAATAGTGTGTAAGCCATTAATGGACCTACTGTAGAATAGTGTGCCAGTCACAAATGCGCTCAAAAGAGTCATCACAATTTACTTGTCATTAGGCAGCATTCGATCAGCAGAACACAACTGACTCTTTGGACAGCTTGATCCATATGTAAACATTTAGGGGAAGATTTATCAAACTTCTGTAAAGTAGAACTGGCTAAGTTGCCTATAGCAACCAATCAGATTCCAGTTTTCATTTTCCAAAGGAGCTGTGAAAAATAAAAGGTGGAATCTCATTGGTTGCTTAGGGCTACTAAGTCAGTTCTACTTTACAGCAGTTTTAAAAATGACCCCTTACTGTATATTCCCCTTTCCTGTCAAGGGAAACATGGGGGAAATTGAAATAGAACTAATAATTACAACAAGACCAAAAACATTATATTTGTTTACCTGTAACATTGTGACATTCTACATTGTCACCTAATGCTGTCTGTTTCGGCCCAGCGAAGCTGTACTAGTAGCGCTGAAGGTAGAGGTATTAACTAAAGAACAACAATTATCATGAGCTCCTAATGGAAAACGGCCAGATCCATTATGCTGCCCATAAACTTCTATTATAACGAAATGCAAAACAGAATGCCTTTTTAAAGGCTTCCATGGTGCATTCCGTTAAGTTCCACGGTAACGGAATTCAGGCTAAACCTGAACCCCAACTTCACTCATCCCTAATTATAACATCTGAAATACAGACAGTTCAGAACAAGGGAAGGCTTTGTAAAGAATTTTCTAAGAGTAAACATTCATAAATAGGTATTAACTGCCAATGTACAGTTGTGTTCAAAATTATTCAACCCCCACTGAAATTGAATGTTTTGGCCAGTTTGACATTGATTTTGATCATTTCAGTCATCTTGTTTACAATTTAATCAAATAGGCACTTGTAAGTCAGACAAATATAACATAACATTTATGATGAAATAACCACAAATGTCTTTTCTGTGCTCACATCATTATCAGTTTTATTCAACCGCTAAGGGACATTCAATCTTAGTACTTAGTACAACATCCTTTTCCAGTTATAACAGCTTTTAAACTTAAAGCATAGCTTGACACAAGTGTCTTGCAGCGATCTACGGGTATCTTCGCCCATTCTTCATGGGCAAAAGCCTTCAGTTCAGTCACATTCTTAGGCTTGCGCGCTGCAACTGCTTTCTTTAAGTCCCACCAGAGGTTCTCAATCGGATTTAAGTCTGGTGACTGTGAGGGCCACTTCAAAATGTTCCAGCCTTTAATCTGCAACCATGCTCTAGTGGACTTGGAGGTATGCTTGGGATCATTGTCCTGTTGAAAGGTCCAACGTCTCCCAAGCCTCAGGTTTGTGACGGACTGCATCACATTTTCATCCAATATCTCCTGGTACTGAAGAGAATTCATGGTACCTTGCACACGCTGAAGCTTCCCTGTACCTGTAGAAGCAAAACAGCCCCAAAGCATGATTGACCCCCCGCCATGCTTCACAGTAGGCAAGGTGTTCTTTTCTTCATAGGTGTTCTTTTCAACATAGCGTTGATTCATGTGCCCAAACAGTTCTAATTTTGTTTCATCAGTCCACAGAACACTATCCCAAAACTTTTGTGGTTAGTCCACATGACTTTTGGCATACTGCAGTCGACTCTTCTTATTCTTTGGAGACAGCAAGGGGGTGCGCCTGGGAGTTCTGGCATGGAGGCCTTCATTACGCAGTGTGCGCCTTATTGTCTGAGCTGAAACTTCAGTACCCGCATCTGACAAATCTTTTTTCAGTTCCTCAGCAGTCACACGGGGACTTTTCTCCACTTTGCGCTTCAGGTAGCGCACAGCAGTCGAAGTCAGCATCTTCTTTCTGCCACAACCAGGTAGCGTTTCAACAGTGCCCTTTGCCTTGAATTTGCGAATGATGCTTCCTATGGTGTCTCTTGGTATGTTTAACATATTTGCAATCTTCTTATAGCCATTGCCCTTCCTGTGAAGAGAAATCACCTCTTCTCTTGTCTTCCTGGACCATTCTCTTGACTTCGCCATGTTTGTAAACACACCAGTAAATGTCTAGAAGGAGCTGAGTATCACAGTCATTTTAAATCTGCCGAATTGGTGCTTATTATGCTTGATTGCTGCTCCTTGACATCCACAGGTGTTTTCAATACCTGATCGAAAACACTTGAATGAACCTCTGTTCTTAAGAATGGTAGTCTTTAAGGGGTTGAATAATTATGTCAATGAAGAAATCACAAAAAAACATTTAATACTGTATTACAAAAACAATTGATGTCATTTTAGTTGCATTTGGTTCTTTAAAAAGTCCTTGTAAGATTTCATTCTGAACACAATTACAAATGTACACTAAATTCCTAAAACGCTTTACAGCATTGGGGGTTGAATAATTTTGAACACAACTGTAGCTGTGTTTGTTTTTTCTAGGAGTTTCATGGTTCTTATCTATAAGGGGGGGGGGCAGGGTTTCTCTGCTGTATATACGTGTTGTGTGGGGGTTCTCTTTCTCATTACAGATAGCACCTAGTATACGTAATATGTGGATGGAGTTTTGTAGGCCAGACAATGCCCCTCTGGCTTTCTGGGAAAGATATTCAAATTAGCTTTCCTAAGGCTATCTGATGCCAGCAGATGTAAGATGTTCTAATTTTAATATATTTTTCCCAAAAACCAAGAGTAACATTGACTAGTTTACAATACTCCTCATACATACTCGGTACCCTCCATAAGAAAAAATGGTACCCCAACCAATGCCTCTCGGTCAGCTAAGCAAAGTTTATTTGCATTATGTGGAGATGTAAGAATAGCGAAAGATTAAAAACACTTACAGAACAGATTGAGGATAGCACCAAAATCTTAGGGAAATCAATTTATTTATTTCTAAAAAGCCTTCCCAAATAGACATGAGCCTAGAAAATAAAGCAACCTAATACTCAACTGAAACTGTATTCTACCTATGGTTGCAATTCTCTCAAGACATGCAAGCGAGTTCCCCTTTTAGAAAGACAGAAGAACTAGAATGACACAAGAGAAACGTGCCTAGTTGACTGGCCTTGGAGAGCCAAAAAATAAGCATTGTATGCCAGGCAACACTGCTCTTACTTTCTGGGAAGAATAGATGGAAATTCACATAAATTAATTCTGATGACATTAGATAGGTTAGCCCCTTATTGGGTTTCAGGGAAAGATATTCAAATTAGTTTTCTTGCAAAAAAAAAAAGAATGGAATTTTTTTTTTATCTCATGTCAGCCAGCCCAATTAAGATATGTGCATGTACTTATATTCTTCCCAGAAACCAAGAGTAATGTCGCCTGGCGTACAATACTAAGTATACATTTTCTTTTGTTCTCCCTAATGATAACGGGCACCCCGAAGAGTACCCACCAAGGACATTTGGACAAGCAAGGCAACTTTGTTTTGAGATGTTCTGCTTCTCTTGTTCTGGGAAGAATTAGCTGCTATATCTCATCAAGAAGATGATGATCTAGCTATCTAAAAATCTATCAACCTAGATAGGATATTCTAGTTTTCTTCTTTCAGTTGCATATTATATTTTTTGCTGGTTCATCTGAAATCAATTCCAAAATGATAAAATAGGTAGGAAGCCCAAATGTTTTGAAGTTCATTTGAGAGGCATCTGCATGTGAAAAAAATTAAGCCTGTATTCCAAAAGGGTTGGAAAAAAAAGCGGAGTGTTTTACAATTACAGTGCATCCTTTGTTCAGCCTTTTAATCGTACTTATGTAGAAAACCTAGAAAAATAGCTAAGACTACTTTTCAATCTAGATGTAAATCTGCAGATGTAAAAGAAGTCTAAGCCTAACATCTAGAACTCTTTTTTTTTTTTCAGGCCATAAGCTCTTTACCAGAACACAGCAGATAGAATCAGCTTTTCCAGTTAAGAGGTCATCAGTATCAGATCTGCTGGGGAGTGACACCCGGGACCCCGGCTGATCAGATGTTAGAAGTGACCTTGAGTGCTGCAGTCTCTTCCTAGGTCAGTGACATCACTGTCCATCAGTCAAATGGCCTAGTTTCTGCTCAGCCCCATTCAAGTCAAAGGGGATGAGCTGCGATACCAAGCACTGCCACTATAGGATGTATGACTATAGGATGTCACTGCCGGGAGCCTGCATTGCACACTAGGATAATCTGTTAATCTGAAGGGATGCTAGGACTTTGCCCTCGCTAATATGATAACGATGACCTATCCTAAGGATAAGTTAGCAGTATGTTTTCCGGGCTAACCCCTTTAATTTCACACTACAAAATCTGTTCTGCCTATGAGAGTATGCTGGGTAAAAAATATTCCAGGTGAAATATTGCTTAAAATAAGTAATATATAACTTCTTCCCTAAATGTTCGCATCCTGGGCATTATCCTGTGATGCCTCAGGTAAAAACTAAATCTGGAAACCTGTGACTAATCAGTAAATAAGAAATCTTATCAACATAAATCAGGAACCTTATTGCAATCATGGGTGAATTGTTTTATTACAAAAATATAAACCCTGAGAGTTATCTACTGCATTGTTTAGCTTTTAACTTCTTTATATTGTGTGTGTAATTAATGAACAGAGCTAACAATGGAAACGTTTCCTCACAATTTTCAAAAGTGATGGCATTTACATATTATTACGCACAAATTAGTTTTTTTCATTCAAGATTGCATGATAAATTATCTCCTTTCTTTTCAATTAAAATACTTTCCAAAGACGAGAGCAAGATAACTTCCTTTCTGTCCATCTGTCTGTTATTACTGTCTCTATAAACAAGCCCCAGCCATGTGTGAGTAAGTTTGGGGTATTTAAGAATGAGGTGTACATATGTGAAATATATGCTTATGGTATTACCATTAGAACATCTCCTATGATACTTTAGAGACTAATCCATTAACCAAATCACTTTATATTTTTATATTAAATATAAAGATGTGACTTTTAGCTAAACCAGATTATATTTCTCTTTGGATGCCACATGAAATCTGCCTAATCTATTTTTCCAAAATTGTTTGCCTCTTCACATGCTACATTGTCGGTGAGCCTTACTGTATTTATGAAACAGAATTGTGTATTTTGTGTAAATATTACATTTTTTTTTATTATATACTGTATATGGCATTCAGTCCCTCTTAGAGGGAGATAGGCAGACAGATATATCTACATTGGCATTCAAAAGTTTGGGTGCCCCTGGTAAAAATTACCTTTACTGTGAACAGTTAAGGAAGTTGAAGATGAAATGATCTCCAAAAAGCATAGTAAAGGCTATGTACACCGATGGAGGCAATTTTTGTTTATGATTGCACTTTACTAATTTTTGGCTAAAAATCACATTTTTAATTGGCCTTTATTAAAAATATTGAGCCATTCTGTCACAAAGGGTTAACTGTTTTTCACTTTGTGCCAGTCAGCTAATAGCTCTTATCTCTAAATTACTAAGAGGTCATAAACACTTATTTAAGCCACATTCTTATCAGTAAGATAAGAACTGAGCTATAATAAGTGTTTATAATGTCAGAGAGCTGAGATAAGGAGTCCATCTGCTCCCCAGATGACGGAAAAGTCAAAAAGTCCACAATCTGCTACTACAGCATCTCAGGTATGTAAACAAAAAAGTATTTCCAATTTTTAATACAGACCAATAAAACAATGATTTTTTGCCCAAAATACAATGCAACACAAAAATTGCCCCCAAAGGTGTACATATCCTTTAAGTGTCTTGCTTCTTGTTATTCCAGACAGAGGGCATACCATATACTATGTGCATTTATTTCCAGATTCAGTGTCTTATTCGTGTCTGTTGTATCAGTATATCCTGGGACTGATGGTCCTCCATGGTTTTCAATATTTATATTTGGCTTTTTGCTCAGTTGGTTTTTCAGTTGTCTTGGATTTATTGCTGGGTTATATTTCAGTGCATTGACAGTTAACTATATCTTTATTTATGTTCACGGTCATTCATCTACTCTCAACATTTATGCCATTACCATATTCCACTGCACTTCCATTTAAATGGTTCACCTATCAAGTGAGTCCATTTCAGTACCTTGTTGTCTGCCATTGTTGATACTTGCTTTATGCATATTTCTTCCGCCATCTGGTTGTTGTGCAGTTCAGCTCTACTCTATGCTCCAGGAGAATCTGAGAACCAACAGACACTGTTAGAACACAGAAATCTACCTATGCACTGTTGTGAACAAGCAGCATAGTTATTATCCCCAGACCACATCAGAAGCCAGTCTTGATGAAAACGAAAGGCTCAATGTTGAACAGTTGCAAATCTGGTTACCTTTGCGACTTTTCCATAGCAAAAACAGATTTCCCCCATAATCTTTGGTCTTGAGCTCAATCTTTACAAAGTATGGATGCATTTCTCTCAGCTTTGAGGCACCCAGATGTTGCTGGGGCTCAGATGTGTGCTTTAAAGCAGGGACACAGGACATTTGAGGAATATACGTGACATGGTGGGTTAATATGATAATATCTAAGTCGTCCTCTGTAGTGAGTATCATTTGGGTTTCTCTGATCAGGTAAAGAAAGCCATGATACAATTTCCACCATGTGACTCTCTGAACAGTCTAATTTCTTTGGCCATTAATATTGAAATGCGTACCAGAGATGGAGGTTCAAAGAAAAGACGCTTTTCATGTCATCCTATTGAGGTCTCTTATCCTAATGTAATTTGGAATGAACCAGTCCAACTTGGTCACCTGAAACTAGGTCTTTGTTTATGATGTAGTAACAAGAGGCATTTTGGCTTTAAGTATGCCCTCAAACTGGAAAATGTCCAAGCCTAGAAGACATTTAAAGGCTAAGTAATCAAAAGCTCAACCCTAAAGTAACCTGGCAAAGCTATGACTCTAGAGACTCAAATTCCATGTAGTTGCATGGAAAATGCCCCAACAATGCTGGACATCGGGTGAGCGTGAAGCAACAAAGAAATCTCTAATTTTACCTTACCTACCTGTACCGGTAATAATCACCCTCTGTTTTTTATTACTCAGCCAGTTACTTACACATGCAGACATTTTCTCCCAGTCTGAGCATTTTCATTTAATATACTAACCTTTTGTGTGGTACAGTGTCAAATGCTTTGGAGAAGTCCAGATATATGAGATCCACTGACTCACCCCTGTCAAGTCTATAACTTACCTCCTCATAGAAATTGATTAAATTAGTTTGGCATGACTGATCCCTCATGAAGCCATGCTGTTATGGCGTTATTTGCTTATACTCCAAGATAGCATCTCTTTGAAAACCTTCAAAAGTTTTCCAATAACAGTTGTTAAACTTACCGGCCTATAATTTCCAGGCTCTGTTTTTGGACCCTTTTTAAATATATGCACCACATTTGCTATAATGTGCAATCCTGTGGAACATTCCCTGTCAGTATAGAGTCCGTAAATATCAGAAATAAAGGTCTGGCTATGACATCACTTAATTCCCTTAGGATACGGGGATGTATGCCATCCGGTCCTGGCGATTTGTCTATTTTAATCTTCTTAAATCGCTGTTGTACTTCTTCCTGGGTCAGGCAGGGCACTTTTAATGGGGAATTTACTTTTCATTCTGCATTTCATCTGACAAAAAAAAATATTTAACAGTTTTGCTTTATCCGCCTAGCTCTCTGCAACACCTCCCTCATTGCTGTGTAGAGGACCGACTCCTTCAGATTTATATTTTTTACCATTTATATAATTGAAGAACATTTTAGTTTTACTCTCTTTGGCAATTAATCTCTCGGTCTCAGAAGTAAACATAGAACAGACATTTTTACTAAGTGCAAAGTGTAACTAGCAAGTACAGTACATTCAATAGCAGCAACTTCTAAGTGCAATTTTCTAGCACAGGTAAGGATTATAGAGGCAGGTTAGATGGCTACAGTTTAGCACTTGTATTGTACTGGCCTAGTAGTATTCTGGGTGATGTGTGTACTAGCAATGTCTTTTAATGCTGGTTTCAGCTGGTTACTCTGCTGTCTCATTCCTCTCGTCTGTCCTTAAGGCTGAACAAAGTTAATCTCTATGGATAATCCTTCACAGGAGCAGGAACTAAGGCGGGGGATTCTTCTCCTTTCTAAGGCTGCTTAGGAACTCTACCGACTGGCAGGAAGCAGGACCAGCCCACTCTTACCAAGAGGGGAAAAACAGACTGGTTAGTCCTGTTCCTTTGCCATCCACTCTTTAACTGGAACACATAGCTAAAATATACAATATATAGCACATAACAATCCAAAATGATATACAACATTATAAAACATTGAAGATACTCGATGTCTGGGGTACTTGCACAAGGGTAGACACTTGTTTCTGACTCTCTACTTTTATTGGTTGACCTACCCGAAGCATCATTCCAGTGATGCTTCTCACCTTGTCGAGGATGTCAGAAAAAAGTATAGAAACGTCAGTTGTGCTAAATTGCACCTGTATGTGGACCAGTATGCCTCATTTTTAGACAGATTTTGGTACAGACACATTAGCAAATTTTGCCAATGTTTTTAGTATAATATGAAATTCTTTATAACAGCAAAGGAAAAGCCAGACATATGTATAAAATGCACAACTTTTCTGAACCTTTCTTCAATTACACAAATGTTGTCCTGCCCTTGACTTAAATATCTTACATATCTCAACTCAACAATAGAATCCATGGACATTTGGACCTTGGTCCATTGGGTAGGCAAAGTTTTTAACTGACGAAAACATAAGGCTCCAGATGTCACTTTCCCTAATTAACCTTTTAATGTCTTTCTTCATATCTTGCCCCCACAAAGAAAGAGACAAGATCTTACATATCTCAGTGACACCTGGATGACCAGCTGATTTGCTACCATGAACCTAAAAAAAGCAAATCTCCTGTGTTATTGCTGCCAAAATTTTATAGGAGAAATGATTGGAGAAGGTACAGGAGTCTTCACATGCTGTTGTAAAAAAAAAAAAAACTAAAAGAAATAGCACCAGCTTTTAGGTTTTTGGAACTTGAATGAATGGCAAGAAGAAAATCAAATCTAAAGAAAAACAAGGTCCATCTAGCTTGCCTGGGGTTAAGCCTCTTAGCCTTTTCTAACAATAAACTGCAGCTCAACATCTGGATTAGAGATGAGCAAACCAATTCTAAATTAATCAAATTCAGCACCAAAATTTCTTCTTCCAGACAAATCTGTTGTTTTCATAAGTCACTTAGGATAAATCCTGCAAAATGGAACCCAACATTTTTCTTTCAAAATTCAGTACACTAGTTAGGGAAACAGGGCAAGGACTATTAAGGTGTAGGATCACATGATGGGTGAATGGCTAGCTGCCTTGCCCGCAATGCTTGTAATTAATCTGACAGCTAATCAGGAGGGAGGATATTGGCTGGTCTATCAAGCACCATTGTAAGCTCAGCCTCTGATGTGCCTACCATGATGGTGACAGACAATAGTAAGACACACAAGCCAGCCATTTCAGAATTTTGCAGGAACAGAGTAGGGATTGTGAAGAAAGTATGCTTAGTTAGGTAGATTAAATTACTAGGTAGAAAGTCAGGTTTAACATTAGCTTAGGGACACTGAACCAAGATCATTTTCTGTATATAAGCCAGCCTTTTTTGTCCAAAGACCGGTTGCAAAGCTTTTACAGTTCATAAGTGTTTTATAGGCATAGTTTCCAGCATCACCAGTGGCATATATTTTGCTGCATAAGGTGAGCAATATGCACCTTTTTCTATCCAAAAATCTGTTGCAATTTTTGTGCTGTTTACAAGTGCAAGATGCATCAATAACATTGCATAAAGGTCACAGTGAGGGAATGTTTAACCTCCGTTTTCACATTCCTGCCCAGGCCATTTTTTGCAAATCTAACATGCGTCACTTTATGTGATAATAACTCTGGAACACTTTTACTACTATAAGCTATTCTGAGACTGTTTTCTCATGACACATTGTACTTAATGACAGTGATAAATTTGAGTCAATATATTTAACCTTTATTTAAGAAAAAACCCAAAATGTGCCAAAAAAAAAAATCACAATTTTCTAAATTTCTATTTTGGTGCTTTTAAAACCCAAAGTGATACCTTATCAAATATTCATTATTTAACATTCCCCATATGTCAACTTTATGTTAGCATCATTTTGGAAATGTCATTCATTTTATTTTTTAGGATGTTAGATGGCTTAAAATTTTAGAAGCGATTCTTAAACTTTTAAAGAAAATTTCCAAAACCCACTTTTTAAAGACCAGTTCAGTTATGAAGGCACTTTTTGAGGCTTACATAGTAGGAACCACCCATAAATGACCCCATTTTAGAAACTACACCCCTCAAGTTATTCAAAACTGATTTTATAAACTTTGGTAACCATTTAGGTGATCCACAAGAATTAAAGGAAAATGGAAATTAAATTTTTAAATTTTACTTTTTTGGCAGATTTTCAATTTCCATTTTTTCCTGTAATTGAAGGCTAACAGCCAAACAAAACTCAATATCTACAGTATTAACCAGATTCTGCAGTTTACAGAAACACCCCACATGTGGTGGTAAACTGCTGTAAGGACACATGACAGGGCACAGAAGAAAAGGAGCGCCATATGGTTTTTGGAAGGCAGATTTTGCTGGACTGGTTTTTAGACACTATGTCCCATTTGAAGCTTCCCTGGTGCACCCTACAGTAGAAACTCACAAAAAGTGACCCCATTTTGGAAAATATGGTATAGGGTGACAGTTTTATAGATAATATTTTGGGATACATATGATTTTGATCGCTCTATATTAAGCTTTTTGTGAGGCAAGGTAACAAAAAATGGCTGTTCTGGCACAGTTTTTATTTTTTACAATGTTCATCGGACAGGTTAGATCATGTGCTATTTTTATAGGGGAGGTTGTTATGGGCTCAACAATATCTACTTTTTGATTTTTGTTTTAGTTTTATATAATAAAGCATTTTTGAAAAAATTATGTTTTTGTGTCTCCATTTTCTGAAAGCCATATTTTTTTTATTTTTCTGCCGATCATCTTGTTCAGTGACTTGTTTTATGCAAGAACAGTTGATGTTTTTATTAGTACCATTTTTGAGTGCATATAATTTATTGATCATACAATATTACACTTTGCGAGGCAAGGTAACCAAAAAATTGGTTGTTTTGGCACAGTTTTTATTTTATTTTTTATGGCGTTCACCTGAGGGGGTAGGTCATGTGATATTTTTATAGAGCAGGTCATTACAGACATGGAAATACCTAATATATATACATTTTGTAATTTATTTAACCCCTTAAGGACGAAGGGCGTACATGTACGCCCTTGTGTCCTGGTACTTAAGGACCAAGGGCGTACATGTACGCCCTGTGAATTTCCGATCACCGCTGCGCACGTGGCGGTGATCGGAACAAGATGCCTGCTGAAATCAATCAGCAGGCATCTTGGCACAATGCCCAGGAGGGTCCTGTGACCCCCCCATGTCGGCGATCGCAGAAAACCGCAGGTCAATTCAGACCTGCGGTTTTCTGCGGTTCTGGGTCATTCGGGTCTCAGGTGACCCGATAACCCGGAACAGGATGGTGATCAGTGGTGCTATATTACACCACCAATCACCATCCTTACCGTTGGCCACAAATTGTTCTGATTGGCTGTGCAGGGGGGCGGCGACAGAAGCTAACCGCCGTAGCTTCTCCCCCCTGCACACTGCCTGTTGTGCCGCCGGAGGATCAAGTCGCCCCATCGGACCCCATCGAATCCCATCGGACCCCATCGGACCCCCATCGGAGCCCCATAGGAGCCCATCCCACCAGGAAGACCCCAGAAGGACCCCATCCCACCCAGCAGACCCCCGAACAGCCCCAGCAGCTCACCCAGCCACCGACAGCCCCAGCGATCCACAGCCCCAGCCATCCAGTGTTCCAGCCCCAGCAGCAGAATCTAATAAAGTAAGTGCACCTGGGTGTCTGGGGTCCACAGCACTTAGTTGTGTGACCCTAGACCCCCAGGGGTGCAACCCCCCACCCCTAATTTTTTGTGGGGCATTTCTTTTTTTTGCGTGCGCCGACTGTGGTCGGCGCTCTTAGCGTCCGGCCACTGTTAGTGCATCGCTCACCCCACTGCTGATCACCGCTTTCAGCTAGTCAGGCAGTTTTTTTTTTTTTTTTTTTACACTTTTCCTTTTTTTTAGTTAGGGTTTTTTTGTTTTGTTTTTTTTTTAGTTAGTTTAGTGCGCGAACACCTGGCCCCACACACACGCACACTTGAATAAAGTTTTGTTTACACACACGCACACACACACGCACAACACACACACCCATGGACCGCCGGCTGGAGCGCCAGTGAGGATGAGGATGACCCCACATTCCTCCTGTCATCCGCATCCTCCTCATCATCATCTGATGATGATGAGCCCCCAAGGCGGTGGAGACGCCGCCAGGCGGAGCCAGGGTCCCCACATGCTAGGGACCCCGTGGCCAGCACTAGTACGAGCAGCCCTGGGACTCGTACTAGTTTTCCGGCCCACCAGCCAAGTGCACCTGAGCCCCCTTCAGGTGAACGAGTCTGGTGCATCCCAGTGGACTATCAGCCTGCGATTCCTGAATTTGTTGGCAATCCAGGAATCCAGATTCCCACAGTGGGATTTGCTGAAATAGACTATTTTAGTTTTTTTTTCAGAAACCCACTTGTGAATCTGATGGTGGAGCAGACGAATCTGTACGCCCAACAGTTCGTCGCTCAGCACCCAGGCTCTTTTTTGGCCAAGCCCGGTGGCTGGACGCCAGTCAGTGCAGCCGAAATGAGGACGTTTTGGGGCCTCGTGCTGCACATGGGCCTGGTCAAAAAACCAAGTGCCAGGCATTACTGGAGTGGGGACGTCCTCTATCAGACCCCACTGTACAGTACGGCTATGGCACGTACCCGGTTTGAGGCCATACGGAAATGTCTGCATTATGCAAATAATGCAGCATGTCCCCCGAGGTGATCCTGCCTATGACCGGCTGTACAAGATACGGCCGATCATAGATCACTTTGGGGCCGCATTTGCGCAGGCCTACGTACCTGGAAGGGAGGTCGCGGTTGATGAGTCTCTCGTTGCTTTCAAGGGAGACTCATTTTCCGCCAATACATTCCCAGCAAGCGAGCGAGGTATGGCGTGAAACTATACAAAATTTGTGAGAGTACCTCAGGGTACACTTACAAATTTCGTGTTCACGAGGGACGAGATTCCCGTATTCAACCCCAGAATGTCCCCCACTCTGGGTGTTAGCGGGAAACTTGTGTGGGACCTTGTGCACCCACTGCTGGATAAGGGTTACCACCTGTACGTGGATAACTTTTATACCAGTATTCCCTTGTTCCAGGCCCTCTCCGCCAGATCCACGTTCGCTTGTGGGACCGTGCGGAAAAATCATCGCGGCCTCCCTACCTACCCCCTCCAGGTACCCATCCCCAGGGGTGAGACCCGTGCCCTTACCAGCGACAACCTGTTGCTGGTCAGATATAAGGACAAGAGGGATGTCCTTATGCTGACCACATTCCATGGTAATGGCATCACCCCAGTCTCTGTGCGAGGAACCGCGGCAACGGTCCTCAAACCCGATTGTATCGTCGACTACAATCGGTATATGGGAGGAGTTGATCTATCTGATCAAGTCCTCACACCATATAATGCCATGCGCAAAACCCGGGCATGGTACAAAAAGTTGCGGTCTACTTGGTACAGGTTGCCATGTACAACGCTTTTGTACTATGCCGAAGCGCTGGCAGCACAGGGACTTTCCTCCAGTTCTATGAGGCAGTCCTCAAGGACCTGATCTTTTCAGACCGGGAAAGAGCAGGTCGGAGTACCTCGGGAATTGGAGGCGCCCGGGTCGTCCCTGGCCAACATTTTCCAGGTGTGGTCCCCATACTGGAAAGAGGGGACGAACCCAAAAAAGTGCAGAGTGTGTCGCAAGAGGGGGATACGGAAGGACACCACTACTCAATGTGACACTTGCCCGATCATCCGGGCCTCTGCATTGACGGTTGCTTCAGGGAGTATCACACTTCCATGGAGTACTAAATTATTATAATTCCCTACAGTCCCCTAGAAAAACATAACATTATGGCTCTCAGACTTTGGAAACACGGAAACAACTTTTTTTTTTCCATAAATTATTTTATTGTATATAAGTTTTTAAAAAATGTTGTTTTAGTGTATCCAAAGTCTGGGAGCTCATACATATTGGGCATCGTCGCGTCCGTAACAATCTTATGTATAATAATAAAATATTACCTAACCCCTCAGATAAATACCCTTTTAAAAATAAATTAAAAACCATGTTAAAAAAAAAAATTTGTCACCTTAGATCCCAGAAATTATAATAGCACGTCATAAAAAAATCAAATGCCCCCCAAATAGAGCCAATCAAACCGCCATCTCATCCCGCAAAAAATGAGCCCCTAGATAAGACAGTCGCCCTAAAAAAATTTAAATTATGGCTTCCAGTATGTGGAGGTACAATTTTTATTTTTTTCCAAAGTTGGTTAATGATGTCATGCTGAAGCCAACTTTTATAAAAGTAGTCATATTAGGTATTGCCACGTCCGTAATAATGTGCTCTATAAAAATAACATTTGACCTAACCCCTCAAATAAACGCTGTCAAAAAAAAAAAAAAGTTAAAAAGCCATTTTTTTGTTACCTTACATCATAAAAAGTGTAATAGTGTGCGATCAAAAAGTCATATGCCCCCAAAATAGTGCCAATAAAACCGCCATCTCATCACGCAAAAAATGAGCCCCTACATTAGATAGTTACCCCAACAACAAAAAAAAATTAGATCCCAGGCTATGGAGATAGTAAAATTATTTATTTTTTCTTCCTAAAATGATAAAATAGTGTAAAATCTAAATCCATCAAAAAAGTAGACATATTAGGTATCGACGCGTCCGTAATACTCTGCCCTACAAAAATAACATTAGAACCAGCCTCTCGGATGAACGGCGTTAAAAAATAAAATAAAACTGTGCCAAAACAACCATGTTTTGGCAAATTTCCGTTTTAATCCATATTTTCCGGTAATAAAGCAAGGGTTAACAGTCAAACAAAACTAAATAGTTATTGCCCTGATTCTGTAGTTTTCAGAAACACCCCTTATGTGGTCGTAAACTGCTGTATAGCCACAAGGCAGGGCATAGAACGAAGGGAACGCCACATGGTTTCTGGAAGGCAGATTTTTATTTTTATACCATGTCCCATTAGAAGCCCCCTGATGTAGCCTAGACTAGAAACTCCAAAAAAGTGACCCTATCTAAAAACTACACCCCTCAAGGTATTCAAAATTACTTTACCAACTTTGTTAACCCTTTAGGTGTTCCACAAAACTTAATGGCAAATTTAGAAATAATTTTAGAATTTCCATTTTTGTTATCTTGCCTCAAAAAAGTGTAATATAGAGCAACCAAAAATCATATTTACCCTAAAATAGTCCCAAAACAACAACCACCATGTCCTGTAGTTTCCTATATGGGGTCACTTTTATGGAGTTTCTACTCAAGGGTGCAGCAGGGGGCTTGAAATGGGACATGGTGTAAATAAACCAGTCCAGCAAAATCTGCCTTCCAAAAACCATATGGCGTTTCCCTTCTTCAATGTCCTCCCGTTTAGCCAAATAGTAGTTTAGGACCACATATGGGGTGTTTCTGCAATCTACAGAATCAGGGCAATCCATATTGAGTCTTGTTTGACTGTTAACCCTTTATTTCCAGTAATAAAGTAAGGGTTAAAATGGAAAATTTTCCAAAATTCTAAATTCCAAAATTGTTTCTCCATCTTCCATGAACTGTTGTGGAACACCTAAAGGGTTAACAGAGTTTGTAAACCCAGCTTTGAATACCTTGAGGGGTGTACTTTCTTAGATGGAGTCACTTTTTTGAATTTCTATGCTAGGGGTGCATCAGGGGGCTTGCAATAGGACATGGTGTTAAAAAACCAGTCCCGCAAAATCTGCCATTCAAAACCCATATGGCGTTCCCCTCCTTCAATGTCCTCCCGTTTGGCCAAATCAGTAGTTTAGGACCACATATGGGGTGTTTCTGCAAACTAGAGAAACAGGGCAACCCACATTGAGTTTTGTTTGGCAGGTAACCCTTACTTTATTACTGGAAAAATGGATTATAATGGAAAATTTTCCAAAAATCAAAATTCTGAAATTTTATCTCCATTTTCCATGAACTGTTGTGAAACACCTAAAGGGTTAACAAAGTTTGTACAATCAGTTTTGAATACCTTGAGGGGTGTAGTTTCTAAAATGGCGTCATTTTTGGGTGGTTTCTATTATGTAAGCCTCACAAAGTGACCTCAAACCTGGACTGGTCCATAAAAAGTGGGATTTGGAAAATTTCCGAAAAATTTCAAAATTTGCTTCCAAACTTCTAAGGTATGTAACATCCCCAAAAATAAAATAGCATTTCCCAAATACTCCAAACCTGAAGTAGACATATGGGGAATGTAAAGTCATCACTTTTTTGGGGGGTATTACTATGTATCATAGAAGTGGAGAAACTGAAACTTTAAAATTTGCTAAATTTTGCAAATTTTTTGGTAAAATTTGTATTTTTTATGCAAAAAAATAAACTTTTTTGACCCAATTTTAGTAGTGTCACGAAGTACAATATGTGACGAAAAAACAATCTCAGAACGGCCTAGGTAAGTAAAAGCGTTTTAAAGTTATTCACACTTAAAGTGACAGTGGTCAGATTTTGAAAAAATGGCCTGGTCCTAAGGTGAAAATGAGCCCGGTCCTTAAGGGGTTAAGTTTTACACAATAAAAGCATTTTTGAAACAAAAAAAATGATGTTTTAGTGTCTCCATTTTCTTAGAGCCATATTTTTTTGGGTGATTGTTTTACATAAGGGCTCAATTTTTAACAGGATGAGAGGACGATTTGATTGGTACTATTTTGGGGTATGGGCTCTGGCGAGGGAAATTTGTTATTACTGAAGTGTCATGGGACTTTGGTGAATAACTTTGGACTTCAATTTTTAAACTTAACAATCATTTCAAAACTTGGAGCCAAAGCTGATCCAAGCTTTAAAATGGTTTTCAAGTTTAAAAATCGTTGGCGAAAGTCAACAAATTTCCCTCGCCAGAGCCCATACATTTGAATGCTGTACGAAAACGGATCTCCGTACAGCATTAAAACTAAGTTTTGAAGGAATTGACTTTGGATCTTAAATCTGAAGCTTGATTCGCTCAACACTAGTCACTGGCTTAGAAAAAACTGTGAAAAGGCTTGTGATGCTACTGCATGCATCACTGCCTTCTCAAATAGCTGATCGATGGAGGGTCCCGGGTATCCAGAGGATAGGTCATCAGTATTAAAATCTTGGAAAACCTCTTATAGTGGGAAGTGCCCTATCCTGGATGACTTGCTGCTTGGCTGGATTCATGGAAAGTCCTCAAGAGGAAATTATGTACTTGAAAAAGTAAACACAATATCACAAATTCATATTTCTCCATCTTAGAAACAAGATGATTCACTCAGGACCTTCTTAACTGGAACACAATGGGCGAGATTTATCAAAACTGATGCAAGGGGAAACGTGTTTAGTTGCCCCTAGCAATCAGCTCAATCCTTTCATTTTCCAAATGAGCTCTGAAAAATAAAATGTGGAATCAGATTGGTTGCTATCGGCAACTAAACCAATATCCAATTAAATCAACAGATTAGCCCAAATTAATCTCTGACATCATTCGTAAAGTTCTAAAAGACAGCTGGGGAATTGCAGAGCCCATAAAGCATTAATAGGTAATCATGTATGAATATTAAAGGCTGCCTTCCATTCATCCTCCTCACAAGACTATAAACTCCCCTAAGGTCAGTTTTAGAGAACATAGCTAGTTTTGGAGTTGATGAAATAATACTGAGATGAGACGTAGAGGGTAGAGGTTATAGTTGTTAATACATTGATGAAGAGCATCATCTTTCTTGGCCACAAAAAAAAAAACACACCACCAGCTGGGGACCTGGAATGATGAATCAATCCCTTCCCTGGGTTCTTTTTGATGTACTATTCCATCACCCAGGTCTCTAGATCACACATGGAGTTAATCCTCCCCTTGAGAATCTTAGAACTTGCAATTAAGTTGATGCTATAGTCATAATCTTTATGAGGAGGAAAAATAGACTTTTCTTAAAAAACATCAGCAAACTAATTATATCCTGCAGACATACATAAGACCCAGCAGATAGATTGATTCTGAGGACCCAATCCTTATTAAAACAAAGCACTTTCAGTTTTAGTTTAAAATTATCATTAACCCCTTGTTGCAACTAAATGTAACTATACGTCCATTTTTGCAATATACTTAAACCATCTACAGTGGAAGCCAGCTCTAATATATAGCTGGGCTTCTGTTGCAATGGTGGATATTGGATATCATGCCAATGCAGAGGGTATCTGCAAATAAGTTTGTAATGTATTGTATCACTATGTTATGTAGTACTCCCAGTATAGTGTGTATGGATGGCAAACCCACGGTTAACACACCCTGGGCCAGCCCTCGTAGGAGGTTAGGTGTAGGCTAGCCCCACCTCTAACCTTTGGTAAAACTAGATTGTGTGAGGAGGGAGGAAGCAAATCCATGTGTTCCTACTCCTTAGGCCTCAGGATCCAGAGACTAACCGATCTCTGTGAAAGTTACTGCTTCTGCTACAGAAAGACATGGAGAGAAAGAAAGGAGAATCTACATGGCCAAGCATAGCAGTCAACAAGTTAACCTGTGATTACAGCTAACCAGACTTCCCTTCTTGTGATTGTTTACAGTTAAGACACATATCACACTTAATTATATCCTGGCAAGTCATACCCCTAAAAACCTGAACCCATACACTGTTATCTGGGAGACAATTTCACTGTGAACAGTTGGAACTATGTTCTTGCTATAGTTGGATGTACTAGTATTCTTGTAATACCTCAGACCTGGAGGAAAGAAGGTTTGTACACAAACATAGAAAAGGATTCTTCACTGTAAGAGCAGTGAGACTATGGAACTCTCTGCCTGAGGAGGTGGTGATGGTAAGTACAATAAAGGAATTCAAGAGGGGACTGGATTTATTTCTGGAGTGTAATAATATTACAGGCTACAGCTACTAGAGAGGGGTCGTTGATCCAGGGAGTTATTCTGATTGCCTGATTGGAGTCGGGAAGGAATTTTTTTCCCCTTAAGTGATGAAAATTGGCTTCTGCCTCACAGGGGTTTTTTGCCTTCCTCTGGATCAACTTGTAGGAAACAGGCCGAACTGGATGGACAAATGTCTTTTTTCGGTCTTATATACTATGTTACTATGTTACTATGTTACCTGGGAGTACCACTTTGGTGTTTGCATTATTTTGCTGTTTTGTATGCAATGTGAGTGTAATACATCCTGTTCAGCAGCAGATGGGGTAGTGTATTAAAACATACTTGAAACTTACCATTCCATTCCTCCCTCCTTTTTAGGAGTTGGCTGGTCTGACTTCCTGACAAGGGTGGTGCTGAGCTAGAGAGAGTCAGTATAAGAATGTAGAGTGAGGAGTGAGAGAGAATGTGATCCATCTCCATCTCCTCCAGGCCATGTGGACCTCAGAGGCTTCTCACCTTAGAGGAAATAATGGCCCCAGAGTGACTGCAGTAGGTGGTCCTAGGCCACAGGGGACTTGTAATCTATAGCATATTAGAGTCAGCAGAGTGATCAAGTGACATGCTGTCAAGACTCTTCTGCAAAAGTGGTGGGAAACACTTTAAACACATTAACACATCATCACGACAGTTCAGAACAGGCATAACTAGAAGCCTGCATCATTCAGTGGACAACTACAGTCACAGGTGATAGGGAAGGGAATTCAGATAGAGACAGCATCAGCTAGTAAGTTGTCTGACATTACCAGCCACCATTCTCCGTCATCTTGGCAGAGAGAAAATTAACTTTGTATGACCTGCTGATGAATGTGCTGTTATCTCTTTTTGCACTCAGTAAGTGACTCCCATCCTCTACACTGGCTCCTCAGGGGCTCGCTGCACTCCTATTTTGCCCTACAATAAAGAGAAACATTTATTATGAGTAATCTAGCTTGGTTATTCACTCTTACACTCATTGGACTTTGCACCCTACATACCCTGCCTTGCACCCATCCAAACACTTAAAGGGGTTGGCCACTTTCTGGTTATTGTTGACCAACATGTATATAAGATGATTATATGACACTTACTAATATATTCTTTGTTGAAATTCTGCACCATTTTCTATATTTCATACCGTACACAAAGTCTTTTGCACTCTTCACACAGAGGTCTTGTCCATAAAATGGCCGCTGATGGAGGGTTATGTGCAGGGCCGGTGCAAGGATTTTTGCCGCCCTAGGCAAAAGAAAAGTTTGCCCCCCCATGTGACATCACAATGCCCCACTCATATGATCTGCCATATCAAAGGGGTTTTGCAGTCTATTTGAACTGATGATCTATCCTCTGGATAGATCATCAGCATCTGATTGGCAGAGGTCCGACACCTGGGACCCACGCCGATCAGCTGT
Source organism: Bufotes viridis (assembly GCA_033119425.1). NCBI lineage: Eukaryota > Metazoa > Chordata > Amphibia > Anura > Bufonidae > Bufotes > Bufotes viridis. The sequence goes on along the minus strand of CM065597.1, from coordinate 94,012,949 downwards.
TTGAGAAGGCAGCTGCACTCGCAGTAGCACCTCGGCCTTCTCGCTGCAAGTGAACAGAGCTTAACCCTGCCAAGGCCAGTGATACTAGTCGTGACGATATTGCACCTGCGGTAAACAGCAAGAAGGCCGAGGCGCTACTGCCAGCGCCGCTGCCTTCTCAAACAGCTGATTGGTGGGGGTCCCGGGTGTCGGACACCTGCCAAAATCAGATGCTGATGATCTATCCAGAGGATAGATCATCAGTTTAAATAAACTGCAGAACCCCTTTAACTAACACCAGTTCTCTCTCTCCCCCTCTTGTCATTCTGTTCCTTCCCATGTTATTCTCTTTCCCCCTCTTGTCATTCTCTTCCCCCTCTTGTCATTCTCTCCCCCTCTTGTCATTCCCTTGGTCCCTCTTGTCATTCTCATTCCCCCATGTCATTCTTTCCCCCCCTTGTCATTCTCTTTCCCAACCCCCCCCCCTAGTGTAGCGTGGCCGAGCTCTGTATGGTCCGCGGGTACAGGCGCTTTTGTTTCCTGTTATATATACAAATTGAACCGGCACTCTAGATCTGGATATATAGAAACTGTTTATTATATCATAATTAAAATATATATTATAAAATTTTAAAATGCAAAAAATAATGAGAAAAAAAAGAAAAAAAAGAAAAAAAAAACACTAAGGTTTTCAATATACCCTTGTTGTGATATACGTATCTTGCTAATACCAATCGTATTATACGTTATAAGAAAATTTAATACTGATATTCAATGTTCTTTCATACAGCACTGTTCACACAGTGTGTTTTCAAGGTGCGTTTTATGAGGAGATCCCGTTTATGAGGGGTCTTTATCCTCCAGAGTACAATGAATGGCTCTAAAATTAATGTCCAGAGTCTTAATTTCCTCCTCTGTGTGCCAACCTATTTGTAATTGCAGGTTTAGTACATGTGGTCGCGCTTTGCCAAAAATTATATCCAACTCCGCAGTTTATCGTTTGCAGTCTTTATCCCCTTCTATCACCTTCTATTTAAGTTTTTTTCAGAGACCTTCACCCGTCTAATACATGCATTTACTTTATGTTTCGTTTTGTAACTCACTGTTTGTTGCTGAGGGGTCCGCAAGTGCTAGCCGGCCGTGGCGTCCCACGTGGTAACCGGCGCGAGCGAGCCCTCCTCAGTATGTAGTGTGGTTGAAGGGGACGGTCTCCTGTAATGTCTTTGAAGGTGAGAGGTATCCGCGGCAGAGTGTGGATATGTGCGCGATCTTTCCTCTGTGTGTCATACAATCAGAGGGCCGGTCTTCAGCGGCATATGGAGATAGTGATAATCAATTCCACCGCAAAGCAAATATACAGTGAACTCTGGATAAAAGCGCGTCTTTCTTTCTTTCTGTTGTCAGCTCCGGAGCTTCTATAGCAAGAGGCACTTATACACTGTAAGAGGGCGCAAGGTGCCGTCATGGACGGACGATACGTGTCACCGAGGTTCCTGGCCTCGGTGAGGTGAGAGCCGGGTTTTTATGTGTCAGCAGCAGCTAGTGCTGCTTGACATTGTTAGTTAGTTTGGCTGCAAAGCCAATCCGGGCCGGCTCTTACTGGGAGTAGGCAAAGAGTTGGGTGGGTGCCTACTCCCCACGGTCCAGGCCGGACTTTATCCGGGCCTTTAAAAGGCAGCCTCCTCAGCAGCTGAGGGTGTGATTGTCCTGGAGCTGCAGATGGTGCTGTGGAGCTCTTTGGGCTGGAAGCAGGAGCCCAGCAAGGAGGAGTGCAGACGGCCTGGAAGCCTGAGGTGGATTATCTTGCGGCTGGGCCGACAGCCAGGTGCGAACCCGCACCTAAAACCTCCCAGGTGATTAGAACCTGTGTTTGGACATTTTGTTTTACCTCACGTTTTCTGATGTGTGTGATTTAACACCAAGTGACTGTTCGCTGTTTATTTTTGATGCAAGTGTGAATAAAACACTGTTTGCTGCACCTTCTGGACTCCCTTTTGCCTCTATACTGCACCCGCACCGCTGTCTACCAGAGCGACTCCCCACAACACCCATACGCGTTTTGGGACTTTACTTTGTCCCTTCCTCAGTGGTACCAGCCTTACCACTCCTCATAAAACGCACCTTGAAAACACACTGTGTGAATAGTGCTGTAAGAAAGAACATTGAATATCAGTATTAAATTTTCTTATAACGTATAATACGATTGGTATTAGCAAGATACGTATATCACAACAAGGGTATATTGAAAACCTTGGTTATTTTTTTTTTTTTTTTTCCTTCTTCTATTTTTTCTCATTATTTTTTGCATTTTAAAATTTTATGATATAAATTTTAATTATGATATAATAAACTGTTTCTATATATCCAGATCTAGAGTGCCGGTTCAATTTGTATATATAACTTGTTTTATAAGTTGGGTGAAAGTATAGGAACTGTGCACCTTATCCATATAATTGAGAGACGTGAGCCACCTATTACGTTTTTGGCTTTTGTTTCCTGTACCCGAGCGAACTGACAGGAAGTGCACACTGTACCAGCAGACCATACAGGGCTCGGCCATGCTACAATGAGGGAGTGACAGGAGGGAGCGCTAAGCACTTCCCCCCTGTCAGCCCTTCTCCTCTTGCTGTGCCCGGGCGGTACGCCCTCATGGATGCTCTAGACCGGGCAGTGCTGCAGCCGCCAGAGGCTGAATATAGAGTGCTTGGGCGGCTGCAGCATGAGCGGGGGGGGGGGGGGGCCCTTCCCAAGGGGCGCTCTACGCGCCTGCCTAGTCCGCTTATAGGACGCGCTGGCCCTGGTCATGTGACCAGGCAAATCACCTCCACGTGATGTCTATTCCATTCAGATATACTTCCCCTTCTATCTGCTCTTGTTCTGTTTGGAGTTTAGTGAAGGTACAGTGTATTTAAATAGAGGAGACATCATGTGTAGTGTTGAGCGAACTTGCATTTTAAGTTCGGCGTCCAAAGTTCGGGTTCGGGTTATCGAAGCATCCCGTTATGGATTCCGCTACCACGGACCATAACAGCATTTGGAATCCATAAGGGGATTCTTCAATGAACTCGAATCTTGGACAACACTAAGGACCTGGAGTGACCTGGGTAGCCTACCACTTCTTATCCAATCCAGTACTGACCCACACCCCGTGCACTGATCACATGACAGTGACGTCACCCCAGGTCCTTAGTGTTGTCCAAGGTACGGGTTCATTAAAGAATCCCCTTATGGATTCCAAATGCTGTTATGGTCCGTGGTAGCGGAATCCATAACGGGATGCTTTGATAACCCGAACCTGAACTTTGGACACCGAACTTAAAATACAAGTTCGCTCAACTCTAATCATGTGGAGTGCTGGTCACATGACCGTCCACCAGCTGCCATTTTATGGACAGGACCTCTGTGTGGACAATACAAAAGAATATGTGTACCCTATGTAATATAGAAAATGGTGCAGAATTTTAACATAGGCTATATTAGAAAATGTCATATACTCATTTTATATAAACGTTAGTCAACAATAACCAGAAAGTGGCCAAACCCCCTTTTAACATCAAGGGCATCACAGCCACTATCAGGCAGGAGCCCCAGAATCAGGGTGTCCCCTCATTGCACTGTACTGCACTGGACCTGGGGAGCAACTGTGGTAGACTGTAAAAGATGGAGCCACTACCAATCCCATCCTCCATTCCTGCTCCTCATGGGCCACTGCACAAGATGATCAAAATAATTAAATTATCCTATTATTTACCTGCTTCATCATTGAAGTATTTACCCTCCCTCCTTATCAGACTAATTTTTTAGTTTTAGCAATGGGCCTACTGTATCTAATTGAAAATAACTAATTTCGGAGCCAACCTACATGTATTTGATATTATTTTGCACAGGACACATTATTTTGTGCCATTTGGATGATGGGTACAATATTTTAAAAAATTTAAGGAAAGACTGCGAAAATTAGAAAATTTCCTTTTTTATAATTTTTTCCCTTTTTTATTTTTTTTATGTTACAAAAAATTTTCATTTTTTTATTTCACTTTTTAAATTATATTAATCATGTATAATGTTTTTTTCGTATCTTTAAAAAAAATGTGAAGCAATCTTTTTTATGTTACAAAAATTTTCCAGACAAAACATTTTTTTTATTTTAAGAAAGCTCCACTATACTATTAAAACTAAAACGTTCACAATAGCTGGTCTAGACTTGACTATTTGTTTCTATCAGTCAGGGCCCTAGCTAGGATCGAGAGAGTATGGCTAGGAGATTTAGTAATTTCAGACCATGCCCCGATGCTTCTAGACTTGCTAGATCAACATCCGAAGAGTCAGGAATTTATTTGGAGATTCCCTAACTTTTTGGCTCAGGACGAGAGCTTTCAGAAACTCCTACAAGGATGGTGGTTGGAGTACCTCATGGATAATCGGGAACATGTGAACACCCCATTGTTGTTTTGGGAAACAGGGAAAGCGGTGCTTCGGGGCAGGCTAATTGCATATGTATCCTCCATCAAGAAGATGGCCACAAATCGTTATCAGAAGGCAAGTGAGTTGTTAAGGGCAGCCTATAGAGACTTCCTCTTTGCTCAAACTTCGGCAACCAAAGAGAGGTGGGTCTTGGCAAAGAGGGACTTTGACAGATGGGCAGATGCTCAGGAGTGTTTCCGGAGAATGATGCTGGATGTGGAGCTGCATAGGTTCGGGCATAAATCCGGTAGGCTGTTGGCCACTTTAGCTAAGGGCAAAGAGAGACGGACACACATACCCAGCATTAGAAGTAGAGAGGGAAAACTGGAACGGGACCCCCAAAAGATAGCAGATTCCCTGGGAGAGTACTTTGCCAAATTTTACAAATGGGTGGAGGCGGATACAGTGGCAGAGAATGCCTTTTTGGAATCCTTGTCCCTACCTAAGATTTCTGCTGAACAGCTAGCCTTGTTAAATGCCTCTATAACTGCCACTGAAGTTCAGGCCACTATAAAGGGTCTTACAGCCGGAAAGGCTCCAGGCCCTGACGGCTACACGGCAGACTTCTTCAAACTATTAAATCCTCAAATATCCCCCACATTATCATTGGTCTATGAGGCGATTGTGAAAGGGAAGAGTATCCCTGATTGAATGAATACTGCTCTTGTCACCCTTATCCACAAATCAGGGAAGGACATAGAAGATCTGGCATCGTACAGGACCTTAAAGTATTAGCAAAACTCTCGGCGAATAGGTTAGCGGACATCCTGCCGTCCCTGATTTTGCCGCAACAAGTTGGGTTTATAAAGGGGAGAGCGGCGGTAATAAATATCAGAAAGGTCTTATTGGCTTTATCTACGGCCAAGACTTCAGGGTATATGGGGAAAAAGCCTGCTATTGTTACGCTTAATACAGAAAAAGCATTTGACAGCTTAAGTTGGGCATGGCTAAATCAGGTACTGGATGCCATGGGATTTCAGGGCAGATTCTGCTCTTAGCTGCTATGTATTCCAACCCCAGGGCAAGGGTATACAGTATGTAGATGGTTTTCTCTCAGGAGGTTTTGATCTTTAAAGGGGGACAAGACAGGGGTGCCCTCTCTCCCCCCTCCTTTTTGATCTGGCAATTGATCCCCTAGCATGCTATATGGCTCGTCCAGGATTATTTAAGGGTCTATCCATCGATACCCTTTCCATGCACTTGGCTTTATATGCCGATGATGTGGTACTCTTCATGGAGGACCCTGTTGCAGAGTTGCCCGAGGTTATGCAGTGTCTACTATATTTTGGCTCCTTCTCCGGTCTCAAGGTCAATAGCTCTAAAAGTGAACTCTTGTTTCTGAATGGAAATAATGTTGGGATTATAGGGAAATTCCTGGAGGGAATCCCGATAGCTAAATCATCTCTTACCTATCTGGGAATTAGGGTGGGGAGAACCTTAGAATCCATTTACAGGTTAAACTTTGGCCCCCTTATTGCGAAGATCATTAAGGAGTTAAAACAATGGCACCATCTCCCACTGTCATTAATGGGCCGTAATCATCTTCTGAAGATGATGTCGATGTCCAAATTATTGTACCCCTTACAAACAATCCCTGTGCTTCTAAAACATGAGGATATCAGAAAACTAGGGAAAGCTTTCTCTGAATTTCTCTGACATGGCAAACGCCCTAGAATTAGTCTACGGAAGCTATCAGCCCCAAAAGAGCTATGTGGAATTGCTTTCCCTGATGTGCGTAACTATAATCTGGCCTGCATGGCTAGGCATATAGCGGACTGGATTAATGACACCAGCTTTTACTCAGCCCTATCCCTAGAGAAGGCCTTCTGTGCCCCGTGGTCCCTGTCGGCCCTGCTACATGCCAGGTTATCACAAATCCCGAGTCCCCTCAGGTCTTCAATCCTCATTAAAGATACTGTGGCAACGTGGCGTATACTGAGGAGGAAGTACTGTTTGTCCTACAGAATATCAAAACATTTCCCCCCGTGGAACAACCCGGAATTTCACTCGGGACTTACTAACAAATTGTTTGGGGAGTGGAGATCTAAGGGAATCATGAAAGTGCAAATTCTGTGGCACCCTACTGAACCTAGGTGGCTCTTAGAAAAATAGCTAGTGGAAAAATATGCTCTAAACCCATTTCAAACTATTCAGTTTGCCCAGGTCCAAGCTGCCTTCCATAATAATCTGCTATTGGTACATAAAGAAATCAAGGTAAATGTGATGGACAAAATACTAGGGCTGGAGGGAGGACGGCCTTCTGTTTCTCATATTTATTATGGCATTCAGAAAGAGGATACTGTACATGGACCGACTGGTCAATTTGGTGGTTGGAAGGAACAGTTGGGGGTTGAAAATACGTCTCAGGCTATACAAAAAGGATGGATGCGGGTGAGTAGGCATATTATAAACGAGGTGTGGAGAGATACCCAGCTACGTATCATACATAGAGCAATTTATGGTTTCAATAACCCTCCTCATCCTCTCAAACCCAACCGACTAATAGCCTGCCCCAAGTGTAGTGAAAGGTCCACTGACCTGTTTCATGGCTTATGGGCTTGTCCGAGGAGTGTGACTTTATGGTCGGAAGTGAGGGGTTATGATAGTTAACATCTGGGGACGGAGGATAGCATTAACCCCGCTGTTTTATCTCTTCCATTATGAGGAAGAAGCAGAAGGGAGAGACCATCTCCCTCTGCTTTTCCATTCTATCTGCATGGTGGTCAAACGCTGTCTACTACAGAAGTGGTCGCAACCGAAGGTACCGACGTTAAGTACGATTCAAACACAACTTAAAAATTTGTTTCAACTGGAAAGGGAGTCTATTTTGAACACCAAAGAAAAAGGGACCCAGAAGTTGTTCAGAAAATGGAGACAGTTTATTGTAAAATACATGTCGGATGTAGAAATAAAGCATATTATGCAGCCTTTCACATTAACAGAATGGTATCTCACTGAGCAATTGAAAGGATCTTTAGGAAAACTCAAGGTTTAAACTAGCTTCGAGTTTACGGTGACGGCAGTAAAATATTCCAGGCTAAGGCAGGCGCTGTTATGTTTCATGATAAGTTATTGCAGGTACTGTATTGAAGTACTTCTGTCTTATTATTTTTTTTTTTTCTTATTTCTCTTGTGACAGGGTCTGCGTACCCTGCTTTGTTTGGGGTGTAACAACCCGATTGTTGTTGTCTATAATTATATGAAAACTTAATAAAGTCCTTTAAAAAAAAACAAAAACAAAAAACTAAAACTTATAAATATATTTTTTTCTTTAATGTTTTTTTGTGAATAAAAATGGGGGAATATGTGTTTGTGTGTGTGTATGTAGTCTTCTACTACTGCTAAGACTCTGCTACTTTTAAATTTTTTAATTTCACTTTTTAAATTATATTAATCATGTATTATGTTTTTTCGTATCTCTCAAAAAATGTGAAGCAATCAAAAAGTTGTATATACCCCAAATGGAACCAATATAATCTACAGTTCATCCTGAAAATACAAGCTACATCGATGGGAAAATGAAAATGTTATAGGTATAGAAATGCACCGATTTTTATTCCCTTAAGGACCCTGCATTTTTGTTTTTACCTCCCCGCCTTCCCATAGTCCTAACTTTTCTATTTTTCCATTCACATAGCCTTATGAGGGCTTATTTTTTTGCGGGACAAGTTTTACTTTCTAATGGCATCATTTACGGCTGGATACTATGTAGTAGGAAACAGGAAAAAAAAATCCAAATGGGGTTGAATTGGGAAAAAACACAATTCTGATAAAGGTTTTTATTTTATTTATTTTTACACTGTACACTATGTGGTAAAATTGACCTGTTATCTTAATTCTCCAGGTCAGTATGGTTCCAATGATACCACACTTGTATAACTTTTCTTGCATTTTAATACTGAAAATTTTTGTTTTTCATTACCATATTCTGACCCCTATAACTTTTTTGTAGTTATGTGTACGGGGCTGTGTGAGTGCTCATTTTTTGCGGGACGATCTGTTATATTCAGTGATTCCAATTTTAAGTGTGTGCGACTTTTTGATCACTTTTTATTAAAAAATTATTGGGTAGTTGAAGTGACAAAAAATGGCAAACTGGCTGTTTTTATTTTTTTTCCCGCTACACCATTTACCCTATGCAATTAATATTGTTATATTTTAATAGTATGGGCATTTTCGCACGTGGCGATGCCCATGATATTTTTTTTTTTTTGGTTAAGTATTTTTATTTTAAGGAAAGGGGGGTAATTTGAACTTTTAGTTTTTTTATATTTGTAAAAACTATTTTTTTTACTTTTTTTAAGTCACCTTGGGTGACAATAACTGGCAATCATTCAATTGCCCATATTATTCATTGATGGAAAATAGCCATCATTGAAGACTTAATTTGCTATACCAGCGATGCTCAACCTTTGGCCCTCCAGCTGTTGTAAAACTACAACTCCCATCATGCTCAGCTGTAGGCTGATAGCTGTAGACTTACTGGGCATGCTGGGAGTTGTAGTTTTGCAACAGCTGGAGGGCCACAGGTTGAGCATTCCTGCACTATACAAATACAAGGCTGCCACCTAGTGGCCTGTATTGGTATATACATCTAATTGACTCTGAAGCCTGCTTAAGGCTTCAGTCAATTAGCGCAAGGTAACAGGTTTCCCGTTCTCAGCCGGGGAACGCTGTTACCGGACCGGAAGTGCATGGCTGATCAGATGCCCTGGTAACATTTGACCACGGCAGCTGAAGGGTAAGATGTATGCAATCAGCCTTATTGCTGATTGCATACATATGCCGCGGGTCTCTGCTATTTAAAATATCAGAAACCCTGCGGCTATGGCGCCCGTTGCACGTGCAAGCAAGCACCATGTTTAGGGACCGTACATATACATCATAGGTCCTTAAAGGGTTAAAGTGTTTCAATGCAATTATATTAAATCTAAAAAATATTGACTTAGTATCACCATAACTATACAGACCTACATAATGAAACTAACATTTATGCCACACAAAACTTAGAAAACGTAAAAAAGAATGGTTGCATTGCAATTTTCTTCTTAAAACATGCTCTCCTACGCTTTGACTTGTTGTAGTGGTACTGATGCTAATTTTGAGTTACTGAGCCATGCCTCTAGTTGGAAATGGAATACATTAGGTTGTGTGCAGCCTTGTGGGCTGCAGCTGTCACTCAATAGTTAAAATCAATCAGTAGCACTACAAAATGTTGCAGTGCAGCCTAAGCTAATGCTGCCCAAGTATTTAAATGCTCATTTATTAAATGAGAGCATAAGGTGGTGGGTGAATAGAATAAAATCATTATTGAGCCCCTTCTTTTCATTTTTTCATTGTTGCCTTCCAAGTGCTATACATTTTTTATTTTTTTTTGCAGTCTATGTAGGCGTATGAGGGTTTTTTCTTTCTTTTGTGGGATAGTTTTTAGTTTTTAATGGTGCCATTTTGGAGTAGGCATAACATTACTGATTAACTTTTATTAACTTTCTGAGAGGGAGATGGGAAGAGACAACAATACTGTCACTTATTACATTTTTATGTTTTTCTTTGGGTAAGTACGATTACAGATATAGCAAAAACAAATATGGGGTAATTAATCAAACTGGTGTAAAGTTGAACTGGCTTAGTTGCCAGTAGCAACCAATCAGATTCCACCTTTCATTTTCTAAAGGAGCTGTCCCCAAAAAAAAGGTGGAATCTGATTGATTGCTATGAGCTACTAAGCCAGTTCTACTTTAAACCAGTTTGATGAATGTTTTCTTTTTTTTATGTTTTACTACTTTTGCACAATAAAAACTTTTTTTAAAGTAGAAAATTTTGCAGTCGCATCCCAAGACCCATAACTTTTTTTATCACTTGTATCAAGTGGCGTAGGCGGGGCTAAGCTCTATTCAGTGAACAGAGCTTAGCCTCGCCCACGCCACTTGGATACAAATCGTGACATCACTGGGCGGGGCGCTAGCAGAGGTAAACAGTGAGGAGGTCGCGGCGCTCCTGCAGCGCCGCTGCCTTCTCAAAGAGCTAATCGGCGGGGGTCCCGGGTGTCAGACCCCGGCCGATCAGATGCTGATGATCTATCCTGAGGATAGATCATCAGTTGTAACAAACTGCAGAACCCCTTTAAGTCAATTTACACTTTCTACATATTACCTCTACACAAAGCAACCTATATCAGCTATACTGAAATATTTATGTACTATATGGGGTATATTCCCCGGTATTTTTAACAATCTTACTGCAGAACCCCTTTAATCTGCTGTCAAGGCGTGGGCTGATTCTCTACAAGGAAGTGTTGGTAGTTACCTCATAAAAATAAAAAATAAAACAATAATGGAAAATAATATAAGTAAAAATAAAATTGAAAAAAAGGCTGAGCTGGTTGTAATTAATAGCAATAGAGAGTTCTTATATAGTCATTCGTTAGTGCAAAAAGAGCAACAGAGTAGTTAGAGTCTGAGGCTGCATACAAAGTGCTTGTAAGTCCTGAAATCAAAATATGAGTAGATAGGAGCGCGGTACTCTGAGCCTCGGCACGGCGTCCCGTGCTGTCTCTGACTCAGAGGGCTCTTACTTACCAGCCGATGCTGTGGTCTCTATAGGCTTCTGGTCGCTCTATCCTGCATCCTGTTTTGGAGATCTCGGCGTCCCTCGTGGTTTCTCTGGTAAAATGTGCGCGCTTGTGTGATGTCACCGGTCTCTCACGGATGTTAGCGTTGCCGGTGCGGTAGTGGATATTTCTATCTGGAGCGTGTTTTTTCAATAGTTGTTTAAGCTCTTGGCTCCTAGATATCCTTGTATACCATGTGGAGATTTTAGTTTTGCAATTTTTTTTCTATTGAAAAGCATGGACTATAATAGGTGATCTTTTGACCACTTCTAAAATACATTGCACTATTCCTATAGTGAAATGCATTTTAATGTCAGTGCCATACCAGAGAGGTGCAGCCTGCTGGGAAATGCAGAAGGAAGGCCTGAGGCCTATACGAGTTTCCGACCTGCACTGGCATTGGCACCCCACAATCTCATCCGATGGCATACATAGGGAGTTTGCACCCTATGTAAATCCTTATATGTGGAGGGCACCATTGCCCGCGCTACATGTAAGGAGTAAAATAGCCCGAATCAGAGCTCCTGTCAGTCCGGGCTGTTAGAGCAGGAGCGCAGCATGCAGCACTTAGACTGGGCCACCTTAAAAAGTCAGTGGCCTAGCCTAAGGCCCCTAAATGACTGCAGTAAAAAGGAGTATGGGTGGTCACTAAGAGGTTAAAGTGGTTTCCAGGATTTGGTAAAGGGTTCACAGTTGATTAGTGTCACCTCTTCACAAGGGCTATGTGTCTGTTATTGCAGTTCATCACTAATTAAGTGAATGGAGCTATACCAGGAATGACAGAAGTGCTGCTGTTTCTATTTTCTAATGTTGTACAACCAAGTTGTTTGCTCTTGTTGAATGTAAATTCTAGAACTCTAAAATATTTTACAGAAATATATGGTTAATTATTCTTTCCCATAGCCCGTGTTTAGTGTTGAGCGAACAGTTCGAGCATAGTTCGGGTTCGTACCGAATTTTGGGGTGTTCGGGACACTGACCCGAAACCGAACATTTTCAAAAAAGTTCGGGTTCGGGTTCGTTGTTCGGCGATTACTTCCCGCTTTCTGAAGGGCTGCACAGCAGCCAGTCAGCTAGCGTTTAACTTCTTGCCCTAAGAGCCCATCACAGCCATGCCTACTAATGGCATGGCAGTGATTGGCCAAGTGCAGCATGTGACCCAGCCTCTAATTAAGCTGGAGTCACGTAGCGCCGCACGTCACACTGCTCTGATTAGTGTAGGGAGAGGACGTAGCTTCTGTGAGGGCGAGATTAGGCAGGGAAAAGTCAGCAACAGCACCTAATGAACTGATCGATCTACAGCTGTGAATGATTGAACTTCTGCTAGTTACTTGCTCACTGGTTTTTAGGCTGCACAGAGCGTTTTTCTGTCACTTATTTTCTGGGGTGATCGGTGGCCATTTTGTGACTTGTGGTGCACCAGAACAAGCTGCCACCAAGTCCATCAATCCATCAATACTAGTTTTTTTTTTGCTATATCCTACATCAGGGGCTTGGCTGTGCTAATTGTCACCCCTAGAAACTCAGGATAGCAATTTCTATATTTTATTAAGGGGTTAAATACAATTGCCCAAATACCAATGCCCTAAATCTGGTGTTCCAGCTTTGGCTAGCCAAGTATAATACTGTCTGCTGTCTGGCAAAGGATAGATTATTTTCTGTGGTAAAATTCATTTGCCAAAATAGCAATACCATAAATCAGTGGTTTCAGCTGTGGCTGGCAAAGTATAATAGTGTCCGCCAAAACATATATTTTGTTCTGTGGTGAAATTCAATTGCCAAAATAGCAATACCCTGAATCTGGTGTCCCAGCTGTTGCAGGCCAATTGTTAATCTGTCCGTAAAAGAGTATATTTTGTTCTGGGGTGAAATTCAATTGCCAAAATAGCAATACCATAAATCAGTGGTTTCAGCTCTGGCTGGCAAAGTATAATAGTGTCCACCAAAACAAATATTTTGTTCTGGGGTGAAATTCAATTGCCAAAATAGCAATACCCTAAATCTGGTGTCCCAGCTGTTACAGGCCAAGTGTTAATCTATCCGTAAAAGGGTATATTGTGTTCTGGGGTGAAATTCAATTGCCAAAATAGCAATACCATAAATCAGTGATTTCAGCTGTGGCTGGCAAAGTATAATAGTGTCCGCCAAAACATATATTTTGTTCTGGGGTGAAATTCAATTGCCAAAATAGCAATACCCTAAATCTGGTGTCCCAGCTGTTACAGGCCAAGTGTTAATCAGTCCGTAAAAGGGTATATTTTGTTCTGGGGTGAAATTCAATTGCCAAAATAGCAATACCATAAATCAGTGGTTTCAGCTCTGGCTGGCAAAGTATAATAGTGCCCGCCAAAACATATATTTTGTTCTGGGGTGAAATTCAATTGCCAAAATAGCAATACCCTGAATCTGGTGTCCCAGCTGTTGCAGGCCTAGTTTAAATCTGTCCGTAACAGGGTATATTTTGTTCTGGGGTGAAATTCAATTGCCAAAATAGCAATACCATAAATCTGTGGTTTCAGCTGTGGCTGGCAAAGTATAATAGTGTCCGCCAAAACATATATTTTGTTCTGGGGTGAAATTCAATTGGCAAAATAGCAATACCCTGAATCTGGTGTCCCAGCTGTTGCAGGCCTAGTTTAAATCTGTCCGTAACAGGGTATATTTTGTTCTGGGGTGAAATTCAATTGCCAAAATAGCAATACCATAAATCAGTGGTTTCAGCTCTGGCTGGCAAAGTATAATAGTGTCCGCCAAAACATATATTTTGTTCTGGGGTGAAATTCAATTCCCAAAATAGCAATACCCTGAATCTGGTGTCCCAGCTGTTACAGGCCAAGTGTTAATCTGTCCGTAAAAGGGTATATTGTGTTCTGGGGTGAAATTCAATTGCCATTATAGCAATACCATAAATCAGTGGTTTCAGCTCTGGCTGGCAAAGTATAATAGTGTCCGCCAAAACATATATTTTGTTCTGGGGTGAAATTCAATTGCCAAAATAGCAATACTCTGAATCTGGTGTCCCAGCAGTTGCAGGCCAATTGTTAATCTGTCCGTAAAAGGGTATATTTTGTTCTGGGGTGAAATTCAATTGCCAAAATAGCAATACCATAAATCTGTGGTTTCAGCTGTGGCTGGCAAAGTATAATAGTGCCCGCCAAAACATATATTTTGTTCTGGGGTGAAATTCAATTGCCAAAATAGCAATACCCTGAATCTGGTGTCCCAGCTGTTGCAGGCCTAGTTTAAATCTGTCTGTAACAGGGTATATTTTGTTCTGGGGTGAAATTCAATTGCCAAAATAGCAATACCATAAATCTGTGGTTTCAGCTGTGGCTGGCAAAGTATAATAGTGTCCGCCAAAACATATATTTTGTTCTGGGGTGAAATTCAATTGCCAAAATAGCAATACCCAGAATCTGGTGTCCCAGCTGTTGCAGGCCTAGTTTAAATCTGTCCGTAACAGGGTATATTTTGTTCTGGGGTGAAATTCAATTGCCAAAATAGCAATACCATAAATCAGTGGTTTCAGCTGTGGCTGGCAAAGTATAATAGTGTCCGCCAAAACATATATTTTGTTCTGGGGTGAAATTCAATTGCCAAAATAGCAATACCCTGAATCTGGTGTCCCAGCTGTTGCAGGCCAATTGTTAATCTGTCCGTAAAAGGGTATATTTTGTTCTGTGGTGAAATTCAATTGCCAAAATAGCAATACCATAAATCTGTGGTTTCAGCTGTGGCTGGCAAAGTATAATAGTGTCCGCCAAAACATATATTTTGTTCTGGGGTGAAATTCAATTGCCAAAATAGCAATACCCTGAATCTGGTGTCCCAGCTGTTGCAGGCCAAGTGTTAATCTGTACGTAAAAGGGTATATTTTGTTCTGGGGTGAAATTCAATTGCCAAAATAGCAATACCCTGAATCTGGTGTTCGATCTGTTGCAGGCCAATTGTAAATCTGTCCATAAAAGGATACCTTTCATCCAAGGCCTAAATACTAGCCCTAAAAGAGATATTCCCCTAAATCAGTGGTTACTGCTCTGCCTGGATTAGTGTAATACGCTACATAAATAAATAGGCAGATAGTGTTAGGTGCCTGTAAAAAAACGGCCTGAATTTGAAATCAATGCAATGGGCCAAATATTTTTTTTCTTCTTGTGGTGCTTGGTGAACGGTAACAATGACGAAAACATCTAGTAAGGGACGCGGACGCGGTCGTGGTGGTGTTAGTGTACCCTCTGGTGCTGGGAGAGGACGTGGCCATTTTGCCACAGCCACACGTCCTAGTGAACCAACTACCTCAGGTTCCAGTACCCGCCAGAATTTACAGCGATATTTGGTGGGGCCCAATGCTGTTCTAAGGATGGTAATGCCTGATCAGGTTCAGGCGCTAGTCAATTGGGTGGCCGACAGTGGATCCAGCACGTTCACAACATTATCTCCCACCCAGTCTTCTGCAGAAAGCGCACAGGTGGCACCTGAAAACCAAGCCCATCAGTCTGTCACATCACCCCCATGCATATCAAGGAAACTGTCTGAGCCTCAAGTTATGCAGCAGTCTCTTATGCTGTTTGAAGACTCTGCTGGCAGGGTTTCCCAAGGGAATCCACCTAGCCCTTCCCCAGTGGTGGAAGACATAGAATGCACTGATGCACAACCACTGATGTTTTCTGATGATGAGGACATGGGAATACCACCTCATCGGAGTCCGCACGTCTCTGATGATGACGAAACACAGGTGCCAACTGCTGCGTCTTTCTGCAGTGTGCAGACCGAACAGGAGGTCAGGGAGGAAGACTGTGTGGAAGATGATGCAGGGGACAATGAGGTCCTAGACCCCACATGGAATGAAGGTCGTGCCACAGCGTAGCAAAAGAGAGAGCAGGGGGCAAAAGCAGACCAGCTGCCGCCAAGAGAGTTCACCTGCTACTGGCCACCGCCACCAGGGACCGACTGTTTCCCAGGGAGCTTTGCACTTCGGATTGCTGTGTTGAGACTCTTAAATGAGGCTCTGCGGTGTTTTTTTGTAGCTGGTCTACCTGAGATCAGCTATTGGTGTGTTTGAGTAGTCTCTGAGGCATTGCTCCCGGTTAGCCAGAATCCTACTCCGCACTGATGAGGGGCAGCACCCCGAAACAGCTGTCTGTGGATGGATAACTGGCTTAGGTTTTCTCCGTCACATCCTTAAAGCTTGTAAAAAAGTGGGATCTTGACATAGGGGCCACTTAATATGGTGGATTTGGTGATCTCTGTAATGGAGACACCACTTTGCTCAGTTTTCCTTCCTTTAAGGGATATCTGGCTTTCATTGTGTTGTAGACCTGTAACTGGGGCTCCACATTTATTTAGCTCATCCAGTCAGCCACACACCTTCACCACCAACTTCAGCACAGCCCGGGGTAAACGTCAGCAGGCCATTCTGAAACTCATATGTTTGGGGACAGGCCCCACACCGCGCAGGAGTTGTGGCGGGGTATTGAACAACAGACCGACGAGTGGTTTCTGCCGGTGGGCCTCAAGCCCGGCCTGGTGGTGTGCGATAATGGGTGAAATCTCGTCGCAGCTCTGGGACTAGGCGGTTTGACGCACATCCCTTGCCTGGCGCATGTGCTGAATTTGATAGTGCAGAAGTTCATTTACAACTACCCCGACATATCAGAGCTGCTGCATAAAGTGCGGGCCGTCTGTGCGCGCTTCCGGCGTTCACATCCTGCTGTTGCTCGCCTGTCTGCGCTACAGCGGAACTTCGGCCTTCCCGCTCACCGCCTCATATGCGATATGACGCATGATTCCTTGCTGTGGGACCTCTGTCTGGGTGCTGAGGCCAAAATAACTGAAAGTGGCCTTCTCCAGTGGTGGGTCATATGACGCATGATTCCTTGCAGTGGGACCTGTATCCTCGGTCTGGGTGCTGGGCCGAAATAACTGAAAGTGGCCTTCTCCAGTGGTGGGTCATATGACGCATGATTCCTTGCAGTGGGACCTGTATCCTCGATCTGGGTGCTGGGCCGAAAAAACTGAAAGTGGCCTTCTCCAGTGGTGGGTGATATGACGCATGATTCCTTGCTGTGGGACCTCTCTCCTCTGTCTGGGTGCTGGGCCTAACTAACTGAAAGTGGCCTTCTCCAGTGTTGGGTGATATGACGCATGATTCCTTGCAGTGGGACCTGTATGTTCGGTCTGGGTGCTGGGCCGAAATAACTGAAAGTGGCCTTCTCCAGTGGTGGGTGATATGACGCATGATTCCTTGCTGTGGGACCTCTCTCCTCTGTCTGGGTGCTGGGCCGAAATAACTGAAAGTGGCCTTCTCCAGTGGTGGGTGATATGACGCATGATTTCTTGCTGTGGGACCTCTCTCCTCTGTCTGGGTGCTGGGCCGATACGATATAACTGAAAGTGGTCTTCTCCAGTGTTGTATGATATGACGCATGATTCCTTGCAGAGGGACCTGAATCCTCGGTCTGGCTGCTGGGCCAAAATAACGGAAAGTGGCCTTCTCCAGTGGTGGGTGATATGACGCATGATTCCTTGCTGTGGGACCTCTCTCCTCTGTCTGGGAGCTGGGGCCGAACTAACTGAAAGTGGCCTTCTCCAGTGGTGGGTAGTATGACGCATGATTCCTTGCTGTGGGACCTTTCTCCTCTGTCTGGGTGCTGGGGCCGAAATAACTGAAAGTGGCCTTCTCCAGTGGTGGGTGATATGACGCATGATTCCTTGCTGTGGGACCTCTCTCCTCTGTCTGGGTGCTGGGCCGAACTAACTGAAAGTGGTCTTCTCCAGTGGTGGGTGATATGACGCATGATTCCTTGCAGTGGGACCTGTATCCTCGGTCTGGGTGCTGGGCCGAAATAACTGAAAGTGGCCTTCTCCAGTAGTGGGTGATATGACGCACGATTCCTTGCTGTGGGACCTCTCTCCTCTGTATGGGTGCTGGGGCCGAATTAACTGAAAGTGGCCTTCTCCAGTGGTGGGTGATATAACGCATTAATCCTTGCTGTGGGACCTCTCTCCTCTGTCTGGGTGCTGGGCCAAACTAACTGAAAGTGGCCTTCTCCAGTGGTGGGTGATATGACGCATGATTCCTTGCAGTGGGACCTGTATCTTCGGTCTGGGTGCTGGGCCGAAAAAATTGAAAGTGGCCTTCTCCAGTGGTGGGTGATATGACGCATGATTCCTTGCTGTGGGACCTCTCTCCTCTGTCTGGGAGCTGGGCCGATATAACTGAAAGTGGCCTTCTCCAGTGGTGGGTGATATGACGGATGATTCCTTGCAGTGGGAACTGTATCCTAGGTCTGGGTGCTGGGCCGAAATAACTGAAAGTGGCCTTCTCCAGTGGTGGGTGATATGACCTATGACTCCTTGCAGATGGACCTGTATCCTCGGTCTGGGTGCTGGGCCGAAATAACTGAAAGTGGCCTTCTCCAGTGGTGGGTGATATGACGCATGATTCCTTGCTGTGGGACCTCTCTCCTCTGTCTGGGTGCTGGGGCCGAAATAACTGAAAGTGGCCGTCTCCAGTGGTGGGTCATATGAAGCATGATTCCTTGCAGTGAGACCTGTATCCTCGGTATGGGTGCTGGGCCGAAATAACTGAAAGTGGCCTTCTCCAGTGGTGGGTGATATGACGCATGATTCCTTGCTGTGGGACTTCTCTCCTCTGTCTGGGTGCTGGGGCCGAAATAACTGAAAGTGGCCTTCTCCAGTGGTGGGTGATATGACGCATGATTCCTTGCAGTGGGACCTGTATCCTCGGTCTGTGTGCTGGGCCGAAATAACTGAAAGTGGCCTTCTCCAGTGGTGGGTGATATGACGCATGATTCCTTGCTGTGGGACCTCAGTCCTTTGTCTGGGTGCTGGGGCCGAAATAACTGAAAGAGGCCTTCTCCAGTGGTGGGTGATATGACGCATGATTCCTTGCTGTGAGACCTCTCTCCTCTGTCTGGGTGCTGGGGCCGAAATAAATGAAAGTGGCCTTCTCCTGTGGTGGGTCATATGATGCATGATTCCTTGCAGTGGGACCTGTATCTTTGGTCTGGGTGCTGGGCCGAAATAACTGACAGTGGCCTTCTCCAGTGGTGGGTGATATGACGCATGATTCCTTGCTGTGGGACCTCTCTCCTCTGTCTGGGTGCTGGGCAGATATAACTGAAAGTAGCTTTCTCCAGTGGTGTGTGATATGACGTATGATTCCTTGCAGTGGGATCTGTATCCTCGGTCTGTGTGCTGGGCCAAAATAACTGAAAGTGGCCTTCTCCAGTGGTGGGTGATATGACGTATTATTCCTTGCAGTGGGACCTGTATCCTCATTCTGGGTGCTGGGCCGAAATAACTGAAATTGGCCTTCTCCAGTGGTGGGTGATATGACGCATGATTCCTTGCTGTGGGACCTCTCTCCTCTCTGGGTGCTGGGGCCGAAGTAACAGAATGTGGCCTTCTCCAGTGGTGGGTGATATGACGCATTAATCCTTGCTGTGGGACCTCTCTACTCTGTCTGGGTGCTGGGCCGAACTAACTGAAAGTGGCCTTCTCCAGTGGTGGGTGTTATGTCGCATGATTCCTTGCTGTGGGACCTCTCTCCTCTGTCTGGGTGATGGGCCGAACTAACTGAAAGTGGTCTTCGCCAGTGGTGGGTGATATGACCTATGATTCCTTGCAGTGGGACCTGTATCCTCGGTCTGGGTTCTGGGCCGAAATAACTGAAAGTGGCCTTCTCCAGTGGTGGGTGATATGACGCATGATTCCTTGCTGTGGGACCTCTCTCCTCTGTCTAGGTGCTGGGGCCGAAATAACTGAAAGTGGCCTTCTCCAGTGGTGGGTCATATGAAGCATGATTCATTGCAGTGGGACCTGTATCCTCGTTCTGGGTGCTGGGCCGAAATAACTGAAAGTGGCCTTCTCCAGTGGTGGGTGATATGATGCATGATTCCTTGCAGTGGGACCTGTATCCTCGATCTGGGTGCTGGGCCGAAATAACTGACAGTGGCCTTCTCCAGTGGTGGGTGATATGACGCATGATTCCTTGCTGTGGGACCTCTCTCCTCTGTCTGGGTGCTGGGCCGAAGTAACTGAAAGTGGCCTTCTCCAGTGGTGGGTGATATGACGCATGATTCCTTGCTGTGGGACCTCTCTCCTCTGTCTTGGTTCTGGGGCTGAAATAACTGAAAGTGGCCTTCTCCAGTGGTGGGTGATATGATGCATGATTCCTTGCTGTGGGACCTCTCTCCTCTGTCTGGGTGCTGGGCCGAACTAACTGAAAGTGGTCTTCTCCAGTGGTGGGTGATATGACCTATGATTCCTTGCAGTGGGACCTGTATCCTCGGTCTGGGTTCTGGGCCGAAATAACTGAAAGTGGCCTTCTCCAGTGGTGGGTGATATGACGCATGATTCCTTGCTGTGGGACCTCTCTCCTCTGTCTAGGTGCTGGGGCCGAAATAACTGAAAGTGGCCTTCTCAAGTGGTGGGTCATATGAAGCATGATTCATTGCTGTGGGACCTCTCTCCTCTGTCTGGGTGCTGGGTAGATATAACTGAAAGTGGCCTTCTCCAGTGGTGGGTGATATGACGTATGATTCCTTGCAGTGGGATCTGTATCCTCGGTCTGGGTGCTGGGCCGAAATAACTGAAAGTGGCCTTCTCCAGTGGTGAGTGATATGACGTATGATTCCTTGCAGTGGGACCTGTATCCTCATTCTGGGTGCTGGGCCAAAATAACTGAAATTGGCCTTCTCCAGTGGTGGGTGATATGAGGCATGATTCCTTGCTGTGGGTCCTCTCTCCTCTCTGGGTGCTGGGGCCGAAGTAACAGAAAGTGGCCTTCTCCAGTGTTCTGTGAAATGACGCATTAATCCTTGCTGTGGGACCTCTCTACTCTGTCTGGGTGCTGGGCCGAACTAACTGAAAGTGGCCTTCTCCAGTGGTGTGTGATATGACGCATGATTCCTTGCAGTGGGACCTGTATCTTCGGTCTGAGTGCTGGGCCGAAATAACTGAAAGTGGCCTTCTCCAGTGGTGGGTGATATGACGCATGATTCCTTGCTGTGGAACCTCTCTCCTCTGTCTGGGTTCTGGGCCGATATAACTGAAAGTGGCCTTCTCCAGTGTTGGGTGATATGACTCATGATTCCTTGCAGTGGGACATGTATCCTCGGTCTGGGTGCTGGGCCGAAGTAACTGAAAGTGGCCTTCTCCAGTGGTGGGTGATATGACGCATGATTCCTTGCTGTGGGACCTCTCTCCTCTGTCTTGGTTCTGGGGCTGAAATAACTGAAAGTGGCCTTCTCCAGTGGTGGGTGATATGATGCATGATTCATTGCTGTGGGACCTCTCTCCTCTGTCTGGGTGCTGGGGCCGAAATAACTGAATGTGGCCTCTCCAGTGGTGGGTGATATGACGCATGATTCCATGCTGTGGGACCTCTCTCCTCTGTCTGGGTGCTGGGCCGATATAACAGAAAGTGGCCTTCTCCAGTGGTGGGTGATATGACGCATGATTCCTTGCTGTGGGACCTCTCTCCTCTGTCTGGGTGCTGGGGCCGAAATAACTGAAAGTGGCTTTCTCCAGTGGTGGGTGATATGACGCATGATTCCTTGCAATGGGACCTGTATCCTCGGTCTGTGTGCTGGGCCGAAATAACTGAAAGTGGCCTTCTCCAGTGATGGGTGATATGATGCTTGATTCCTTGCTGTGGGACCTCAGTCCTCTGTCTGGGTGCTGGGGCCGAAATAACTGAAAGAGGCCTTCTCCAGTTGTGAGTGATATGACGCATGATTCCTTGCTGTGAGACCTCTCTCCTCTGTCTGGGTGCTGGGGCCCAAATAACTGAAAGTGGCCTTCATCAGTGGTGGGTGATATGACGCATGATTCCTTGCTGTGGGACCTCTCTCCTCTGTCTGGGTGCTGGGGCCGAAATAACTGAAAGTGGCCTTCTCCTGTGGTGGGTCATATGACGCATGATTCCTTGCAGTGGGACCTGTATCTTTGGTGTGGGTGCTGGGCCGAAATAACTGACAGTGGCCTTCTCCAGTGGTGGGTGATATGACGCATGATTCCTTGATGTGGGACCTCTCTCCTCTGTCTGGGTGCTGGGCAGATATAACTGAAAGTGGCCTTCTCCAGTGGTGTGTGATATGACGTATGATTCCTTGTAGTGTGATCTGTATCCTCGGTCTGGGTGCTGGGCCGAAATAACTGAAAGTGGCCTTCTCCAGTGGTGGGTGATATGACGTATGATTCCTTGCAGTGGGACCTGTATCCTCATTCTGGGTGCTGGGCCGAAATAACTGAAATTGGCCTTCTCCAGTGGTGGGTGATATGAGGCATGATTCCTTGCTGTGGGTCCTCTCTCCTCTCTGGGTGCTGGGGCCGAAGTTACAGAAAGTGGCCTTCTCCAGTGTTCTGTGAAATGACGCATTAATCCTTGCTGTGGGACCTCTCTACTCTGTCTGGGTGCTGGGCCGAACTAACTGAAAGTGGCCTTCTCCAGTGGTGGGTGATATGATGCATGATTCCTTGCAGTGGGACCTGTATCTTCGGTCTGAGTGCTGTGCCGAAATAACTGAAAGTGGCCTTCTCCAGTGGTGGGTGATATGACGCATGATTCCTTGCTGTGGGACCTCTCTCCTCTGTCTGGGTGCTGGGCCGATATAACTGAAAGTGGCCTTCTCCAGTGTTGGGTGATATGACGCATGATTCCTTGCAGTGGGACCTGTATCCTTGGTCTGGGTGCTGGGCCGAAGCAACTGAAAGTGGCCTTCTCCAGTGGTGGGTGATATGACGCATGATTCCTTGCTGTGGGACCTCTCTCCTCTGTCTTGGTTCTGGGGCTGAAATAACTGAAAGTGGCCTTCTCCAGTGGTGGGTGATATGACGCATGATTCCTTGCTGTGGGACCTCTCTCCTCTGGCTTGGTTCTGGGGCTGAAATAACTGAAAGTGGCCTTCTCCAGTGGTGGGTGATATGACGCATGATTCCTTGCTGTGGGACCTCTCTCCTCTGTCTGGGTGCTGGGGCCGAAATAACTGACTGTGGCCTCTCCAGTGGTGGGTGATATGACGCATGATTCCTTGCTGTGGGACCTCTATCCTCTGTCTGGGTGCTGGGCCGATATAACGGAAAGTGGCCTTCTCCAGTGGTGGGTGATATGACGTATGATTCCTTGCTGTGGGACCTCTCTCCTCTGTCTGGGTGCTGGGGCCGAAATAACTGAAAGTGGCCTTCTCCAGTGGTGGGTGATATGACGCATGATTCCTTGCAGTGGGACCTGTATCCTCGGTCTGTGTGCTGGGCCGAAATAACTGAAAGTGGCCTTCTCCAGTGGTGGGTGATATGACGCATGATTCCTTGCTGTGGGACCTCAGTCCTCTGTCTGGGTGCTGGGGCCGAAATAACTGAAAGAGGCCTTCTCCATTGGTGGGTGATATGACGCATGATTCCTTGCTGTGAGACCTCTCTCCTCTGTCTGGGTGCTGGGGCCCAAATAACTGAAAGTAGCCTTCATCAGTGGTGGGTGATATGACGCATGATTCCTTGCTGTGGGACCTCTCTCCTCTGTCTGGGTGCTGGGGCCGATATAACTGAAAGTGGCCTTCTCCAGTGGTGGGTGATATGACGCTTGATTCCTTGAAGTGGGACCTGTATCCTCGGTCTGTGTGCTGGGCCGAAATATCTGACAGTGGCCTTCTCCAGTGGTGGGTGATATGACGCATGATTCCTTGCAGTGGGACCTCTCTCCTCTGTCTGGGTGCTGGGCAGATATAACTGAAAGTGGCCTTCTCCAGTGGTGGGTGATATTACGTATGATTCCTTGCAGTGGGATCTGTATGCTCGGTCTGGGTGCTGGGCCGAAATAACTGAAAGTGGCCTTCTCCAGTGGTGGGTGATATGACGCATGATTCCTTGCAGTGGGACCTGTATCCTCATTTTGGGTGCTGGGCCGAAATAACTGAAATTGGCCTTCTCCAGTGGTGGGTGATATGACGCATGATTCCTTGCTGTGGGACCTCTCTCCTCTGTCTGGGTGCTGGGGCCGAAATAACTGAAAGTGGCCTTCTCAAGTGGTGGGTCATATGAAGCATGATTCATTGCTGTGGGACCTCTCTCCTCTGTCTGGGTGCTGGGTAGATATAACTGAAAGTGGCCTTCTCCAGTGGTGGGTGATATGACGTATGATTCCTTGCAGTGGGATCTGTATCCTCGGTCTGGGTGCTGGGCCGAAATAACTGAAAGTGGCCTTCTCCAGTGGTGAGTGATATGACGTATGATTCCTTGCAGTGGGACCTGTATCCTCATTCTGGGTGCTGGGCCAAAATAACTGAAAGTGGCCTTCTCCAGTGGTGGGTGATATGAGGCATGATTCCTTGCTGTGGGTCCTCTCTCCTCTTCTGGGTGCTGGGGCCGAAGTAACAGAAAGTGGCCTTCTCCAGTGTTCTGTGAAATGACGCATTAATCCTTGCTGTGGGACCTCTCTACTCTGTCTGGGTGCTGGGCCGAACTAACTGAAAGTGGCCTTCTCCAGTGGTGTGTGATATGACGCATGATTCCTTGCAGTGGGACCTGTATCTTCGGTCTGAGTGCTGGGCCGAAATAACTGAAAGTGGCCTTCTCCAGTGGTGGGTGATATGACGCATGATTCCTTGCTGTGGAACCTCTCTCCTCTGTCTGGGTTCTGGGCCGATATAACTGAAATTGGCCTTCTCCAGTGGTGGGTGATATGACTCATGATTCCTTGCTGTGGGACATGTATCCTCGGTCTGGGTGCTGGGCCGAAGTAACTGAAAGTGGCCTTCTCCAGTGGTGGGTGATATGACGCATGATTCCTTGCTGTGGGACCTCTCTCCTCTGTCTTGGTTCTGGGGCCGAAATAACTGAAAGTGGCCTTCTCCAGTGGTGGGTGATATGATGCATGATTCATTGCTGTGGGACCTCTCTCCTCTGTCTCGGTGCTGGGGCCGAAATAACTGAATGTGGCCTTCTCCAGTGGTGGGTGATATGACGCATGATTCCATGCTGTGGGACCTCTCTCCTCTGTCTGGGTGCTGGGCCGATATAACAGAAAGTGGCCTTCTCCAGTGGTGGGTGATATGACGCATGATTCCTTGCTGTGGGACCTCTCTCCTCTGTCTGGGTGCTGGGGCCGAAATAACTGAAAGTGGCCTTCTCCAGTGGTGGGTGATATGACGCATGATTCCTTGCAATGGGACCTGTATCCTCGGTCTGTGTGCTGGGCCGAAATAACTGAAAGTGGCCTTCTCCAGTGATGGGTGATATGATGCTTGATTCCTTGCTGTGGGACCTCAGTCCTCTGTCTGGGTGCTGGGGCCGAAATAACTGAAAGAGGCCTTCTCCAGTTGTGAGTGATATGACGCATGATTCCTTGCTGTGAGACCTCTCTCCTCTGTCTGGGTGCTGGGGCCCAAATAACTGAAAGTGGCCTTCATCAGTGGTGGGTGATATGACGCATGATTCCTTGCTGTGGGACCTCTCTCCTCTGTCTGGGTGCTGGGGCCGAAATAACTGAAAGTGGCCTTCTCCTGTGGTGGGTCATATGACGCATGATTCCTTGCAGTGGGACCTGTATCCTCGGTCTGGGTGCTGGGCCGAAATAACTGACAGTGGCCTTCTCCAGTGGTGGGTGATATGACGCATGATTCCTTGCTGTGGGACCTCTCTCCTCTGTCTGGGTGCTGGGCAGAAATAACTGAAAGTGGCCTTCTCCAGTGGTGTGTGATATGACGTATGATTCCTTGCAGTGGGACCTGTATCCTCGGTCTGGGTGCTGGGCCGAAATAACTGAAAGTGGCCTTCTCCAGTGGTGGGTGATATGACGCATGATTCCTTGCAGTGGGACCTGTATCCTCGGTCTGGGTGCTGGGCCGAAATAACTGAAAGTGGCCTTCTCCAGTGGTGGGTGATATGACGCATGATTCCTTGCTGTGGGACCTCTCTCCTCTGTCTGGGTGCTGGGCCGAAATAACTGAAAGTGGCCTTCTCCAGTGGTGGGTGATATGATGCATGATTCCTTGCAGTGGGACCTGTATCTTCGGTCTGGGTGCTGGGCCGAAATAACTGAAAGTGGCCTTCTCCAGTGGTGGGTGATATGACGCATGATTCCTTGCTGTGGGACCTCTCTCCTCTGTCTGGGTGCTGGGCCGATATAACTGAAAGTGGCCTTCTCCAGTGTTGGGTGATATGACGCATGATTCCTTGCAGTGGGACCTGTATCCTTGGTCTGGGTGCTGGGCCGAAGTAACTGAAAGTGGCCTTCTCCAGTGGTGGGTGATATGACGCATGATTCCTTGCTGTGGGACCTCTCTCCTCTGTCTTGGTTCTGGGGCTGAAATAACTGAAAGTGGCCTTCTCCAGTGGTGGGTGATATGACGCATGATTCCTTGCTGTGGGACCTCTCTCCTCTGGCTTGGTTCTGGGGCTGAAATAACTGAAAGTGGCCTTCTCCAGTGGTGGGTGATATGACGCATGATTCCTTGCTGTGGGACCTCTCTCCTCTGTCTGGGTGCTGGGGCCGAAATAACTGAATGTGGCCTTCTCCAGTGGTGGGTGATATGACGCATGATTCCTTGCTGTGGGACCTCTATCCTCTGTCTGGGTGCTGGGCCGATATAACTGAAAGTGGCCTTCTCCAGTGGTGGGTGATATGACGCATGATTCCTTGCTGTGGGACCTCTCTCCTCTGTCTGGGTGCTGGGCCGAAATAACTGAAAGTGGCCTTCTCCAGTGGTGGGTGATATGACGCATGATTCCTTGCAGTGGGACCTGTATCCTCGGTCTGTGTGCTGGGCCGAAATAACTGAAAGTGGCCTTCTCCAGTGGTGGGTGATATGACGCATGATTCCTTGCTGTGGGACCTCAGTCCTCTGTCTGGGTGCTGGGGCCGAAATAACTGAAAGAGGCCTTCTCCATTGGTGGGTGATATGACGCATGATTCCTTGCTGTGAGACCTCTCTCCTCTGTCTGGGTGCTGGGGCCCAAATAACTGAAAGTAGCCTTCATCAGTGGTGGGTGATATGACGCATGATTCCTTGCTGTGGGACCTCTCTCCTCTGTCTGGGTGCTGGGGCCGATATAACTGAAAGTGGCCTTCTCCAGTGGTGGGTGATATGACGCATGATTCCTTGCAGTGGGACCTGTATCCTCGGTCTGTGTGCTGGGCCGAAATATCTGACAGTGGCCTTCTCCAGTGGTGGGTGATATGACGCATGATTCCTTGCAGTGGGACCTCTCTCCTCTGTCTGGGTGCTGGGCAGATATAACTGAAAGTGGCCTTCTCCAGTGGTGGGTGATATTACGTATGATTCCTTGCAGTGGGATCTGTATCCTCGGTCTGGGTGCTGGGCCGAAATAACTGAAAGTGGCCTTCTCCAGTGGTGGGTGATATGACTTATGATTCCTTGCAGTGGGACCTGTATCCTCATTTTGGGTGCTGGGCCGAAATAACTGAAATTGGCCTTCTCCAGTGGTGGGTGATATGAGGCATGATTCCTTGCTGTGGGTCCTCTCTCCTCTCTGGGTGCTGGGGCCGAAGTAACAGAAAGTGGCCGTCTCCAGTGTTCTGTGAAATGACGCATTAATCCTTGCTGTGGGACCTCTCTACTCTGTCTGGGTGCTGGGCCGAACTAACTGAAAGTGGCCTTCTCCAGTGGTGGGTGATATGACGCATGATTCCTTGCAGTGGGACCTGTATCTTCGGTCTGAGTGCTGGGCCGAAATAACTGAAAGTGGCCTTCTCCAGTGGTGGGTGATATGACTCATGATTCCTTGCTGTGGGACCTCTCTCCTCTGTCTGGGTGCTGGGCCGATATAACTGAAAGTGGCCTTCTCCAGTGGTGGGTGATATGACTCATGATTCCTTGCTGTGGGACCTCTCTCCTCTGTCTGGGTGCTGGGCCGATATAACTGAAAGTGGCCTTCTCCAGTGTTGGGTGATATGACGCATGATTCCTTGCAGTGGGACCTGTATCCTCGGTCTGGGAGCTGGGCCGAAGTAACTGAAAGTGGCCTTCTCCAGTGGTGGGTGATATGACGCATGATTCCTTGCTGTGGGACCTCTCTCCTCTGTCTTGGTTCTGGGGCTGAAATAACTGAAAGTGGCCTTCTCCAGTGGTGGGTGATATGACGCATGATTCCTTGCTGTGGGACCTCTCTCCTCTGTCTTGGTGCTGGGGCCGAAATAACTGAATGTGGCCTTCTCCAGTGGTGGGTGATATGACGCATGATTCCTTGCTGTGGGACCTCTCTCCTCTGTCTGGGTGCTGGGCCGATATAACTGAAAGTGGCCTTCTCAGTGGTGGGTGATATGACGCATGATTCCTTGCAGTGGGACCTGTATCCTCGGTCTGGGTGCTGGGCCGAAATAACTGAAAGTGGCCTTCTCCAGTGGTGGGTGATATGACGCATGATTCCTTGCAGTGGGACCTGTATCCTCGGTCTGAGTGCTGGGCCGAAATAACTGAAAGTGGCCTTCTCCAGTGGTGGGTGATATGACGCATGATTCCTTGCTGTGGGACCTCTCTCCTCTGTCTGGGTGCTGGGCCGAAATAACTGAAAGTGGCCTTCTCCAGTGGTGGGTGATATGACGCATGATTCCTTGCTGTGGGACCTCTCTCCTCTGTCTGGGTGCTGGGCCGAAATAACTGAAAGTGGCCTTCTCCAGTGGTGGGTGATATGACGCATGATTCCTTGCAATGGGACCTGTATCCTCGGTCTGTGTGCTGGGCCGTAATAACTGAAAGTGGCCTTCTTCAGTGATGTGTGATATGATGCTTGATTCCTTGCTGTGGGACCTCAGTCCTCTGTCTGGGTGCTGGGGCCGAAATAACTGAAAGAGGCCTTCTCCAGTTGTGAGTGATATGGCGCATGATTCCTTGCTGTGAGACCTCTCTCCTCTGTCTGGGTGCTGGGGCCCAAATAACTGAAAGTGGCCTTCATCAGTGGTGGGTGATATGACGCATGATTCCTTGCTGTGGGACCTCTCTCCTCTGTCTGGGTGCTGGGGCCGAAATAACTGAAAGTGGCCTTCTCCTGTGGTGGGTCATATGACGCATGATTCCTTGCAGTGGGACCTGTATCTTTGGTCTGGGTGCTGGGCCGAAATAACTGACAGTGGCCTTCTCCAGTGGTGGGTGATATGACGCATGATTCCTTGATGTGGGACCTCTCTCCTCTGTCTGGGTGCTGGGCAGATATAACTGAAAGTGGCCTTCTCCAGTGGTGTGTGATATGACGTATGATTCCTTGTAGTGGGATCTGTATCCTCGGTCTGGGTGCTGGGCCGAAATAACTGAAAGTGGCCTTCTCCAGTGGTGGGTGATATGACGTATGATTCCTTGCAGTGGGACCTGTATCCTCATTCTGGGTGCTGGGCCGAAATAACTGAAAGTGGCCTTCTCCAGTGGTGGGTGATATGAGGCATGATTCCTTGCTGTGGGACCTCTCTCCTCTGTCTGGGTGCTGGGGCCGAAGTTACAGAAAGTGGCCTTCTCCAGTGTTCTGTGAAATGACGCATTAATCCTTGCTGTGGGACCTCTCTACTCTGTCTGGGTGCTGGGCCGAACTAACTGAAAGTGGCCTTCTCCAGTGGTGGGTGATATGATGCATGATTCCTTGCAGTGGGACCTGTATCTTCGGTCTGAGTGCTGGGCCGAAATAACTGAAAGTGGCCTTCTCCAGTGGTGGGTGATATGACGCATGATTCCTTGCTGTGGGACCTCTCTCCTCTGTCTGGGTGCTGGGCCGATATAACTGAAAGTGGCCTTCTCCAGTGTTGGGTGATATGACGCATGATTCCTTGCAGTGGGACCTGTATCCTCGGTCTGGGTGCTGGGCCGAAATAACTGAAAGTGGCCTTCTCCAGTGGTGGGTGATATGACGCATGATTCCTTGCTGTGGGACCTCTCTCCTCTGTCTTGGTGCTGGGGCTGAAATAACTGAAAGTGGCCTTCTCCAGTGGTGGGTGATATGACGCATGATTCCTTGCTGTGGGACCTCTCTCCTCTGTCTGGGTGCTGGGCCGAAATAACTGAAAGTGGCCTTCTCAGTGGTGGGTGATATGACGCATGATTCCTTGCAGTGGGACCTGTATCCTCGGTCTGGGTGCTGGGCCGAAATAACTGAAAGTGGCCTTCTCCAGTGGTGGGTGATATGACGCATGATTCCTTTCTGTGGGACCTCTCTCCTCTGTCTGGGTGCTGGGGCCGAAATAACTGAAAGTGGCCTTCTCCAGTGGTGGGTGATATAACACATTAATTCCTTACTGTGGGACCTCTCTCCTCTGTCTGGGTGCTGGGCCGAAATAACTGAAAGTGGCCTTCTCCAGTGGTGGGTGATATGACGCATGATTCCTTGCAGTGGGACCTGTATCTTCGGTCTGGGTGCTGGGCCAAAATAACTGAAAGTGGCCTTCTCCAGTGGTGGGTGATATGACGCATGATTCCTTGCAGTGGGACCTGTATCCTCGTGTCTGGGTGCTGGGCCGAAATAACTGAAAGTGGCCTTCTCCAGTGGTGGGTGATATGACGCATGATTCCTTGCTGTGGGACCTCTCTCCTCTGGCTGGGTGCTGGTGCTGAAATAACTGAAAGTGGCCTTCTCCAGTGGTGGGTGATATGACGCATGATTCCTTGCTGTGGGACCTCTCTCCTCTGTCTGGGTGCTGGGCTAGATATAACTGAAAGTGGCCTTCTCCAGTGGTGGGTGATATGACGCATGATTCCTTGCAGTGGGACCTGTATCCTCGGTCTGGGTGCTGGGCCGAAATAACTGAAAGTGGCCTTCTCCAGTGGTGGGTGATATGACGCATGATTCCTTGCTGTGGGACCTGTATCCTCATGTCTGGGTGCTGGGCCGAAATAACTGAAAGTGGCCTTCTCCAGTGGTGGGTGATATGAGGCATGATTCCTTGCTGTGGGACCTCTCTCCTCGTCTGGGTGCTGGGGCCGAAGTAACAGAAAGTGGCCTTCTCCAGTGGTCTGTGAAATGACGCATTAATTCCTTGCTGTGGGACCTCTCTCCTCTGTCTGGGTGCTGGGCCGAACTAACTGAAAGTGGCCTTCTCCAGTGGTGGGTGATATGACGCATGATTCCTTGCAGTGGGACCTGTATCTTCGGTCTGAGTGCTGGGCCGAAATAACTGAAAGTGGCCTTCTCCAGTGGTGGGTGATATGACGCATGATTCCTTGCTGTGGAACCTCTCTCCTCTGTCTGGGTTCTGGGCCGATATAACTGAAAGTGGCCTTCTCCAGTGTTGGGTGATATGACTCATGATTCCTTGCAGTGGGACCTGTATCCTCGGTCTGGGTGCTGGGCCGAAGTAACTGAAAGTGGCCTTCTCCAGTGGTGGGTGATATGACGCATGATTCCTTGCTGTGGGACCTCTCTCCTCTGTCTTGGTTCTGGGGCTGAAATAACTGAAAGTGGCCTTCTCCAGTGGTGGGTGATATGATGCATGATTCCTTGCTGTGGGACCTCTCTCCTCTGTCTGGGTGCTGGGGCCGAAATAACTGAATGTGGCCTCTCCAGTGGTGGGTGATATGACGCATGATTCCTTGCTGTGGGACCTCTCTCCTCTGTCTGGGTGCTGGGCCGATATAACTGAAAGTGGCCTTCTCCAGTGGTGGGTGATATGACGCATGATTCCTTGCTGTGGGACCTCTCTCCTCTGTCTGGGTGCTGGGGCAGAAATAACTGAAAGTGGCCTTCTCCAGTGGTGGGTGATATGACGCATGATTCCTTGCAATGGGACCTGTATCCTCGGTCTGGGTGCTGGGCCGAAATAACTGAAAGTGGCCTTCTCCAGTGGTGGGTGATATGATGCATGATTCCTTGCTGTGGGACCTCAGTCCTCTGTCTGGGTGCTGGGGCCGAAATAACTGAAAGTGGCCTTCTCCAGTTGTGGGTGATATGACGCATGATTCCTTGCTGTGAGACCTCTCTCCTCTGTCTGGGTGCTGGGGCCCAAATAACTGAAAGTGGCCTTCATCAGTGGTGGGTGATATGACGCATGATTCCTTGCTGTGGGACCTCTCTCCTCTGTCTGGGTGCTGGGGCCGAAATAACTGAAAGTGGCCTTCTCCAGTGGTGGGTCATATGACGCATGATTCCTTGCAGTGGGACCTGTATCTTCTGGTCTGGGTGCTGGGCCGAAATAACTGACAGTGGCCTTCTCCAGTGGTGGGTGATATGACGCATGATTCCTTGCTGTGGGACCTCTCTCCTCTGTCTGGGTGCTGGGGCAGAAATAACTGAAAGTGGCCTTCTCCAGTGGTGGGTGATATGACGCATGATTCCTTGCTGTGGGACCTCTCTCCTCTGTCTGGGTGCTGGGCCGAAATAACTGAAAGTGGCCTTCTCCAGTGGTGGGTGATATGACGCATGATTCCTTGCTGTGGGACCTCTCTCCTCTGTCTGGGTGCTGGGGCCGAAATAACTGAAAGTGGCCTTCTCCAGTGGTGGGTGATATGACGCATGATTCCTTGCTGTGGGACCTCTCTCCTCTGTCTGGGTGCTGGGGCGAAATAACTGAAAGTGGCCTTCTCCAGTGGTGGGTGATATGACGCATGATTCCTTGCAGTGGGACCTGTCTCCTCGGTCTGGGTGCTGGGGCCGAAATAACTGAAAGTGGCCTTCTCCAGTGGTGGGTGATATGACGCATGATTCCTTGCAGTGGGACCTGTATCCTCATGTCTGGGTGCTGGGCCGAAATAACTGAAAGTGGCCTTCTCCAGTGGTGGGTGATATGACGCATGATTCCTTGCTGTGGGACCTCTCTCCTCTGTCTGGGTGCTGGGGCCGAAATAACTGAAAGTGGCCTTCTCCAGTGGTCGGTGATATGACGCATGATTCCTTGCTGTGGGACCTCTCTCCTCTGTCTGGGTGCTGGGCCGAAACTAACTGAAAGTGGCCTTCTCCAGTGGTGGGTGATATGACGCATGATTCCTTGCAGTGGGACCTGTATCTTCGGTCTGGGTGCTGGGCCGAAATAACTGAAAGTGGCCTTCTCCAGTGGTGGGTGATATGACGCATGATTCCTTGCTGTGGGACCTCTCTCCTCTGTCTGGGTGCTGGGCCGAAATAACTGAAAGTGGCCTTCTCCAGTGGTGGGTGATATGACGCATGATTCCTTGCAGTGGGACCTGTATCCTCGGTCTGGGTGCTGGGCCGAAATAACTGAAAGTGGCCTTCTCCAGTGGTGGGTGATATGACGCATGATTCCTTGCTGTGGGACCTCTCTCCTCTGTCTGGGTGCTGGGGCCGAAATAACTGAAAGTGGCCTTCTCCAGTGGTGGGTGATATGACGCATGATTCCTTGCTGTGGGACCTCTCTCCTCTGTCTGGGTGCTGGGGCCGAAATAACTGAAAGTGGCCTTCTCCAGTGGTGGGTGATATGACGCATGATTCCTTGCTGTGGGACCTCTCTCCTCTGTCTGGGTGCTGGGCCGAAATAACTGAAAGTGGCCTTCTCCAGTGGTGGGTGATATGACGCATGATTCCTTGCTGTGGGACCTCTCTCCTCTGTCTGGGTGCTGGGGCCGAAATAACTGAAAGTGGCCTTCTCCAGTGGTGGGTGATATGACGCATGATTCCTTGCTGTGGGACCTGTATCCTCGGTCTGGGTGCTGGGCCGAAATAACTGAAAGTGGCCTTCTCCAGTGGTGGGTGATATGACGCATGATTCCTTGCTGTGGGACCTCTGTCCTCTGTCTGGGTGCTGGGGCCGAAATAACTGAAAGTGGCCTTCTCCAGTGGTGGGTGATATGACGCATGATTCCTTGCTGTGGGACCTCTCTCCTCTGTCTGGGTGCTGGGGCCGAAATAACTGAAAGTGGCCTTCTCCAGTGGTGGGTGATATGACGCATGATTCCTTGCTGTGGGACCTCTCTCCTCTGTCTGGGTGCTGGGCCGAAATAACTGAAAGTGGCCTTCTCCAGTGGTGGGTGATATGACGCATGATTCCTTGCTGTGGGACCTCTCTCCTCTGTCTGGGTGCTGGGGCCGAAATAACTGAAAGTGGCCTTCTCCAGTGGTGGGTGATATGACGCATGATTCCTTGCTGTGGGACCTCTCTCCTCTGTCTGGGTGCTGGGGCAGAAATAACTGAAAGTGGCCTTCTCCAGTGGTGGGTGATATGACGCATGATTCCTTGCTGTGGGACCTCTCTCCTCGGTCTGGGTGCTGGGCCAAAATAACTGAAAGTGGCCTTCTCCAGTGGTGGGTGATATGACGCATGATTCCTTGCTGTGGGACCTCTCTCCTCTGTCTGGGTGCTGGGGCCAGAAATAACTGAAAGTGGCCTTCTCCAGTGGTGGGTGATATGACGCATGATTCCTTGCTGTGGGACCTCTCTCCTCTGTCTGGGTGCTGGGGCCGAAATAACTGAAAGTGGCCTTCTCCAGTGGTGGGTGATATGACGCATGATTCCTTGCTGTGGGACCTCTCTCCTCTGTCTGGGTGCTGGGGCCGAAATAACTGAAAGTGGCCTTCTCCAGTGGTGGGTGATATGACGCATGATTCCTTGCTGTGGGACCTCTCTCCTCTGTCTGGGTGCTGGGGCCGAAATAACTGAAAGTGGCCTTCTCCAGTGGTGGGTGATATGACGCATGATTCCTTGCTGTGAGACCTCTCTCCTCTGTCTGGGTGCTGGGGCCGAAATAACTGAAAGTTGCCTTCTCCAGTGGTGGGTGATATGACGCATGATTCCTTGCAGTGGGACCTCTCTCCTCTGTCTGGGTGCTGGGGCCGAAATAACTGAAAGTGGCCTTCTCCAGTTGTGGGTCATATGACGCATGATTCCTTGCAGTGGGACCTCTCTCCTCTGTCTGGGTGCTTTGGCCGAAATAACTGAAAGTGGCCTTCTCCAGTGGTGGTTGATATGACACATGATTCCTTGCTGTGGGACCTCTCTCCAATTGATATTGGTTAATTTTTATTTATTTTATTTTAATTTATTTCTATATTCATATTTGTTTGCAGGGGTTTTACCTACATTTTGCTTCCTTTTGCAGCCCTCTAGCCCTTTACTGGACTATTTTACAGTCTTTTTAGTGCCTAAATGTTCGGGTCCCCATTGACTTCAATGGGGTTCGGGTTCGGGATAAAGTTCGGGTCGAGTTCAGATCCCGAACCCGAACATTTTCGGGAAGTTCAGACGAACTTCCCAAACCCGAACTTCCAGGTGTTCGCTCATCTCTACCCGTGTTGTGATGGAGTTTTCAAAATACTGGTCTACTATATATATGAAAGCATACCTGACAACCTGTATGTACAACTTTCAATATTTTTTTATAGGAAAGAAGTAATTGTCATGCGCAAAATCACTGCGGACCACCATATTTCTGACATATAGCTTTGAATCCCGTGACTCATGACATAGATTTAAAAACTAACATGTTCGTTTCTTGTAACCATGGCTAGAGGATGCATGGGAACATACTGATATGGAACCACTGCACCAACTAAAGGCCCCTTTACAATGCCCGAACATCAGGCAGATTATTGCTAACAAGCATACATACAAACGCTCATTAGCTATAATCTGCCTGCAGGCTAGGACTGGACAACCAAAGTACCAGAAGATTTTCCAGTGGGCCCAAGCTCTCACACTAACGGACTTCTAATAAAACAGAGGCCTTCAGGTCCTGTATGCACAGATGGTGGGCCCCTTAGGATGATTTCCTCTGGTGGTCCCAAAGGACTTCAGTACGCTGGGTAGCGGTTCCACCAATAGTTCATGTGGTCACCTAAATCATTGCTGGCAGCAGATCAAGCTGTATAAACATTACCCTGCTGCAAGCAAACAATGATTCTTCATGTGGATGAGCGATGGCATTAGAGATGCAGGAGATCACTGCATTGTTGAGGATATCTGTAGAGGGGATCACTGTATATAAATGCAGCAATCTCCTTCACGGACCAGCAGGCATTTGTCGAGAAGGTACTGTAAGCTTCCTTCCCAATAATCTTCTGCTCAATTAGGCGGTGTAAAGGGGCCATAACTGGTGTTAATTTGGGCATTATCCTGGCAGTCTCCTATTTTTCAAACTTTAACCCTTATAAAGGGATCTGCATTTGCATACAAATGTATTAGAGAAACAAATCCAAGGTCAGGGCATGCAGCAATGGGTCAATACAAGCAACAGGCGAGGTGAGGGCAGGTAGCAGAGAGTCAGAGTAGGTTGTCTGGCAGAAGTTTGGTACACAGGTCAGTCAGACAGAATTGTTTAACTACTTACTGGGAACCTAAAGCCCAGGCACTCTCCCCTTTGAAAAGTTGCCTTAAGTAACCAGGGACTGCCAGCCATAGGCTGGGGAAGAATTAGGATGTGCACACTGGCCCTTTAAGAGGCCAAGAGCAAGCACACACATTCTATTGCACAACCCAGAACCAGCTAGAGGAAGCACAGTCCACAGCCTGCTGAAGGTGCACTAAGTAGGATAGCAGCCAGGACCAGGGCCGGGCCGACACAGAGGCTGAGGAGGCTCCAGCCTCAGGGCGCTCAAGCCTCAGGGCACAGGCCCAGGCCACTCTCACCAAGTCCCTGCTGCTGCCGTGTAGCTGTATTAGCAGCAGAGCATCCATTTCTGCGCTCTGCTGCTGTAACAGCCGGTCCTGCGCCCCCTAGTGGTGTTCTTCCTCCCTCCCTCCCTCAGTCTAGTGCAGTGTGCTGCAGCTCCGTACCTTCCCCAGCCCCTGACTTCCTGCCTGTGTGTGCACCAGAGATTCACAACCCCCCAGCACAGAGAGAAGAGCAGCGTCGGGACAGAGAAGGAGGAGGAGGAGGAATACTCTGCATCCTGCCTCTCCCTCCAAGTCACCAGAGACTGTATGTGCAGAAAATGTAAGGGGTTAAAGGGAATGGAATGGCAGTAATGTAATGTGCATATTGTGTGTTTTTATGTATGTGTGTCATATGTATGTCTGTATATATGTATGTGTGTCATATGTATGTCAGTATGTGTGTGTGTGTCATATGTATGTCAGTATATATGTGTGTGTCATATGTATGTCAGTATGTGTGTGTGTGTCATATGTATGTCAGTATATATGTGTGTGTCATATGTATGTCAGTATATATGTGTGTGTCATATGTATGTCAGTATATATGTGTGTGTCATATGTATGTCTGTATATATGTGTGTGTCATATGTATGTCAGTATGTATGTGTGTGTCATATGTATGTCAGTATGTATGTGTGTGTCATATGTATGTCAGTATGTATGTGTGTGTCATATGTATGTCAGTATGTATGTGTGTGTCATATGTATGTCAGTATGTATGTGTGTGTCATATGTATGTCAATATGTATGTGTGTGTCATATGTATGTCAGTATGTATGTGTGTGTCATATGTATGTCAGTATATATGTGTTGTCATATATATGTCAGTATATATGTGTGTGTCATATGTATGTCAGTATAGATTATCTAACCCAGTCCCCCTTCCCCCATCAGCCCTTGTCCTACCCCCATCTACCCCACCAGACATTTAGATGTTATTTATTCCTGCTATTCTAATGCTCTGATCAGTAGATGGCTCAAGTCAAGCCCTCACCCCCCCAGCCATTTAGATATGTATGTTATCAATCATCCCCCACCCCCGCCTTCCTTGTAATTTGCTGGCCCCCAATATCCATTGTGAGTCACAATCAATAACAGTGCCATCCACAGATCCCCCCATAACAATGCGTCATCCACAGATCCCCCATAACAGTGTGTCATCCACAGAACCCCCATAGCAATGTCATCCACAGATCCCCCATAACAGTGTGTCATCCACAGATCCCCCATAGCACTGTCATCCACAGATCCCCATAGCACTGTCATCCACAGATCCCCCATAACAGTGGGTCATCCACACATCTCCCATAACATTGTCATCCACAGATCCCCCATAACACTGTCATCCAAAGATCCCCCATAACAGTGCAATCCACAGACCCCCATAACATTGTGCTATCCACAGATCCTCCATAACAGTGTCATCCATAGATCCCCCCATGACACTGTTATCCATAGATCCCCCATAACACTGTCATCCATAGATCTCCCATAACAGTGTCGTCCACAGATCCCCCATAAGTGTGTCATCCACAGATCCCCATAGCATTGTCATCCACAGATCCTTCATAACAGTGTCATCCACAGATCCCCCATAACAGTGTCATCCATAGATCCCCCCCATAACAGTGTCATCCATAGATCCCCCCCATAACAGTTTCATCCATAGATCCGCCCCATAACAGTGTCGTCCACAGATCCCCCATAACAGTGTCAACCATAGATCCCCCCCATAACAATGTCATCCACAGATCCTCCATAACAGTGCGTCATTAATTGATACATTAAACTGTGCATATTTATGTGTGATTACAACAGTACTTAGTAAAGACTCCACAAGTTGGGGGGGGGGGGGCGCACTTGGGCATCTCAGCCTCTGTTGGTGGTGGACCTTGTCCCAGCCCTGGCCAGGACGCCCAGAAACAGGAGACCACAGATGTAAGTGAGGGCTAGCAGGATGTGTAGTGTGGCATCTGTGCCTGAAGGGATGAGAGGGGCAGTGGCAGGCATAGGATGCCAGCACAACACACTGGGATGTATCTGCTCCTTTAAGTGAATGTTTTCCTATCACATTCTTCAGCATGTCCTTAATAAATGCAATATGACAGCTGTTTTTGTTTTTAATACTGATTCCCACACAGAATACTGAAACTGGGGAGGTTCCAGGAACAGAACAAAATCTCCTGACACAGGCGGCTGTAGCCATAATTCTTTCAGCTTCCACTTCTTGTCTATAACTATTGATTGCTAGAGTGGGATAATGTATTTTTATCTGTTTTTGTTAGATATACTTTTCCCCTGACATATAACATAATGATAATTATCACTTCCTTTACAACCATACATTGATATACAGTATATGTATTCTAACTGGCAGGTTTGTTACAACCAGATTTCCAAATCCATTCTGCTTTTATGGATGACATAATATAGGATCTTATAATCTGTAGCATAGCCCCACCTTTTTGTACTTGTCTCCTGTGATAGTGAAGGGATTTCTCAATTGTACTTGGGACGCAAATTTCTATAACAATTTTTTTTCTTGCTTTATCCAGCCATTTAATAAAGGTCACATGTTAGTGAGATTACTGCATGTACACAGTTGTCTTGTGAATGAAGAAGCTTGTTATCCACATGAAGATTGTATAGATATGGAAAAACAAGAATAGGGTTTTAGGACATGTTGATAGGACGTTTCACAGAATTGATTGGTAGGAAGCTCATCAATATTACACTACATGCCGATCGTATGGTTTATGGGGAACCAAGGGGCTGTACTTCTCCTGACTAGAGTTTTATATCATACTCTTAAACATTACTTTGGGTAAACCTTATTCAAACACACTGTGCATAAATACAGTCATATGGTGACCAGATGAACATGGAAACATTACCTGCAGATGAATTAAACTTCTCACTCTTACCCCACTCTCACCCCCTCTCCACAGTGCCGCCTTGCCCTATATCTCCTCCCTCATCTCTGTCTACCATCCTGCTCGTGCTCTCCATTCTGCTAATAATCTAAAACTAACTTCCTCCATAATCGAATGTCCTTCTCTCCTCTTCAAGACTTCTTTCAAGCAGCGGTTCTCTACCAATGGTAATTCACTGGGTTAATGTTTGGTTCACTGCTAATGGGTTAATACCAAGTTTTTTGCTAAAGTCGTTAAAGTGTTCATTATGATACTATGATCTATACACTATGTAACCCAAAAATTCTATGTATAGGTAAAAAATAGTTAAGCTAGAAGGCTTGGTAACAGTTGCCAGGTAATGGACAGGTCCTATTTTTCTTTGGCTAGAGCAGTAGGAAGTTCCTAGTAAGCTAAACTAGAGTGAAGACCTGTTTAGTGTGTTCATCTTCCAAGCGGGACAAAACTGAATCCTGCTCCAAGAAAATGCCATTGCTGTGAATGAAAGCTACCAGAAAAGCAACTTTGCTAAGGATTAACCTCAGGGAAAGAAGCATTGAATTTTGCAGTTGGTTGAGGACCATGAAGCCGTGCTTGGACTGAGTCAGTAAAGGTAACTTTGCACTTGAGTCTTTACAGCCCCTGGTTTGGGTTATTTGCCGCTGATTTAGGATATCCTGCGTTTCTGCAAGTTATGCACCCCATTTTTTGTTCACACAGACACAATTGCTCATCCATATGATGACTGTCCTGAACAGCGCATCTTGTCCTGTTTAATGAAAAAGCACAGATACAGCCATATTTACATTAATGAGGGGAAGCAGAACTCAAAGAAGTGACATGGCCCCTTCATTGTGATAATTGGTGAGGGCATTGAACCCCACTTATCAAACATGGTTAAATCTCTAGGTAGAGATAATGAAGAAGATGTCACCTTAATTTCTATATAACACCACAGATAAAATAGTGATAACTGTCTATGTACAAAATAATATACTGTAGTAGATGTCCTTTGTAACAACACATATGACACAGTTATTATGATCTATGGACAGATAATGTAGTAGATGGCACTGGCAGACCTACGTAACACCACAGATAACACAGTGAAAACTATGTACAAAAAAATGTAGTAATTGTCATCTGCATACCTATGTAACACCACAGATAATACAGTGGTAACTATGTATAAAAAATGTAGTTGGTGTCATTTGCAGTCTTATGTAACACCACAGATGACACAGTGACAATGGCGTGAGTACAGACAATGTAGTAGATGTCACGGGCACTCCTATGTCACACCACAGATAATGTAAGGCTACATGTGAATGTAGCCTTAGTTGCATGACATAAAATCTCCAAGTAGGCCAAGTATTCGTTTGGTCATTCTGTCCTTTTGTTGTTCCTTTTGATGACATGTATAGGACATTTCTATAGGAGTTAAAAAAATGGTAGCATGCACATGTCCAGGATCGTGTTTTGTGGAGCTGTGGGTTGCAGACCGAAAAACACGATAATGTGCATGAGGCCTAATGCAAGAACCTGATGCATATGTGGTCAACTTGGTGACAGGATTCATCGTCAGTTCATGCCTGACCTCAATGCATATGAATAAACTTTAAAGTCGTATAAATGAATGTCGCACAAGGTCAGCTAGAACCAGCCGAGGTGCACCACGCCGATCAAGATACACCCACTTAATCTAATAAAAAAAAATCTGGAAAAGTGGCTGGGCACACTCAGATAATCCGGACCATACAGAGTAATTCATATATAAGTTTATTTCAATAATTAATAAAATGAAGG
Source organism: Bufotes viridis (assembly GCA_033119425.1). Classification (NCBI taxonomy): domain Eukaryota; kingdom Metazoa; phylum Chordata; class Amphibia; order Anura; family Bufonidae; genus Bufotes; species Bufotes viridis. The sequence goes on along the minus strand of CM065597.1, from coordinate 93,971,617 downwards.
TTGTGCACACTCTAAAAACAATATATTATAGCAGCAACAGTCTTCGGATTAGCACCAATTGGATTACAAAAAGGGAGCAATATTTCTAATATATGTACACAGCACCAATCAGGATTGAATAATAAATTGCACTAGGCAGCAAAAACTAGAATTCATGCACCGGATAATAGGTATATGACAACAAAAGTAAGTGGTGACGCAATTATGTCAATAACTAAGACCGCAATGGGTTTGGGGTAATACTCTCTCTGACGTACTGTAGGTATAGGCAGTGTATAGTGACCAATGTCCAGCCAACAAAATTCGTTACTCCAAATGCTCCAATATTAAATAGTAACAGTCCTCAGAGGATCGCAAATTGAATGAGCGGCGTCCCGCTCTTGGCGATTGTGTGGCGGCGTCCCGCAACAAAAACACATGTTATACCAAGCTAGCTTGTTAAAAGTGCAAAACAGTCTTACCCGGACCTTGGGTACCGATTCTCCCTTTGATATATTGTGGTTAACATCTGCATCCACATCGATTTCAGAAGTTCTCTGCTGTAGTGGCAAGTCTCAAGCCAGTGGTGTATACTCACACGTGGGGCACCTGATTCGTTCGTGCCTCTTTCCGTGCTTCCGCTGTACACTCGCGCGGTTGGTTTACAGCAGCGATACTATGATAATGCTGTACCCTCCTGGTCCGTATCGGTAAGAAATATTAGAGCCGTTTGGTCGTTAATTACAGGGAATGTGCACCCGACGCGTTTCGGGGTCCTATAATTCACCCCTTCCTCAGTGGCAACCATTTCCCTGCAAACACCCCACCTATATAGGGGTCAAAGTTCCATAAAAAGTCCGGACTGGATCTCTAGGACATTGGAAGCACATAGTATTTAGTCCCTTTTATATACATAAATTGTTGCCAAATTATCTACTTTAGCTGTTAATCCCAGGTTATAATGGGACATATTAGAGATAGTGTTTTATTACCATACGATGCCCATACATTCATCCATACATATCACTGCATGTACCTTAACAAGAAATGAAAAAATAAAATTAAAATTAAAACCAGTTAGCAGTCAAAAAATTAGAAAACCTTTCATACAATTCCCTCTTGGTCTCTTAAAAGTGTAATGCACCAAAAAACGCAATTAAACATCTTTTGCGTTTTTTAATGCGGTTTTGGTGCGGTTCTTGGTCAAATTGCTCCAGAAGTATCATTTCTCAAAACCAATATTGGTATCGTCTTGTCTAATGTATCTAATGGTTCAATTAGTGCATAAATAATCAAAAATTACGTATAAAACCTAAAAAGTATAATGTTGTTACTATAAAACCATATCGAATAAAATTCAAAAAACTAAAAACTTTAAAATCTTGTGAGTCGATTAGTGTAGGGATGGGTGGAAGCCTGTCCATTAAGGACAACCGGACCGTTATAACCACACGTCTGGTTAATCGTCAACGGGCACCCAAATCATAAAAAACCAAATAATACAAATTCAGAGTTCAAACCTTGCGGTATTAATGTATCCAGTTCAAAATTTTTCCTCGTTTCTAGTCCAGACATCTTTTCTATGTGATTGCCGCCTCTCCATTCCTTTTCAACCTTGTCTATAGCTGCAAATCTGATGCCTGTAGGGTCCTGATTATGTTCTTTCTTAAAGTGGGCGGACAGGGAGTGATTTTCAAAACCTTTTCTGATACTTGCGATATGTTCCGCAATCCGTTTTTTCAGAGTCCTCTTTGTCCTCCCCACATACTGGCGACTACAGGGGCACTCTGCAATATATATGACATTTTCGGAAGTACAGGTAAGGAATTCTGAAATGGTGTGTTTGTGATTATTCGTGGTTGACACTATTTCTTTTGTAGATTTCGGGAAAGACGTTATCTTACAATTCCCACACTTCCCACATCTGTAAAAGCCCTGTAAGCCTACCCAACTAGAAATTGTGTGTTTCTTGGGCCCAGGGTTCTTAACTGTTGGTGCTATCATCAGTCCCAAATTTGTTGCTTTCGTAAAAGTAATCTTGGGGACATTAGGTAACATTGGTCCTATTATTTTGTCCCTCTGTATTAAATACCAATGCTTTGAAATAATATAGCGGATCTTCTTGTAGTCATCACTAAATGGTAAAATAATACGTCTAGGTTCTTGTTCTATATTACCTGTTATTTTATCCTCAAAAAAGGTATTCCTATCCATGCCCCTTACTTTTTCCAGAGCCGTATCGAGGATTTCAATTGGATAATTTTTTTCAAGAAACCGTTTTTTCATATTTTCTGCTTCTCCTTCAAATTGTGGGTCAAGCGTACAGTTCCGTTTTACTCTATGCAGTTGGCCTTGGGGGATGTTAACTAGCCAGCTAGGCAAATGACAACTATTGAATAAAATAAAACTATTTCTAGCTGTTGGTTTTACAAGCGTGTTACATATGAGACGGTTATCCTGAACTGAAATTCGCAGGTCTAAAAATTCTATAGATTCTTGACTGGTGGTACCTGAAAATTTCAGATTCTTATCATTAAAATTGATCTCCTTTGAAAAGTTTTTTAACTCTGTTTCTCCTGAATGCCAAATGAAAAAAACATCATCAATATAGCGCTGCCAGAGCACTAGGTCCCGCCCAGTCTTGGAGCAATTAACTGTTCTTCCCAATCTGCCATGAATATATTAGCGATATTGGGGGCGAACCTAGTGCCCATGGCAGTGCCTTGAACCTGTAAATAAAAATCTCCATTAAAATTAAAATAATTGTGCGTAAGGATAAAATCTATTCCATGAACTAAAAACTTTATCTGTTATTTGTTCAGTCTGCTATCTATAATCATTTGTATCTGAACCTCCTTTTTGCCTTCCTCATGATTTATAATAGTATAGAGAGACTGGACATCCAACGAGCCCATAATCCATTCTTTGTTGTATTCTAGACCTTCTACTATTTTAATTATTTGGGTCGAATCTTTTGTGTACGATGGAACCTTTTTAACCCTTGGCTGTAATAGCTTGTCAATATATTGGGATAAATTCGATGTAAGTGACCCTATTCCCGAAACGATAGGGCGGCCGGGTGGGTTAGTTTGATCTTTATGAATTTTCGGCAAACAATAGAACATGGGTATCCTTGGGGTTTTATTCAAAATAAAATTGGATTCATCCTCATTCAAAATGCCTTTTAGTTTGCCTTGGTCACAAAATTGCTGTAACTCATCGTTAAAATGGGTTGTAGGGTCATTTGGTAACTTATGATAAGTATTAGTGTCTGATAGCTGTCTGAGGCATTCCGCATTATATTTATCTAGATCTTGTATTATAATGGAGCCTCCTTTATCTGCTGGTCTGATAACTATTTTGTTATCCTGTTGTAGTTCCTTTAACGCTTTAATCTCATTTTGGGTTAAATTGTTAAGTTTATATTTCAAATTAGTCTTCACGTTCCTTATGTCACTTTCCACACATCTCCTAAAACTCGCCATCTCTTTGCTTATTTCGTTCCTTGGGTATTTTTTGGAGGTTTTTTTTACAGGTTGTATGTATGAATTGTCTTCCTTCTTCAGAAGTTTCTCTAGTAATGGGATTTTTTAGGAAGTACTTCGTCAAACAGAGGCGTCTAATGAATTTTTCCACCCCTATAAAGGTGTCAAATTTGTTTAGTTTAATTGCCGGAGCAAATTTTAACCCTTTATTGAGTAATTGTTTCTGTGTGTTAGAAATGGTTTTTGAACTTAAATTAATAATTGAATCATTTTCAATGATCTTGGGATCTATCTGTGAAATGTCCTGTTTCTTCCTCCTTCCTCTCTGTATTTTTCCTCTCTGTATTCTCTTGATCTCAATGGCTATCCCTGGTGTTGTTGTCGTTGGGGAGTGTAATATTGCTGTGAAGGGCCGTGATATTCCTGTTGAGTTGTCACTATTTTCTGGTGATGTGTTCTGTGTGGGGGTTGTGGTCTGTCCCTCAAATTGTATGGGTGGTCTGCTGAGTAATTGACTTCTTGTGTCCTGGTCCTCTCCCCTGTGGAAACGTGTCTCGTGCTGGATCTGTGATGTGGTGGGGTTCTGTCTAAAAAAGTTTGTCTTTCCTCTAATATTTCAAAACGGTTATGTGTTGGTATTGTGTATTTATTCCTATCTCGCGTGTCTTTACCATTTGTGATCTGTGTGACCTCTCGTGTATCTTCCTTATTGATCCTCTTTTATTGTATAGCTTCATTGTGATCCCTATTTGGAGTGTCCTTTTTAGTGTACAGCATCTTCTTTATTTTCTTTTCCATAATATCTTGTTCTGCTTTATCTAAATTATTACAGTCTAGTTTGCCATAAATTATACTATTTTGGTAATTTCTCCATTACTATTTTCATCTCTTTAATTTTCTCAGTAACTTCCTCCAAAATCTCCATCCTTCTTTTACCCACTAATTCTAAAAGTGACAAGAAATGTATCCCATTCTTGATCAAAAGTTTCCCCTAATTAATCTTGTGCAGGGGTTTTTGTCAAGGTCAAGCCGTTTGGAACTCTTCTACAATCCAGACATCTTTGTAGAGTTTTAATTTCCCACCTTTGCAGTAGTTGTTTCACCAGTAATGATTCTAGGTCTCTAAATTTGTTCTTAATTACTAGGTTATTATATACATTGGTATCCTCATCATTTTCAAAGGAAAAGTTCTCTACTTTCAATCGTTTTGCTTCAATATGATGCCAGATATCTCGGGTATCTAGAATGTCCTGTGCTGACATATTGGGTGTAGATAACTGGTAAAAACATATAAATGAATGTCACACAAGGTTAGCTAGAACCAGCCGTATTACCCCAAACCCATTGTGGTCTTAGTTATTGACATAATTGCGTCACCACTTACTTTTGTTGTCATATACCTATTATCCGGTGCATGAATTCTAGTTTTTGCTGCCTAGTGCCATTTATTATTCAATCCTGATTGGTGCTCTGTACATATATTAGGAATATTGCTCCCTTTTTGTAATCCAATTGGTGCTAATCCGAAGACTGTTGCTGCTAAAATATATTGTATTTAGAGTGTGCACAACCTTCATTTTATTAATTATTGAAATAAACTTATATATGAATTACTCTGTATGGTCCGGATTATCTGAGTGTGCCCAGCCACTTTTCCAGATAAACTTTAAAGTGTCAGAACATGGAAAGTACAGGGCAGGGAGCAATATTGTGCATGTTATCCCTGAGGCATCCAACATTACAGTAGCATAGGTACTGCATATGAATTTGCACTTCGCATAATACTCCAGACGCTTGTATTTTAGAGATTACATACAGTGTACTACAAGGGATTATTGGAGTACTGCTCATGTAGTAGTACTGTGCATACTGTTACACCAGACCAGGGCCGGGCCGACACAGAGGCTGGGGAGGCTCCAGCCTCAGGGCGCTCCAGCCTCAGGGCACAGGCAGGGGCCGGCCAGAGGGAGATGGACTGACAGGGGAACCGCTCAGCGCTCCCTCCTGTCATTCCCTGATTGTAGCGTGACCGAGCTCTGTCCGGTCCGCAGGTACAGAGAGCATCAGTCTCCTGTACCCGGCCGGACTGACAGGAAGTGCGCACACAGTTTGCACTTCAAGTCAGTCGGCTCGGTACAGGAGACAAAAGCTCCTCCTCCTGTACCCGCGGAGGCGCAGACCATGCAGAGCTCGGCCACGCTACAGCAGAGGTAGGAGGAGAGGAGGGGGAGAAGAAGGAGCATGACAACATGGGGGGCAGAAAGCATGATAACATGGGGGGGAAGAAGAGCATGACAACATGGGGGGCAGAAAGAGCATGAGAACATGGGGGGCAGAAAGAGCATGACAACATGGGGGGGCAGAAGAGCATAACAACATGGGGGGTATAAAGAGCATGAAAAAATGGGGGAGAATGACAGGGGGCAGAAAGAGCATGACAAGAAGAGGGGATAAGGACAAGAGGGGGGGGGGAGAATGACAAGAGGAGGAGAGCATGACAAATTACTATGTGGGGGCACTGATGTGTGGTTGAGGGGGTTGTGGGGGACATTACTGTGTGGGGGGCAGTGTGGAGGATATTACTGTGTGGGAGGCAGTGTGGCGGACATTACTGTGTGGGGGGCAGTGTGGCGGACATTACTTTGTGGGGGGCAGTGTGGCGGACATTACTGTGTGGGGAAAGTGTGGGGGACACTACTGTGTGAGGGGCAGTGTGGGGACACTACTGTGTGAGGGGCAGTGTGGGGGACACTACTGTGTGAGGGGCAGTGTGGGGGACACTACTGTGTGAGGGGCAGTGTGGGGGACACTACTGTGTGAGGGGCAGTGTGGGGGACATTACTGTGTGGGGGGCAGTGTGGCGGACATTACTGTGTGTGGGGCAGTGTGGCGGACATTACTGTGTGGGGGACACTAAAGTGTGGGGTGGCATTATACAAAAGCTTTGCAGATGCAACTCCCATGTATTGGGTCACCACAATTTGGGTGGTCATTCACTAAATGAACCCTGTTATGGGGAGAATCTGTGGATGACACATATTTGTCATCCACAGATTCCCCAATAACAGTGTCATCCATCACAGATCCCCCATAGCAGTGTCACCCACAAGTTGGAGGGAGGGAGGACAGCTCAGCCTCTGTTGGTGGTGGACCTAGTCCCAGCCCTGCACCAGACTCTTGTATAGATCATACATTTTACCAGGGTTCACCTAACCCAGCATGGGGTCAGTAAAATACAAGGTGTGACATGATGTACTACTTTACATATATAACAGAAACACTAGCACTGTGTATGAAGTAGTACTGTGCACACTATAAGAATTACAGAAGCTCTGGCATGAGTCTCATACCCGCTTGAAGGCTGAAGCTCAGCCCAGATACCAACAGGTAAATAAGCTACCCCTACCTACTTTGGTGTTACTGTAAGGACACAATCAGAAATTCTGAATAATGGCTTCAGTATTAGTGTTGGTCGAGCACCAAAGTGCTTGGGTGCTCGATTAAAACACCTCGGGTTGCTCGGGTGCTCTACCGAGCATCCAAGCACAATGGAAGTCAGTGGGAGAACCCGAGCATTAAACTAGGCACCCCCTGCTCTGAAGAGGGGAGGGTGTCTGGTTTACAGTAAAAGGTCAAAAATTTATGGAATCACCACTGAAATAGTTCAGGAACAGCATGGGGAGGATGTCTGGATGCATCTTGAACTCTCAGATCGCTGCTGGGAACAATGTTGTCCGAGTAGTATGCCACTTTTACAGACTGACAATAATATGCACAAAATCGAAGATAAAATCGAATTTAGAAGAAAAATTGTTAGGAAACATTCTTTCCTGTATATTTAATTGTATATAAAGTGCAAGTGCTGCCAAAAATTACAAGGAAGAGGCCCTCTGATAACCTGTATATCACATAAAGGAGGGCCTCATTCACATTGTGGTACAATTGTTCAGTTAGTGGGACTCCTACACTCATAAAGCCTATGAACTAAGTGAAAGGGCTGCCAAAAATTACAAGGAATTTGGCACTACAATACACCCTTTATTACATATAAAGGAGGGCATGATACACACAATTGAAATTATGATTGATGACCTGCTGGTGACCCTCAAAAACATTAGGAGCAAGTACATGCTGGTGACCCTCTAAAACAATAGGGGCGAGGGCCTGCTGCTGATCTGACCATCTAAAACATTAGGGGTGAGGGCCTGCTGCTGAGCTGACCATCTAAAACATTATGGGCGAGGCCATGCTGCCGAGCTGACCATCTAAAACATTAGGGGTGAGGGTCTGCTGCTGAGATGACCGTCTAAAACATTAAGGGTGAGGGTCTGCTGCTGAGATGACCATCTAAAACATTAGGGTGAGGGTCTGCTGCTGAGATGACCATCTAAAACATTATGGGGTGAGGGCCTGCTGCTGATCTGACCATCTAAAACATTATGGGCGAGGGCCTGCTGCAGAGCTGACCATCTAAAACATTATGGGCGAGGCCATGCTGCCGAGCTGACCATCTAAAACATTAGGGGTGAGGGTCTGCTGCTGAGATGACCGTCTAAAACATTAAGGGTGAGGGTCTGCTGCTGAGATGACCATCTAAAACATTAGGGGTAAGGGTCTGCTGCTGAGATGACCATCTAAAACATTATGGGGTGAGGGCCTGCTGCTGATCTGACCATCTAAAACATTATGGGCGAGGCCTGCTGCAGAGCTGACCATCTAAAACATTATGGGCGAGGCCATGCTGCCGAGCTGACCATCTAAAACATTAGGGGTGAGGGTCTGCTGCTGAGATGACCGTCTAAAACATTAAGGGTGAGGTCTGCTGCTGAGATGACCATCTAAAACATTAGGGGTGAGGGTCTGCTGCTGAGATGACCATCTAAAACATTATGGGGTGAGGGCCTGCTGCTGATCTGACCATCTAAAACATTATGGGCGAGGGCCTGCTGCAGAGCTGACCATCTAAAACATTATGGGCGAGGCCATGCTGCCGAGCTGACCATCTAAAACATTAGGGGTGAGGGTCTGCTGCTGAGATGACCGTCTAAAACATTAAGGGTGAGGGTCTGCTGCTGAGATGACCATCTAAAACATTAGGGGTAAGGGTCTGCTGCTGAGATGACCATCTAAAACATTATGGGGTGAGGGCCTGCTGCTGATCTGACCATCTAAAACATTATGGGCGAGGGCCTGCTGCAGAGCTGACCATCTAAAACATTAAGGGTGAGGTTCTGCTGCTGAGCTGACCATCTAAAACATTAGGGACGAGAGCCTTCTGCTAATCTTACCATCTAAAATATTAGGGCCTGCTGGTGACCCTCTAAAACATTATGGGCGAGGGCCTGTTGGTGACCCTCAAAATAATTAGGAGAAAGGGCCTGCTGGTCACCCTCTAAAACATTATGAACAAGGGCCTGCTGGTAACCCTCTAAAACATTATGAACAAGGGCCTGCTGGTGACCCTCTAAAACATTATGGGCGAGGGCCTGTTGGTGACCCTCAAAATAATTAGGAGAAAGGGCCTGCTGGTGACCCTCTAAAACATGCTGCTGAGATGACCATCTAAAACATTAGGGGTGAGGGTCTGCTGCTGAGATGACCGTCTAAAACATTAAGGGTGAGGGTCTGCTGCTGAGATGACCATCTAAAACATTAGGGGTGAGGGTCTGCTGCTGAGATGACCATCTAAAACATTATGGGATGAGGGCCTGCTGCTGATCTGACCATCTAAAACATTATGGGCGAGGGCCTGCTGCAGAGCTGACCATCTAAAACATTATGGGCGAGGCCATGCTGCCGAGCTGACCATCTAAAACATTAGGGGTGAGGGTCTGCTGCTGAGATGACCGTCTAAAACATTAAGGGTGAGGGTCTGCTGCTGAGATGACCATCTAAAACATTAGGGGTGAGGGTCTGCTGCTGAGATGACCATCTAAAACATTATGGGGTGAGGGCCTGCTGCTGATCTGACCATCTAAAACATTATGGGCGAGGGCCTGCTGCAGAGCTGACCATCTAAAACATTATGGGCGAGGCCATGCTGCCGAGCTGACCATCTAAAACATTAGGGGTGAGGGTCTGCTGCTGAGATGACCGTCTAAAACATTAGGGTGAGGTCTGCTGCTGAGATGACCATCTAAAACATTAGGGGTGAGGGTCTGCTGCTGAGATGACCATCTAAAACATTATGGGGTGAGGGCCTGCTGCTGATCTGACCATCTAAAACATTATGGGCGAGGGCCTGCTGCAGAGCTGACCATCTAAAACATTAAGGGTGAGGTTCTGCTGCTGAGCTGACCATCTAAAACATAAGGAACGAGAGCCTTCTGCTAATCTTACCATCTAAAACATTAGGGCCTGCTGGTGACCCTCTAAAACATTATGGGCGAGGGCCTGTTGGTGACCCTCAAAATAATTAGGAGAAAGGGCCTGCTGGTCACCCTCTAAAACATTATGAACAAGGGCCTGCTGGTAACCCTCTAAAACATTATGAACAAGGGCCTTCTGGTGACCCTCTAAAACATTATGGGCGAGGGCCTGTTGGTGACCCTCAAAATAATTAGGAGAAAGGGGCTGCTGGTGACCCTCTAAAACATGTTGCTGAGATGACCATCTAAAACATTATGGGTGAGGGCTTGCTGCTGATCTGACCATCTAAAACATTATGGGCGAGGCCCTGCTGCCAATCTGACCATCTAAAACATTATAGGCGAGGGCCTGCTGCAGAGCTGACCATCTAAAACATTAAGGGTGAGGTTCTGCTGCTGAACTGGCCATCTAAAACATTAGGGGTGATGGTCTGCTGCTGAGCTGACCCTCTAAAACATTAGGGACGAGAGCCTTCTGCTAATCTTACCATCTAAAGCATTAGGGGTGAGGGCCTGCTGGTGACCCTCTAAAGCATTATGAACAAGGGCCTGCTGGTCACCCTCTAAAACATTATGAACAAGGGCCTGCTGGTGACCCTCTAAAACATTATGAACAAGGGCCTGCTGGTGACCCTCTAAAACATTATGAATAAGGGCCTGCTGGTGACCCTCTAAAACATTATGGGCGAGGGCCTGTTGGTGACCCTCAAAATAATTAGGAGAAAGGGCCTGCTGGTCACCCTCTAAAACATTATGAACAAGGGCCTGCTGGTAACCCTCTAAAACATTATGAACAAGGGCCTGCTGGTGACCCTCAAAATAATTAGGAGAAAGGGCCTGCTGGTGACCCTCTAAAACATTAAGAACATGGGCCTGCTGGTGACCCTCAAAAACATTATGGTTGAGGGCCTGCTGGTGACCCTCAAAAATATTATGTTTGAGGGCCTGCTGGTGACCCTCAAAAACATTATGGGTAAGGGCCTGCTGGTGACCCTCTAAAACATGATGGGTGAGGGCCCGCTGCTGAGCTGACCCTCTAAAACATTAGGAGCGAGGGCAGCCTAATAAACATGTTGATATGATGGAGGAGGAGGAGGACGAGAAAGGGAGATTGAACCATATACCCTTTTTAGTCGTGGAAGGGGTGCATGGGAATACAGTGTATTCAATACACCATAAAAGCCACATTTAGAGTGCCCGTATGTTCAGCCGCTTTCCTCTGGTGGAGTAGAGAAGTCAGGGGCATTCCAGGCCATGTTCATTTTTATAAGAGTCAACCGGTCAGCATTTTCAGTATTATGCCCCCAGAAGCACTAAATACACGTTCTGACAAAACTCTGGCAGGCCAGCACCTCCAAGGCGTAGAGTGCCAGTTCATGACACGTGACCAGCTTGGACACCCAATAGTTGTAAGGTACAGAGGGATTGCTGGGGATGCTGACACGGTCTTCTACATACTCCTTCACCATCTTCCAAAATGCTTTCCTCCTTGTGACACTAGGCCACGCATCAGGTTGAGGGTGCTGGCGTGGTGTCATAAACCAGCCCAGGCCTAGGAGAGTGTTGCCCTGCCTCTGTTGGAACTGCTGTGTGTTCTCCTCGTCTCCCCTCCTCAGTTGGCCAAGGAACTACGTACTCTGCAGCCAACGTTGTCAGCTGGAAATTTTTGGAGCAATTTTTCCACAAAAACCTTCTGGTATTGCACCATTTTGCTTGTCCTATCCACCACAGGAATGAGAGATAAGAAGTTCTCTTTGTAGCGGTGGTCGAGAAGGGTGAACAACCAGTAATTGGAGTTGGCCAAAATGCATACAACGCTAGGGTCACGGGAAAGGCAGCATAAAATAAAGTCAGTCATGTGTGCCAGAGTCCCAACAGACAAGACTTTGCTGTCCTCATCAGTAGAATAACTCTCAATCTCCTCATCTTCTTCCTCTTCTTCTACCCATCCACGCTGAACAGATGAAATAAAACTTCCATGGGTACTACCCTCTGTAGCGGGGGCAACCGTCTCCTGCTCTTCCTCCTTCTTATCATCCAATTCGGGCTGAGAAGATGAAATGAGGGTGGTCTGGCTATCACCCTGTGTACTGTCTTCCCCCATTTTTACCTCTTCCCCATGCAAAGCATCCGCCTTAAAGGATAACTGTCACATTTAGACCCAAATTTCAGTTTTCATATATGTAGTTACTAATATGATAATATACCTGAATCAATAACTATTAGACTTACTTACCCCTTATTTAATAAGATTCAGACCTTAGCAACCAGTCTGCATAAAACTGCAATTTCACTATTCTGTTAAAATGGCTGCCCTCAGCCCTGAGGCTAATCCATAGGACACCTGCAGTGAAGTTAGTGAAGACCAGCTCTGTATAGGGGGGTCTTGCAGTGAAGTTCCCAGGTCTAGCTGAAGCCTATAGTCCTTCTACAAGCTCTCCTCTTATCAGATAAGGCTGTCATTTATACACTGAGCAGCCGGCATATGTACATTCTCCAGAACTGCTAAGGGAGTGTCTGCCAAGCACAGGCATGAGGAGAAGTTCACACACACAGCCCAGCACTGTTATCTCCTGTCAGGAAGAACCTGGCTTTTTATACATTCCCTTACAATGCTGACTCACTATCAGTTCCCAGTGCACGCAGCGTGCTACGTCCTCATCTGGTAGACGGAGGGAGCATAGCAACCTGATTTTATCTCAGGTAACAATAGCCAATACTGGGGACTTTTAGGTGGCTTTTAGGGGTTATTTATTAAACAATCAGAAATTAAAACAGGGCCAACAAGGTAATATTAATCACCAAAATCCAATAGTAAAAAAAAAAAAAAATTTGACAGTTATACTTTAATTGTGAGCAGAGAGCGTTTGAGGATGGTTACGCTGATAATAGCGTTATCGCCACTCACCATCTGTATTGATTCCTCAAAGTTGCATAAAACCTCGAGGAGGTCAGACATCAATGCCCATTCATCACTTGTGAAGAGCGGAAGCTGACTGGAAAGGCGATGACCATGTTGCAGCTGGTATTCTACTAGTGCCCTCTGCTACTCACAAAGCTTAGCCAACATGTAGAACGTCGAGTTCCAGTGCGTACTTATGTCGCACAACAGTCGGTGAGCTGTCAATTGCAATTGCAATTACAGCGGAAGCTGTCGATGACTTGCAGAAATGGGCACACACACGGCACACCTTCACCAGTAGCTCAGGCAAATTGGGGTAGGTTTTGAGAAACCGCTGAACCACTAGGTTGAACATGTGGGCTAGATAGGGTATGTGTGTGAGCTTGCCAAGCTCCAAAGCCGCCACCAAGTTATATCCATTATCAGACACAACCATGCCTGGTTGTAGGTTGAGTGGTGAGAGCCACAGCTCCGTCTGGTCCCTTATCCCCTGCCACAGCTCTGCAGCGGGTGTGTTGTTTGTCACCTAAGCAGATCACTTTAAGCACGGCCTGTTGCTGCTTCCCCACTGCAGTGCTACACTGCTTTTAGCTACTGACTGATGGCTGACTGGTGCTGCAAGATAATAATTTAGAGGTGGAAGTGGAGGAGGAGAAGGGGGGGTTGCAGCCACTAACGTAGGTGGCGGCAGAAACCCTGATGGAAGTAGGGCCTGCAATCCATGGCGTCGGTAGCACAGGTGCCATCCCAGGGTACGACTCGCTCCTGTCCACCACAATGTTCACCCAGTGTGCCTTCAGGAAAATGTAGCGTCCCTGGGCAAAAGCACTTGTCCATGTGTCAGTCGTTAATTTTACCTTCCCAATAACTGCATTGGTCAGGGCACGGGTGATCTAACGGGACAAATGCTGGTATAAGGCTGGGACTTCACATCGTAAAAAATATTGGCGGCTGAGGACAGAGTAACGTGGGACGGCTGCCGCCATCAGGCTGCGGAAAGCTTCATTGTCCACAAGCCTAAATGGCAACATTTCCAGGGCCAGCAATTTTGAAAGGTGCGCATTTAGGGCTGGGTATTTGCGCTTTCGTTCAAAGGCCTGGGGTATAGACATATGTACGCTGCACTGGGACACAGAAGTGGATGTGTTAGCTGATGGTGCTTGCAAAGGTCCAGGTGCATAGCGGAAGGCATCCGGGTCTGCGTCTAGGACAGGGGATTGGCCAGCATGTAACACAGGGGAAGAGGAGGCATTGGCGTTAACCGCAGACACTGATTGTGGACCCAGGCATTCGGCCCACCTATTAGGGTGCTTTGATGCCATGTGGCAAATCATGCTGGTGGTGGTTGGGTTGCTAGTGTTCATGCCCCTGCTCATTTTGGTATGGCATAGGTTGCAAATGATAATTCTTTTATCGTCTGCACATTCCTCAAAAATCGCCAGACTGCGGAACACCCACCCCTTGGCAAAGGAGATTGCCCTAAGGGGGTACTCCGGGGAACAGTTTTGGGCCTGTTTGATGTGGCCTGCCTTCCATCTTTTGCATCCCACTGCCTCTTCCAGCCTGTTGCGGTGCTGTGGATCCCTCCCCCTCTGTACTGCTGTCCTCGCTCGGCTTGCCACCTTCCCAGGTTGGGTCACTGACTTCATCGTCCACCACCTCCTCTTCCACTACCTCACTCTGGTCATCCTCCTGACTTGTTGACCTAACAACAACCTCAGTTATTGACAACTGTGTCTCATACTTATCATGAACCTCTTGAGACACTAATTGCGGTTGACTTATTGGCAACTGTGTCTCATTATCATCATCCACCTCATGAAACATTAATTGCCGTTCCCCACCGTCATCTTCTTCTAAGTGTGGATGCTCAAGAGTTTGGGAATCAGGGCACAAGATCTCCTCATGTCCCTCTTCAAGTGGGCTTGACGAGAGGCCCAATTTAAGGAATGGCGATGAAAAGAGCTCCTCGGAATATCTAAATGTGGGATCACTTGTTTGCCAAGACTCTCCATGGTGGGAGGAAGGAGGATCAGGGTGAGGATTCTGTTGACCAGACTTTTGGCTACTGAGATTGGACTTTGTGGAAGACAGGGTCATGCTTAACTGACTGGAAGCATTATCTGCTGCAATCGAACCGACCACCTGGTCGCACTGGTCTGACTTCAACAGTGGTGTCCTGTGCCGCCCTACAAACTGGGAAATATAACCAGGTATCGTGGATGAGTGTGTTTCTTGCGCTCTGGCAGCATGCACAATTTCACCGCGCCCAGGTGCATGAGCATGAGCATATTAAATGGTATATATGCTTGCAATTATAACATATGTACAGTAGTGCAGGTTTTGTAAGTGTATGCGCAATTAAAGTACACAGAATGTCACAAATATTTTTAGGATGCACACACGTTAAACAGGAGATGTAGCACAGATATTGTTGCTGTCCGCAGCGTCTATGAAAAAAGTACACTGAATGTCATAGATAATTTTAGGATGCCCAAACGTTATACAGGAAGTATAGCGCAAGTGATGTTGCTGTCACCACCGGCTAATAAAAAATTACGCTGAATCAATGTCACTGATATTTAGGATGTACAAACGTTATACAGGAGGTATAGCGCAAGTAATGTCGCTGTCACCACCGGCTAATAAAAAATTACTCTGAATGAATACCACTGGTATTTAGGATCCACAAACGTTATACAGGAGGTATAGCACAAGTAATGTCGCTGTCACCACCGGCTAATAAAAAATTACACTGAATGAATGTCACTGATATTTAGGATGCACAAACTTTATACAGGAGATGTTGCTCTGGTTTCCAGCGGCCAAACTATTGTGCTGAATGTCACAGATATTTAGGCTGTGCAAATGTAAAATAAAAGATGTAGCAGAGGTTGTGTCACTATCAGAAGCGGCACTAACAATTGCACGAAAATTTGCGCAGGTTGTGCTAATAATATATATTGCAGCCAGATACAACTATGGACCTTAAAATGACTTTTCGACTCTCTAAATTAGCTCAGGTTGCGCTAATAATTATATTGCTGCCAGATAATAGGACTTTTGGGTCTCTAACAAGTTTTTCCCTAAAATATTACGATTTCACTCCCTACACTATCTGTCCTTTCTGCAGCACAGCTCTCCCTAAGTAACCAACATTGCTACGACATTACAGTGAGTGCCAGTACTTCACTGCATGTTTATTGGCTGCGTAGCAGGCAATAAGCGTGCAGGGAGGAGACTCGAGCATCACACTCGAGCACACGCGGTGTTCGGCTGAGCATTTCCGCCCAACATTATTCCTTATCCCTCTCTTCCCTGACCACAGCAGTTGGAGCCTGTGCAGAGTATTGCACCAGACACTAATCCGTGTCCTACAGACCAGCCAGATGTTACACCATGCCTATTCTGGTTATTATACAGGCTTGCTGGCGCTTACCTAGTGTAAATCTAGTGAATCATTCACAGTATCTGGATGGTTCACTCACCAGTTCACTTCTGGATCTAGCTGATGGGTTGCAGACTTTAGCAGGAGACAGTCCTGCTGGGCAATTGGAGACAAGGGGTAGAGCTAGCAATCTAGAGACAAACAGTGCGGTAGAATCCAGATGACCAGTCCAGGCCTGGTATGGGGTAACTGGGAGCAGTGCGGTGATGGCAAGGAGGTAGAGAAGGGGAGACTAGACCTGGCGCCAGCAGGAAGAGAACACACAAGGAAGGTTGAGCCTCTGAGGAGTACTGCTTTACTCAGGAGCAGCTAGGTCACGTGATCTCCGATGTTAGGCCTGCTCCTCTATTCCTGTCTCAAACAGACAGGGATAAAAGAGCTCTGAGCCTTCTGACACGGTTTGCCCTATGGTTAAAGCGGTCCTGGGAGGATGTGTCACAGTTATGTGAGTCTTTCTTCACTCTCCTCTCTTTCGCTCCTTCCGGCCCACTAGTGCTGCACTCAATGACAAATAGGAATAAGTAACAGCGCCTGGGGTGGTAATGGGCACCTCATTGACGTTGGACCCGGGGCTTCCTACCCAACCGCCACTGTTATAATCTGCCATTGCCAGTTACAGCTAGATCTAGCTTGTTTGTTGTGCTGATGGCATGATATCTTGGAGGAGAAAACAAGCCTAGCACTGATTGGCTGAGGTAAATGGGTGGGGTACGTGCGGTCCTCCCGGACCATTCAACCTGGCGGGTAGCAGGTGGTCGGCCATACCTCCTTCATGGGGGGACATAGCTCCGATCTCTCCAGCTCCCGCAGGGCACTTTCATCGTGGTGGTACACCGCGACTGGCTCTGGGCCAGCTGGGAAGGCCTTGAAGATGGAAGGTGGCCAGGCGTGCCACGCAACAGGTCACGGCGGTCAAGGGACGGCCGATGGCCTCTGTTGCCCTCGGCCGATCGAAACGCAGTTGGATTCAGATGCCCTAACCCGGATCGGTGGAGGCGTGCGCCCCTTCATCTCCCCTCCCTCCCCATCGTAAGGGGAGGCGGTGGGAGGGCATCCAATGCAGCAACGCGACTGATCCTGGAAAAGCTATCAGGAGCCCCACGGAGAGTTCTCTTTTCTTTGTGAAGGACAGAGCACTATGGAATGGGTTCGCCACGAGAGAGGGGCCCGTTCCTTGGAAAGCGTTGTGGTTCCAGCAGCGTCCGGTGAGCTTTCTCTGGCCCTTGAAAATCTGGAGGTGATGGTGTAAATATCATGCCGGGCCGTACTAATATCCGCAGCAGGTCTCCAAGATGAACAGCCTCTGGCATGTTAGAACAATGTAAGTAAGAGAAGTTGGCAATTCAGATCTGTAACTTCAGGATAAGGATTGGCTCTAAGAGCTGGGTCGGTCGGATGAAGCACCGTCCCCGCTTTCTCGTCTGCGGGGCCCTCCCCGGCCGTCCCTCTCTGTCCCCCCCCCCCCCCCACGCCGGATCATGCTTTATTAAATTTCTTCACTGCCATTCAAAGCACTGGGCATAGGTCACATTGCGTCAACACCCGCCTTGGGCCTTCGCGATGCTTTGTTTCAATAAAACAGTCGGATTCCCACCAGTTCACCAGTTCTAAGTCAGCTGCTAGGCGCCGGCTGAGGCAAGGTGCAATCCGCCCGGAAATCCCCCTGCGGGGCCGCAGTAGCAAAGGTATGGGGGGGACCACCCCTGCGGCCGCTCTCCACCCTGGCTGTGGAGCATGGTCAGAACCAATGCACGTTTATTGGGAACCCGGTGCTAAATCATTCGTAGACGACCTGATTCTTAGGTCAGGATTTTGTGCGTACCAGAGCAGCTACTTCGCTGAGATCTATTAAAAGTCATCCCTTAAGCTAAGCTTTTGTCGCAAACTCAGGGCAGAAGCCGACCGTCGGGCCCACACGTCTGCAAGAATCGACCCTGCCAGGCCTCCCTCCACCTCTCTTCCCACATGCTTCTGTTCCTCTCTTGCCGCCTCCCTGTGGTAAGGGAGGCGGCGAGAGCAGAGCAGAGAAACCAATCCCCACACCAGAGAAGGGGGAGAGATCGGCCCTGCATGCCTCCCTGTGGCTGTGTGCAAGACTTGCCCAACTCTGTCAAACCAAGGGTGCACTGGCGGACTTTGGGCGTGGAGGGCACCAACCCCTCTCTTTTGCTCTTCCTGACACCCACCCTCTTTAGCAAGTCGGTCGGGAGGCTGATGCACCCTGGTGGGCTTAATAGTCGCTTCTGGGGGGAGAACACCCAGGTGGGCTTAATTGTTGCCCCTGGGGGGAGGACTATGCCAGCAGCGGCCACGTGATGAAGGCAGTTGCCGTTGCCTCCACCGGGAGCTGAAAAGCGGGAGTCGGGGTCTCCTGACTTCCATGCCCAGCAGTGGCTACGTGATGAAGGCAGCTGCCGCTGCCTCCTCCAGAATCTGAGAAGCAGGAGCAGGGCTTTTCTGACTTCAATTCCCAGCAGCAGCTTCACAGCAGCGGCACCTTGATGAAGACACTTGTCATGCTCTCCCCTGGAAGCTGAGAACCGGGAGTAGGGCTCTCCTGACTTAGCAGCGGCCGTGTGTTGAAGGCACTTGCTGCTGCCTCTCCTGGAAGTGGTAACCCCTTGGCACCCTCCAGGAAGCACCCTCAGTCTTGGCCGCCCCTGCAGGTGATGTCTACAGAGATTCGGAGCGGGATTGATTTTGAGTCAGAGAACTGGAATGAGAGTGAACTTGAAAGCAGCATCCGAGGAGCAGTTCCACAAGATCGACAAGTTCTCATGCCACGCCTTGGTGACAGGGATAGTGTAGCATACCTGGGGAGATGTCGTTTCCGAAGCCTCACATGAGGCCCCACAATTTACAGCAGCAGAGAACCAGAGCGAGAGCGATTTTGAGTCAGAGAATTGGAATGAGAGTGAACCTGATGGCCGCATCCAGAGAGCAATTCCACAAGCTGGGCAGGTTCTGGTGCCACGCCTCCTCTTTGTCAGCGGGTGGGGGAAGAAGAGGGCTGCACTCGTTGGATTGTGAGCCATCATTGGTGGCAGATGGTCGACTCTGGTCTTTCCCTTCACCGCCTCCTTCTCCCTCTCCGGGCTCCCTTTCAGACAGGAGCCTTTTACCTTCCGAAACCCGTTGCCTACTTGGTTGATCCTGCCAGTAGCATATGCTTGTCTCAAAGATCAAGCCATGCACTTGTAAGTATGCATGGCCAGTACAGTGAAACTGCAAATGGCTCATTAAATCAGTTATAGTTTGGTAACTGTGGTAATTCTAGAGCTAATACATGCCGATCAACCCTGCCCCCCAGAGATGCGTGACTTTATCAAACCAAAACCAATGTGGGGGCGGAGGTGGTCTCGGCTGCTCTGCTCCTGCCCGCCGCCACTCTCTCCAGACGCTTTGGCGACTCTAGATAACCTCGGGCAGATTTCACATCTCCGTGACATGACAGCGAAGATCCATTTGGATGTCTGCCCTATCAACTTTTCATTGTACTTTCTGCGCCTACCATGGTGACCATGGGTAACAGGGAATCAGGGTTCGATTTCAGAGAGGGAGCCTGAGAAACAGCTACCACATCCTAGGAAGTCAGCAGGTGTGCAAATTACTCACTCCTGACTCTGGGTGGTAGTGACGAAAAATAACAATACAGGAATTTTTCAAGGCCCTGCAATGGGAATCAGTACACTTTAAATCCTTTAACGAGGATCTATTGGAGGGCAAGTCTGGTGCCAGCAGCCGTGGAGTAGGGACATGCGCTTGTAAGCTCCTGATCTCTTCCAGCGCTATCTGAAGACTTCCAGCTCACCTAGCCTGGGCCCTGTCTCTCCCCAGGGAGGTGGTGGGGTTCCTGGGCTATGCAATCAGGGGAGAAGGCTCCTGCCCTCCAGTCTGGTCAGCAACCGGCCCAAAGCAGTGAAGGTGGGGGGGCAGGGAGATCTAGATGTGGTCATGGGAACCAAATCCCCCCTGTGGACCTTAAGACGGTGAAGAGAGGAGGAAGGGAGACGCCCGTGTAAGCTCATCAGGTGTCGTCCCAGGTAGTATGGGGGTTTCGGTGGGAGTCTACCCCCACCTATAGCTTCCATTTGGCATATCATATGCAAGAGTTCAAGGAGCTGGGACGGCACCTCAGAATCCTTAGAAAGGAGTTGAGGAGCAAGCGGGCCAAGGCTAATGTAGCCTCAAAGAAAAATAGGCCCTCCATTTCTGAAAAGATAAAAGAACTTAAAAAAGAACTGGACGTGACCTTAGAAAGAATATGTGATGTGCTGATCGGAAGCAGTCCCTTTGAGAAAAAGCTATTGAATGTAGAAAGATTTCAAGAGTGTAGCATGCCTGAGGAGATTTCGTTTCCAAAACCTCGTGGAAGAAAGATGAGAGACCCCAACCGACTTCTGCTGCCTCCTGGTTTTCAGGGTAGGAGCGCCTCTGGCTGGACATGAGGCCCCACAATTTACATCAGCAGAGAACCAGAGCGAGAGCAATTTTGAGTCAGAGAACTGGAATGAGAGTGAACCTGATGGCCGCATCCAGGGAGCAATTTCACAAGCTGGGCAGGTTCTGGTGCCACGCTCCGATCACAGGGGTGGTGTGACATGCCACAGGAGATGACGTTTCCTACACCTCGCGGAAGAATGATAAGAGACCGCGACCGGCTCCTGATGCCTGCCGGCGTCCGGGGTACCAGGGTCTCTGGTTAGACACGAAGTGTGCTGCTTCCCCGCTAAAGAATATTTACTAGCAGTGGGGCAAAGTCTTAGTCATGGTCTTGCTGGCTCGTTTTTTATTGCTGAGTAGTGCTGGTCTCTGCTGGATCTTGTGGAGATGTTTTCAACCTATAAGGTGCTATATAAACCACCCTTTACCTATAAGTATATATACCCACAAATAGCACCCAGAGATGCATTCATCCACCCATTCAACTTTCTATCTCCAGTCACATATCTATCCCTAGACATACCCACAGATTGAGCAGAGGACAGTGAAAGTGGGGAGGAGGGGGAATGTGAAAAGGACCCCAAGCCCCACGAGAAAGAAACCTGCACCCCAAGTTTTGGCTGTGTCCCAGGAGAGATCGCCTGTGTCCTTGTCTGTTTCCAGCAGGATCCTGGCGGAACAAGTCCGGCAGCACTCGTCAGACTCTAGTTCGGAGGAAGGAAATGATATCAGCAGCAGCGAGGATGGCGGCCTGATGGAACAGATCATACTCCTGGAATCCCTGGTAGACCTAAGCAGCTTCGCTTTTGGTGAAGACCTGCTAGAGGACAATGGAGCTGGGAGGAGGAAAAAGAAGAAGAAAAGTAAGGTGGAGGTTCGTTACGTATATGAGCCAGCTGAGCTGCACTCAGAACGGTCTGAGAAGACCTTTCTGGGTGCGGTACCCGCAAACCTACCAGGTCTGGTCTCTGATGTAGAAACGTGCTGTAGGAGCAGGAAGAGAAATCCTGGCGAGTCGGTGCCGGACGCCGTCCTCACTAGCAATAGTGAGGGTGGAGAGGGAGCTGGGCGGACTGCAAAGTCCAAAAGGAGGGTGCCGGTTAAGAGGGGTGGTGGAGTGGCTCCTGCTCCGCCGCCGCCCCCTCCGCCTCTCCCGCCTGTGCACGTGGGTTGGCGCTGGGAGGTGATGGTGGAGGTGCAGGTGGCATGTCTAAGTACTATAACTCACCTGCCATTTCTCTGCCCAAGCCTCCAATCTATCCAGATCCCTCTGTAGCAGAAAACTGTCCTCTTCGGTGTTAATTACTTTACACAGTTTAGTGTCATCTGCAAAAATTGATATTTTACTGTGCAAGCCTTCTACAAGATCATTAATAAATATATTGAAGAGAATAGGGCCCAATACTCAACCCTATGCGGGTGTACACAGGCTTAAACAGAATCCATTCAAACATTTTAATTCAAAGTTAAGGTCACTGACATACCTGCAACTAGTGGCAATAGTTGATATACAGTATTATTGTAGCTGACCTTTTTCATGTACGGTAATTGACATCCAACAGGTTGATAAGCAAACTATAATCTTCCTCACCCTGCAACCAAACTTAGACCCAGGGTTGGACTGGCCATAGACCCTACAGGGTCCTCACCTTGCCACCAGAGCCCTCCTCACTGCCGCTGGATAGGTACATAATACCATCCATGGGAACTATGTGCTGTCTTGAACTTTGTGTAAGAACATTCTGTCATAACCAGAATGTTTTGGGCAGCCGAGTATCTATAAACCATCAAAAAACGTGGTGATAAGGAAGCAGGATGCGCTCATACCCATATGCAGTTGTGCATTTCTGTAGGGGAGCACATCCTGCACTTGTAGTGCGTTGCTAATGGCAATCACCAGCAAAAAATGCATACAATGGATGATGCCAGCAACGGACTACAAGTACCACAATGGACATCCTACATAAGATAAAATTTATGTGGATGTGGCAAGAATTCAGAACATACACAGAACCAGAGATGGGTGCACGCTGCCGTCACACTAAACCCTCACACTGATGTTAAAAATTGAGAGTTAGTTCGACATATCCTACTAGGAGGACGTGTCTTAAGCCTCGGGCACCAGCGTCAAGGTCTCTCAAGTAGCCCGTGGGCCCTAACACTCACCTACCTGCGCCATATGGGCGATATCAGGGGCCAGTGGGCAATTACAGGAGCATTAGGACGACTCACAAACATCTCCTCTGTTACCTCCAGCATGTGGCCATGCTTGCAATGGGAGGTGGGAGGTGGGAGGTGTCTATGAGCCCTACCCAAGACTGACTGATATAGCCCAAGGCCAAACAGGTGCACCCAAATGTGACCTGAAGATGAAAAACAGGCACATTAAAAATGGAGTTTATACACCTCCATACATATATATATAAACCATCAAAAAACGTGGTGAAAACCGTAGTATCCACTCCGGCCTGGGACATAACCCATTTCACCCATCTAGCCAAGGTAACTGTGGTGACAGGGGCAAAAGGGCGACGGTAAGAGAGGAACAACTGGGGAACTGAAGGAGAACGATGAGGAAGAGTGCGGGTCTCATATTCCTTCAAGCAGGACACTGGACAGAGGGCCGGAGCCTGCGGGAAGGCAGGGTAAGTGACAGAACGAATGGACGTCTTGGTGCGCCTAGTGATGTTAAACACCACTCCCTCAGGAGAGAAAGAATGAGCGTCGTGGTCAAGAGCTCGGACATCTGAAACTCGTTTGCACGAAATTAAGCAAAACAGAGTAACCAGTTTGGCCGAAAGCTGGCGAAGGGACAAATCCGAATTAGAAGGCCAAGAGGATAGAAACGACAAAACCAAAGAAACGTCCCAAGTAGAGGAGAAACGAGGCCTGGGAGGACGGGATAGGCGAGAGCCCCTAAGAAGGCGGCAAACCAGGGGGTGTTGTCCGGCTGGACAACCGCCGTCGAATCCATGATGAAAAGACGAGATGGCGGAGCGATACAAGTTGATTGTCCGGTAAGCTTTACCCTGATCATAAAGTGACGTCAAGAATTGAAGGATCTGAGTCACAGGAGCTGAAAAGGGATCCAGGTGTCCAGCCAGGCACCAGTCAGACCAAGATCTCCAGGCAGCCCGGTAGGAGCGTCTGGTTCCAGGAGCCCAGGAGGATTCAAGGAGGCGTCGAGTAGATTCCGAAACGTCTGAGATAAACCAGGGATCCCCGAGATTCTGCACGCCAACAGCTGCAGCGACCCATCCAGGATCAGGGGATGGGGATGCCCGAGGGGATCCAGAAGGATGGGAGCAGAAGAGGGCACTGGATCAAGGCTTCCAGAAGCTGGGGAAACCAAGCCTGGGACGGCCAAAAGGGAACAATCAGAACTAGATCCGCCTGTTGACGGCGTGACTGGGCTAGGACACGAGGAATCATAGAAAAAGGGGGGAAGGCGTAGTTGAGTTGACCGGACCAATCTTGTAAGAAGGCGTCGACCGCCATGGCGTCTGGATCCGGACGCCAGCTGTAAAAATTGGGAAGCTGAGCATTGAGCCTGGAGGCGAAGAGGTCTGTAACAAAAGGACCCCACACTGATGCAATGGAAGCGAAAACCGTCGCGTCCAGCCTCCAGTCGCTGGAGTCGGAGAGAAAACGTGAACTCCAGTCCGCGTGAACGTTGTGGAGCCCGGCAGATACTCCGCTACCACGGTGATATTCTTGGAAAGGCAGAACTCCCAAAAATCTCTGGCAAGGAGAGACAAAACGGAGGAGTGGGTTCCCCACCATGGCATTGACATACCGGACGGCGGACACATTGTCCATCCGGAGTCTGATGCATGCATGGGCGATACCATTTGAGAAACTGCGAACAGCAAAGGAGCCCGCAAGGAGCTCCAGGGAATTGATGTGGAGGGACGACTCCTCCGGGGACCACCTGCCCCCCGTGGACACACCTTCGCAAAACGCTCCCCAACCTAAAAGGCTGGCATCCGAGTCTATGGTGAAGTCTGGACGGGGGCCGAGGATAGCCCTGCCGTTCCAGACATCCAGATTCAGAATCCACCAACTGAGTTCGTCCCTGGTAGGGCGATCCAAAGTGATCGTGTCTGCATATGACGCGCCTGCTCTCAGATGTGCTATTTTGAGGCGCTGGAGAGCTCGATAATGGAGAGGCGCGGGAAAGACAGCCTGAATGGAGGCAGAAAGAAGGCCGATGACGCGGGCCAGGAGACGAATGGAAACTTGGGGCAGGGACAACATCTGCTGTAGCTCCCTGCGGATGGCCCGAACCTTGGATGTGGGGAGACTGAGTGTTTCCGTCACAGTATTGATGGTGAAGCCCAGGAACTCCATGGAACGGGTAGGAACCAAACAGGATTTCTCCCGATTGAGGAGGAAACCGAGATGGGACAGGAGGTCCATGGTATAGGAAAGATGAGTGAGGAGGACCGTCCGATCCTGAGCCATGAGGAGCATATCGTCCAGATAAATGATCAGACGAATGCCCCGGCTGCGGAGGCAAGCCACAACCGGTCTCATCAACTTGGTGAAACACCAAGGGGCTGAGGAAAGGCCGAATGGGAGACATGTGAATCTCCAAATCTCCGGTTCCACCGAAAGCAGAGAAGACACCGGGAAGAGTCCGCTACAGGGACCGTCAAGTATGCGTCCTTCAGATCTAATTTGACTAACCAGTCCCCTGGAGTAACATGTCCCTCAGAAGATGGATACCTTCCATCTTGAAATGGCGATACCTTACGATAGCGTTTAAAGGTCGTAGGTTGATAACTGGTCTCATCTGGCCCCCTTTTTGGCCACCAGAAACATGTTGCTGATGACTAGATCTGGGAAGGGACAGCCTTCTCTATTGCGCCCTTACGAAACAGGGCCCACAATTCTCTGTCTAGGAGCAGACTTTTTGGACCCGGAAGGATAAGGGGTGGGGTGACTGAATGCGGGTTGGGGAATCCACCAACTCTATGTGGAATCCCTGCACGGTGGACAGGATCCACGGGTCTGAGGATATGCTCGCCCAGTGATGGGAAAAATGCATGAGTCTGCCCCCTACTAAGGCCTCCGAAAAGGAAGGGGGAAGAGGTCGACTTACCGAGAGGGCGTCTGGTGTAGGATCCTCTGGAACCACGGGAGCGCCATGTAGAGCCACGGGATGGGAAGAAGGTGGACGCCTGGCGATATTCTTGGTTAGCATTGCGGAAGGATGCGGAGCATCGACCCGAGCCGCGGGTCTGGAAGGATGAACGGCCGGACAGTCGGCCCCGCGAACTGCCGGCCCTAGAGGAAACCCGGCCATGGAATACCCTCCTCATGGATGTCTGGGCCTTATCCAACGCCGTGAAGGCGCCCACGAACCGGGACAAATCCTTTATAAAGGTGTCTCCAAAAAGAAGGCCCTGAGCCTCTTTACCGGCTTCGGTAAGGGCCAAGTTAGACAACTTGGGCTCTATCTTGAACAGAATTGCCTTGCAGCGTTCTATGGAAAGGGACGTATTCACGTTTCCCGTGATGCACAACGCTCTCTGGGCCCAGCCGCGTAATTCGTCAGGGTCAATGGGTGAATTATGCAATTTAGCTGTCTCAGCAAGCTCAAATATTTTTGTGAGTGGGCCCAGAATATCAAGTAACTTGTCTTGACAGGCCCTTAAGGCCGACTCCAGCCCTCTGCGGGGGTTCCAACCAGTCTTATTGAGAAATTGGGACATCTTGGGGTCCACGGTGGGGGTGTCACAAACACGATTGGGTACAATCGGTCTCGGGCATTCGGCCCGTAACTTATTCCTAGCCTCCTTGCTAAGGGGCTGACGGATCCTGGATTCCAAATAACGGGAGACATGATCCAAGGGGAGCCATTCAGACGACCGTGGATGATGGAGTGCATCCGGGTCGAATAGGGGAGCCCCAGAGGGGTCTAAAATAGCGGAATGTGACTCCGATGAAGCCCCAGTAGAGGCGGATGGGGCCACAGAAGGACCGGGAGTCTGGGCTGGAGGGTCAACATTAATGAGGTCGTATGCCTCGTCCTGGGAATCGCTAAACGATTCATCCTTAGCCTCCTCAACAGAACCGAGGTCAGACTCGGAATCAGATACTGCATGCGCTCTGGCGCTTTTCCAGGGCCTCGCCTTTTCTGCCTGGCGGGCAAAGGCTCGTTTGCGCGGACCTAGCGCGCCATCTTTGGTGGCTATAGACACACCTTCCATATCAGTTCTGGAGGCAGAGACAGTAGCAAAACCCTGTGGGGTACGAGATTTAGAGGGAGCAGCAGCCGCAGTCGGGCATGTTAATAATGCCTCAGAAATAGAACTAGATATCGCTGCTGACATAGACCCCATGGCGGCCTGAATAGCCGCAGCTACTGATTGTTGCAGGGATAGAGCAGTACTAGGGTCATTGGAAAAACAAACGCTCTGAGGTTGAGCAGGCTGCCCTATGGGCAGGTGGAAAGGGGGGGAGTTATTAGAGTGGTCCTGCTCAGACATGGTGGAGATAGTCAGACCGGGACCAAGTGTAAGTAAATGTATATGCCGGCTATAAAACAAATATGTCTGCAGGTGGAGCAGATAGAGAAGATGTGCAAAGAAAAAGGCAGACTAAGGGCACAGACCGAGTGGAGCAGCAATCGGGTAGAGCTGGAGAACGTGTCCGCAACGGCCAGAGAGGAGCGCAAGCCGGAAATCGCGTCACTACGATAGCAGGGCGCGATCTCGCGAGATCTCGCCAGTGGCGGGAAGGCGGCCGTGAAGAAGGAGCGAACGCAAATGGCGGCCGAAAACTCGCGAGATTTCGGCCGCAAAGGCGAAGAAGAAGGCAAGATCAGGGAGGGTAGGTAAGAACCGAGAGGGGAGGGACGTCGCACCGGGCAGGGGATAAGAGTTAGACCGCACCAAAAGGTGGGGAGGGGAAGGAGAACCTGGGCACAATGAGGATAGGGATAAGGATCCGACCAGAGGAAAAAGCAACAAACCAAAGGGAAAAACAACAAAATCCAAAAAGGGAGAATATATAAATCAGGAGGGGGGGAAGACCCCGCAGAAGCAGAGCAAATTAAGGGGAAAAAATAGACGTAGTATAAAACAGTTGAAAGGAATAAGCGGTAATAGACAACTGAGGTTACTTATCTGGCTGCTAGCAGCAAAGAAAGAGGAGGAATTATGGGAGCTTTGGACTCTTATACTGGGAGTTTAAGGGAGGGGTTTCCTGTAACCATGGTTTTCTTGTTTTGTAAACATGGTTCTCTTCTTTGCTGCTAGAAGTTTAGTAAAGAAAGAGATAGCAATGGGAGCCTCCGTGTCTTGAAATAAAATTGAGAGTTAGTTCGACATATCCTACTAGGAGGACGTGTCTTAAGCCTCGGGCACCAGCGTCAAGGTCTCTCAAGTAGCCCGTGGGCCCTAACACTCACCTACCTGCGCCATATGGGCGATATCAGGGGCCAGTGGGCAATTACAGGAGCATTAGGACGACTCACAAACATCTCCTCTGTTACCTCCAGCATGTGGCCATGCTTGCAATGGGAGGTGGGAGGTGTCTATGAGCCCTACTCAAGACTGACTGATATAGCCCAAGGCCAAACAGGTGCACCCAAATGTGACCTGAAGATGAAAAACAGGCACATTTAAAATGGAGTTTATACACCTCCATACATATATATATAAACCATCAAAAAACGTGGTGATAAGGAAGCAGGATGCGCTCATACCCATATGCAGTTGTGCATTTCTGTAGGGGAGCACATCCTGCACTTGTAGTGCGTTGCTAATGGCAATCACCAGCAAAAATGCATACAATGGATGATGCCAGCAACGGACTACAAGTACCACAATGGACATCCTACATAAGATGAAATTTATGTGGATGTGGCAAGAATTCAGAACATACACAGAACCAGAGATGGGTGCACGCTGCCGTCACACTAAACCCTCACACTGATGTTAAAAATTGAGAGTTAGTTCGACATATCCTACTAGGAGGACGTGTCTTAAGCCTCGGGCACCAGCGTCAAGGTCTCTCAAGTAGCCCGTGGGCCCTAACACTCACCTACCTGCGCCATATGGGCGATATCAGGGGCCAGTGGGCAATTACAGGAGCATTAGGACGACTCACAAACATCTCCTCTGTTACCTCCAGCATGTGGCCATGCTTGCAATGGGAGGTGGGAGGTGGGAGGTGTCTATGAGCCCTACCCAAGACTGACTGATATAGCCCAAGGCCAAACAGGTGCACCCAAATGTGACCTGAAGATGAAAAACAGGCACATTTAAAATGGAGTTTATACACCTCCATACATATATATATAAACCATCAAAAAACGTGGTGATAAGGAAGCAGGATGCGCTCATACCCATATGCAGTTGTGCATTTCTGTAGGGGAGCACATCCTGCACTTGTAGTGCGTTGCTAATGGCAATCACCAGCAAAAAATGCATACAATGGATGATGCCAGCAACGGACTACAAGTACCACAATGGACATCCTACATAAGATGAAATTTATGTGGATGTGGCAAGAATTCAGAACATACACAGAACCAGAGATGGGTGCACGCTGCCGTCACACTAAACCCTCACACTGATGTTAAAAATTGTGGGATTTTACTAAAATATGACGTAAAGTCATGATTTTATGAAAGACACGGAGGCGAGCATTGCTATCTCTTTCTTTACTAAACTTCTAGCAGCAAAGAAGAGAACCATGTTTACAAAACAAGAAAACCATGGTTACAGGAAACCCCTCCCTTAAACTCCCAGTATAAGAGTCCAAAGCTCCCATAATTCCTCCTCTTTCTTTGATGGAAAAACCAGAACGGAAGCGGAACACCAAACTGTGTGCAATCTTCAACAAGCTTCAGGCCACGCACGAACTGAACAGGAAGAACAGTGCTGGAACCGAGCTGTAACACAGGGAACCGTCATCTACGTAACAGGAAGTCTCTCAACCTGTAGGAGCAAAAAGGGAAGATGTGGTAGTAATCGGAAAACAACAACCCAAAATGTATGCTTAAACTCAGTAAAAACTGTAAGAGAAAAACATTATATAGCGAGTATATACACTCAGACAGAATAAGGCAACAAAGCTAGGGTGGGAAAACTAGGGAGGGGCAATGCTCGCCTCCGTGTCTTTCATAAAATCATGACTTTACGTCATATTTTAGTAAAATCCCACAATTTTATTTCAAGACACGGAGGCTCCCATTGCTAGTTCAAAGCTGAGATACCACTGAAGAAAATAAATGCTGTGATGGGCGGAAATAGAACTCCCGGAAAGTGGAAACCCGGGACCAGTCCGCCAGCCTCATCACATCCTCCAGGCGGGCCCCCGAAGACGCTAGAGAGGTAGCGGAGGCCGCCCTAGTCGAGTGAGCTGAGAAAACCGTAGTATCCACTCCGGCCTGGGACATAACCCATTTCACCCATCTAGCCAAGGTAACTGTGGTGACAGGGGCAAAAGGGCGACGGTAAGAGAGGAACAACTGGGGAACTGAAGGAGAACGATGAGGAAGAGTGCGGGTCTCATATTCCTTCAAGCAGGACACTGGACAGAGGGCCGGAGCCTGCGGGAAGGCAGGGTAAGTGACAGAACGAATGGACGTCTTGGTGCGCCTAGTGATGTTAAACACCACTCCCTCAGGAGAAAAAGAACGAGCGTCGTGGTCAAGAGCTCGGACATCTGAAACTCGTTTGCACGAAATTAAGCAAAACAGAGTAACCAGTTTGGCCGAAAGCTGGCGAAGGGACAAATCCGAATTAGAAGGCCAAGAGGATAGAAACGACAAAACCAAAGAAACGTCCCAAGTAGAGGAGAAACGAGGCCTGGGAGGACGGGATAGGCGAGAGCCCCTAAGAAGGCGGCAAACCAACCGTCGAATCCATGATGAAAAGACGAGATGGCGGAGCGATACAAGTTGATTGTCCGGTAAGCTTTACCCTGATCATAAAGCGACGTCAAGAATTGAAGGATCTGAGTCACAGGAGCTGAAAAGGGATCCAGGTGTCCAGCCAGGCACCAGTCAGACCAAGATCTCCAGGCAGCCCGGTAGGAGCGTCTGGTTCCAGGAGCCCAGGAGGATTCAAGGAGGCGTCGAGTAGATTCCGAAACGTCTGAGATAAACCAGGGATCCCCGAGATTCTGCACGCCAACAGCTGCAGCGACCCATCCAGGATCAGGGGATGGGGATGCCCGAGGATCAGAAGGAGATCCCGAAGGATGGGAGCAGAAGAGGGCACTGGATCAAGGCTTCCAGAAGCTGGGGAAACCAAGCCTGGGATGGCCAAAAGGGAACAATCAGAACTAGATCCGCCTGTTGACGGCGTGACTGGGCTAGGACACGAGGAATCATAGAAAAAGGGGGGAAGGCGTAGTTGAGTTGACCGGACCAATCTTGTAAGAAGGCGTCGACCGCCATGGCGTCTGGATCCGGACGCCAGCTGTAAAAATTGGGAAGCTGAGCATTGAGCCTGGAGGCGAAGAGGTCTGTAACAAAAGGACCCCACACTGATGCAATGGAAGCGAAGACCGTCGCGTCCAGCCTCCAGTCGCTGGAGTCGGAGAGAAAACGTGAACTCCAGTCCGCGTGAACGTTGTGGAGCCCCGGCAGATACTCCGCTACCACGGTGATATTCTTGGAAAGGCAGAACTCCCAAAAATCTCTGGCAAGGAGAGACAAAACGGAGGAGTGGGTTCCCCCATGGCATTGACATACCGGACGGCGGACACATTGTCCATCCGGAGTCTGATGCATGCATGGGCGATACCATTTGAGAAACTGCGAACAGCAAAGGAGCCCGCAAGGAGCTCCAGGGAATTGATGTGGATGGACGACTCCTCCGGGGACCACCTGCCCCCCGTGGACACACCTTCGCAAAACGCTCCCCAACCTAAAAGGCTGGCATCCGAGTCTATGGTGACGTCTGGACGGGGGCCGAGGATAGCCCTGCCGTTCCAGACATCCAGATTCAGAATCCACCAACTGAGTTCGTCCCTGGTAGGGCGATCCAAAGTGATCGTGTCCGCATATGACGCGCCTGCTCTCAGATGTGCTATTTTGAGGTGCTGGAGAGCTCGATAATGGAGAGGCGCGGGAAAGACAGCCTGAATGGAGGCAGAAAGAAGGCCGATGACGCGGGCCAGGAGACGAATGGAAACTTGGGGCAGGGACAACATCTGCTGTAGCTCCCTGCGGATGGCCCGAACCTTGGATGTGGGGAGACTGAGTGTTTCCGTCACAGTATTGATGGTGAAGCCCAGAAACTCCATGGAACGGGTAGGAACCAAACAGGATTTCTCCCGATTGAGGAGGAAACCGAGATGGGACAGGAGGTCCATGGTATAGGAAAGATGAGTGAGGAGGACCGTCCGATCCTGAGCCATGAGGAGCATATCGTCCAGATAAATGATCAGACGAATGCCCCGGCTGCGGAGGCAAGCCACAACCGGTCTCATCAACTTGGTGAAACACCAAGGGGCTGAAGAAAGGCCGAATGGGAGACATGTGAATCTCCAAATCTCCCGGTTCCACCGAAAGCAGAGAAGACACCGGGAAGAGTCCTTCAGATCTAATTTGACTAACCAGTCCCCCTGGAGTAACATGTCCCTCAGAAGATGGATACCTTCCATCTTGAAATGGCGATACCTTACGATAGCGTTTAAAGGTCGTAGGTTGATAACTGGTCTCATCTGGCCCCCTTTTTTGGCCACCAGAAACATGTTGCTGATGACTAGATCTGGGGAAGGGACAGCCTTCTCTATTGCGCCCTTGCGAAACAGGGCCCACAATTCTCTGTCTAGGAGCAGACTTTTTGGACCCGGAAGGATAAGGGGGTGGGGTGACTGAATGCTGGTTGGGGAATCCACCAACTCTATGTGGAATCCCTGCACGGTGGACAGGATCCACGGGTCTGAGGATATGCTCGCCCAGTGATGGGAAAAATGCATGAGTCTGCCCCCTACTAAGGGCTCCGAAAAGGAAGGGGGAAGAGGTCGACTTACCGAGAGGGCGTCTGGTGTAGGATCCTCTGGAACCACGGGAGCGCCATGTAGAGCCACGGGATGGGAAGAAGGTGGACGCCTGGCGATATTCTTGGTTAGCATTGCGGAAGGATGCGGAGCCTCGACCCGAGCCGCGGGTCTGGAAGGATGAACGGCCGGCCAGTCGGCCCCGCGAACTGCCGGCCCTAGAGGAAACCCGGCCATGGAATACCCTCCTCATGGATGTCTGGGCCTTATCCAACGCCGTGAAGGCGCCCACGAACCGGGACAAATCCTTTATAAAGGTGTCTCCAAAAAGAAGGCCCTGAGCCTCTTTACCGGCTTTGGTAAGGGCCAAGTTAGACAACTTGGGCTCTATCTTGAACAGAATTGCCTTGCGGCGTTCTATGGAAAGGGACGTATTCACGTTTCCCGTGATGCACAACGCCCTCTGGGCCCAGCCGCGTAATTCGTCAGGGTCAATGGGTGAATTATGCAATTTAGCTGTCTCAGCAAGCTCAAATATTTTTGTGAGTGGGCCCAGAATATCAAGTAACTTGTCTTGACAGGCCCTTAAGGCCGACTCCAGCCCTCTGCGGGGGTTCCAACCAGTCTTATTGAGAAATTGGGACATCTTGGGGTCCACGGTGGGGGTGTCACAAACACGATTGGGTACAATCGGTCTCGGGCATTCGGCCCGTAACTTATTCCTAGCCTCCTTGCTAAGGGGCTGACGGATCCTAGATTCCAAATAACGGGAGACATGATCCAAGGGGAGCCATTCAGACGACCGTGGATGATGGAGTGCATCCGGGTCGAATAGGGGAGCCCCAGAGGGGTCTAAAATAGCGGAATGTGACTCCGATGAAGCCCCAGTAGAGGCGGATGGGGCCACAGAAGGACCGGGAGTCTGGGCTGGAGGGTCAACATTAATGAGGTCGTATGCCTCGTCCTGGGAATCGCTAAACGATTCATCCTTAGCCTCCTCAACAGAACCGAGGTCAGACTCGGAATCAGATACTGCATGCGCTCTGGCGCTTTTCCAGGGCCTCGCCTTTTCTGCCTGGCGGGCAAAGGCTCGTTTGCGCGGACCTAGCGCGCCATCTTTGGTGGCTATAGACACACCTTCCATATCAGTTCTGGAGGCAGAGACAGTAGCAAAACCCTGTGGGGTACGAGATTTAGAGGGAGCAGCAGCCGCAGTCGGGCATGTTAATAATGCCTCAGAAATAGAACTAGATATCGCTGCTGACATAGACCCCATGGCGGCCTGAATAGCCGCAGCTACTGATTGTTGCAGGGATAGAGCAGTACTAGGGTCATTGGAAAAACAAACGCTCTGAGGTTGAGCAGGCTGCCCTATGGGCAGGTGGGAAGGGGGGGAGTTATTAGAGTGGTCCTGCTCAGACATGGTGGAGATAGTCAGACCGGGACCAAGTGTAAGTAAATGTATATGCCGGCTATAAACAAATATGTCTGCAAGTGGAGCAGATAGAGAAGATGTGCAAAGAAAAAGGCAGACTAAAGGGCACAGACCGAGTGGAGCAGCAAACGGGTAGAGCCGGAGAACGTGTCCGCAACGGCCAGAGAGGAGCGCAAGCCGGAAATCGCGTCACTACGATAGCAGGGCGCGATCTCGCGAGATCTCGCCAGTGGCGGGAAGGCGGCCGTGAAGAAGGAGCGAACGCAAATGGCGGCCGAAAACTCGCGAGATTTCGGCCGCAAAGGCGAAGAAGAAGGCAAGATCAGGGAGGGTAGGTAAGAACCGAGAGGGGAGGGACGTCGCACCGGGCAGGGGATAAGAGCTAGACCGCACCAAAAGGTGGGGGAGGAGAACCTGGGCACAATGAGGATAGGGATAAGGATCCGACCAGAGGAAAGAGCAACAAACCAAAGGGAAAAAACAACAAAATCCAAAAAAGGGAGAATATATAAATCAGGAGGGTGGGGGGGAAGACCCCCGCAGAAGCAGAGCAAATTAAGGGGAAAAAATAGACGTAGTATAAAACAGTTGAAAGGAATAAGCGGTAATAGACAACTGAGGTTACTTATCTGGCTGCTAGCAGCAAAGAAAGAGGAGGAATTATGGGAGCTTTGGACTCTTATACTGGGAGTTTAAGGGAGGGGTTTCCTGTAACCATGGTTTTCTTGTTTTGTAAACATGGTTCTCTTCTTTGCTGCTAGAAGTTTAGTAAAGAAAGAGATAGCAATGGGAGCCTCCGTGTCTTGAAATAAAATTGAGAGTTAGTTCGACATATCCTACTAGGAGGACGTGTCTTAAGCCTCGGGCACCAGCGTCAAGGTCTCTCAAGTAGCCCGTGGGCCCTAACACTCACCTACCTGCGCCATATGGGCGATATCAGGGGCCAGTGGGCAATTACAGGAGCATTAGGACGACTCACAAACATCTCCTCTGTTACCTCCAGCATGTGGCCATGCTTGCAATGGGAGGTGGGAGGTGTCTATGAGCCCTACCCAAGACTGACTGATATAGCCCAAGGCCAAACAGGTGCACCCAAATGTGACCTGAAGATGAAAAACAGGCACATTTAAAATGGAGTTTATACACCTCCATACATATATATATAAACCATCAAAAACGTGGTGATAAGGAAGCAGGATGCGCTCATACCCATATGCAGTTGTGCATTTCTGTAGGGGAGCACATCCTGCACTTGTAGTGCGTTGCTAATGGCAATCACCAGCAAAAATGCATACAATGGATGATGCCAGCAACGGACTACAAGTACCACAATGGACATCCTACATAAGATGAAATTTATGTGGATGTGGCAAGAATTCAGAACATACACAGAACCAGAGATGGGTGCACGCTGCCGTCACACTAAACCCTCACACTGATGTTAAAAATTGAGAGTTAGTTCGACATATCCTACTAGGAGGACGTGTCTTAAGCCTCGGGCACCAGCGTCAAGGTCTCTCAAGTAGCCCGTGGGCCCTAACACTCACCTACCTGCGCCATATGGGCGATATCAGGGGCCAGTGGGCAATTACAGGAGCATTAGGACGACTCACAAACATCTCCTCTGTTACCTCCAGCATGTGGCCATGCTTGCAATGGGAGGTGGGAGGTGTCTATGAGCCCTACCCAAGACTGACTGATATAGCCCAAGGCCAAACAGGTGCACCCAAATGTGACCTGAAGATGAAAAACAGGCACATTTAAAATGGAGTTTATACACCTCCATACATATATATATAAACCATCAAAAAACGTGGTGATAAGGAAGCAGGATGCCGAGTATCTAACAGGAATTCCTTATCTTGTCCGTGTCAGCTAGTACGTGGAGCATGAAGGCCAGGATGTAACTGGGGAAAGTATGTTGTATAACGGTATGTGTCTCATTATGATTGGAGGCTATATTGCTTGGAAAAAAAATAATTGAATAATGAAAGGGCGTATAATGTCCTATATAAGCTGGAACCTTATTATCAATAAACAGAGTGATTTTGATCATCATATGTGTCGTGTCTGATATGATCATATTCACTCTCCTGGCGCCAGAAAAGACTTAATCCAAGCTGATGCATCTACTCATCTTTTATTATCATCCTATCAATTTGGGGGCTCCTATCCAAGATCGAGAGGTCATCCTCGGGTCTGGTGAGAAGTGACATAGATTTATGTCCCCTGCCCGGCCACGTCTCGATCTACAATAGTAAGTACGGATGAACCCTATTTTAGACTAGAGAGCTACAGAAGCTGTGTCAGGGACACACGCAACACAACTCAGGGAGTTGTGCATAGATACAAAGACAAAGAGGGAGTGCACTCCAAAATACTGCTGTTCAGGGAACAGGGAAGCCAAAGCTTGGATTAACTCTTACATGTCAAATATGCATAGATGTTATAAGATCTTGTAGAAGTAGAGGATTATCTGTTTGTATGAACTGCAGACTGGTTGGTAAGTACACAGTCGCTCTTCATTGTTATTAATACTCTGTGAAATTGTGTTGAGTAAACTTGTATGCGTTGTGAGAATCGTTAGACGCCCCGGTACTCTGGCGAGGAGAAATCCGTTTATAACCCAGAAATACCGAACGCAAGTGGCGATTCTAAACAGCGCTAGTCGTTAGGGATTCAGAGGAATATTACTCATATTCAACACAGCCAGCCCTGGGCAGATATTGTTTCAAATATTCTCTGAATGCAACAATGGGAGGGCGGAGATCCAAGACTGATTACCCCAAACCTGAACCAGGTGAAACATGCAAAATTTATGTGTCAAGAGTAAGTCCTACCAACTACTATTTAGTAAACCCATGGGTAGGCAACTTAGCAGGGTGGACTGAGACAATGGAGGCTGCTCATGGAATTATAGGTATACACACAGAATGGGATTGGAAAATGGTGAAAACCATCTCAGAAATCCAACCAAACTCAGATACAGATAATTACATCTGTAACACAGCCGATGGCATAAAAGAGATAGATACAGGTACAGGAACACATGAGTGAAGTGTTCAAACAGAAGTCATAACTTCCTGTAGCAGACTGTTACTTAATTCTGGAAATGATTCATGGATTGCTGGAAGCTGGAGGCCGGTTTACCCGTGCACCAGAATGACAGATGAATCATTTCCACATTCATTAACAACCTGTCTGATAAACTGATCCTCACTGCTAAACAAAAATGTTTCATCATGGACATCCGATAACACGAAGGACTTTGAGAAACATCTTTATGAAAAGGAAGCAGCTGGATGTTTTGATGTGATGAAACTCCCAGCCCCAGCTACACACTTGTATGCAGGCACAAGGGGGAGGGGTAGAGACAGACGCATAGGGAGAGGTGGTTACTACAGACAAGGAGACAGAGAACAGATCACAAACCCATATTCAAACACCAGCTGTTATAATTGTGGGCAGGAAGGACACTGGGCAAGGCAGTGCACGGCACCACGTAGAAACACATAAGTGCAGGTACCACATAACCAACAACAGCTGACACAGACAGGACAGAACAGGAACCAACAGAACACACAGAACCAGCCCAGATTCCCTATTGACTGGAACAATCAGTAAGCCTACTGACGGGGCCCGGAGGGAGTCACCCCAACTTTCACACAGGTTACATCACACTGGAAAGACACGCCTATCATCTTACTTAAAGTAGCAGGAAGAAAAACAGGGGTTATGGTAGACAGCGGTGCCACCTCTAGTGTGTTAAACAAAGATTTGTACAAGGGACCTTTGAGACAGTCGGACCCCTCTACAGGATTTTAGGGAAATCAACAATCTCATTGTACCCATTGCACCCCTAGTTCCAGACATCACCGCCCTCTTATCCTCCATCCCCGCAGAAGCCGCCTGGTTTAGTGTTATTGATTTGAAGAATGCCTTCTTCTCAATCCCAGTTAATAAGAGTACCAGACTACTTTTTTCTTTGAGGGACGGCAGACCTGGGGCTGAATGCCACAGGGATATGCTGATTCACCAGTTGTGTACAGCATTGTCCTCCAAGCCACTTTGAAACCATGGCACCCCCCCTAGGTTCGGTGCTGATACAATATGTGGACGATTTGTTATTGTCCAGTATGTCAGAGGAGGCCAATGTTACTGATGGTGTATCTTTGTTAAAATGGTTATCAGAATGTGGACACAAGGTGTCACGCAAGAAAATGCAATGGTGTAAAAAGCAAGTTGAGTACTTGGGCTTTGTCCTCACAGAAGGCGAAAGGCGGATCAGTCCGGAGTGAGTCCAGTCTGTAGTGGGACTGGTCACCCCGCACACCAAGAAGGAAGTTTTGTCCTTCCTTGGTATGATAAATTATTGCAGACAATGGATCCCTGACTGTTCCTACTATGATAATATCCTGAGCATGCCACTCTGGAAGACAAACCAGAGCTCATAAGATGGTCTGAGGAAATGTTGAATGCTTTTGATATGTTAAAATGTTCTCTGAAGTGTAGCCCAGGATTGGGCCTCCCTGACTATAAGCTGCCGTTCCACATGTTTGCGCGCCAAAATTGTAAAACCATGGCGGGGGTGCTAACACAAGAACATAGAGGCAAGTTGCGTCCTTGTGCTTTTTTCTCAAAGATAATGCCGGCATCCGTACAAGGCATGCCAGCATCTCTTGCGGCTTGTGCTATGATGGTGGAGGTCGCGACCCCCCTGACACCATCCTACACACAACGCATGATGTAGTGGGGTTACTGAGGCATACACACCCAACACATGTAAGCCCAGCGACTGTCAGGAGATGAGATACTCTTGTTAAGTGACCCTTCCTTACAAATCAAATATGCCCCACATTCGGCAGGGCCAGCACCGATATTGAATGCACTCATAGGGCTAAAAGGAGAAAAAGACGCCCTGCCCGACGCACAGGACTGCCTCAAAGTGTTAGAGTATGAGACTTCCCCCAGAATGGATTTGTCAGCGACGCCTGTGACAGGGGCACCTGAAGTATTTGTTGACAGATCATGCTCACGCACACTCAATACTGTCTTCTGCGCAGCCTATGCCATAGTCATGTTACCCGACATAGTGTTAGAAGCAAGACCAATACATGTCCAATCAGCCCAGGCTGCCGAACTAATTGCAGTCACCAGAGTATGTATCCTACATACAGACAAACCAGTCACAATCTACACAGACAGTAGATATGCACATTGGGTAGTGTGGGATCATGGAGTAATATGGCAAAGGCGGGGGTTCACTGCTGCAGATGGGAAGAAGATCTCTCATTCACTCCTCATTGATGATCTTTTAGCTGCCCTTAAACTACCCTCTAGCCTGGCCATAGTACATTGCAAGGCACACACAATGGGCAAGGATAGAGTGTCCCAGGTCAATGCTTTAGCTGACAAGATAGCGAAACAAGTTGCGAAAGAAAAACCAACTAGGATTCACAAAGATTCATGGGAAATGGCATGCCTGAAACCACCCTCTTTTGACACGGCCCAAATGATCACTGACCTGCAACGATATGAATCACAGGAAGAAGAGAAAGATTGGGTGTACCTGTGTTGCAGAAAAATCCACAAACTGGATTGATCTGCAAAGAGGGGAAACCCCGTATACTGCAACATGGTGCTGCCCTCTTCATTTTCATGGTGTAGGACACAACAGTATACAAACTACAAGTTTACTCCTTGGTCAAAACATTTACATCACCAACATGAATAGACTGGTAGCTGATTATGTAGGGAGATGCCTTACATGTTTGAGAAACAATCCAAAAAACCCTCTTAACCCCTTTAGGACACATGACATACCGGTACGGCATGTTTCACGAGCCCTTAAGGACACATGACGTACCGGTACGTCATGAGTAGTTCCGATCACTGCTGCTCAGCTGGCAGTGATCAGAACAAGGTACCTGCTGAAATAATTCAGCAGGTACCTTGTTACAATGCCCAGGGGGGTCCAGTGACCCCCCCGTATGGGCGATCGCTGCAAACCGCAGGTCAATTCCGCGGGGATCAGAGAGTTAATCCCCCCAAAGTCTTCATCTTTAACCCCCCCTGCAGCCCCCAATCATATTATGGCAGCGGGGGTGC
The DNA here is from genome assembly GCA_033119425.1 of Bufotes viridis. Taxonomy (NCBI): domain Eukaryota; kingdom Metazoa; phylum Chordata; class Amphibia; order Anura; family Bufonidae; genus Bufotes; species Bufotes viridis. Next base: position 93,931,482 of record CM065597.1, on the reverse strand, counting down.
AGGGGGAGTGGTTGCAGGTGGCGGGAGGCGGTGCGGGAGGCGGGCGGGAGGCGGGCGGTGTGGCGGGCGGGATCGCGATTGCGATCCCCTGCCTGCCTCCTCTGTAATGTTTCCCTGGTGTCTAGTGGATCTATCAGAGTGTCAGCACATTGCTGACACTCTGATAGAAATAGCTGGCATCTGTGCTTGATCAGATGCCAGCCGTTTAACCCCTTCTATACCGTGGTCCGTACGGACCGCAGTATGGAAGGGTTAACAGGGAGGGAGCTCCCTCCCTCTCCCATCGGGGGGCTGCTGTGCCTTTGCAGCTCCCGAACAGGATGGGATCACAGAGGGAGGGGGCTCCACTCCTTCCCCATCCATCACCCGCTGCTTTCTTATGGCAGCGGGTGATGGTTGCCATGCTCTCCATGGTGCTGAAAGTCTGAATAGACCTGCTAAAGGTCTATTCAGACTTTGTAAAGTGCAAAATACAGCACAGTGCACTATATAGTGTACTGTACTGTATTATACAGACACCAGATCCACTGGATCTTTCAGAACCAAGTGGGTCAAAAAAAAAATGTGAAAAAGTGAAAAAAAAAGTAAAAATGAAAAAAACACATATCACTGAATAAAAATTTAAAAAAATAAAATACACTACACATATTAGGTATCGCCGCATCTGTAAAAACCTGCTCTATAAAAATTCCACATGACTGAACTCCTCAGGTGAACGCCATAAAAAAAAAAAAAAATGGTGTAAATAAGCCATTTTTTGGCACCTTACATCACTAAAAGTGTAATACAAAGCGATCAAAAAGGCATATGCCTCCCAAAATAGTACCAATCAAACCGCCATCTCATCCCGCAAAAAATGAGCCCCTACCTAAAACAATTGGCCAAAAAATAAAAAAACTATGCCTCTCAGACTAAAACATGATTTTTTTTTGTTTCAAAAATGCTTTTTAGTGTTAAATGTAAAAAAAAAAGACATATTGGGTATCTCCACGTTCGTAAGAATCTGCTTTATAAAAAAAATATCACATGACCTAACCCCTCAAGTAAACACTGTAAAAAAAAATTAATAAAAACTTTGTCAAAAAGCCATTTTTTTGCCACCTTACATCACAAAAATTGTAATAGCAAGCGATCAAAAAGTCATATGACCCCTCAAATAGTGCCAATCTAACCGTCACCTCATCCCACAAAAATTATACCCAACCAGAGACAATTGCCTAAAAACTGAAAAATATATGGCTCTCAGACTATGGAGACACTAAAATGTTTTTTTTTTTTTTTATTCAAAAAGGATATTATTGTGTAAAACCAAAATAAATAAAAAAAGGTATACATATTAAGTATCGCCGCGTCCGTAAGGACCTGCTCTATAAAAATATAACATGACCTAACCCCTCAGATGAACGCCGTAAACATAAGAAAATAAAAACGTTGTTAAACAAGCCATTTTTTGTCACCTTACATCACAAAAAGTGAAATAGTAAGCGATCAAAAAGTTATATGCACCCCAAGATAGTACTATTCGAACCGCTATCTCATCCCGCAAAAAATGAGCCCCTACATAGGACAATCGCCTAAAAAAAAAAAATATGGCTCTCAAACTATGGAGACACTAAAACATGATTTTTTGTTTTAAAAAATGATAACATTGTGTAAAACCTTTATAAATAAATAAAAAGTATACATATTATGTATCTCCGCTTCCGTCACAACCTGATCTATAAAAATCACACATGACCTAACCCCTCAGCTGAACACAGCAAAAAAATAAAATACGGTGTCAAAAGCCATTTTTGTCACCTTACATCACAAAAAGTGTAATAGCAAGCGACCAAAATGTCATATGCACCCCAAGATAGTGCCAATCAAACCGCAAAAAATGAGCCCCTACATAAGACAGTCGCCAAAAAAAAAAAAAACTATGGCTTTTAGAATGTGGAGACACTAAAAAATAATTTTTTTCAAAAATGCTTTATTATGTAAAACTGAAACAAAAAACCCCAAAAAGTAGTCATATCTAGTATTTTCACGTCCGTAACAACCTGCTCTATAGAAATAGCACACAATCTAACCTGTCAGTTCAACGATGTAAATAACAAAAAATAAAAACGGTCCCAAAACAGCTATTTTTTTGCAAATTTTCCATTTTAATCCATTTTTCCAGTAGCAAAGCAAGGGTTAACAGCCAAACAAAACTCAATATTTATTGCCCTGATTCTCTTGTTTGCACAAACACCCGATATGTGGTCGTAAACTGCTGTATGGCCAAACGGCAGGGCACAGAAGGAAGGGAACGCCATATGGTTTTTGGAAGGCAGATTTTGCTGTACTGGTTTTTTGACACTATGTCCCATTTGAAGCCCCCCTGATGCACCCCTACAGTAGAAACTCCAAAAAAGTGACCCCATTTTGGAAACTACGGGATAAGGTGTCAGTTTTGTTGGTACTATTCTAGGGTAAATATGATTTTTGGTTGCTCTATATTACACTTTTTTTGAGACAAGGTAACAAAAAATAGAAATTCTGAAATTTCATCTCCATTTGCCAATAACTCTTGTGGAACACCTAAAGGGTTAACAAAGTTTGTAAAACTGGTTTTGAATACCTTGAGGGGTGTAGTTTCTTAGATGGAGTCACTTTTATGGAGTTTCTACTCTAGGGGTGCATCGGGGGGCTTCAAATGGGACATGGTGTCAAAAATCCAGTCCAGCAAAATCTGCCTTCCAAAAACCACATGGCGTTCCTTTCCTTCTGCGCTGTGCAGTTTGGCCATACAGCAGTTTACGACCACATATTGGGTGTTCGTGCAAACTGCAGAATCGGGGGAATAAATATTAAGTTTTTTTTGGCTATTAACCCTTGCTTTGTTACTTGAAAAAATGGATTAAAATGGAAAATTTTACAAAAAATTTAAATTCTGAAATGTTATCTCCATTTGCTTGCCAACTCTTGTGGAAAACCTAAAGAGTTAATGACGTTTGTAAAATCAGTTTTGAATACCTTGAGGGGTGTAGTTTCTAGAATGGGGTCATTTTTGGGTGGTTTCTATTATGTAAGCCTCACAAAGTGACTTCAGACCTAAACTGGTCCCTAAAAAGTGGGTTTTTAAAAATTTCTGAAAAAATTTCAAGATTTGCTTCTAAACTTCTAAGCCTTGTAACGTCCCCAAAAAATAAAATGGCATTCCCAAAATGATCGATACATGAAGTAGACATATGGGGAATGAAAATCAATAACTTTTTTTGGCGGTATTACTATTTATTATAGAAGTAGAGAAATTGAAATTTGGAAAATTGCAAATTTTTCTAAATTTTTGGTAAATTTGGTATTTTTTTATAAATAAAAATGAAATTTTTCAAATTCATTTTACCAGTGTCATGAAGTACAATATGTGACGAAAAAAGAATCTCAGAATGGCCTGGATAAGAAAAAGGGTTTTAAAGTTATCACCACATAAAGTGACACTGGTCAGATTTTGAAAAAATGGCCTGGTCCTTAAGGTGAAATAGGGCCGTGTCCTTAAGGGGCTAAAATCCCACATTAGTGCCTGGACTACGCTACTACACCTTTTACCCATCTGCAGGTAGACTACACACATGTCCCCAAAACAAAGGGTAAACACGAATATGCATTGGTAATAGTAGACATGTTCTCAAGATGGCCAGAAGTATTCCCCACCAGGGCAGAGGATGCAAAAACAACAGCAAAAATACTCACCCAACAAATTATCCCTAGGTGGGGTTGCCCCTTGGTAATTGAGTCTGACCAAGGCCCAGCCTTCACCTCTAAACTAAATAAGGAAATAGCCAGGTTACTACAGGTGGACTGGAAATACCATATAGGGGAAAAGACTGGGTGAATTTGCCTAGAGCGCCCCCACCACCGTCATGGCAGTAACCAGGACAGCAGTGCTGACAGAGCAATCGCCCACGTGGATCCACGCTAAGCGAATAAAATTGGTAGACAGGAACAAGGCAACCGAGAAGGAACAACAAGAAGGGGTACTAACAGAGGCAGACAGCCTTGACCCCCAACGAGATGATACAGCCGGAGAATTCCTTAACTACATCCGGACCGCCTCACGCAGAATCGCGTGATCTCGGCGGCCCGGCTATTCCTCCTTGACGCGTCGGCACGTCATCTCGCGAGAGGCGAGATTTCCTGTGAGCGATCGCGTCGGGGAGAAGTTTAACTACAGCCTGCCAGCGCTGATCGTGCGCTGGCAGGCTGTAGTAGTTAAAAAAAAAAAACGCATATCAGGCACTGTTTTGTTAACAGCGTCTGATATGCCTGCTGCCTGCTCCTCTGGTGGTCCCTTTTGCTTGGGACCAACAGAGAAAACATATGTAAGTGCACCAATCACCAAACAGACCAGAGGCTGAACGGAAAAAAAAAAATCTCATTACCCATATTCTCTATATAAGGAGAATAGCAGAAACTCCTAATGCTGGCCATACAGGTAATTATTGTGGAGACCCTCAAATGCCAGGGCAGTATAAATACCCTTCAAGTGACCCCATTTTAGAAAGAAGACACCCCAGGGTATTCCGTGAGGGGCATGGTGAGTTATTTGAATATTTTTTTTTTTTGGCACAAGTTAGCGGAAATTGATTTATTTTTTTTCTTACAAAGTCTCATATTCCACTAACTTGTGACAAAAAATAAAATTTTACATGAACCCATACACCTCACGGAATACCTTGGGGTGTCTTCTTTCTAAAATAGGGTATTTATACTGCCCTGGCATTTTAGAGGTCTCTAAAGCGTGAGAAGAAGTCTGGAATCCAAATGCGTAAAAATGCACTGTGAAATCCTAAAGGTACTCATTGGAATTAGGGCCCCTTTGCGCATCTTGGCTGCAAAAAAGTGTCACTCATTTGGTATCGCCGTACTCAGGAGAAGTAGGGCAATGTGTTTTAGGGTGTATTTTTACATATACCCATGCTGGGTGTGAGAAATATCTCTGTAAATGACAACTTTTTAAAATAAATTCTCTCACCCAGCATGGGTATATGTAAAAATACACCCCAAAACACATTGCCCTACTTCTTCTGAGTACGGCGATACCACATGTGTACCACTTTTTTGCAGCCTAGGTGCGTAAAGGGGCGTAAAGTCCAACGTGTATCTTTAGGCTTTGCAGGGCTGCTCACAATTTAGCCCCGCCCAAGATGCCAGAACAGCAAACACACCCCACAAATGACCCCATTTCGGAAAGTAGACACCCCAAGGTATTCACTGAGGGGCATAGTGAGTCCGTAGGATATTTTTTTTTTTTTGCCAAGTTAGCAGAAATGGAAACTTTATATTTTTTTTTCCTCAGAAAATGTCATTTTCCGCTAACTTGTGAAAAAAAATGAAATGATACATAAACTCACCATGGTGTCATTTGGGGGGTATTTATACTATCCTGACATTCTAGCACCTGAAGAAACATGACAGGTGCTCAGAAAGTCAGAGCTGCTTTAAAATGCGGAAATTCACTTTTTTGCACCATAGTTTGTAAACGCTATAACTTTTACCCAAACCAATAAATATACACTTATTGCATTTTTTTTTTTTATCAAAGACATGTAGAACAATAAATTTAGAGAAAATTTTATATAGAAATGTAGTTTTTTTAGAAAAATTTTACAACAGAAAGCGAAAAATGTCATTTTTTTGCAAAAATGTCGTTAAATTTTTATTAATAGCAAAAAAAGTTAAAATGTCAGACAACAATGAAATACCACGAAATGAAAGCTCAATTAGTGAGAAGAAAAGGAGGTAAAATTCATTTGGGTGATAAGTAGAGATGAGCGAACACCTGGAAGTTCGGGATTGGGAAGTTCGGCCGAACTTCCCGAAAATGTTCGGGTTCGGGATCCGAACTCGACCCGAACTTTATCCCGAACCCCATTGAAGTCAATGGGACCCGAACTTGTAGGCACTAAAAAGGCTGTAAAATAGTCCAGGAACGGACTAGAGGGCTGCCAAAGGCAGCAAAATGTAGGTAAGTCCCCTGCAAACAAATGTGGATAGAGAAATGAATTAAAATAAAGTAAAATAAATAAAATTTAACCAATATCAACTGGAGAGAGGTCCCACTGCAAGGAATCATGCATCATATCACCCAACACTGGAGAAGGCCACTCAGTTATTTCGGCCCCAGCACCCAGACAGAGGAGAGAGGTCCCACAGCAAGGAATCATGCGTCATATCACCCACCACTGGAAAAGGCCACTCAGTTATTTCGGACCAGCACCCAGACAGAGGAGAGAGGTCCCACAGCAAGGAATCATGCGTCATATCAACCACCACCGGAGAAGGCCACTCTCAGTTATTTCGGCCCAGCACCCAGACAGAGGAGAGAGGTCCCACATCAAGGAATCATGCGTCATATCAACCACCACCGGAGAAGGCCACTTTCAGTTATTTCGGCCCAGCACCCAGACAGAGGAGAGGTTCATTCAACTTTGGGTTGCACCGCAAGATCATGGAAAAGTTAAAAAAATGAGGATTCAATAAAGAAGTGCCCCGGAGTACAAGAATACATGGTTGAGCGGGAGGCAGTTATAAATGTCTATTCTTCACAAGAGAGGCACAGGTCCTGTAGGATCCATGCCTGGTTCATTTTTTTGAACGCCAGCTTGTCCACGTTGGCTGTGGACAGGCGGCTGCGTTTGTCAGTAATGACGCCCCCTGCCGTGCTGAATACACGTTCAGACAAAACGCTGGCCGCCGGGCAGGCCAGCACCTCCAAGGCATAAAATGCAAACTCAGGCCACGTGGACAATTTGGAGACCCAGAAGTTGAATGGGGCAGAACCATCAGTCAGTACGTGGAGGGGTGTGCAGACGTACTGTTCAACAATGTTAGTGAAATGCTGCCTCCTGCTAACACGTTCCGTATCAGGTGGTGGTGCAGTTAGCTGTGGCGTGGAGACAAAACTTTTCCACATTTCTGCCATGCTAAACCTGCCCTCAGAGGAGCTGGCCGTGACACAGCTGCGTTGGCGACCTCTTGCTCCTCTTCTGCCTTCGCCTTGGGCTTCCACCTGTTCCCCTGTGACATTTGGGAATGCTCTCAGGAGCGCCTCTAACAGCGTGCGCTTGTACTCGCGCATCTTCCTATCACGCTCCAGTGCAGGAAGTAAGGTGGGCACATTGTCTGTAACGGGGATCCAGCAGGGTGACAACCCAGTAGTCTGCACACGTTAAAATGTGAGCAACTCTGTTGTCGTTGCTCAGGCATTGTAGCATGTAGTCGCTCATGTGTGCCAGGCTCCCCAGAGGTAAGGACAAGCTGTCCTCTGTGGGAGGCGTATTGTCATCGTCCTCCGTATCCCCCAGCCACGCACCAGTGATGGGCCTGAGCTGTGTCGGGTGCCACCCCGCTGTGAACCTGCTTCATCCTCATCCTCCTCCACCTCCTCCTCATCCTCCTCGTCCTCCAGTAGTGGGCCCTGGCTGGCCACATTTGTACCTGGCCTCTGCTGTTGCAAAAAACCTCCCTCTTAGCCACTTCTAACAGACTGGCCTGAAAGTGCTAAAAATGACCCCTCATCCTCCTCCTCTTCCATCATCGCCCTAAGCGTTTTCTCAAGGAGACATAGAAGTGGTATTGTAACGCTGATAACGGTGTCATCGCCACTGGCCATGTTGGTGGAGTACTCAAAACAGCGCAACAGGGCACACAGGTCTCGCATGGAGGCCCAATCATTGGTGGTGAAGTGGTGCTGTTCCTCAGTGCGACTGACGCGTGCCTGCTGCAGCTGAAACTCCACTATGGCCTGCTGCTGCTCGCACAGTCTCTCCAGCATGTGCAAGGTGGAGTTCCACCTGGTGGGCACATCGCATATGAGGCGGTCAGCGGGAAGGCCGAAGTTCCGCTGTAGCGCAGACAGACGAGCAGCGGCAGGATGTGAACGCCGGAAGCCCGCACACAGACGGCCCGCACTTTATGCAGCAGCTCTAACATGTCGGGTTAGTTATGAATGAACTTTTGCAACACCAAATTTAGCACATGCGCCAGGCAAGGGATGTGCGTCAAACCGGCTGGTTACAGAGCTGCGACGAGATTTCGCACAATATCGCACACCACCAGGCCGGGCTTGAGGCCCACCTGCAGAAACCACTCGTCGGTCTGTTGTTCAATACCCCGCCACAACTCCTGCGCGGTGTGGGGCCTGTCCCCCAAACATATGAGTTTCAGAATGGCCTGCTGACGTTTACCCCGGGGTGTGCTGAAGTTGGTGGTGAAGGTGTGTGGCAGACTGGATGAGCTGGTGGAAGCAGAGGAGGAGGAAGCTGAGTAGGAGGAGGAGGCTACAGGAGGCAAAGAATGATGCCCTGCGATCGTCGGTGGTGGAAGGACATGCGCCAAACCGCTATCCGCCTGGGGCCCAGCCGCCACTACATTTACCCAGTGTGCAGTTAGGGAGATATAACGTCCCTGCCCGTGCTTACTGGTCCACGTATCTGTGGTTAGGTGGACCTTGCCACAGATGGCGTTGCGCAGTGCACACTTGATTTTATCGGATACTTGGTTGTGCAGGTAAGGCACAGCTGTCTTGGAGAAGTAGTGTCGGCTGGGTACAACATACTGTGGGACAGCCATGGACATCAGCTGTTTGAAGCTGTCTGTGTCCACCAGCCTGAATGACAGCATTTTAAAGGCCAGTAGTTTTGAAATGCTGGCATTCAGGCCCAGGGCTCGAGGGTGGCTAGGTGGGAATTTACGCTTTCTCTCCAAGGTTTGTGAGATGGAGAGCTGAACGCTGCCGTGTGACATGGTGGAGATGCTTGGTGATGCAGGTGGTGTTGTCAGTGGCACATCCTCTGTTTGGTGGGCGGCAGGTGCCAACATTCCTCCCGAGGCGGAGGAAGAGGCCGAGGCAGCAGCAGAAGAGGGAACAGGGGGAGCCAGAGTGAGTTCCTTGCTTTTAAGGTGTTTACTCCACTGCAGTTCATGCTTTGCATGTAGATGCCTGGTTATGCAGGTTGTGCTAAGGTTCAGAACGTTAATGCCTCGCTTCATGCTCTGAGGGCACAGCGTGCAAACCACTCGGGTCTTGTCGTCAGCACATTGTTTAAAGAAGTGCCATGCCAGGGAACTCCTTGAAGCTGCCTTTGGGGTGCTCAGTCCCTGGTGGCGGTGGCCAGTAGCAGGCAAACTCTCTTGGAGGCGGCTGTTCTTCTTTTGCCCCCTGCTCTCTTTTTTGCTACGCTGTTGGCTCAGTCTCACCACTGCCTCTTCCTCTGAACTATGAAAGTCAGTGGCACGACCTTCATTCCATGTGGGGTCTAGGACCTCATCGTCCCCTGCATCGTCTTTCACACAGTCTTCCTCCCTGACCTCCTGTTTGGTCTGCACACTGCAGAAAGACACAGCAGTTGGCACCTGTGTTTCGTCATCATCAGAGACGTGCGTACTCCGATGAGGTGGATGCATCAGTGCATTCTATGTCTTCCACCACTGGGGAAGGGCTAGGTGGATTCCCTTGGCAAACCCTGCCAACAGAGTCTTCAAACAGCATAAGAGACTGCTGCATAACTTGAGACTCAGACAGTTTCCCTGATATGCATGGGGGTGATGTGACAGACTGATGGGCTTGGTTTTCAGGTGCCACCTGTGCGCGTTCTGCAGAAGACTGGGTGGGAAATAATGTTGTGAACATGCTGGATCCACTGTCGGCAACCCAATTGACTAGCCCCTGTACCTGCTCAGGCCTTACCATCCTTAGAACGGCATTGGGCCCCACCAAATATCGCTGTAAATTCTGGCGGGTACTGGAACCTGAGGTAGTTGGTTCACTAGGACGTGTGGCTGTGGCAGAATGGCCACGTCCTCTCCCAGCACAAGAGAGTACACTAACACCACCACGACCGCGTCCGCGTCCCTTACTAGATGTTTTCCTCATTGTTACCGTTCACCAAGCACCACAATAAGAAAAAAAATATTTGGCCCAATGTATGGATTTCAAATTCAGGCCTTTTTTTACAGGCATCTAACACTATCTGCCTATTTATTTATGTAGCGTATTACACTAATCCAGGCACAGCAGTAACCACTGATTTAGGGGAATATCTCTTTTAGGGCTAGTATTTAGGCCCTGGATGAAAGGTATCCTTTTATGGACAGATTTACAATTGGCCTGCAACAGCTCGAACACCAGATTCAGGGTATTGCTATTTTGGCAATTGAATTTCACCCCAGAACAAAATATATAATTTGCAGGACACTATGAAACTTGGCCAGCCACAGCTGAAACCACTGATTTATGGTATTGCTATTTTGGCAATTGAATTTCACCCCAGAACAAAATATATGTTTTGGCGGACACCATGAATCTTGGCCTGCAACAGCTGGGACACCAGATTCAGGGTATTGCTATTTTGGCAATTGAATTTCACCCCAGAACAAAATATATGTTTTGGCGGACACTATGAATCTTGGCCTGCAACAGCTGGGACACCAGATTCAGGGTATTGCTATTTTGGCAATTGAATTTCACCCCAGAACAAAATATATGTTTTTGCGGACACTATGAATCTTGGCCTGAAACAGCTGGGACAACAGATTCAGGGTATTGCTATTTTGCCAATTGAATTTCACCCCAGAACAAAATATATGTTTTTGCGGACACTATGAATCTTGGCCTGCAACAGCTGGGATACTAGATTCAGGGTATTGCTATTTTGGCAATTGAATTTCACCCCAGAACAAAATATATGTTTTGGCGGACACTATTATACTTTGCCAGCCACAGCTGAAACCACTGATTTATGGTATTGCTATTTTGGCAATTGAATTTCACCACAGAAAATAATCTATCCTTTGCCAGACAGAAGACAGTATTATACTTGGCTAGCCAAAGCTGGAACACCAGATTTAGGGGATTGGTATTTGGGCAATTGTATTTAACCCCTTAATAAAATATAGAAATTGCTATCCTGAGTTTCTAGGGGTGACAATTAGCACAGCCAAGCCCCTGATGTAGGATATAGCAAAAAAAAAAACTAGTATTGATGGATTGATGGACTTGGTGGCAGCTTGTTCTGGTGCACCACAAGTCACAAAATGGCCGCCGATCAACCCAGAAAATAAGTGACAGAAAAACGCTCTGTGCAGCCTAAAAACCAGTGAGCAAGTAACTAGCAGAAGTTCAATCATTCACAGCTGTAGATCGATCTGTTCATTAGGTGCTGTTGCTGACTTTTCCCTGCCTAATCTCGCCCTCACAGAAGCTGCGTCCACTCCCTACACTTATCAAAGCAGTGTGACGAGCGGCGCTACGTGACTCCAGCTTAAATAGAGGCTGGGTCACATGCTGCACTTGGCCAATCACAGCCATGCCATTATTAGGCATGGCTGTGATGGGCTCTTAGGGCAAGAAGTAAAACGCTAGCTGATTGGCTGATGTGCAGCCCTTCAGAAAGCGGGAAGTAATCGCTGAACAACTAACCCGAACCCAAACTTTTTTGAAAATGTCCGGGTTCGGGTCCGTGTCCTGGACACCCCAAAATTCGGTACGAACCTGAACTATGCTCGAACTGTTCGCTCAACACTAGTGATAAGTTGTATGACCGAGCAATAAACCGTGAAAGTAGTGTAGTGCAGAATTGTAAAAAGTGGTCTGGTCATTAAGGGTGTTTAAGCTAGGGGGGCTAATGTGGTTAAAATGGCTGAGACGTGCAGTTCTGACAATTGCAGCCTCATACCTCCTAATAACTGTTCTGCGATCATGGGACAGACAGACATACCTAACAACAGGATGCAGAGGACAATCTGTGGAAAACAAAGGAGAATCTGTGGCTGTACCTGGCCAAGTCCCTGAACCTAACTGATTTCTGTCTTCGAACCACCTTGTCTGCATCCAGTATTCTAGAAACCTGCCTGGTAGCAGTGCCCACTCCAGTGTCTTTATGGACAGGGCTCCTGCATTCCCAGTGGAATGACACTGATTTAGAAGAACATGATGTTAAATATGGACATGTGAATCCCTATTATGTCTGCTATAATTGCTCTACACATAGATATCTACAAGCTAATATGATCTGAATAATTAAAGGTCTAGTCACAGCTGCAGAAGTATGCTATAATTTCACTTGTGAAAAATTACTACCTCCTTGCATACAAGCAAAGCAAATAAATAAGACCAAACCAGATATTTGCCAATGGGGCGTAAGTAGTTGCAAAAAGATGGGGAAGGATCAGGAAGAAATATGCAATGTAATATCACAAAGGTAGTGCCATCCTTAGACAAACATGTCCCCCTTCCAACAGGATGGGTGTTAGCATGCGGAAACTTTAGGTACACGTACATACCAGCAAACATTGCAGATGGACCCTGCACGATAGCTAGGTTAACATTTGCAATGATACCATTACATCCTGCAACACAAACACATTATATTATCTATTGCACTCCAGTGCTCACAGGTGAGATGAACAATACCCCACCAAGACCTGAAGAATATACCCCAGAGGCTTATATGGAATACTTAAAAACGTATAGGCAAAAGAGGGGCAAGGAGAACCATATAATATGAATATAAGGTTCTAAGAGGGGATTGAAGGAATGTGCTGTCTTGAACTTTGTGTAAGAACATTCTGTCATAACCAGAATGTTTTGGGCAGCCGAATATCTAACAGGAATTCCTTATCTTGTCCGTGTCAGCTAGTACGTGGAGCATGAAGGCCAGGATGTAACTGGGGAAAGTATGTTGTATAACGGTATGTGTCTCATTATGATTGGAGGCTATATTGCTTGGAAAAAAATGATTGAATAATGAAAGGGCGTATAATGTCCTATATAAGCTGGAACCTTATTATCAATAAACCAAGTGATTTTGATCATCATATGAGTCGTGTCTGATATGGTCATATTCACTCTCCTGGCGCCAGAAAAGACTTAATCCAAGCTGATGCATCTAGTCATCTTTTATTATCATCCTATCAGGGGTTATTATTAGAGGGAGCCCAGGCAGCATGCTAAAGGTAGGGCTGGCTTAGTACTGTGGCCACATCTCACCTCCTAAGCCCCCTGCTTTATATCCACATTAGAGACAACTGGACATGTTAATAAACTAGTAACACTTCTATTAAAAAAATAAAAAAAAAAAAATATATATATATATATATATATATATATATATATATATATATATATATACTTTTGCAGCATAGTTTCCACTACTGCCTAAGTCTTTTGCACAATACTATACATCTTAAATGCAGGGCCAGATTAAGGGTGATTGATGCCCATAAGCAAATTGTGTGCTGGAGTTCCACCATAATTATAATTTTTCTTGATCAAATTTAAATTATCATATTTTACTGACAATATGATGTACTTTGAAGCCTCAACAAAATGGGAACAAAAGTTCAATGTGTCTTATAGTGTAAAGTTACCTTCAAAGGGATGTTTTTTGTATCTTATATTAGGTGGCAGGGGCATGGGCGTGGCAGGAGGGGTTAAAGGCATCATTTGCGGTATGGACTAGAGTTGAGCGAACACATGGAAGTTCGGGCTAAAATGGCCCTAAAAATGTCATGGAAAGGGCTAGAGGGCTGCAAAAGGCAGCAAAATGTGTTTAAGAGCATGGCAAGTGCTCTGCAAACAAATGTGGATAGGGAAATAACTTAAAATAAAATTAAACTAATAAAAAAGAAAAATTATTAACCTGCAACTTGGAGGAGGAGGTGGATGTGGATGTGGAGTCGGAGGTTGAGGAGGTGGTGAATGTGGTTTTGTAGGTGGAAGGAGGAAGTAGCCAGCTAACAATGTTTTTTTTTTTTTTTTTTTTTTTTTTTTTGGGGTAGCCCCCAAAATAATGGGACAAATAAAAATAAATAAATCAAAGAATAAGTGCACTTGAGTACAAGAATGTATGTTTGAGGCGGGTATAAATGTCTATTCTGCACAAGGTACAGACAAGTCTTGTGGGATCCAAGCCTGGTTCATTTTAATGAACGTGAGCTTGTCCACGTTGGCTGCGTTTGTCTGTAATGACGCCCCCTGCCATGCTAAATACACGTTCAGACAATACACTGGCTCCAGGGCAGGCCAGCACCTCCAAGGCATAAAGGGCAAGCTCAGGCCATGTGGACAATTTGGAGACCCAAAAGTTAAATGGGGCATAACCATCAGTCAGTTCGTGTAGGCCATGTTGTTCAAATCGTGCCTCCTGCTAAGACGTTCCATATCAGCTGGTGGTGCCGGTTGCTGTGGCGTGGTGACATAGCTTTTCCACATATCGGCCATGCTAACCTTGCCTTGTGAGGTGCTGGCCATGACCCAGCTGCGTTGGCGACCTCTTCCTCCTCCGCCTCTGCCATCGCCTTGTGCTTCCACTTGTCCCCCGGTGTCAGTTGGGAATGCCCTCAGGAGCGCATCTACCAGCGTGCGCTTGTAGTCGCGCATCTTCTTATCATGCTCCAGTGAGAGAATTAAGGATGGCACATTGTCTTTAAAACGGGGATCCAGCAACCCAGTGGCAACCCAGTAGTCAGCACAAGTTAAAATGTGGGCAATTCTGCGGTCATTGCGCAGGCACTGCAGCATGTAGTCGCTCATGTGTGCCAGGCTACCCAGAGGTAGGGATAAGCTGTCCTCTGTAGGTGGTGTATCGACTGTGTCCTCCGTATCCCCCCTGCCATGCTCCAGTGATGGGCATGAGCTGCGTTGGATGCCACCCTGCTGTGAATCCGGTTCCTCCTCTTCTACCTCCTCCTCTTAATCTTCCAGAGCTGTGCCCTGGTTGGCCACATATGTACCTGGCCTCTGCTGGCACAGGAACCCACCCACTGAGCCACTTGATGAATGGCTGGCCTCAAACCCTGTGAAATACCCCCTCTTCCTCCTCCTTTTCCTCCTGTGCCACATCCTCTTCCATCATCGCCCTAAGTGTTTTTTCAAGGAGACATAGAAGTGGCACTGGCCATTTTTGGTTGAGTACTCGAAGCAACGCAACAAGGCACACAGGTCTCGCATGGAGGCCCACTCAACGTGCAAACTACTCGTGTATAGTGTTGAGCGAACAGTTCGAGAAAAGTTCGGGTTTGTACCGAATTTTGGGGTGTTCGGGACATGAACCCGGACATTTTCAAAAAAGTTTGGGTTCGGGTTCATTGTTCGGCGATTTCTTCCCGCTTTCTGAAGGGCTGCACAGCAGCCAATCAGCTAGCGTTTTACTTCTTACCCTAAGAGCCCATTACAGCCATGCCTACTAATGGCATGGCTGCGATTGACCAAGTGCAGCATGTGGCCCACTCATTGGTAGTGAAGTGGTGATGTTCCGCAGAGCAACTGACCCGTGCGTGCTGAAGCTGAGACTCCACTATCGCCTGCTGCTGCTCGCACAGTCTCTCCAGCATATGCAAGGTTGAGTTCCACCTCGTGGGCACATCGCATATGAGGCGTTGAGCAGGAAAGCTGAAGTTACAGACAGGCGAGCAGCAGCAGGGTGAGAATGCTGAAAGTGCGCACAGACGGACTGCACTTTCTGCAGTAGCTCTGACATGTCTGGGTAGTTTTTAAGGAATTTCTGCACCACAAAATTCAGCAAATGCACCAGGCAAGGGATGTGCATCAAACCGGCTAGTCCCAGAGCTGCTACAATATTTCACCCATTATCACACACCACCGGGCCAGGCTTGTGGCTCACTGGCAGCAACCACTGATCGGTCTGTTCTTTTATGCCCCTCCACAGCCTTTGTGCGGTGTGGGGTTTGTCCCCCAAACACGAGTTTTAAAACCGCCTGCTGACGTTTACCCCTGGCTGTGCTGAAGTTGGTGGTGGAAGAGGAGGAGGAGAAAGTGGAGGAGGAGGAGGAGGCAACAGGAGGCAAAGAATAATGCCCTGCGATCGTCGGTGGTCGAAGGACATGCGCCAAACCACTATCCGCCTCGGGCCCAGCCGCCATTACATTTACCCAGTGTTAAGTGAGGGAGATATAACGTCCCTGCCCGTGCTTACTGGTCCATGTATCTGTTGTTATGTGGACCTGGCCACAGATGGCATTGCGCAGTGCGCACTTGATTTTATCCTCCACTTGGTTTGCAAGGAAGTGGCAGCTGGGAACGAGGTACTGTGGGACAGCCAATGCCATAAGCTGTTTAAAACAGTCCGTCTCCACCAGACAGCATTTTAAAGGCCAGTAATTTTAAAATGCTGGCATTCAGAACCAGGGATCGAGGGTGGGTAGGTGGGTATTTTCTCTCCAGTGTTTGGGAGATTGACAGCTGAACGCTTGCACGTGACATGGTGGAGATGCTTGGTGATGATGACGGAGGTGGTGGTGTTGGTGGCACATCCTCTGTTTGCTGGGTGGCAGGGGACACTGTGACTCCAGAGCTGGAGGAAGAGGCAGAGACAGCAGCAGAAGAGGAAGCAGGAGGAGCCTGAGGCTTTTCTTTTTGTGTTTACTGTGTAAGGTGTTTACTAAACTGCAGTTCGTACTTTGCATGTAGATGCCTGGTCATGCAGGTTATGCTCAGGTTTAGAACATTTAAGCCTCACTTAAGGCTCTGATGGCATAACATGCAAACTACTCGTGTATAGTGTTGAGCGAACAGTTCGAGAATAGTTCGGGTTCGTACCGAATTTTGGGGTGTTCGGGACACGGACCCGGACATTTTCAAAAAAGTTCGGGTTCGTTGTTCGGCGATTTCTTCCCGCTTTCTGAAGGGCTGCACAGCAGCCAATCAGCTAGCGTTTTACTTCTTGCACTAAGAGCCCATCACAGCCATGCCTACTAATGGCATGGCTGTGATTGACCAAGTGCAGCATGTGACCCAGCCTCTATTTAAGCTGGAGTCACGTAGCGCTGCATGTCACACTGCTCTGATTAGTGTACGGAGAGGACGCAGCTGCTGTAAGGGCGAGATTAGGCAGGGAAAAGTCTGCAAAAGCACCTAATGAAGTGATCGATCTACAGCTGTGAATGATTGAACTTCTGCTAGTTACTTGCTCACTGGTTTTTAGGCTGCACAGAGCGTTTTTCTGTCACTTATTTTCTGGGGTGATCGGCGGCCATTTTGTGACTTGTGGAGCACCAGAACAAGCTGCCACCGAGTCCATCAATCCATCAATACTATATATTTTTTGCTATATCCTACATCAGGGGCTTGACTGTGCTAATTGTAACCCCTAGAAACTCAGGATAGCAATTTCTATAATTTATTAAGGGGTTAAATACATTTGCCAAAATACCAATCCACTAAATCTGGTGTTCCAGCTTTGGCTAGCCAAGTATAATACTGTCTGCTGTTTGGCAAAGGATAGATTAGTTTCTGTGGTGAAATTCAATTGTCAAAATAGCAATCCCCTAAATCTGGTGTCCCAGCACTGGCTAGCAAACTATAATAGTGTCTGGCAAAACATATATTTTGTTCTGGGGTGAAATTCAATTGCCAAAATAGCAATACCCTGAATCTGGTGTTCCAGCTGTTGCAGGCCTGGTTTAAATCTGTCTGTAACAGTGAATATTTTGTTCTGGGGTGAAATTCAATTGCCAAAATAGCAATACCATAAATCAGTGGTTTCAGCTGTGGCTGGCAAACTATAATAGTGTTCGCCAAAACATATATTTTGTTCTGGGGTGAAATTCAACTGCCAAAATAGCAATCCCCTAAATCTGGTGTCCCAGCACTGGCTGGCAAACTATAATAGTGTCCGCCAAAACATATATTTTGTTCTAGGGTGAAATTAAATTGCCAAAATAGCAATACCATAAATCTGGTGTCACAGCTGTGGCTGGCAAACTATAATAGTGTCCGCAAAAAGATATATTTTGTTCTGGGGTGAAATTCAATTGCCAAAATTGCAATACCATAAATCAGTGGTTTCAGCTGTGGCTGGCAAACTATAATAGTGTCCGCCAAAACATATATTTTGTTCTGGGGTGAAATTCAATTGCCAAAATAGCAATACCATAAATCAGTGGTTTCAGCTGTGGCTGGCCAAGTTTCATAGTGTCTTGCAAATTATATATTTTGTTCTGGGGTGAAATTCAATTGCCAACATAGCAATACCCTGAATCTGGTGTTCCAGCTGTTTCAGGCCTAGTTTAAATCTGTCCATAAAAGGATACCTTTCATCCAGGGCCTAAATACTAGCCCTAAAAGAGATATTCCACTAAATCAGTGGTTACTGCTGTGCATGGATTAGTGTAATATGCTACATCAATAAATTGGCAGATAGTGTTAGGTGCCTGTAAAAAAAGGCCTGAATTTGAAATCAATACACTGGGCCAAATATTTTTTTTCTTATTGTGGTGCTTGGAGAACGGTAACAATGAGGAAAACATCTAGTAAGGGACGCGGTCGTGGTGGTGTTAGTGTACCCTCTGGTGCTGGGAGAGGACGTGGCTACTCTGCCACAGCCACACGTCCTAGTGAACCAACTACCTCAGGTTCCAGTACCCGCCAGAATTTACAGCGATATTTGGTGGGGCCCAATGCCGTTCTAAGGATGGTAAGGCCTGAGCAGGTACAGGCACTAGTCAATTGGGTGGCCGACAGTGGATCCAGCACGTTCACAACATTATCTCCCACCCAGTCTTCTGCAGAAAGCGCACGTCCGCACGTCTCTGATGATGATGAAACACAAGTGCCTACTGCTGCGTCTTTCTGCAGTGTGCAGACCGAACAGGAGGTCAGGGAGGAAGACTGTGTGGAAGACGATGCAGGGGACGATGAGGTCCTAGACCCCACATGGAATGAAGGTCGTGCCACTGACTTTCATAGTTCAGAGGAAGAGGCAGTGGTAAGACCGATCCAACAGCGTAGCAAAAGAGGGAGCATGGGGCAAAAGCAGAACAGCCGCCTCCAAGAGGGTTCGCCTGCTACTGGCCAACGCCACCAGGGACCGAACACCACAAAGGCAGCTTCAAGGAGTTCTCTGGCATGGCACTTCTTTAAACAATGTGCTGACGACAAGACCCGAGTGATTTGCACGCTGTGCCATCAGAGCCTGAAGCGAGGCATTAACGTTCTGAACCTTAGCACAACCTGCATGACCAGGCATCTACATGCAATGCATGAACTGTAGTGGAGTAAACATCGTAAAAGCAAGGAACTCACTCTGGCTCCCCCTGTTCCCTCTTCTGCTGCTGCCTCGGCCTCTTCCTCCGCCTCGGGAGGAATGTTGGCACTTGCCGCCCACCAAACAGAGGATGTGTCACCGACAACACCACCTGCATCACCAAGCATCTCCACCATGTCACACGGCAGCGTTCAGCTCTCCATCTCACAAACCTTGGAGAGAAAGCATAAATTCCCACCTAGCCACCCTCGAGCCCTGGGCCTGAATGCCAGCATTTCAAAACTACTGGCCTTTAAAATGCTGTCATTCAGGCTGGTGGACACAGACAGCTTTAAACAGCTGATGTCCATGGCTGTCCCACAGTATGTTTTTCCCAGCTGCCACTACTTCTCCAAGACAGCCGTGCCTTTCCTGCACAACCAAGTATCCGATAAAATCAAGTGTGCACTGCGCAACTCCATCTGTGGCAAGGTCCACCTAACCACAGATACGTGGACCAGTAAGCACGGGCAGGGACGTTATATCTCCCTAACTGCACACTGGGTAAATGTAGTGGCGGCTGGGCCCCAGGCGGATAGCGGTTTGGCGCATGTCCTTCCACCACCGACGATCGCAGGGCATCATTCTTTGCCTCCTGTAGCCTCCTCCTCCTACTCGGCTTCCTCCTCCTCTGCTTCCACCAGCTCATCCAGTCAGCCACACACCTTCACCACCAACTTCAGCACAGCCCGGGGTAAACGTCAGCAGGCCATTCTGAAACTCATATGTTTGGGGGACAGGCCCCACACCGCGCAGGAGTTGTGGCGGGGTATTGAACAATAGACCGACAAGTGGTTTCTGCCGGTGGGCCTCAAGCACGGCCTGGTGGTGTGCGATAATGGGCGAAATCTCGTCGCAGCTCTGGGACTAGCCGGTTTGACGCACATCCCTTGCCTGGCGCATGTGCTGAATTTGGTGGTGCAGATGTTCATTAACAACTACCCCGACATGTCAGAGCTGCTGCATAAAGTGCGGGCTGTCGCTTACGGCGTTCGCATCCTGTCGCTGCTCGCCTGTCTGCGCTACAGCGGAACTTCGGCCTTACCGCTCACCGCCTCATATGCGACGTGCCCACCAGGTGGAACTCCACCTTGCACATGCTGGAGAGACTGTGCGAGCAGCAGCAGGCCATAGTGGAGTTTCAGCTGCAGCACGCACGCGTCAGTCGCACTGCGGAACAGCACCACTTCACCACCAATGATTGGGCCTCCATGCGAGACCTGTGTGCCCTGTTGCGCTGTTTCGAGTACTCCACCAACATGGCCAGTGGCGATGACACCGTTATCAGCATTACAATACCACTTCTATGTCTCCTTGAGAAAACGCTTAGGGCGATGATGGAAGAGGAGGTGGCCCAGGAGGAGGAGGAGGAGGATGAGGGGTCATTTTTAGCACTTTCAGTGTTAGAAGTGGCTCAGAGGGAGGTTTTTTGCAACAGCAGAGGCCAGGTACAAATGTGGCCAGCCAGGGCCCACTACTGGAGGACGAGGAGGATGAGGAGGAGGTGGAGGAGGAGAAGGATGAGGATGAAGCAGGTTCACAGCAGGGTGGCACCCGACACAGCTCAGGCCCATCACTGGTGTGTAGCTGGGGGGATACGGAGGACGATGACGATACGCCTCCCACAGAGGACAGCTTGTCCTTACCTCTGGGGAGCCTGGCACACATGAGCGACTACATGCTGCAGTGCCTGCGCAATGACAGCAGAGTTGCCCACATTTTAACGTGTGCGGACTACTGGGTTGCCACCCTGCTGGATCCCCGGTACAAAGACAATGTGCCCACCTTACTTCCTGCACTGGAGCATGATAGGAAGATGCGCGAGTACAAGCGCACGCTGGTAGAGGCGCTCCTGAGAGCATTCCCAAATGTCACAGGGGAACAGGTGGAAGCCCAAGGCGAAGGCAGAGGAGGAGCAAGAGGTCGCCAACGCAGCTGTGTCACGGCCAGCTCCTCTGAGGCAGGGTTAGCATGGCAGAAATGTGGAAAAGTTTTGTCTCCACGCCACGGCCAACTGCACCACCACCCGATACGGAACGTGTTAGCAGGAGGCAGCATTTTACTAACATGGTTGAACAGTACGTCTGCACACCCCTCCACGTACTGAATGATGGTCCGGCCCCATTCAACTTCTGGGTCTCCAAATTGTCCACGTGGCCAGAGTTAGCATTTTATGCCTTGGAGGTGCTGGCCTGCCCGGCGGCCAGCGTTTTGTCTGAACGTGTATTCAGCACGGCAAGGGGCGTCATTACTGACAATCGCAGCCGACTGTCCACAGCCAACGTGGACAAGCTGGCGTTCATAAAAATGAACCAGGCATGGATCACACAGGACCTGTGCCTCCCTTGTGCAGAATAGACATTTATAACTGCCTCCCCCTCAACCATGTATTCTTGTACTCCGGGGCACTTCTTTATTGAATAATCATTTTTTTAACTTTTCCATGATCTTGCGGTGCAACCCAAAGTTGAATGAACCTCTCCTCTGTCTGGGTGCTGGGCCGAAATAACTGAAAGTGGCCTTCTCCAGTGGTGGGTGATATGACGCCTTTTTCTTTGCTGTTGGACCTCTCTCCTCTGTCTGGGTGCTGGGGCCGAAATAACTGAAAGTGGCCTTCTCTAGTGGTGGGTGAAATGACGCATGATTCCTTGCTGTGGGACCTCTCTCCTCGGTCTGGGAGCTGGGCCGAAATAACTGAAAGTGCCCTTCTCCAGTGGTGGGTGATATGACGCCTTATTCCTTGCTGTGGGACCTCTCTCCTCTGTCTGGGTGCTGGGGCCGAAATTACTGAAAGTGGCTTTCTCCAGTGGTGGCTGATATGACGCATGATTCCTTGCTGTGGAACCTCTATCCTCTGTCTGGGTGCTGGGGCCGAAATAACTGAGTGGCCTTCTCCAGTGGTGGGTGATATGACGCATGATTCCTTGCTGTGGGACCTCTCTACTCTGTCTGGGTGCTGGGGCCGAAACAACTGAGTGGCCTTCTCCAGTGGTGGGTGATATGACGCATGATTCCTTGCTGTGGGACCTCTCTCCTCTGTCTGGGTGCTGGGGCCGAAACAACTGAGTGGCCTTCTCCAGTGGTGGGTGATATGACGCATGATTCCTTGCTGTGGGACCTCTCTCCTCTGTCTGGGTGCTGGGGCCGAAATAACTGAAAGTGGCCTTCTCCAGTGGTGGGTGATATGACGCATGTTTCCTTGCTGAGGGACCTCTCTCCTCTGTCTGGGTGCTGGGGCCGAAATAACTTAATGCGGCCTTCTCCAGTGGTGGGAGATATGACACATGATTCCTTGCTGTGGGACCTCTCTCCTCTGTCTGGGTGCTGGGGCCGAAACAACTGAGTGGCCTTCTCCAGTGGTGGGTGATATGACGCATGATTCCTTGCTGTCGGACCTCTCTCCTCTGTCTGGGTGCTGGGGCCGAAATAACTGAAAGTTGCCTTCTCTAGTGGTGGGTGATATGACGCATGATTCCTTGCTGAGGGACCTCTCTCCTCTGTCTGGGTGCTGGGGCCGAAATAACTTAATGCGGCCTTCTCCAGTGGTGGGTGATATGACGCATGATTCTCTGCTATGGGACCTCTCTCCAATTGATATTGGTTAATTTTTATTTATTTTATTTTAATTCATTTCCCGTTCCACATTTGTTTGCAGGGCATTTACCTACATTTTGCTGCCTTTTGCAGCCCTCTAGCCCTTAGCCCTCTAGTCCCAGCTGTTGCAGGCCAGGATTCATAGCGTCCGTCAAAACATATATTTTGTTCTGGGGTGAAATTTAATTGCCAAAATAGCAATACCCTGAATCTGGTGTCCCAGCTGTTGCAGGCCAGGATTCATAGTGTCCGTCAAAACATATATTTTGTTCTGGTGTGAAATTCAATTGCCAAAATAGCAATACCCTGAATCTGGTGTCCCAGCTGTTGCAGGCCCGGATTCATAGTGTCCGCAAAAACATATATTTTGTTCTGATGTGAAATTCAATTGCCAAAATAGCAATACCCTGAATCTGGTGTCCCAGCTGTTGCAGGCCAGTATTCATAGTGTCCACAAAAACATATATTTTGTTCTAGGGTGACATTCAATTGCCAAAATAGCAATACCCTGAATCTGTTGTCCCAGCTGTTGCAGGCCAAGTGTAAATCTGTCCATAAAAGGATACCTTTCATCCAGGGACAAAATACTAGCCCTAAAAGAGATATTCCCCTAAATCAGTGGTTACTGCTGTGCCTGGATTAGTGTAATACGCTACATAAACAAATAGGCAGATAGTGTTAGGTGCCTGTAAAAAATTGCCTGAATTTGAAATCAATACATTGGGCCAAATATTGTTTTCCTTATTGTGGTGCTTGGTGAACGGTAACAATGAGGAAAACATCTAGTAAGGGATAGTGTTGGGCGCGAATATTCGCGATGCGAATATTTCGCGAGAATATCGCATATTCGTGATTTCGCGATTTTTTCGAAATATCATGCCATAAATTCGATATTGCGAATATTCGCGTTGGTTAAATTAGATGATACACAATAAGTTCAAGAACTTCAGTTCACTTGTGTTGATAAATGAGTTTGAGTGACTCTGAGTTTCATTCATTTAAGGTGTTGTTTTGCATCAAGGCTCTTTTTCAAAGCCATAGCCAAAATCCTGCCTTTTTTGCGATTTTCCGTAATGCGATTTTTTTGACAGCGATGCGAATATCTAACACTTGCTGACATGCCTGCGCATTGACTTGAAAATTGAAATATTGCCTTTATGCGATTTTTCCGTAATGCGATTTTTTTCACACTCTATGCGCTTGGTAGTCGCGATCGTCAACTTGCGAATACGAACATGCTGCGAATTGCGAATATATTCGAAAATTCGCATATTTGAATATATGTCATCGTGTTTTCCTCTTCTTATTCTCATTCACCCCCAATCATTAGTTTCACTTTCAACAAGGCTTCATTTTATATCCATTCCTCGACCCCCCCGTCCCCACTTCCCTCCCTTGTCTTTATTTTTTTTTTGCGATTTTTCGTAATGCGATTTTTATTAAGCGATGCGATTTCTTTCACACGTGCTATTCTTCCTGCGCATTGATTGACTTGACCATCCCGGCCATGAAAGTTAAAGTGTTTTTGCGATTTTTCGTAATGCGCATGCGAATATTAGCGATTATTTAATACATGGTAAATAAAGATTGAAAAGCAGATAACATGTAGATGGTATATTTTATTGCACTAGGTAAATATGATGTAATCGATTTTGTACGAATACTGCCTTTGCCTGCCAGTAACAATGATCTTGCGCAATATGCGCATGATCATACGCATTATGCGATAATCCGCGATTTTATAAAAAAAAGATGGCGATTAAATGATGACGAATACGAATATTCGAATTTGCGAATATTTTACAAAATATTTGCGAAATATCCCGAATTCGAATATGGGCATATTCGATCATCACTAGTAAGGGACGCGGACGCGGCCGTGGTGGTGTTAGTGTACCCTCTTGTGCTGGGAGAGGACGTGGCCATTCTGCCACAGCCACAAGTCCTAGTGAACCAACTACCTCAGGTTCCAGTACCCGCCAGAATTTACAGCGATATTTGGTGGGGCCCAATGCCGTTCTAAGGATGGTAAGGCCTGAGCAGGTACAGGCGCTAGTCAATTGGGTGGCCGACAGTTGATCCAGCATGTTCACAACATTATCTCCCACCCAGTCTTCTGCTGAAAGCGCACAGGTGGCACCTGAAAACCAAGCCCATCAGTCTTTCACATCACCCCCATGCATATCAGGGAAACTGTCAGAGCCTCAAGTTATGCAGCAGTCTCTTATGCTGTTTGAAGACTCTGCTGGCAGGGTTTCCCAAGGAAATCCACCTAGCCCTTCCCCAGTGGTGGAAGACATAGCATTTAGCATTTCAAAACTACTGGCCTTTGAAATGCTGTCATTCAGGCTGGTGGACACAGACAGCTTTAAACAGCTGATGTCCATGGCTGTCCCACAGTATGTTGTTCCCAGCCGCCACTACTTCTCCAAGACAGCCGTGCCTTCCCTGCACAAACAAGTATCCGATAAAATCAAGTGTGCACTGCGCAACACCATCTGTGGCAAGGTCCACCTAACCACAGATACGTGGACCAGTAAGCATGGCCAGGGACGCTATAGCTCCCTAACTGCACACTGGGTAAATGTAGTGGCGGCTGGGCCGCAGGCGGAGAGTTCCTTGTCGCACGTCCTTACGCCGCCAAGGATCGCAGGGCATCATTCTTTGCCTCCTGTAGCCTACTCCTCCTACTCGGCTTCCTCCTCCTCTGCTTCCACCAGCTCATCCAGTCAGCCACACACCTTCACCACCAACTTCAGCACAGCCCAGGGTAAACGTCAACAGGCCATTCTGAAACTCATATGTTTGGGGGACAGGCCCCACACCGCGCAGGAGTTGTGGCGGGGTATTGAACAATAGACCGACGAGTGGTTTCTGCCGGTAGGCCTCAAACCCGGCCTGGTGGTGTGCGATAATGGGCGAAATCTCGTTGTAGCTCTGGGACTAGCCGGTTTGACGCACATCCCTTGCCTGGCGCATGTGCTGAATTTGGTGGTGCAGAAGTTCATTCACAACTACCCCGACATGTCAGAGCTGCTGCATAAAGTGAGGGCCGTCTATGTGCGGGCTTCCGGCGTTCACATCCTGCCGCTGCTCGTCTGTCTGCGCTACAGCGGAACTTCGGCCTTCCCGCTGACCGCCTCATATGCGATGTGCCCACCAGGTGGAACTCCACCTTGCACATGCTGGAGAGACTGTGCGAGCAGCAGCAGGCCATAGTGGAGTTTCAGCTGCAGCAGGCACGCGTCAGTCGCACTGAGGAACAGCACCACTTCACCACCAATGATTGGGCCTCCATGCGAGACCTGTGTGCCCTGTTGCGCTGTTTTGAGTACTCCACCAACATGGCCAGTGGCGATGACACCGTTATCAGCGTTACAATACCACTTCTATGTCTCCTTGAGAAAACGCTTAGGGCGATGATGGAAGAGGAGGAGGATGAGGGGTCATTTTTAGCACTTTCAGGCCAGTCTGTTAGAAGTGGCTAAGAGGGAGGTTTTTTGCAACAGCAGAGGCCAGGTACAAATGTGGCCAGCCAGGGCCCACTACTGGAGGACGAGGAGGATGAGGAGGAGGTGGAGGAGGATGAGGATGAAGCAGGTTCACAGCGGGGTGTCTCAGGCCCATCACTGGTGCGTGGCTGGGGGGATACGGAGGACGATGACGATACGCCTCCCACAGAGGACAGCTTGTCCTTACCTCTGGGGAGCCTGGCACACATGAGCGACTACATGCTGCAGTGCCTGCGCAACGACAGCAGAGTTGCCCACATTTTAACGTGTGCGGACTACTGGGTTGCCACCCTGCTGGATCCCCGGTACAAAGACAATGTGCCCACCTTACTTCCTGCACTGGAGCGTGATAGGAAGATGCGCGAGTACAAGCGCACGCTGGTAGAGGCGCTCCTGAGAGCATTCCCAAATGTCACAGGGGAACAAGTGGAAGCCCAAGGCGAAGGCAGAGGAGGAGCAAGAGGTCGCCAATGCAGCTGTGTCACGGCCAGCTCCTCTGAGGCAGGGTTAGCATGGCAGAAATGTGGAAAAGTTTTGTCTCCACGCCACAGCTAACTGCACCACCACCCGATACGGAACGTGTTAGCAGGAGGCAACATTTCACTAACATGGTTGAACAGTACGTCTGCACACCCCTCCACGTACTGACTGATGGTTCGGCCCCATTCAACTTCTGGGTCTCCAAATTGTCCACGTGGCCAATGTTAGCATTTTATGCCTTGGAGTTGCTGGCCTGCCCGGTGGCCAGTGTTTTGTCTGAACGTGTATTCAGCACGGCAGGGGGCGTCATTACTGACAAACGCAGCCGCCTGTCCACAGCCAACGTGGACAAGCTGACGTTCAAAAAAATGAACCAGGCATGGATCCCACAGGACCTGTCCCTCCCTTGTGCAGAATAGACATTTATAACTGCCTCCCCCTCAACCATGTATTCTTGTACTCCGGGGCACTTCTTTATTGAATCCTCATTTTTTTAACTTTACCATGATCTTGCGGTGCAACCCAAAGTTGAATGAACCTCTCCTATGTCTGGGGGTTGGGGCCGAAATAACTGAAAGTGGCCTTTTCCGGTGGTGGTTGATATGAGGCATGATTCCTTGCTGTGGGACCTCTCTCCTCTGTCTGGGTGCTGGGCCGAAATAACTGAGAGTGGCCTTCTCCGGTGGTGGTTGATATGACGCATGATTCCTAGCTGTGGGACCTCTCTCCTCGGTCTGGGTGCTGGCCGAAATAACTGAAAGTGGCCTTCTCCAGTGGTGGGTGATATGACGCATGATTCCTTGCTGTGGGACCTCTCTCCTCTATCTGGGTGCTGGGGCCGAAAAACCTGAAAGTGGCTTTCTCCAGTGGTGGTTGATATGACGCATGATTCCTTACTGTGGAACCTGTATCCTCGGTCTGGGTGCTGGGCCGAAATAACTGAAAGTGGCCTTCTCCAGTGGTGGGTGATATGACGCATGATTCCTTGCTGTGGGACCTCTCTCCTTGGTCTGGGTGCTGGCCGAAATAACTGAAAGTGGCCTTCTCCAGTGGTGGGTGATATGACGCCTTATTCCTTGCTGTGGGACCTGTATCCTCGGTTTGGGTGCTGGGCCGAAATCACTGAAAGTGGCCTTCTCCAGTGGTGGGTGATATGACGCATGATTCCTTGCTGTGGGACCTCTCTCCTCGGTCTGGGTGCTGGCCGAAATAACTGAAAGTGGCCTTCTCCAGTGGTGGGTGATATGACGCATGATTCCTTGCTGTGGGACCTCTCTCCTCTATCTGGGTGCTGGGGCCGAAATAACTGAAAGTGGCTTTCTCCAGTGGTGGGTGATATGACGCATGATTCCTTACTGTGGAACCTGTATCCTCGGTCTGGGTGCTGGGCCGAAATAACTGAAAGTGGCCTTCTCCAGTGGTGGGTGATATGACGCATGATTCCTTGCAGTGGGACCTGTATCCTCGGTCTGGGTGCTGGGCCGAAATAACTGAAAGTGGCCTTCTCCAGTGGTGGGTCATATGACGCATGATTCCTTGCTGTGGGACCTCTCTCCTTGGTCTGGGTGCTGGCCGAAATAACTGAAAGTGGCCTTCTCCAGTGGTGGGTGATATGACGCCTTATTCCTTGCTGTGGGACCTGTATCCTCGGTTTGGGTGCTGGGCCGAAATCACTGAAAGTGGCCTTCTCCAGTGGTGGGTGATATGACGCATGATTCCTTGCTGTGGGACCTCTCTCCTCGGTCTGGGTGCTGGCCGAAATAACTGAAAGTGGCCTTCTCCAGTGGTGGGTGATATGACGCCTTATTCCTTGCTGTGGGACCTGTATCCTCGGTTTGGGTGCTGGGCCGAAATCACTGAAAGTGGCCTTCTCCAGTGGTGGTTGATATGACGCATGATTCCTTGCTGTGGGACCTCTCTCCTCTCACTGGGTGCTGGTGCCTAAATAAATGAAAATGGCCTTCTCCATTGGTGGGTGATATGACGCATGAATCCTTGCTCTGGAACCTGTATCCTCGGTCTGGGTGCTGGGCCGAAATAACTGAAAGTGGCCTTCTCCAGTGGTGGGAGATATGACGCATGATTCCTTGCTGTGGGACCTGTATCCTCGGTCTGGGTGCTGGGCCGAAATAACTGAAAGTGGCCTTCTCCAGTGGTGGGTGATATGACGCATGATTACTTGCTGTGGGACCTCTCTCCTTAGTCTGGGTGCTGGCCGAAATAACTGAAAGTGGCCTTCTCCAGTGGTGGGTGATATGACGCCTTATTCCTTGCTGTGGGACCTCTCTCCTCTGACTGGGCGCTGGGGCCTAAATAACTGAAAATGGCCTTCTCCAGTGGTGGGTGATATGACGCATGATTCCTTGCTGTGGGACCTCTCTCCTCTGTCTGGTTGCTGGGACCGAAATAACTAAAAGTGGCCTTCTCCAGTGTTGAGTGATATGACGCATGATTCCTTGCAGTGGGACCTCTCTCCAATTGATATTGGTTAAATTTTATTTATTTTATTTTATTCATTTCCCTATCCACTTTTGTTTGCAGTGGATTTACCTACATTTTGCTGCCTTTGGCAGCCCTCTAGCCCGTTCCTGGACTATATTACAGCCTTTTTAGTGCCTAAAAGTTCGGGTCCTCATTGACAACATTTTCGGGAAGTTCGGCCGTACTTCTCGAACCCGAACATCCAGGTGTTCGTTCATCTCTATGGGTGACTTTACACCTTATTTTGCTGTGTGGGCCGAATTATGCTGTGGTGAATTTTTTTATTTCAAAGCAAACTCCGCTGCTCTGTATCTCTTGTGAGGTCTCCATTTATGCCCCTCACACGATTTACACCCAATATATTATTTTCATGTACAGATTAGTGATGATTGAGCACCAATTGCTATATTCGTGTGCACGGCCGAGCACCCGAGTATAATGGAAGTCAATGGGAGACAACCAGGCACACCATGCTCTGAAGAGCGGAGGGTGCATGGTTCATTGGAAAAGGTCTGAAAATGACAGAAACACCACCGAAATGGATCGGGAACAGTATGGGGATGATGTCTGGATGCACCTTGAACTCCCAGGTTGCTGCTAGGAACCATGTTGTCCGAGTTGTACGCCACTGTTACCGACTGACAAAAATACGCACAACCCCCACCCCCCAAAAAAATTAATAAAAATAAAATAAAATAAAATTTCACAGAAGAAAATTTTTAGGAAACATTCTTTCCTGTATATTTAATTGTATATACAGTGCAATTGCTGCCAAAAATTACAAACAAGAGGTACTCTGAAACAGCCTGTAAATCACATATAGGAGGGCCTCATTCATATTGTAGTACAACTGTTCAGGTAGTGGGACTCCTACACTCATAAAGCATATGCACAAGTGAAGGGGCTGCATAAAATTACAAGGAACCGGCACTACAATACACCCTTTATTGCACAAAAAGGAAAATTATGATTGGTGGCCTGCTGGTGACCCTCAAAAACATTTGGAGCATGGGCCTTCTGGTGACCCTCTAAAACATTAGGGGCGAGGGCCTGCTGGTGAGCTGACGCTGTAAAACATTATATGCGAGTGCCTGCTGGTGAGCTGACACGCTCAAACATTATATGCGAGTGCCTGCAGGCGAGCTGACGTTGTGCATTTAGTGCTATGGCCTGTGGGTGGGTATTTGCGCTTGCGTTCAAATGCCTGTGTTATCGACATTTGGACGCTGCGCTGGGACAAGGAAGTGGATGTTGTTGCTGATGGTTCATGCGAAGGTCCAGGTGCAGGGCGAGGCCTGCTCCTTCGACAGGAGATTGGCCAGCAGTGCGTAACACAGGGGAAGAGGAAGCAGTGGTGGGACCCGCAGATCCAGATTGTGGATCCAGGCATTTTGCCCACTTATTAGGGTGCTTGGATGCCATGTGGCGGATCATGCTGGTGGTGGTGAGGTTTCTAGTGTTCACGCCCCGGCTCATTTTGGTATGGCACAGGTTGCAAACTAACACTCTTTTGTTGTCTGCACTTTCTTCATCATCCACCACCTCCTCTTCCACTTCCTCACTCTGCTCATCCTCCTGACTTGACCTAATCACAACCTCAATGATTGACAACTGTGTCTCATCAACATCCACCTCGTGAACGAATGATTGCCATTCACCACTGTCATCTTTTTGAGACTGTGAAGGCTCAAGAGGTTGGGAATCAGGGCACAATATCTCAGGTCCCTCTTCAAGCGTGCTGGACGCGAGGGACACATCTAATAGTGACGCTGGAAAGAGCTCCTCGGAATATCCGAGTGTGGCATCACTTGTTTGGCAAGCCTCTCCATGGTGGGAGGAAGGATGATCAGTGTGAGGATTCGGTTGACCAGACTCTGGACAGAGACTGGACGAGAGGGTGGTGCTTAAACGACTGGAAGCCTTATCTTCAGCAATCCAACTGACCAACTGTTCGCACTTGAACAGTGTTGTCCTGCGCTGCCCAGCTGCTCACCTTCTTCTTATTAATGGTTTTGTCACTAGATGTGGTGCAGATTATTTTACTGTCCGCTAAAGACACAGTTTTCTGATGCAGGACAGTATATGTCACAGAAACCCACAGAATATGGACACTGTATTAGGCCCAGATTATTGGAATTAGTAATACAGACACTGTGTTGCCCCCTTAAAAACAATGGACTGTACAGCGTGACACCGATGTATAATTTCTTATACACCAGAATGAAAGAATATTCCAAGCACTTGTGTGCCCACACAGCTGCCGAGAAGCAGAAGGGTCTTGCCATTGAAGTGGGCTCAGAACCTAAAAGGCAAATCTTCCTGTTTACCTGGACTCAAAGGAAAGGACTGGCTATTCTCATATAGATTTAATCCAAACCTCCACCCACCAAGGCAAGCAAAGGGGACCGGATTCTGTGAAGAGGTTGGTTCTGCAGGACGTACCCAGAGGACAACCGATTGGAGGTGTTACCAAAGACATTAACCTGCCTCCCGCTCTTCCTGCATAACGTCTCCGAGGTGCTCACGGCTATCATAGGGACGTGGTTCCAAAGAAAGTTTAACTGTTGTTTCGGTAAGCTGGTGATCAGTTCTCAGGACCTTAAGTGGCTAGCATAGATGTGAACCGGGTTTGATGTGTCTGAATCAGTGTAGGCCATAGATCTTGTTTTCTCTGTGCCAGTCGAACCTCGCATGGACATTTCTTATGCCATCCACGCAGAGGACTTCAAGACTTTATGGAATAATATTCATAAATCAAAGGACGAGGTCACATTGGAGAAAGTGGACAATTTATTCCAATGTCTTTACTCGCCTTTCTGTATAGCCTGCACTGTAGGAATGAGCTGGAGTTGGCATGTTTGCTGGACTGTCCTCCAGTTATCAGCCATACATTTCATGATCAATATGCATTACCATCGTAGTCACCCCGACACTGGTTGCAATCCATTCTTGTTGATGAAGCACTTTTTTTTCAGTTTGTCTTTTAAATTTTGTAGTTTTACCCCTTCTGTGTTGTATTTTATGTGTGTTACTGTTCTGTTTGTTAAATAACGTTTTTTTTTTCTCCTCCGTTCAAAAATAATAATAATAATTGGTTTGTGATTTGGTAGCCAAATTCAGGAGTGACTACAAAACACAAAAGACATGCAAATACGATGACATTCACGTGTCATCTCTGTTTTGGATCAACTCCTGTTTTTTTTGGCCTTAGCAATACTGACGGATTACTGACCAAACACTGAACGAGTGAAGGCGGGTTCTCCACAGACAAGTTCCTTTTTTGGGGGGTTATTGTTCTGATTTATCAGAGGAAGGGCAAAATAATCAGTGACGTCAACACAAACTTACTGCTGACACTCTCTCCACTCCGGGGGGCTCTACTTGTACTTGTTTAAGAGTTGGGAACAGGTTCTGTTTACATTTATGTGGAATCAGCTGATGACGGTGTAAAAGGAGTGCGCTTCTTCTTGACGCTAACATTGACCTGTAAGCCTGAGTTCATACTTGAGTTATTTGGTCAGTTTTGGCCCAGTGACTGTCCAAATAAGTAAAGTGTGCAATGATTCTAAGAGCGACAACTGTCATCTGCATGTCATATGGACTCATAGTATTATTTCACTACTAAAGCAGAATCCCTATGCGCGTTACTGCAAGGCACAGTTTTCTACACCAGCAGCCAGGAAATAGCAGTTTTTTAACGTATTTCGCTGCAAATATATTCGGATCGAACCAAATTTTTCCCAAAAATTCGGCGAACTGGCGAAACAAATTTTTTAAAAATGCGCTCATCTCTAGAAATAACTTACCAAAAAAGTGTGAACTTCAACTTACAGGTCAATGTTAGCGTCAAAGAAGTCCTGCATGCAGCACTTTAATGGCCTCTATCCAACAGTCAGTATTTGGTCAATTTTTTGCATTAGTATTTGATCAGTATTGGTAAGGCAAAAACAGGAGTGGTTCAAAAACAGAGATAACATGTGATGGAAATATTTGCATGTCTTCTGTGTTTTGGACCTACATCTGCTATTAGCTTCTAAATCATGATCAAATCCTGACTGTGTGATAGAGGTCTTCTGGAGGCTCAAACAACAGTACCAGATTTTTTGGGGTTATTTTTCTGTTCTTCTGACATATCAGGGATGGAGAAGCATGCCCACATATACTGCATACCGCCACATCCTCCAGCGAATAGGTAAACAATTCCCACAATGCCAAGTATGACAATTTATGGCTGCCACTCAGTGCTGATTGCCTGCCGCTGTTTTATGAACCTGTGCAACGCTAGTTGTTTTCTTATATGTAGGCTCTAGAGTAGCAGATGGTCTACCCCCACAAATTTATCTCTAGAACTTCCACTGCTTTAACCCTGCTGGCTCATTGGCACGCTGCCACCCTGCTCCTATATTATGTGCCTGCTGCCACCCTCGTCACCTGATGATAATTATGTCCTCTCTTCACCCGACTCCCATGTGCGATCAGCTACATCGTCATCCACTAATGTCTGTTCTTCACTTATGTCATCCTCACCAGTTTCATGGCCAGGTCCCGACTCCCTGACTGCACACAACACATGCTCCACCCTACTGTCATCAATGCTTTTTGCACACCTAAGGGCTCGTAAGAGGCGTGCAAATAGCCAAGGGCTATTTGCACGCCTCTTGTAAAGTGAGAATATTAATTACCAATATTTATGCAAATATCAATAATTAATATTCATAAATAGGCGGAATCATCTACTAATAACTCCACCTATTTATACCTTAAAGATACACTCTCTACCGCCTAACACTGGTCACTGGCTATCTGCGTGCGCCTTACTGAACTAGCTACTGCTAGTAGAACACACTACACAGTAGGTACAAATAACACACGATATATTTATTACTACCTACGGTACAGTAAATAATAACGCATACAATACAGTACATACACAGCACTAAAATACAGTACTAACTACACTACACAATCCCAAGTTCCACCCACAACTCTAGCTAATACAGATCACACACACAATACAGCCGCCCACCCAACCTGGCTCTAGACTCTCCCTAGGGGGAACAAAAGGGGTAGTGAAGGGGTTCGTACTGCTGACCAAAGTTGTGGCAGCAGCAGTACGGTCAGCAGTAACCGAGGTTGATCCTGCTGTACAGAATACCCTGCTTTCAGGGCAGTCAAGGGGTTGCCAGCAGGGTAGTGTCCAAGGAGTGCAGGAGTACCAGGGGTTAATGCTGGGGATAAGCTTTGGTGGGATAGGGAATGTGGGCAGGTGATGCAGGGGGAATAAGGGGTTTATATGGAGGGGAGTTGGGAGTGGGGTGGTGGCTGGGTGAGGTTAAATGTGGGGGTAAAGCGTTGGTGGGGTAGTGGCTGGGCGAGGGTTAATAGAAGGGATAGTTAAATGTTGGTGGGGTAGTGGGGTGCAGAGGGTTAATATCAGGGGCCAAGCGTTGGTGGGGTAGTGGGGTATCAGGGACAATAGGGGTTCTGGCAAGGGACAGAGTTAATATTGTTGGTGGGATAGTGGGGAAGTGATACTTATGTCCTCCAGGGGTTAATCGCTCGTTTTCCAGGGGAAGGCTCGTCGTCCTGGGGATGAATCTTCTTGTGTGGGCGGCTGGCTTCAACTGCCCAGTGCAGGGCCTGCCGGACATTTATGTCCGGCAGCCCGCACTGCCGCCCCGCCCACACAGCGGCGCGCGAGCGCGCAGCCGTGTGTGACACGTGGGCCGGCGCGGTGAGATGACGTCACCGCACCAGTCTGCGCGTCGTGCACGCGCACACCGCAGGGCCGTGCCGACTTGCTGACAGGCGGGAGATCCTTTGATCTCCCGTCTGTAGCTCTCTGCATTCCAGACAGCGTGATAGTAATCGCGCTGCTGGAATGCGCATAATAGAGGGAGGGGAGGTTTCTCCCTTCTCTTTATTATGTATAATTATCCCCAGCAGCGCTGGAGATAATTAAAACAAAGGACTCAGATTCTTTTGAATCTGAGTCCCTTGTAGTCACCAGGATGACCGGACCTTGTCCGGTCATTCTGGTGCCATCAACCAGATTGCATCAGTGTGAATGCTTGGGGCACATTCACACCGATGCATCTGGTTACATTGTCACTCCAGGGGCATAAAATATATATATATAAAACAGAGGGGGACAGATAAAGGGGGACATATAAAGGGGCCATATAGAGGGGCCAACAAGTGGCACAAAAGGGGGCACATTCCCACAGGGGCAGCAATGAACCCCTGGGGAATACTAAGGGCAGATGTGCGCAGATGCTGGGCTCATCTGCGCACATCCTTCTATAATGTGCCCATTTAAACATATATATTACACATGCATGCGTACACATGCATATATAACTATATATGCATATATTTCAACCCTTCCTTAAAGGATAACTGTCACATTTTTTTTTTTCAATATCTTAATAGAGACCATCTTCATGACATTAGTGGCCATCTTCATTTTTTTTTCATTATCCCTGA
Source organism: Bufotes viridis (assembly GCA_033119425.1). NCBI lineage: Eukaryota > Metazoa > Chordata > Amphibia > Anura > Bufonidae > Bufotes > Bufotes viridis. The sequence goes on along the minus strand of CM065597.1, from coordinate 93,895,859 downwards.
ACCCCTATAAAACTCTCATTTTGCCCCCCTCAGCGCCTATTTTTACCTTAGCCTAAAAACAGGTTGCTATGTGAGGTCCGTCTATCTCCTGGAGGACGGGAGACGCACAGTAACTTGTACGTGCGCGCTCCCGGAAGTGAGAGCTCTCTATTATGCCGGTTTCAGGCTGCGATCTCCACTCTGGAGACTGCAGTCTGAAATCGCGTTAGTGCCCCAGTCTGCTGCCGTGCCCCCAGTGCCTTTTTTATAAATAAATGCCCCCACTGCCCCCCACATGCGGCCATCATTGCCCCCATATGCCTCCATATGTCCCCCGCTGCCCCCTCCGTTCCTCCTCCTGGTTGTTCCCCCCTGCTCTGCTCTGCTCCTTCTGCTGCCGGCTGTATTCATCAGCGAGTGTTAGCTGTGACTTACAGCTAACACTCTGCTGCTACACCCCAGATCGGTGCTGACACCGATCTGGGGCGTTTAACCCCATAGATGCCGCGGTCAGCAGCCGCCCGCGGCATCCATGGGGTTAAGAGGGATGGAGCTCCCTCTCTCTTCTATCGCGCTGCTGCTGCTGCGATCGCAGCAGCGCGATGGTTGCCATGGCAACCGGACGCCTTACAAAGGCGTCCTGGTTGCCAAGTTATCTAAGGCTGATGAGACCCTGAGGGTCTGATCAGCCTTAGTGTAAATGTAGCACTGACTATACAGTGCATTGCAATAGATAACTATTGCAATGCACTGTACAGTGATCAGGCCCACTGGATCTTCAGGATCCAGATGGGTCTTGATAAGTAAAAAAAAAAAAAAAAGTAAATAAATAAATAAATAAAAATTTAAATGAGAATAAAATAAAAATGGTCTTTTTTCAAATCTGTTTGTCATAAAAAATAAAAAAAATATACATAATTGGTATCGCCACGTCCGTAACAAACAGCTCTATAAAAAATATTACATGTCCTAACCCCTTAGGTGAACACCGTAAAAAATAAAAAATAAAAACCATGTAAAAAAAGCCATTTTTTGTCACCTTATGACAAAAATTCTAACACAAAGCGATCAAAAAGGCGTACGCTGCCCAAAATAGTACCAATAAAACCGTCACCTCATCCTGCAAAAAATGAGCCCCTACCAAAAATCGCCCTAAAAATTAAAAAACTATGGCTCTGAGACTAAAACATGATTTCTTTTGTTTTAAAAATGCTTTTTCGTGTTAAATGTATTTTTTTTTTTAAAAGTAGACATATTATGTATCGCCACGTCCGTAAGGACCTGCTCTATAAAAATATCACATCATCTAACCCCTCAGCTGAACACCGTAAAAAAATAAAAATAAAAACAGTGCCAAAAGCCATTTTTGTGAACTTACATCACAAAAATTGTAACACCAAGCGATCAAAAGGCGTATGCCCCCAATATAGTACCAATCAAACCGACACCTCATCCCGCAAAATATGAGAACATAACTAAAAGAATCAGTCAAAAATAAAAAGCTATAGCTCTCAGAATATGGAGACACTAAAACATCATTTTTTTGTTTAAAAATGCTATTATTGTGTAAAACTTAAATAAATAAGAAAAAGTATACATATTGGGTATTGCCACGTCCGTAACGATCTGTTCTATAGAAATAACACATGATCTACCCTGTCAGATGAATCTTGTAAAAATTAAAAATAAAAACAGTGCCAAAACAGCCCTTTTTGGTTACCTTGCCTCACAAAAATGTAATATAGAGCAATTAAAAATCATATTTACCCCAAAATAGTACCAATAAAACTGGCACCTTATCCCTAGTTTCCAAAATGGGGTAAATTTTTGTGAGTTTCTACTGTAAAGGTGCATCAGGGGGGCTTCAAATGGGACACAGCTTCTAAAAATCAGTCCAGCAAAATCTGCCTTCCAAAAACCATATGGCGCTCCTTTCCTTCTGTGCCTTGCCGCCTGTCCTTACATCAGTTTACGACCACATGTGGGGAGTTCCTGTAAACTGTAGAATCAGGGCAATAAATATAGAGTTTTGTTTGGCTGTTAACCCTCGATGAGTCCCCATGACACTAATTCTGCCGCCCATGTATGTCCCCCTTTCACAGCAGTGATACAGCACAGATGTGTCCCCACGACAGTAATTCTGCCGCCCATGTATGTCCCCCTATCACAGCAGTGATACAGCACAGATGTGTCCCCACGACAGTAATTCTGCCGCCCATGTATGTCCCCCTATCACAGCAGTGATACAGCACAGATGTGGCCCCATGACAGTAATTCTGCCGCCCATGTATGTCCCCCTATCACAGCAGTGATACAGCACAGATGTGTCCCCACGACAGTAATTCTGCCGCCCATGTATGTCCCCCTATCACAGCAGTGATACAGCACATATGTGTTCCCACGACAGTCATTCTGCAACCCGTGTATGTTTCCCTATCACAGCAGTGATACAGCACATGTGTGTCCCTATGACAGAATATATATAGTGTAAGGCAGTGCTATTATATTATAAAGACTAGTTTACCATTAGTTTTCTTTGTCCACGCAACAGAGAATGTTCACACAGTTCTACCACTTGTGTATGTGATAGCAGGAGGGGGGCGTGTTTCAGTGTGGAGAGCACCTATTGGTTGAGGTGCAGGAGGAGCTCAATGCATTGTGGGTAGTGAGGGCAGGCGGGATTAGCCTCAGGGTGAGGGCAGCAGCAGCCATCTTAACTGAATAAGGAAATTGCAGTTTTGTGCAGACTGGTTGCTAAGGGCTGGATCTTATGAAATATGGGGAGAGTAAGTCTAATAGTTATTGATTCTGGAATATCATGTTATTGGTAACTACATATATGAACATTGAAATTTGGGTCTAAATGTGACAGTTATCCTTTAACACCTCTTTTCCAAGTGCGGGGTTAGAGGAAACAAAAAATTCCTGGCTTTGTGTATCTGTTGTCATCTGAGATGATGTTTAAGAGCTAGTCAACTATTCTACTATAGCTGTATTATTGGTCAAAACACAACCACTGGATGACAGTGACAGCTCTGGCCTGTTGCTGCGACTGCCGCTACTACCACCCCTTCTTCTGCTGCTACTTGTGCCGGCTACAGCAACATTTTTGCCCCGGGCCCATTCCTTTTGAGTGGACAGACAACTTTCTGTTAGCCACAGTGTACAGTAACTGAATCAGTAATGTAACAGATGAAGTATGAATGGCGCAGCAGATAGACTAGAAAAACACACCTACATATTACACTGCCTGTTGACAATGAGTCTGATGCACCGTATGTCTATTTATAACTGAACAGATTAATTATTAATGGTGCCACATATAAATTAGGTGCACGTGTCTATATATTAGACCGGCTGTTGAGGCAAGTCTAATGCACAGTCAGTCTATGTATAACAGAACAGATTAAGAATGAATGGCTCAGCAGTGGAACAAGGAGCACAGGGTGATTACACAGTGCCTGCACTGTACTTGCACTGTCCCTGCAGTCTTCCTATTCTCTCCTTATGCTTTCTCTACAGTGTCTGAAAACTCTCCCTACAATCTCTATACATTGTTCCTGCACTGTCCCTATCCAAGATTCTACAATTAGATCTTTGTTAAACTCTGTCTCTACCACTTAGCACATTTCTCTCTATGGTCAGTTCACTGTAAAATGCCCGAGAGCAGACAGGATTAGTTTTTTTTTTAGGGCTAAGACATTACAGGCAATGGTTATCTGCAGATTTGCTGGCTACATGGCATTATGGGTCATATCTCCTTCCTGGGCTTCTTACTTTCACTTTGGAACACATGTAAAATCGATTTGTTACAATGAAGCAAGAGGAAATTCGTGTTCATCGCGAATCAAAGTTTTCCAGAAATTTGGATCAAATTCACTTTGTTTTACTAAGATTCGCTCAGCACTAGTTATAACTTACCCTCCCCTTAATATACACTCATCCTGTATCCTAGGCCTGGGGGTATCTGCAATTGATATGTTTTATGTGTAGTATTATGTATATACATGTTTTGGAAGTTTATTTGAGCTAGAGAAGACATGGTTGGCAAAAACATTGCTAACCACCATGTAACTCTCCTCTTGGTATGAGTGGGCTGGTTCTGCTTCCTGCCATGAGGGGGGTTCCTGAGGACATATCAAAAGGAGGGGAAGCACACTCCAGAGCTCCTACTCCTAGGAACTGTATCCAATTCTCCTGTGAGATCATTACTCCAGAGAGATCATCAGAATCCAGAACACTGCTTTCAGAAAGCATCAGTGTGCAAGGACAACAGAGTGAACAGCAAAATTTCATCTTTATAGACACCACTGCAGGTGAGGGAAACAGGTCAGACACCCATCACGTAGAATAACCACCAGGCCATGCTAACTACATGCCTGTGTCACAGTCGACACCTATATCTACAAGTGAATGCAAGTGCCATTAAATTGCCACACAGCCACCCACCTTACCTTTTCATCTGGTGCCAGAAACTGCACTTTGAACTTAATACTGTGCCATAAGATAGATTTTGAAATAAGTAAAGAGATACTTTTATACATTTACTTCTGGACTGATTCTTCAAATCAACATTCCACTGCACCGATCCCCAGGGAGCAATAGACTGTAACACAACATCTCATCAAGTCAACTACCACTCCCAACCTCTGCAGCGGATCATCAGGTGCTTGTTGCACATATATCGGATGGACTCATAGCAGTGTGTCAGCCACAGATGTCCTTATAACAGCATGTCAACAGTAGCTATCCTATCCTGCAAGTGTGTCACATGTAGATCATCTACAGATATCCCGGTAAGGGTGTCAGTCATAGATAACCCCATAGGGGGAATCAAATGCACATATCCACCTAAGGGTGTCAACTGCACTTATCCCCATAAGTGTTTCAGCCAAAAAATGTCTCTACATATTTGTTATCAATAGATGTCCCCATAACAGTGCGTCATTAACAGTAGTCTCCATGGCAGTATGTAATCCACAGATTCCACACAAGTAGAGTGTTTAAAGAGACTATGGTTTTTACTTTATGATTTATGATAGACTGCTGTTGAAATTGACATTGTTGAAATAAATATTATTCTCTTATTCTAATATTTTTTCATCACACCACTTGATTCAAAATATTTTATTGCTTAGTTATTTTCCTTCAACTGAAGCATAGATAGCTGTATCGTGCAGTCTGAAAAATATGGTAGTTTTCAATTATTAATATCCTTAAACAATGGATAGAGTAAGGCGATTACTGAAAACAATTTTTTTAGTTATATTGTTTGAAGTTACAATCCCTTACATCTCTTCCAAATCTATTTAAGATTTTAGTTGTGTTTGTTAGAGATGGCCTTGCGGTTCGCCAAGGGGTCATTTCGTGGTGAACTTTGCGTTTTTGCGATTCGCTGAACATGCGAATATATGACGATACATGCGCCATATTCTTTTGCATTGCGCCGAACTTTGACACATGACACATCCATCAGGTGGGACAGGACAGCAAATTGAGATGTTTCAGCACATGGAAACACGCCCCTCCTATAAATGAACCACATCTGGCAGCCATTTTACATTCTGTGTTTTGCCAGTGTAGGGATAGGTTGCTTTGTGGAGCAGGGACAGACTGTTAGGGACACCAACTGCTAGCTAATAGGGCCACAAAAGTATTTTTAAGGACTGGTATAGGTGCACTATCGATAGGTGTGACATATTGAGTGGTGTGATATACTTATAATATACTTTCTAACATAGAAAGTTTATTATTAGTGTTGAGCGAACAGTTCGAGAATAAAACATTTTCAAAAAAGTTCGGGTTCGGGTTCGGTGTTCGTCGATTACTTCCCGCTTTCTGAAGGGCTGCACAGCAGCCAATAAGCTAGCGTTTTACTTCTTGCCCTAAGAGCCCATCACAGCCATGCCTACTAATGGCATGGCTGTGATTGGCCAAGTGCAGCATGTGACCCAGCCTCTATTTAAGCTGGAGTCACGTAGCGCCGCACGTCACACTGCTCTGATTAGTGTAGGGAGAGGACGCAGCTTCTGTCAGGGCGAGATTAGGCAGGTTAAAGTCAGCAACAGCACCTAATGAACGGATCAATTTACAGCTGAGAATCATTGAACTTCTGCTAGTTACTTGCTCGCTGGTTTTTAGGCTGCACAGAGCGTTTTCTGTCACTTATTTTCTGGGTTGATCGGCGGCCATTTGTGACTTGTGGTGCGCCAGAAGAAGCTGCCACCAAGTCCATCAATCCATCAATACTAGTTTTTTTTTTTTGCTATATCTACATCAGGGGCTTGGCTGTGCTAATTGTCACCCCTAGAAACTCAGGAAAGAAATTTCTATATTTTATTAAGGGTTAAATACAATTGCCCAAATACCAATCCCTAAATCTGGTGTTCCAGCTTTGGTTAGACAAGTATAATACTGTCTGCTGTCTGGCAAAGGATAGATTATTTTCTGGGGTTAAATTCAATTGCCAAAATAGCAATACCATAAATCAGTGGTTTCAGCTGTGGCTGGCAAAATAGAATAGTGTCCGAGGTAACGCACACACGTACAGACGCACGTGCACGATTCTTGAATAGTTGTATTATCGCGATAATAAAACTAACAGTGTAAAGTTGACTGTATTGCTCTAAGTTATATTCAGCGTACTGAATGTAACTTCTATTTCAGCACACCAATACTAAAACTGACTAAGATACAGCTTTAAGTTCTATTCGAATGCGATTGCAACTTTGGAACTTAAAGTGGTGTACGATTTTAAAAGTTGAGTACTAAAAAGTTGGAATCGCAATGCGATTCTTATGTATTCTGTAATCGCATTGCGATTACAACTTTGAGCTACCGATCACCATGAGACGCCTCCTCCAGTAGAATGTACTGTCGGATGTGAGATTAAGTTGAAATCGCAATGCGATTATTATATATCTGCTTAATCGCATTGCCGTTTCAACTTAGCATTGCTAAATAATTCCATCCATATTCGTTAACTTACTGACTCAGTAAGTTAACGATATGGATGGAATTATTTAGCAATGCTAAGTTGAATCGCAATGCGATTAAGCAAATATATAAGAATCGCATTGCGATTTCAACTTAATTCTCAGATCCGACAGTACATTCTACTGGAGGAGGCTTTCCCATGGTGATCGTTAGCTCAAAGTTGTAATCGCAATGCGTTTATTGCGGTATATTATCCCTCTGGGTGTCTTTTACAGCCTTTTTAGTGCCCAAAAGTTCGGGTCCCCATTGACTTCTATGGGGTTCGGGTTCGGGAGGAAGTTCGGGTTTAGTTCGGATCACGAACCCGGACATTTTCCGGAAGTTCGGCCGAACCTCTCGAACCCGAACATCCAGGTGTTCGCTCATCTCTATTTATTATAGTGCATTTGTACTGTGCAGCAGTTGTGTGCGGTTCTGCTGCGATACCGCAGGTATATAGAGGGACAAACGATATTGGAATAACTAAATTTCAACTGGTGTGATATACCTGTTTCCCCAAAAAAAACTGATTGAGAAGTGTGCTATACCTATAATATACTTTCTAACATAGAAAGTATATGGTGCATTTGTATTGTGCAGCAGTTGTGTGCGGTTCTACAGGTATATAGAGGGACAAGCGCTATTGGAACAACTATTTGTAACGGGTGTGATACCATTGCCTCCCAAAAAACAGATTGAGGGGTGCGATTTACCTGCTTCCACAAAATACTGATTAACGGCTGCAATATACCTGTAACCTGTTGCCCCAAATAAACAGGTTCGTGTGATATAACTGTTGTTGCAAAAAAAATTATTGAGGGGTGTGATATACCTGCTTCCACAAAATACGGATTGAGGGCTGTGATATACCTGCTTCCACCAAATATTGATTGAGGGGTTTGAAAGACCTGATTCCATCAAATACTGATTGACCCCTGCGATATTTCAGCTTACACAAATTACTGATTAAGGCTATTGATATATCTGCTTACACCAAATATTGATTGAGGGCTGTGATATACCTGCTTCCACCAAATATTGATTGAGGGGTTTGAAAGACCTGGAACCACAAAATACCGATTGACGGCTGCGATATACCTGTAACCTGTTGCCCCAAATAAACAGGTTCGTGTGAGATAACTGTTGTGGCAAAAAAATTATTGAGCGGCGAGATATACCTGCTTCCACAAAATACTGATTAAGGAGATTGATATACCTGCTTCCACCAAATATTGATTGAGGCATGCAATACACCTGTTTCCACAAAATACTAATTATTGATTGTATAAGCTTTTTTATTGTACTGATGAAGGGTGCTGAAACGCGTCGACTTGGAATAAAGCTCTTTTCTTCACCATCACAATTCTGGTCGTCAGTCCATCAGCTTCAGTGTCGAAAAAAGGTCCGATCTTCCACTCCATTGACGTATCTATGTATGCTTCCACCAAATACTGATTGACGACCGCGATATACCAGCTTCCACAAAATACTGATTAAGGGGATTGGCATACCTGCTTCCAACAAATATAGGTTGAGGCCTGCGATACACCTGCTTATACAAAATACTGATTAAGGGGTTTGATAGACCTGCTTCCACCAAATACTGATTGACGCCTGCGATATACCAGCTTCCACAAAATACTGATTAAGGGAATTGATATCCCTGCTTCCACCAAATATTGATTGAGGCCTGTGATATACCTGCTTTCACAAAATACTGATTAAAGGGTTTGATATACCTGCTTCCACCAAATAGTGATTGAGGCCTGCGATACACCTGCTTCCACAAAATACTGATTAAGGGGTTTGATATACCTGCTTCCACCAAATACTGATTAACGCCTGCGATATACTAGTTTTCACAAAATACTGATTAAGGGGATTGATATACCTGATTCCACCAAATATTGATTGAGGCCTGCGAGATACCTGCTTTCACAAAATACTGATTAAGGGGTTTGATATACATGCTTCCACCAAATACTGATTGAGGCCTGTGATATACCCGCTTTCACAAAATACTGATTAAGGGGTTTGATATACCTGCTTCCACCAAATACTGATTGAGGCCTGCGATACACCTGCTTCCACAAAATACAGATTAACGGGTTTGATATACCTGCTTCCACCAAATACTGATTAACGCCTGCGATATACTAGCTCCCACAAAATACTGATTAAGTGGATTGATTTACCTGCTTCCACCGAATATTGATTGAGGCCTGTGATATACCTGCTTTCACAAAATACTGATTAAGGGGTTTGATATATCTGCTTTCACCAAATACTGATTGAGTCCTGCGAAATACCTGCATCCACAAAATACTGATTAAGGGGATTGATATACCTGCTTCCACCGAATATTGATTGAGGCCTGTGATATACCTGCTTTCACAAAATACTGATTAAGGGGTTTGATATATCTGCTTCCACCAAATACTGATTGAGTCCTGCGATATACCTGCTTTAACAAAATACTGATTAAGAGGTTTGATATACCTGCTTCCACCAAATACTCATTGAGTCCTGCGAAATACCTGCATCCACAAAATACTGATTAAGGGGATTGATATACCTGCTTCCACCAAATATTGATTGAGGCCTGTGATATACCTGCTTTCACAAAATACTGATTAAGCGGTCTGATATACCTGCTTCCACCAAATACTGATTGAGGCCTGCGATACACCTGCTTCCACAAAATACAGATTAAGGGGTTTGATAGACCTGCTTCCACTGAATACCGATTGACGCCTTCGATATATCAGCTTCCACAAAATACTGATTAAGGGGTTTGATATACCTGCTTCCACCAAATATTGATTGAGGCCTGTGATATACCTGCATCCACAAAATACTGATTAAGGGGATTGCTATACCTGCTTCCACCAAATATTGATTGAGGCCTGCGATACACCTGCTTCCACAAAATACTAATTAAGGGGTTTGATAGACCTGCTTCCACTGAATACCGATTGACGCCTTCGATATATCAGCTTCCACAAAATACTGATTAAGGGGTTTGATATACCTGCTTCCACAAAAGACTGATTGAGGCCTGCGATACACTTGCTTCCACAAATACTGCTTTTCTCTAGGGACTTAGACACAGAGTTAAATTTGAAAATGACAGGCAGAGGAAGAGGCAGGCCTTTTAACAGGCGTGGTAGGGGTCGAGCAGGTGCACTAAGCCGGAGCCTAATTGGGAAGTTGGAGAAGGTGCGTGCGATTACTTCGAAGGATGCACCAGAGTTGGTTGAGTTGCTCACTCAGCCTTCCGCTTCTGCACTTCCTCAACCTCTGTATCTGCACCCTCTTCACTCTCTGCTGTGTGTTCCTCCAAAGACACCACCACCACCATAGCCCCTCCACTCGATTCAGAGGAATTATTTTCCCATCCCTTCCCAGACCTTACCAATGCTCAGCCAATCTTGGCATCAGATGAGGAAGAGGAGGTAGCAACGGCCGCCACCCAGCGGTCTGATGACAGTACCCAGATCAGCACAGGAAGGAAGGTCCCCGCTGTTGCTGCCTACTCCGTGATCTCAAATGTCAGTGGTGGTGATGGTGACGATGATGACGTGTTGATGGACGTCACGTGGGTGCCTACAAAAGAGGAAGAGGATGGGAGTTAAGAGGGAGAGACGGAGCAGCAGAGAGGAAGATGAAGGAGGAAAAGCAGGCAGAGTTTGCAGGGCATAGGAGGCAAAAAACAGACTGAAAATGTAACTGGCGCGAGCCATCCAATATGGACGGTCACATCTGGCGCTTCCAGGATGCCGGCACATGGCTCCGCAGTGTCGCCTTTTTTTAATGTGTCAGCTGTTGACAATAGTGTTGCCATCTGCAGCCTGTGCTGTCGACGCATAAGTCGCGGTAAGCCCAACACTCACCTAGGGACGACCGCCTCCAATCACCGAGCCCAGTGGGAGCAACGCCGTCAGAACCCACAAAGCCACACTCCTGGCGCTCCACGTCCTGCCTCTTCTCCTTCTACTCTCTCCTCCCATTTGTCCTACACCTTCCACCGTGCCATCATCGCGGTTATCTGGCAGAAGACAGGCTTCCGTGCACCCCCCAAGCTCCCCAGAACCTATTTGACGTGCCAGGTGAGACACTGCCATGCTGTGCTGCGGCTGTTGTGCCTGGAAGACAAGAGCCACACCGGTCGTGCACTATTTTCAGCTCTGTAGTCACAGGCCAATCAGTGGCTAACCCCGCTCAATTTGACAGCTGGTAAAGCGGTGTGCGACAATGATGCCAATCTGCTGAGCGTGCAGAAACAGGGCAAAATGAAACACGTGCCATGCATGGCACACGTCCTGAACTTAGTCGTGCAGCGATTCGTTGCCAAATACCCTGGGGTCCAGGACGTCTTGCGGAAGGCCAGGAAAATCTCTGGCCATTTTAGAAGATCTTACACGGCATGGCTTACCTTGCTGACATTCAGCGGCGACACCACATGCCCGTCAGACGTCTGATTTTTGACAGCCCAACGTGCTGCAACTCCACCTTGCATATGCTTGATAGGCTGCTCCAGCAGCAACGCGCCGTTAACGACTACCTGTATGAACTCTGCAGCAGGACAAGTTCTGGGGAACTTGGTTTCTTTTCACCGTGCCAGTGGCTGCTCATGCACGACGCATGCAGACTTCTGCGGCCATTTGATGAAATCACCAAACTAGTCAGTCGCAGCTAGCACGCCATCAGTGACATCATAGCGCACGCCTTCTTTCTGGAGGGTGCATTGCATTGTGTCATTGATCAAGCCGTCGAGGAGCAGGAGCTGGAAGACGAGAAAGTCGCAATGCTGAATGAATTCCAAGGGGGGCTACTCCTTCTGACACAAGTCAGCAGGAGTCTGAAGAGGAGTCAGAGGAGGGTGGTGGCTGGAGTGAGGAGGAGCAAGAAGAGCAGGCTTTGAGGGGGACTTTAAACTTTTCGGGGATCCCTGGTGTTGTCCGTGGCTGAGGGGAGGAGACTGAGGACGACATTCTCATGGGCGATGAGCAGGAGCCAGGGCGCTCCACCGCTTTCAATTTAGTGCAAATAGGGGCCTTCATGCTCCAGTTTTTGAAGAGAGACCCCCTATAAAAAGCATAAAGGGCAAGGACCAGTAACGGGTGGCAATGTACTTAGACACAAAATGTTACCAGCATCACAGAGGGCTGTCAGAATGCAGCATTTCTAGGCCTTACTGAAAGAGATCCTGTATTCTGCTGTTGGGGGCGCTGGCAGAGGAATTTCCACCTACAGTGAAGCAGGTGCGAGTACCAATCCTACTGCGCCTGCAAGAAAAGGGCGGTTTGAAGATGTGTTGGCCACTTCAGATATGAGATCATTCTTGCAGCCAACCCATCGACAGCCGTCCTCCGGATCCAGCCTCAGGGAACGCCTAGACCAGGGATCAGCAACCTTCGGCACTCCAGCTGCTGTGAAACTACCACTCCCAGCATGCAAACTTTCTTGGCTGTTCTTGTAACTCCGGTGGAAGTGAAAGGAGGATTCTGGGAGTTGTAGTTACAGAACAGCTGGAGTTCCGGAGGTTGCCGATCCCTGCCCTACTCCGACAGGTGTGCGACTACTCGGGTTAACGGCGATGTGGGCACTCTGAGAAGCGAAGAACCCCTGGAATACTGGGTGTGCAGGCTTGACCTGTGGCCAGAGGTGGCACAATTTGCCATGGAACTCTTGGCCTAAAATAAAACTTTTATAGGCTCCAGCAGGACACATTTTTGAGAGTTTCCCTTTAAGATGCATAAAAATGCCCCCTGATTAAAATACATATTTTTTGTGGGAATTTTTGCTACTCATCCTCCACTGGTATGTCACTGTCCATGTTGTGGGACTATTTGTGCACTTCTAGTAAGTATTTGGTGGCTGCAAATATGACCCAAAGGTTTTTCAGGTTCTCCCGCCATTAAAGTGAATGGGGCCCGCCGCGAACATGCCGTTCGCGAATATTTGATTGTGAACGTGCGTTTGCAAAACGTCCTGGCCGATGTTCATCCATCACTAGTGTTTGTGACTGCTTCTGGGTTACAAATTAATATTGATGAATTGGAAGTTAGAATTAGTGTTGTGTTTTATATAAAACAATTTTCAGAAGCTAAGAGAGCAACATTTTGGCTTCCTGAAAAAGAGATTAGAGTTGAGCGAACACCTGGATGTTCGGGTTCGAGAAGTTCGGCCGAACTTCCCGAAAATGTTCGGGTTCGGGATCCGAACTCGACCCGAACTTCACCCCGAACCCCATTGAAGTCAATGGGGACCCGAACTTTTGGGCACTAAAAAGGCTGTAAAATAGCCCAGGAAAGGGCTAGAGGGCTGCAAAAGGCAGCAAAATGTAGGTAAATCCCCTGCAAACAAATGTGGATAGGGAAATGAATTAAAATAAAATAAAAATAAAATTTAACCAATATCAATTGGAGAGAGGTCCCAAAGCAGAGAATCAGGCTTCATGTCACCCACCAATGGAGAAGGCCACTTTTACTTGTTTAGGCCCCAGCACCCAGACAGAGGAGAGAGATCCCATAGCAGAGAATCAGGCTTCATGTCACCCACCAATAGAAAGGCGACTTTCAGTTATTTAGGCCCCAGCACCCAGACAGAGGAGAGAGGTCGCATAGCAGAGAATCAGGCTTCATGTCACACACCAATGGAACAGGCCACTCAGATATTTAGGTCCCAGCACCAAGACAGAGGAGAGAGGTCCCATAGCAGAAAATCAGGCTTCATGTCACCCACCATTGGAACAGGCCACTTTCAGATATTTAGGCCCCTGGCACCCAGACGGAGGAGAGGTTCATTCAACTTTTGGTTGCCCCGTAAAATAATGGTAAAATTTAAAAAAATGAGGATTGAATGAAGAAGTGCCCTGAAGTCCAAGAATATATGGTTAAGGGGAGGCAGTTATAAATGTCTAATCTGCACAAAGGATGAACAGGTCCTGTGGAATCCAGGTAGTTTGGTTGGCAACTGTGGATGTGTCCTCTCTGTATACAATAATTCCAAAAGATCTGGGTTTGAGGGCGGTGGAAAATAGGCTTAAAAATGATGAGAACATGGAAGAGGTACAGAGGACATTTATACTTGATATTTTGAGATTTTGCCTGGAACACAACTATTTTTGGTTTGATGGTGACTTCTTCCTACAATGTGTCGGGACGGCGATGGGGGCGAAATTCGCCCCCAGTTTTGCAAACATCTTCCTGGGCCATTGGGAAGAGAGTCACATCATTCCTAGAATAGGAACAATCTCCTCCGGAGGGAAACTTACCCTCTGGAGGAGATACATCGATGATTGCCTGCTGATATGGGAAGGTAATGAGATGAGCCTGAAAAAGTTCATCGCTGATTTGAATATTAATAGCTGGAACTTACATTTCACTGAAGAAATTAGCAAAACATCTATTCATTTTTTGGATTTAGAAATATATAGGGAGGACAACAGATTTAAAACTAGGGCTTTTTTTAAAAAAACAGACGTCAATTCATACATAGATCTTAGCAGCTGCCATCACCGCCCCTGGCTTCGTAATATACCCAGGGGACAATTTGGGAGAATATCTAGAAATTGCATGGAGGTGGAAGATTACAAAATACAGAGTAAAGTTCTTAAGGATAGATTTCTAGAAAAGGGATATGAAGCTGAGGAACTTGATAGATGTATAGAGAAGATAGAAGAAGAAAGAGATACTGAAAAACCTGAGAAAGGAGTGAAGAATGAAGGGAGGGATTTTAGATTTTCTTTCCTAACTCAGTATAATACCAGAGCTGGTGTAATGAAGAACATCCTGGGAAAAAGCTGGAGTATATTGAAAAGTGACCCGGTTATTGGTAAAGAGATCCCTGATGCACCGAATATTATTTATAAAAAAGCCCCCAATATAGGAACAAAAATTACACATAGTGCCATTCCCCCCAAAAAAAGAATAACTAAAGGGGGTCAATTCACATGGTGCGGCTTTTGTGGTCCGTGCAAAAATCAAACCGTCAAGGAAAGACAGCGGACATGCAACACTATAATTTCAAATAGTAATGGCAACAAATTTGAAGTTAAAACAGCAGGTAGCTGTGAAAGTGAATGTATTATTTACATGTTACAATGCCCGTGTGGGTTACAATACGTGGGCCGGACCCTCAGGAAGTTGAAGGTCCGAGTTCAGGAGCATGTACGCAATATCAAAAAGGGCTTACAATCCCACAGTGTCTCGTCACACTTCAAAATTAAACATCAACAAGACCCGAGAGGACTGAAGTTCATCGGGATAGAAGTGGTGAGGAGACACTGGAGGGGAGGCGATTTTGTTAATCAAGTGAACCGCAAGGAGGTGGAATGGATATACAAACTTGGGACATTACAACCGGCAGGACTTAACATTGAATTTGACTTGAAGCCATGTATAATCTAGTAAGTAACATCATGAACTTGAATTAGAGCTAAGGACCTGTGAGAGCTCCGGTCATGTGACAAAACACCGGAGAGTGTGTAGAATGTGATTGGAGAATGAGTTGAACTTTATGAATGGCAGGAGATTTTATGTGGAGGATGAGGATATATTAGCCCGTCCCCGGATGTTAGTTTGTGACGCCCCTGACGAAGCTCTGGCTAGCGAAACCCGGGTCGGGACACTAGGACGCCGAAGTCCGAGATATTTATGAATTTTATGGACGTTTTGATTATTCACTTTCTTGTAAGTGCATCTTTTATACTTTATTAAAAAAATTAGAAGATAATGCACTATTGTGTGGTCTATATCGGTACTTAGGCAAAAAGAAGTACTTGATTTACACTGGGAAGGAGGAGCAGTTTGGTCAGAAATATTGGATCGGTGAAAGGTGCGCGGTTCTGTGAACTTTACTGAACCTGTGGAATCCATGCCTGGTTCATTTTTATGAATGTCAGCTTGTCCACATTGGCTGTGGACAGGCGGCTGCATTTGCCTGTAATGAAGCCCCCTGCCGTGCTGAATACACGTTCAGACAAAACGCTGGCCGTTGGGCAGGCCAGCTCCTCCAAGACATAAAAGGCTAGCTTTGGCCACGTGGACAATTTGGAGACCCAGAAGTTGAATGGGACCAAACCATCAGTCAGTACGTGGAGGGGTGTGCAGGCGTACTGTTCCACCATGTTAGTGAAATGCTGCCTCCTGCTAACACATTCCATATCAGGTGGTGGCGCAGTTAGCTGTGGCGTGGTGACAAAACTTTTCCACATCTCTGCCATGCTAACCTTGCCCTCAGAGGAGCTGGCCATGACTCAGCTGCGTTGGCGACTTCTCACTCCTCCTCTGCCTTCACCTTGGGCTTCCACTTGTTCCCCTGTGACATTTGGGAATGCTCTCAGTAGCGCATCTACCAATGTGTGCTTGTACTCGCGCATCTTCATATCACGCTCTAGTGCAGGAAGTAAGGTGGGCACATTGTCTTTGTACCAGGGATCCAGCAGGGTGGCAACCCAGTAGTCCGCACACGTTAAAATGTGGGCAACTCTGCTGTCGTTGCGCAGATACTGCAGCATGTAGTCGCTCATGTGTGCCAGGCTGCCCAGAGGTAAGGACAAGCTGTCCTCTGTGGGAGGTGTATAGTCATCGTCCTCCGTTTCCCCCCAGCCACGCACCAGTGATGGGCCCTTACTAGATGTTTTCCTCATTGTTACCGTTCACCACAATAAGAAAAAAAATTATTTGACCCAATGTATTGAATTCAAATTCAGGCTTTTTTTTACAGGCACCTAACACTATCTGGATATCTATTTATGTACCGTATTATACTAATCCAGGCAAAGCAGTAACCACAGATTTAGGGGAATATCAATTGTAGGCCTAGTATTTAGGCCCTGGATAAAAGGTATCCTTTTACGGACAGATTTACACGTGACGATGCACAGTAGAGTGTGAAAAAATATCTAGGATTATGCTCTCAGCACTTGTATTTTAACACTTTGTGTAATATACCCTTTAATGGAAAGAAATACACTTAGAGATGCAAAACAGTGTGTGCAAATGTAGAGGATTATGCTGTATTTAAAACTTACTGTAATATTCACTTTAACGGAAAGAAATACACTTGGAGATGCACAGTAGCGTGTGAAGTTATTGAGGATGATCCTATCAGCACTTGTATTTACACCTTCAGTGTAATATACCCTTTTACGGACAGAAATACACTATGAGATGCCCAGTAGTGCGTGCAAATTTAAAGGATTATGCTTTCAGCAATTGTAATTACACTTTGTGTAATATACCCTTTTACGGAAAGAAATACACTTGGAGATGCACGCTGAGTGTAGTATACCCTTTTACGGACAGATTTACACTTGGCCAGTACAGCTGAAACCACTGATTTATGGTATTGCTATTTTGGCAATTGAATTTCACCCCAGAAAATAATATATCCTTTGACGGACACTATGAAACTTGTCCAGTCATAGCCAAAACACCAGATTTACGGTATTGCTATTTTGGTAATTGAATTTCAACCCAGAACAAAAGCTATACTTTTACGGACACTATGAAACTTGTCCAGCCACAGCTGAAACCACTGATTTAGGGTATTGCTATTTTGGAAATTGAATTGATAGATCGATCACTTCATTAAGTGTTTTTGCTGAGTTAATTCCTGCCTAATCTCGCCCTAACAGCAGCTTCATCCTATCTCTACACTAATCAGAGCAGAGTGACGTGCGGCTGGATGTGACTCCAGCTTAAATAGAAGCTGGGTCACATGCTGCACTTGGCCAATCACAGCTATGCCAATAGTAGGCATGGCTCTGGTGGCCTCCTGGGGCAAGTAGTATGACGCTTGTTTATTGGATGCTTTGCAGGCTTTCAAAATGCGCCATAGAAATCGCCAAACAACGAACCCGAACTTTTACGTAAATGTAAATATTCGGGTCCATGTCACGAACACCCCAAAATTCGGTACGAACCCGAACTATACAGTTCGGGTTCGCTCATCCCTAAGATATCTTTATTTCATAGCTAGGCATTAAGATATGTCAGGACTTAGGCCTCTTTCACATGGACGTGTCCGGATTAGGTTCGGATGCGTTGCGGATGCGTTCAGTGAAAACTGTGCGATTTCACAGGCAAAGCCATTCAGTTTTGCCTGCGATTGCGTTCAGTTGTTCAGTTTTTTCTGCGCGGGTGCAATGCGTTTTGATGCGTTTTTCACGTGCATGATAAAAAACTGAAGGTTTACAAACAACATCTCCTAGCAACCATCAGTGAAAAACGCAACGCACCCATACTTGCTTGCGGATGCAATGCGTTTTTCACGCAGCCCCATTCACTTCTATGGGGCTAGGGATGTGTGAAAAACGCAAAATATAGAACATGCTGCGATTTTCACGCAACGCACAAGTGATGCGTGAAAAAAAAAAACGCTCATGTACACAGACCCATTGAAATGAATGGGTCAGGATTCAGTGCGGATGCTATGCGTTCACGTCACGCATTGCACCCGCGCGGAAAACTTGCTCGTGTGAAAGGGGCCTTAAAGGACAAGATTCGTTATGGGGATGTATTCCAAAATTGAAGACATTAATAAATAGATTAAGGGTGAATAATATGATTTATAATTAGGGATGAGCGAACTCGGACCGCCATGTTCCTGACCACACCGGACATTTGGTTGTCCATGTATTGTGCCAAACCCGAACCCGGATTTTGGCGCCAGAATCCGTGTCCAGGTTGGTTTTTGTACCTTAAATAAAGCTTGTTGAAAGGCTGCAGTGCAGCAAATCAACAAGCGATTAAGCTGTGGACAGCTGTGACCGATGCACCATGTGACCATGTATAAAAAAATGCTGGATCACATGATGCGCCGCCATTCTGCTCAGACTAGTGTAGGGACAGGACGCTGCTCTAGGCAGAGAGAATGTTAGGCCTTTATTATTTTTAAAAAGTGTGCTGCAGTGCTCATCTGTAGACGTTATTGATGGGTGCAATACAGCTCCATTGCAACAGTGACACAGAAATATCATACTTAATCGTGAAGGGTGAATTTTTTTTTGTGCAATACTACTCTTTTGCACAAGTGACAGAGAAATATAATAGTTAATCAGTCTGTTAATTGTTTGGGTGAGACATACCAATTTTTTGGGGGAGAAAAAAACTTTACTTGCCACTGTCACTGGGATATATAATAGTTTTTGGGTCAATTCATTTGGTCAGTGTGACCTACTTTTTTTTTTCTTTTTGTTTAAAAAACACTGTACTTGCCACCATCACAGGGATATATAATAGCTATTCAGCCTGCTAATTGGGTCAGTGTGACCTACCTATTTTTTTGTGCTAAACACCTCTTTTGCATCAGTGACATGGAATATATAGTAGCTGGAAGTGGCTGACAGAGAACAGCTGAAAGGAAAAGCTACAGATCCATAAATGAGACAAAAAGGATTGCAAATCTAAGCAGGAAAACCTGGACCGAAATCCATTCCCAGCACTGGATCATAGAGTGATCTCTTGAGAAACTGAGCGCATAGCCACCTGCTGCGACCTTCTGATCCCAGGCACAACAGGATCTGAGATAAGTCGTAACACCCTTTTGACAGTACCCCCCCTTCCACGTGTGGCCACTGGACAATCAGGACCAGGTCTCCCAGGATAAGAAATGTGGAAAGAACGAATTAACCATTTTACTTCCGACGCTGGCACCCACATTCTTTCTTCCGGACAGGAACCCCTCCAATGCACCAGATATTGAAGGGACCGACGGACGAAACAAGAATCTACAATTCTTGCCATGCCACTTCCAATTTGCCATCGACAATGATTCGAGGGGGGGTAAAGGTGATGGTTCCAGAGGTGCAACATACTTTTTGAGCAACGACTTATGAATTACATTATGAATTTTCAAAGTATGAGGAAGCTCTAGGCAAAATACTGAGGGGTTAATGACGAAGACAAATTTATAAGGACCAATAAACCTAGGACCCAATTTCCTAGAGGGAACCTTTAACTTAATATTTATAGTCGACAACCACACATAGTCATTTACCCCTAGGTCCGGACCTGGCGAACATTTTTTTATCAGCCATACGTTTATATATGCTTCCCATATTTTTCAAGTTGTTTTTAACCTTTCGCCATACAGTAGAGAGAGATGACGTAAACCGTTCTTCTTCAGGGATCCTGGAAGGCTAACCCTCACTGCAAAATTGAGGATGAAAACCATATGCACCAAAAAATGGTAACTTACCAGTTGATTCTTGGTGATTGTTTATAGCAAACTCTGATAAAGGTAAGTAAGATGACCATTCATCCTGATTTTCAGAAACTAAACACCTAAGGTAAGTCTCTAGGTTTTGGTTGGTGCATTTGGCCTGGTCGTTTGACTGCAGATGGAAGGCTGAGGAAAAGGAAAAGGTACCCGAATGCGAGAACAACAAGCTCTCCAGAATTTAGAAATAAACTTGGTTTCCCGATCCGAAACATCGGAAGGGACCCAGTAAATGCTTCACAATTTCGCTGATAGAAACCTGAGCCAGGGTTCTAGCATTTGGCAATGCGAGTAAGGCAATGAAATGCACTATTTTACTGAACCTGTCTACTACTACCAGGATAACAATTTTACCCACAGATACAGGTAGGTCAGTAATAAAATATATCGACAGGTGTGTCCACGGTCTGTTGGGAGTGACACATGGCGACAGAGACCCCGTTAGTGACTTTAGCACCTGCACAGGTCATACAGGTAGACACAAAATCAATAGCATTCTGGTGCAACCTCAGCCACCAAAAACGACGAGACAATAGATCCGAGGTTGCTCTACTACCTGGGTGCCCAGCTAGTACAGAGTTATGGTGTTCTTTTAATATTTTAAGGTGCAAACTCAAAGGCACAAACAACTTTCCTGGGAGGGCAAGAGAGTCGGGCATCCCTTTGAGCCTCCAATACCATCCCCTCCAGGTCTGAGTGTAATGCAGAGACAACCACCCCCTTTTGTAAATTCTGCAGCGGATCGTCAACATCACTCCCTCCAGGAAAACTTGGAGATAACGCATCAGCTTTGGTATTTTTTGTCCCCGGACGATAGGTGATAACAAAATTAAACCTGGAAAAAACAAAGACCATTTAGCTTGTTTAGAGGTAAGATGTTTAGCAGACTCAAGGTAAAACAGGTTTTTATGATCTGTAATCACTGTGATGGAATGAGCTGACCTCTCCAAAAAGTGACGCCATTCCTCAAAAGCCAATTTAATAGTTAAAAGTTCCCTGTTGCCTATATCATGATTCTTCTCGTCTGCCAATAATTTCTTAGTATAGAAAGCACAAGGATGCCATTTAATTGGAGACAGACCCTGTGACAGTACCGCCCCCACCTCCGATGCAGCAACCTACACAATAAAAGGTTGAGAAACATCAGGCTGGACCAGTATGGGTGCCGAGGTGATACTCTCCCTCAGAGAGAAAAAAGCCAGTTTAGCAGCGTCGGACCATTTAGAAAAATCTTCTTTGTCATGTCAGTAAAGGGTTTGACAATTGCAGAATAATTCTGAATGAATTTTCTATAGAAATTGGAAAAATTCAAAAAACGCTGCAGAGCATTTAGGTTCTCAGGAAGATTACATTCTACGGAACCCAGAAGCTGATAGAAGATACCCCAGGAATTGTACCTCCTGTACGGCGAATACATTTTTCTCCAATTTGGCATATAACTTATTCGTCAGTAAAACACCTGCCTGACATGTACCTTATGCGTCTCCAGATCAGGTGAATAGATCAAAATATCATCAAGATATATCACCACAAATCTGCCGACAAGATGACAAAAGATATTATTGAAAAAGTGTTGAAAGACAGCAGGAGCATTACTTAGGCCAAATGGCATGACCAGGTTTTCTAATGCCCCTTAGGAATGTTATACGCTGTCTTTCACTCATCCCCCTCTATTATGTGATTAAGATTGTAGGCTCCCCTTAAATTCATTTTGGAAAACCATTTCGCACTAGAAATCTGATTTAAAAAGTTGGTAATGAGAGGAAGAGGATAGGGGTCTCGGATAGTTATCTGATTTAGTTCTGAAAATCTAGGCAAGGACGCATGCCCCCATCTTTATTCTTCACAAAGAAAAACCCTGCAGCCACGGGTGAAGAAGAGGGTCTGATATGTTCTTTAGCCAGACTCTTGGACATCCACAGTGCCCCCATAACAGTGACATCCACAGTGCCCCCATAACAGTGACATCCACAGTGCCCCCATAACACTGACATCCACAGTGCCCCCATAACAGTGACATCCACAGTGCCCCCATAATAGTGACATCCACTGGGCTATCTGCAAGTTTTATCCACAGCGTTTGGCACGTGCCATGATCACCAATTTGAAGAGAATACAGCACTCATACGAGCACTGCCTTCTCTTCAATGTTTACCTGCTCGCCGTCGACACGGTAGCAGCGAGCAGGTCTAATTACAACTCCACCGTCCCCATTCACTTCAATGGGACGGCTCTGTCCTATTCAAGTGAAAAGGAACAAGAGGTGCCATAGAAGTGAATGGGACGACGGAGTTGTGATCACACCTGCTCACTGCTGCAGTGTCAACGGTGAGCAGGAAAGCATTGAAGAGAAGGCAGCGCTCGTATGAATGCTGGATTCTCTTCAAATAGGTGGCCGTGGTGGGTGACGGGAGTAAGCTGATCAGATATTGATAACCTATCCTGATGAAAGATTATCAAAATTACAAAAACAGACAACCCCTTTAGGTATGTTTGTATCAAGAATTATGACATCTGTTCTGCCTGAGAGACAAGTAACCACTATTCATTAAGCCTCACTGAAACAAAACGTAACCTGAAAGTAGCCTATTTTTTTCTTTTTAAGCGGGTACAATGTGTTTTTTCACCAATCTCAAATTTCGTAAACATAGGTTTCTCAGAATGAGAATTTGTGAAAAATTGTTGATTAGGGTTTAAAGTTTAAAAAAAGGCTGAAATCCTTTAACTCTGGTCCTACCATGAAAAGCTAGGTTTCCATTTTGCTACAGTTTGTCGCTATTTCAATTAGTTAATTTATAAGAAACCAGCAGAATAAGAAACATTGGTATTCAAGACGACATCAGCTTTTACTCATTTTCCATTGATCTGACAGCTCATAAGTAACTCATTAAGTTCCCACCTGCGGAAACATACAAAGCAATGAAAGTCTCCTGCTTCCTACTTCGTCCATCAATAGCTCCCTACATTATTTGCTGGCTTTTTGCATAACAAATTAAGTTAATGCTGGGAGGTTAATTCTCCTTTTAATCTGAACACAAAGCTCACTGTTTAATCACCGGTGAAAGCAGAGCCAGACTGGAACTGAAATTCAGCCCTGGCATTTTAAAACAGGCAGGCCCACTTGCTGAGTGGTGAATATAAAATATGTTTGTGCACCTCCCTTCCCCCACCCCAATGCTAATGGCATATTTAGATATACATAACATTTGGCACCACCAAACAAACAGGAGAATACAGCACCACACCCATACATCCAGTGAAGTCTCCACTGTTTTCTTTCCTCATCTTCTCCATTAGGCAGGGGCCCAAGCCCCAATAAATATGGCCCAGTTCTCTAAGTACCCCCCTCCCCCACACACCGCATTTTGCTGTACCTGCTATACTGGAGCACATACCTCATATCCATAGCCTCCAGGTGACATCTCCTCTGATGTAGATCTTCTCATAATCTTTTCCATTTGGTCTGTACAACTTCTTTTAGCTGGGCCTCATCTGTGCATAGTGTGAAACACAGACATCTTAGCTTCCTCACATTTCTATTATCATACCCCAACCTGCTCGTTGTGCTCCCCAATACCCCCAAATACTATCCTGAAGAAATAACAGTGCCCCCTATAGTAATATTGCTCCTCATAGTCCCACCAATAGTAATTCCCTTCTAGTATGCCCTCATTAGTAATACTGCCCCCTACAGTGCCCCCAACAGTGATAATGCTCCCCAAGAGTGCCCCCATTAGTAATACTGCCCCCTACTGTGCTACCAATAGTGATAATGCTCCCGAAGATTGCCCCAATTACTAATACTGCCCCCTACAGTGCCCCCAACTGTAAAAAAGCTCCCCAAGAGTGTGCCCATTAGTAGAAGTATTAATAATACCCTCACAGTGCCCCCAGTAGTAATAAGGCCCCCCATAGTGTTCTTAGTAGAAATAAGGCAGAAATATAAGTCCCTCCTATAGAGCTCCCAATATAAGAATGCCTATAATGTCTGATGGATTTATAATACCCCTACAGTATTTATACTACCCCTACTGTTATAATGCTCTCCCGGAAGTGCCACTAGTATTTATAATGCTCCCTGCAGTTCCCCCTGTAGTTCTATTCCTCCCTGAGCTATACATTCACATGTAAATAACATCACACTATCTCTCCTGACCCCTTCAAAATACAGTCATATGTAAATAACATCACTCTCCTCCCTTCAGCCCCTCCAATATACAGCCCCATGTAAATAACACTATTTCCCTCCCTCTGCCATAGAGTCCCATGTAAATAACATCACACCACCTCTCCAGCCCCCTCCAATATACAGTCCCATGTAAATAACATCCATCTCTATCTACAGCCCCCTCTAAAATACAGTCCCATGTAAATAACATCACCTCCTTCTCAGCTGCCTCCAACATGCAATCCCATGTAAATAACACCTTCTCAACATTCAGTCCCATGTAAATAACATCCCCCCCCAACCACCTTCAACATAGAGTCCCATGTACATAACATTAATCCCTCCCTCAGACCCCTGTAACATTCAGTCCCATGTAAATAACATTACTGCCTCCCACAGCCACCATCAGCATACAGTCCCATGTAAATAACATGACCCCCTCCCAAGCCACCTCTAACACACAGTTCCATGTAAATAACATCCCTCCCTTCAGCCCTAACATACAGTCCCAGTTAAATAACCACAACTCCCAGCATTGCTCTGCCTCTCCCTTCACTTACCTGTCCTCATGTAGCAGACATCACCAGTTTCTTCCCCCAGGTCTTCTCCTCTTCCCTGTTGTCCTCCCCTGCACTGGTCACATGATGGTGACATCATTGCAGGTCCTTCTCAATCACTGCCTGTTTAACTGGTCACATGACCTGTGATGTCACCACTCACCACAGGTCCTTCAACTCTGCAAGTGTATTAGATTCAATTGTGTTGCCGTCTTGAGTACAGCAATATAGTTATATCTAGCAGGCAGGACATCCGTGGCCTCGGCCATGAATGTTTTAACCTAGCAATGCCCCTGCCATTGGAAGATGACCGCTATAATGAAATCTTTCGGGCGTGTCTCGCCTTTGCAGAGTTAGGCCTCATTCACACATCAGTTTTTGGTCAGTGTTTTTCATCAGTGATTGTGAGCCAAAACCAGGATTGGAGCCTCCACAGACATAAGGAATAGGGGAAAGGTCTGCACCTGTTCTGTGTTTAGAGCCACACCTGGTTTTTTCTCAGAATCACTGATGGAAATCGCTGACTAAAATACTGACATGTGAATGAGGCATTAGCCACCCAAATATTTTAGATCCCCCACTTTTCCATCCTCCATCCTCCTCCTACCAACAGTGTAATCCTGCTGCTACTCTCAATACTGTGTCTGATGTGCTCCCCAATGCCCCTAATAGTTCTCCTAAATGTCCCACTAAATTATAATTCTCTCCCAGAGTGCCCTTATTAGTAATAGTGTCTCTGTTAGTAGTACTATCCTCCATATTGTGCCCAATAATGATAATGCCTCCAGCAGTATCACCAGTAGTAATAATGCCCCATAGTACCCTCAGTAGTAATAAGGTCCCTTAGAATGCCTCAAGTAGTAATAAGGCCCTCTAAAATGCTCTCGGTAATAATAAGGCCCCTCTTAAAGTGCTCCCCAGTAGATATAATAACCTATTTGATGATTTAGGACTCATGCACACGACCTTATGTGTTTTGCGGTCCGCAAATTGCAGATCCCCAAAAATAAAACGGATGACGTTCCGTATGGCATCCGTTTTTTTGGCGGATCCGTTATTTTTGCGGATTCATTGTAATAATGCCTATCCTTGTCCGCAAACTAGGAAAAAATAGGACATGCTCTATTATTTTGTGGAACGGAAAAACGGACATACGGAAACGGAATGCACACAGAGTACCTTCCGTTTTTTTTGTGGACCCATTAAAATGAATGGTTCCGCATATGGTCCGCAAAAAAACGGAACGGACACGGAAAGAAAATATGTTCGTGTGCATGAGGCCTTAGGAAGATTTCATGAGTACAAGTAAATGATTTCTCATGTTAATTTATTAGTAACAAACTACAAAAGAGCAAAAGCAAAAATAAATAAATAAAATAAAACACTCTCTAGCTGCTTCAGCTATTGACACAATAATATTCAAATAATATGATAGTATCCAATATATAAAATAATCCCTTTGTTACTAATAAAGACCTGATACAATATCTAGATTTTATACATATGGACACTATAATAAATATATGACTAAAAACAATCACTATGGGGAGATTTAATAAACTGGTTTAAATTAGAACTGGCTTAGTTGCCCATCCCAATCAGATTGTGCCATTCATTTTCCAAAGGAGATGTGAAAAATGAAAGATGGAAGTTCATTGGTTTCTATGGGCAACTTAGCCAGTTCTACTTTACACCAGTTTGATAAATCTTCCCCTATATCTTTAGACAAGCGGCATTAACGAGTCTAGGACTAATATATTTATATATTGACTATATATCAATCAAATATGCTCCAGTTGGCCTGAAATTTTGTATATGACACTCCAAGGACTCAGATTTTTCAAATATCTTTATTTTATCTTATTTTATTTTTTTTTACAAATCTTTGCTCTTACTCCCCCAAATAAATAAAACACTGCACCGTCACAATTATGCTCTTTCATATTAAAAAAAACTTCCACAAATTGTCCCTTATTGCTGATAGATGTTTAAACACACAATGTTTTATTGGAAAAACCAGTGGCTTGTTGGGAGCAAGCGTCCAAAAATTGTGCCTTAGCAGGGCAGATCACTGTTTATACAGACACAAGCGTTTGTGTGTAAAAAAAAAAAAGAGAGACTTGTTCTGAACAAGCATCCAAAAATTATTCATGAGCAGAATGCCTGCTCATATTTATACATACACAAATATTAATTGTCAGAAGAAACAGTGTTTTTTTAAACTTTTTATTCAAATTTTTGGGGAGATAAAGTGATGAAAAAACGCAGAATCAGCCATTTTTTTTTCTGATACGCCAATCACCATATGGGCTAACTCTTTCATATTTTAATAGTAAGGGCGTTTTCGCACGCGACAATGTCCATGATGTTATATTTTTCTTTTTTTATTTTTATTTGGTGAAAGGGGGAGATTCAAATTTTTATATTTTTTTATTTTTTCAAAACTATTCTTTCCTTTTTGTTAGGTCCCCAAGTGGACCACAAGTTGCAATCATCAGATTGTAATTCATACAGAATTATGGAAATTGCTCCATTATTCTGTATAGAAATCACTATATCACAGTTCAGTGCTACCACCTAGTGTCCTGATCTGGAATATACTAATAATGGGCCTGGAAGGATAGTACAGGCTGCGACTCATTATTAGAACAGGGTGCTTTCCCCTATCTCTGGCAGGGGAAAGCGCACCTGAACAGAAAGCTTGCACTTCTGGTTTTTAACACTTTCACACGTCGTGGTGAAACAGTATGAAACAGCAGGCACCAGAGTGCTATGGCCTCTGCTCCACTCTGGAGTGGGCACCATCTTTAAAGACCCAACATGTACTTATGGCGGATGTCAGGAAGGGCTTAATGGTCACATTACTAAATGACAGAGATTTCTTTATGCATGAACACTGAGGCTTGTGGAGGTACTTTGGGAGAGAGGGTTTTGCATGCCTGCAAGCAGCCATGTGAGCAAGGATCTAGTTGTGTGCACTGCAGTCCTGGGGTACATGTTGTATGAGGACCCGCTCCATTGCTGTAGCTTTTTGGGAGGGGAACTCATTACTGTGAGGAGAGGAGGCATGTGGCATATTCTTGGGCCATGAGGGTGCAGATCTGTTTGTGTGGGAGGACTTTATAGGGTGTAAATCTGTGAGGGAGGGGAACACTTGGTGTATTTTGGGGCCATGAGGGTGCAGATCTGTGTGAGGGGCATTATGTGGTATAACTCTGTGAGGGAATTCCAGAATCAACAGAATGTAACTGTGTTGTTAGTATATTATTCCAAGATTTGTGGCCCCACTTTTGGTTTCGTCCAGGGCCACATTTTGTCTAAAACCGGCCTTGCATGACAGCAACTGCACCGCTATTAACTTGGCCAGATGGGGGTTCAGCTTGGACACGAGCTAATTGCTGGTCGAGAATAGTTTTCTCATGGCCACACATTCAGTTATGGATGTCTCACGACGTCCGACAGCCCCGCCGATCAGCTGTTTGAGGAGACGGCGCGTGCTGTTTTCTGCTGCTGTCCCATAGACATACAGCAGCAGAGCAGGAAGAGAGGAGGGAGATGGCACGTGCGCACAGAGCTCACCATCTCCTCAAACAGCTGATCGGAAGTGTCGGGAGTCAGACCCCCGCCAATCTAATATTAAATTACCTATCCTAAGGATAGGTCATTAATGTGAAAAAACCCGGAGAACTTCTTGAAGCTACCCCCAATACTGTGCCTGTTTCGCTCCCCCCCCCCCATGTCCACAAACATTATAATATACTATACACCCAGACTGCCTTAATTAGTAATGATGCCCCCAATAGTGATAATACTCCGCAAGATAGCCCCCATTCGTAGCAATGCCCTACATATTGCGTCAAATGATAACAATGCCCCTACAGTACCCTAGTAGTAATAATATAACCATAATAATTCTCCCAGTGGCTCTAATGTCCCCCTGTAGTGCCCCCCCCCCCACTAGTTCCAATATATAATACTTCCCCGAAAGTGTCAATATATAAATATATATATATGAATCCAAAAATTGAAGCAGCACTCCAAGATGAGAAAACAAGTGGATCGACCTTTATTCCCCTGCAACGTTTCAACTGCTCAATGCAGTCTTCCCCTTACGTCCTACCAGCAGCACAGATGGGGTTAACTGCCCCCTGTGGACTGGTAGGACCGGCGGAATGTTTAATGAGCCACAAGAATAACCAATCAAAAAACGTCCTGCTCCCTTAAGAGGGGAGCTTCCCCACAGAACACCGTATTTTTTTTTGTCCTCTTCGGACTTTGGACTGGCGGCAGGCTCCCTCTGTTGTTTGGAGGGAGCTGTACATGCTTTTTTTTTTCCCCTTTGGGGTTTTCTGTGTGTTGGGGCTCTTATGTTTTATGAATTTAAACGCCCCCCCACTTCCCTACCTCTGCCCGGCTACCTCCGAGCTCCGGTCTCTTTCCTCTTGCCTCCTGCGGTCGCGGCTGTCGGTCGCGTCTCTGTGGACGTCATCCTCGGGCGCCACTCCCCTCCGTTCTCTCACAGCGCACCGCTCTGCCGATTTTAGTGAGGGGAAGGCGGGTTGGGCTCCCCTTCCCCTCCTATACACTTTATTATATATATTTTAAGAATATATCTAGTTATTTTTTATGAAAGGAGGTAGGGTAATGAAGTGGGCGGAGTTACTCCACCCATCTCTGCCTGATAGGCAGATAGTAATGGGTGACATCGCTGTAGGTGGGGTTAGGGCTTTATAAGCCTCTCTCCCCCCTCATTCTGTCTCTGGCAGCACATGCTTTCACAAGCTAGCGCCCAGAGTCTGCGTTTCTTTCAGATCGCATTGTTCCACCTGTATTTCTTCGATTGAAGAATTTGGCTTTTTGCTGCTTTGCTTCTCCAGCCGGTGCGGCTTAGTTTTAAAGGGCGTTATTACGCTTTTTTCTTAAGGAAAGTATTTTTTCTTGTTTAATACTTTTTCTTTTCTTATGTTTCACAGCTATGGCTTCTCCTAGAGAATCCGAGCAACGCAAGTCTGCAGCTAAGAGGAAACATCTCGCCTGCTTTGATTGCAGTACCCCTTTAGAAGACAGCCACCCATACTCTCGTTGTGACAGCTGCCGTTCCCGCACTACCACTGAGCCCACGTTGCAGGAAATGTACCAGTGGGCGAAGTGCTATGTGGATGACTCTATTAAAAGTGAGAGGCTTCCAGAACCCTCTCAAACCCCTATGGAGACCACCGCTCCTGCGGTTAGGCCTGCGGCTTTTTCCGTAGGCTCTTCATCCTCCGAAGAAGAGGAGTCCACCTCGGGGGTTTTTCCTCCAGAAAAAACCCAAAAATTACTGAAGTCCATCAGGTCGGGGGACCATGATGTTGACACAGGGGAGTCTTCCGATCCCGCCGGTCGGGCACACCGTGTCTTTAAGGCGGATGAGACCCTTACTTCGGTCATGTCTACCGAATGAAAGAAGCCTGAGAAAGGGGCCGTCTTGACTAGGAGGTTCAAGACGATGTTCCCCATGGCGAATCCCTTGGTGGAATCGTGGGGTTCCATTCCCAAGGTCAATATGGCTATCGCCAAACTTTCTAAACGCAAGTTGGTGCCAGCAGACGACGGGTCGAGTCTGCAAGACCCCCTTGATAGGAGGGCAGAAGGCACCCTCAGAAGAAGCTACACCGCAGCTGCGGCATCCGCTTCCACCGCCATCGCAGCATCCGAGGTCTCCACCTTTCTCCGCAACAAGCTGAACCAGATTCAGACGGACGTGGACCAGAGTGTGTCCCGGGACGACATTCTCGCTACTTTCAAGTCAGCTAACTTGGCGATGGACTTCCTCTGTGACACAACGCAGATCCAATTGAAGCTGGCGGCTAAGACGATGGCCTTAGTCTCGGCGGCCCGGAGACCCCTCTGGTTGAAGCCCTGGCAGGCTGATAATGCCTCAAAGTTCAACCTCTGCAGTATGCCCTTTGAGCCTGATCGCCTTTTTGGGTCGGAGTTGGACAAGATTATGGAGGGGCTCTCCGACAAAAAGGGCAAGAGTCTCCCTCAGCAGCCCTTTCCAGGGCGCTCTAGGCAGGATCGCGGAGGCAGGTCAGGTCAGTCTAGAGGCCGTAGAGACTGGGGGGGGCGGCAAAGATCCTCGCGGCACCCCCGCAGATCCACCAAGGAGGCAAAACCCTCCTGACTATGGGCCTCCTCGAGGCTCTGGGTTACCCCCTGCTACCCCTGCCGTTACTCCTCTCGCTTTTTCTGTACCTCTTCCTCACATTCCTGTAGGAGGTCGTCTCAGTCATTTCCAGGCAGCCTGGGCCCAGGATGTTCAAGATCCCTGGGTCCACAAGATCATCTCCTCAGGCTACCTCATAGAGCTATTATCTCCCCCGCCAGAAAGATTCATTGTCAGTCGGGGTTTGGTGGCCGCGAGACAAGGCATCTTGGAATCTTACATTCTGGAGTACATCTCCAAGGGAGCCTTGGAGGAGGTTCCGGCAGGGGAGCGGGGACTAGGGATCTACTCACCAGTTTTTCTGGTACCCAAGAAGACAGGAGATCTCCGTATGATCATCGATTTAAGATATTTCAATCGATTCATAAAAAAGCCAAGGTTTCGGATGGAAACCATAAGGTCGGTCAGTCACATCCTCAAGCCTGGGGATTTTATGGCGACTCTGGACCTCAAAGATGCGTACCTTCACATCCCGATCCATCCCTCATCTCGGAAATTTCTCAGGATCGCGGTCCAGGTTGCGGGAGTTCGCAGGCATCTCAGTTTGCCGCTCTCCCCTTCGGAATCTCTACTGCGCCCCTGATCTTTACCAAGGTGGTGGTTCCGTTAGTGGCAGCTTTGAGACTCCAAGGACTGACTATCATTCCTTATCTGGACGATTGGCTCCTCTTAGCGGCCTCCGTTCCAGTTCTTACCCTCCATCTTCAGGTGGCAATTTCCTTTCTGCTCCGCCTAGGCTGGATCATCAACTGGCCGAAGTCGAATGTGAGCCCATCGACCTCAATTCAGTATCTGGGGTTCATGATCAACTCCGTAGAGATGTCCCTCCAGTTGACTCCAGAAAGGAAGTCCAGGATTCAGGACCTTGCCAGGTTCCTAACAGTCCCCCGACGTGTCTCTATTCGGACACTCATGAAGATGTTGGGGCTCATGTCAGCGGCTGCGGACGCAGTCCCTTGGGCATTGTGGCATCTCCGTCCCCTGCAGACTGAGGTCTTAAACATTTGGGACGGCAGCCCTGCTGGGTTGGATTCCCTACTCACCTTGTCCTCCCAGGTCCGGAAATCCCTGAGATGGTGGGTTCAGTTGCCCTCAGGGAAGTCTATGACCCAGCCCCTATGGGTCATATTGACTACAGACGCGTCCCTAGTAGGCTGGGGCGCTCATCTGGATGGTTCCCCCGTACAGGGAACTTGGTCTCCTCAGGAGCGGCATCTTTCCTCCAATCTCCGCGAGATGCGAGCAATTCGGCTAGCCCTCCTTCACTTTGCACCCCTCATTCGGGGCAAAGCAGTGAGAGTTCAGTCAGACAGCATGACGGCTGTTCTGTACATCAACAAACAGGGAGGAGCAAGGTCTCCACCCCTCCTTACAGAGATCGGGGTAATTCTTCGGTGGGCAGAGCTGAACCTATCCCATCTGTCTGCTGTTCACATTCGAGGATCCCTCAATATGATTGCGGATCGTCTAAGTCGCGGACTACCAACGATGGAATGGTCCTTACACCGGAGATCTTCCAGCAGATAGTTCTCAGATGGGGATTACCGGAGGTGGATCTCATGGCAACCAGGTTCAACGCCAAGGTACAGAGGTTCTGTTCCCTATACAGGGAGGACAACCCCTGGCGATAGACGCTCTGTCGATACCGTGGAGGTTCAGGCTGGCTTATATCTTCCCTCCGTTTTCCATGATACTGAGGGTATTGATGAAAATCCGTCAGGATCAGGCTTCGGTGATTGCCATCATCCCGTTTTGGCCCAAGAGATCCTGGTTTACCCAGCTCATGTGGATGAGTCAGGGACAATATTAGAGACTCCCCCCGGAGCAGACCCTGGTGTCGTGGGACACACATCTCTGCCCAGATCTGCACAGGTTCAACCTGACAGCCTGGAGGTTGATCAGTCCCTTCCCAGAGTAGAAGGGCTCTCTGAAGCGGTCCTGAGAACATTATCACATTCAAGAGCAGAGTCCACCAAGAAGGCCTACGCTAGAGTGATGAAAATTTTCTCCTCATGGTGTGTTTCCAATCAGGTGGCGTTTGCAGATCCGCCCCTTCCTGCTGTACTTCAATTTTTACAAGATGGGCTTGACAAGGGCCTTGCCCCCGCTACACTGAAAGTTCAGATCTTCGCTATCTCGGCCTGTCTAAACAGACCATATTCTCGGGACCCGCTCATCAAGCGCTTCCTGAAGGGAGCCGAAAGACTAAAGCCTACAATCCTAAAACAGATCCCTCAATGGGATCTTTCAGTTGTCCTAAGGGGGTTAGCATCTCCCCCCTTTGAGCCCTTAGAGGAGGTTAGTTTTAAGTTTCTAACATTAAAGACTGTTTTTTTTTGCTGGCCGTTACATCTGCGAAGAGAGTATCAGAGCTGCAGGCATTCTCGGCTCTCCCTCCATATACCACGTTCCTTCAAGATCGTGTTCTGTTGAAGTTCTTACCTTTCTTTAGACCAAAGGTATTGTCTTTCCAGAATATCAATCAGGTTATTTCCTTACCTATATTATTTTCCTCCTCCTCTTCCTCTGAGGCTCCGGTCAGACATCCTTTGGACATTTCGAGATGCCTCCAGACCTATGTGGATAGGTCTAAGGAGTTCAGATTGGATGAGAATCTCTTCATCTTGTTTGCCGGTAAGTTTAAAGGCCGTAAAGCGTCTAAACCATCTATTAGTCGCTGGATTAGGGAAGCCATCCGAGAGTCTTTTCTCTCTCAAGCCTTAGATCCTCCGGAGTTTGTGCGCGCCCATTCTACCAGGGCTGTCTCAACCTCTGTAGCGGAAAGAAGTCTCCTTCCCTTAGAGTTGATCTGTAAGGCGGCCTCCTGGAGCTCCAAGTCAACCTTTATTTCGCACTACAGGATTGGTGCAAGTATGGCTGAGTTCTCGGACTTTGGGCAGTCTGTTCTTGACTCTGCCAGGCAGGTGGACCCTCCCTAGGGGTATCATCTTGCTATCTCCCCATCTGTGCTGCTGGTAGGACGTAAGGGGAATCGTTAATTTCTAACGATAATTTGTTTTCCCTTAGTCCTAACAGCAGCACACTAAAATCCCACCCTACAGTAAGTAATCTTGCGGAAAATACGGTGTTCTGTGGGGAAGCTCCCCTCTTAAGGGAGCAGGACGTTTTTTGATTGGTTATTCTTGTGGCTCATTAAACATTCCGCCGGTCCTACCAGTCCACAGGGGGCAGTTAACCCCATCTGTGCTGCTGTTAGGACTAAGGGAAAACAAATTATCGTTAGAAATTAACGATTTCTCATGCTTGAGAAAGACTGCATTGAGCAGTTGAAACGTTGCAGGGGAATAAAGGTCGATCCACTTGTTTTTGCATCTTGGAGTGCTGCTTCAATTTTTGGATTCATATACCTGGTAAACAGCTGAGCCAGCTGATTTGGAAGGATTGCACCCATTTTCATTTCTTTGAGTGCTGCTGTGTTTTTCTTTGTTATTTAAATATCTATATATATATATATATATATATATATATATATATATATATATATATATATATATATATATATATAATGCTCCTCTATTCCTCCCAAGTAGTGCCAGGTATATACAATGATCTCCTTCCCCCCATCCCTGGTGTAGTGTGGACATTTAGTATGAAAAAAAAAAAAAAGCCTCCCTCCCATCTGCGATGCAGACCACAGTTTTATCTGGGGCTTGTGTTGGTGTGTCCTGATGCATGCAGTCACAATGACATCACCACTCCTGCTCCAGGTCTCACGTGATGAAGTCATCATGCAAGACCCAGAACAGAAGGTTGCAGTGATGTCATTTTGGCTTCTTGCTCTGTTCTAATGCCTCACAGGCTTGAGGCCTGTGAAGTTGGACCGCACTCCCCCTTTATGGGGGGAAGTGGCACCCTAGGAGGATGACTACCCTCCCCTATCCATCGTCCCTGCCCTAAGGCCTCATGCACGAGGCCGTCGTGCGGCTGTTCCGTGTATTGGGGACCACAAATTGCGGTCCCCAATGCATGGGCAACGTCCGTGTGGCGGCCGGGACGGATCGAGACCCATTCAACTTGAATGGGTCTGTGATCTGTCCACACCGCAAAAAAATAGAACATGTTCAATTTTTTTGCTGTGCGGAGGCACGGACAGAAACAGTGCTTCCGTTAAGCACGGCCGGGATGTATTGCGGACCCATTCAAGTAAATGGGTCAACATCCGGGATGCGCGGAGCACACGGCCGGTGCCAGCATATTGCCGACCCACGGTTTGCGGGCCGCAATACGGCCACGGCTGGGTAACGACCGTGTGCTTGAGGCCTAATTCAGAGCACGTTACTGCAGGAGGTAAAACAGAAGAAGACTTTAACTCCCAACTTGTTTAGACCATGTTTTAATATGAGAGCACATTACAGGGGAAGGTACAAGAGGATGGGACTACAACTCCCAGCATGTCCAAGCCGTTATTATGTAATATTAGAGTGCATTATAAGAGGAGGTATACAACTCTCAGCATATCCAGGGTGTTGTAATGTACCCTGATATTATATAATAATGGCCTGGACATGCTGAGAGTTGTAAGCCTCTCCTGGTATAACTCCTCATTTAATGTACTCTGATATTACCTAACAGTAGGCATAAGATGAGAGGACTACAACTCCCAGCATTTCCCTGGCACTTACATTGAATCCCTACTTCTTCCCATGCATCACTGGTCTTCTTCCTTACTTTACTGTACTGCTGAGCTCTGCCTCCTGTTCTGGTCACATGATGGTGAGGTCATTACCGGTCCTCAATCCCCTCTTCTCTGCTGAGCTCCGCAGGTCCTGTCAGCACTGTGCAAACTATTTATTTTATATGTGAGGGGGGGGACCTTACACTGCATTGTAAAGTTCAGCTATTCAGCTGTCTGCCCGTTTGCTTCCTCGGACGTTCAGCTGAACAGCAGCACTGAAGCAGGGGGCCCCTTAGACAATGGGGGCCCTGGACAATTGCCCAGTTTGCCCCTACCCCTAACGCCAGACACCATTTTGCTAGGACATACAGGCTAGCTGCCACTAAAAACGGCCAAGAGAAGAAGGACAGATATGTTCTGATTGCTGACCAGTTCTGTTTTCTCACAGAATTTAGTGATGCCTCTTCATGCTCCACAATAGAGTCCTGGTACCTATGGTTGTTTTTGAATGCCCAGAGAGCTAGCGGCAGCCAAGATTGGCATAGCTCTGACCCCTTTTGAGCCAGAGCCCACAGTATTAGCAGCATCACCAGTTCCTGAGCTGGCCACAATAGAAGCAGGCCACAGCCTTTACCCTCCTCCTCTAATGTCACCTGCTCCTCAGTAGTCCTTAATCCGGCTCCCAGGTCCTGTCCATAAACTAATCATCATCATATTCCTCACCCTCCCTGGAACTTTTATCAGACTATGATATGTCATAGTGGGATTTTGAATATCAAATGGCAGCAACCATTTTAATTTTGATGCCTCAGCCCAACACTGTCCAACACTCACTGTGTAGGTAGCTATTGTATAAGGTAGATTCACGGCACACTGATTTGTATGCAAGTCATCACATTTTATTTGTATTCTTCAGTGTTCAGTATCACATTGTTGTATACATCCAGGCTATATGATAAGTATAAGACCACAATAATTATTTGTACGGTCCCTGGACGTTTTGGTCTTATATAGACCTTCCTCAGCGGGATCTGTAATGGCGCACTGTGTTGGGGCCCTGGATGCAACCATGTGTAGGTAGCTAGGCTCTTGTTGCCCTGTTCACTGATACATCTGGCATTTGCCACAACTGCCAAAAGGCTTCTGGATCTATCATGCACAGAAGCCTAGGAGGCCTAGCCCCAGGCTGGGTCTCCTAGAAAACTGTCAGTGTGAAAACTAACAAGTTCAGAGCAATTGAATGCAGCATTTATTGTACTGAATTCAACCAGCAATCAGACCCTCAAAAGTTGAAGTTCCATACTGGGTCAAAAAATAATAAAACAAAGTTAAGGCCTCTTTCACACTTGCGTTCTGAGGATCCGGCAGGCACCTCCGTCCCGCTGAATCCGTCAGAACGCAAGTTGCCTGAAAGTATTAGAAGACTGATCAGGATCCTGATCAGTCTTCGAAATGCTTTGAGGTTACCATGGCAGCCAGAGCGCTATTAAAGTCATAGTTGCCATAGTAGTAGTAGGGAGCGGGAGAGCAGTATACTTACAGTCCGTGCGGCTCCCGGGGCACTCCAGAATGACGTCAGAGCGCCCCATGATCCATGCGCGTGGGGCGCCCTGACGTCAGTCTGGAGAGCCCCCTGAGAGCCGCACGGGCGGTGAGTATACTGCTCCCCCGCTCCCCACTACACTTTACCATGGCAACCAGGACTTTAGCGTCCTGGCTGCCATAGTAACCATTCAGAAAAATCTAAATGACGACGTTTAGCTTAAGGCCGGATCCGGATTAGTGCCTTTCAATGGGAATTAATTCCGGATCCGGCCTTGCGGCAAGTGTTCAGGATTTTTGGCCGGAGCAAAAAGCGCAGCATGCTGCGGTATTTTCTTCGGCCAAACAACGTTCTGGTCCTGAACTGAAGACATCCTGATGCATCCTGGACGGATTTCTCTCCATTCAGAATGCATTGGGATAATCCTGATCAGGGAAAACAAATACGTAAGTGTGAAAGAGCCCTAAAAAAGTGTTTTATAAAAACTAAAAAATATAAAGTTTCAACAAAAAATGTCTCTTTCTCCTCAACAAGCTATAAACTATTTGAAAAATATATATAGATATATAAGGTATCGCTGTGTCCGAAACAACTAGCTTTATAAATGGTTTTATAAAAATATTACATGATCTACCTCATCAGGTGAACACTGTAGAAAAAATATAAAAATAAAAATGATGCCAGAATAGCCATTTTTTTTGTATCAGGCAATCAAAAAACCATTTGTACCTCAACATGGTATCAATGAAAACGTCACCTCATGTCACCTGTAAACCTATCCATCGAAATCTGCACTGTAAAAGCCAAAAGGTGGTCTTTCCCCTCTGAACCATGCAGCATAACCAAAGTGCATTTTAGGTCCACATTTATGACATTTTTGTATTCGATAGAACCCACCTAACAATTTAAGGAGTGTAGTGTGTTTCAGATGGCACATGCTGGGCACAACATATCGGGCCCTGAAATACAGTGGAAAGTTTGCAATTTTCATTTTTCACTGTTCCCTGCTCGTAATTTTATGCAAAATGCCTGTGGTGTCAAAATGCTCACTACACTCCTTGATAAAAAAAATAACTTATTTGGGGAAGTTTCCAAAATGGGGTCACAGAAACTCTTCAAATATGATGTAGTGTCCAAAAACCATTCCAGCAAAATCCATGCTCCAAAAGCTAAATGGCAATCCTTCCCTTCTGAGCCCTACTGTGTGCCCATACAGCAGCTTATATCTACATTTATGGCACTAGCTGGGCACAACATATTGGACACTGCAAAATCCAATATGCAAAAATACCTGTTTACAAATACTTGTGGAATGTTTCTTTAAACTTCAGAATCATCGTAATAAATATCGAGGTTTGCTCTGCTGTTCTGCAAAATCTGTGAACAAAACAAGTGAATCTTTTAAATATCACCTTTATTTTGCTTTAAACCTTTCCCATCATCATTTGGTCTTTAAAGATGTTGCCCACTCAAAAGTGGAGCGAGTACCATAGCTACCTGTTGCCTGCTGTTTTAAACAGCAGACACCGAGGGCTAATGTCTGCAATTCGTGGTAATGCCGCTTGTAGACATTTAACCCCTCAGAGGCCATGGTCAAATCTGAACCCAGCATCTGAAAGGCCAAAAACAAGACCCCCCCCCCCCCCCCGGCTGAGATCAGCATTAAGTTGAAGTAATAAGCCAAAGCCCTACTGGTATATTCCAATTTCGGCCTGTAGGTTGCAGCCCTGTATTGGAATAGATTGATCTTTTTATATTGTAATGGATAAAATTTGAATTGCAATCTAATGATTGCATGTTGGGGTCAACTTGAGAGCCTAGAAAAAAAAAAAGAAATTCAAATGACCTCCATTTTCTCAAAATTAACCACTTGTTCACTGCTGCATGACTATTTCATGGTGGTAAGCTGTTATCTGTAACTTGACTATGGTCTGCCCGTGGCAGTGCAGATAGCTGTGACTGTCATTACAAAGCTGTGGTCATAGAAAGTATGTTTGAGAGTAGCCAAAATGGTCTTGCTGCGTGTCATCGTTGTAGCAGAGTGCTACAATTCATCGGAGTGTAAAGTAAAAAAGTGGTCAGGGGAGCGCTCTACTTGAGCACCTCCTACTGGCTATAAAAATTACTTGCGAGCCTGCAGTCTCTGAATTAACCCATTCCTGCCTTAACTGTGACAGGAAGGGGTTAGTTCGCTTTTTTCCAAAAAAAATAAATAAATAAAATAAAAAGTGAAACAAAATAAATAAACAATAGTAATAAAAAATTATAAAATTGTTACTAGTATTAACAGTAGTATTTTAAACTACATAATACATACACACATTTTCCATACGTTTTTGTTCATAAAAAAAGTATTAGTTTTAGCAATAGAATAGCAGACTATGTATGTAAAATATACAAACATATGCACATTTTTTTCCTTTTTCCTTTCTTTAAAAATTTTAATTTCATTTTAGCTATATTTAGTATAGCAGGGTTTTTTTTCTGCGCAAGATATACAAACGCACGCATATTTTTTCATTTAGAAAAAAAATAAAAAAAGAGCCAAAAGCTTTAAATCTCCAAATTTCCTCAAGAGTAATACCTTGGGGGGAACAACAATTAAAAAAAGTCATTTTGAAAAAACTTCTAAAGTTTAATACTACACAACATCTGTACAGTACCATAGAACCAGCATTAAGAAAAAATAGGCTGCCAAAATCCAAAATATGCTCTGGTCTATTAACCCATTCCCACTCTGGGAGACAACCGTGACGGGGTGAGTGGGCTTACTACCTTTTGATCAAAATGTAAACTAATGTCTCCACTGTTTGCATGCGATATGGTGGATTAGTACACCAATGTCCTCTTATAGCTTTTATCTTGGGCAGAACTCTGGTTACAGAGTGCTGTTTCATTTTTTGTCTGTATGTATAATCGCCATAGCTACGTGCACCTGTATACAGGGAGTGCTGACTGAACACCCCCCCTTGTGTTTGTTTCTGTTAACCCATTCGCTTACAGCGCCATACAGCGCCGTATAGCTGGAGCGATGTGTAAGCATGGCGCCTGCTCGCACGTGCAGCATGCGG
Organism: Bufotes viridis; assembly: GCA_033119425.1. Classification (NCBI taxonomy): domain Eukaryota; kingdom Metazoa; phylum Chordata; class Amphibia; order Anura; family Bufonidae; genus Bufotes; species Bufotes viridis. The sequence goes on along the minus strand of CM065597.1, from coordinate 93,855,492 downwards.
CAGGCGCCATGGCCGGCTGGTCTTCGCTGTTTCATACAGCAGAGACCGGCGGCTAATTACTGTGACCGGCAATAATGCCAATCGCGGTGATTAAAGGCTTTAGATCACCTGTGTGGCCTATGTGTGCATCGTTAGTTGCACTGAACACTGTAAGCCTCACTGATTAGGCTTTAAGTGTTCATGCTGAAATTCTTATTTTGGCCACAAGATGGCAGGCCAGGATAAGAAATGAGCGACTTCTAGAATAGAATTTTGATAGAACATAATCAAAAATTTAAAAACATTATTTATATGCTCATGTATGAGCTTCAAAATAATCACAATTTTTTTTTAAAAGTTAAAAAACTATATAAAAATAAACATAAACATCATGAGTATTATCCTGACCGAAAACTCCTATACTATTAAAGTATTTAAAAAAAATTCCAATACGGCGAATGGCGTAATGGAAAAAAGGGTCAAAATGGCCAATTTGTCATTTTTCCATTGCTTCTCTTACCCAAAAAAATGTAATAAAATGTAATCAAAAAATAAAAACTACAGAATGTTCCGCAAACAAATGAGCCCCATTTGGAATTTTTTTATTGCTTTCCACTACATTTTATTCCATAATTAATAGTGGCATTACAAAGTACAACCTGTCCCGCAAAAAAAAAGCCCTCATACAGCTATGTGACCAGAAATATAAAAAAGTTATGGCTCAAGGAAAATAAGGAAGAAAAATGAAAACGCAAAAATGAAAAAACCTCCAGTAGCCTAAGGGTTAAAGTCATGCAAGCCCAGCCAGTAGATAAATTACACAAATAACATCCACTTTTATGATACAAACATACAATAATGGTTTTAGAAATGTTTGGTTTTGAAATCTCCTGTAACAGTTAGAAACGAAATTGATAATGCAAAGAAAAAATATTTTTTTCTATAATTTTTTTTTCTTTTTTTTTTAAAGTTTTTTCTTAATTTTTTAAAACTATATGTAATATGTGTCATCTAATGGCACAAAAGATAGGTCTAATGTGTCCCCTGAAAAATAATAAATACATGTACAGTAGGTTGACTCAGACATTACTTAGTTGTTTGAAGTTAGATAGACCCATTGATAAAAGTGAAGAATTGGCATGTTAAGGAAGGGGGGTAAACACTCCAGTAATGAAGCAGTTAAAAAAGTAATAACAGTAATAAATAAATAAACATCATAGACATTGCCGCATCTGAAAATGAATCTACCAATAAAACATAAAAAAGTTTATCCCATACGGTGAATGACTTAACGAAAAAAAAATCAATTTGGACGATTTTTTTATTGCTTCACCTCCCACAAAAAAATTGAATATAAAGTGATCAAAAACTCAAGTTGTTTTTTTTTGCGTATTATTAAAAAAAGATATACGAATATGGCATCTCCATCATCGTACTAACCCAGAGAATAAAGATAACAGGTCAGTTGTAATGCATACGGAACTATTTAAAAACAAAATGCATAGAACTTCAATTATTTTTTCTATTCCACCACATTTAGATTTTTTTTCCAGCTTTACACTGCATAAATGTTGACATTAGAAAGAACAACTTGTTTCAGAAAATACAAGCCCTTATATGTATATGTGAACAGAAAAATAAAAAAAGTTATGGCTACAGAAAGGTGGGGGGTAAAAAACAGAAACACAAAAATGGAAGATCAGGAAGAGGTTTATGGGTTAACAAAGTTTCTAAAATCAATTTTCAATAATTTAAGGGGTGTAGTTTCTAAAATGATGTAATTTGGTATTGGTCCTTGGAAAAGTCTGTTTTGAAAATACATACAGGAGCAAGAGGAAGAAATGGTGGCACTGCTCAAACCCGATGCAAAACGAGACTCCCAAATTCCGGCCTTAGCGACCTCACTGGATCGGGGTGCCTGGCGAATATAGATATCAAACATCCAACATGAAGAAAAACAGTCCGCGGCACTCACCATCCGATGTTCATGGTAAATTTATTGCAGAGGTACTACGTGTACAGGGGCACAGACTCACATGGAGAGAAACAAACAGCGACGGCCGTTTCGCGGGGCGACCGCTTCTTCCGGCTGTTCAGCATGTTCCAAACGTCACGTCTGCGCCTAATATGTGCGTCTCCAGGAGGGAGAGGTAAAACCAACCCATCTCCTAGCAACTGGTAGACGCATAGTAGGCAGCGTCTGTGCGCTATAAGACTATAGGGAACATAGATAAAAGCAAGTACAAAAGACATACATTATTACATGTATCAAAAATGCAAGGCTAAGGCTGTGACACACCTAACTCTTGCGCCTCCACTAAGGGGCAACATTGTATATACAAAGATACATATTCATAAAGGAAATCAACATAGGCAGCTAAATGAAAACCGACATGTCATTACGTTCATTAAGGCCCAAATGGCCCGTGGCATCTGTCCTTATAATATGTCGGGCCTCCTTTTGGAGCAACACGCGATGTCTATCGCCCCCCTGTACTGCCGGGGGTACATGCTCTAGACCCGCAAATTTCAAAACATTTGCGTCACCACCATGCTGGCATCTAACGTGCTCAATTAAGCGTGTTCTTCCTTTACCTGTTTTAATTGAGTTACGGTGCTCGCGAATACGCTCCAGAAGGGCCTGAAAACTAGAGAAGGAAGATGGACACCTCCTAGTGAAAACCCTAATGAAAGCCCTGACTGACTACCATTATGAACAGGCCCCAGAGGTAGATGAGTTAATACACAGGAATACCTAAAGTCCTATCTAACCCTAGAGGACCCTGGTACTAATGACAGGAAAGATACATCCTGTTTCTCCAAAAGGAATGATGAGCGGGAGTCTTCCTAAAGCCTAATACAAAACAACAAAGAAATGCAACACACAGAAAAGCCAAAATACAAAGGGAAAGGTAACACTTAACTTCCAAGAAGCTATGGCAGCACCAGGAACTCAGCCGAGATCCAAACACCAGCTATCCACAGGTCCAACTGAAGCTATAAACCGCACAGCATTGAGGAAGAAACAATTATAAATAGGGAGTTAAATGATCACAATAGCAACACCTGGAGGTTAAGGGTGTGGCCAGTTCCAGAAACAACACAGACGCCTATTGATCCACAAGGTAAACATGTCAAATCAAACCACGTGCAGGGAGAGATGTGAAAAACGCTAGGGACAGTGCTAGGAAAGACTTTATTGTGATGAAAAATTGATTTACAAGTTCAGGGAAAGATCACTCAAGGTGTAGGGAAAGGATAGGGAGGCATTATCCACACTATAAAAGGAGAAAAGGGTCCAATAGGGGAGTGTACAGCCTGGGTAATACATCTTGCTACACTAATTGGGGATCCAAATTGCTGTTATACTGCAGCTTGCACTATACTGCAGTTTGCACTATATGATAGCTCAGTAATTATAGAAAACCTTGCTTGCTATTGGGGTGCAAGTACTGTGTGATACAGCAATTTACGCGGTGTATTAATTGGAATTATACATACATCTTATTAGCTTTTTGTGGTGAATGTGCAATTCTTTATAGACATTTTGTGGTGTATTAGGAAAAAAAGCACGTGTTACTAGCCATTCAGCAGTGAACGTACATTGTTTCATCCACATTTTTGCGGTGTATTAAGAAAAAAAGTACATCTAATTAGTCATACAGCGGTGAACGTACATTGTTTTATAGACATTATTGTGGTGTATTAATAAGAAAAAAAAAGTACATCGAATTAGCCATTCAGCGGTGAAAATACATTGTTTTATTGACATTTTTTGTTGTGTATTAATAAGAAAAAAAGGCGTGTTATTAGCCGTTTTGCAGTGAATGTACATTGTTTCATAGCCATTTATCTGGGGTATTAATAAGAAAAAAAGGAAGTGTTATTAGCTGTTTTGCGGTGAACGTACATTGTTTTAGGCATTTTTCTGGTGTATTAATAAGAAAAAAGGGTGTGTTATTAGCCGTTTTGCGGTGAACATACATTGTTTCATAGACATTTTTGGAGTGTATTAAGAAAAAAAAAGGTGTGTTATGAACGTACATTGTTTTATAGTTTTGGAGTGTATTAATTTACTTTTAATTTAATTCTTTTATTCTACAGTATGTCAGACAGACAAGTTACAGGCCCTTCAATGGGAACAGGTAGTGGCCCAAATGTTTCAGGCACAGGCAGAAGAAGGGGTGTGGCAGCAGGAGACCCAGTGGGAGGGCTGAACTCCCAGTGTCATCTATCAGTCGTGTCTTGACCAGCAACCCAGTGGTGCTTGAATGGTTGACTTGGTCTTCGAATTTGTCGCAAGTGACATCAGACACCCCCAGACAAGAGTCGGTGGGTTCTTCTGACACAAAGCTTAGTTGGCATGGCCAGGGAGCAGGCCCTGTGCCTCCAACTGTCTTCAACCTGCTGTTATCATTTTTTGTTCCCTCAGCGTGATAAGTATTACATGCCGTAGGCTAATCTCCACTTTTCAGCAGAGGATGAACTAATAGAGGACAGTCAGCAGCGACTGCCCAGCCAACATCTGGAGTAGACATCTGCCACTTCCTCTGGTAGGCAGGCAAGTAGTGCGTGAAAGCTGGTGTCGCAAGCGGTCAGACTCCTGGCCCTGAGACAGTTGAGGAGGACGTCAGTGACTTGCAGACAGTAGCAGATGATGATGATGTAGCTGATTGCACTTGGGAGCCGGGTGAAGAAGGGGCTTCATCATCATCAGGAGAAGAAGGTGGCAGCTTGCGCATGAGGCAGTGGCTGAGCCAGCAAGGTGGTAACATGACCGTGAGTCTGCAGGGTGGCAACATTGGGAGCCTGGGTTAGACCGCCTGCTTCGTGGGAGCCTACCTACCTGGAAAGTAGCTGTGCAGGGGTTAATCGAGGGAGCGGAAGCAGGCAGTCAGCTTGGAGTGTTGGGGGGAAAATGCCATACTTGGCAGTCTGGCAGTTTGGATGTAAACATGGCCATTTGCCAAATTTGTGGGCAGAAGGTTAAGCATGGCCAGGGTGCCGATGTTGCAGCGCTGCGTCAACACATGCAGCGTCACCATAAAGTGGCCTGAGAGAACCGTGGTACTAACCCCCACCTTTTCCGCAAATCAAGGCTCCAAAACCTCAGTCAAATGGAGCTTTCTGTCATTCCCATCATTTACTGGTCCTGATGCCCCTGCTCCTCATCCTCCTACTCCTCATCAGTCATTTCGTCAGCAATCGATCACCGAAGCAATTGCCAAGAGACAAAAGTATGCGTGTATTCATCCAATGACGCAGAAGCTGAACGTGCTTGTGACCAAGTTGCTGGTGCTGCAGTCCCTCCCTTTCCAAGTGGTGGACTCTGCACCTTTCAGAGAACTGATGGCTTGTGCTGAGCCGAGGTGGAGTGTCCCAAGCCGTCATTTCTTTGCGAAAAAGGCAGTACCAGCTCTGCACACCAATGTTGAACAGAATGTGGGCCAGTCCTTGAGCCTGTTGGTGTCCGCCAAAGTGCACGGCAGCGCCGACGTGTGGAGCTGTAACTACGGTCAAGGACAATATATGTCCTTTACGGTCCACTGGGTAAATGTGGTTCCTGCCCAGCCACACCAGCAACTTGGTCAGGTGACGCCGCTGCCGCCTCCACGTTCTCACTCCGTTGGTCCTGTGACAATGTCCGCTTCTGCCTCCTCATGCTCTACCGTGTCCTCATCCTCCACTGCAGGGACAATTCACAGTGCTCCTCCAGCATCGGTGGCACACTGTTCTGCACCTAGTTTGCCTGGGGGAACGGAGTCCTTCATCAAGAAATATAATCTTGGCCTCAGAATCAGAACCATGGTCACCGACAATGGGAAGAACATGGTGCCTGGGCTGCATCAAGGAGGTCTGAGCCATGCACACTGCATGGCGCAAGGGTTCAATCTGGTTGCAAAGCAGTTCCTAAGTAGTGTTGGCAAGAATATTTGAATCACAAATTTTAATCGCGAATATTGCAGCTTTGAGAATTTGCGAATATTTAGAATATAGTAATTATATATTATATATATTTGTATTTTTGAATATTATACATTTTTTATTTGAGCAGTAACCTCCTTTTTGCTTGTGGGCCAATGAGAAGGCAAAACAATGTGAAAAAATGGTGTGATGTTAAACAGGGAGGAAATGCTCAAACCCAAATGCAGTAGTGCATATATAAACAGGGGAGCAGATCCTGCACTTGTGTGGCCCGTTGCTATTGGAAATCACCAGCAAAAATGCATACAATAGAGGATGCCAGCAGAGGACCACAAGTACCACAATAGACATCCTACACACGGTGGCAGTTGTGTGGATGTGATAAACAGTATAACAATAGTAATAGAACAAACAGGTACACTCTGCGGTCTTACTAACCCTCATTCTGATGTTAAAATTGAGAATTAGCAAACATATCCTGCTGTGGAGGACATGTCTGAGCCCCAGCACCGCGCCAAGGTTTCTCAAGTAGCTTGGGTCTTAACACTCACCTACCTGTGCCGTATGGACAATACCAGGGGCCAGTGGGCTAAATTACAGGGGTGTAAAGGCCGACTCGCAGCAAACTCCCCAGTTACCTCCAGCATGTAGCCATGCCTGCAATGGGAGGAGGGAGAAGGCTGTGAGCCCTACCCAAGACTGGCTGATATGGCCCATGCCTCACAGGTGCACCGAAATGTAGCCTGTGGATGGACATGAGGCACATTTACCTAGGAGTTTATACACCTCCAAACAACTCAATATACAAAACGACTGAAATAATAGCGTGGTGTTAAACAGGCAGGAAATGCTCAAACCCAAATGCAGTTGTGCATATATAAACAGGGGAGCAGATCCTGCACTTGTGGCCCGTTGCTAATGGCGATCCCCAGCAAAAATGCATACAATGGAGGATGCCCGCAGAGGACCGCAGTTGTGTGGATGTGATAAACAATATAACAAGCCAATAATAGCCAATGAGAAGCTGCAATGTCCTTGTCTAAGCTTGGCAACATCCCTAGCAACTGATAGGAAAGTTGCCTACCCCATTAGTATATAAGAACCACAGCCATTTTCTACAGTTTATTACAGTTCTGAGAGAGACAACAGTGTCATTGCTGTACTCTCTGCTTTCCTGTGTCACATTACATTAGATAGTTAGTTAGTTAGCTTATATATATAATACAGATAGTTAGTGGGAAATAGTCAGTGTAGGTTAAATTGTGATATAATGTAGCTCTGCTGAGTGTTAGGTTCTGCTGTCCATACATACATGCTACATACATAGTGCTGTATGTATGTTTGCTACATACATAAATACATACATAGTGATGTGATATCACAAGTTTACAACAATAATTAGTGCACCATTCACTAATATGCAGTCAGACCTGCTTAAATGTGAATTTGCCCGTATTGCGCAGAAATATGCGCATCATTAATTGCCAATTTGCGCAATTGCGCATATATATCGGAGCACCCTATCTGCATATAAAGCTATTGTAATGTTCTGCCATGCCAACCATTTTCTCCAGTCTCATTAAACTTTTAGCAGCTTGAAAAATGTAGCTATAGTGAACCACACCTGTATTGCGCATGCATTACGCGCATATTACATTGCCGATTTTCGCAATCAAGAAAATAACTGCGAATTCGCAAAAATATGACTAATATTCTACCAAATATTCGCAAAATATAGTGAATTCGAAAATTGCCCGTCCGCTCATCACTATTCCTGAAGTCTTCTACCCATCTGCAAGACATTCTGAAAATGGTCAGGAAACTGTGCATGCACTTCAGCCACTCTTACACTGCAAAGCACACCCTCCTTGAGCTGCAAAGGCAGAATGGCATTCCCCAACATTGGCTGATATGCAACATTTCCACCCGTTGGAACTCCACCCTCCATATGTTGGACTGACTTTATGAACACAGAAAGGCCATAAACGATTTCTTGATGATACAGGTGGACAAAGGTACTCCCCTGTGTAACTTCGATGTTAGCCAGTGGCAGCTCATGCGTGACACCTGCCGTTTGCTCTGGCCTTTTGAGGAGGCCACTTTATTTGGACTATGGGATGAACAACACCATTCCACTGCTTCATGTCCTGGAACAGATGCTGCTAAATCGGGCTGGCCAGGGGACAGGAGACGTGGCGACTACATCTCATGGCCACATGATCCCCATGGGGGCTGAACTAGAGAAGGAGGAGGACGACATCCGAGCACAAGCAATGTGGGTGGTTTTAGGTGGTGGATTTTCTACACAGGTGACAGGAGAGGAGGAGAGGAGCAGCCGGAGGAGCTACAGGCCGATGAGGAAGACAAGGCAGATGACCCAGACACACCGTGGCAGTATGCAGTGGAGATGAAGGCAGGGAGTCCCTCCGAGTCACTTGCGCAAATGGCCAGATGCATGCTCAGTTGCTTGCGTAGTGCCAGCCTAATTGTCACTATTCGGTAGAGGGATGACTACTGGCTCTCCAAAATGGGGGCCTTTTTTTTCACCCACTGACAGGGAGGACCAACTGAACTACTATCGAGACATCCTATGTAGTCAGTTGACCGGTGCCTATGTGCACCATCACCCATCCTCACGCGGATGGGCACTCTGCGCTCATGTTCCACTGCCATGGCTGCTTGGTGGGGGTAGTGGGGAAGCAGGAGCAGTATCAGTTCCATCAGCAGAAACTTAAGTCTAGAATCGCTAATAAGCAGGTATCTTCACCCGCCTAGTGAAGAAACTACTTACCAGCAGCAGCAGCTAGACATGGAGCAAAATCTGAACCAGCAGGTGGTGGCATACTTGGTCAGCACCTTTCCACCCGACATTGAAGATCCGCTGGACTACTGGGCAGCCAAACTGGATTTGTGGCCGCAACTGGCCGAGTTTGCCGTGGAAGAGCTGTCCTGCTCAGCCAGTAGTGTGGCATTAGAGCGGGTGTTTAGTGCGGCGGGGGCCATAGTTACCCCAAGGAGAACTCGTCTGTGGAGAAAATGAACTTTGTGAAGATGAATCAGGTGTGGATCAGCCAGGATTTCCACTCACCAGTGCCTGATGCATCAGACTAGTTCAGGGATTAGCAACCTCCGGCTCTCCAGCTGTTATGAAACCATCTCCCATTATACATACTCGCTCTTCTCTTCTCAGAACTGTCATAGAAATGAATAAAGCATGCAGGGAATTGTGGTTTTACAACTACTGGAGTGCCAAAGGTTGCTGATTCCTGGACTAGATCATCCATGGTGCCACACCCAAACTTTGACAAAAGAGACCTGTTTCTTCTGGCTACTTGCTTCAGCTACTATTCTGATGAGGCCACCTGCCTGATGCCACACACCTGCTGCCAGGTGATCCTACTGCCAGCCACCATCTTATGGTGCTGCTGGCATTGTCCACCGCCTCTCCACCCTGTCTCTTGGCCACTCTGTGGTCTCCTCATGCTGCTGCAACCTCACCTTTCTGTCACTGGGCTACTCTGTGGTCTCCTCATGCTGCTTCTATCTCACCTCTCTGTCACTGGGCTACTCTGTGGTCTCCTCATGCTGTTGCTACCTCAACACTCTGTCACTGGGCCACTCTGTGGTCTCCTCATGCTACTGCTACCTCCCACTCTGTTCTCCTCATCCTGCTGCCACGTCACCACTCTGTGGTCTCCTCATTCTGCTGCCACCTCACCACTCTGTGGTCTCCTCATGCTGCTCCTACCTCATCTCTCGGTCACTGGGCCACTCTGTGGTCTCCTCATGCTGCTGCCACCTCACCACTCTGTGGTCTCAGCAAATAGGAAAAAAACGGTTGCAAAGCCCTGTAATAGCGCCAGATACCAGGGGTAGAGTGATAGGAAAAGGGGAATTGGAGTGCTACCGTGGGTGAAACCCTGGGTAAGTGGGGAAAGGAAGTGATATTGAAATCCTAATTTGTAGTGATACTTTACTCACTTCACTGGGAGGGGTGGTAAAGGCACTGGTTTGAGTGTCTGTACCAATATACCCCTCCCCGCCTTAATAGCTGGTAAGTGGAATTCAGTCGTGATGCGTAAAACAAGATGAAAGTTGGGGGTAACCCAATGTGGCAGAGGATTTTGAAGCAACAATGATGGTGATTTCACTTACTTTACCGGAGGGGTGGTGTAAGATAAGCTCAAGACACTCACCTATACCCCTCCCGCCGAAGTCGCTGTAGATGTTGACTTGCCTGTTGGTCCCCAGATGGATGGAAGACAGGGGCTTCTCTTGTTCATTCAGGTGGTCTTTATTGGATATAAGTAATGTAGCTCGACGCGTTTTGGGGTAAGGAAAATTCCCCTTCCTCAGGAGCAAAACTAAACTCGAGTTTTGGGGTAAGGAAAATTCCCCTTCCTCAGGAGCAAAAGTAAACTTGAGTTTACTTTTGCTCCTGAGAAGGGAATTTTCCTACCCCAAAACGCGTCGAGCTACATTACTTATATCCAATAAAGACCACCTGAATGAACAAGAGAAGCCCTGTCTTCCATCCATCTGGGGACCAACAGGCAAGTCAACATCTACAAGCGATCTCGAGGGAGAGGTATAGGTGTAAGTGTGCTTATCTTACACCACCTCTCGTAAAGTAAGTGAAATCACCATCATTGTTGCTTCAAAATCTCTGCCACTGGTTACCCCAACTTTCATCTTGTTTTACGCATCACGACTGAATTCCACTTACCAGCTATTAAGCGGGAGGGGTATATTGGTACAGACACTCAAACCAGTGCCTTTACCACCCTCCCAGTGAAGTGAGTAAAGTATCACTACAAATTAGGATTTCAATATCACTTCCTTTCCCCACTTACCCAGGGTTTCACCTGCGGTAGCACTCCACTCCCTTTCCTATCACTCTACCCCTGGTATCTGGCGCTATTACAGGGCTTTGCAACCGTTTTTTTCCTATTTGCTGTATTTCCACACCAGGGCCACTTCATCCACTGAAGTTTAACCCTGTCTGCATTGCCAGCTGCCTAATACCTTCCCCATAAAACCCCATTCTCCTGTCCCCCACAACTAGTAATCTCCCAACCCCCATTCTTTCTCCCCTCCCTCTTGTTCTCTTCTCCCTGTCCCTTGGCGCTCTCTCCATCAAGGAAATCTAGGACCACTCCAGGTCCGAATTCCCCACCTGGAGATTAATGCTCCTTCCTCCTTTTTTCTTTTTGTTTTATATCCTACTCTGTGGTCTCCTCATTCTGCTGCCACCTCACCACTCTGTGGTCTTCTCATGCTGCTTTTACTTCACCACTCTGTGTTCTACTCATGCTGCTGCCACCTCAACACTCTGTGATCCTCTTCATGCTGCTGCCAACTCACTACTCTGTGGTCTCCTCATGCTGCTGCAACCTCACCACTCTGTTACTGGGTCACTCTGTGGTCTTCTCATGTTGCTGCCAACTGACGACTCTGTGGTCTCCTCATGCCACTGCCACCTTACCACTCTGTGGTCTCCTCATGCTGTTGCCACCTCAACATTCTGTCACTGGGCCACCATGTTGACGACTCATCTGATTTCTCATGCGATTCCTCATGAAATTCCCACCCTCACCACTTCGTGACTGGGCCACTGTATTGACAATTCTTGCGATTCCTCATACGATTCCCACCCTCACCAGTCTGTGAATGAGCCCATGTCTTGACTCCTCATGCTGTTGCCACCTCACCACTCTGTCATTGTGACACTACTTGTTTTAGCATGTCACAGGACAGGTTCTGTGGAAATCTATGTGGAATCAGCTGATGATGGTGTAAAAGGAGTGTCATTGATGCTAACACTGACCTGTAAGGTTCACCCTTGAGTTATTTGGTAAGTTTTGGCTCCGTAGCTGACCAAATAAGTGAAGTGTGAAGTGATTCTAACAGTAACGCCTATCATCTGTGTGTCATACTGATTCACAGTACTATTTCACTAGCACATCAGGCTCCCTATGCATGTTTCTGCAATGCACAGTGTTCTACACTACTATGCAGGCTCTAAGCAGCCAGGAAATCACTGTTTTTAACATGATTCGTCATAAATATATTCAAATAAATCTTTTTGGAAAATTTAAAGAACCAACCAACCAAATAGAATTTTTGAGAAATTGTCTCATCTCTAGTCATGAGAAAACAACCTCAGAATCAGTGGGATAAGTAAGCCTAGTTTTACACTAGCGCTAGGGAACAGCCTGCCGAACTTCTCTGCATTCTAGCTTGAAAGTCTCCATCTAGCACCATTAACTATAACGGGGACTGGCAGAGATCCGTCCGCAAACCGTAAAATATGCAGAGGATTGGCCAGAAGAAAAATGCTGCAAGATGACCAGGGTCCCTTGTTACGGATGCGGTGATACCCAATTTGTCTATTTTTTCATATTTATTTTGGTTTTACACAATAAAAGCATTTTTGAAAGAAAAACAATCATGTTTTTGTGTCTCCATTTTCTGAAAGCCATATTTTTTTCCTGGCTTAGAAAGCAGTGGAGCGTTGTGAGAAAACCGCTGTAACTAGAGGTTTATAATTTTCTCATTATGACATGCCAATGGCCAATAGTAAGCCTCCTATACTGCAAATACAGTATCATTCCATATTCTGGCTCATCTCTGCAATGTTATATTTTTTCTGTTATTAACTGATTATAAAAGTTTTGTTAACTGAAAAAAATACTGAAAAGGGGAAACAATACTTTATTTGTAAAAAAGGCATAGGTTTCATGGCAGGTGATCTTGTATTTTTTTCTGAAATGTGTATACTTATAGGAAAAATACACCTAGCAGCAGAATTTTAACTGCATAATCTGAGCTGGAAGTGCCCTTTAAAAAATAAGTAGGTCATTGGCAGGCTAAACCTTCCTAGTATACTAAACAATCTGATATGATTGGTGGTGATGAGGTCAGTTTCACTTTGCTTTGTTCATGCAGTGCTCTTGTCAGGAGGGATTCCTTCTGAGCCAATGAACAATAATATCAGGCTCAAATAGGCATAGCATCTCCGCACGTGGCTGCTGCCCCTGGCATCTACAGTGTGCCCAAATTAACACACTGTTGCATGCTGGACATTCATCGAAGATAAAATATAGGACACTATCTTTTTTTTTTTACTGCCACACACTGTCATGTGGAGAGTACGTCCCTATACCATGCCCTTTGGCCATGTGATGGTCAATAAATGATTGTTAATAATTACAACCAAGCCAAACTTCATATTAGACATCCTTGAATGGTTGTTGGCTTGGTGGCTCATATACCTGCCATAATTACATAGATATTATTTAGTCAGGCAGTAATCCTTCTCCTACTGTGCAGATAGACTGGGGACTCCTGCACATGATGTCTTGTTTCTTTAGTTGCATAGAGGACAGCATAAACCAAACAAGCTGCTTATTTATCGACCTGATACATTCACAAACAATCAATAAATCTATGAGAGACAAGTTATGTCCTTATGTTAAGTTACTCCATCTTAAACACTTGTATGCAATCTTTGCTGTTGAGGAGAATCTATCCAACTAGAAAGAGAAGAATGACAAAATCTTTGAGTAGGTTCTACAAGGTTGCTCTGCTGACCTGACACACAGCATAGGCTGTCAGTCTCCTCACCCATGGGAAGCATTGCACGGAGAAAGCAGTGCTGCTTGCTCAGCTTATGACAGTCTGTATTCATAGACTGATGTAATGCAATGCTTTGCTAAGATCTAGTCTGACAATGTGCGTTGTGATGTCTTGTTTTTAGAAGAAGAAAGACCAGTATAGTACATTACATCCACTATTATATATTTGTTGTCTTGTTGGATTAGACAATTACATTAGAGTGCTGTTTGTGTCTGAAGATAATTATTTTAAAGGGAATCTGTCACCAGTGACCTCTCTATGTGATACATAGCTGATTAAAACTCTGTTTTTGTTTGTTGATCTGAAACCTTGCTTCAGAGTTGTGATACTTTTTCTTAATAAGCAAGTTCGGCGTTCGGTGCAATGAGGGTGTCACCAGGCTCACGTTGCACCCAAGCTTTACTCCTTTCTATTGCCAGCCCCCCCTAGCTGCTTTGCCACTGCTTAGCCATGTCAATGAAAACAGCGAAAGAAGGTCTGGCCACAGAAAGGAATGGATATTGGGTGTAGAGCAATGGTGATGTCCTCATTGCACTGAAGGCCTAATTTGCATATTAAGAAAAAGTGTTATAACTCAGAAATGGAACCTCGGATCAATAAAAGAAAATTGTGTTTAAATCAGGAGAACCACAGCCATGTTTCTATGCAAACAGTTGGAAAGAGACTTACTTATCCGGTGACAGATTCTCTTTAAATTTAGCAAGAAAGCAATTAAATCTTTTCACAAAATGTCAGCATTTTTAATAATGGAGTAGAATTGCATCAGCATATGTGAGGTTTTCTTCTCTGTACTTTCAATCACCCCTACCACCATTGTGTTTTGTGCATCAATGTATTTATGGGCTATAATACTCATTATAATTATAGGCTGGCCAGCAAGGGGCCATGGCAAAAAAAAGGGCAAACCTTGTATTTTTCCCCTTATTTAGACATCATGAGCCAAGACTCAGATTGGGAGGATGTTTTCACATGTCGTCTTTCTAATTTTCAACTTTCTGGTCCCCCCTCCTCACAGCATCCATAATCTCACTTGCAGAGGCCCTACCCTGCTGTCAGTTCCAGCTGCCTTCACCATGTGAGAGGCTCAGATCAGTCTGGTTATAAGAACTGCTAATGAACGGGTAACACATATGCGCAGCCATGCGGAAAGGCTTCATGTGATAGCATCTGAGTCAGCTCAGCTCTTGCCTGGCACGGCCAGTCAACACATTCACACAGTAATGTCGATTAACAGATGAAAAGCAAGCTCTGCGGGCATCCAGCAATCAAACTGTCAGAAATGGAATAGTAAGAGGGAAGGATTGGAAAGGCATGAATGCTAGATCTAGGTGAAGGTCTTTACTAGGCTGATTCTAGGTAAGCCTTGGCACAGGAGATATAAATGCTCAAGGCTCCAGTAGTCACATGGCAAGCATTACAAATCTCAAATGCTTCATGCATCTGATGCAAGTTTCTCTGGAAGAACACATTATTCACAACAGAACAGTGCAGGAAACAGTTGTTGGGTGTTACTGATACTCAAAGATTATAAAGTAAATCCCTAAATGAAAAATCATGGGCAGTTTATGTATTTCCAGATGCTCCTTCTGTAACCAGGTGTCCCAGCTGTGTAGTGGTGAAAGGGTTCTTACTCTAAAGCTATGATCTAAAGAAATCTGTTATGGAATTTGTTATACTGAAGTGGTTTGTCAGAAAATGTGTTAAGAAGTATTTAAAGCTTCTCATGTTCCACTTATTGACCCATAATTATGATGCTCATTCCTTGAAATCATTATTTTGAAATTGTTAGGCTTGTAATATGTGTTCCTTTGGTGTTTTACATGTATAGCCTTTTTTTTCATCACAGTAAGGGTCCATTCACACGTCCGTAGTGTATCGCGGATCTGCAATACACCCGGCCGGCACCCCTATAGAACTGCCTATTCTGGTCCGCAATTGGACGTGTTCTATTTTTTTCGGGAGCCGTGGACTGGAAGTTCGAGGCCGTGCTCCGGAAAAGTGGATGCGGACAACACACTGTGTGCTGTCTACATCTATTCCTGCCCCACAGAGAATGAATGGGTCCACACCCGTTCCGGATAATTGCGGAACGGGTGCGGACACATTCTACGGACGTGTGAATGGACCCTAATGCCTCATTCACACGTCAGCATTTTGGTCAGTGATTTCTATCAGTGATTATGAGCCAAAACCAGGTCTGGCTCTAAACACAGAACAGGTACAGATCTTTCCCTTATACCAGGCATGTCCAAACTCTGGCCCTCCAGGTGTTGCAGAACTACAACTCCCATCATGCTCTTCTGTAGGTTGATAGCTGTAGGTTGTCCAGGAATGATGGGAGTTGTAGTTTTGCAACATCTGGAGGGCCGGAGTTTGGACATGCCTGCCTTATACCTTATGTCTGTGGAGGCTCAAATTCTGGCTTTGGCTCACAATCACTGATGGAAATCACTGACCAAAACACTGACGTGTGAATGAGAGTTAATACTTTTTCAATTGAAGCTGACCTGGCAATCAGATATCCACCAGGGCTCAGGCTCCTGAAACCCAGTACTGTTATGGTCTTAGGATGTTGCCACTGAAAAGACCCCTTGCAGCAGATGTTGTGTTAAATGTATACGATTAACTAATATGCATATGTTTTTCCAATGGAGCATTGCCTAAAAAATAAATCCCCATAAACCTCTGTATCTCTTTGATGTGAAACAGTACCCTGCACCCATTGAGTAGAATGACTGATAATGGAAAAGGAAAGTAGGTCAGTTATGCTACAAGAGATGCTGTTTGTTCGTGGTTCTCAACTGTAGCTAAAATGGGGGATCTCAAACTAAGGACCCTTAACTATGACATCCATATGCCTTCTTTAAAATATTGCTTTAGTTTTACATTTAAATTATCATCTAACACATTCATGAACCTACATACTAAATCAGAAATTGTTGGTTAAAGGGGTTCTCTGGGAAATATAACAATGAAAATACTGAAAATACATGTTATTACAAAAAACTTTTAAATGCCATTAATTAGGCTAGGGGACAATCAGTGAGGACGCTATAATGGCTGCTCTTACAAATCCGTCCTGCACGTGACCCTTCAGGACGGCCAGATACAGAACAGAGCTCTATGTGACATCTGATTTCTCAGCGCTGTGGGACTGCATTTTTTTGTAAAGATAAAGGTGAGATAAGAGATCCGCTGTGTCCATGTGCTTGAGAAGGCAAGTCGGAGACTGAAGGGGGAGGAATGAGGAGCATTATCTTTGTGGCAGGGGAGCAACCAAACCACTACCTTTTGATATAGGCACAGTATAATTGACAGATGATCCACTGGGGTCAGGGACTCTTGTACGACCACCAGAAGCTCTACACATAGAAAAAGTACCAAAAACACAACAGAACTGCAGGTAAAGTATGAACAGTCACTTATTCTGATACTGTGGTTTTTGGCATAGCCTGACGGTAAGAAACTTGGCTGGATGGCTATGGTGCAGGAAAACTGTACCACAATCGCAGATGCAGTGTGGACAGTCTCTAATTCTGCAGATTATGGCAACACTGAACTGTAAATACTAGGAAAGGGGAGGTAATGGATGCAGGAACAAGGCAGGAATGAACCAAAACTGTAGCACAGACAGACAGGTGGAGAACTTAATCATGAACTGAAAGCTGAACTATGAGGTCAGGAGTACACAGGCAGCAGAGGTACACAGCAGGAACACAAACTTGATAACACAAGAGAATCGCTGAGGCACTTACTCTTCCAATTACTTTTGCTAGTCACAGGAAACTTAAGCTCAGGAACCCTCTGTCTGGTGAGAGTGCCTTACACACTGAAAGATCCTCAGCCATTGGCTAGGAAAGGATTTGTAGATGTGTGCACTGGCCCTTTAAGAAGTCATAGGTGAGTGCATACACGCTAAGGGATAAGAGACTGGAGCAATGCAGACAGTAGCTTGCAGCGTATGCAGCATGGTAAGTAACAGGGCAGTGATGGGCACAGACCACTGACCTAACATTAGCTATTGCAACAACCATCAAATGTAGCTCAAGTTGATTATGCTTAATATGTAGTCTGTCCGCAGTTTTGATCATGCTAAACTGATGAGAGCACTAGGTAGAGGCTAGAGAGAGCAGCAGAAAATGTTTGTGGAGCGTTTGTAATCAGTAATAGTGAAAAACATGAATTTTATTTTGACAGATTCTGCTCTTAAAAGTCCCCAAGGTGGGCTTCATTGTAAAGTCTTCTTTGCATAGAACTGCTTCACTGCTTCGCCCCTCTGCTCTGATTGACAGCTGTATCATCCAACCAGGAGATCAGTCAGTACATCTGACACTCAGAGCAGAGGGCGGGGACTGTGAAACAGTTCAATGCAAACAGCACAGAACAATTTACCATGAAACTATCCCTGGGCACTTGCAAAAGCAGATTCTGACAGAATAAAACTTCATATTCCATTCTCCTGCCGTGGCCGTATTGTGGCGCGCATACGGCGGGTCCACAATACGCGGGGAACCGGCCGTGTGCAGCCCGCATCACGGATGTGGACCCATTTACTTGAATGAGTCCCCAAATCCGGACATGCGGTGCGGAAGCACGGATCGGAACCTAACGGAAGCACTATGTGCATGCACTACTTTTTTTGCAGTGCGGACCGCCGGATGCAGATCAAGGAAATGGGTCCGCGATCTGCATGCAGCTGCCCGACTGTCAGTGCTGCAATTTGCAGTCCGTAGCACGGGCCCGGCCAGCACACAGGTCGTGTGCATGAGCCCTAATACTGATAATAAAATCTCCACAAAATGTATTGTTGTCCTGCTCTCCCCAGCCTCTACTTAGTGCTATCAGCAGTTTACCATGGTCAAAACTGCTTACAGACGCCAATATTTAGTTTTAGTTTTCATTATTACTTGGAGTCTATTAACCACTTCAGCCCCCATAGCTTAAACACCCTTAATGACCAGGCCACTTTTTACAATTTCGCACTACACTACTTTACCCGTTTATTGCTCCGTCATGCAACTTACCACCCAAATGAATTTTACCTCCTTTTCTTCTCACTAATAGAGCTTTCATTTGGTGGTATTTCATTGTTGCTGACATTTTTACTTTTTTTGCCATTAATACAAATTTAACGACATTTTTGCAAAAAAATGACATTTTTCACTTTATGTTGTAAATTTTTTTAAAAAAAAAACTACATTTCTATATACATTTTTCTCAAAATTTATTGTTCTACATGTCTTTGATAAAAAAAAAATCCAATAAGTGTATATTTATTGGTTTGGGTAAAAGTTATAGCGTTTACAAACTATTGTGCAAAAAAGTGAATTTCGGCATTTTGAAGCAGCTCTGACTTTCTGAGCACCTGTCATGTTTCTTCAGGTGCTAGAATGTCAGGATAGTATAAATACCCCCCAAATTACACCATTTTAGAAAGAAGACACCCCAAAGTATTCGCGGAGGGGCATGGTGAGTTCATGTATCATTTCATTTTTTTTCACAAGTTAGCGGAAAATGACACTTTCTGAGAAAAAAAAAAAAAAGTTTCAATTTCTGCTAACTTCTGGCAAAAAAAATAAAAATCTCAGACGGACTCACTATGCCCCTCAGTAAATACCTTGGGGTGTCTACTTTCTGAAATGGGGTCATTTGTGGGGTGTGTTTACTGTTCTGGCATTTTGGGCGGGGCTAAATTGTGAGCCGCCATGTAAAACCTAAAGGTACTCGTTGGAATTTGGGCACCTTTGCGCACCCAGGCTGCAAAAAAGTGTCACTTATGTGGTATCGCCGTACTCAGGAGAAGTAGGGCAATGTGTTTTGGGGTGTATTTTTACATATACCCATGTTGGGTGAGAGAAATATCTCTGTAAATTGTGAACTTTGTATAAAAAATTTTAAAAGTTGTCGTTTACAGAGATATTTCTCACACAAAGTATGGGTATATATAAAAATACACCCCAAAACATATTGCCCTACTTCTCCTGAGTACGGCGATACCACATGTGTGCCACTTTTTGCAGCCTGGTGCAAAGGGCCCTAAAACCAATGAGTACCTTTAGATTTCACAGGGCATTTTTACGCATTTGGATTCCAGACTTCTTCTCACGCTTTAGGGGCCCTAAAATGCCAGGACAGTATAAATACCCCACATGTGACCCCATTTTGGAAAGAAGACACCCCAAGGTATTCCGTGAGGGGTATGGTGAGTTCATGTAAAATTTTATTTTTTGTCATAAGTTAGTGGAATATGAGACTTTGTAAAAAACAAAATAAAAAAAAATATATATAAATTTCCGCTAACTTGTGCCAAAAAATAAAAATTCTGTGAACTCGCCATGCCCCTCACAGAAAACCTTGGGGTGTCTTCTTTCCAAAATGGGGTCACTTGTGGGGTATTTATACTGACCTGGCATTTTAGGGGCCCTAAAGCGTGAGAATCCAAATGTGTAAAAATGCCCTGTGAAATCCTAAGGCTGAATGCACACGATCCGGATTGCGTGCGGATTTTCCGCGCGGATTTGCGTGCGGAAAATCCGCACCGTACATCTTGTACATTGTATTGTATGAGAATTTGAAATTCTCAATGCACACGATCGCGGATTTTTCAGCGCGGATTTTGACCTGCGGTGCGGATTTTAAAATCCGCAGCATGTCAATTCTTTTTTTTTTTCCTGTCCGGATATCTTGCGGATTTTCTCAATTTACTTCAATGGGGAGGATAAAATCCGGATGGTGCACGCACACGGTGCGGATTTTGATGCGGATCCGCATGCGGAAAATCCGCATGCAATCCATGCAATCGCATGCAAATCCGCACGCAAATCCGCACCTATTGATGCGGATTTACCGCACGGATTTGCCTGCGAACACCGACGGATTTCAGTGCGGATTCTCCGCACATGAATCCTGAACGTGTGCATGTAGCCTAAAGGTACTCATTGGTTTTAGGGCCCCTTTGCGCATCTTGGCTGCAAAAAAGTGTCACTCATGTGGTATCGCCGTACTCAGGAGAAGTAGGGCAATGTGTTTTGGGGTGTATTTTTACATATACCCATACTGTGTGAGAGAAATATCGCTGTAAACGACAACTTTTTACATTTTTTTATTCAAAGTTGTTCATTTACAGAGATATTTCCCTCACCCAGCATGGGTATATGTAAAAATACACCTCAAAACACATTGCCCTACTTCTCCTGAGTACGGCGATACCACATGTGTGACACTTTTTTGCAGCCAAGATGCGCAAAGGGGCCCAAATTCCAATGAGTACCTTTTAGGAGGGCATTTTTACGCATTTTTCTTCTCACGCTTTAGGGCCCCTAAAATGCCAGGGCAGTATAAATACCCCACATGTGACCTCATTTTGGAAAGAAGACACCCCAAGGTATTCCATGAGGGGCATGGCAAGTTCATAGAAGTTTTTTTTTTTTGGCACAAGTTAGTGGAAATTGATTTTTATTGTTTTTCTCACAAAGTCTCCCTTTCCGCTAACTTTTGACAAAAAGTTAAATTTTCATGGACTCATTATGCCCCTCAGCGAATACCTTGGGGTGTCTTCTTTCCAAAATGGGGTCACATGTGGGGTATTTATACTGCCCTGGCATTTTAGGGGCCCTAAAGTGAGAAGAAAATGCGTAAAATGCCCTCCTAAAAGGTACTCATTAGAATTTGGGCCCCTTGCGCATCTTGGCTGCAAAAAGTGTCACTCATGTGGTATCGCCGTACTCAGGAGAAGTAGGGCAATGTGTTTTGGGGTGTATTTTTACATATACCCATACTTTGTGTGAGAAATATCTCTGTAAATTGACAACTTTGAATAAAAAAATTTAAAAAGTTGTCATTTACAGTGATATTTCTCACACACAGTATAGGTATATGTAAAAATACACCCCAAAACACATTGCCCTACTTCTCCTGAGTACGGCGATACCACATGTGTGCCACTTTTTTGTAGCCAAGATGCGCAAAGAGCCTAAAACCAATGAGTACCTTTTGGATTTCACAGGGCATTTTTACGCATTTGGATTCTCACGCTTTAGGGCCCCTAAAATGTCAGGACAGTATAAAAACCCCACAAGTGACCCCATTGTGGAAAGAAGACACCCCAAGGTATTCCGTGAGGGGCATGGCGAGTTCACAGAAAAAAAAAAATTGGCATAAGTTAGCGGAAATTGATTTTTTTTTTTTTTTTTTTTACAGTCTCATATTCCACTAACTTGTGACAAAAATAAAATTTTGCATGAACTCACCATACCCCTCACGGAATACCTTGGGGTGTCTTCTTTCTAAAATGGGGTCACATGTGAGGTGTTTGTACTGCCCTGGCATTTGAAGGTCTCCATAATCATTACACGTATGGCCAGCATTAGGAGTATCTGCGATTCTCCTTATATTGAGCATACGGGTAATGAGATTTTTTTCCGTTCAGCCTCTGCGCTGAAAAAAAAAAAATGAGCGGCACAGATTTTTCATTCGCATCGATCAATGTGGATGAAAAAATCTCTGCCAAATCAGTGACTGCGGTGCGGTGGGCTGGGCGCTAACTACCTAACAAGTAGCTAACTAACTGGCGGTGATAAGGGACCCTTATGCCCCATTCACACGTCCGCAATTCTGTTTGCGGAGCGGAATTGTGGACCCATTCATTTCTATGGGGACAGACTTTGTCCCGCTCGGATCCGAATTACGGATCCGGCTTCGAGTCTGCACTTCCGTTCGCAAGAATATAGAACATGTCCTATTCTTGTCCGCAATTGCGGACAAGAAAAAGCATTTTCTATATAGTTCTGGCAATGTGCGGATCTGCAAAATGCGGAAAGCACATTGCCGGTGGATCCGTGGATCCGCAAAACACATATGGATGTCTGAATGGAGCCTTAGAAGGGGTGTGATCAATGACAGGGGGGTGATCAGGGGGTCCAGATGGGGTGATCAAGGGGTTAACAAGGGGTTAATAGGTGAGGGGGGGTGGGGGGGGTTAGTGTAGTGTTTGGTGCAACTTTACATAGTTACCTGGTCCTCTGGTGGTCGATCCCAGCAAATGGGACCACCAGAGGACCAGGTAGCAGCTATATCAGACGCTGTTCACAAAACAGCGTCTGATATAGCTCTTTGATGCGATTTAATTCGCATCTACAGCCTGCCAGCGATGGATCATCGCTGGCAGGCTGTAGGAGAACTCCTGAGACGCGCTTCACTGTGCGCGCGCGTTCACAGGAAGTCTCAGCTCTTGCGAGATGACGCGCCGATGCGTCGTCTCAGAACTACAGGACCGCCCGCAGGACGCATCCCTGCGTTAGGCGGTCCTGTAGTGGTTAAATGTTTGTTGGTTTGCTGGCTGAAAGATGACCAACTACTCAAGAGCTGTTGATTGAGCCCACCTAAATACAGCTACTATAATTTGGGCAAAGAATTTAGCATCTTCCTTGAATAACCTTAAATCTCCCACCTATGGTAGGCACTTCTTGCCTACTATGGGCAATGCTAGTCTAATCCTGATGTTGGTACCTGTTTTTCCACCAGATGTTTGATCATTTTTGTACATAATCTCAGATCCTCACAGGACCTCCTCCTCTGTTCTTCTCTTTTCTGTTCTTCACACAGTGGACTAAAAAATTTCTCACATGCCTCTCCCCTACTCTGGAACTCACAACCTCAACACATCAGCCTCTCCCCCCAACATCCACACCTTCAAGAGCAGGCATCCTGAAACTGCGGCCCTCCAACTGTTGCAAAACTACAACCCCCAGCATGCCTGAACAGCCTACAGGTATCAGCCTACAGCAGGGCATTGTGGGAGTTGTAGTTTTACAACAGCTGGAGGGCTGCAGTTTGAGGATGCCTGTTGAAGAGTAACCTGAAAACCCACCTTTTCAGAAAAGCCTACCACCTGCAATGAGCATGCTGCCACCACATAGCTACATCAGCAGCCTATATCCTCAACTACTGTGTTCTCCCCTTCCCTTATAGATTGTAAGCTGGGCGTGGTCATCTATCCCTCTGTACCAGTCTGTTAAAAGTTTCTTGTTTATTATATTTTATATTTGTGTAACCCTAGCTGGATGTACAGCGCCATGGAATTAATGGTGCTTCAAAATAAATAATGCTAATAATTATAATAATTTGAGATTAGTGAACCACTCAAGATTTGGTTCAGATCAGGTTTGCCGAATTTTTGGAAATTTGGTACAGTCCTGAATTTATTTGGGCTGAATCTAATTTGCTCCAATTGCCCTGAAAATTTGGTACATAACCCCTCTAGCATCCTCCCTCTCCCTCCCAAAGCTCCGGTGTCATTAAATTGAACAATCCCCCAAAAAATAAATTCCAACCTTGTGGATATAGAATAAAGATAAACTGATGATTGAGGGTAGTGATGAGCAAAGTTTAGTAGAATTTGATTGGACAGCTTTGCAGAATAAAAAAATTTGTGACAAATTAGTTGGTTATACAGTGTATTTCTTTGTAAGTAGTGGGTGCAATGAAAGGGAGCTATGATTGCGCTGCTCCCAATCATTATACCTCTCTGATGCCGCGTTCATACATGATTGTGGCATCTGAGTTTAATATTAAAGTGTACAAAACAATCAATGAATAAATAAAATAATACTTCATCCATTTGATCTCGAAGAGCTGCCTGCCACCATCTTGATTGAAGATCCAGAGTGAAATCTTGTGCGGCCTGTGATGATGTCACCAATCAAGATGGTGGCTATAGCTCTTCTCGCTCAAACGGGTGAGGTAAGTATGTTTTAAAAAAAAAAAAAATTACCCCATTTCAGAGAAAATTGATTTGTTACCATGGCGAATCGAATTTCCCCTGAAATTCGGATTGAAGTCCAGTTTGTTGGATTTCGGTTCACTTAACATTAATTGAGGGGCAAGCCTGAGGCTAACACTCACAGTTAAATTGTTGCCCTAGCCTGTGTATTGCTGTACTGATCACCTATATGCTGGATTAATTATATTTAATAGCCTAGCCCCCCCAAAAAAAGAAAAAAAATAGAACTGTGTGTATAGAGATAATAAACAGAGTTAGCCCTAACATTTTGTTCTCAATCACTGATGTATAAGGTTTTTCAAACTAATACAAAACAAATTAAATTAAATATGTGAGAAAACCTGACCAGTGGCATACCTCCTATACAGGCAGACCACGCAGCTCCTATGGGGTCCATGGGGAAGGGGGGCCCGCAGTGGATGATAGGCCCCACTCCCTAATTACCTTCAATACTGGCTCCCGTACATTTTCATGTCATCACATGCCCTCTAGAAAAGGAACTGCACAGAGAGTATTGTAGTTCCCAGGTTTTAAAGGTGCATCTGCCAAGAACTGTGATATCATCACAGGTCCTTCAACCCCTAACAGCAAGGATTGGAAGTGAACAATGAGCTCTGCATTGATCCATTGAGACTGGAGTGGTAATAAGAGGTCCTCTGCCTTTCTTTTTATTTGCCCCCCAACCATGCCCTGTTTTTACACATTGCTCATATATTATACTGCAGACAGTTACAATTAGAGATGAGCGACTTTTTTTTTAAAAATTTGAGTTGGATGGTTCGCAAAATTTCCCACAAAGATTTGATCCAAATTTATTAGTGACAAATTGCATTAAGAAACAGCAATTTTCTGGCTGCTGAGAGCCTGTGTAGTAGTGCATTGCAGAAACATGCATAGGGAGTCTTCTGTGGTAGTGAAACAGTACTTTGAGTCAATATGACACGCAGATGACACTGGCAGCTCAGGCCTGTCGCTGTGACTGCTGCCGCCAACCCCCCTTCTTCTGCTGCTACTTCTGCCTGCTCCAGAAACATTTTGGCCACTGCCTGTCCCCTTAGAAGGGCCTATCACCTGTCTGTCCGACTGTAAATTAAAAGAAATTGCAAGGGTAAAAGAGCAATACTATCAGACTGCAATTTCACCCCAGAAGCAAGGATGAATGGAAGTAGTTATATATATCTGAAATAAACACCCCCAAACTGTTTGTTTAAGGCTCCAAATTCACACCAAAATCAAGGATTAATGGAAGAACTTTTATATATGAAATAAACACACCCCAGAACTGTTTGTATCAGGCCGCAAATTTACCCCAAAAGCAAGAATGAATGGACTTAATCTTAAATATTTCAAATTTACACACCCCAAAACTGGTTGTATCAGGCCGCAAATGCACCCCAAAAGCAAGGATGAATGGAAGTACTTTTATGTATTTAAAATAAATACATTTGTTTATTTTAAATTTATATATTTAAAATAAATACAATTTGTTGTATCAGACAGCACTTTCAATCCAATAACGGATGCTAGGATTACTGCAATTACTGTTTAAAACAACCTACAATCTGTAGTAATAGATCACTTTTTGTAACCCCAATTAGTGCAGAAAGGTGTAATAGAATGGCTCCTATTACCCAGGCTTTACACTCTCCTATTGGTCCCTGATGTTTCCCTACAGTGTGGATAATGCCTCCCTATTCTATCCCTACACTATGACTTTGGAAGGACAAGGCCTTGGCCTTTATTTTTGAACTCTTCCGTACTCCAGACATTTAATTATGAGGCCTAATGAAACCTCACAATTTTCCTAAATGAAAAGTCATGGATTAGGTACATAGTCACACAAATAAAGACCAGTAAGGTTTCTGTGTGCTGTGTTATTTGTGTTTAAAAAATGCAGATTCAAAAAAGACCTTTCTTCACTGTTAAGACACAAGTTGCAAACTTGCTATACAATTATATTGCTGGGGGGGGGGGGGGATGCAGGGAAAGCGGTAATTTGCATTTAAAGAAAATGTGTCACAAAATGTTTTATCTGCCAGTTAAAATCAGATAGTGTAACATATCCTTTTTATCTAATTTGTTTTTATTTTCTGATTGTGTTTTTTTTTTTTTTACTCTATTTTCTGAACAATATTATGGGGCAGCCCTCTTGCCTGAGCTCCCCAAGAAGTGGCGCCAATTATTAGTCATAGTGGGCAAAAACATTTTTAACATAAAAAAGTGTTATAACTAGCAGGTCATGATGACAAATTCTCTTTAATTTCACTGGTATGAAAATGAAATGAAAATTACCATAAAATGCTTTTGGTATAATGCAATGTATTAAAAAAAAAACACACGTTTGGAAAAAAATGTGTTTACATTTTTTATTTCTATTCTTTCCCTGCATTTTTCCTTTTACACTAGAATAGATGCTTTCTTTTACCTCTGTATACTGTATGCCTCTGTAAAATCATTTTCTGTCAGACACTGCACAGCCCCACCCACTCTCATCAACAGCATCGTCAATCTCTCTGCCCGCAGCCATCCCTGCATGGGCATTGCTAGGGTCTCAACAGATCCGGAGCCCAAGCACCAATGCATATGTGCCACATTCTTGAAGTATCCATCCTTCTCCCCCACATGGACACTATCAAACATAAAGGAGAATATAGCACCACATACCTATTATATGCAGTGCCTCATAGCTAGTGTTGAGCGCGAATATTCGAATCGTGAATTTTGCCACTTTGAGAATTTCGCGAACATTTAGAATATAGTGATATATATTCGTATTTTCGAATATTCTAGATTTTTTTCCCCTCTGAAACCATGATTAGAGATGAACGAACTTCAAAAATTAGTTCGGGTTGGGGTAATCGCCGCATCCCGTTATGGATTCCACTACCGCGGACTATCCCGGCATATGGAATCCATAAGGGACGGCTTCCACGAACCCGAACTTTGGAAAAGCCGAAGGACCTGGGGTGACGTCACCATCATGTGATCAGTGCAGGGGGCGTGGCTCAGCACTGGATTTGGTTCTGCGGTCCATACATACATGCTACAGACATAGTGCTGTGATGTCACAACTATACTTAATGCACCAATCAGTAATATGTAGTCAAACCTGCTAAAATGTGATGTTGAACATATTGCGCCGATATATGTGCATCATTAATTGCCGATTTGCGCTTTTGCGAATATATCAGAGCACTCTATCTGCATATAAAGCTATTGTAATGTTCTGCCGTGCCAATCATTTTCTCCAGTCTCAGGAAACTTCAAGCAGCTTGAAAAATGTAGCAAAAGTGACCCACGCCTGTATTGTGCGTGTAATGCGTGCATATTACACTGCCGATTTTCGCAATCAAGAAAATATTCGCTAAATATCGCAAATTTGAATATTGCCCCTGCCGCTCATCACTACTTATAGCTGATGTCTCCTTTGATTTAGC
Organism: Bufotes viridis; assembly: GCA_033119425.1. Lineage (NCBI taxonomy): Eukaryota > Metazoa > Chordata > Amphibia > Anura > Bufonidae > Bufotes > Bufotes viridis. The sequence continues at coordinate 93,827,733 of CM065597.1, read as the reverse complement.
ATTTCCTTTCATCATCTTCTCCCTTTGGCCCATGACAACTTTTTTCAGCAGTGTCTTGTCTCTGTAGAGTTTACCAAACAGACATCTTAGATTCACTACTTTTCTAATGATCATCCTCCCACCCTGCTACTCAAACAATATTATTATGATGATGCCCCCAATACTGTGCCCACTGTGCTCCCAAAATACTATACCTCAGAAATTATATTGCCATACAGATTAGTCCCCATAGTAATATAAAAGTCCTACCAATAGCAAAAATTCTCAATAAGTGCCCTTATTAGTAATAGTGCCCCCTAAAATTCCCCTATTAATGATACTGCTCCCCAAGACTGCCTCTGTTAATGATAGTGCCCTCCATATTGTTTCCAATAATAATGGCCACCATAGTGCACCCAGCAGTAATAAGGCTCTGTATAGTATTAATAAAGGCCCCTGTAGTACCTGCAGTAGTATTTATCCATCTTTATAGTGTCCCTAGTAGTTATAGTTTCCCATTTAGGGCTGCCAGTGGTTACTGTCTATGCATCCCTATACTGCCCCTGTAGTTTTAAGGCCCCCCTGTAAAGCCCCCTACAGTGTCCTAGTAGTTAAAATATCCTCTTATAGTGGTCCCAGCAACAGCAATAACCCGGTTGGGCTACCAGTAATAATAATGTCTCTGACCCCCTGACAGTGCCTTCAGTAATAGTAATGCCCCTCATAATTTCACCAGTAATAATAATGCCCCCATAGTGCCACAGTATTAAAAAATCACCATTAGTGACCCTGATAATTAAAATAACCCCTGTGATTCCCTAGTAATAATAATGCTCCCACAGTGCTCTTAGTAATCATACCAGTAATATTATTGTGCCTCCCCTTGTGTTTCTAGTAGTAGTAATGTCCCTATAACACCCACAGTAATGCCCCCAACTGCCCCCAGTCATGTTAATGCCTCCAGTAATGTCTCCTCACTGCCCCCAATAATGTCATCCTAGTGTATACAGTAATATCCCTATAGTGCACCCAGTAATTCCCCCCTGCACCCAGTAATTTTCCCCACTGTCCCAGTAATCTCCCTATAGTGCCCACAATAATGTCCCCCCCACTGCCCACAGTAATCCTCCCATAGTGTTCCCAGTAATGTCCACCCACTTCCCCCAGTAATGTCCACTCACTGCCTCCAGTAATCTCTCTGTAATGCCCACAGTAATGTCCCCCCACTGCCCACAGTAATCCCCCTATAGTGCCCCCAGTAATGTCCCCCACTGCATCCAGTAATCTCCCTATAGTGCCCACAGTATTGTGCTGAATTGCCTCCAGTAATCTCCCTCCACTGTCCCAGGTAATGTCCCCCCAATGCCCCCAGTGATGTCCCTCCACTGCTCCCAGTAATCTCGCTATAGTACCCCTAGTAATGTCTCCCCACTGCCCCCAGTAAACTCCCTATAGTTCCCACAGTAATTTTCCGTACTGCACAATGTAATGCCCCCCCCCCCTGTACTCACTGAAAATCTGGTAATGGGGCCTGACACTGTCACTGTACTTTATGCCGGGCCCCCAATCGGAGCACTCATCACATCCAGTTGGTCGGACATCTATCAGGCCCCAATCCTGCCCTAATAGTCGTATTCACTAATGATGCAGGGTGGACAGAGTCCGCATCATTAGTGAATACTATAGTAGGGCAGTGCTGGGGCTTGATAGATGCCAGACCGACCAGATGTGATGCTGCTGTGATGAGCGTTTTGATGAGGGCCCGGCGTAAAGTATAGTGACAGTACAGTACTGGGCCCCATTACGAGTGAATACAGTCATAGGCCCTAGCCTAGGCAGTCACCTCTCTGGCGGCAGTGTCGCCAGTACTGCCCTGATGGTGGCCCTGGACAGGAGCTAAAAAGTTCGGGACCCTGGACAAAACATCAGAGGCTCAAACCCTGAACGTTTTGACCTGGCGACACCCCTGCATTGCTGATTGGCAGATTTTTTAGCCCCTGAGCCAGTCAGAGAAAGCCCTCCCCTCCACTCTTCCAAGGTCATATAAGCATATTTCTTCTTCCCTCATAGTTTTGCCCACCAACATGTGCAGTAAAATAGTGTGCGTTTTATTGAATTCATCCAAAGCAATCCTGGGGTTCGCTTTGCAAACAAATGTTTGTGAAATTCGTAATGGTTTGTTACCCATTCTTAATTGAGCCTGAATCAAAAGTCACGCATGGCACTCGGAGGGTCTCCTCCTAGGGCCAGTGCTCAACCTCTTTCAAGCTCTTTAAAAGCAAGACAGCATTAGTAATATCAAAGTGACAGTCACTTTTTTGGCAATGGGTAAATGCATGGTTGGTACTGTTAAACAGCTTTATCAACATATGAAAATAAAGCTTCTGATAAGGAATACATTCCCTTGCTAAACTGTGACAGTGTGTCTGAGTTCTAGGAAAGTGAAGATGCAAAGATTATTTTTTTTTTTTACAAGTCATGAAAAAGTTTCCCTTTTTTGGAAGCAGCAGCACAGTATGATCAAGGTATGTAGAGATGTTGGGGTAGTAGTAATGGCAGCAGAGGAACCCACACAATACGGAACTCAATGGACAAAGCAGGAGATGTGCAGCTTTGTATAAGAAGTAAAAAAGACAATGCAACAGCACTCTGCAAACACAAATAAAGTACAATAATGCCATAATTATAGAAAACATTCTGGTGCTAATGCTACATACGCTTATTTTTCAAATTTGAGATTCTTGGCAAATACATTTTTTACAAAATGATTTGGGCCCGTCTGCTAAACGTCAAGGTGATCTCTATAAGATGGGAACTTAAATACTACCTGTTATGTGCCATAATGGCCACCATAAAATTCAGGGAGTGCAGGTTCCACATGCATGCTGGGTCCACTCTGCTATAACCATGTTCTGCAGTTGTACTGGAGCTGGAGGTGTGGCTGACTCCAGTTGGTCTTGCACGACTGACTAGCCTGTCTGTCCCATAGGCTGATTTTAAGGCTCATTGTATTTATTGGAAGCCATTTTGCACCAGGAGAAGTATAGAGTGGGCTCAGCATGCATGTTGGTACCTGCAGCCCTGGATTTAATGGTAAAAAGCAGAGTGGACCCAGCATGCATGTGGAACCTGTGGAACACCCCGAGTGGCATTACCACTCCTACGCCTTGCTTCTATCTGTATATGCTGGTACAGTGTAATTCCATGTATTTTGCCCAGGTCCTCCACATTGTGCATTTCCTATGTTTGAAATTGTTAATGTTCATGTAATGTACCTGGTTCACCAGAGGTGGCAGCAGACTTGGCAGTGCTACTGTTAGAAAAAAGTGGAACCTGATTTCCAATCTGACCCTCTCTAAGGAAGGAAGGAGACCAGTTGGTTAGAAGTGAGTTCAGCTTACCCCCTTCTAGGGGAAGTCCTAGCTTACCCCAGGTAAGCAAAGTAAGCCAGTAGAACACCTTCAGCTCTGCTGGATATAAAGGACACAGCTTGAAGCCTCAAACAGCAAAGAAAAAAGTGCCCTGGTACATAATCTAGAGACAGACAACAGAGAGAAAAGTTGCAGCATACATCAAAGGAAAAGTTCCTATTTAAGCCTATAATCATAGCTGAGCCGAGATTGTTATTGCCTGCCAGTTTATGCTAAAACCTGCTGGAAACCAAGAGAAAGCCTGTAAATCGTTTGAAGAAAAGTTTATTTAAGCAAAGTTGCTGTTCAACTATATAGAAGGTCTGGACTCAATAATTTCATCAAATCCCTCAATTATTCATCCTATTTGCTCTGCTTCGGACGACAACACCTGGGGTCTAGGATATCCAGGTAGGAGCACTGTGACATGTGTACAGCCACATCTAAAGGGACATTATAGGCTACCCTTACACCACTCTGACATTCCTACACCTGGGTACCACCTACACCATCTACTTAAGGGGATTCTGTCCCTTGTTGCTTCAATGCAACTGGCGTCCCAACAAATTTACCTAAAAACAACCCCAGACACATGTCGGACATTGCACCTGCACTCCCTGAACTTTATGGTGGCCATTATGGCACATAACAGGTAGTATTTAGTGTTAGGTTCCCGTGTTATAGAGATAGCCTTGACGTTTGGCAGATAGGCCCAAATAATTTTGTACAAAATGTATTTCCCAAGAATCTCAAATTTGAAAAATAAGCGTAGCATTAGCACCAGAATGTTTTCTATAATTATAGCATTATTGTACTTTATTTGTGTTTGTAGAGTGCTGTTGCATTGTCTTTTTTTTCTTTGTGTTTCTAGCACCCGCACATTTGGAAGTGCTGACTGACCCCATTTTTTTGCATGTGTATGGGAAGTAGTAGTGGGAGTATGGGTAGTAGTAGCTACGCTACAGCATTAGCAATATAATAGTAGGGGTATTATTAGAGGCAGAAGGGATAGTAGTAGCTGCACCACAGCAGCAGTACGGCATGGAACATGATAGACAGCCAGACCATGGCAAAGGCATCACTGGGGGGTGATAAATTGCCACTATTGGCAATAGCAGATCTAATCATTGGCATCAGATAAAGGTGTGTGAAAATTCTCATGGATCCATGTGTGATTAATTTTTTACAAACATAATATTATCCATGCTTGTGGAGAAAAACGTTATCCGCTTCTGAGTGACAACATCACCTGCTATACTGAATACTCTCTTTGACAGTACAACTGAACCTGGATGTTCTTGCAATTTGCTGATGTGACTCAGGTTTACAAGGCATATAAAAAAATTGCTCCATCATGGTCGTCAAACTGTATTGGCTGATGATGGTGCTAATTCTGATATTTATTGTAGGGACATCTCTAGAAGAGGTATGTCTGAGCAGGGGCCTTGTGGTCAGATACGAGGGTGGTAGGCATCTACTTTAAGAAAATTGCAACAAGCTGGGTACAGAGCATATCTTGCATAGACAATAATTTGGCCTCCCTTTTAGTAGCAGAAAATCCTTTCCTAATTTGCTTTTATAGCAAGGGTCTAAAACTATAGTTATCTAGTTGTCATCCTGTTGCTTGATGGGGTTTGCGACTTTTTTATGGCAAAAACAAGCTATAGGGAAAATAAATCGCGATTTTCCTCCCTACCTTCCCAAAACCTTTTTTTTAAATTCACATAGCCATATGAAGGTTTGATTTTTGAGATACAAGTTGTACTTTCTAATGGCACCTTTGAATATTCCATGTAATGCATTAGTTGAAAAAAAGTTTTAACAATGTGCAATTGGGATAAAATACAATTGCTGCACAGTTTTATAGTATTCTAGGGGTCAGTATAATTAGCGCAATACAAAATTTATATATATTTTGCTATATTTTAATAAGTTTAAAAAATAAAAATAAACTTGACTTTTTTAGTTTTTTTTTGCATTAATATATCTGGGTTTTCCATTTATGAAGCTGTGTGAGAGGGCTTTTTCTGTGTATTGAGCTGTAGTTATTATTGATTTTGTGGTGTTGATCAATTTTTCACCTTATATCTCAAAGTGACCAAGAGATGGCAATTCTGGCTTATTTTTATGTTTATCACTGTGAAGAATAAATACTTATTTTTACTTGTGGGGAGAATTCAGTTTTTAATTCTTTAGATTTTTATTTTAATGTTTTTAAAAATTCGGCTCCTTGTATGACATCCCAGATGCTCTGCTCACAATTGAAGACTAAAGGATATCTCCAAAAAGGTTTTCCTCTGCCACTAGTAGCATTCTTCGGTTATACCACTTTCTAAAAGCAGACAAAATACGGGTATGAGTTTTGTTTGCTGTAATTAACTGGACTACTGACAGGGTGGAGACCACTGCATCAGATGCATACATGCTCCTTAAAAGAGGACCATCATTTTTCATGCATTCAAGCCATATCCCTTTCAGATTCTCAGACAGCTGCCTGTTCTGAAACACTAGGTTCAGCCTAACCAGAAGTAGAAAGGAAGCACAGTTGTTGCAAACTTGCAGTTTTTAAGGTTTGTACAATTAAATTGGCAAAGACAATCCATACCTAATATTAGTCACCAACTCTGATACATGCGCATTCGTCGAAATCCAACATCGTCATTATTCTATATATTGCAAATGTTACGCGAATTTATATTCGCATTGCGAATTAAACTTAGAGCTGAGTTCCTAATGGTTGTAACTTATATTGCTAGAATTGACGAAGATAACGAAAATCACGAATATAGCACTATATTCTCAATCTTCGTTATAGTCTAGCAATACAACCATTAGGAACTCAGCTCTAAGTTTATTTTGCAATGCGAACATATACTCACATTGCGAATTCAGCTTAAATCTGGGTTCCTAATGGTTGTATTGCTAGAATATAATGAATAACACGAATATAGCACTATATTCTCAATCTTCGTTATATTCTAGAAACACAACCATTAGGAATCCAGCTCTAAGTTTAATTCGCAATGCGAACATATACTCGCATTGCAAATTCAACTTAAAGCTGGGTTCCTAATGGTTGTATTGCTAGAATATAAATAATATTACAAATATAGCACTATATTCTCAATCTTCGTTATATTCTAGCAACAACCATTAGGAACTCAGCTCTAAGTTTCATTCGCGAAGCGAACATATAATCACATTGCGAATTGATCTTAGAGCTAAGTTCCTAATGGTTGTGTTTCTAGAATATAACGAAGATGACAAATATCACGAATTCACGAATATAGCACTATGTTCTCTATCTTTCGTTATATTCTAGCAATAAAAACAACCTTTAGCAACTCAGCTCGAAGTTTCATTCGCGAACATATAATCACATTGCGAATTAAACTTAGAACTGGGTTCCTAATGGTCGGCTTGCTAGAATATAATGAAGATTGTGAATATAGTGCTATATTCTTGAATTCGTGATATTCGTTATATTCTAGCAATACAACCATTAGGAACTCAGCTATAAGTTGAATTCGCAATGCGAGTAATTCAGGTTATATTAATCACATTGCGATATTGCGATTACAACTTAGTCAAATTTACCGAATTCACGAATATAGCACTATATTCTCTATCTTCGTTATATTCTAGCAACAACCATTAGGAACTCAGATCTAAGTTTCATTCACGAAGCAAACATATAATCGCATTACGAATTGATCATAGAGCTAAGTTCCTAATGGTTGTATTGCTAGAATATAACGAAGATGACGAATATCACAAATTCACGAATATAGCACTATATTCTCAATCATCGTTATATTCTAGCAACACAACCATTAGGAACCCATCTCTAGGTTTCATTCGTGAAGCGAACGTATAATCACATTGCGAATTGATTTTAGAGCTAAGTTCCTAATGGTTGTGTTTCTAGAATATAATGAAGTTGACGAATATCACAAATTCACGAATATAGCACTATATTCTCAATCATCGTTATAGTCTAGCAACACAACCATGAGGAACCCAGCTCTAAGTTTCCTTCACAAAGCGAACATATAATCACATTGCGAATTGATCTTAGAGCTAAGTTCCTAATGGTTGTGTTTCTAGAATATAACGAAGTTGACAAATATCACAAATTTACGAATATAGCACTATATTCTCAATCTTCGTTATAGTCTAGCAACAAACACAACCATTAGGAACCCAGCTCTAAGTTTCATTCACGAAGCGAACATATAATCAGATTGTGAATTGATCTTAGAGCTATGTTCCTAATGGTTGTGTTTCTAGAATATAACGAAGATGACAAATATCACAAATTCACAAATATAACACTATGTTCTCTATCTTCGTTATATTCTAGCAACAACAACAACCACTAGGAACTCAGCTCGAAGTTTCATTCGCGAAGCGAACATATAATCGCATTGCGAATTAAACTTAGAGCTGGGTTACTAATGGTTGTTGCTAGAATATAACGAAGATTGAGAATATATTGCTATATTCTTGAATTCGTGATATTCGTTATATTCTAGCAATACAACCATTAGGAACCCAGCTCTAAGTTGAATTCGCAATGCGAGTAATTCAGGTTATATTAATCACATTGCGATTACAACTTAGTCAAATTTGTGAGATCGTGATTCGTACATTTTAGCATGGAGGTGTTCCCATGCACACGGGAAGTCGGCAGAAGTGGCAAATGGCATTGACTGGAGCGGGCAGAGAGCCAGGAATCCTCCGGACAGGTAAAAACAGCTTTTGGGAATTGGGAAGACAAGTTAGACAACTAGAGAGCAAGGATTAACAACTTAAAAAAAAGAATATTCGAAATAGCGAATATATAGTGCTCAATTCGCAAAAAAAATTTGCTATTCGAATATTCGCGCTCAACACTAGTTATAACAGGATTTAGAACATAAATAGATTCAAACTACTCACTGCTTCGCTGATACCTCTCAGCTGCCAAACAGGAGTTAAAACAAGTTTTGCAGCTAGGAAATGATCTGAAAATCAGCTAAGTAAATTCTGAATATGCAGACCACAGAATGGGTAATAAACATCTGATTGTGGCTTGTCTGACCAATAGGACCCCGGATACAGCCAGTTTGGGTCTGTCACTATTCCATTTCTTCTATTAGGAACATTACACTTTGAGCTACTACTCTCATTTTTTGCCTTCACTACCATCCCCTCCTCCCACTCCCCTGTGTGCAGCTGAACTACTGCTTCTAATCTCCTGTAGATTCCTGTATAGCATTTAAAGGGTGAATACCATGGAGCTGCTAGGATAATGCCCTTATGTATAACCCAAAGTTAAACCAGTTGGTTGACACAGTGGTTCCACACCCACTCCAAAAATGAGCCTGCCTGAAGTTCAAAAAGAGCTGATCACACATCATGGTCACCAGGATAAATTGCTGCTTTATGTGCATACAATTTCTGGCCATCTGGATGCCCTGTGAACTACTGTTCTGTTCTATTGCAGCCTCAAACCTCTGCAGCATCACTTCCTCCAGTCACAGTCTCTGGGGTCTTCAGTCTGCATCTCCCACTTCCTTGACACTTTCAATGCAACATTGTGTCTCGAATTAAGGAACCAGTGCACCATCAACTGTCTCACCAATTCCCTACCAACAGATCCAAGATAGCATTTCTGTTCTCTCTCCTGTATGGTAAATCGCTTGCTGGGGCTACTCTTCTATGGAAATGCAGTGATCCACTGACCAGTGAAAAATTCTTGCCTACTTTCTGCAAGGTCTTTGAGGAGCCTGGTTAAAGGATGAGCATATAATTTCGATAAAGAATCTGAAGCTTTTTGAATAATTCTGGAATTACTGTTAGAATTAGTGGGGTAAAAACATGAGGGAGAAATAAGAAGGATGGTCACATAACACTGGGAGGAAGTGGAGGAGAAGGATTGCCCTGATTGACGAAGAGGCTGGCATACAGCCTGGAGCAGCCAATCAGGGGGGTAGCAGGCAAGGAGGTGCCTATGCAGAATGAGTAGAAGGTCATTCTGCATTGTACTACCAGCTTGGAAGGATCTTGTGCTGTGGCTCTGTCTGCCGAACAGTAATCCACTGAAACATTGTGATAGGGACAGTATAGATGATTATAGGGAGAAAAAATATATTTTTATAGATATACAGTATTTGGGAATGTGGGGTAGATTAAAGGGATTAATCAAGAAAAGAGAGTCAGAACTGGTCACTATCAGGTGTATTTTCTGGCAGGCTACTGTCAGCTCAGCTTCCGGCAATTAGTCCTAATTTACAGATTCCTACAATAACAAGAAAAAAGGCATTACCGCATCACAGTGTCTAGTTTAAAAGTGCACTGTCACACCTAAGTGTTAGTGAACATGTGCTATTCTTTGAAAAAAATCATTAATATGTTTACTCCAATAATAATGCGGCAATCATAACACAATTATTATAGCCATGTTACAAAACATTGCTAAAAGATAACGGGTGTGGAGGATACAGTAGCAGACGCATTTCACATCAGTAACACAATTTATAACCATGTTTGTGTATGCCTTACCGTGTCACAGTATCTAGTTCATAAGATGTATATCATCACTGCAAAACAATTGCATAATCACACCTGAGTGTAAGTGACCGTGTGTTATCCTTTAAAAAATGTGTTCAATAATTTTACTTCAATAATAATATGGCAGTTATAACACCATTATCATACCCACGTTACTGAACATCTGTACATTGCTGCATGATGATTGTCCTCATCATCAGCTGCTTCATCTCCTGCTCAGACTCTTCCTCCTCTGTTCCATTGGGAGACATCCATAACGGAATGTGTGGACATGAGAAAACTATTGTCATCTTGCAATAAGCTTGTGTGCAAGCTGACCCCTGCCTGTCCAGGTTGCTGGTGGAGCAGTTTCTGCCATAGCATTTACATTGCCTTGCAAAAGTATTCACCTCCCTTGACTTTTTGGTGCCTCACAACCTGGAATTAACATGAATTGTATAATTTAATTTACAGAGCATTCCCACAACTTTGAAGATGTTTTTATTTTAGAACAAAATAACAGAAAAAGTAAATGTGCATAACTATTCACCCCCCTAAAGTCAATACTTTGTAGAGCCATCTTTTGTGGCAATCACAACTCCAAGTCACTTTGGTTATGTCTCTATGAGCTTGCCACATCTTACCACTGGGAATTTTGCCCATTCCGCCTTGCAAATCTGCTCTAGCTCCTTCAAGTTGGATGGTTTGCGCTTGTGCACAGCAATCAGATTTTTTATTGGATTGAGATTTGGGCTTTGACTAGGCCATTCCAACACATTTACATGTTTGCCGTTAAACCACTCAAGTGTTGCTTGTGTAACAGTGTGTTTGGGGTCATTATCCTGCTAGAAGGTGAATCTCCATCCTAGCCCAAAATCACTCACAGAGTGGTACAGGTTTTGCTCAAGACTATCCCTGTATTTAGCACCATCCATCTTTTCCTCAACTCTGACCATTTTCCCAGTCCCAGCTGCTGTTCTTTGAGTGTTGTGATGTGTTGGGTTTGTGCAAGACATAGCTTTTTCTTTGATGGCCGAAAAGTTCAATATTAGTCTCAACAGACCAGAGCACCTTCCTCCATACATTTTGGGAGGCTCCCACTTGACTCTTTTCAAACTCACAGTTTACCTTTTTGTTTTTTGCTAAAAGTAATGGCTTTCTTCTGGCCACTCTGCCATAAAGCCCAACTCTGTGAAGCATATGGCTTATTGTCGTCCTATATACAGATACTCCAGTCTCTACTGTGGAACTCTGCAGCTCTTCCAGAGTTACCTTAGGTCTCTGTGCTGCCTCTCTGATTAATGCCCTCCTTGCCCAGTCTGTGAGTTTTGGCAGGCGGCCGTTTCTTGGCAGGTTTGCTGTTGTGCAATGTTCTTTCCATTTGGTTATGATAGATTTGATGGTGCTCCTGGGGATCATCAAAGATTTGGATATTTTCCTTACTTGTTTGTAGAGTTCCTTGGTCTTCATGGCAGTGTTTGGTTAGTGATGAATCTTGCTTAGGTGTTGCAGCCTCTGGGGCCTTTCAAAATAGGTGTTTATATGTAATGACAGATCATGTGACTCTTAGATTGCACACAGGTGGACATCATTTCACTAATTCACTAATGAGACTTCTGAAGGTAATTGGTTGCACCAGAGCTTTCTATGGGATTCCTAACAAAGGGGGTGAATACCTAAGCACATGCAAATTTTCTGTTTTCTATTTCTAAACAATAGTTTTATTTATATATTTTTCCCATTTCACTTCACCAACTTAAACTATTGTGTTCTGATAGATCACATAAAATTCAGAGTAATAAAACATTGAACTTAAGGCTGTAATGTAACAAAACACGAAAAAAGTCAAGGGGGTGAATACTTTTACAAGACACTGTAGTTGTGGTCATTGTGGCACACTTCCATGGCTTCACGCAATCATGAATGGAATGTGTGGACAGAAAACAAATCTACAAGCTCAGCAATCTGGTTGTGAGCACATGGCCAAGTTTGTGGTGGTGCAGTTGCTGCCAGGCAGGCATGAGTAAGAGTACTTTCACACTTGCATTGCGGTATTTGATTCCGGCAGACAGTTCCATTGCCTGAACTTCCTGCCTGATCAGGCAAACTGTATGCAGACGCATGTCATTTTTAGACTGATCAGGATCCTCATAAGTCTGAAAAATTCATTAAAATACCTGATCAGGATCCTGATCAGTCTGAAAAATGCATTGCAATACCTGATCCGTTTTTACGGTGTCATCTGGAAAAACGGATCCGGTATTTATTATATTCACATTTTTAAAGGTCTGCACATGCAACAGAAGACCGGATCCGTCAATTAGGTAATTTTAATTCTGGATCCGGCACTAATACATTTTAATGGAAATTAATGCTGGATCCGGCATTCCGGCAAGTGTTCCGGAATTTTGGCTGGAGATAAGACTGCAGCATGCGGCAGTATTTTCTCAGTCCAAAAAACGTACGGTGACTGAACTGAAGACATTCTGATGCATACTGAATGGATTTCTCTCCATTCAGAATGCATTAGGATAAAACTGATCAGTTTTTTTCCGGTATTGAGCCCCTAGGACGGAACTCAATGCTGGAAAATTTTACTGCAAGTGTGAAAGTACCCTAAAAATTGTCTCATTCTGCAAATGTTAAGGACCTATAAGACCCGATCTGCGTACAGGTATTTTTACTCAAAAACAAAAATATGCCAACCTTGGCTGTAAAGCTTTTTTTAACCCAGAGTTTTAATTTTAATTTAAAGCATAACTTTTATTAGACGCTATAAACATAATGTGAGCCTCAAAGTGTGTTTTAAAATTAACTGTGTAGCTGCATCAGCTGAATACATGTAGCTACTGCATTAGTGGGGGAGATGTGCGCTCACTCCCCCCGCTAATGCAACTGATAATGGTCAGTCAGATGCCAGGTGAATTATAATGGCTGCTTACTGAGCTGAGGCCTCTTTAATTACCACCTGCTATATACAGCAAGAACACTGCTAACTTTACATTTGCATTGACCTCCTTGGTCAGTGGCACAATGACCTACATCAAATACACCTCAGCTCATATTAGATGCTGAATGGCTATATTTAAACAGTGTGCTGACTGTCTAAACAATGGTATATGGGTTGATGTTTTCAATCATGTTCTATCCTACAGCTGTGGTAAGACCCTGGCTACCTGATCGGTCATGCTATAAACTGATTAATCCGATCTAAAGCTGACTATCTTGGGCTGATGCAGGCTAACAGATACTTAAAAACATTAGAACCATGCCCCCCAGCATGTTTCACCAGAGCACCTGGCTACTTCAGGGGTAACGGGCATAGCTGGGCTATCATATTCTGTACCATACGCCTTCTGCCGTCATCATGGCACTGCTACTGTCAGCCTGCCTACCATCATACTACATACTGCATGCCTGCTGCCATCATAACAATGACTGCCGGAGTCGGCCTGCCTACTATCATGTTCTGTACCATATGTCTGCTGTCGCTATCGTGCCACTGTCAGCCTGTCAACCATCATCTTCCATACATTATGGCTGCTGCTGCCAATGCTGCATCTGCTATTCTCTTCTGCTAATCCCATACTGCCAATTCCATTACCCCTACTGCCACTACCATTACACTGTTGTCACTACTACTACTGCTACTACCACTACCCCTAAACAGCCTCACACATATAATTTCTGTACTGTGGCTGGTCTCAATTAAGGCCTCATGCACATGGCCATGGGTCCACAATATGCGGGCACCGGCTGTGTTCTACCCGCACTTGAATGGGTCCTCAGTCCGGAGCTGCTTCAATTTTTTTGCGGTGCGGACGTATCATGGACCCATTCAAGTTTAATGGGTCTTGATCCATCCCAGCTGCCTCATGGACATTGCCCACGCATTGGGGACCACAAATTGGGGTCCGCAATGCATGGAACGCCCGCACAACGGCCAAGTGCATGAGGCCTAAAAGACAGAATTTTTCTAGGATGGTTCAAAACAAGCCATTATTTCTTCTGACAATTAATGATTGTGTGTATATGAATATGGGCAGGCATTCTGTCCCTGTTAATGCATAATTCTTGTATGCTTGTGCAGATCAAGACAATTTCTCTGCTGATAATTAACACTTGTGCATGTATAAATACAGGCAGGCATTCTGCCCTCGTTAATGTATCATTTTTGGACACTTGTGCAGAAAAAGATAACCTTTATTCTGTCAACTAACATTTCTGCGTATATAAATGGGCAGGAATTTTGGTCCTATAAATGCATAATTTTAGGAAGTTCGGTCAGAACAAGTCGATCTTCTGACAATTAACACTAGTGTGTGTATAAATACAGTGTCAGCATAGTAGACAGGAACACACAGACAGCGATCCCTAACTGGAACTCAGCCCGCTTTCCCTGCTTACTTGCAGTGCAAGGCCTAGGCAGCACATCTGCAAATGATCAACCTTCCCTACTCTAGGTACAGGAATGACACATACAGAAGAAAGTACACAAAGACAAAGTTGTACAGAAATGGGCCCGAACAATGCAGTACCGAATCAGACAACAAAGGGTAGTCAGAATAGCTAAGTCAGAACCAGACAGCAAACACAGTACTAAATCACGAGACAGAGAGTGGTCAAACGCAAGCTGAAGTCAATCCAATAAGCAATCCAAACGCACACAGAACAGAACTAGGAGCACAGCTAGGGACTGAAAACCTGTCACTGGCAATGGTATATGGCCAGGAAGGGGTTTAAATAGAGCACATAGTCCCAGGATCAGAACTCAAGGTTATGACTCAGCTCTCTATTAGTCAGAACAGTAATAGAACAGTATACCTGCTGTGGGGAGAAACAGAGCATTGCATCCTGTTGCTAAGTGGCTTTGCAACCCATCTCTCCCAATGCAATCGCGCCAGAGCTAAGGCTCTCACCGCTGGGGCCGGGACAGATAAGTTTGTGGCATGAAGGCAGGCATTCTGCCCCATTAATGCAACTTCTTCTGACAAACAACACTTGTGCATGTATAAATATGGGCAGGAATCTACCCCATTGACGCATCATTTTTGGACTCTTGGTCCCAACAAGCCACTTTTTCCCATAACACCCCATGTGATTAAGCACCATATGCCCCAGATAATGGACAATTTTAGGAAGCTTCCTAATATGAAAAATCATATCACATGCGTATGTTTTTAAACATGTTGTCTGTTACCACCGTCAAACATGCATTCACCCATAGCTATATATGTCACTGTCACTCTGACAATATTTGTCACTCTGCTATATGATAAACCTGATAATTTTTAATCCAAGGGTTGCAGAGTTGAGTCTAGGAGGCCATTCACCTTGGGAAATAGTTTATCACCCAGTTTTTTTTTTCTCATTCTACAACAACAGTTTCCACTTGGTTGCAACATTTAGGCTTTTTGTTTAGGTTCGCACTCGTGCAAAACTTGCAAATATGTCCTGCCATATACTCCCTGTCAGGATTCACAGCACAAATTCACAATCAGAATTACGCAATACACCAATTGTAACTTGCAGTATGTCATCTATGTTATTGTACTGTATGTACGGAATCTGAATTTATGTATGTTGGCAGTACTCGTAGAAACTTAAAAGTCCACATCTTGGAACATTTGAACTATATTGCTAATACTAATATGTATAATTTTTACCTACAAGACATTTGCAGTTGAAGTACTGAAAAAACCTAGCTGGGGCGAAGATATAAAGCATCTTTTATTAGACAAAGAAGAATACTGGATGTTTCATCTAAATACTAGGAACCCATATGGCCTGAATTTACACACAGGATTCATGTTACATTATTAATGTTACAATTTTATTTTAGCAATGCTTGTTTTATCAATACCATTGTTTTTTAATTTTATTAGGGCTACAATGTGTTCACTTGTTGTAGATTGCCCATCCTTTTTCTCCTCAGTAATGATTGAAAATTAGTGTTCAAGGGGGGTTTAATACTTGTAGTCATAGCTGTTGTTTATCGCTGTGACTAAGAACGGATGTAGTGTTTGAAACGCATAATTTGTGGGGTCTAGTAGAAAAATGTGTCACTATGCTTTTTAATATCTTTTTGATGACAAGTAAAGAGAAGGTTTGGTTCCATATTTGCTGAATTACCTTTTTGATTTCGGTCTCAACTGGAGCCCAGGCTAGGGCTGGATTCGTGCAATAGAAAGGACCTCTGAAGGATTGTCGTGAGCTGGATACACTTCTGTTTTATAAAACTTCATTATTTCTTATTGCTGTCATTGCATGAGAGAGCAAAAAAATGTAACAAATTAGCAAAAAGAGATAATATCTTAAAAAAAACACCCTAGGAGATTACAGGGTGTTATATACAAATATTCAGGGCACTAATTTTGATTCATGTAGAATTGATTTGGACACAAATAATTTTTTTTTCACAAATTTCATGAATCGGACACAAAATGAGTTTCAATAAATTAGTTCATCTCTAGCCTGGTCATACTTCTTCAGCAGCCTTATACCTCTTGCACCTTTGCCAAGACAACCTCACATTTGGGCAGAACACCATTCAGTATTGCACCCTGGCTTCTGAATTGTCATGGAACAACAAGGCTCTGTTAGCAACTTTCTGGAAGGGTCTGTGAGATTGCCTAAAAGATGAATTTACTGGTCATGATATCCCAACCACCCTGGATGACTTGATTATCCTGACTACCTAAATTAATATTTGTTTCAGAGAATGCTCCAGGGATTCTTTATGTGAAAGGATAGTTCCTAGGCTAGCACCTACTTTCCAGAGACCCATGCTTCCAACATATGTATGTCTTCATCCTGAGCCTGTGCAGCTAGACAAGATCTGATTGTCTAAAGGAGAGTGCCTTCACAGATGCAAAAAGGACTTATGCATGTATTACTGAACTAAAGGTCACCATTAGTGTTGTTCGAGCACCAAAGTGCTCGGGTGTTCGGGCCGACCACATTGGGATGCTCGGGTGATCTACAGAGCACCCGAGTATAATAGGTCAATAGGAGAACCCGAGCATTAAAACAGGCACCCCCTGCTCTGAAGAGGTGAATAGGAAAAGGTCAGAAATTGGTGGAAACACCACCGAAATGGTTCGGGAACAGCATGGGGAGGATGTCTGGATGCATCTTGGACTCTCAGGCCACTGCTGGGAACGATGTCTATGGAAAAAGTACACTGTATGTCACAGATAACTTTTTTAAGTGCACACGTTACACTGTAGATGTGGCACTGGTAATGTCACTGTCTGCAGCAAACACCGTCTATGGAAAAAGTACACTGGATGTCAAAGATATTTTTTGGATGGGCAGACTGTACACTGGAGATGTTGTGCAACTAATGTCACTGTCTGCAGCGGACACAGTCTACGGAAAAAGCACACTGGATGTCACAGATATTTTTGGGATGCGCAGACTTTGCACAGGAGACATGGCACAGCTAATGTCACTGTCCGCAGCAGACACTGTCTACGGAAAAAGTACACTGGATGTCACAGATATTTTTTGGATGTGCGCAATTTACACTGAGATGGTGCACAGCTTATGTCGCTGTCTGCTTACTATTGCACGCTATTTAGAGCAGAATGAGCTAAAAATAGATATTGGTGCCACAAACAATAGTCCTTAAAAGGACTTTTGGGTCTCTGAAAAGTTTTTCTAATACAAATATTCCTGTATCACTCCCTACACTGTATGTCCCTTCCGCAGCACAGCTCTCCCTGACTAAAACTGAGCCGAACACGCGTCATCGGGTGCTATATAGCACCCGATGATGTGTTCCGGCCAGCCAATCACTGTAATGCTAGTAACCAACATGGCTATGGCATCTTACCTGCACGTTTATTGGCTGCGTAGCAAAAGATGAAGATAATGAACTCTCTCCAAAGCTAACTCTTTCTGTGTAACTGACCTGCAGTGAGATCCTGTTTACCGTGCAGGACTTCCTGTATTCTAGCTCAACAGGAAACTTCCAGCATCAGGCCTTGGTGAACCATACTGCATAACCATAATAAGCCTGAAGAAGTCCTTGATGGTGACATCTATCAATGGGATGCCACTCCTGGAATCTATACAGTATGTCACTGTGCCCAATGAGCTTCAAGTTGGAATTCTGTACACAGAGAAGATCTCATCCTGTTCTGGATTGGAACGCAGGGAAGATTCTGTATTGTGATTTTGCCTGTCACTCTGACTATCTGGCCTCTGTTCTGCCTGCTCAAGCTCCACCAATACCTCAGAATCTTTAGGGTCTTCCTCAAGTCTACGCTAGCTTCTCTGATATCTTTGATTTAAAAACAATTGAGACTCTGCCACCACATCGTCCGTACAATTGTCCCATTCACTTTGTTGTCAGGAAGTACAAGATAATCACTAACAAGCGTTTATAGGAATGCTCGTTAGTGATTATCTGGCAGTGTATAAGTGCTGCTGATTTCCCAGTAAATCAGCTAAATGCTCATTCATTGGGTAATAGATCATTCATGTGGACATAAAAATCGTCATTTGCCTGCAGCAGATCATGCTGAGTAAACAGCATCTGCTGCCAGCATACAGCGAGTCAGTATGGAGACGAACGATAGCATTATCGATTACTCTTCATATACTGTGGAAATAAAACGCTGCATATAAAAGCAGCGTTCTACTTCACTGATGAGCAGGCGATTGCCAGGAAGGAATTTCTTCTTCCCAAGAATCATGTGCTGTATCGTCCTGTGTAAAGGGACCTTAAGGGCTCATACACACGACCGTATCTATTTTGCGGTCCACAAAACATGGATCCATAAATAATACGGATGAAGTCCGTGTGCATTCGCTATTTTGCGGAAAGGAACAGCTGGCCCCTAATAGAACAGTCCTATCCTTTTCCATAATGCGAACAATGATAGGACATATTCTATATGTCTGTGGAACGGACATACGGAAACGGAATGCACACGGAGTGACTTCCGTTTTTTCTGCGGACCCATTGAAATAAATCTCTCTGCATACAGTCAGCAGAAAAAACAGAACTGAAATGGAAAAAAAATACATTTGTGTGTATAAGCCCTTAGAGATAAATCCTGAAAAACTATCAAACTGGCCTCGCCCTATAGATCTGCGTGCTATCCAACGATTCCTGGGTTTTGCTTATTATACAGACATTTCAGACCACACTTTTCCTCAGTGAATGCGCCTATTGTTGTCCTTACTAGGAAGGGGGTTAATGCCAAGGAATGGCATCCTGAGGCTGAATTAGCGTTCCAGTCCCCCATTTAAGCCTTCTCCTGTGTGTCTATCCTTCACCATCCAGATGTGACCAAGCTATTTTTTCTGGAGTTGGATACATCCTCTGTTGGGGCTGGAGTAATTCTTACTCAAAAGCATGCTGTCCTGTGGTTTCTTCTCTAAGGCCTTCTCCATTGGTGACAGTGAGTTGTTTGCAATCAAGTTGCCTCTGGAAGATCGGTGCTATTTGCTGGAAGGGATTTGTGATCCAGTCATTATCTGCACAGACCACAAGAACTTAACTCACCTGCAGTCAGCTCAACACTTCAATCTCTGCAAAGCTCGGTGGTCACTGTTCTTTGCACGTTTTCATTTTGCGTTGCATTTCCAGGCAGCTGATCATACTAAGGACCCAGCACATTGTTTCTGTTGCTCCTGTTCAGCTGAGGGACATTCCACCTGGGAAAATGTTTTTCCCTTTTCCAGGGGCGGATTGGCCATAGAGCTTATAGGGAAATCTCCCGGTGGGCCGATGCCCAAGGGGCCGCCTGAGCCCTCCTCATGGCCGGTCAGTGGACGTTTTTGGAGATGTATTTTGTGCTGTTGGCGGCAGTATTTTGTGATGGACTATGGTATTTGGCTCTGCTGGTGTGGTATAATGTGCCACAATGTGGTATTGCTGGTCCTGCCTTCCATCAATTTAGACCTGACTACAAAACGGGAACACTTTTAGTATTTTTTCCAGGGCCACTTTAAGTTCCAAGTTCGTCCCTGCCCATGTCTAAAAGAAAACAAGTTCTGGCTTGAGTTCATCAGTCCAACGTATTCGGTCACCTTGGTTTCCACAAGATTGACAATATTATTACTCGGTACTACTAGTGGCCTACATTATCTAAGATGTTCGAGGCTTTGCTGCTGCCTGCTCAACCTTTGCTCAGAACCATTCTCTTGACTGTGCCTGTTGTTCCATGGCAGCATATTGGCATGACTTTTATCACTGATCTGCCTTCCTTTTCTAAATTTACAGTGATCTGGCCTAGTACTATATATTTGTTTTTTAGAATATTCGTAATTTTTTTTCATCTGAACTCATGATTCCTCCTTGATTAAGTTGCGTTTGGGCCAATGACTGTTCACATTAAATTGGAAAACATGACGAATATTCTAAAAAAAGAATATATAGCACTATATATATATTCGTATTTTAGAATATTGGCATTACGCGAATATTACATTGCCGATTTTTCGCAATCAATAAAATAATCTCAAATACAAATATTCGCTAAATATCGCAAATTTGAATATTGCTCCTGCCGCTCATCACTAATCTGGGTGGTGGCATATTGATTCTCGAAGATGGCTCACTTTGAACCTCTCCCATCTGCCAGTCAACTAGCCAAGCTCCAGTCTAGACCCGTTTACTTGTACATTTTGTAGAGCAAACTGCAAGCTGATGGATGTCAAACTAGACTTCACCTATGATCAAGTGGGGCTTATCAATCAGATCTTGATGAAGTACCTGTGACACTTTAGCTGACTGAGAAAAGAATATGAGTTCTCTGGTTTACCATCTAAAATTTTGAAATATCTCACTGCTTGTCCAAGACGGTTAAAAAAAAAAAACGTATTCCAAAACAATTAAAAATAAATGTGTTCACCCTCGTGAGGTAACATATACAGGCCTGTGAGATAACTGTGACACTTCACTTCAGCATGCCATCATGTCTGGGCTACATGTTTTGCCTTTTCTTTGAGTGCCTTGAATCGGTGTCTCTGACCCTCTGTCACGTGTAATGGGGAGGGGATAACACCAGATAAGACACAGAAGTAATATATTAAAGTCTACTCCTCAAAGCTAAAGGAGAGGGATGGTGACCTTCTTGTAATCCCTAGACCTCTACCTGACTCCTGCCAGTATGAGTAGACCCTGAAGGTGGAAATACTCATACACCGGAACCTAGCCCTGGAGACTGTGGAAGACCCTAGGAGTGGTGGCAGGGAATGAGACTACTGGTTCTGCCCCAGATAAAGGAACCAGCGTCTTCCTGAGGGCTAGTCAACAACACACACAAGCGAACAACCAAATGCAAAACAAAAGGCACTTAGCTTAAAGAAGAATGGAGGAGCAGTAGATTCAAAGGAACAACACACCAGCTCAACCAACTCCAGCAGGAAATATTGACCGCATGGAAAGCAGTGTGAGTCAGAACTAAGTAGAGCCTCAGTAATAACCACAAGCTGCACCTGACAAGAGGTGTGGTCATTAGCAAACAACAACACTGCAAGATGAAAGGAGAGCGACTGTCAGATATCCTCACGTGCCGCCAGCCTCTCAGATCTTCTCACCTCTGTCATGGGACAGCTGTCAGCCACTCTGGGACTATTCCAGGAGGTAGCAGTCTGGTGGTTTCCTGTAGCAAAGTCCATATCCCTGTAATAGGGATTAAAGAGTGAATACCAAGGAGTTGCCAGGAAAATACCCCTAGTTTTAGCCCAAAGTCACTGCCATAATAGCTCCTGTGATCAAAGAATGAAAGGTGCCTAATTCCCCTCTCTAAATGAAGTTGTAATGCATGTCAGTCCATTGTTCCATTCACTTCTATCAGACTGATGGGATGCTGTCTACATAGATAGATATGGATAGGCGATACATGCTTTTTTGTTGGATAATCCCTTAAGGCTGCTTTTATACAATCAGTGTTTGATGAGTGTTTTTTCAGTGATTTCTATCTGTGTTCGGGTCCGTTGTTCGTAGATTCTTCCTGCTTTCTGAAGGGCTGCACAGCAGCCAATTAGCAAGCGTTTTACTTCTTTGCCCTAAGAAGCCATCACAGCCATGCCTACTAATGGCATGGCTGTGATTGGCTGAGTGCAGCATGTGACCCTGCCTCTATTTAAGCTGGAGCCACGTAGCATCACACGTCACTCTGCTCTTCTCAGTGTAGGGATAGGATGCTGCCACTTCTGTGAGGGACAGATTAGGGAATATATCTGCAGAAGCTGTTGTACATTAATCCACAAGATACAGCAAATAGAGAGGGAGGGAGCTTCAGCAATCCTACATTTCTGTATCCAGCCACTGCCAAGGATTTTTTTTTTTTAATCCATCTGTTACAGAGATGGGGGTCGGCGGCCATTTTAGCCACTGCCAGACTGGCAGGGACATCAGCTTAATCCTTTTTGGTAGCTCAGTGAAGGAGAAAATGCCATTTTTATGGCTGCTCAAGTCCCCTACATTACCTTTGGTATAATTAAGGGGTGACATAGTTCATTTGTCTATTCTGGGACCTGTGGTGCAACAGAGCACTTGTGTATACAATGCATTAAACCGTATATTCAATTTCTGCAGTATTTTTGTGATAAAAAGCTGTGATCCTGGTACCCAAAGCAGTTTGAAATACACAGCCCAAATATACATTTGACATTTCTGCAGTGAAATAGTGAAGACATTTTTTTTGTGGGAAAAAAGCAATATTCTTGCTTGACAAAGCAGTTGTGCATATAGCGTACAAATACATATTTAATATTTCTGCAGGGAAATAGTGCATCAGTGTGTTTCCTGGAAAAAAAAAATGTTATTCCTGGTCCACAAAACAGTTTGAGATACCCCGCCCAAATACACATTTGACATTTCTGCAGCGTAGAAATCCCAACGTTTTATTAATAGCAGTGAAATACTGCTTTTCTGTTTTTATTTAAAAAAATCCTTGTTCTGGGTCCACAAACCATTTTTGCATAAACCGTAGAAATAGCTACATTTTATGAAATCCTTGTTCTTGG
The DNA here is from genome assembly GCA_033119425.1 of Bufotes viridis. Classification (NCBI taxonomy): domain Eukaryota; kingdom Metazoa; phylum Chordata; class Amphibia; order Anura; family Bufonidae; genus Bufotes; species Bufotes viridis. The sequence goes on along the minus strand of CM065597.1, from coordinate 93,804,820 downwards.
TCCACAAACCACTTTTGCATAAACCGTAGAAATAGCTACGATTTATTAATAGCAGTGAAATACTGATTTTCTCTGTTTTATTGAAAACATCCGTGTTCTGGGTCCACAAACCACTTTTGCATAAACCATAGAAATAGCTATATGTTATTAATAGCAGTAAAATACTGCTTTTCTGTGCTTTATTACAAAAATCCTTGTTCTTGGTCCACAAACCACTTGTGCATACAGCGTACAAATACCAATTTTAAATTGCAGCACGAAAATAGTGCTGTACTGTGTTTAACTGGAAAAAAAAAAGGTGTTCAGGGTTCAGCAAACAGTTGTGCATACAGCATACAAATAAATATTTTATATATATTTTTTTTATAAATATTTACATTTCTGCATTGAAATTGAGAATCAGTGTGTTTTAGGCACCAAAAACTTTATTCTTGGTCCACAGAGCATTTTTATGACACGGGCATTGCTTTAGTCAACTTAATTGTTGACTATTGGCAGTTTAATTGACACAGGAGAGAAACAAATCTTTCTTCTTGGTAGGGGAATGCAAATAATGAGGAGAACATCAAATAAGGGACATGGGCATGGTCGTTGTGGTGTTAGTGGAGCTCCTATTGCTGGGAGAGGTTGTGGCCGTTCACCGCCAACTACAGGTCCAAGTGAAACACCTTCCTTTGGTGCGAGTAGGCGACAGAATCTGCAGCGTTATTTGGTAGGCCCAAATGCCTCTCTAAGAATGGTGAGGCCAGAACATGTACAGGCGATAGTAGATTGGGTGGCTGACAGTGCCTCCAGTTCCTTCACAGTGTCTCTCACCCAGTCCTTTGCAGAAACTTCAGAGTTGGCACCTGCAACCCATGCCCATCAGTCTTTCACTTCACCCCCTTGCAAATCAGCCAAGCAGTCAGAGCTCCAAGTCATGCAGAAAACTCTTATGCTTTTCGATGACTCTGTTGGCAGGGTTTCTGCAGCCCATCCACATAGCTCTGCCCCAGAAGTGGAAGACATTGAATGCACTGATGCCCAACCACTTATGTTGCAGCATGAGGACATGGGAAGACCGCCGCAAGAGTCTCTGATGATGACGAAACACAGGTGCCAACTGCTGTGGCTTTCTGCAATGTGCAGACCGACGAGGAGGGCAGGGGTCATAAAAGGGTGGAAGATGATGTGGAGGATGATGAGGTCCTAGACCCCGACTGGACTGAAGGTCGTGCTAGTGACATGTGCAGTTCTGAGGAAGAGGCGGTGGTTGCACAGAGGCAACAGCACAGCAAAAGAGGGAGCAGGGCGGGAAAGCGCAGCGGCCGTTCCAGAGACAGTACGCCTGCTACTGCCCACCACACCAAGGCACCGAGCACACCAAGGCCTGCTCCAAGGAGTTCATTGGCGTGGCAGTTCTTCACACAATGTCCTGACGACAAGACACGAGTGGTTTGCACGTTGTGCCATCAGAGCCTGAAGCGAGGCATAAACGTTCTTAACCTGAACACAACCTGCATGACCAGGCATCTATATGCAAAGCATGAACTGCAGGGGAGTAAACACCTTAAAAACCAGGAACGGTCTCAGGCTCCTCCTGCTTCTTCTTCTGCTGCTGGCTCGGCCTCTCCCCCCACCTCTGGCGTTACCATAAAACCTGGCGACCAGCAAACAGAGGATGTCCCACTAACACCACCACATACATCACCATCACCAAGCATCTCCGCCATGTCACACGGCAGCAATCAGCTGTCCATCTCCCAAACATTGGAGAGAAAGAGGAAATACCCACCCTCAAGCTGTGGCCCTGAATGCCAGCATTTCAAAATTACTGGCCCTTGAAATGCTTTCATTCCGTCTGGTGGAGATGGACTGTTTCAAATAGCTGATGGTGGTGGCTGTCCCACAGTATGTAGTTCCCAGCCGCCACTACTTTTCCAGGCGAGCCGTTCCCTCCCTGCACATCTAAGTGGAGGATAAAATCAAGTATACGTTGCGCAACGCCATCTGTGGCAAGGTCCACATAACCACAGATACATGGACAAGTAAGCACAGCCAGGGTCGCTATGTCTCCCTAACTGCACACTGGGTAAACGTAGTGACGACTGGGCCCGAGATGGATAGCGGTTTGGCGAATGTCCTTCCACCAGCGAGGATCGCAGGGCATTATTCGTTGCCTCCTGTTGCTTCCCTCCTACTCCGCATCATCCTCCTCCTACTCCTCTTCTACCACTCCCACATCCGGTCATCAAAAGAACCTCACCGCCAAGTTCAGCACAGCCCGAGGTAAACGTCAGCAGGCGATTTTAAAACTTATGTGTTTTGGGGACAAACCCCACACTGCACAGGAGCTTTGGAGGGGCACAGAACAGCAGACTGATGAGTGGTTGCTGCCAGTGAGCCTCAAGCCCGGCCTGGTGGTGTGCGTTAGTGGGCAAAATCTCGTTGCAGCTCTGGGACAAGCCGTTTTGATGCACATCCCTTGCCTGGCGCATGTGCTAAATCTGGTGGTGCAGAAGTTTCTTAAAAACTATCCAGACATGTCAGAGCTGCTGCATAAAGTGCGGTCCATATGTGCACGCTTTTGGCGTTCTCACCCTGCTGCTGCTTCCCTGTGTGCGCTGCAGTGTAACTTCGGCCTTCCCTCTCACTGCCTCATATGCGATATGCCCACCAGGTGGAACTCCACCTTGCACATGCTGGAGAGACTGTGCGAGCAGCAGCAGGCGATAGTGGAGTTTCAGCTGCAGCACACATGGGTCATTCACTCAGCGGATCAGCACCACTTCACCACCAGTGACTGGGCCTGCATGCGAGACTTGTGTACCTTGTTGCGGTCTTTTGAGTGCTCAACCAACATGACCAGTGCTGATGATGCCATTTTTAGCATGACTATACCACTTCTATGTCTCCTTGAAAAATCAATTATGTCGATGATGGAAGAGGATGTGGCAGGGGAGGAAGATGAGGAAGAGGGGGCATTTCACAGGGTTTCAGGCCGGTCATTATGAAGTGGTTCCGAGGGTGAGTTCCTGCACCAGCAGAGGCCAGGTATACATGTGCCCAGCCAAGGCACAGTTCTGGCGGACGAGGAGGAGGAATCGGGTTAATTGCAGTGTGGCACCCAACGCAGCTCAGGCCCATCACTGGAGCATGGCTGGGGGGATACGGAGGACACAGATGATACACCACCTACAGAGGACAGCTTATCCTTACCTCTGGAAGGTCTGGCACACATGAGCGAATACATGCTGCAGTGCCTGCGCAAAAACAGAAGAGTTGCCAACAATGTAACTTGTGCTGACTACTGCGTTGCAACCCTGCTGTATCCCCAGTACAAGGACAATGTGCCCACCTTAATTCCTGCACTGGAGCGTGATAGGAAGATGGTCGAGTACAAGCGCATTCTGGTAGACGCGCTCCTGAGGGCATTCCCAACTGACACAGGGAGACAGGTGGAAGCACATGGCGAAGGCATAGGAGGAGCAAGAGGTCGCCAACGCAACTCTGTCATGGCCAGCTCTTCAGAAGGCAGGGTTAGCATGGTCAAGATGGCGAAAAGTTTCGTCACAGCGCCACAGCAACCTGCACCACCAGCTGATACGGAACGTCTTAGCAGGAGGCAGCATTTGAACAACATGGTTGAACAGTACATGTGCACATGCCTCCACGTACTGACTAATGGTTCGGCCCCATTCAACTTCTGGGTCTCCAAATTGCCCTTTATGCCTTGGAGGTGCTGTCCTGCCCTGCAGTCAGTGTATTGTCTGAACGTGTATTTAGCATGGCAGGGGGCGTCCTTACAGACAAACGCAGCCGCTTGTCCACAGTCAACGTAGACAAGCTGACGTTCATTAAAGACATTTATAACTTTCTCAACCATACATTCTTGTACTCCAGTGCACTTATTCATTGAATCATTTTTTTATTTGTACCATTATTTCGGGGGCTACCCCAATTTGAATGAACCTCTCCTCTGTCTGGGTGCCTGCTGCCTAATTTACTGAAAATGGGCTGTTGCTTTGGTTGGTGACATGAAGCTTGTTTTGCCATGCATTGACCTCTCTCCTCTGTCTGGGTGGCTGGGGCCTGCATTAATGATGATCACCTGTTGCTTTGGTGGGTGACATTAACCTATTTTTGCCGTGCATTGAACTCTCCTCTGTCTGGGTGCCAGGGGCCTACATTTATGATAATCGACTGCTGCATTGCTGGGTGACATGATGCCTGTTTTGCTGTTACGTGACCTCTCTCCTCTGTCTTGGTGCCAGGGTCCTAAATTACTGAAAATGGCCTGTTCCATTGGTGGGTGACATGAAGCTTGTTTTGCCGTGCATTGACATCTATCCTCTGTCTGGGTGCCAGGGGCCCACATTTCAGATAATCGCCTGTTGCTTTGGTGGGTGAAATTAACCTCTTTTTTCCATCCAATGACTTCTCCTCTGTCTGGGTGCCAGGGGCCTACATTTATGAAAATCGACTGCTGCATTGCTGGGTGACATGATGCCTGTTTTGCTGTTACGTGACCTCTCTCCTCTGTCTGGGTGCCAGGGGCCTAAATTACTGAAAATGGCCTATTCCATTGCTGGGTGACATGAAGCCTCTTTTGCCATGGATTGCCCTCTTCTCTGTCTGGGTGCAAGAGGCCTACATTTCAGATAATCGTCTGTTGCTTTGGTGGGTTACATTAACCTATTTTTACCATCCAATGACCTCTCCTCTGTCTGGGTGCCAGGGGCCTTCATTTCTGATAATCGCCTGCTGCCTTGGTGGGTGACATGAAGTCTGTTTTGCCGAGCATTGACCTATTCTCTGTCTGGGTGCCAGGAGCCTAAAATTTCTGCATATTGCCTATTCCATTGGTGGGTGACATTAACCCATTTTTCCAGTGATAAGCCACAGCTGTGCTATGCTGTGCAAAGGAAACCAGATTTTGTAAAAACTTATGTTACTGATCAAAAGATGCCTGACTACTGACTACAAAAAGTACCCACATTTTGCTGCCTTTTGCTGCCCTTTAGCCCTTTCCAGGGATAATTTACACCCATTTTAGTGCCCAAAAGTTCGGGTCCCCATTGACTTCAATGGGGTTCGGATTCGGGGTCAGGTTCGGGTCAAGTTCGCATCACGAATCTAAACATCCAGGTGTCCTGAATGTTTTGACCTGGCGACAGGAACTTAACATTAACCCCTTAAGGACACGGCCATATTTCTCTGTAAGGACCAGGCCCTTTTTAGCAAAAATGGTAAAATGGAGTAAAAAAAATCATTTTTATTTATGAAAAAAAACCAAATTTACCCAAAATTTAAAAAATTAGCAAATTTCCAAGTTTCAATTTCTCTACTTCTATAATACATAGTAATACCGCCAAAAAAAGTTATTAATTTACATTCCCCATATGTCTACTTCATGTTTGGATCATTTTGGGAATGCCATTTTATTTTTTGGGGACCTTACAAGGCTTAAAATTTAGAAGCAAATCTTGAAATTTTTCAGAAAGTTTCTAAAACCCACTTTATAGGGACCAGTTCAGGTCTGAAGTTCACTTTGTGAGGCTTGGATAATAGAAACCACCCATTATAGAAACCACACCCCTCAAGGTATTCAAAACTGATTTTACAAATGTTGTTAACCCTTTAGGTGTTTCACAAGAGTTAATGGCAAATGGAGATGAAGTTTAGGAATTTAGATTTTTTGGCAAATCTTCCATTTTAATCCATGTTTTCCAGTAACAAAGCAAGGGTTAACAGCCAAACAAAAATCTATTTTTATTGCCCTGATTCTCTAGTTTGCAGAAACACCCCACATGTGGTCGTAAACTACTGTACGGCCACATGGCAGGGCGTAGAGAGAAAGGAGCGCCGTGTGGTTTTTAGAATGCAGATTTTGCTGGACTGGTTTATTTACACCATGTCCCATTTGAAGCCCCCCTGATACCCCCTGGAGTAGAAACTCCATAAAAGTGACCCCATTTTGGAAACTACAGGATAAGATGGCAGTTTTGTTAGAACTATTTTTAGGGTACATATGATTTTTGGTTGCTCTATATTACATTTTTGTGAGGCAAGGTTACCAAAAATAGAAATTCTGAAATGTCATCTCCATTTGCCATAAACTGTTTGAGGAACACCTAAAGGGTTAATAAAGTTTGTAAAATCAGTTTTGAATACTGTAAGAGGGTGCAAGGTGTTGTTTTTGATAGCAGGTACGTGTCACCGAGGTTGCTGGCCTCGGTGAGGTAAGAGCCGGGGTTTTTGGTCTGCAGCAGCTAGTGCTGCTCTGTTAAATAGCATGGCTGCAAAGCCGATCCGGGCCGGCTCTTACTGGGAGCAGCTAAAGAGTAGGGTGGGTGGCTGCTCCCCACGGTCCAGTCCATGTTTTGGGCTGGGTATATAACGCAGCCCGCAGCTGTGTCTGGGTGGGTGTGATTATCCTGGAGCCTGCAAACAGGGCTGAGGAATTCTCTGTCCTGGAGGAAGGAGCTCAGCAAGGTGGTGTTTCCCTGCGACCTGAAGGTGGAATCGCCTGCGGCTGAGCCGACTGCTAGGTGTGAACCCGCACCTAAACCACCCAAGGTGACTGGACCCTGTATTTCCGTTGTGTGTGAACTGTCACCAAGAGACTGCTTTTCATTTATGGCGTGCAAGTGTGAATAAAACACTGTTTGATGCACCATCTGGACTCCTTGTTTTGCCTCTAAACTGCACCCGCACCGCTGTCTACCAGAGCGACTCCCCACATTTGGTGTCGGATGCGGGCATGCGCAGTGAGGCTGGCGTGAACGCCGAACTTTGTTTTTGCCGGGCAAAAGTGAATGTCCTATATTAAGCCGGCAAAGTTGCAGCCTGTGATCCCCGACAAAATGGAGGCGGCTGTGAAAGCCCTCATAGAGGCTAACGTGCAGCAGCGGGAGACCAACCAGCTACTGCTACAGCACGTGATGGCGTTGCAAGCGGCAGGAGCGTCCCACCGCGTCCACGATGCCCGGAAAGCTGTCCGTACCGCGATCCCTAAGATGACCCCCTCGGATGATGTTGAGACCTATCTGGCGGTGTTCGAGAAGGTGGCCGTGAGGAGAAATTACCCGAGAACAGTGGGCAGAGGTCATCGCTCCGTTCCTGGCGTCTGGACCCCAGCAAGTATTTTTGACCTCCCAGGTGACCAAGCAGCTGACTACCCGACTGTGAAAGGTGAGATCCTGGCAAGACTGGGGGTGAATGTTTTGGTCCGGGCCCAGCGGGTGCATCAGTGGGAGTTTAACCCGGCTGAACCCGCCCGGCCACAATACTATGACTTGCTACAACGGTTGCAAAAATGGCTGCAGCCAGACATACTGACTCCCACTGCTATGCTCGACCGTCTGTTAGCCGATGTCTTCTGGAGGGCTTTGCCTTACCCTCTCCAGCACTGGATCGGCCAGGTATCGCCCACCAATGCCCTGGAGATGGTCGACCTGGTGGAGCGATGCGAGGCCACCAGAAACCTGCAGGGGAGTCTTGCTGGGAAGGGGTCAGTTAAACCCGGAGGCCTCTGCCCCAGTTCCAACGTCCGGCGACAGAGCGGCCTGCACGGAATATACCCCCTGCGAGCCCGCCTCCCGTGGTATGCTGGAGGTGTCAGGAGCCTGGCCACATCAGGGCCGACTGTCCGCGTCGGGATGAGCTGATGGAGGTGAACTACGGGGTCGCCACTCCTTGTATGCACGGAAGCTGTGCGCAACTGGCACCCGTGAGGTACAAGACCATAACCACCTGTGTCAGGTAGAGGTGGGAGATTCGTTGGCGGTGGCTCTGCTGGACTCCGGGAGTTTAGTCTCCCTGGTAAGGGCTGCCCTGGTACGGCCTGCGGAGTATACTGGCCGTAAAGTCGGGGTCCTGTGCATCCACGGAGACCTGAAAGACTATCCCACTGCACTAGTGACTTTGTCCACAGCGGCTGGTAGGTGGACCCACGAGGTGGCTGTCGCTACTACACTCCCACACGAACTAATACTTGGGAGGGACTTCCCGGTTTTCCGGCGCTGTGGCCGGCAATAAAGGTATCTGAGGGACCCGAGACAGGGGTGACCCTAGCAGAGTGGCCTGATACCGCTGGAAGGCCAGAACCCTGGGAGCCCGAGTCTGAAGGGCCGGCGGTAGGGGTGACCACTGCTCCGGCGGTAGAGGGAAACAACCCCACTGAGTGTAATGGTGGGAGACACGGAGGACTTGCCACCGGGACCTGAGTTGGCAGACCTCAATGTCTCCGGGGAAAATTTTGGGACCGCACAACACCGGGACCAAACCCTAACCAGGGCCTGGGAGAATGTGCTGGAAATTGATGGTAAACCCCAGAAACCAGGGGCTGAATTAATGTTTCCACGATTTATTGTTCTGCAGGATATGTTGTATCGGGTGAACCAAATCCGAGGTGAACCTGTTGAACAGTTGGTGGTGCCCACAGCGTATCGCAAGCTTGTCATGGAGCTTGCCCACCAACATGTTCTTGGGGGACACCTGGGGTGGCAGAAAACCCAGGACCGCATACTGCAGCGGTTTTATTGGCCCGGTGTGTTCAAGGAGGTAGAAGATTATTGTAAGTCCTGTCCGACCTGTCAGATAACTAGCCCCCAGCCTCATTTCCGTAGTCCTCTGGTACCTCTGCCAATTATTGAAGTACCGTTTGAGCGAATCGCTATGGATTTAATTGGGCCTGTACCAAAGTCTGCCAGGGGCCACCAACACATTCTGGTAGTTCTCGACTATGCCACTCGGTATCCGGAGGCGGTGCCTCTGCGACATACCTCAGCTAGGCTCATTGCCAAAGAGTTAATGGAGATGTTTTCCGTGTGGGCCTGCCAAAAGAGGTTCTGACAGACCAAGGGACCCCTTTATGTCCAAAGTAATGAAGGAACTGTGTAAATTGTTGCGTATAAAGCAGTTACGGACGTCCGTTTACCATCCGCAAACAGACGGTCTTGTTGAGAGGTTTAACCAAACTCTAAAAAATATGTTAAAAAGGGTGGTGTCTAGAGATGGGAAGGACTGGGACCTGCTTCTGCCCTATCTCATGTTCGCAGTGCGAGAGGTACCCCAGGCCTCTACTGGGTTCTCGCCCTTCGAACTGCTTTATGGCAGACACCCTCGGGGCCTGTTGGATATCGCCAAGGAAGCATGGGAACAACAGCCTGTCCCCCACAAAAGTGTCATTGAGTATGTCACCCAGATGCAGGAACGGATAGAAAGGGTGTTGCCGCTGGTCCGGGAGCATATGGAGGCAGCGCAACAAGCCCAGAGTAGGGTGTATAATCGTCAGGCTCGAGTACGGGGCTTCCATCCGGGAGATCGGGTTTTGGTTCTGGTACCCACCCTTGACAGCAAGTTCCTAGCTAGGTGGCAGGGCCCCTATGAGGTGATCGAGAAAGTAGGGAAGTAAATTACAAAGTACACCAGCCAGGGCGGCGCAAGCCGGAGCAGGTGTACCACGTGAATTTACTTAAGCCGTGGAAAGATAGGGACACAGCCGACGACCACAGCCCCCGGCCAGGGCTTCTAGGTGAAAGGGTCCAGCCCCACAGTTCGAGGCCTGTGAAGCAGTAACCACGGTAAAATTGCAGACAGCCTGTCTTCCAAACAAGTTCAGGAAGTCAGGAGTTCATCAGTCGGAACACGGATGTGTTCTCGGACCTCCTGGCCGCACGTCTCTCATCCAACATGACATCGTCACTGAGCCTCAGGCCAAGATCCGGTTAAAACCATACCGGGTACCCGAGGCTCGGCGACGGGCCATCGCGGAGGAAGTACAGTTAATGTTGAAGCTCGATGTCATTGAGGAGTCGAAAAGTGAGTGGGCCAGTCCCATAGTCCTAATACCCAAGCCGGATGGGACGTTGCGGTTCTGCAACGACTTTCACAAGTTAAATGAAGTATCCAAGTTTGGCGCGTATCCCATGCCCCGAGTAGACGAGCTTGTTGAAAGTTTAGGACAAGCCCGTTATTTTTCTGTGCTGGACCTCACTAAAGGGTACTGGCAGGTACCCTTAACGAGTCGGCTAAGGAAAAACCGCATTTGTTACCCCGCAGGGCCTGTATCACTACAAGGTGTTACCCTTTGGCCTGCATGGCGCCCCGCCACTTTCCAAGGTTAATGGACATAGTGCTGCGACCACATCGTCGGTGCGCCTCGGCCTACTTAGATGATGTAGTCATCCACAGCACCGACTGGGAAAGCCATTTACCCAAGGTGCAGGCGGTAGTGGATGCCCTGAGGAAAGCCGGACTGACCGCTAACCCAAAGAAGTGCTCCATAGGGTTAGAGGAGACAAAATATCTGGGATATGTAATTGGGCGGGGAGTCATCAAACCTCAGGTAACCAAGGTAGAGGCCATTCGTAACTGGCCCCGACCGGTCACCACCAGGCAGGTAAAGTCGTTCCTGGGGATTGTAGGTTACTACATGAGGTTTGTGCCCCACTTTGCCACAATAGCAGCGCCATTGACAGACCTGTTGAAGGGGCGAAAGTCTGGGAGGGTTAGCTGGAGTGAGAAGGCGGAGGAGGCTTTTTCCGCGTTGAAGTCGGCCCTGTGTGGGTCCCCAGTTTTGGTGACACCCGACTTCAACAAGGAGTTTGTCGTACAGACCGACGCCTCGGAGGTAGGCCTCGGTGCGGTACTGTCTCAGGAGGTCAACGGGGAAGAACATCCCGTTGTCTTCCTGAGCCGTAAGCTCAATCCCGCCGAGTCCAGATATAGTATAGTGGAGAGGGAGTGCCTGGCTATCAAGTGGGCACTCGAAAGTCTCCGCTACTACCTGTTAGGGAGGAGGTTCCGTCTGGTGACCGACCATTCCCCCTCAAATGGATGAGTCAGGCCAAGGAGAGGAATGCTCGGGTCACCAGGTGGTTCCTATCTCTTCAGAATTTCAAATTCTTCGTGGAACACAGGGCAGGCCGCTTGCAGGGCAATGCAGATGCCCTGTCCCGCGTCCACTGCCTCACGTGTGTTCACCCCTCAGGGTTGAACAAAGGGGGTGTGTAAGAGGGTGCAAGGTGTTGTTTTTGATAGCAGGTACGTGTCACCGAGGTTGCTGGCCTCGGTGAGGTAAGAACCGGGGTTTTTGGTCTGCAGCAGCTAGTGCTGCTCTGTTAAATAGCATGGCTGCAAAGCCGATCCGGGCCGGCTCTTACTGGGAGCAGCTAAAGAGTAGGGTGGGTGGCTGCTCCCCACGGTCCAGTCCATGTTTTGGGCTGGGTATATAACGCAGCCCGCAGCTGTGTCTGGGTGGGTGTGATTATCCTGGAGCCTGCAAACAGGGCTGAGGAATTCTCTGTCCTGGAGGAAGGAGCTCAGCAAGGTGGTGTTTCCCTGCGACCTGAAGGTGGAATCGCCTGCGGCTGAGCCGACTGCTAGGTGTGAACCCGCACCTAAACCACCCAAGGTGACTGGACCCTGTGTTGGCCTGTTTTTGTTTTGCCACAGTATTTCCGTTGTGTGTGAACTGTCACCAAGAGACTGCTTTTCATTTATGGCGTGCAAGTGTGAATAAAACACTGTTTGATGCACCATCTGGACTCCTTGTTTTGCCTCTAAACTGCACCCGCACCGCTGTCTACCAGAGCGACTCCCCACAATACCTTGAGGGGTAAAGTTTCTTAGATGGGGTCACTTTTATGGAGTTTCTACACTAGGGGCGGATCAGGGGTTCTTCAAATGGGACATGGTGCCCAAAAAAAAGGCCATCAAAATCTGCCTTCCAGAAACCATAGAGCAGTTTACGACCACATATGGGGTGTTTCTGCAAACTGCAGAATCAGGGTAATAAATATTAAGGTTTGTTTGACTGTTAATCCTTGCTTTGTTACTGGAAAAACTGGATTGAAAGGGATTGCCGTTTTGGCACCGTTTTTTTTTTATTTTTTTTTTTAGTATCTCCATACTAAAGTATGTATCTCCATAGTCTAAGAGTCAGTTTTTTTAAAGTTTTTAGCTGAATGTCTTAGGTAGGGGCTCATTGTTTGCGCGATGAGAGGACGGTTTTATTGGCACTATTTTGGGGGGCATATAACTTTTTGATCGCTTGCTATTACATTTTTTGTGATGTAAGGTGACAAACAAATTCCATTTTTTGCACCGTTCTTTTTTGACCGTGTTAATCTGAGGGGTTAGGTCATGTGGTATTTTTATAGCGCAGATTCTTTCGGAAGCGGCGATACCTAATATGTCTACTTTTTAAAATGTATTTAGGTTTTACACTAACATGTTAGTCTAAGGGGTTAGGTCATGGGGTATTTTTATAGATCAGATTCTTATGGATGTGGCGATACCTAATATGTCTACTTTTTTTATTTATTTCAGTTTTACAAAATATCATTTTTGAAGAAAAAAATGTATTTGGTGTCTCAAGTCTGAGAACCATAGTTTTTTTTTTCGATTTTCAGTGGCTAAATGGAATTAAATTTGGGGAAGGGAATTATAAATTTAGTACTCAATGGAAGTGTGGTACTCCCTGAAGCAACCAATAATGCAGAGGCCGGAATGATCGAGGCACGTGTCACACTGAGTGGTGATGTCCTTCCGTATCCCCCTCCTGTGACACACTCTGCACCTTTTTTGGGTCTGCTCCTTCTTACCAGTATGGGGGACCACACCTGGAAAGTGTTGGCCAGGGACAATCCGGGTGCCTCCAGTTCCCGAGGTACTCCGGCCTGCTCTTTCCCGGTCAGAAAAGATCAGGGCCTTGAAGACTGCCTCATAGAACTGAATGAATTTCCCGGTGTTGCCAGCGCTCTGGGACAGCGCAAAAGAGTTGTATATGGCATCCTGCACCAAGTAGACCGCAACTTTTTTGTACCATGCCCGGGTTTTGCTTTATATATAAGCTTGAGGACTTCATTAGAGAGATCAACTCATCCCATATACCGATTGTAGTCAACGATACAATCGTGCTTGAGGACCATTGCTGCGGTACCTCGCACAGGGACAGGGGTGATGCCGTTACCGTGAATTGTCGACAGTACAAGGACATCCCTCTTGTCCTTATATCTGACCAGCAACAGGTTTCCACTGGTAAGGGCACGGGTTTCACCCCTGAGGATAAGTACCTGGAGGGGGTGGGTAGGGAGGCCGCATGCTCCCACAAGCGGACGTGGATCTGGCAGTGAGGGACTGGAACTAGGGGATACTAGAATAAAAGTTATTCACCCAGATTGGAGGACATTCTGGGGGTTGAATACGGGAATATCGCCCCTCACTTAGAGGGAACATACTGGTGGAAAATGTGTCTCCCCTTGATAGCAATGAGAGACTCATCAACTGCGACCTCCCTTCCAGGTACATAGGCCTCCAAAAATTTGGCCCAGAAGTGATTGATGACCGGCCTGATTTTGTACATAATGCAGGCATTTCCGGATGGCCTAAAACCGGGAGCGTGTCATGGCCGTACTGTAAAATGGGGTGTTGAGCAATGAACTGTTGGGTGTACAGGTTTGTTTGCTCCACCATCAGATTCACAAAGTGGTCACTGGAAAAAAGACTAAAATAGTCATATTCAGTGAAGCCCACTGTGGGAATCTGGATTCCTGGTTGGCCAACAAAGTCCGGAATCACGGGCTCAAAATTCTCTGGGGCAAATCATGCAAGTTCAGTGGTAGGGGGCTCAGGTGAACTTATCTGGTGGGCTGGAAAACTAATACGAGCCCCAGAGCTGCTCGTACTAGTGTGGGCCACAGGGTCCCTGGCATGGTGGGCCCCTTGCTCCACCTGGCGGCATCTCTGCCACCTTTGGGGCTCATCATCATCGCTAGATGATGAGGAGGATGCGGATGACAGGAGGAAAGTGGGGCTCTCGAATAAGGAAACAAGCTGGGCATATGCCTCCTCGGCCGAGAACGTCCAGCGGGCCATAGGGGAGTGTGTGTGTGCGTGTAAAACTTTATTTAGGGTGCGTGTGTGTGGGTGCACGGGTGTTCATAAACTTACCCTAAAACCTAACAGAAAAAAAAAAAAAAAAACTAACCAAAAAAAATGACAGCCAAAAAAATTTCAAAAACAAGAAAATTAAAACTCGCTGATCAGCTGTCCGAAGCTGATCAGCGGTGGGGTGGGAGGTGCTCTAACAGTGGCCAGATGCTAAAGAGTGCCGGCCACAGTCAGTGTACGCAAAAAAAAAACAAAGCCACTTGCGCCCAAAAAAAATGTGTGTGGGGGAGTGGAGGGCAGGGGGGCAAGCTGCAGCACCCCTGGGTGGTCTAGGGTTACACAGCTGTGCTGTGGACCCCAGACACCCGATCAGGGTGATGTAACAGTGAAACTTTTCTTTTTTTTTTAACACTAAACTGCCCCTAAGTATCCCTGCCTAACCCCACTTGTTCTTCCCACTTTTTGAAAGGCTGCAGGGCAGCCAATCAACAAGCGTTTCGCTATTCTGCCCTTAGAATCCATCACAGCCATGTCTACTAATGGCATGGCTGTGATTGGCCAAGAGCAGCATGTGACTCAGCCTCTATAAAGCGCCGCATGTCACTCTGCTCTTCTCAGTGTAGGGATAGGATGCTGTTGCTGTGAGGGAGAGATTAGGGAAGAATTCTGTTGAACTTGGTGGTGTTCAATCTTCAAACTATATCAATTATTGAGGGTGCTATGATACATTTTTGTACCCAGCCCTGAGCCCAGTGACACTGAAAAAAAAACTTTTAATACATCTGCTAGTTCGGTGGGCGTCGGCGTCCATTTTTGACAGTGCAGTGCACTTGCAACTGCATGTGAGCTGCATGTGTGCCAGGGACATTACTTTAATTCTGTTCTGGTAGCTCAGTGGAGGACAAATTCCCTTTTTCAAGTTTCCCCTTCAAGTACCTCTGTCACATATTTTTGGGACCCAAAGTGATTTTTTATTTGTCTGCAACAGCCACTGCATATCTGACAGTCCAATAAAACCCTTAAATACTGCAGTTACCTTGCTGATATAAAAAAAGCATTCTTTTTTTGCCAGATAGTAAAGTTGCGTGCTACGCTGCATTTCTGACAGTCCAATACAACCGTAACATACTGCATTTACATCGGTGCTATAAAAAACACACTTTTTGTGCTAGATAGCAAATTTGCTTCCTACACTGCATTTCTGATATTCCAATAAAACTGTAACATACTGCATTTACATAGTTGTTTGCAAAAAACACAGTTTTTGTGCTAGATATTACATTAGCATTTTATGCTGCATTTTTAATATTCCAGGAAAACCGTAACATACTGCATTTACATATTTGTTTGCAAAAAACACAGTTTTAGTGCTAGATAGCACATTAGCGGCCTACGCTGCATATCTAATATTCCAATAAAACCGTAACATACTGCATTTACATAGTTGTTTGCAAAAAACACAGTTTTTGTGCTAGATAGTACCTTTGCGGCCTGCACTGCATAGCAGACAGGGCAATAAGTTTCAAAAATTTGCCTGTTTTATACCCCTGCTCTACATAGCAGACAGGGCAATAATTTAAAAAAATTTGTCTGTTACATTGTTGGGTGACATTGACCCATTTTTGCCGACAAAATAACCCTGCTCTGCATAGGTGATAGGGAAATACATTTCTACAATTGGTCTATTAAATTGGTGGTTAACATTGAACCATTTTTGCGGTATACAAACCTCTGCTCCGCACAGGTGACAAGGAAATAAATTTCTAAAAATCGTCTGTTGCATTCTTGGGTGACATTTTACCATTTTTGCCGTATACAAACCCCTGCTCTGCATAGGTGACAAGGACGTAAATTTGTAAAACCGTCTGTTCCATTGATGGGTGACATTTTACCATTTTTGCTGTATACAAACCCCTGCTCTGCATAGGTGATGGTGAGAAAAATGTAAAAAAATCATCTGTTACATTTTTGGGTGAGATTAACCCAGTTTTGCTGTATACAAACCCCTGCTCTGCATAGGTGCCAGGGAGGTAAATTTCTAAAGATCATCTGTTACATTCTTGGGTGACATTAACCTAGTTTTGCCGGTGAAAAACCCCTGCTCTGCATTGCTGACAGGGATCTAAATTTAGTAAAAATGTCTGTTACTTCAGTGGGTGACCGCAAAAAATAAGGAGAGCATCAAATAAGGGACATGGCCCTGGTCGTGGTGCTGCTGGTGTTGGTGGAGTTCCTGTTGCAGGGAGAGGATGTGGTCGATCTGTGACAGCTACACACCAAAATGAAGCACCTTCCTCAGGTGTGCGTAGATGACAGAGCCTTCAGCGTTATTTAGTAGGCCCGAATGCAACTCTACGAATGGTTAGGCCAGTACAAGTACAGTCGCTAGTAGATTAGGTGGATGACAGTGCCTCCAGTATCTTCACATTGTCTCCCATCCGGTCCACTGCTAAAAGCTCAGAGTTGGCACCTGCAGGCCATGGACATCTAGCACCTCACCCCCTTGAAAATCAGCCAAGCAGTCTGAGCCCCAAGTCATGCAGCAGTCTCTTATTCTTTTTGATGAGTCTGCTGGCAGGGTTTCCCAGGGCCATCCACCTAGCCCTGCCCCAGAAGTGGTAGAGATTGAGTGCACCGATGCCCAACCATTTATGTTTGAGGATGAGGACATGGGAAGACAACCGCAGCACGTCTCTGATGATGACGAAACACAGGTGTCAACTGCTGCAGCATTCTGCAGTGTGCAAACCGTCAAGGAGGGCAGGGGTGAAGACTGGGTGGAAGATGATGTGGAGGACAATGAGGTCCTAGACCCCACATGGAATCAAGGTCATGCGAGTGACCTGTGCAGTTCGGAGGGAGAGGCGTTGGTTGCAAAAAGCCACCAGCACAGCAAAAGAGGGAGCAGGGTGCAAAAGCAGAGCGGCCGTCCCCTAGATAGTACGCCTGCTACTGTCCACCGCACCCAGGGACCGAGCACAAAAAAGCCAGCTCCAAGGAGTTCCCTGATTTGGCAGTTTTTTCAAACAATGTGCAGACGACAAGACACGAGTAGAGATGAGCGAACTTTAAAAAAAAGTAAGCCGTTCGGGTTGTGGATTTGATCCTGTGCTGAACCACGCCCCCTGCACTGATCACATGACAGTAACGTCACCCCAGGTCCTTCGGCTGTTCAACAGTTCGGGTTCCATATGGATTCCATATGCCGGGATAGTCCGCGGTAGTGGAATGGAATCCATAACGGGATGCGGCGATTACCACAACCCGAACGCCGAACTTTTTTTTAAAGTTCGCTCATCTCTAGACACGAGTAGCTTGCACGCTGTGCAATCAGAGCCTGAAGCGAGCATAAACGTTCTAAACCTGAACACAACCTGCATGACCTGACCAGGCATCTAAGTGCAAAGCACGAGCTGCAGTGGAGTAAACACCTCCAAAACTAAGAAAGGTCTCAGGCTCCTCCTGCTCCCTCTTCTGCTGCAGTCTTGGCCTCTTCCTCCACCTCTGGAGTGACAGTGGCACCGGCCACCCCGCAAACAGAGGATGTGTCAGCAATACCATCACGTCCGTCACCTTCAACAAGCAGCACCACAATGTCCCATGGCAGCTGTACATCTTCCAAACAATGAAGCGAAAAAGGAAGTACCCCCCTACCCACCTGAGATCCCTGGCCTGAATGCCACCGAGGATTGCAGGACATTTCTCTTTGCCTCCTACTCCTCTTCCTCCTCTAACACCTCCTTATCTGCTCAGCCTAACACCTTCACCAACAACTTCAGCACAGCCAGGGGAAAATGACAGCTGGCAGTTTTGAAACTCATCTGTTTGGGGGACAAATCCCACACCACGCAGGAGCTGTGAACGGGCATGGAACAACAGACCGATGAGTGGTTGATGACACTGAGCCTCAAGCCACGCCTGGTGCTGTGGGCGAAATCTTGTAGCAGCTCTGGGCCTAGCCGGTTTGATGCACATCCCTTGCCTGGCACATGTGCTGATTTTGGTGCTGCAGAAATTCCTGAAAAACAACCCCAATATGTCAGAGCTGCTGCAGAAAGTGTGGGCCATCTGTGCGAGCTTTCGGCGTTCTCACCCGGCTGCTGCTCACCTGCCTATGCTGCAGCGTACCTTTGGCCTTCCTGCTCACCGCCTCAACTTGCACATGCTGGAGAGACTGTGCGAGCAGCAGCAGGCGACAGTGAAATTTCAGCTGCAGCACGCACGGGTCAGTCGCTCTGCAGAACAGCACCACTTCACCACCACTGAGTGGGCCTCCATGCGAGACCTGTGTGCGTTGTTGCACTGTTTTGACTACTCCATCTACATGGCCAGTGCCGATGACGATGTTCTCAGCGTTACTATTCTATCTTCTATGTCTTCTTGACAAAACGCTTCAGCCGATGATGGAAGAGGATGTGGCACAGAAGGAAGAGGAGGAGGAAGAGGGATAATTTCCATAGTTATCAGGCTAGTCATTCACAAGTGGCTCAGAGGGTGGGTTCCTGCATCAACAGAGGCCAGGTACACAATTGCCACAGATAATGTGAACAAGCTCATGTTCATTAAAATGAACCAGGCATGGATCCCACAAGACTTGTCGATACCTTGTGCAGAATAGACATTTATACCGGCCTCAACCATCCATTCTTGTACTCAAGTGCACTTATTCTTTGTTTTATTAATTTTTTATATGTCCCAAAATTTTGGGGGCTACCCCAATTAAAGAAAAAAAAAAAAAACTGTGTTTGCTACCTCCTCCACCTCCATCCTTGCTTCCACCTACACCTCCACGGTCACCGCCTCCTCAACCACCTATTCCACATCCACCTCCTCCTCCTAGTTCAAGATTGTTATTTTTAATTTTTATTTATTTTATTTTAAGTTATTATTTCCCTATCCACATTTGTTTGCACAGCACTTGCCATGCTCTTAAGCACATTTCAGCCTTTTGCAGCCCTCTAACCCTTTCCATGACATTTTTAGAGCCATTTTATTGCCCAAAAGTTTGGGTCCCCATTGACTTCAATAGGGTTCGGGTTCGGGGTCAAGTTCGGGTCTTGTTCGGGTCCTGAACTCAAACTTTGCAATGAAGTTCAGCCGGTACCGGCGAACCCGAAGTTCCAGGTGTTCGCTCAACTCTAGTTGCGACATGAATCCCAATACAAACAAATCCTTTACATGCCGGAGTTTAGATGTTTCAGATGAAGCCGTCCTTATTAATAAGGTTATGAATAAGGATGGCTTTGTCTGAAAATGTAAACTACCACATGTAAAGGATATGTCTGTACTGGGATTTATGTTGCAACAATAAAGAGGAAGATTTTATGGAATGTGATTATTGTGCCGGACACCTTTCTTTTCTTCTGTGTGATTCCAAGGACTTACCTGTTTGTTCCGAACATGCAGAGTATCCATGAATGAGGTGAGCTGGAAATGTAATATTGTGGACATTATTCTTTACTGTCAAGTAACCTGTAGGCAAGAACAGTATTAATTTGCTTATTGTCCCCTTATCTAACCAGGCAAACCCAGTGACAGCAATGACGAAGGACTATACAGTACGGTCTTCATTATTAAATTAAAGGCAGCTGCCGGCTAATTGACCGCGCGGTTCTTCACCACAGCATGGCTACAAACCCACTTGCAGCACAGCTGCTCTATGTTGCCTGGGTATACCTAATTAAAGGTCCATTCACACATCCACAACTTGGGTCCAGATCCGTTCCGCAATTTTGCAGAACGGGTGCAAACCCATTCATTTTTAATGGGGCCGGAATGCTGAGTGCTGTCTGCATCCGCATTTCCGGATCCGCACTTCCAGATCCGCAATTCCGTTCCCGAAAAAAATTTGAACATGTCCTATTCTTGTCCGCAACCATGGACAAAAAAAGGCATTTTCTATTATAGTGCCGGCAATGTGCGGTCCGTGAAATGTGAAACACACATTGCTGGTGTCCGTGTTTTGCGGATCTGCAATTTGCTTCACTAATTTCTAGTTATAATTATCACATTGGTCAGGGTTCAAGTCCCGGCAACCCCACCGATCAGCTGTTTTAGGGAGAAGCCCAGCAGCTTGTCAAGCACAGCGCAGTACATAGTCTACTGGATGTGCTTGGTATTGCAGCTCAGCCCCATTCACTTCAATGGGGCTGAGCTGATACTAGGCCATGTGACTGATTTATGGTAACGTCACATGGTCTAGTAAGAGGCCAAAGCACTCACGGCGTCCCCAACTTTTTCTATGAGCTGATCGTGGGGTCGTGGGTATTGGACCCCGCCAATCTGATATTGATGACATATTCAGAGGATAACTCCTTTAACATTTGGACATTATCATTTTGAGAATAGTCTTTTATGTACAGTATTTATTGGTTTAATAAACATGCTAATGATCATCTGACTAAAGTGGGATGTTCTGTAGAATGGATGTCTAGCACAATTCAAAAGTTAATGAAGTTGTTGCTGTTCCAACATTTTACGTTGGGAAAATATTTGCTATAGCAAACATAGTGGAAAATGTGCTTCTTTTAAATATGATTATGAATGGAAAGTACAAAATGTTCAAACTCTCGAACATGAAATATCAAGACTGTAAAATAATGTCAGCTTCCTTCCCTGTGATATAAATCATCTGTGCTACAGGGTATTGTTTTGATGATGGATCAGCCATTACAAACATATTTAGTCAGTAGAGAAACCTAATAGCATTGGGTCCTCATCCCATCACAAACCATTCAAAATCCAGCTACAAACAATCAGATGGAAATGTACACTTGGCCAACTTGAGGTGTATTTCTGTGACCTATTCAGACAGAGGAAGAGGAGGACACATGGGGATCTGGATGAAGGAACGATATGTGATCTGGATGCTAGGGCTGCGGGACAGTGGTGGACACCATGTGGTTTGGATTTGATATATTTTTTATGCAATAACATAGATTCCGCTGAGGTGATCACACTGCTTTCTCTCAGCTGCGTCCAAGCATTTGGAGTTGGCTTCAGTCCCTGCCTTAGTAATGAGGCCTTTCTTTGTTACATTCCATTCCCTGAGCTGCTGCAGCCTTATACTTTCAGCCAATCCCATAATCTCAGTTTAATGGGAATTGGTTAACCCCTTCACTGCTAGTGCAGCTGGCATAGAAATGGCCCCATGCTTCCAGACCCTGCAGGCTGCCAAGCGGTAATAAAACACTGAGTATACCCAGAAAACCCTGATCTTAACATCAGAAGTTCACTGCTTCCTGCAGTAATTGGGGTCATAAGATATTTAAATTTTACCCAAGAAATCTGAGCTGTTCAGCTCTGTGTTGCCTGCTACATCCATTACTACGATCCAGAATGATCTATTGTATTCATTCTCCAGATCTCATTCTCTCTCTCCCAATTAATAAAGATATATATTTAATGCTACCATAACACTTTGGCAGGACAGGAAAAAAGCATGTGAACTGATGTCCAAATATCCAGGATCAGAAAACAGTGGCCTATTTATCATTGCTACCCAGAAGGGGGGGCTCTACATTGCATTCAATTATTTTCTTTCAGCCACATCAAGTCTAGAAGATACTGAATGGTTAGTTTACGGATATTTCTAAATATAGAGTTGTGTGAAATGACATAGACTGAGAGCAACTGTTGTCACATAATGACACAAATGCTAAATGGGAGTGCTTTAAGTCAACTTTGGATAAATACAGATGTAGCAGACATGGTATCTTAACTAATTTCAACGAAATGTGTTAAGCAATTGCTTTTCAATGGCTTTTGTTTCAAGATAACGTGATGAGTTAAGAAATTTGAGTTAAGAGTGTGTGTGTTTCCCCTGCTACAAAAACATATATTGTTGAATAGATTCCTAGAGGTAACAAGTACAATCGAATAAAATTAAACTCCACATGGCAATAAAAAGGGCAATAAATTAGAAACAGAGGGCCTTTAAGAAATACAAATCAGAGGGGTCAGCTGTAGCCTTTAAAAAGTATAAAGAACTAAAGTATATAATTACAATCAGCTAAAATACACAATAAAATACAGGTGGCCAAAGAAAGTAAGACCAACCCCAAAAGATTCTTCAAATACATAAATGCAAAAAAACCAAGGTCAGAACATGTAAGGCCCCTAAATGATGGCAACGGGGTTTTGGTCACTGGCGATCAAGAGAAGGCAGAGCTCCTAAATGGGATTTTTAGCTCTGTATATATAAAAGAAGAGAGGACATCTCATGAGTAGTGTTGGGCGCGAATATTCGAATCACGAATTTTAATCGCCAATATGGACACTTTGAGAATTTGCGAAGATTTGGAATATTGTGCTATATATTCGTATTCGCGAATATTCTAGCTTTTTTTTTCTCTGAACCCATGATCCTTCCCTGCTTCTTGCTTGTGGGCCAATGAGAAGGCTGCAATGTCTTTGTATGAGCTTAGCAACATCCCTAGCAACCAGTAGGAAAGTTGCCTACCCCTTACTATATAAGAACCTCCCAAGCAGCCATTTTCTGCTGTTTTTTACATTTCTGAGAGAGACAGCAGTGTATATGCTGTGCTCTGTGCTTTGCTGTGTCACATTACATTAGATAGCTTATATATATAATACAGATAGTTGGGGGGGATATAGTCAGTGTAGGTTAGATTGTGATATAGTGTAGCTGATAGATTCCAGTGCAGGGTGCTAGGTAGTGTGATAGGTTCTGCTGTCTATACATACATGCTGCATACATAGTGCTGTATGTATGTATGCTACATACAGGGAAGCACCCAGGAATTTTGTCTAGGCGGAGTCCGAAAAGAAAAAAATTGTTGGCCCTGCCCATTGTTATAAGCCCCTCCTACATATAATAAGCCACTCCCAACAAACAATGCACAGCTGAAATTATATTGTTGAGGTTGAAGGTAAGAGTCTTACCCTCATCCTACATAGACGCACTGTACTCAATACTCAGTGGGCTGACATAATGGTCTTGTACTCACACTGTCCCCCACATCGCTCAGTGGCAGGAGCTGTTGCTGTTTCACTCCCTTCCAGCTAGTCCTGAAGGCGTCAAAAGAGGAGTGGAGTAGGAGGAAAGTGTGTAGGTCCGGGTGGGGGCCCGGTTCTACACATCTTACAGAGAGGAGGGCCTGTCCTGGCTGCACTGCCTCCTTCACATTATACAATAGACAACAGCAAGCTACAGCCAGGAAGCTCCTCCGCTCTCCTCCCTTCCCAGATCCTGCTCAAGGCCTGTGGGTCCCCCACCATCTGCCACCCGTCATCTCCCAGCTCTGAATCCTCCTTCTGCAAATGGCAGGGGGAGGAGCCAGAGCATCTCCTCTCCCACATAGCACCACATACCTCCTACATCCAGTGATTTCACCTTTGATGTAGACGTTCTCTTTCCTCATCTACTCCATTCAGACCAGACCGCCATGATGATTTTTCAGCCATCTCCAGTCTCTGCAGAGATTGACAAACGGACATTAGTTTCCCACTTTTCCATCATCTTTACATCTTCTGAACACACCATCGTGCCCCCCCAATACTATACTGCAGAAACTGTCCCCTGAAAAATATGTGTATCACACAGATAGTGGCCCCTTCAGCAATTATTGACACACTGCTCTAAAAAAAATTGCTATGCCCAGTACATGGTATCCCAGACACTAGTAGTATAAACGTAAAGTCCCCAAAAGTAATTGTGCTAAGCTGATACTGTGCCAGGGTGCCAACCAAAATAGCAGTGCTCCCCAAAATGCCACAATAGAAAAAATTCTCTGCCAGAGCACACTTAGAAGTAAAAATGCCCCCATAGTGCCCATACTAGTAATCATGTTCTCTATAGCCCCCCAGTAGTAGTAGTAAAGCTCACCATAATGCCCCCTTGTAGTAATACTTTTCCTTATATTATGCCAATAAAAGAAATACCCCCACTTAGTGCCCACAGTTCAGCTAATGTCCCCATAATGTATGCCACTATAAAATACACCTATATAGTGTCCCAGTAAATGCTCCCACATTGCTCTTTTACACCTTCCCCATATTGCCCCCATGATGTGCCAGTATAAAATACCCCATCTTCGTGCCCCCAGAACATGCCTCCATTGTGCTCCTCTCCCCATTCCCCATAGTGCCCCCCATTATTTGCCAGTAACAAAATTCCCCTTTTTAGTGCCCCCAGAAGATGCCCCTATAGTACTCCTCTTCCCCATAATGTGCCAGTAAAATAAGGACCCTTCTTAGTGCCTGCCAAAATGTACCAGTAAAAAATCCCCCTGCTTAATGCTACCAGATCCCCTCAAAATGTGCCACTAAAAATACCCCTTCTTAATGCCACAAAATGCCCCTATAGTTCTCTCTCCCCTATAGTGCCCCCAAAAAGTGCCAGTTAAAAATGCCTCTTAATGCCACCAGATGCCCCATAGTGCTGCTCACCGCTATAGTGTCTCCCATGTGGCAGTTAAAAAAATGCTTCCTTAGTGCCCCCTATAATGTAATTCACGTAAAGCAAAGGGACGCTAAAACTACACTTTATTGTTACATTTAAAAAGAGGGGAAGATTCCTGATCAATATAAAGAAGACCAGGGTATGTATACACATCAAAGATACACAAATGCACGTCCTGGGACTTATGCAGTGAGGTCCCTGGAGTGCATGGACCAAACACCGGAGGTGTCAGGTGTGAGACAAATGGTCAAAGAAGGCTGGATGTGGTGGCCTGCCTGTTGAGTATGGTGAGATTGAGGGCTAATTTTTGCCCCAAAACACCAAACGTAGGTATTCTCAACCAGCCAGCCACATGCAGCAGCTTCACAGGAGGTGCCAGGTGTTCATTAACCCGTACACACATTAACGACCGAACTAGCGCCGGACACTGTCACCACGTTAGTGGTACAGCTCTTGCTCTATAGTGTACAAGGCAGGCAGGGTCTCTGTGCTCCTGATGAGTCTTCTTCTAGGTGAAACACGTTGAGCAGTGGGTAGCTTTTTACAGTCGGTCTATAAGCATTCTAGATTTTTAGACCCAGCATCTCCCTTTGGGATTGTGTGCATCTTCCTGAGTGTTTTTTTTTGGGTTTTGCACCTCCATTCCCCCCATGGTACCCCCCAGGGGAGTACTTACATATACTCTCCTCCCTTTGGTGGGGATTCTTGGTTTTTTACTGGGTCTTGATTGTTAGGTGTACGGGTTAATGAACACCTGGCACCTCCTGTGAAGCTGCTGCATGTGGCTGGCTGGTTGAGAATACCTACGTTTGTTTTTTTTGGGCAAAAATTAGCCCTCAATCTAACCTTAGTCAGCAGGCAGGCCGCCACATCCAGCCTTCTTTGGCCATTTGTCTCACAACTGACGCCTGACACCTCCGGTGTTTTGTCCATGCACTCCAGGGACATCACTGCATAAGTCCCAAGATGTGCATTTGTGTATCTTTGATGTGTATACATACCCTGGTCTTCTTTATATTGATCAGGAATCTTCCCCTGTTTTTAAATGTAACAATAAAGTGTAGTTTTAGCGTCCCTATGCTTTCTGTGAATCCTACTTCTTTGAGATGCATACCTCCTTATCTAATTATCCGTGAATTCAGACCCCCTATAATGTGCGAGTAAAAAATAGAGCCCCAAAATGCCCACATAGTACTCCGTTTTCCAATAGTGCCCCCGTATAATGCTCCTATAGTGCCTCTAATAATGTGCCAGTAAAAAATGCCATAGTGCCCCTCATAATATGCATTTAAAAAAGTCCCCTTTAGAGCCACCAAATGCCCGAATAGTGCTCCACTCTCCCATAGTGCCCCCGAATAATGCTCCTAGAGTGTTACTCTCCCCTATAGTGCCTCTAATAATGTGCTAGTAAAAAATGCCATAGTGCCCTCCATAATATGCATTTTAAAAAGTCCCCTTTAGAGCCACCAAATGCCCCCATAGTGCTCCCATATAATGCTCCTATAGTGCCACTTTCTAGTGCCCCCCATAATTTGCCATTAAAAAAGTCTCCTTTAGAGTCCCCAAATAATGCTCCTATGGTGCCAGTGTCACTAGATGCTACATATTAATTAATTAAGCTTGCACTGCCATCCATTTATTTGCCCCCCCCCTGCCCCATATTAATTAATTTACCCGCCTTACGGCCATCCATTTATTTCCCCCCAAACTGCACTATATTAATTAATTTACCCCCATTTGTCCGAACTGTTCCATTAATTTGCCCCCAAATTGCCATCTTCCCCCTCCCCCAGATAAACACACAAAACACACAAAAAAACAGGCCACTTACCTGTGTCCTGGATGGTGAGGCAGGCGCGCGACTCAGATGCATGATGACATCATCGCGCAGGTCGCATGATGATGTCATTGTGCGTCGCCGGGCTTCTACCATCACTTAGGCCTCAGGCCTACTCGGGAACTATGGGCTCTCGTGCCCCGCCGCAGTGCAATTAGAACCAGGGCCATACTGCCTGTGCGAGCGGTGGTATGGCCCTGGAGGATAAAAAAAAATAAAAAATGAATGGTTCTAGGGGGGTTCATACCCGTTGGACCACCCCCTGGGTGTGCAACTGGCTACATACATACATACATAGTGCTGTTATGTCACAAGTTCACAACAATACTTAGTGCACCAATCACTAATATGTAGTCAGACCTGCTAAAATGTGAAGTTGCATGTATTGCGTAAAAATATGCGCATCATTAATTGCCAATTTGCGCAATCCCGAAATTATCAGAGCACTCTATCTGCATATAAAGCTATTGTAATGTTCTGCCGTGCCAACCATTTTCTCCAGTCTCAGGAAACTTCTAGCAACTTGAAAAATGTAGCAATAGTGACACGCGCCTGTGTTGCGCGCGCAATACGTGCATATTACATTGCTGATTTTCGCAATCAAGAAAATAATCTCGAATTTGTGAATTTATGATAAATATTCACCCAAATATTCGCGAAATATCAATAATTCAAATATCGCCCCCGCCGCTCATCACTACTCATGAGGTTGGTGCCATTGAGATGGATTACACCCTAGAGTTCTAAAGGAGCACAGTTCAGTTATTGTTGGCTCTATTAATAATATTGACAGAGATTCTTTAATGACAGACATTGTACTAAGGGACTTGTGCAAGGCGAATGTGGTACCTATTTTCAAAAAGGGTGCTAGGTCTTCAGAGGGAAATGATAGACCAGTAAGCTTAACATTTATTGTTGGAACAAAGTTTCAGGGCCTACCACGGGACTACATACAGGATTATGTAACTGTAAATAATATAATAAGTAATAGCCAACATGGTTTTACGAAGGACAGAAGCTGTCAAACTAATCTGATTTGTTTTTATGAGGAGGCGAGTAGAAGCCTTTACAGAGGGAAGGCTGTGGATACTGTGTTTTTAGACTTTGCAAAGGCATTCAATACTGTCCTGCATGTACGACTAATAGGTAAATTGAGGTCTATTGGTTTAGAAAATATAATTTGTAATTGGATTGAAAATTGGCTTCAAGATCGTATCCAAAGAATTGTGGTCAATGACTCCTACTCCGAATGGTCCCCAGTTTTAAGTTGTGTACCCAAGGTTCTGTGATGGGTCCACTATTATTTAACTTATTCATTAATGACAAAGAGGATGGGATTAATAGTGCTGTTTCTATTTTTGCAGTTGACATCAAATTCTGTAATATGGTAGAGCCTATGGAAGATGCACAAGCTGACTACTGTTTGGGCCTCCACTTGGCAAACGAGGTTCAATATAGATAAATGTAAAGTTATGCACCTGGGGGGCTAAAAATTTGCATGCAGCATATTTCCTAGGGGAGTAAAACTGGGAAAGTCACTTGCTGAGAAGAATCTGGGTGTATTAGTAGAGTAGAAACAAATCAACAGCATGCAATGCCAGTTGGATGCCTCTAAGGCCAACAAACTTTGTTTTGTATTAAAAGAGGTATGGCCTAACGGGACAGGGATGTAATACTGCCACTATACAAAACGTTGGTACATCCTCACCTGGAATACGTGGTTCAGTTCTGGGCACCAGTTCATAAAAAGGATGCCCTCGAGTTAGAAGTGGAAAGGAGACTAAACTCATAAAGGGACTAGAAGATTTTAGCTATGAGCAAAGATTAAAATAACTAAATTTGTTTAGTCTTGAAAAAAGACAGCCAAGAGGGGACATGATTAACCTGTACAACTATATAGATGGACCATACAAAAAATATCAAGAGAAGCTTTTCTTTGTTAAACCCCTAAAAAAACAAGGGGCCACACCCTATACCTGGAGAAAAAAAGATTCAGTCATAAGAGACAACAAGCATTCTTTACAGTAAGGGTTGTGAATATCTGGAATAGCCTGCCGCAGAAGCTGGTGACAGCAAATAAAGTAGATGGCTTTGAAGCTTATGACAATCAGGGGCAGATTAAGTGCATGATAGTCCTGGGGCTGTCTACCCAACTTGGGGCCCTCCCTCCATTTTAGTTTTAGTTTTTGTAAGAAAAGGCTGTGGTGCTTTGTGAGCCCCACAGTCTCTTCCTAGGCCATATGACATCACATTCATCTAGGACACAGCACCACACAGTGCTCCAGACTAAAAATAAAATAAAAAATTGGCTCCTAAACTGAAATATTTAGGCGCCAAATTAAAGCTTTGGACGTCAAATTGAAAATACATATAATTTATAAAAATAAGTAGAATACAGTACCACATACCTCTTAAATCCAGTGACATCCCCTGTCATGTAGACCTTCTCTTTTCTCTTCTCCTCTGTTTGACCCAGACCGCCATGACAAAATCATTCAGCCGCATCTTATCTCTATAGACTTTGCTACACAGACACGTTAGATTTCTCAATTTTTCCATCAACCTCCCCATCCTGGTGTCCCAACAATGTCATCCTGCTGCCACACCTAGTACTGTGCCTGTTGTGCTCCCCAATGCCTCAGACACTATGCTACTGAAAAAATAGTGACCCCAGTAGACATAATTGGGGTCATTTTTTAAACCGGTGTAAAGTAGAACTAGATTTCCAAAGGAGCTGTCAAAAATGAAAGGTGGAATCGGTTGCTATGGGCAACTAAGCCAGATCGACTTTACACCAATTTGATAAATTACCCCAAATTTCTCTATAGTGTCCACAGCAGTTATAATGTCCCCTAGAGTGCCCCCAATAACAAGGAATGGCAGTGTGACCTCTTGTCCAGTAGATGGTGTTATAGAACCAGGAAGTGAGGGCAGTAGGAGGTCTGAGCAGGGGAAGAGTGTTTTGTGGTGTCGTCTTCCTGACAGAGAATAAGACCTATAAAGATTCCAAAGTAAGGAGTACAAAGGAATCACTGAGTGCCCCAATATAAAGGACTGTGATAGAGAGGCAGTCGGCAGATGAGGTCTTAGAACATCCGTGGATGGAGAGGGCATCTTCTGGCCCTCTGAAGAGAATCCATCCATCACTGCCTGGTAGGCCTTATGCAGCACCACTGACTGAAAAAGCTATTCCTTAAAATTGTTATTATTTTCATATGTTTGCTTGTTTGCTCTTAACCCCTTCACGCATTTGGACGTAACTGTACGTCCAAATTGCAAGTGACTTACTGCATTTGGACGTACAGTCACGTCCAAACTGCTTACCGGGGCTGTGACACTATAAAGTGTCACAGCCCCGGAGTCTCCACTCTCCCCTAGAACAGAGACACCGGGGAAGCTGGCAAAGGACTAATCAGAGTGGTCCCTTGCCGTCAAGCACTCCAATTGGTTAGTCTCTGCAGACTAACCAATCGGAGCTCTTCAGAGTGAAAATGACGATTCCACTCTGTGGTCAGGCTGGGGGCATCACTTATAGGGGTTTTATGGATTTATTATATTGATGACCTATTCTCAGAATAGGTCATCAATAATAGATTCTATAGCGGCTGTGCTTGGTATTGTTACTCAGCCCCATTAATTTGAATGGGACTGAGGTGTATCTGTGTCATGTAACTGATGAACGTGACTAGTGATGATCGCAGTATTGAAAAATTCGATTCAGCTGCTTCGCTGAATTTTAAAAATAAATTTGTTTAATGATGAATTACTTTGTCACCGTGTACATTTTTTGTAAGTAGAGTGTGCAAAGACAGCGAGCTGGGATTGCGGCGCCAACCAATCCCCCCACCCCCGATGCCGTGTTCATAGCTGATCATGGAATCTGACAGCAATAATACAGTGTAAAAAATAAAGTCATACTTACCTCATCCATTCGGCTGCCACCATCTTGAGGAAGGATCTAGCACAAAATCTCATGCCTCCTGTGATGTCATCAGTGTAAGGGAGTTTGTTTGAGATCTACAATCAAGATTGCGGTGGCCAGGTCTTCATACTCAAATGGATGAGGTAAGTATGATTTTTTTTTTTTTTTTTTACCACCATTCAAGGCAAATTGTTTTGCTACCACAAAACACGAGGAAATTCCGCTTTGCGGCGAATCAAAAATTTTCCCTGCAATTCGGATCGAAGTTCAAGTCACTCAGCATTAAACTTGACGTCACTGACCTTGAAAGGCAGGCTGCAGCATTCAACATAGCGCTGAAGACTCTTCAAACATCTGATCAGCAGATGTACTGGAAGTCTGACCCTTGTCAATCTGATTTTGATAGTCTATCCTGAGGACAGGCCATCAATATCAAAATCTCAGGCAACCCATTTAAAAGTTAGTTACGTGTATTCCCAGAATACTCAGCTTGGTTCCTGTTCATCAACGATTTTACTGTCTAACTATAAATATCACTCAAAAGTAACTTGGGGAACATACACAATTAGCTATAAAATTTAAAACCAGTGAACAGTTTGTACATGGCAGCAAGTGCACAGTAAGTTCTTGAATTTGATTTGTATGAAGCAGGAAATATGGAAAAGTGTAACTGTATGAGCAGCTTTGGCAAGGAATGGATCAAATTGTGATTGCAAAATGGTCAGTGCATTTCCAAAGTAGCAGGTCTTGTAGTGTGTTTCCAACATTTGGTTAGTATTAGTGATGAGCGGCAGGGGCAATATTTGAATTTGCGATATTTCGCGAATATGTGGTCGAATATTTTTTATATATTCGCTAATATTCGTATTCGAGATTATTCTATTGATTGCGAAAAATCGGCAATGTAATATTCAATATAGTGCTATATATTCGTTTTTTAGAATATTTGTCATTGACAGATTCCCTTTAATGTATGATGTTTGTACATGGTTGTTCTTCTCTTTAGTAGATACGTGGTGTGAGTCAAACCTTACAGATAGAATTGCTCCCCAGTCGTCACTCTAGGATGGTGGAAAGAAACTTTTGGACATAAAGGTAACTTTAACAAGGTACGGTAGTTTTACTGCTCTCACATCGGGCAACAAGAGGAAATGAGATTGGCATCTTCAGAGTCTCTCAACGATGTCACAGTCTTAATCATTTAAATATAATACAGTCCCTTTAAAAGGTCTCAACTCACTCTTCTTCTGGCTTGCATTGCACCAAACTCCCAGGGTGGACCACTTCAGCTCCAGTCTACTAGACCCTGAGGTGGTACTCACTTAGACTTGTTATCTAGATACGTACAGGAATAGCAGAGTCTCTCAAGCTCTCAGTCCTGCATCTGGCTACAAGGCCTTCCTATTTCTATTTATACCCTATGAAGAATGTGTAGCTGAAGTGAGGCCACCAGCAGTATTTTTAACTTAACTTTCATACTGCCACCAACCACTACAAAATCCAGTGCAAAATAACAATGCAGTATTGCAGTGCAGTATTTTCACATACAATACAGTATTTTCACAGTGTATTTCCAACTGCTCCCAGTGTAGGTCACCTACAATGTCATGTGCATCCAGCCCAAAGCAATATGGTTTCCCCAGAGTGGCAACATGCCGTGACTTGCCTCCTGCCACATCCCTCATACAAATACGCAGGAATGTATAGGGCCCAGTGCAGACGCAGTGTTTCACCAACTTCAGGCCAATATCTTTTACAGTACCCTTAGAGGTTACATTACACACTTAAAGTGGTTGTTGCACTTCAGCAAGGGGTACTTATCATGCAGTAAAAGTTAGTACAAGCCACTTGCTAAAGTATCGTTATTATCCATATTGCTTAGTTTGCTGACTATAGTCATTTCTCCATCACATTTTACACTGCTCGTTTCCACGGTTACGACCACCCTGCAATCAAACAGTGGTGGCCGTGCTTTCACAATATTGGAAAAAGTGCCAACCTCACTAGTGGCTGAGACTGTGGGAGCTCATATAGGCTGCTGCTTTTTTTCTATAGTGTTATTTTTTGGACTGCAGACAAAACCAAATTTTTCCGGGTTCATTTCAGACGAATCCGCTAAAGTGGAATGTAGCACTACTTTAGTGCACATGTCGGTGGGAAAAAAGCACCATGGAGGAAGAAGAAGGGTTCTCACATGACAGCGAGAGGATTTGGGGAGAGGGTTTGACCTCATTGTTTCCCAAGCTAAAAGACAGCCTGGAAGAGCCAATCAGTGCTGCAACAGGCAGTAAGGTGCCCTACCCGAAAGAGCAGAATGCCATTCTGTGCTGGGCTGTGAATGATGGTGGTTGGGTCTTACAGTGTCTGTCCAGAAAATGATCTTAGGGAGTCAGGGACAGTGAAATATCAATCAAGAATATCAGTCAAGCTTATTACCAGGGATAGTGAAGGGAAAGGCTAGGATCCCAAAGAAGAATTGTGTGTGTTGTGTACAATAGAGAGAAGCAGGGCATCTGACAGACAGGGAAAGAGGAGACAGGACCTGTGGCTGGCTGTGCCTGCATGCGATCAATAGACCTCTCCATGCTGCTGGTGTCCCATCTTGCCACTCTTGCTGTCTGACTCTTTATTCCATCCCAGGATTTTCCCTAGCTCACAGTCGTGGGTCATGTGGCTCATTAGGTGCTTGATATAATCTCCTTCAGAGAATCAAAGGTGTGCATTACCTGGGGACTTGCATATGCTGTGTTGTAACGACCAAGGTAGCCATGTGCCACCTGGTTCAGTGGAACCATAGCATGGGTCTAGCAGCCGGGCCCTCGTATAGAGAGGGATTGTTCTGTGTATTAGTTAGTGGCTGGATGGCCGAAGAGTTTAGACTCTTTTCAGACGAGCAAGTTCTTTCCTCTGGACTCGCATCGTGAGTAGGCAGCAGCTCCCGTCCTGAACTCGCAGCACTAAATGGGTCAGATAGCATTATATTGTTTTATGATGCTATGCAACCCTAAGAGTTCAGGAATGTATTATACCAGTGTTATACAAGACATTCCAGACCTCTAAGGGTTACATAGCATCATAAATCAATATAATGCTATGTGACCCCGTCAAAGCTGGGAGGTCAGGACTGGAGTTGCTGCATAGTCACGCTACGAGTCTGGGGCGTGGAACTCGCTTGTCTGAAAGGGGCCTTATCTTTGCCTGAGATAAGCCTGTTTATGTTTTATTTTGAAGGTATGAATAAAACACTGTTTTGGACTTTACCCCACTTGTGTCCCTGTCTCACTGCATCACTACCACCTGCCTACTAGTATAACCCCCCCCCCCCCACCCTCCTCACAGGTAGAGTTGAGCGAACACCTGTATGTTCGGGTTCGAGAAGTTCGGCCGAACTTTCCGAAAATGTTCGAGTTCGGAATCCGAACTCGACCCGAATTTCATCCCGAACCCGAACCCCATTGAAGTCACCCGAACTTTAAAAATAAATAAAAATTAACCAATATCAAATGGAGAGAGGTTCCATAGAAGAGAATCATGCGTCATATCACCCACCACTGGAGATGGCCACTTTGAGTAATTTAGGCCCCAGCACCCAGACAGAGGAGAGAGGTCTCATAGCAAGGAATAAGGCGTCATATCACCCACCACTGGAGAAGGCCACTTTCAGTTATTTAGGCCCCAGCACCCAGACAGAGGAGAGAGGTCCCACAGCAAGGAATAAGGCGTTATATCACCCACCACTGGAGAAGGCCACTTTCAGTTATTTAGGCCCCAGCACCCAGACAGAGGAGAGAGGTCCCACAGCAAGGAATAAGGCGTCATATCACCCAACACTGGAGAAGGCCACTTTCAGTTATTTAGGCCCCAGCACCCAGACAGAGGAGAGAGGTCCCACAGCAAGGAATAAGGCGTCATATCACTCACCACTGGAGAAGGCCACTTTCAGTTATTTAGGCCCCAGCACCCAGACAGAGGAGAGAGGTCGCATGGCAGAGATTCAGGCTTCATGTCACCCACCATTGTAACAGGCCACATTCAGTTATTTAGGCCCCGGTGCCCAGACAGAGGAGAGGTTCATTTAACTTTGGGTTGAACAGCAAGATCATGGTAAAGTTAAAAAAATGAGGATTCAATAAAGAAGGGCCCTGGAGTACAAGAATACATGGTTGAGGGGGAGGCAGTTATAAATGTCTATTCTGCACAAGGGAGGGACAGGACCTGTGGGATCCATGCCTTGTTCATTTTTATAAACGTCAGCTGGTCCACGTTGGCTGTGGACAGACGGCTGCATTTGTCAGTAATGATGCCCCCTGCCGTGCTGAATACACGCTCAGAAAAAATGCTGGCCGCTGGGCAGGCTAGCACCTCCAATGCATAAAAGGCTAACTCTGGCCACGTGGACAATTTGGAGACCAAGAAGTTGAATGGGGCCGAACCATCAGTCAGTACATGGAGGGGTGTGCGGACGTACTGTTCAACCATGTTAGTGAAATGCTGCCTCCTGCTAACACGTTCCCTTTCAGCTGGTGGTGCAGTTAGCTGTGGCGTGGAGACAAACTTTTCCACATTTCTGCCATGCTAACCCTGTCCTCAGAGGAGCTGGCCGTGACACAGCTGCGTTGGCGACTTCTTGCTCCTCCTCTGCCTTCGCCTTGGGCTTCCACCTGTTCCCCTATGACATTTTGGAATGATCACAGGAGCGCGTCTACCAGCGTGCGCTTGTACTCAAGCATCTTTCTATCAAGCTTCAGTGCAGGAAGTAAGGTAGGCACATTGTCTTTGTACCGGGGATCCAGCAGGGTGACAACCCAGTAGTCCACACACGTTAAAATGTGGGCAACTCTGCTGTCGTTGCGCAGGCACTGCAGCATGTAGTCGCTCATGTGTGCCAGGCTCCCCAGAGGTAAGGACAAGCTGTCCTCTGTGGGAGGCGTATCGTCATCGTCCTCCGTATCCCCCCAGCCACGCACCAGTGATGGGCCTGAGCTGTGTTGGGTGGCACCCCGCTGTGAACCTGCTTCATCCTCATCCTCCTCCACCTCCTCCTCATCCTCCTCATACCCCAGTAGTGGGCCCTGGCTGGCCACATTTGTACCTGGCCTCTGCTGTTGCAAAAAACCTCCCTCTGAGCCACTTCTAACAGACTGGACTGAAAGTCCTAAAAATGACCCCTCATCCTCCTCCTCCTCCTTGGCCACCTCCTCTTCCATCATCGCCCTAAGTGTTTTCTCAAGGAGACATAGAAGTGGTATTGTAAAGCTGATAATGGCGTCATCGCCACTGGCCATGTTGGTGGAACAGGGCACACAGGTCTCGCATGGAGGCCCAGTCATTGGTGGTGAAGTGGTGCTATTCCGCCGAGCAACACACCTGTGCGTGCTGCAGCTGAAACTCCACTATCGCCTGCTGCTGCTCGCACGGTCTGGCCAGCATGTGCAAGGTGGAGTTCCACCTGGTGGGCACGTCGCATATGAGGCTCACTGCGGGAAGGCCGAAGTTATGCTGTAGCGCAGACAGGCGAGCAGCGGCAGGATGTGAACGCCGGAAGCGCGCACAGATGGCCCGCACTTTATGCAGCAGCTCTGAGATGTCAGAGTAGTTGTGAAAGAACATCTGCACCACCAAATTCAGCACATGCGCCAGGCAAGGGATGTGCGTCAAACCGGCTAGTCCCAGAGCTGCGACAAGATTTCGCCCATTATCGCACATCACCAGGCCGGGCTTGAGGCCCACCGGCAGCAACCACTCATCGGTCTGTTGTTCAATACCCCGCCACAACTCCTGCGCGGTGTGAGGCCTGTCCCCCAAACAGATGAGTTTCAGAATGGCCTGCTGACGTTAACCCCGGGCTGTGCTGAAGTTGGTGGTGAAGGTGTGTGGCTGACTGGATGAGCTGGTGGAAGCAGAGGAGGAGGAAGCCGAGTAGGAGGAGGAGGAGGCTATAGGAGGCAAAGAATGATGCCCTGCGATCCTTGGCGGTGGAAGGACGTGCGCCAAAGAACTCTCCGCCTGGGGCCCAGCCGCCAATACATTTGCCCAGTGTGCAGTTAGGGAGATATAGCGTCCCTGGCCGTGCTTACTGGTCCACGTATCTGTGGTTAGGTGGACCTTGCCACAGATGGCGTTGCGCAGTGCACACTTGATTTTATCGGATACTTGGTTGAGCAGGGAAGGCACGGCTGTCTTGGAGAAGTAGTGGCGGCTGGGAACAACATACTGTGGGACAGCCATTGCCATCAGCTGTTTGAAGCTGTCTGTGTCCACCAGCCTGAATGACAGCATTTCAAAGGCCAGTAGTTTAGAAATGCTGGCATTCAGGCCCAGGGCTCGAGGGTGGATAGGTGGGAATTTACGCTTTCTCTCCAAGGTTTGTGAGATGGAGAGCTGAACGCTGCTGTGTGACATGATGGAGATGCTTGGTGACGCAGGTGGTGGTGATGGTGGCACATCCTCTGTTTGGTGGGCGGCAGGTGCCAACATTCCTCCCGAGGCGGAGGAAGAGGCCGAGGCAGCAGCAGAAGAGGGAGCAGGGGGAGCCTGAGTGAGTTCCTTGCTGTTAAGGTGTTTACTCCACTGCAGTTCATGCTTTGCATGTAGATGCCTAGTCATGCAGGTTGTGCTAAGGTTCAGAATGTTAATGCCTCGCTTCAGGCTCTGATGGCACAGCGTGCAAACCACTCGGGTCTTGTCGTCAGTACATTGTTTAAAGAAGTGCCATGCCAGGGAACTGCTTGAAGCTACCTTTGGGGTGCTTGGTCTCTGGTGGCGGTGGCAAGTAGCAGGCGAACTCTCTTGGCGGCGGCTGTTCTGCTTTTGCCCCCTGCTCCCTCTTTTGCTACGCTGTTGGCTCGGTCTCACCGCTGCCTCTTCCTTTGAACTATGAAAGTCAGTGGCATGACCTTCATTCCATATGGGGTCTAGGACCTCATCGTCCCCTGCATCGTCTTCCACACAGTCTTCCTCCCTGACCTCCTGTTCGGTCTGCACACTGCAGAAAGACGCAGCAGTTGGCACCTGTGTTTTGTCATCATCAGAGACGTGAGGACTACGATGAGGTGGTATTCACAGGTCCTCATCATCAGGAAACATAAGTGGTTGTGCATCAGTGTTCTATGTCTTCCACCACTGGAGAAGTGCTAGGTGGATTCCCTTGGGAAACCCTGCCAGCAGAGTCTTCAAACAGCATAAGAGACTGCTGCATAATTTGAGGATCAGACAGTTTCCCTGATATGCATGGGGGTGATGTGACAGACTGAAGGGCTTGGTTTTCAGGTGCCACCTGTGCGCTTTCTGCAGAAGACTGGGTGTGAGATAATGTTGTGATCGTGCTGGATCCACTGTCAGCCACCCAATTGACTAGCGCCTGTACCTGCTCAGGCCTTACCATCCTTAGAACGGCATTGGGCCCCACCAAATATCGCTGTAAATTCTGGCGGGTACTGGAACCTGAGGTAGTTGGTTCACTAGGACGTGTGGCTGTGGCAGAATGGCCACGTCCTCTCCCAGCACCAGAGGGTCCACTAACACCACCACGACCGCGTCCGCGTCCCTTACTAGATGTTTTCCTCATTGTTACCGTTCACCAAGCACCACAATAAGAAAAAAAATATTTGGCCCAATGTATTGATTTCAAACTCAGGCCTTTTTTACAGGCACCTAACACTGTCTGCCTTTTTATTTATGTAGCGTATTACACTAATCCAGGCACAGCAGTAACCACTTATTTAGGGGAATATCAATTGTAGGGCTATTATTTAGGCCCTAGATGAAAGTTATCCTTTTATGGACATATTTACACTTGGAGATTCACTGTAGCGAGTGAAAAAATATGTAGGACTATGCCTTCAGCAATTGTATTTTAACACTTTGTGTAATATACCCTTTAACGGACAGAAATACAATGGGAGATGCACGATAGCGTGTTAAGTTATTGAGGATGACCCTCTCAGCACTTGTATATACACCTTGAGTGTAATATACCCTTTTACGTACTGATTAACACTTGGCCTGCAACAGCTGGAACACCAGATTCAGGGTATTGCTATATTGGCAAGTGAATTTCACCCCAGAACAAAATATATCCTTTGCAGGACAATATTAAACTTGGCCAGCCACAGCTGAAACCACTGATTTATGGTATTGCTATTTTGGCAATTAAATTTCACCCCAGAACAAAATCTACCCTTTGACGGATACTATTAAACTAGTCCTGCAACAGCTGGAACACCAGATTCAAGGTATTGCTATTTTGGCAATTGAATTTCACCGCAGAACAAAATATATCCTTTGCCGGACAGTATTAAACTTGGCCAGCCACAGATGAAACCACTGATTTATGGTATTGCTATTTTTGCAATTGAATTTGACTCCAGAAGAAAATCTATTATTTTGCCGGACACTATTAAACTTGGCTGGCCACAACTGAAACCACTGATCTATGGTATTGTTATTTTGGCAATTGAATTTCACCCCAGAAAAAAATATATCCTTTGCCGTACACTATTAAACTTGGCCAGCCACAGCTGAAACCACTGATTTATGGTTTTGCTATTTTGGCAATTGAATTTCACCCCAGAACAAAATATATATTCTTTGCAGGACACTATTAAATTTGGCCAGCCACAGCTGAAACCACTGATTTACGGTATTGCTATTTTGGCTATTGAATTTCTCCACAGAACAAAATATATCCTTTGACGGACACTATTATAGTTTGCCATCCACTGCTGGGACACCAGATTTAGGGGATTGCTATTTTGGCAATTGAATTTCACCACAGAAAAAAATATGTCCTTTGCCGTACACTATTAAACTTGGCCAGCCACAGCTGAAACCACTGATTTATGGTTTTGCTATTTTGGCAATTGAATTTCACCCCATAACAAAATATATCCTTTGCAGTACACTATTAAATTTGGCTGGCGACAGCTGAAACCACTGATTTATGGTATTGTTATTTTGGCAATTGAATTTCACCCCAGAAAAAATATATCCTTTGCCGTACACTATTAAACTTGGCCAGCCACAGCTGAAACCACTGATTAATGGTTTTGCTATTTTGGCAATTGAATTTCACCCCAGAACAAAATATATATTCTTTGCAGGACACTATTAAATTTGGCCAGCCACAGCTGAAACCACTGATTTACGGTATTGCTATTTTGGCTATTGAATTTCTCCCCAGAACAAAATATATCCTTTGACGGACACTATTATAGTTTGCCATCCACTGCTGGGACACCAGATTTAGGGATTGCTATTTTGGCAATTGAATTTCACCACAGAAAAAAATATACACTGTTACAGACAGATTTAAACTAGACCTACAACAGCTGGAACACCAGATTCAGGATATTCCTATTTTGGCAATTGAATTTCACCCCAGAAAAAAATATATCCTTTGCCGGACACTATTAAACTTGGCAAGCCACAGCTGAAACCACTGATTTATGGTATTGCTATTTTCGCAATTGAATTTCACCCCAGAACAAAATTTATCCTTTGCAGGACAATATTAAACTTGTCCAGCCACAGCTGAAACCACTGATTTATGGTATTGCTATTTTGGCAATTGAATTTCACCGCAGAACAAAATTTATCCTTTGCTGGACACTATTAAACTTGGTCAGCCACAGCTGAAACCACTGATTTATGGTATTGCTATTTTGGCATTTAAATTTCACCCCAGAACAAAATCTACCCTTTGACGGATACTATTAAACTTGTCCAGTCACAGCTGGAACACCAGATTCAGGTTATTGCTAT
The DNA here is from genome assembly GCA_033119425.1 of Bufotes viridis. Classification (NCBI taxonomy): domain Eukaryota; kingdom Metazoa; phylum Chordata; class Amphibia; order Anura; family Bufonidae; genus Bufotes; species Bufotes viridis. Next base: position 93,764,998 of record CM065597.1, on the reverse strand, counting down.
TTTGGCAATTGAATTTTACCCCAGAAAAAAATATACCCTGTTAAGGACAGATTTAAACTAGGCCTGCAACAGCTGGAACACCAGATTTAGGGTATTGCTATTTTGGCAATTGAATTTCACCCCAGAACAAAATATATCATTTGGAGGACAATATTAAACTTGGCCAGCCACAGCTGAAACCACCGATTTATGGTATTGCTATTTTGGCAATTAAATTTCACCCCAGAACAAAATATACCCTTTGACGAATACTAATAAACTTGTCCAGTCACAGCTGGAACACTAGATTCAGGGTATTGCTATTTTGGCAATTGAATTTCACCCCAGAAAAAAAATATCCTTTGCCGGACACTATTAAACTTGGCCAGCCACAGCTGAAACCACTGATTTATGGTATTGCTATTTTGGCAATTGAATTTCACCGCAGAACAAAATATATCCTTTGCTGGACACTATTAAACTTGGTCAGCCACAACTGAAACCACTGATTTATGGTATTGCTATTTTGGCAATTGAATTTCACCCCAGAAAAAAATATATCCTATGCAGGACAATATTAAACTTGGCCAGCCACAGCTGAAACCACTGATTTATGGTATTGCTATTTTGGGAATTGAATTTCACCGCAGAACAAAATATATCCTTTGCTGGACACTATTAAACTTGGTCAGCCACAGCTGAAACCACTGATTTATGGTATTGCTATTTTGGAAATTAAATTTCACCCCAGAACAAAATCTACCCTTTGACGGACACTATTAAACTTGTCCAGTCACAGCTGGAACACCAGATGCAGGGTATTGCTATTTTGGCAATTGAATCTTACCCCAGAAAAAAATATACCCTGTTAAGGACAGAATTAAAATAGGCCTGCAACAGCTGGAACACCAGATTCAGGGTATTGCTATTTTGGCAATTGAATTTCACCCCAGAACAAAATATATCCTATGCAGGACAATATTAAACTTGGCCAGCCACGGCTGAAACCACTGATTTATTGTATTGCTATTTTGGGAATTGAATTTCACTGCAGAACAAAATTTATCCTTTGCTGGACACTATTAAACTTGTTCAGCCACAGCTGAAACCACTGATTTATGGTATTGCTATTTTGGCAATTAAATTTCACCCCAGAACAAAATCTACCCTTTGACGGATACTATTAAACTTGTCCAGTCACAGCTGGAACACCAGATTCAGGGTATTGCTATTTTGGCAATTGAATTTTACCCCAGAAAAAATATACCCTGTTGACGACAGATTTAAACTAGGCCTGCAACAGCTGGAACACCAGATTTATGGTATTGCTATTTTGGCAATTGAATTTCACCCCAGAACAAAATATATCATTTGGAGGACAATATTAAACTTGGCCAGCCACAGCTGAAACCACTGATTTATGGTATTGCTATTTTGGCAATTGAATTTCACCCCAGAACAAAATATATCCTTTGACGGACACTATTATAACTTGTCCAGTCCACAGCTGGAACACCAGATTCAGGGTATTGCTATTTTGGCAATTGAATTTCACCCCAGAAAAAAATATCCTTTGCCGGACACTATTAAACTTGGCCAGCCCCAGCTGAAACCACTAGATTTATGGTATTGCTATTTTGGCAATTGAATTTCACCGCAGAACAAAATATATCCTTTGCTGGACACTATTAAACTTGGTCAGCCACAACTGAAACCACTGATTTATGGTATTGCTATTTTGGCAATTGAATTTCACCCCAGAACAAAATATATCCTATGCAGGACAATATTAAACTTGGCCAGCCACAGCTGAAACCACTGATTTATGGTATTGCTATTTTGGCAATTGAATTTCACTGCAGAACAAAATTTATCCTTTGCTGGACACTATTAAACTTGTTCAGCCACAGCTGAAACCACTGATTTATGGTATTGCTATTTTGGCAATTAAATTTCACCCCAGAACAAAATCTACCCTTTGACGGATACTATTAAACTTGTCCAGTCACAGCTGGAACACCAGATTCAGGGTATTGCTATTTTGGCAATTGAATTTTACCCCAGAAAAAATATACCCTGTTAAGGACAGATTTAAACTAGGCCTGCAACAGCTGGAACACCAGATTTAGGGTATTGCTATTTTGGCAATTGAATTTCACCCCAGAACAAAATATATCATTTGGAGGACAATATTAAACTTGGCCAGCCACAGCTGAAACCACCGATTTATGGTATTGCTATTTTGGCAATTAAATTTCACCCCAGAACAAAATATACCCTTTGACGAATACTAATAAACTTGTCCAGTCACAGCTGGAACACCAGATTCAGGGTATTGCTATTTTGGCAATTGAATTTCACCCCAGAAAAAAAATATCCTTTGCCGGACACTATTAAACTTGGCCAGCCACAGCTGAAACCACTGATTTATGGTATTGCTATTTTGGCAATTGAATTTTACCGCAGAACAAAATATATCCTTTGCTGGACACTATTAAACTTGGTCAGCCACAACTGAAACCACTGATTTATGGTATTGCTATTTTGGCAATTGAATTTCACCCCAGAACAAAATATATCCTATGCAGGACAATATTAAACTTGGCCAGCCACAGCTGAAACCACTGATTTATGGTATTGCTATTTTGGGAATTGAATTTCACCGCAGAACAAAATATATCATTTGCTGGACACTATTAAACTTGGTCAGCCACAGCTGAAACCACTGATTTATGGTATTGCTATTTTGGCAATTAAATTTCACCACAGAACAAAATCTACCCTTTGACGGATACTATTAAACTTGTCCAGTCACAGCTGGAACACCAAATGCAGGGTATTGCTATTTTGGCAATTGAATCTTACCCCAGAAAAAATATACCCTGTTAAGGACAGATTTAAAATAGGCCTGCAACAGCTGGAACACCAGATTTAGGGTATTGCTATTTTGGCAATTGAATTTCACCCCAGAACAAAATATATCCTTTGCCGGACACTATTAAACTTGGCTGGCCACAGCTGAAACCACTGATCTATGGTATTGCTATTTTGGCAATTGAATTTCACCCCAGAAAAAAATATGTCCTTTGCCGTACACTATTAAACTTGGCCAGCCACAGCTGAAACCACTGATTTATGGTTTTGCTATTTTGGCAATTGAATTTCACCCCAGAACAAAATATATCCTTTGCAGGACACTATTAAACTTGGCCAGCCACAGCTGAAACCACTGATTTACGGTATTGCTATTTTGGCTATTGAATTTCTCCACAGAACAAAATATATCCTTTGACGGACACTATTATAGTTTGCCATCCACTGCTGGAACACCAGATTTAGGGGATTGCTATTTTGGCAATTGAATTTCACCACAGAAAAAATATGTCCTTTGCCGTACACTATTAAACTTGGCCAGCCACAGCTGAAACTACTGATTTAGGGTTTTGCTATTTTGGCAATTGAATTTCACCCCATAACAAAATATATCCTTTGCCGTACACTATTAAACTTGGCCAGCCACAGCTGAAACCACTGATTTATGGTTTTGCTATTTTGGCAATTGAATTTCACCCCAGAACAAAATATATATTCTTTGCAGGACACTATTAAATTTGGCCAGCCACAGCTGAAACCACTGATTTACGGTATTGCTATTTTGGCTATTGAATTTCTCCACAGAACAAAATATATCCTTTGACGGACACTATTATAGTTTGCCATCCACTGCTGGGACACCAGATTTAGGGGATTGCTATTTTGGCAATTGAATTTCACCACAGAAAAAATATGTCCTTTGCCGTACACTATTAAACTTGGCCAGCCACAGCTGAAACCACTGATTTATGGTTTTGCTATTTTGGCAATTGAATTTCACCCCATAACAAAATATATCCTTTGCAGTACACTATTAAATTTGGCTGGCGACAGCTGAAACCACTGATTTATGGTATTGTTATTTTGGCAATTGAATTTCACCCCAGAAAAAATATATCCTTTGCCGTACACTATTAAACTTGGCCAGCCACAGCTGAAACCACTGATTAATGGTTTTGCTATTTTGGCAATTGAATTTCACCCCAGAACAAAATATATATTCTTTGCAGGACACTATTAAATTTGGCCAGCCACAGCTGAAACCACTGATTTACGGTATTGCTATTTTGGCTATTGAATTTCTCCCCAGAACAAAATATATCCTTTGACGGACACTATTATAGTTTGCCATCCACTGCTGGGACACCAGATTTAGGGGATTGCTATTTTGGCAATTGAATTTCACCACAGAAAAAAATATACACTGTTACAGACAGATTTAAACTAGACCTACAACAGCTGGAACACCAGATTCAGGATATTCCTATTTTGGCAATTGAATTTCACCCCAGAAAAAAATATATCCTTTGCCGGACACTATTAAACTTGGCAAGCCACAGCTGAAACCACTGATTTATGGTATTGCTATTTTCGCAATTGAATTTCACCCCAGAACAAAATTTATCCTTTGCAGGACAATATTAAACTTGTCCAGCCACAGCTGAAACCACTGATTTATGGTATTGCTATTTTGGCAATTGAATTTCACCGCAGAACAAAATATATCATTTGGAGGACAATATTAAACTTGGCCAGCCACAGCTGAAACCACCGATTTATGGTATTGCTATTTTGGCAATTAAATTTCACCCCAGAACAAAATATACCCTTTGACGAATACTAATAAACTTGTCCAGTCACAGCTGGAACACCAGATTCAGGGTATTGCTATTTTGGCAATTGAATTTCACCCCAGAAAAAAAAATATCCTTTGCCGGACACTATTAAACTTGGCCAGCCACAGCTGAAACCACTGATTTATGGTATTGCTATTTTGGCAATTGAATTTTACCGCAGAACAAAATATATCCTTTGCTGGACACTATTAAACTTGGTCAGCCACAACTGAAACCACTGATTTATGGTATTGCTATTTTGGCAATTGAATTTCACCCCAGAACAAAATATATCCTATGCAGGACAATATTAAACTTGGCCAGCCACAGCTGAAACCACTGATTTATGGTATTGCTATTTTGGGAATTGAATTTCACCGCAGAACAAAATATATCATTTGCTGGACACTATTAAACTTGGTCAGCCACAGCTGAAACCACTGATTTATGGTATTGCTATTTTGGCAATTAAATTTCACCACAGAACAAAATCTACCCTTTGACGGATACTATTAAACTTGTCCAGTCACAGCTGGAACACCAAATGCAGGGTATTGCTATTTTGGCAATTGAATCTTACCCCAGAAAAAATATACCCTGTTAAGGACAGATTTAAAATAGGCCTGCAACAGCTGGAACACCAGATTTAGGGTATTGCTATTTTGGCAATTGAATTTCACCCCAGAACAAAATATATCCTTTGCCGGACACTATTAAACTTGGCTGGCCACAGCTGAAACCACTGATCTATGGTATTGCTATTTTGGCAATTGAATTTCACCCCAGAAAAAAATATGTCCTTTGCCGTACACTATTAAACTTGGCCAGCCACAGCTGAAACCACTGATTTATGGTTTTGCTATTTTGGCAATTGAATTTCACCCCAGAACAAAATATATCCTTTGCAGGACACTATTAAACTTGGCCAGCCACAGCTGAAACCACTGATTTACGGTATTGCTATTTTGGCTATTGAATTTCTCCACAGAACAAAATATATCCTTTGACGGACACTATTATAGTTTGCCATCCACTGCTGGAACACCAGATTTAGGGGATTGCTATTTTGGCAATTGAATTTCACCACAGAAAAAAATATGTCCTTTGCCGTACACTATTAAACTTGGCCAGCCACAGCTGAAACTACTGATTAAGGGTTTTGCTATTTTGGCAATTGAATTTCACCCCATAACAAAATATATCCTTTGCCGTACACTATTAAACTTGGCCAGCCACAGCTGAAACCACTGATTTATGGTTTTGCTATTTTGGCAATTGAATTTCACCCCAGAACAAAATATATATTCTTTGCAGGACACTATTAAATTTGGCCAGCCACAGCTGAAACCACTGATTTACGGTATTGCTATTTTGGCTATTGAATTTCTCCACAGAACAAAATATATCCTTTGACGGACACTATTATAGTTTGCCATCCACTGCTGGGACACCAGATTTAGGGGATTGCTATTTTGGCAATTGAATTTCACCACAGAAAAAAATATGTCCTTTGCCGTACACTATTAAACTTGGCCAGCCACAGCTGAAACCACTGATTTATGGTTTTGCTATTTTGGCAATTGAATTTCACCCCATAACAAAATATATCCTTTGCAGTACACTATTAAATTTGGCTGGCGACAGCTGAAACCACTGATTTATGGTATTGTTATTTTGGCAATTGAATTTCACCCCAGAAAAAAATATATCCTTTGCCGTACACTATTAAACTTGGCCAGCCACAGCTGAAACCACTGATTAATGGTTTTGCTATTTTGGCAATTGAATTTCACCCCAGAACAAAATATATATTCTTTGCAGGACACTATTAAATTTGGCCAGCCACAGCTGAAACCACTGATTTACGGTATTGCTATTTTGGCTATTGAATTTCTCCCCAGAACAAAATATATCCTTTGACGGACACTATTATAGTTTGCCATCCACTGCTGGGACACCAGATTTAGGGGATTGCTATTTTGGCAATTGAATTTCACCACAGAAAAAAATATACACTGTTACAGACAGATTTAAACTAGACCTACAACAGCTGGAACACCAGATTCAGGATATTCCTATTTTGGCAATTGAATTTCACCCCAGAACAAAATATATCCTTTGCCGGACACTATTAAACTTGGCTAGCCACAGCTGAAACCACTGATTTATGGTATTGCTATTTTGGCAATTGAATTTCACCCCAGAACAAAATATATCCTTTGCCGGACAATATTAAACTTGGCCAGCCACAGCTGAAACCACTGATTTATGGTATTGCTATTTTGGCAATTGAATTTCACCCCAGAACAAAATATATCCTTTGCAGGACACTATTAAACTTGGCCAGCCACAGCTGAAACCACTGATTTATGGTATTGCTATTTTGGCTATTGAATTTCACCACAGAACAAAATATATCCTTTGACGGACACTATTATAGCTTGTCCAGTCCACAGCTGGAACACCAGATTTAGGGTATTGCTATTTTGGCAATTGAATTTCACCACAGAAAAAAATATATCCTTTGCCGGACACTATTAAACTTGGCCAGCCACAGCTGAAACTACTGATTTAGGGTATTGCTATTTTGGCAATTGAATTTCACCCCAGAACAAAATATATCCTTTGCCGGACACTATTAAACTTGGCCAGCCACAGCTGAAACCACTGATTTATGGTTTTGCTATTTTGGCAATTGAATTTCACCCCAGAACAAAATATATACTCTTTGCAGGACACTATTAAATTTGGCCAGCCACAGCTGAAACCACTGATTTACGGTATTGCTATTTTGGCTATTGAATTTCTCCACAGAACAAAATATATCCTTTGACGGACACTATTATAGTTTGCCATCCACTGCTGGGACACCAGATTTAGGGGATTGCTATTTTGGCAATTGAATTTCACCACAGAAAAAAATATGTCCTTTGCCGTACACTATTAAACTTGGCCAGCCACAGCTGAAACCACTGATTTATGGTTTTGCTATTTTGGCAATTGAATTTCACCCCATAACAAAATATATCCTTTGCAGTACACTATTAAATTTGGCTGGCGACAGCTGAAACCACTGATTTATGGTATTGTTATTTTGGCAATTGAATTTCACCCCAGAAAAAATATATCCTTTGCCGTACACTATTAAACTTGGCCAGCCACAGCTGAAACCACTGATTAATGGTTTTGCTATTTTGGCAATTGAATTTCACCCCAGAACAAAATATATATTCTTTGCAGGACACTATTAAATTTGGCCAGCCACAGCTGAAACCACTGATTTACGGTATTGCTATTTTGGCTATTGAATTTCTCCCCAGAACAAAATATATCCTTTGACGGACACTATTATAGTTTGCCATCCACTGCTGGGACACCAGATTTAGGGATTGCTATTTTGGCAATTGAATTTCACCACAGAAAAAAATATACACTGTTACAGACAGATTTAAACTAGACCTACAACAGCTGGAACACCAGATTCAGGATATTCCTATTTTGGCAATTGAATTTCACCCCAGAAAAAATATATCCTTTGCCGGACACTATTAAACTTGGCAAGCCACAGCTGAAACCACTGATTTATGGTATTGCTATTTTCGCAATTGAATTTCACCCCAGAACAAAATTTATCCTTTGCAGGACAATATTAAACTTGTCCAGCCACAGCTGAAACCACTGATTTATGGTATTGCTATTTTGGCAATTGAATTTCACCGCAGAACAAAATTTATCCTTTGCTGGACACTATTAAACTTGGTCAGCCACAGCTGAAACCACTGATTTATGGTATTGCTATTTTGGCATTTAAATTTCACCCCAGAACAAAATCTACCCTTTGACGGATACTATTAAACTTGTCCAGTCACAGCTGGAACACCAGATTCAGGGTATTGCTATTTTGGCAATTGAATTTTACCCCAGAAAAAAATATACCCTGTTAAGGACAGATTTAAACTAGGCCTGCAACAGCTGGAACACCAGATTTAGGGTATTGCTATTTTGGCAATTGAATTTCACCCCAGAACAAAATATATCATTTGGAGGACAATATTAAACTTGGCCAGCCACAGCTGAAACCACCGATTTATGGTATTGCTATTTTGGCAATTAAATTTCACCCCAGAACAAAATATACCCTTTGACGAATACTAATAAACTTGTCCAGTCACAGCTGGAACACTAGATTCAGGGTATTGCTATTTTGGCAATTGAATTTCACCCCAGAAAAAAATATCCTTTGCCGGACACTATTAAACTTGGCCAGCCACAGCTGAAACCACTGATTTATGGTATTGCTATTTTGGCAATTGAATTTCACCGCAGAACAAAATATATCCTTTGCTGGACACTATTAAACTTGGTCAGCCACAACTGAAACCACTGATTTATGGTATTGCTATTTTGGCAATTGAATTTCACCCCAGAAAAATATATCCTATGCAGGACAATATTAAACTTGGCCAGCCACAGCTGAAACCACTGATTTATGGTATTGCTATTTTGGGAATTGAATTTCACCGCAGAACAAAATATATCCTTTGCTGGACACTATTAAACTTGGTCAGCCACAGCTGAAACCACTGATTTATGGTATTGCTATTTTGGAAATTAAATTTCACCCCAGAACAAAATCTACCCTTTGACGGATACTATTAAACTTGTCCAGTCACAGCTGGAACACCAGATGCAGGGTATTGCTATTTTGGCAATTGAATCTTACCCCAGAAAAAATATACCCTGTTAAGGACAGAATTAAAATAGGCCTGCAACAGCTGGAACACCAGATTCAGGGTATTGCTATTTTGGCAATTGAATTTCACCCCAGAACAAAATATATCCTATGCAGGACAATATTAAACTTGGCCAGCCACGGCTGAAACCACTGATTTATTGTATTGCTATTTTGGGAATTGAATTTCACTGCAGAACAAAATTTATCCTTTGCTGGACACTATTAAACTTGTTCAGCCACAGCTGAAACCACTGATTTATGGTATTGCTATTTTGGCAATTAAATTTCACCCCAGAACAAAATCTACCCTTTGACGGATACTATTAAACTTGTCCAGTCACAGCTGGAACACCAGATTCAGGGTATTGCTATTTTGGCAATTGAATTTTACCCCAGAAAAAAATATACCCTGTTAAGGACAGATTTAAACTAGGCCTGCAACAGCTGGAACACCAGATTTAGGGTATTGCTATTTTGGCAATTGAATTTCACCCCAGAACAAAATATATCATTTGGAGGACAATATTAAACTTGGCCAGCCACAGCTGAAACCACCGATTTATGGTATTGCTATTTTGGCAATTAAATTTCACCCCAGAACAAAATATACCCTTTGACGAATACTAATAAACTTGTCCAGTCACAGCTGGAACACCAGATTCAGGGTATTGCTATTTTGGCAATTGAATTTCACCCCAGAAAAAAAAATATCCTTTGCCGGACACTATTAAACTTGGCCAGCCCCAGCTGAAACCACTGATTTATGGTATTGCTATTTTGGCAATTGAATTTCACCGCAGAACAAAATATATCCTTTGCTGGACACTATTAAACTTGGTCAGCCACAACTGAAACCATTGATTTATGGTATTGCTATTTTGGCAATTGAATTTCACCCCAGAACAAAATATATCCTATGCAGGACAATATTAAACTTGGCCAGCCACAGCTGAAACCACTGATTTATGGTATTGCTATTTTGGGAATTGAATTTCACTGCAGAACAAAATTTATCCTTTGCTGGACACTATTAAACTTGTTCAGCCACAGCTGAAACCACTGATTTATGGTATTGCTATTTTGGCAATTAAATTTCACCCCAGAACAAAATCTACCCTTTGACGGATACTATTAAACTTGTCCAGTCACAGCTGGAACACCAGATTCAGGGTATTGCTATTTTGGCAATTGAATTTTACCCCAGAAAAAATATACCCTGTTAAGGACAGATTTAAACTAGGCCTGCAACAGCTGGAACACCAGATTTAGGGTATTGCTATTTTGGCAATTGAATTTCACCCCAGAACAAAATATATCATTTGGAGGACAATATTAAACTTGGCCAGCCACAGCTGAAACCACCGATTTATGGTATTGCTATTTTGGCAATTAAATTTCACCCCAGAACAAAATATACCCTTTGACGAATACTAATAAACTTGTCCAGTCACAGCTGGAACACCAGATTCAGGGTATTGCTATTTTGGCAATTGAATTTCACCCCAGAAAAAAAGATATCCTTTGCCGGACACTATTAAACTTGGCCAGCCACAGCTGAAACCACTGATTTATGGTATTGCTATTTTGGCAATTGAATTTCACCGCAGAACAAAATATATCCTTTGCTGGACACTATTAAACTTGGTCAGCCACAACTGAAACCACTGATTTATGGTATTGCTATTTTGGCAATTGAATTTCACCCCAGAACAAAATATATCCTATGCAGGACAATATTAAACTTGGCCAGCCACAGCTGAAACCACTGATTTATGGTATTGCTATTTTGGGAATTGAATTTCACCGCAGAACAAAATATATCATTTGCTGGACACTATTAAACTTGGTCAGCCACAGCTGAAACCACTGATTTATGGTATTGCTATTTTGGCAATTAAATTTCACCACAGAACAAAATCTACCCTTTGACGGATACTATTAAACTTGTCCAGTCACAGCTGGAACACCAAATGCAGGGTATTGCTATTTTGGCAATTGAATCTTACCCCAGAAAAAAATATACCCTGTTAAGGACAGATTTAAAATAGGCCTGCAACAGCTGGAACACCAGATTTAGGGTATTGCTATTTTGGCAATTGAATTTCACCCCAGAACAAAATATATCCTTTGCCGGACACTATTAAACTTGGCTGGCCACAGCTGAAACCACTGATCTATGGTATTGCTATTTTGGCAATTGAATTTCACCCCAGAAAAAAATATGTCCTTTGCCGTACACTATTAAACTTGGCCAGCCACAGCTGAAACCACTGATTTATGGTTTTGCTATTTTGGCAATTGAATTTCACCCCAGAACAAAATATATCCTTTGCAGGACACTATTAAACTTGGCCAGCCACAGCTGAAACCACTGATTTACGGTATTGCTATTTTGGCTATTGAATTTCTCCACAGAACAAAATATATCCTTTGACGGACACTATTATAGTTTGCCATCCACTGCTGGAACACCAGATTTAGGGGATTGCTATTTTGGCAATTGAATTTCACCACAGAAAAAAATATGTCCTTTGCCGTACACTATTAAACTTGGCCAGCCACAGCTGAAACTACTGATTTAGGGTTTTGCTATTTTGGCAATTGAATTTCACCCCATAACAAAATATATCCTTTGCCGTACACTATTAAACTTGGCCAGCCACAGCTGAAACCACTGATTTATGGTTTTGCTATTTTGGCAATTGAATTTCACCCCAGAACAAAATATATATTCTTTGCAGGACACTATTAAATTTGGCCAGCCACAGCTGAAACCACTGATTTACGGTATTGCTATTTTGGCTATTGAATTTCTCCCCAGAACAAAATATATCCTTTAACGGACACTATTATAGTTTGCCATCCACTGCTGGGACACCAGATTTAGGGGATTGCTATTTTGGCAATTGAATTTCACCACAGAAAAAAATATACCCTGTTACAGACAGATTTAAACTAGAGCTGCAACAGCTTGAACACCAGATTCAGGGTATTCCTATTTTGCCAATTGAATTTCACCGCAGAACAAAATTTATCCTATGCAGGACAATATTAAACTTGGCCAGCCACGGCTGAAACCACTGATTTATTGTATTGCTATTTTGGGAATTGAATTTCACCGCAGAACAAAATTTATCCTTTGCTGGACACTATTAAACTTGGCCAGCCACAGCTGAAACCACTGATTTATGGTATTGCTATTTTGACAATTAAATTTCACCCCAGAACAAAATCTACCCTTTGACGGATACTATTAAACTTGTCCAGTCACAGTTGGAACACCAGATTCAGGGTATTGCTATTTTGGCAATTGAATTTTACCCCAGAAAAAAATATACCCTGTTAAGGACAGATTTAAACTAGGCCTGCAACAGCTGGATCACCAGATTCAGGGTATTGCTATTTTGGCAAATTGAATTTCACCCCAGAACAAAATATATCATTTGGAGGACAATATTAAACTTGGCCAGCCACAGCTGAAACCACTGATTTATGGTATTGCTATTTTGGCAATTAAATTTCACCCCAGAACAAAATATACCCTTTGACGAATACTAATAAACTTGTCCAGTCACAGCTGGAACACCAGATTCAGGGTATTGCTATTTTGGCAATTGAATTTCACCCCAGAAAAAAATACATCCTTTGCCGGACACTATTAAACTTGGCCAGCCACAGCTGAAACCAATGATTTATGGTATTGCTATTTTGGCAATTGAATTTCACCCCAGAAAAAAATATGTCCTTTGCCGTACACTATTAAACTTGGCCAGCCACAGCTGAAACCACTGATTTATGGTTTTGCTATTTTGGCAATTGAATTTCACCCCATAACAAAATATATCCTTTGCAGGACACTATTAAACTTGGCTGGCCACAGCTGAAACCACTGATTTATGGTATTGTTATTTTGGCTATTGAATTTCACCCCAGAAAAAAATATATCCTTTGCCGTACACTATTAAACTTGGCCAGCCACAGCTGAAACCACTGATTTATGATTTTGCTATTTTGGCAATTGAATTTCACCCCAGAACAAAATATATATTCTTTGCAGGACACTATTAAATTTGGCCAGCCACTGCTGAAACCACTGATTTACGGTATTGCTATTTTGGCTATTGAATTTCACCCCAGAACAAAATATATCCTTTGCCGGACACTATTATAGTTTGCCATCCACTGCTGTGACACCAGATTTAGGGGATTGCTTTTTTGGCAATTGAATTTCACCACAGAAAAAAATATATTCTGTTAAAGACAGATTTAAACTAGACCTGCAACAGCTGGAACACCAGATTCAGGGTATTGCTATTTTGGCAATTGAATTTCACCCCACAACAAAATATATCCTTGGCCTGACACTATTATACTTTGCCAGCCACTTCTGGGACACCATATTTAGGGGATTGCTATTTTGGCAATTGAATTTAACCAGAGAAAATTATCTATCCTTTGCCAGACAGCAGACAGTATTACACTTGGCTAGCCACAGCTGGGACACCAGATTTAAGGGATTGCTATTTTGGCAATTGAATTTATCCCCTTAATAAAATATAGAAATTTCTATCCTGAGTTTCTAGGGGTGACAATAAGCACAGTCAAGCCCCTGATGTAGGATATAGCAAAAAAAAAAAACTAGTATTGATGGATTGATGGACTTGGTGGCAGCTTGTTCTGGTGCACCACAAGTCACAAAATGGCCGCCGATCACCCCAGAAAAAAGTGACAGAAATACGCTCTGTGCAGCCTAAAAACCAGTGAGCAATTAACTAGCAGAAGTTGAATCATTCACAGCTGTAGATTGATTACTTCATTGGGTGTTTTTGCTGACTTTTCCATGCCTAATCTCGCCCTCACAGAAGCTGCGTCCTCTCCCTATACTAATCAAAGCAGTGTGACGTGCCGCGCTACGTGACTCCAGCTTAAATAGAGGCTGGGTCACATGCTGCACTTGGCCAATCACAGCCATGCCATTAGTAGGCATGGATGTGATGGCTTCTTGGGGCAAGAAGTAAAACGCTAGCTGATTGGCTGCTGCGCAGCCCTTCAGAAAGCGGGAAGAAATTGGCAAACAACGGACCCGAACCCGAACTTTTTTGAAAATGTTCGGGTCCGGGTACGTGTCCCGAACACCCCAAAATTCAGTACGAACCCGAACTATGCTCGAACTGTTTGCTCAACACTACCAACAGGATATTATTACAGGTATATACAAGCTTCTAGGCCTAACATCGCAGGAAGTAGCCTGCCGGAGGTTTCTGGAAGCTCTCTGAAGGCCCGCCGGCCCCAATAACTAGAATGGAACCAACAAAGATCCAATCGCAACCCAGAAGTATGCAGAGAATCAGATGGACAAAAATCGCGGCACAATTTTAAAAGCCACAGCTTCCGGCTGAATCCAAACAATCTCCGCCGGACCCCATTATAGTAAATGGAGCCGACGGACATTCCGGTAACATCCAGCAATGCCGTGTCTGTAGAACTCTGGCAGGCTGTCGGAATGCTGTGCTGCAACTTGACTAAGGCACAAATAACATATCCACAATAGGTGGTGGAAACACAAAAATGACGGAATTGCTCACAATATACCAAATAGCAACCTGAGCTACTTGCAAAAATAGAGAGAACAATTAATTAGATAACACTTAACATTTAATCAATGCCAGTTAAAATCGAAACTGAAAAATCAATAAACATGCCCATAGAGCACTTAGGTGAGTTGGCTCCAACATATGAAGGTACCTTTATTCCCATATAGCCAAAACATATGTCCAAAAGTGAAAGAAAGGTAACCAGTGCAAATATAAAAAAAAAAAATCTTACCACACCATGTTTTCGGAAAGAGGAGATGCACTGTGTTCCAGAGTGGGTCAGGGCGGGGTTCGTGACTTTTCCTGGTCTGCCCCTACTGGTTTAACCCTTACATCCATGTAAGGGGAGCACCCACCCTGAAAGGAGGGACCCTTCTAGGATGGTTAACCTACTTGGACATAAAGGTTAGGCCAGGCTTTCACTTTCACTTTCTTTCACTTTTAGACCTATGTTTTAGCTGCATGGGAATAAGGGCAGACGTGGACTCGCCAACGGGGGAACAGCCCATGGGACAAGACTTACTGTGTGAGGGTTGAGACTCCATCTTCTATAACTACTAGGAAGACTGGTATGTGATTAACACCCACAGATAGAATCAAGGAGACGTTCCAGGCATAAAGCCAAAAGATGCTCTTTTCAGATTGTGATCTTAATGAGTTATATGATGTAAATGGTTAACTATGCCTCCATTTGGAAATGATCCAGAAACTTGCTATATAGCCTCTGCTTACTTTCAATAAAGCCAGAAACACTTGATACACAGCTCTATGCCTGTGTTGGTTTTTCGCTGAGTACTCATATAACTTCTAATTGGGAGTCCACTGCTCAACCAACACTGGGGTCTTTGCCCCAACAGAATTTTGGTGCCCAATGTGGGCACGACTAAGTCCTTCCTGCTGAGACTCCTCACACCTGGACAAGCCATACCGGGACAAACAGATGAAAATCAGCGCTGAGGTAAGAGCTTTTTCTTACAAGTAGTCT
The DNA here is from genome assembly GCA_033119425.1 of Bufotes viridis. Lineage (NCBI taxonomy): Eukaryota > Metazoa > Chordata > Amphibia > Anura > Bufonidae > Bufotes > Bufotes viridis. The sequence continues at coordinate 93,748,996 of CM065597.1, read as the reverse complement.
GTACCTCCCTGTCTGGCATTTGTCTTGTTCGAGGGTCCACCAGAGTATAAGGTAACTTTACAGTGGTGTCTAATTTGTGTTTAAAAATCAGCGACCCTGATAAAGGGCTGGCAGACAAGCGCATGAGTGGTGGATGGATTTAAATCAGGATTTTAGCTGGGAATTGCTTGGGATTGTTCAGAAAGCTAGGGGAAGGGGTCAGAAGCACAGTGAAGCTTCAGCTCAAAAGTTACACAGCAGGTTCACCTGAAGGATAGGGTGAGGAAGCCTCTGTAGGTACACCTGGAAGATAGGGTGAGGAAGCCTCTGTAGGTACACCTATATTATAGGGTGGGGAAGCCTCTGTGGGAAAAGCAACTCAAAGGTACACGTGGAAGATAGCGTGGGAAAGCCTTTGTGGGAAAGTATAGACATCTAGATTGTGACTCTTAGGGGCGGCATTTTTGCATCACGTGACCGGAACAGCTCGGGTTGAGGATACAGGCGGGAGAAGTGTATGTGCGATACACGAACATGACGTATGAGGAAGTGTGGGTGAGTGACAGGTAGTCCTCACCTAGGGTGACGTTTGTGAATGGTTGAGACAATCGTGGGGGGTGCTGTGCGGGTATTTAAGGGAGGGGATGTCCGGTTAAGATCACGCCCCAGGAGGAAGCGAGGGTGCGAAACGGCTGTTGGGTGTGCTGCCTGCTGTGATCCCGGACCCCAATTACTTGATGTAAGCATTACATATATCTTACTTATGCCAAGGCGTTGTGTTGTATTAGGTCCTGTGACATCTTATTTATATTAGTGTACACTATGGACGTATTAAACAACCATTAAGCTGGGTTTCTTTGAATTGTATCTTATCATCAGTGGGTATTTATGTCCGGGCACATGCTGGCTTATGTGTTTATCTTCTTGTTACCGTTCACTATTTTGTGATCTTATATTGTATTGTTACTATGTGTATGCATAATAAAAATGTATTTTTATAATGATATGGTGTGGAGTAGTTGTACTTGATAGGTGTTCTTGGTTAAACCACACCAATTTTTGATATTGTTGTTAAGTGTTGACATCTAGATTTCCCCCTAGTAAGCATAGATTCAGGAATAGACACTGTGTAACCAGAACAGCATCCCCGAAGATTATGAGACAGCTAAAACAACTAGTAGAGAAGAAAGTTGGCAAAGATGGATTGAAGAATGTGGACAGAGTGTTAGAGAAGGCAGAGATGAAGTATGGAAATCTTAACCCTAGGAGTACTAGTACGGTGGCACCCTGATTTAGGTAGGAAGCTCCGAGGAAGCTAGTCTGGAAAAGATTCATAAGAACAATAGGATCATGGATGTGAAGAAGTAGTTGATAGTTGGATTGGAGTTGCACGTGAAATAGATTCTTAGGGATGGACAGGAGAAGTGGTTAATGGAAAATTGTTGTACACAAGGAAACAAGAGACTGATGACACTGACGTGACTCACAGAACAGCTGACATACCACCACTCTTTTACACCCTGTGTTGAGGATATTATAGACCTGGTGGGTCCCCAAGGTGGTCTGTTCGCAAGACCTAGACTAGGTGTACCAGAAGGACTGTCCGAGGGAGGAGGACCTAGGGTAAGCCCGGCCGGCAAATTATGTGATTCATGATTTGGGGTGTTAAAGTGCCTTGTGAGCCAGACTCAAATCATGGGATTGGACGGAAAGAGACCATGGGGACCATACAAAGTAAGTCCAGGGAGCAAAAGAGGAAAGCTGCTAGAAGAGAAGAAGTAGTGGGTCTTGTCTGTCTGTCTTGTGTGTCTGTTGACCTGCACTATAGGAGATACTGTGTCTCTGTTGCCAGGTGAATATGTCGCAGAACACGTAGGAACTCTTTTTGCTGAGATAGAGAACGTATGAAGAGGGAGAGAGAGGGGGTTTGCCTGCAGTTGTGGGGGAGTGACGTCACAACATTGGATCAAATCCAGTGCTGAGCCACGCCCCCTGTACTGATCATATGACGGTGACGTCACCCCAGGTCCTTCGGCTGTTCAACAGTTTGGGTTGGTGGAAGCCGCCCCTTATGGATTCCATATGCCGCGATAGTGGAATCCATAACGGGATGCGCGAGTTACCACAACCCGAACGCCGAACTTTTTTTTAAAGTTCGCTTATCTCTAGTGATAGCGAGAACACTGTCTGCAATACCAAGAGAAAATAACAGGCAATGTATGTGATGTACTAAGTGTGTGTGTATGGAGTGTGTGTGTGTATGTGTATGCTATTTGTTAATAAGTTCAAAGATTTGTGTGTGTGTGTGTGTGTGTTAATGTATGGTAAATATTTATTTCTGAGGAAGGTCACACAGCCAAGTTTACTGTGAGCGAAATTAGCTTTACTGATGGAATCATAACAGAAACACAGGGAGGTGTGTGCTCTGGCTTTAGGTGAAAAAGGAGTGAAATTATTATATTCTGGATATTATAAAAAAAAACTAAAAAAAACTATGAACAGACATAGGGAAACTCACAGTGTCTCCAGTCACTGTGCATCTTAAGCCAGGATGTCAGCCCCCTCGAATGAAGCAGTAATACCCCCCCCCCCACTCAGTCATGCCCAGGAGAGAATAGTGGCCAGTCAAATTGATGCTTTTCTCCATCCCTGGGTATTGCAAAGCATGATGAGGAATGTTCTTAAATGCAGGGTCACAGTACTGCTGTGCTTACTCAGAAGCATGGTGAACATCAACGCCAAGTGGCATACCTCTCAGCCAAATTAGATCCTGTTGCTCAAGGCGCCCCCCCCCCTCCTGCATCAGGGCAGTTGCGGCAGTGCATGCAATGATTGAAAAACCCTCAGAAGTAGTGATTGTGCAAACTCCCCATGACATACAGGGCATTCTCACATAGTTGCAACCAAAACATATTTCTATGGCTAGACAACTCAGACTTCAATGTGCCCTCCTCATACCAGACAATATTTCTTTCAAAAGATGTACTACTCTGAATCCTGCTACTTTGTTACCAATCACAGATTCAGAAATGGGGGAGGGTAGAACAGGTAGTCTGATTTAGCTGAAAATGATCCTCATGATTGTATACAGTTAATGCAACAATAAACTTCTGGATTTTTTCATGTCTATGAAAAACCTCTTGATAACTCTGATCTTGAGTATTTTGTAGATGGAAGAAGGTTTATCCGAGAAGATGGCCGGTTCCACACTGGATATGCAGTGGTCACACAGCATGAGGTAATCGTTTCTGAACCACTTCCTCCGGACATGTCTGGTCAGGAGGCAGAGTTGAAGGCACTCACTGAGGCATGTAAAATGGCCGAGCAGAGCTCTTGTTGCAGAGTGCTGTTGCATTTCTGTGTTTGTATGTATAATTGCCATAACCTACGTGCACCTGCATACAGGGAGTGCTGACTGACCCCCCCTTGTGTTTTTGCTTAGTATGTGTTGGAGGTGTGGCGACCTCCTTCCCAGTCGTGCACACCTGACTGGTTCTTCTGCCCTGGATGCTGGTTTTTAATCAGAGTGAGTATAAAGCTGAATGTGTACTCACATTGCCTGCCAGTAGCCATCTGGCTCCAGGAGGAGTGCACAGTGGGCTCGGCATGCATGTTGGTACCTGCATCCCCGGATCTAATGGAGGCTGTTACAGCACCAGAAGGGGTTAATAAGTACGGTCTATCCCAGCATGCATGCTGGACTCACACTCCCTAGATTTTATGTGGCTGTCGTGGCCCATAACAGGTAGGACTTAGCGTTAGGAGGATTTTATGTGGCTGTCATGGCCCATAGCAGGTCAGATTTAGCGTTAGTACCCACTCTAGGAGACAACCGTGTCGGGGTGAGTGGGCTTACTACCTTTTGATCAAAATGTAAACTAATGTCTCCACTGTTTGCATGCGATATCACTAATGTCCTCTTATAGCTCCCATCTAGGGCAGAGCTCTTGTTGCAGAGTGCTGTTGCATTTCTGTGTTTGTATGTATAATTGCCATAACCTACGTGCACCTGCATACAGGGAGTGCTGACTGACCCCCCCTTGTGTTTTTGTTTCGAAGGGAAGAAGGTCAACATCTACATGGACTTCAGGTACAGTTGTGTTCAAAATTATTCAACCCCCAATGCTGTAAAGGGTTTTATGGAATTTAGTGTACATTTGTAATTGTGTTCAGAATGAAATCTTACAAGGACTTTTTTAAGAACCAAATGCAACTAAAATGACATCAATTGTTTTTGTAATACAGCACTTAATGTTTTTTTTGTGATTTCTTCTTTGACACAATTATTCAACCCCTTAAAGACTACCACTCTTATGAACAGAGGTTCATTCAAGTGTTTTCGATCAGGTATTGAAAACACCTCTGGATGTCAAGGAGCAGCAATCAAGCATAATAAGCACCAATTCGGCAGATTTAAAATGACTGTGATACTCAGCTCCTTCTAGACATTTACTGGTGTGTTTACAAACATGGTGAAGTCAAGAAAATGGTCCAGGAAGACAAGAGAAGAGGTGATTTCTCTTCACAGGAAGGGCAATGGCTATAAGAAGATTGCAAATATGTTAAACATACCAAGAGACATCATAGGAAACATCATTCGCAAATTCAAGGCAAAGGGCACTGTTGAAACGCTACCTGGTCGTGGCAGAAAGAAGATGCTGACTTCGACTGCTGTGAGCTACCTGAAGCGCAAAGTGGAGAAAAATCCCCGTGTGACTGCTGAGGAACTGAAAAAAGATTTGTCAGATGCGGGTACTGAAGTTTCAGCTCAGACAATAAGGCACACACTGCGTAATGAAGGCCTCCATGCCAGAACTCCCAGGCCAAACCCCTTGCTGTCTCCAAAGAATAAAAAGAGTCGACTGCAGTATTCCAAAAGTCATGTGGACAAACCACAAAAGTTTTGGGATAGTTTTCTGTGGACTGATGAAACAAAATTAGAACTGTTTGGGCCCATGGATCAACGCTATGTTTGGAGGAGGCCTAATAAGAAAAGAACACCTTGCCTACTGTGAAGCATGTACCTACTGTGTGCAGTATGCCAAAAGTCATGTGGACAAACCACATTTGTGATCTGTGGACTGATGAAACAAAATTAGAACTGTTTGGGCCCATGGATCAACCCTATGTTTGGAGGAGGAAGAACAAGGCCTATGAAGAAAAGAACACCTTGCCTACTGTGAAGTATGGTGGGGGGTCAATCATTCTTTAGGGCTGTTTTGCTTCTACAGGTACAGGGAAGCTTCAGCGTGTGCAAGGTACCATGAATTCTCTTCAGTACCAGGAGATATTGGATGAAAACGTGATGCAGTCCGTCACAAACCTGAGGCTTGGGAGATGTTGGACCTTTCAACAGGACAATGATCCCAAGCATACCTCCAAGTCCACTAGAGCATGGTTGCAGATTAAAGGCTGGAACATTTTGAAGTGGCCATCGCAGTCACCAGACTTAAATCCGATTCAGAACCTCTAGTGGAACTTAAAGAAAGCAGTTGCAGCGCGCAAGCCTAAGAATGTGACTGAACTGGAGGCTTTTGCCCATGAAGAATGGGCGAAGATACCCGTAGATCACTGCAAGACTCTTGTGTCAAGCTATGCTTCACGTTTAAAAGCTGTTATAACTGGAAAAGGATGTTGTACTAAGTACTAAGATTGAATGTCACTTGAGGGTTGAATAAAACTGATAATGATGTGAGCACAGAAAATACATTTGTGGTTATTTCATTATAAACGTTATGTTATATTTGTCTGACTTACAAGTGCCTCTTGGTTTAATTGTAAACAAGATGACTGAAATGATCAAAATCAATGTCAAACTGGCCAAAACACTCAATTTCAGTAGGGGTTGAATAAGTTTGAACACAGCTGTATGCTTTTGGTATTGCACATGACTATGGACTCCTATGCATCTGCAGGCCAGCACATTAAAAAAAAAAGACTCTGTAGTTGAACTAATGAACTCTTTACTGTTGCCAGAAGAAGTTGCTTTTGTAAAGGCAAAGGCTCACTCAGGGTGTACCACGGCAGAGTAAAAAGGCAGTGACAGAGCTGATAAGGCAGCCAAGCAAGCTGCGCTCCAGCCACTGAATACTGATGCCACCCTGGTAAGAGTCTTAAAACCTGTGAATATATCCAAAAACACTCTGATCAAATTGTCTGAGCAAGCCCCAGCAGAAGAAAAAGAACTATGGACTAAACAAGGGGCTGGGTCAGATGACCAAAGACTATGGAGAAACAAAGATATAATCTGCCTGTTACGCCCTCTGTACATGGCTATGGCTCAGGAGGCCCATGGGCCTACACATCTGTCGAAAGGTGCCATGGTAAGTGTGGTAAATGCAGTGTGGATTGCTCCAGGGTTTTCTGCAGTATCCGCTCGATTTGTACAAGGATGTATGGTCTGTGCATTGAACAACCTTGGCCAAGTGGTGAAGACTCCAAGCAAGCACACCCCTAGGCCACTTTACCCGTTTCAGAGACTGCAGATAGACTACATACAACTACCAAAGGTAGGAGTGTCTAACCCTGAGGATGAGGATTCTTGCACTGCTAACTCTGGCTGTGAGCATCCAAGCTCTGCATGTGAACCTGAAAAGTGATTGGGATAATGCCCTTATCAAGCATCATCAGATCATGTTGAAAACAATTATAAAAACTGATGGATCTGCACTTATAGTCCTGTGAGTTCAAAGACTATGTCTTATCTTGCCATTCCTGTACCGTGGTCAGAATTAACTAACATGAACTGCAAAGACTTCCTATGAATGAGGAGGCCAGAAAGTGTAGTGGTCACTGCAGCTGCCTATATTCTCCTCTATCATTTAACTTATAACTATACTCTACCTGATAATCGTTATTTTGCCTGAAGAGTGGCAGCATATAAGTGGATTCCACCTGGAGCCTCTGGAACCCGTACTCTTGTCCGGTTGACTCCAGCCACATTTATGCTGTCACATGATAAGAGCTTCAGATAACAATCCCAGACCTAATGGAAGACCTCATGTAGTGGAGATGAGTATTTCAAACAAGTTCTTTAGTACTCTGTTTATTTACCCAATGGTAATGCAGATGTGGGATAAGCTAGTGGTAGCCACTGACGACCTGGATGTTGGTTTTTGGATTGTGGTTTTAAATAGAGTTGAGCGAACACCTGGAAGTTCAGGTTCGCCAAGTTCGGCCAAACTTCGCTGAAACGTTTTGAGTTCGGGACCCGAACTTGACCCCGAACCCCATTGAAGTCAATGGGGACCCGAACTTTGGGGCATTTAAATGGCTCTCAAAGGGCTGTAAAAGGAAGCTAAATGGGGGTAAGAGCTGGACAATTGCCATGCAAACAAATTTGGATAGGGAAATGACTTAAAATAACATAAAATACCTAAAAATTAAAAATTTGAATCTTGAAATAGGAGGAGGAGGTCCATATGGAGTAGAAGGTTGATGAGGCAGTGGACGTGGTGGTATAGGTGGAAGCCTGGTGGAGGAGGTAGTCGCCAACAACCCTTTTTTTATTTTTATTTGGGTAGACCCCAAAACATTGGGAAATATAGAAAAGAAAACAAAGAGAAAGTGCGCTGGAGTATAACAAAGGCTGGGTAAGGCCGGTATACATGTCTTATCTGCAGAAGGTACGGACAAGTCCTGTGGGATCCATGCCTGGTTCATTTTAATGAACGTGAACTGCGCTTGTCTGGGATAACGCCCCCTGCCGTGCTAAACACACGTTCAGACAATACACTGGCTGCAGGGCAGACCAGCACCTACAAGGCGTAAAGGGCAAGCTCAGGCCATGTGCCCAATTTGGAGACCCAGAAGTTGAATGGGGCAGACCCATCAGTCAGTACATGTAGGTGTGTGCACATATACTGTTCCACCATGATGCTGAAATGCTGCCTCCTGCTAAGACGTTGCATATCAGCTGGTGGTGCAGGTTCTTGTGGTGTGCTGACAAAGCTTTTTCACATTTTGGCCATGCTAACCCTGCCTTCTGAGATGCTGGTGGTGCCCCAGCTGCGTTGGCGACTTCTTCCTCCTCCTCTGCCTTCGCCTTGTGCTTCCACTGAGGCCCCGTTGTCAGGTAGGAATACCATCAGCAGCGTGTCGAACAGCGTGCAGAATATATTTCCAAGTCAGGTATGCAGTGCAGGGATAGTGTGAAGGAAAAAAGGGGTACAGATCACCCAACAATCTAAATGCCGCCGAATTTACAGAATATATTTCCCAGTCAGGTATGCAGTGCAGGGGTGGTGTAAAAGAAAAAAGGGGTACAGATTACCCAACAATCTAAACGCCGCCAAATTTACAGAATATATTTCCCAATCAGGTATGCAGTGCAGGGGTAGTGTGAAAGAAAAAAGGGGTACAGATCACCCAACAATCTAAACGCCGCCAAATTACAGAACATATTTCCCAGTCAGGTATGCAGTGCAGGGGTAGTGTGAAAGAAAAAAGGGGTACAGATCACTCAACAATCTAAACGCCGCCGAATTTACAGAATATATTTCCCAGTCAGGTATGCAGTGCAGGGGTAGTGTGAAAGAAAAAAGGGGTCATCATGGAGCGCCCCGGTCATCCGGCATCTATTTGCCCCGCTAACTGATTATTTTGAAAGTGTGTAGAAGCCACACGGGGCCCCCACGCTGCAGATTTATCATGGAGATTTTACAGCATATAACTACAGCACCCAACAATGTAAACGCTGCCGAATTTACCTAATATAATTCCCAGTCAGGTATGCAGTGCAGGGGTAGTTTGAAAGTAAAAAGGGGTACAGATCACCCAACAATCTAAACACTGCCAAATTTACTGAATATATTTCCCTGTCAGGTATGCAGTGCAGCAGGACTGGTCTGATAACAGTGGAAATGTCCACCCACAATCTAAGAGCTGGATTTACTGATTAACTTTCACCCTCAGAAAAGCAGTGCAGGCCGCAAATGTACTTTATGGCAAAAAATAAGTGATTTTTTTTCACCAACAATGTCACAGTAGTATTTACTGGTTATATTGCACTCTCAGAAATGCGGGGCAGGCTGCAAATGTACTATCTAGCACAAAAAGTGTGCTTTTTTAATTTAAAAATGTAAATGCAGTATTTCACGGTTTTATTGGACTGTCAGGAATGCAGCCCAGTTCAAAAAGTGTACTTTCTAGCACACAAAATGGGAATTTGTCAATGTAACAGCAGTATTTAATGTTTTTATTTGACTGTCAGATATGCAGTGCTGGTGTCAGAAAGAGAAAAAATCACTTTAGGTCACACAAATATGTGACAGACTAATGCAACTAAATTATTTTCACTGCCAGGTATGCACTGCAGGCCGCAGGGGTACTTGACCACCAATAAAAGGGAATTTGTCCCCCTAGAATCTAACAGATGAGTATAATGAATAGATTTTCCCAGTCAGATATTCATCACCGGGGTAGCTTACAGAAAAAAGTGGGATTATGCCCCCCCCCCCCCCCACCGGGGCCCTGAAGTCAGACGGATTACCTATATTATTTCCCTTCCCCTGGCATATATGCAGTGCAGGAGTTTGCATATGGCAAAAATGGTAAAATGTCTACAAAGAATGTAACAGAGGATTTTTAGAAATATAGATTCTTGTCACCTATGCATAGCAGGGGTTTGTATATGGCAAAAATGGTAAAATGTCACCCACCAATGTAACAGGGGATTTTTAGAAATATAGGTTCCTGTCACCTATGCAGAGCAGGGGTTTGTATATGGCAAAAATGGGTTAATGTCACCCACCAATGTAACAGAGTATTTTTTAGAAATATAGGTCCCTGACACCTATACAGAGCAGGGATTTGTATTCGGCAAAACCGGCTTAATGTCACCCAACAATGGAACAGAACAGCACATATGCAGTGCAGGCACACTTAAAAAATGGGTATATGTTGCCCACTGAAATAAAAGAACAGGATTAAATTATTGTCCCTGGCACATATGCAGGTGCAAGTGCACTACACTTGCACAAAATGGCTGCCAACACCCACCTAACTAACTAACGGATTAAACTTATTTTTCTGTGTCACTGGGCTCATGGGTAAAAAAATGTAGCAGAGCACCCACAAAGATAATCGCTGTAGTTTGCAAATTTAACACCAAGTACACCAGACCAGAATTGTTTCCTAATCTCTCCCTTACAGCAGCAGCATCCTATCCCTACACTAGTAAGACCAGAGTGATGTGCGCCGCTACGTAACTCTAGCTTATATAGAGGCTGGGTCACATGCTGCACTTTGCCAATCACAGCCATGCCATTAGTGGGCATGACTGTGATAGCTTCTAAGGGCACACTAGTTAAATGCTTGTTGATTGGCTGCCCTGCAGCCTTTCAACAAGCGCCATTAAATCGCCAAACACCGAACTTGAACCCGAACTTTTATGAAAATGTTCTGGTCCGGGTACCAAAAACCCTAAAGTCTGGTACGAACTCGAACTTTACAGTTCGGGTTAGCTCAACCCTAGTTTTAATGAGTTATATGATATAAATGGTTAACTATGCCTCCAGTTGGAAATTATCCATAAACTTGCTATATTACCTCTGCTTACTTTCAATAAAGTCAGAAACACTTGATACACAGCTCTTTACCTGTGTTGGTTTTTCTCTCAATATTCATATAACTTCTAATTCTGAGTCCACAGCTCATCAAGTATTGGGGTCTTTGCCCCAACACTGCACTACATATAGAAAGGTAGTGTATACCATGTAAAACAGCCTATTCATCCATACAAAAAACTGGGCGGATTATTTAACAAACTACCTAATTTATTATTATAGATGCATCAGGTGGCTGAGATCACTTATGGGTAGTGTTGAGCGAACAGTTCGAGCATAGTTCGGGTTCGTACCGAGTTTTGGGGTGTTCGGGACACGGACCCGAACCCGAACATTTTCAAAAAGGTTTGGGTTCGTTGTTCGGCGATAACTTCACGCTTTCTGAAGGGCTGCACAGCAGCCAATCAGCTAGCGTTTTACTTCTTGCCCTAGGAGCCCATCACAGCCATGCCTACTAATGGCATGGCTGTGATTGGCCAAGTGCAGCATGTGACCCAGCCTCTATTTAAGCTGGAGTCACGTAGCGCCGCACGTCACACTGCTCTGAGTGTAGGGAGAGGACGCAGCTTCTGTGAGGGCGAGATTAGGCAGGCAAAAGTCAGCAACAGCACCTAATGAACTGATCGATCTACAGCTGTGAATGATTGAACTTCTGCTAGTTACTTGCTCACTGGTTTTTAGGCTGCACATAGCGTTTTTCTGTCACTTATTTTCTGGGGTGATCGGTGGCCATTTTGTGACTTGTGGTGCACCAGAACAAGCTGCCACCAAGTCCATCAATATATCAATACTAGTTTTTTGTTGCTATATCCTACATCAGGGGCTTGGCTGTGCTAATTGTCATCCCTAGAAACTCAGGATAGCAATTTCTATATTTTATTAAGGGGTTAAATACAATTGCCCAAATACCAATCCCATAAATCTGGTGTTCCAGCTTTGGCTAGACAAGTATAATACTGTCTGCTGTCTGGCAAAGGATAGATTATTTTCTGTGGTGAAATTCAATTGTCAAAATAGCAATACCATAAATCAGTGGTTTCAGCTGTGGCTGGCCAAGTTTCATAGTGTCCTGCAAATTATATAATTTGTTCTGGGGTAATATTCAATTGCCAAAATAGCAATACCATAAATCAGTGGTTTCAGCTGTGGCTGGCCAAGTATCATAGTGTCCGCAAAAACATATATTTTGTTCTGGGGTGAAATTCAATTGCCAAAATAGCAATTCCATAAATCTGGTGTCACAGCTGTGGATGGCAAAGTATAATAGTGTCTGCCAAAACATATATTTTGTTCTGGGGTGAAATTCAATTGCCAAAATAGCAATACCATAAATCAGTGGATTCAGCTGTGGCTGGCAAAGTTTCATAGTGTCCGTAAAAACATATATTTTGTTCTGGGGTGAAATTCAATTTCCAAAATAGCAATACCATAAATCAGTGGTTTCAGCTGTGGCTGGCCAAGTTTCATAGTGTCCGCAAAAACATATATTTTGTTCTGGGGTGAAATTCAATTGCCAAAATAGCAATACCATAAATCAGTGGTTTCAGCTGTGGCTGGCCAAGTTTCATAGTGTCCGAAAAAACATATATTTTGTTCTGGGGTGAAATTCAATTGCCAAAATAGCAATACACTGAATCTGGTGTTCCAGCTGTTGCAGGCCTAGTTTAAATCTGTCCGTAACAGGGTATATTTTGTTCTGGGGTAAAATTCAATTGCCAAAATAGCAATACCATAAATCAGTGGTTTCAGCTGTAGCTGGCAAAGTATAATAGTGTCCGCTAAAACATATATTTTGTTCTGGGGTGAAATTCAATTGCCAAAATTGCAATAACCTGAATCTGCTGTCCCAGCTGTTGTAGGCCAAGTGTTAATCTGTCCGTAAAAGGGTATATTTTGTTCTGGGGTGAAATTCAATTGCCAAAATAGCAATACCATAAATCAGTGGTTTCAGCTCTAGCTGGCAAAGTATAATAGTGTCCGCCAAAACATATATTTTGTTCTGGGGTGAAATTCAATTGCCAAAATAGCAATACCCTGAATCTGGTGTCCCAGCTGTTGCAGGCCAAGTGTTAATCTGTCCGTAAAAGGGTATATTTTGTTCTGGGGTAAAATTCAATTGCCAAAATAGCAATACCATAAATCAGTGGTTTCAGCTGTGGCTGGCAAAGTATAATAGTGTCTGCCAAAACATATATTTTGTTCTGGGGTGAAATTTAATTGCCAAAATAGCAATACCCTGATTCTGGTGGTCCAGCTGTTGCAGGCCTAGTTTAAATCTGTCCGTATAAGGGTATATTTTGTTCTGGGGTGAAATTCAATTGCCAAAATAGCAATACCCTGAATCTGTTGTCCCAGCTGTTGCAGGCCAAGTGTTAATCTGTCCGTAAAAGGGTATATTTTGTTCTGGGGTAAAATTCAATTGCCAAAATAGCAATACCATAAATCAGTGGTTTCAGCTGTGGCTGGCCAAGTTTCATAGTGTCTGCCAAAACATATATTTTGTTCTGGGGTGAAATTCAATTGCCAAAATAGCAATACACTGAATCTGGTGGTCCAGCTGTTGCAGGCCTAGTTTAAATCTGTCTGTAACAGGGTATATTTTGTTCTGGGATGAAATTCAATTGCCACAATAACAATACCATAAATCAGTGGTTTCAGCTGTGGCTGGCCAAGTTTCATAGTGTCCTGCAAATTATATATTTTGTTCTGGGGTGAAATTCAATTGCCAAAATAGGAATAGCATAAATTAGTGGTTTCAGCTGTGGCTGGCCAAGTTTCATAGTGTCCGCAAAAACATATATTTTGTTGTGGGGTGAAATTCAATTGCCAAAATAGCAATACACTGAATCTGGTGTCCCAGCTGGTGCAGGCCAAGTGTTAATCTGTCCGTAAAAGGGTATATTTTGGTCTGGGGTGAAATTCAATTGCCAAAATAGCAGTACCATAAATCAGTGGTTTCAGCTCTGGCTGGCCAAGTTTCATAGTGTCCTGCAAAGGATATATTTTGTTCTGGGGTGAAATTCAATTGCCAAAATAGCAATACCCTGAATCTGGTGTTCGAGCTGTTGCAGGCCAATTGTAAATCTGTCCATGAAAGGATACCTTTCATCCAGGGCCTAAATACTAGCCCTAAAAGAGATATTCCCCTAAATCAGTGGTTACTGCTGTGCCTGGATTAGTGTAATACGCTACATAAATAAATAGGCAGATAGTGTTAGATGCCTGTAAAAAAAAGGCCTGAATTTGAAATCAATACATTGGGCCAAATATTCTTTTTTCTTATTGTGGTGCTTGGTGAACGGTAACAAAGAAGGAAAACATCTAGTAAGGGACGCGGACGCGGTCGTGGTGGTGTTAGCGTACCCTCTGGTGATGCGAGAGGACGTGGCCATTCTGCCACAGCCACACGTCCTAGTGAACCAACTACATCAGGTTCCAGTACCCGCCAGAATTTACAGTGATATTTGGTGGGGCCCAATGCCGTTCTAAGGATGGCAAGGCCTTAGCAGGTACAGGCGCTAGTCAATTGGGTGGCCGACAGTGGATCCAGCACGTTCACAACATTATCTCCCACCCAGTCTTCTGCAGAAAGCGCACAGGTGGCGCCTGAAAACCAAGCCCATCAGTCTGTCACATCACCCCCATGTACTGTATATCAGGGAAACTGTCTGAGCCTCAAGTTATGCAGCAGTCTCTTATGCTGTTTGAAGACTCTGCTGGCAGGGTTTCCCAAAGGAATCCACCTAGCCCTTCCCCAGTGATGGAAGACATAGAATGCACTGATGCACAACCACTGATGTTTCCTGATGATGAGGACATGGGAATACCACCTCATCGGAGTCCGCACGTCTCTGATGATCACGAAACACCGGTGCCAACTGCTGCTTCTTTCTGCAGTGTGCAGACCAAACAGGAGGTCAGGGAGGAAGACGATGCAGGGGACGATGAGGTCCTAGACCCCACATGGAATGAAGGTCGTGCCACAGACTTTCATAGTTCAGAGGAAGAGGCAGTGGTGAGACCGAGCCAACAGCGTAGCAAAAGAGGGAGCAGGGGGCAAAAGCAGACCAGCCGTCGCCAAGAGAGTTCGCCTGCTACTGGCCACCGCCACCAGGGACCGAGCACCACAAATGCAGCTTCAAGGGGTTCCCTGGCATGGCACTTCTTTAAACAATGTGCTGACGACAAGACCCGAGTGGTTTGCACGCTGTGCCATCAGATCCTGAAGAGAGGCATTAACGTTCTGAACCTTAGCCCAACCTGCATGACCAGGCATCTACATGCAAAGCATGAACTGCAGTGGAGTAAACACCTTAAAAACAAGGAACTCACTCAGGTTCCCCCTGCTCCCTCTTCTGCTGCTGCCTCGGCCTCTTCCTCCGCCTCGGGAGGAACGTTGGCACCTGCCGCCCACCAAACAGAGGATGTGCCACCGACACCACCACCTGCGTCACCAAGCATCTTCACCATGTCACACAACAGCATTCAGCTCTCCATCTCACAAACCTTGGAGAGAAAGAGTTAATTCCCACCTAGCCACCCTCGAGTCCTGGGCCTGAATGCCAGCATTTCTAAACTACTGGCCTTTGAAATGCTGTCATTCAGGCTTGTGGACATGGACAGCTTCAAACAGCTGATGGCCATGGCTGTCCCACAGTATGTTGTTCCCAGCCGCCACTACTTCTCCAAGACAGTCGTACCTTCCCTGCACATCCAAGTATCCGATAAAATCAAGTGTGCACTGCGCAACGCCATCTGTGGCAAGGCCATCTGTGGCTAGTCCACATATACGTGGACTAGTAAGCACGGCCAGGGACACTATCCCTAACTGCACACTGGGTAAATGTAGTGACGGCTGGGCCGCAGGCGGAGAGTTCCTTGGCGCACGTCCTTCCGCCGCCAAGGATCGCAGGGCATCATTCTTTGCCTCCTGTAGCCTCCTTCTCCTACTCGGCTTCCTCCTCCTCTGCTTCCACCAGCTCATCCAGTGAGCCACACACCTTCACCACCAACTTCAGCACAGCCCGGGGTAAACGTCAGCAGGCCATTCTGAAACTCATATGTTTTGGGGGACAGGCCCCACACCGCGCAGCAGTTGTGGCGGGGTATTGAACAACAGACCAACGAGTGGTTTCTGCCGGTGGGCCTCAAGTCCGGCCTTGTGGTGTGCGATAATGGGCGAAATCTCGTCGCAGCTCTGGGACTAGCCGGTTTGACGCACATCCCTTGCCTGGCGCATGTGCTGAATTTTGTGGTGCAGAAGTTCATTCACAACTACCCCGACATGTCAGAGCTGCTGCATAAAGTGCTTCCGACGTTCATATCCTGCCGCTGCTCGCCTGTCTGCGCTACAGCGGAACTTCGGCCTTCCCGTTCACCGCCTCATATGCGATGTGCCCACCAGGTGGAACTCCACCTTGCACATGCTGGAGAGACTGTGCGAGTAGCAGCAGGCCAGAGTGGAGTCTCAGCTGCAGCACGCACGCGTCAGTCGCACTGCGGAATAGCACCACTTCACCACCAATCATTGGGCCACCATGCGAGACCTGTGTGCCCTGTTGCGCTGTTTCGAGTACTCCACCAACATGGCCAGTGGCGATGACACCGTTATCAGCGTTACAATACCACTTCTATGTCTCCTTGAGAAAACGCTTAGGGCGATGATGGAAGAGGAGGTGGCCCAGGAGGAGGAGGAGGACGAGTAGGATGAGGGGTCATTTTTACAACTTTCAGGCCAGACTGTTAGAAGTGGCTCATAGGGAGGTTTTTTGCAACAGCAGAGGCCAGGTACAAATGTGACCAGCCAGGGCCCACTACTGGAGGACAAGGAGGATGAGGAGGAGGTGGAGGAGGATGAGGATGAAGCAGGTTCACAGCGGGGTGGCATCCGACACAGCTCAGGCCCATCACTGGAGCATGGCTGGGGGGATACGGAGGACGATGACGATACGCCTCCCACAGAGGACAGCTTGACCTTACCTCTGGGAAGCCTGGTACACATGAGCGACTACATGCTGCAGTGCCTGCACAACGACAGCAGAGTTTCCCACATTTTAACGTGTGTGGACTACTGGGTTGCCACCCTGCTGGATCCCCAGTACAAAGACAATGTGCCCACCTTACTTCCTGCACTGGAGCTTGATAGGAAGATGTGCGAGTACAAGCGCACGCTGGTAGACGCGCTCCTGAGAGCATTCCCAAATGTCATAGGGGAACAGGTGGAAGCCCAAGGCGAAGGCAGAGGAGGAGCAAGAGGTCGCCAACGCAGCTGTGTCACGGCCAGCTCCTCTGAGGGCAGGGTTAGCATGGCAGAAATGTGGAAAAGTTTTGTCTCCACGCCACAGCTAACTGCACCACCACCTGATACGGAACGTGTTAGCAGGAGGCAGCATTTCACTAACATGGTTGAACAGTACGTCTGCACAACCCTCCACGTACTGACTGATGGTTCGGCCCCATTCAACTTCTGGGTCTCCAAATTGTCCACGTGGCCAGAGTTAGCATTTTATGCCTTAGAGGTGCTGGCCTGCCCGGCAGCCAGCGTTTTGTTTGAACGTGTAATCAGCACGGCAGGGGGCATCATTACTGACAAACGCAGCCGCCTGTCCACAGCCAACGTGGACAAGCTGACGTTCATAAAAATGAACCAGGCATGGATCCCACAGGACCTGTGCCTCCCTTGTGCGGAATAGACATTTATAACTGCCTTCCCCTCAAACATGTATTCTTGTACTCCGGGGCACTTCTTTATTGAATCCTCATTTTTTTTTACTTTTCCAT
This sequence comes from Bufotes viridis, assembly GCA_033119425.1. Lineage (NCBI taxonomy): Eukaryota > Metazoa > Chordata > Amphibia > Anura > Bufonidae > Bufotes > Bufotes viridis. Next base: position 93,731,672 of record CM065597.1, on the reverse strand, counting down.
GATCTTGCGGTGCAACCCAAAGTTGAATGAACCTCTCCTCTGTCTGGGTGCTGGGCCGAAATAACTGATAGTGGCCTTCTCCAGTGGTGGGTGATATGACGCATGATTCCTTGCAGTGGGACCTCTCTCCTCTGTCTGGGTGCTGGGGCCGAAATAACTGAAAGTGGCCTTCTCCAGTGGTGGGTGATATGACGCATGATTCCTTGCTGTTGGACCTCTATCCTCTGTCTGGGTGCTGGGCCGAAATAACTGAAAGTGGCCTTCTCCAGTGGTGGGTGATATGACGCATGATTCCTTGCAGTGGGACCTGTATCCTCGGTCTGGGTGCTGGGCCGAAATAACTGAGAGTGGCCTTCTTCAGTGGTGGGTGAAATGACGCATGATTCCTTGCTGTGGGATCTGTATCCTCTGTCTGGGTGCTGGGTCCGAAATAACTGAAAGTGGCCTTCTCCAGTGGTGGCTGATATGATGCATGATTCCTTGCAGTGGGACCTGTATCCTCGGTCTGGGTGCTGGGCCGAAATAACTGAAAGTGGCCTTCTCCAGTGGTGGGTGATATGACGCATGATTCCTTGCTGTGGGACTTCTCTCCTCTGTCTGGTTGCTGGGGCCAAAATAACTGAAAGTGGCCTTCTCCAGTGGTGGGTGATATGACGCTTGATTCCTTGCTGTGGGACCTCTCTCCTCTATGTGCTGGGGCCGAAATAACTGAAAGTGACCTTCTCCAGTGGTGGGTGATATGACGCATGATTTCTTGCTGTGGGACCTCTCTCCAATTGATATTGGTTAATTTTTATTTATTTTATTTTAATTCATTTCCCTATCCACATTTGTTTGCACTGGATTTACTTACATTTTGCTGCCTTTTGCAGCCCTCTAGCCCTTTCCTCGACTATTTTACAGTCTTTTTCGTGCCTAAAAGTTCGGGTCCCCATTGACTTCAATGGGGTTCGGGTTCGGGATAAAGTTCGGGTCGAGTTCGGATCCCGAACCCGAACATTTTCGGGAAGTTCGGCCGAACTTCCCGAACCCGAACTTTCACGTGTTCGCTCATCTCTACTTATGGGTACAGATACAGGCCAGCCAGTGGCCTCTTTTCCCAGGGACCGGCCCTCTCGAAGTCACTGCATGGGCCCCATAATCAATCATCTTGTAGCATCATGCTGCTGTTCTGTGTGGGCAGGTAATATTTGCATGTACTTTTATATTGGACCCCCAGGATCAATTTTACTAGATACAAAAATAATAAAGATCCTAGATGCGGGTATCCAGGTCACAGACACCCAGATCCTTGCTACCCAAATAAGGCAGAATTAAATGAAGAAAGGGGAGCAAGCTTAATTTATACAACTTAACTTTTACTAAGTCTAAATAAAATACCATACAGGTACAAAGATTAGAGATGGCCCGAACTATCCGCCGGCGAACAGTTCCCGGCGAACATAGCTTGTTCGCGTTCGCCTCTGCCGGGCGAACATATGCGATGTTCGGTCCGCCCCCTATACATCATCATTGAGCAAACTTTGACCCTGTACCTCACAGTCAGCAGACACATTCCAGCCAATCAGCAGCATACCCTCCCTCCCAGACCCTCCCACCTCCTGCACAGCATCCATTTTAGATTCATTCTGAAGCTGCAGTCTTAGTGAGAGGAGGGAGAGTGTAGTTGCTGCTAGGCTAGTGAATTCAGTGTCCACTCCAGTCCTGAAAGACTCATCTGATCTCTGCTGTAAGGACAGCGTCCTGACAGCACCCCAAAAAGCCCTTTTTAGGGCTGCAACATTAGTCTGCTTTTTTTTTTCCTTTATATACATATTGCAGTTGCCTGGCCTGCCTGTGTGTGAGGAGCTGCAGGCCCACAGACTGTAGTGTGCCCACTGCCAGTGCCCACCCCTGTCATTCCGTGTGGCACAGGACTTTGCATCAAAAAAAGGCATTTAATTTTTACACTTTCATCTAAGGTTAGTTGCCTGCCAGTGTGTGTCAGGCTGACTTCCACTGACTGTAGTGTGCCCACTGCCAGTGCCCACCACTCATACCGGCTGGCACAGGACTTTGCATAAAAAAGGCATTTAATTTTTACACTTTAGTGTAATTTCAGCTGCTTGCCTGCTGCTAGTGTGTGTCAGGCCGACTTCAACTGACTGTAGTGTGCCCACTGCCAGTGCCCACCCCTGTCATCCCGTGTGGCACAGGACTTTGCTTAAAAAAGGCACTTAATTTTTACACTTTAATCTAAGGTTAGTTGCCTGCCAGTGTGTGTCAGGCTGACTTCCACTGACTGTAGTGTGCCCACTGCCAGTGCCCACCACTCATACCGGCTGGCACAGGACTTTGCATAAAAAGGCATTTAATTTTTACACTTTAGTGTAATTTCAGCTGCTTGCCTGCTGCTAGTGTGTGTCAGGCCGACTTCAACTGACTGTAGTGTGCCCACTGCCAGTGCCCACCCCTGTCATCCCGTGTGGCACAGTACTTTGCATCAAAAAAGGCATTTAATTTTTACACTTTAGTGTAATTTCAGTTGCTTGCCTGCTGCCAGTGTGTGTCAGGCCCGCTTCCACTGACTGTAGTGTGGCCACTGCCAGTGCCAACCACTGATACCGGGTGGCACAGTAGCTTGCCGATAAATAAGGCATTTAATTTAATTTAATAGTACTACAGAAAATACCACTCATATCGGGTGTGACAGTAAATTGCACGGCGCAGACGCAGTCACCGTGGATTAAAACAGAGTGGAGGGAGCCAGCGTTTTTAACCATCTCCCGTTCGAAAAATCTATTCAATAAATGGCCCCTAGATTGGGGACGTTAGAGGATTAAACTGATGAGAATAGTACTACAGAAAATACCACTCATATCGGGTGTGACAGTAAATTGCACGGCGCAGACGCAGTCACCGTGGATAAAAACAAAGGGGAGGGAGCCAGCGTTTTTAACCATCTCCCGTTCGAAAAATCAATTCAATTGACCTTTCGGGGACCCTTGGTGTTGTACGTGGCTGGGTGGAGGAAGAAATCTTCAATGACATCACCGGGACGTGGCTAGCTTGGTATCCAACCTTGTGCAAATGGGGAGTTTGCGGTTGTGCAAATGGACTGTTTGCGGTTGTTTGCGGTGCATTAAAAGGGAGTTTGGTCTGTCAATGTCTGTGAAGCGGGCGTAACCCTTACACTACCTGATCGATACAACATCATACCTGATCGTATACACACACTGGATGTTTTAAAGCACGTTATTCCAAACAATTTAGGAATGATAGTTGATTTATGCCCTTTATGGATTAAAACCCGACTCTGCGTCCACTACGTAATTTTCCATGGGAGTTTTGCCATAGATCCCCCTCCGGCATGCCACAGTCCAGGTGTTAGACCCCTTGAAACAACTTTCTCATCACTATTGTGGCCAGAAAGAGTCCCTGTGGGTTTTAAAATTCGCCTGTCTATTGAAGTCTATGGTGGTTCGCCCAGTTCGCCAGTTCGCGAACATTTGCGGAAGTTCGCGTTCGCTGTTCGCGAACTGAAAATTTTATGTTCGCGACATCACTAACAAAGATATGCCTAAAAAATCACCATGCCAGATGTGGCACATTATCCGACTTGAAGAATTCTCTTCCAAGAACCAATCAGCACTGCCTCATCGGTAAAGAAAAATTACAGGGCCAACTTATTGATAGCCAGGTAGTTACTGTAACCATATAAGATGGCTATGGCTCCAAGCACACAGGAGAAAGGTCAGGGTGAACCACAATGCAGATAGAAGGACTTATTGACAACATAGGGCAGATGATCTTACAGTCCCTAGTGCCACCCTACTTGGCCTATCACACCCTTGACCTATTTAACAGTGTCCTACCCTGCAAGGAGTAGCACCGTTACCGGAACCTGTCCTTGAGTCAACTATTCCTGGTGTGATCCTACTCAGTACAGAATTACTCCTATCGTGCACAGAAAAAGTGAGAGAGAAAAAAAGGCAAAATGTGGGGCAGTGGTGTGAGGATGTGCGATGTCAAACTCCTCAACATCTAAACCAAATGCCTCTGTAAACAGTTCACAAGGGAAATAAAATATATACTCATCGAGTAGTGTGTCAATACTCTCCTATATTTTGTCCCATCGTCAACTTTAACCATACAAAAAGTGTTCCAACGCGTTTCATCGATCATAAGCTAAAGAGAAGGCCCTCGATTCCTCAGGGGACAAAGGGCCATCAATGGACATTAGAGTGACAGTCAAAAGTAGACCTTCATATATTTGTCATAAGAGTCAAAGTGGCGTATGGCCACGACATCTGCGGTCACAAAAGAGCCCAGCGGGAGTAGGTGTCTCCCGTGCACCAACTACCAAGGCATATCTTTGTACCTGTATGGTATTATATTTTGACTAAGTAAACGTTAAGTTTTATGAATTAAGCTTGCCCCCCTTTTTTCATTTAATGCATGGCTCTGGAAAGGCAGAGAGTAAAAAATGAAAATGCAAAAAATGAAAATCGCAAGGTCCTGAAGAGGTTAGCCACATTGTGCACCTCATAGCTTTACAGTGTCTTGTTCTTTGCCAACACTTTCAGGCTAGGATGGCACGACTACCACCCTCCGTGGTATAAGAACACGCTGGAGGTGGTTCCCAATACCTATATCAGGACGTACCCATAGACGTGGCATAATCATGTTTTTGAATATTCAAAACGTGAAAAATATGCATAGAGGTGGACATTTCCAATAGAGGCTGAGAAAGCAAAGAGGCTTCTCCCATTTTGTTATGTTGCCTATTTAAATTGTTAAAAAGTCTCACCATTCTTGACCCCCACTGATATATACAATTCTTATGCGTTTCTGACATGTTTGAAGTTTATATATATTTGACCTGTAACTCTCCTGACATATCCAAAGGTAATTGTCCAGCACTTGGAAGTTAAAACAGTATAAACTTTATCCCATAGTAATTAAAATCAAACCAGTGTCATATTGCAACACAGTCAATTGTCAAGTCAAGCAAATGTAATCATGACATGAATACAGTTGAGCTAGCATGGCCTAAAATAGTGTGGTAATAGAGGTGACATACCTATTTTTAGTACAAACTTGTATTCTTCAAAAAATAACAATACAGGAGAATCTTTTCATAAATGTCTGCACTGATCGAGTCCTCTGGAAAAAATATAATCTAATTCACAACTGGGTGTTACTGTCCGCCTCATCAATGCTATTCTCACATTGCCCAATCCCAGACTGTGTGGAGACACACCCTATTGTAAAAGGCAGTGGTAAAACTTGGTTTGTTTATTTTTTTTATATATAATCTAGAAAGAATAACAGAGGAATGATGCAATAATTTCTAAAACATGGCCAGCCCTCTTTAAATGAAATGTACAGTTAAATTTTTCTAAAAAATAAATGACATGTCTTATGACTTGTATCCTTATAAACATAGATTTACAATATGTAGACATATAATATCTCTACATATATAAACTGCTTAAGCGTTAGGCTACTTTCACACTAGCGTTAATACTTTCCGCTATTGAGATCAGTCATAGGGTAACTGAAGCATTTTTGCTGAACCCTGCCGGACCCAGAAAAAACGCTAGTCTGAAAGTAGCCTTATTTAGCATGTACTATAAAATATGCCCTCAGATCTTCTCACCACTGTAATATAAGCAGGTGAGAATAATGCATTTAATCTGGATCAAGGGAAAGCCAGGTTTCACTAACACAGCAACTTGTATTCACCTACGTTCATCATGTCAGTGGATTGGATTTCTGCTTCGCTTGGGTGAAAACCTCAGAAACATGACTGTGGAAGACAGGCAGGTACAGAAGTAAAGCACCCTCTGAGCTCCCTTCTCTCCATGCCAGTGCGGCTGGGTCCTGTGGTCAACACTGTGAAGCTTTGCTGGCTCTAGATGTTGCCATAAAGGCAGACGGACAGTCTGAGGTTACTCTGTGGTCTAGTGTCAAGATAATGTTTTAGCAAGCATAATATGATCCCTGTCCTCCCTCACAAGATCTGCTCTGCTACAGCCACCACAAATACATTGTGTAGAAGGCTTGACATTATGGGTGTAATTACTGAAAAAATCATGGGAGAAAAAAAAATCTGAGAAATCATTTAGCAGTCACATACTGTAATTATGTAATGATGAAAAGCTTTCTATACAGTATATTTAATGACATCACGCAGAAGATCAAAGAGTTTTCTTTATTTTGTAGATGATGTTATTTTATATGATGTCATTTTCTAAATAGTCACAGTGTGGATTCACTGAATGCAAAGTCAACTAAAGGGGATCTTGAAAGTGTCTTCACATCTCCACAGAATGGCTTCACTTTTCTTGTAGTGTTAAAACTAGGGGGGTCATTTACTATCAGATGTACGGCAGCTCTCTGGCGTATATATGTCACAGGTTGTGGCGCAAGGGTTATTTGCGCCGCGATCTGCAACTTTTCCTTACTTACGCAAGGTCTAAGAAAAAAGGGGGCGTGGCATCAGGGCCATCTCATTTATCATTTTCTACTCTGTTTTAGGCGTAAAGATCAAGCATTTAGGACGCAAACTGTAAATCAAATCTGATGGGGTTTCCATTGCTCCACAGGTACCCAGCCGTCATCTATACAGAACATGTGCACTTTTACCCCCTTAATGGCCAGATTTATTTGTCACTTAATGATCAGTCTTTTTTTAATCATTTTTTATAGTTTTGTTCCAAGACCCAAAATGTTTGTATTTTTTTGTTGATACAGCTGTATGAGGACTTTTTTCTGGGACAAATAGTATATTTGTCACATTTTTATGTACATACATACAGTATAATTTACTGATTGTAGGAATACAAAAAAAAAGCTATTGCAGTAAAGATAACCTCTTAAAGGGGTTATCCCATGACATGATCATATAGGACATGACAGTCTCTTTCTAGAGATCTCTCAATTCATTTCTCTGCTACATTTATATCAAGCTGAAAGCTCAAGGGGAGTGTCTTTTCTGCTGCAGCTAAGGAGGCGTGTCTCAGCTCTCCCTATCACAACTCAGGAGGCAGCTGAAAGATGAAACTGAGCATGTGCGTCCATCTCAATGAGCAGGACAAAGAAATGAGAAAACAGACAAACAGCAGGTGGTGCTATACAGATTCATTTTATTGAATAACTTAGTGGCTGTGCTAAATTTTTAATTATATGCAATTACAAAAGTGCTGGTTTGAAAAATGTAGAATATTTTTCATGGGACAGCCCCTTTAAGTTTATTATTAGGATTTTTACCAATATGGATCCCAATTATATATGGTATATTTGTACCATAAAAGCATGGGGAAAAAGGTTTTTTGTGAGGTGCCACATTTTGAAAGCTATAACTGTTTATGAAGTCTTGCTTTTTACTGGATGAGTTAAAATTTTTACTGGTGACATTTTGGGGTACATATAATTTTTCTCATTTCTTTTCTGGTGAAAAAAGCAAATCCACCATTTGTATAAAATGTAACATTCAAATATGTTTTGGTTTTAGGATTTGTTAAAAAAAAAAAAAACAGAAAAGAGATAAAAAACAAAGATAAAAACATCCTGCATGATATGATAAATAAATATGTGGATGTCCCTAGCTACATTTTTATCTCTTTTCTGTGATTTTTGTTTATTTTGTAGTATATGCTTGAGGGAGTGTCACCTTCAAGTGTGAATGCGCTCCTAATTTATCTTGGGAGTAGTATTCCTGTGCGCTTTTGCCCTTCCTATCAAACAGACCGCCTTGAATAGGTGGTACATATAGGTGTGTCTGCTCCTCCTCTCATTGGTTGCTGGATGCACATAGAGGTGACTAGAAGCAGCACACTATATGTGCAGAGTCTGTGCTCCTGAACATAGTTGCTCAATGGCATAGGTAGGTCCTGCTTAGAGTAGGACCTGCTTTACCTGAGACCACCTTGGCAGGGGTAGGTTGGCACAGATTTGTTTTGATCAAAATATATTGGTAAGAGTCTCAGATTGTATTATATCAGAATGAGGGCTTAGTCCATGGGCGTAGCTATAGGGGGTGCAGAGGTAGCAGTCGCTACCGGGCCTAGGACCCTGAGAGGGCCCCAAGACACTTGTGCCGCATAAGAAGACACACAAAGCACTGAGGGAAGGGGGGCCCAAGCTGAACTCTTTCCACCAGGGCCCATGAACCATTAGCTACGCCCCTGGCTTAGTCCATATATAATGCTGAACCAAGTTCTTTCCTTTTCTAAATATTCTAAATATCAAACAGTGAACCTCTTAAAATCTGTTCTTCATTTTCAAATATGGAAACATGATTTTATCATTTTAACTGTATGGTTTTCTGATCACCAGTACTTCAAGAATATTTTAAAGGATATTTATAAAATAATATATTCACTATACAGTATGCATGTATTATATACAGGAAGCAAGATATCAGCATACAGCCTGAGCTGGAATGTGCATTAAGTGGACAGAGAAAATAACAAATTCTGGAAGCAGAGAAGCTATAATTTAATTTAGCGTTAAAATGGTTACCTCAATGTAGAAACATAAAACAATGAAAGGAAAAAAAAGACCATCTAGTGTGCTTACTTTTTGCTACCTTTTTACAGTTTTTTATGAATGATCACATTTGTAGAATTCATGTTAAGATTTCATACCATTAGTGGCACTTTTATACGTCGGTCTAAATAAAGGCCCATAGCTGGTGGAGGATCCGCCGAAGTTATGAAGAGACGCAGGCCTCTCCATAACTTCAGTGCATCCAGCACCAGTTCTAAATGTAAGACAGCTTCCGAGCTGTCTTAAGTTAGACCATTTTCCCTTCTCATACCATGCCCACAATTTTAGAGCGGGGCAAATTCGCAGATAGCGGTGCAACTAACAGTTGTGCCGCCATCTGCGCCTGAAATATGCCTAATTTAGGCATATTTCATTATAGTTAATGACCCCTTTAGTCTTTAGTTTATTGTTTGGTCAACAGCTATTCCTCCTCACTCCCCCATATACAGTACAGTGCCTTGAAAAGGTTTTCATATCCCTTGAACTTTTCCACATTTTTTCACGTTACACCCACAAACTTAAATGTATTTTATTGGGAATTTATGTGATAAACCAACACAAAGTAGCAAGTATGTGTGAAATGAAAAGAAAATTATACATAGTTTGAAAAATTTGTAGTAAAGAAGAATCTGAAAAATGTGGTGTGCATTTGTGTTCAGTCCCTTGCACTCTGACACCCCTAAATAAAATCCAGGGTGATCAATCGTCTTCAGAAGTCACCTAATTAGTAACTACAGTCCACCTGTGTGTAAGTTATTCTTAGTATAACTACAGCTGTTCTGTGAAGGCCTCAGAGGTTTGTTAAAGAATATTAGTAATCAAAAGAAAACCAAGGAACACACCAGACAGGTCATAGATAAAGTTGTAAAGAAGTGTAAAGCAGGGTTAGGTTATAAAAAAAAAAAATATCTCAAGCTCTGAATGTTGGTGTAACGTAAAATAATATGGAAAAGTTCAAGGGGTATGACTACTTTTTCAAGGCACTGTATATGCATATGTCGTACATCAAGTGTTTCCAGTGGAGAGAAAGGAATAAGCAGCTACCATACTCTTTTGTTAGGATAAGAACTACAGTGGATATAAAAAGTCTACACACCCCTGTTAAAATGTCAGGTTTATGTGCTGTAAAAAAATGAGACAAAGATAAATCATTTCAGAACTTTTTCTACCTGTGGTAAGGTGCAAGGTGTCATTTGCGATGACAGGTACGTGTCACCGAGGTTGCTGGCCTCGGTGAGGTGAGAGCCGGGTTTTTGTCTGCAGCAGCTAGTGCTGTTTGACTCTTTTAAATAGCATGGCTGCAAAGCCGATCCGGGCCGGCTCTTACTGGGAGCAGCTAAAGAGTAGGGTGGGTGGCTGCTCCCCACGGTCCAGTCCGAGTTTTGGGCTGGGTATAAAACACAGCCATCAGCTGTGTCTGTGTGTGATTATCCTGGAGCCTGCTAACAGGACTGAGGAGTTCTCTGTGCTGGAGGACGGAGCTCAGCAAGGTGGTGTTTCCCTGCAAACTGAAGGAGGAATCGCCTGCGGCTGAACCGACTGCTAGGTGTGAACCGCACTTAAACCACCCAAGGTGACTGGACCCTGTGTTGGCCTGTTTTTGGTTTTGCCACATGATTTCTGTTGTGTGTGAACTGTCACCAAGAGACTGTTTTCATTTCTGGTGTGCAAGTGTGAATAAAACACTGTTTGATGCACAATCTGGACTCCTTGTTTTGCCTCTAAACTGCACCCGCACCGCTGTCTACCAGAGCGACTCCCCACATTTGGTGTCGGATGCGGGCATGCGCAGTGAGGCTGGCGTGAACGCCGAACTTTGTTTTTGCTGAGCAGAAGTGAATGTCCTATATTAAGCCGGCAAAGTTGCAGCCTGTGATCCCCGACAAAATGGAGGCGGCTGTGAAAGCCCTCATAGAGGCTAACGTGCAGCAGCGGGAGACCAACCAGCTACTGCTACAGCACGTGATGGCGTTGCAAGCGGCAGGAGCGTCCCACCGCGTCCACGATGCCCGGAAAGCTGTCCGTGCCGCGATCCCTAAGATGACCCCCTCGGATGATGTGGAGACCTATCTGGCGGTGTTCGAGAAGGTGGCCGTGAGGGAGAAATTACCCCGACAACAGTGGGCAGAGGTCGTCGCTCCGTTCCTGGCGTCTGGACCCCAGCAAGTATTTTTTGACCTCCCAGATGACCAAGCCGCTGACTACCCGACCGTGAAAGGTGAGATCCTGGCAAGACTGGGGGTGAACGTGTTAGTCCGGGCTCAGCGGGTCCACAAGTGGAACTTTAATACGGCTGAACCCGCCAGGCCGCAGTATTATGAGTTGCTGCACAGGTTGCAAAAGTGGCTGCAGCCTGAGGTTCTAAGTCCGGCTGCTATGCTGGACCGTCTGCTGGCTGACATCTTCTGGAGGGCCTTGCCGTACCCCCTGCAGCACTGGATCGGCCAGGTGTCACCCACTAATGCCTTGGACATGGTCGACCTGGTCGAGCGCTATGAGGCCACAAAAACCTTGAAAGGAGGTGTTGTTGGGAGGGGCCGGTCAAACCCCGGAGGTCTCCCATCCAGTCCCGACGACTGGTACCCGAGAAACCTGCTCGGGGTGTACCCCTGTAGACCCGGCCCCGATAGTCTGCTGGCGGTGTCACGAGCCTGGCCATGTGAGGGCCGACTGTCCACAGTGGGGAGAACCCATGGAGACCAATTATGGGTACCGGGCTTCCATGTATGCCCGGAGACTGTGTGCGACCGGCACCCCGAGACCCTAGACAATCGTCATCTGTGCCAGGTGCAAGTCGGTGATAATCTTGCAGTGGCGCTGCTGGACTCAGGGAGCCTAGTAACCCTGGTAAGTGCTGCCCTGGTACAGCCCTCCCAGTATACGGGCCGGAAAGTTGGGGTGGTGTGCATACACGGAGACTTAAAGGACTATCCCACGGCTGTAATGTCTCTGTCCACGGCGGCCGGCACATGGACTTGTGAAGTGGCGATCTCCGCCAAGCTACCGTATGAACTAATAATTGGAAGAGACTTCCCTGGTTTTCCGTCACTATGGCCTGAGGTGAAAGTGACTAATAGCCCTGAGACAGGGGTAACCCTAGCAGAGTGGCCTGGTTCCTGTGGGAGGCCAGAGCCCAGGGAGCCCGAGTCCGAAGGGCCTGCGGTAGGGGTGACCACCACTTCTGTGATAGAGGGGAGACAACCCCACTGAGTGTAATGGTGGGAGACACGGAGGACTTGCCACCGGGACCTGAGTTGGCAGACCTCAATGTCTCCGGGGAAAATTTTGGGACCGCACAACACCGGGACCAAACCCTAACCAGAGCCTGGGAAAGTGTCATAATAATTGATGGTAAACCCCAGAAACCTGGGGCTGAATTAATGTTTCCGCGATTCATTGTCCTTCAGGATATGTTGTATCGGGTGAACCAAATCCGAGGTGAGCCTGTTGAACAGTTGGTGGTGCCCACAGCGTATCGCAGGCTTGTCATGGAGCTTGCCCACCAACATGTTCTTGGGGACACCTGGGGTGGCAGAAAACCCAGGACCGCATACTGCAGCGGTTTTATTGGCCCAGTGTGTTCAAGGAGGTAGAGAATTATTGTAAGTCCTGTCCCACCTGTCAGATAACTAGCCCCCAGCCACATTTCCGTAGTCCTCTGGTACCGCTTCCAATTATTGAGGTCCCGTTTGAGCGAATCGCTATGGATCTAGTTGGGCCTGTACCAAAATCTGCCAGGGGCCACCAACACATTCTGGTAGTTCTCGACTATGCCACTCGGTATCCGGAGGCGGTGCCTCTGCGACATACCTCAGCTAAACTCATTGCCAAAGAGTTAATGGAAATGTTTTCCCGTGTGGGCCTGCCAAAAGAGGTTCTGACAGACCAAGGGACCCCTTTTATGTCCAAAGTAATGAGGGAACTGTGTAAATTATTGCGTATAAAGCAGTTACGGACGTCCGTTTACCATCCACAAACGGACGGTCTTGTCGAGAGGTTTAACCAAACTTTAAAAATATGTTAAAGAGGGTGGTGTCTAGAGATGGGAAGGACTGGGACCTGCTTCTGCCCTATCTCATGTTCGCAGTGCGAGAGGTGCCCCAGGCCTCTACTGGGTTCTCGCCCTTCGAACTGCTTTATGGCAGACACCCTCGGGGCCTGTTGGATATCGCCAAGGAAGCGTGGGAACAACAGCCTGTCCCCCACAAAAGTGTCATTGAGTATGTCACCCAGATGCAGGAACGGATGGAAAAGGTGTTGCCGCTGGTCCGGGAGCATATGGAGGCAGCGCAACAAGCCCAGAGTAGGGTGTACAATCGTCAGGCTCGGGTACGGGGCTTCAAGCCGGGAGATCGGGTGTTGGTTCTGGTACCCACCCTTGACAGCAAGTTCCTAGCTAGGTGGCAGGGCCCCTATGAGGTGATCGAGAAAGTAGGGAAGTAAATTACAAAGTACACCAGCCAGGCGGCGCAAGCCGGAGCAGGTGTACCACGTGAATTTACTAAAGCCGTGGAAAGATAGGGACACGGCCGACGACCACAGCCCCGGCCAGGGCTTCTAGGTGAAAAGGGTCCAGCCCCACAGTTCGAGGCCTGTGAAGCAGTAACCACGGTAAAAATTGCAGACAGCCTGTCTTCCAAACAAGTTCAGGAAGTCAGGAGTTCATCAGTCGGAACACGGATGTGTTCTCGGACCTCCCTGGCCGCACGTCTCTCATCCAACATGACATCGTCACTGAGCCTCAGGCCAAGATCCGGTTAAAACCATACCGGGTACCCGAGGCTCGGCGACGGGCCATCGCGGAGGAAGTACAGTTAATGTTGAAGCTCGAGGTCATTGAGGAGTCGAAAAGTGAGTGGGCCAGTCCCATAGTCCTAATACCCAAGCCGGATGGGACGTTGCGGTTCTGCAACGACTTTCGCAAGTTAAATGAAGTATCCAAGTTTGACGCGTATCCCATGCCCCGAGTAGACGAGCTGGTTGAAAGTTTAGGACAAGCCCGTTATTTTTCTGTGCTGGACCTCACTAAAGGGTACTGGCAGGTACCCTTAACGGAGTCGGCTAAGGAAAAACCGCATTTGTTACCCGCAGGGCCTGTATCACTACAAGGTGTTACCCTTTGGCCTGCATGGCGCCCCGCCACTTTCCAAAGGTTAATGGACATAGTGCTGCGACCACATCGTCGGTACGCCTCGGCCTACTTAGATGATGTAGTCATCCACAGCACCGACTGGGAAAGCCATTTACCCAAGGTGCAGGCGGTAGTGGATGCCCTGAGGAAAGCCGGACTGACCGCTAACCCAAAGAAGTGCTCCATAGGGTTAGAGGAGACAAAATATCTGGGATATGTAATTGGGCGGGAGTCATCAAACCTCAGGTAACTAAGGTAGAGGCCATTCGTAACTGGCCCCGACCGGTCACCACCAGGCAGGTAAAGTCGTTCCTGGGGATTGTAGGTTACTACATGAGGTTTGTGCCCCACTTTGCCACAATAGCAGCGCCATTGACAGACCTGTTGAAGGGGCGAAAGTCTGGGAGGGTTAGCTGGAGTGAGAAGGCGGAGGAGGCTTTCTCCGCGTTGAAGTCGGCCCTGTGTGGGTCCCCGGTTTTGGTGACACCCGACTTCAACAAGGAGTTTGTCGTACAAACCGACGCCTCGGAGGTAGGCCTCGGTGCGGTACTGTCGCAGGAGGTCAACGGGGAAGAACATCCCGTTGTCTTCCTGAGCCGTAAGCTCAGTCCCGCCGAGTCCAGATATAGTATAGTGGAGAGGGAGTGCCTGGCTATCAAGTGGGCACACGAATCTCTCCGCTACTACCTGTTAGGGAGGAGGTTCCGTCTGGTGACCGACCATTCCCCGCTCAAATGGATGAGTCAGGCCAAGGAGAGGAATGCTCGGGTCACCAGGTGGTTCCTATCTCTTCAAAATTTCAAGTTTTCCGTGGAACACAGGGCAGGCCGCTTGCAGGGCAACGCAGATGCCCTGTCCCGCGTCCACTGCCTCACGTGTGTTCACCCCCTCAGGGTTGAACAAAGGGGGGGGGTATGTGGTAAGGTGCAAGGTATCATTTGCGATGACAGGTACGTGTCACCGAGGTTGCTGGCCTCGGTGAGGTGAGAGCCGGGTTTTTGTCTGCAGCAGCTAGTGCTGTTTGACTCTTTTAAATAGCATGGCTGCAAAGCCGATCCGGGCCGGCTCTTACTGGGAGCAGCTAAAGAGTAGGGTGGGTGGCTGCTCCCCACGGTCCAGTCCGAGTTTTGGGCTGGGTATAAAACACAGCCATCAGCTGTGTCTGTGTGTGATTATCCTGGAGCCTGCTAACAGGACTGAGGAGTTCTCTGTGCTGGAGGACGGAGCTCAGCAAGGTGGTGTTTCCCTGCAAACTGAAGGAGGAATCGCCTGCGGCTGAACCGACTGCTAGGTGTGAACCGCACTTAAACCACCCAAGGTGACTGGACCCTGTGTTGGCCTGTTTTTGGTTTTGCCACATGATTTCTGTTGTGTGTGAACTGTCACCAAGAGACTGTTTTCATTTCTGGTGTGCAAGTGTGAATAAAACACTGTTTGATGCACAATCTGGACTCCTTGTTTTGCCTCTAAACTGCACCCGCACCGCTGTCTACCAGAGCGACTCCCCACAACCTTTAATGTGACCTATAAACTGTACAACTTAATTGAAAAACAAACTGAAATCTTTTAGGTAGAGGGAAGAAAAAAGATAACAAAAAATAATATGGTTGCATACCCTTAAACTAATACTTTGTTGAAGCACCTTTTGATTTTATAACAGCACTCAGTCTTTTTGGGTATGAGTCTATCACCATGGCACATTTTGACTTGGCAAGATTTGCCCACTCTTCTTTGCTAAAACACTCCAAATCTGTCAGATTACGAGGGCATCGCCTGTGCACAGCCCTCTTCAGATCACCCCACAGATTTTCAATCGGATTCAGGTCTGGGCTCTGGCTGGGCCATTCCAAAACTTTAATCTCCTTCTGGTGAAGCCATTTCTTTGTTGATTTGGATGTATGCTTTGGGTCGTTTTCATGCTGAAAGATGAAGTTCCTCTTCATATTCAGCTTTCTAGCAGAAGCCTGAAGGTTTTGTGCCAATGTTGACTGGTATTTGGAACTGTTCATAATTCCCTCTATCTTAACTAAGGCCCCAGTTCCAGCTGAAGAAAAACAGCCCCGCAGCATGATGCTGCCACCACCATGCTTCATGTGGGTATGGTGTTCTTTTGATGATGTGCAGTGTTGTTTTTGTGCCAAACATATCTTTTGGAATTATGGCTAAAAAGTTCAACCTTGGTTTTATCAGACCATAACACCTTTTCCCACATGCTTTTGGGAGACTTAAGATGTCTTTTTGCAAAATGTAGCCTGGCTTGGATGTTTTTCTTCGTAAGAATAGGCTTCCATCTTGTCACTCTACCCATAGCCCAGATATATAAAGAATATGGGAGATTGTCGTCACATGTACCACACAGCCAGTACTTGCCAGATATTCCTGCAGCTCCTTTAACCTCTTTAGGACGCAGGGTGTACATGTACGCCCTTGTGTCCTGGTACTTAAGGACCCAGGGCGTACATGTACACCCTGCGAATATCCGATCACCGCTGCGCACGTGGCGGTGATCGGAACAAGATGCCTGATGAAATCAATCAGCAGGCACCTTGGCACAATGCCCAGGGGGGTTCTGTGACCCCCCATGTCAGCGATCGCAGCAAACCGCAGGTCAATGACCGCGGGGATCAGAGACTAAAATATGCCCCAAACTTATAAATATTAACCCCCCCCCTGCACCCTGCCATATTAGTGTCCCCCCGGGCGGTGCAGGGGGGGGATTACGGGCGGTGCTGCGGGTGGGCGGCGCGGCAGGCAGGATCGATCCTCCGCCCTCCTCCTTTCAAATGCTTTCCCTGGTGTCTAGTGGGTATAGCAGGGGGTCAGCACATTGCTGACCCACTGCTATAAACTGCTGACATCTGTGCTGCAGATGTCAGCAGTTTAACCCCTTCTATATACGCGGTACGTACGGACCGCGGTATAGAAGGTGTTAACATGGAGGGAGCTCCCTCCCTCTCCCATCGGGGGGCTTCTGTACCTTTGCAGCCCCCCGACAGGATAGGATAGCAGAGGGAGGGAGCTCCCCTCCCTTCCCATCACCCGCTGCTGTGTTCTGGCAGCGGGTGATGGTTACCATGGCAGCAGGACGCTTTCAGAAGCGTCCTGCTCTCCATGGCTCTGAAACTCTGAATGCTAAAGGCAAAAGCCTATTCAGACTTTGTAAAGTAAAAAATACAGTAAGTACACTATATAGTGTACTTACTGTATTATATAGACATAGATATAAAAATAAGAAAAATACATATCACTGAATAAAAATGAAAAAAATCAAATACACTATACATATTAGGTATCGCCGCGTCCGTAAAAATCTCCTCTATAAAAATATCACATGACCTAACCCCTCACGCAAATACCGTAAAAAAAAAACCCAAAAAGGTGTAAAAAAGCCATTTTTTTGTCACCTTGCATCACAAAAAGTGTAATACCAAGTGATCAAAAAGGCGTATGCCTCCCAAAATAGTACCAATAAAACTGCCATCTCATCCCGCAAAAAATGAGTCCTTACATAGGACAATCGCCCAAAAAAATAAAAAAATATGGCTCTCAGACTATGGAGACACTAAAACATAATTTTTTTTTCTAAAATGCTATTATTGTGTTAAAGTAAAATAAATAAATAAAAAGTATACATATTAGGTATTGCCGCATCCGTAAAAACCTGCTCTATAAAAATATCACATTATCTAACCCCTCAGGTAAATACCGTTAAAAAAATAAAATAAAAACAATGTAAAAAAACATTTTTGTCACCTCACGTCTCAAAAACTGTAATAGCAAGCGATCAAAAAGTTATATGCACCCAAAATTGTGCCAATCAAACCGACATCTCATCCCGCAAAAAATGATACCCCACATAGGACAATCACCCCAAAAAAATAAAAAAAAATATGTCTCTCAGACTATGGAGACACTAAAACATGATTTGTTTTGTTTTAAAAAATGATAATATTGTGTAAAACTTAAATAAATAAATAAAAAGTATACATATTTGGTATCGGCGCGTCCGTCGCAACCTCCTCTATAAAAAAACACATGACCAAACCCCTCAGGTGAACACAACAAAAAATAAATAAAAAAATACGGTGTCAAAAGCCATTTTTGTCACCTTACATCACAAAAAGTGTAATAGCAAGCGACCAAAATGTCATATGCACCCCAAGATAGTTCCAATCAAACCAACATCTCATCCCGCAAAAAATGAGCCCCTACATAAGACAGTCGCCCAAAAAATTAAAATAAAATATGGCTTTCAGAATGTGAAGACACAAAAAAATCATTTTTTTCAAAAATGCAGTATTATGTAAAACTGAAACAAAACCCTCCAAAAAGTAGCCATATTTTGTATTGCCGCGTCCGTAGAAACCTGCTCTATAGAAATAGCACACAATCTAACCTGTCAGTTCAACGATGTAAATACCAGAAAATAAAAACGGTCCGAAAATAGCTATTTTTTTGCAAATTTTCCATTTTAATTAATTTTTCCAGTAACAAAGTAAGGGTTAACAGCCAAACAAAACTCAATATATATTGCCCCGATTCTCTAGTTTGCAGAAACACCCGATATGTGGTTGTAAACTGCTGTATGGCCAAACAGCAACACAGCTACATCCCCAGTTATAAGAGGGTGTGCACACTTATTCAACCACATTATTTTAGTTTTTATTTGTTTTCTTCCCTCCACCTAAAAGATTTCAGTTTGTTTTTCAATTGAGTTGTACAGTTTATAGGTTACATTAACCTCTTACCGACCGCCGTACGCAGGATTGCGTCCTGCGGTCGGTCGGTTTGTTCCTCCTGGACGCGCTGGGGCGTCATCTCGCGAGACGCGAGATTTCCTGTGAAGGCGCGCACGCGCGTGGGCGCGTTCACAGGATCGCGTCGAGGAGAACTTTAACTAAAGCCTGCCAGCGCATGATCAGTGTAGAAGTTAAAAAAAATGGCATATCAGACGCTGTTTTGTTAACAGCGTCTGATATGCTTGCTGTTCGTTCCTTTGGTGGTCCCTTTTGCTTGGGACCACCAAAGGAAACTTTTGTAAGTGCACGCGCTATTTCTACTGAGTACGGCGATACCACATGAGTGACACTTTTTTGCAGCCTGGGTGCGCAAAGGGGCCCAAATTCCAACGAGTACCTTTAGCTTTTTCATGGCTGCTCACAATTTAGCCCCGCCCAAAATGCCAGAACAGTACAAACACCCCACAAATGACCCCATTTTGGAAAGAAGACACCCCAAGGTATTCGCTGAGGGGCACAGTGAGTCCATGAAAAATTGAACTTTTTGTCAAAAGTTAGCAGAAAGGGAGACTTTGTGAGAAAAAACAATAAAAAATCTATTTCCGCTAACTTCTGGGGATCATCACAGATTTGGATATTTTTTTATAAACTAACCCTGACTTTTACCTCTCAACATTGTCCCTTACTTGTTTGGAGAGTTCCTTGGTCTTCATGGCAGTGTTTGGTTAGTGATGCCTCTTGCTTAGGTGTTGCAGCCTCTGGGTCCTTTCAGAAAAGGTGTGTATATGTAATGACAGATCATCTGACACTTAGATTGCATACAGGTGGACATCATTTCACTAATTATGTGACTTCTGAAGGTATTTGGTTTTTATGGGATTCCTAACAAGGGGAGTGAATACATACGCACATGCCAATTTTCTGTTTTCTATTCCTAAACAATAGTTTTATTTATATCTTTTTCTCATTTCACTTCACCAACTTAGACTATTGTGTTCTGTTCCATCACATAAAATTCACATTAACAAAACATTGAACTTAAGGCTGTAATGTAACAAAACATGAAAAAAGTCAAGGGGGTGAATACTTTTGCAAGGCACTCTATAGTCAGATTAAATATAAACACCATCCAGGAACTGTTCTGTAATTGGCATGTGTTTATATTAAATATGACTATAACCCCCTCATCCATAGGAATCCACTCATATACTGCAGTACATGGGTGGATTCCTATGGATGAGGGAGTTATAGTCATATTTAGTATAAACACATGCCAATTACAGAACAGTCCCTGGACAGTGTTTATATTAAATATGACTATAACCCCCCTCATCCACAGGAATCCACTCATATACTGCAGTACATGGGTGGATACCTATGGATGAGGGGGTTATAGTTATATATGACACATTTACAGTAATTGTTATATTGCCCTGAGCTCCACTCACGCAGGGACTGGCTCCATAAAACTGCTGTACACAGCAGGAGCAGAGCTGGTACGGCTGGAAATTGGAAGGAAGCTGATTGGTGGAGGTGTTGGCAGCACCAGTGCGCTCACCACCAATCAGCAGGACTAATGAAGTGCGGGCTGGCGGCAGCAGAGCAAATTCATTGAAACCACCAGCCCACCCAACGGTGGGCTCAGGAGAGCCTTCAATAGGTATCATGGACGTGCGGGCTGGCGGCAGCAGTATGCAGTAAGTGAAGCTGCCAGCCCACTCAATGGTTTACTTTAATAGCGGAGCCCCCCTCAATATGGACACGCGCTGGCAGCTTCACTTATTGTGCTCCGCTGCCGCCAGCCCGCCCATCCCTGGTGCGGTCTTGATAAGGAAGCGCGGGCTGGCGGCAGAAGCCTTCAGTGAGTTTAATGGTAGGCTCAGGAGCTGTTAGTGAGAGCTCCTGAGCCACCTGATTTGCGTCACATTCCTTTTATAAGATGCAGTGACTTTTTCCCTCCACTTTGGAGGGGAAAAAAGTGCGTCTCATAAAATGAAAAATACGGCATTATTCCCACTTCAAAAATTTTCTCAGTCTTTATATAAACCTTTAAATACTAGAATTTATATTACAGTTGACCAAGAAATATAAATGTGGTGAGTTCCAAAAACTCAATATTTTCCAAGATCCAAAATACATTATTTTACATTAGAAATATAATTTTTGTTTATGTTTCCTTGCCAACTCATTGGTCATTGTTCATATTGATTTTGTCATGAATTTTCCAAAAACTCTGGTTTCCAACTAATCAGAAATTTTGTTATTTGTCCTGCATGAATCACACAAAATGGTGGCCTCTATTTTACAGTTTAAGGCTACATGCACACGACCGTTGCCTGCCTCCGTGTCCGCTTCTCCTTGAAATTTTGCGTCCGTCAAGAAAAACGGATGACGGACCGTTTTTTTTTACGGATCCGATTTTTATGGCAGATCCATTGTAAAAATGCCATCCTTGTCCGCAAACGTGAAAAAAATAGGACATGCACTATTTTTTTGACGGAATGAAAACACGGATCACGGATGCGGAACAAAAACGGTTGACCATCCGCATTTTTTGATGGACCCATTGAAATGAATGGGGAAGCATCCTATCCGTGAAAAAAAACGGAACGGACGCGGAAACAAACAACGGTCGTGTGCATGGGGCCTAAGAAAGAGAAGACGGAATCTTCCACATTAAAAGGGATATTTCTGAATGCTTTTGAAAATGCCAGTGCCATTTATTTTTAACTAGGTTGGTTTGTTACTACTGGCTTCTATCTCTTTACCCATAGCCAAAAATGTAAGTAAGAATGCTTTCAGAAATAGAAGTGATAGTAGTTAAAAAGTAAATGATCAAAAGATCAAACTAAATCAAATCACTATTTTGTGTGAATCACCCTTTGCCTTCAAAACAGCATCAGTTTTACTAGGTACACTTGCAAACAGTTTTTGAAGGAAGTTGGCGGGGAGGTTGTTCCAAACATTTAAGAGAACTTGAGTCACTTGGCCTTGTTTACATGTCGAAGGTACAGTATAGCTTTTCTGAGTGCAATTCTTCCATGAAGACTACTTCTGGGCAGTCTTGTCCATATAGCGGATGGGTGTACCTGGGTCCCACTGGTTTCTGCCAGTTTTGATATGATGGCTCTGGTAAATATCTTCTGATATTGAAATAAAGTAAGCATGATTTTTCTTTCACCTCTGCACTAAGTTTTCTTGGCCGACCATTGACTGTATGGTCCTCAATTTTGCCAATTTTTTTGTGCTTCTTCAAAGGAGCTGGAACATAACATCTTGACTAGTGTTGAGCAAATTGAAGTTGATGAATTAGATCCGAATTTCAGGAAAAATTGGATTAGTCACGAATCCGTATTTCCTAACGATTCGTGGTAATTAATCCGATTTTTTTCTAAAATGGCTGCCGCACATGATACAAAGTGAAAGTAATAAGCCTGGGAATTAGGGATCACCAATAATGCTGCGCAGCCAGCCAATCAGAAAATAGCCAGCCCCTGTGAGGTCACAGCCCTATAAAAAGCCTCATCCTGCCCGGTCTCTACCATTTTCCAGTGAACTGAGCATAGGGACAGATGTGACAAGTGATAAGTGAAAGTGATTACGAAAGTTTTTTGAAAAATATTAGTTTTCAACAGTTCAGGGACAGCACTGAGATAGTCTAGGGAGATAATAGGGAGACTTTATCCACACTATAGATAGAGTACAGGGGCCAATTGAGCAGTGTAAAGCTTGGATAATAGAGAAGTCATTCTATTACACCTTGCTGCACTAATTGGGGTTATACATAAGTAATTCCGTTAATCATTGATTCTGTAACTGGGGTGAAATTGCAGCCTTATACTACTGATTTTAGGGATTTCACATTGTTATTTTACATAAGTAATTCCATTAATCCTTGATTCTTCTAATTAGAGTAAAATTGCGACCTGATACTACTGATGTTGGGGTGTTCTATTATACATAAGTAATCCTTGATTAATCCTTGATTCTGGGGGGAAATTGCGACCTGATACTACTAAATTTGGGGTGCTCACTTTTTTTTATATATAGGTAAATCAATGAATCCCAAATTCTGCAATTTGGGTGAAGTTGCGGCCTGGTTCGATTGATTTTGGGGTATTTGCATTCTTTTATAAAGTAAATCCATTCTTCTTTGATTCTGTATTTGCGGTGAAAAAGGGTTCTGATACTACAGATTTTGGTTCTGTAGAAATCTATGTGGAATCAACTATCGGTGTAAAAGGAGAGTGCTCTTTCACGCTATAGTAACGAGCCTCTGCACCATTAAGTCCTATATACTTGACGCTAACATTCACAATTCAGTTATTTGGTCAGTTTTGGACCTGTAACTAAAAAAGTGAACTGTGAAGTGATTTTAAGAGTGACACCAGTCAACTGCCTGTCACTCACTGACGCACAGTAACCGTTTTACTACCACAGAGGACTAGCTATGCAAGGTTCTGCAATACACAGTAATATACCCCAATATACATGTTCCTTGCAGCCGGGAAATAGCTGTTTTTTTAACGTGTTTTGTCACAAATTAATTTGGATCGAATCAAATTTGTGGGGAAAATTCGGCAAAGCATCCTAATCAAGTTTTTGAAAACTTCGCTCATCTCTAATCTTGACACTCCAGTCTACTTTGAAATCTTTGCCTGGAAGAGACCCTGCTGATTCAGTATAAATACTTTCTCAGTCATGCTATGGTATAAGACCTGTGACATGAAACTGTCTTCCACAGGCTCACTTTTGTACCTGAATTAGGCTGTTCCTCACTCAGTTTTCACAAAGCTTTTCATGTTTCAGTTACTGACTGTGTTCCAACCTACATATGAAAATGAAGATTGTTATCATCTGCTTGGTATAAATGTTTAACCAAACACCTGATTATAATCCTACAAAATCCCCGTTTGTGCAATATTACCTAGAAGAATTGATGCTGTTTTGAAAGCAAAGGGTGGCTACACCAAACAATGATTTGATCTACCTTTCTCTTTTTTTCATTCACTTTGCATTTTGTTAATTGATAAACTAAACTATTAACATTTCTATATTTGAATTTTTTTGTAATTTGGCCCATTTCTTCCATGCCTGCCTAAAAGATTTGCACAGTACCGTATGTTGCTGTCACTTTGACATCACGAATGCTGTCTTGGCAGGAAGGGGAACATGCCAGCTCCAAAACACCCCCAAACTAGAATAAACAGTGTATAGTGTAAGTGACACTGAGTTCTGTTATGTAATTTTTATTGTTATACTCAGTTTCAGCCTAATGATTTTTTCCCACAAACTGGCAGTAAAATGCATTGGGAGGACTCTTCTCTGAGTCCTCTCCATTATGTGCATAAGCACAGGAGTCCTCTCTTGCATTTTACTGCTGGTTTGTGGGAGCACAGAGACAGAATACAAATGAGTATATACAGGGGGCAACATGGAATATATACAAATGGAGCAAAATGGATATATATATATATATATATATATATATATATATACACAGGAGCCCTGTATTTTCCATTTTGCCCCCTCTGTATATATTCCATAACCATTTTTCGCCTGTGTATATATTCAATTTTTTGCCCCCTTTGTATGCATTTCATTTTATTTTTTTTTTCATTTTTTGCTTAGTTTACTTTTTACCATATATTTTTGCCCCTGTGCCATGCCAGGTGCGGTGCCCAGTGCTGTTGCTAGGGCTGCTGTCACCCGGTGTGGTATAAAATGGTGTCACCACCCCCGTTGGCGATCTGTCTGCTTAGCCCCCCCACCGTCGGCTGTCTGTCTCCTATCCAAACCCCTATCCATGTTATCGCTTGGGTTCAAATTATAGCACCCCCAACAGTCCCCCCACCCCACCCCAACCCCCAGTGATCTGTCTTCTGTCTGCTTAGCACCCCCCCCCCACATATTTGCATACATATTTGCATACATATTATATTCTGTGCTATCCAGAATGCAGCACCACATACCTTACATCCTCTTACATTCTCTGATGCAAACCTTCTCTTTCCTCATCTTCTCCTTTCAGACCAGACCGCCATGATGATTTTTCACCCATCTCTCATCTCTGTAGTTTGACAGAAGACATCTTAGGTTCCTACTTTTCCATCATCCTCCCTCCCACCTTCTTAACAACTCACCTGCCACCTTCAATAATACTAATAATAATGTGCACTAATTCAAAAGTGCTCCCGTTCTGTGTGCCAGTGCAAAAAAACTCCCTCAGTGCCGCCAGTTGAGCTAATGCGTGCAAGTATAAAATACCCCTATATAATGCCCCTAGTAAATGGCCAAATAGTGCTCCTCCCCTCTTCCCCATAGTGCCCCCTAATGTGCCAGTATAAGATTTCCCCATAGTGTACCCCAGAATGTGCCAGTATTAAATGCCCGTTCTTAGTGCCCCCATAATGTGCCTATATAATAAACCCCCATAGTATTCTTCTCCCCTCCAACACCATAATGTGCCAGCTAGTGATGAGCGGCAGGTGCCATATTCGATTTCGACGAAATTCGCGAATATTCGAATGAATATTCGTTTCGTATTCGTCGAAATCGAATATTCGTCATTTTTTCTAGTTATCGCGATTAAAATGCGATTTAAATAATCGCATATTGCGATTTGTACTTAAGGCTACTTTCCTATTGGTTTCATATCTAGAATTAGCGAGGATGACGAATATGACGAATGTATTCGTCATATTCCTCAAAACGAAGATAACGAAGTATTCTACATCTTCGCTTTAGCAACCTATTCGTCAACCTCGCTAATTCTAGCAATCAAATAGAAGGTTGACTATAGACAGCTGTGTTAAATTGCTATGCGATTTTTTTTTTTAATACAATAATTATATTACTTGATATGATAATATTATTATAAGTATTCTATTTATTAAAAAAAAAAATCGCATAGCTAATTTAACACAGCTGTCTGGTAAGTCAACCTTCCTATTTGATTGCTAGAATTAGCTGAAGTTGACGAATAGGTTGCTAAAACGAAGATGTAGAATACTTCGTTATCTTCGTTTTGAGGAATATGACGAATACATTCGTCATATTCGCCATCCTCGCTAATTCTACCAAGCCAACCATAACTTCTGTGCTCATGGAGCGTCCCCATCACCATGGGAACGTCTCCATATACTAAAATGTACTGTCGGATTTGAGGAATTACGTTGAAATCGCAATGCGATTAATTCAAGTTATATTAATCGCATTGCGATTTCAACTTAGAGCTGGGTTTATAATGGGTCAGCTTGCTAGAATTAACGAAGTTAACGAATATGGAATATAGCAGCAGTGTTAAGTTGAAATCGCAATGCGATTAATTTAACTTAAGTATTCGCATTGCGATTTCAACTTAGCACTGCTAGTGCATAGCCATATATTCCATATTCGTTAATTCTAGCCTATGTAAGATAGCAGTGTTAAGTTGTAATCGCAATGCGATTAATATAACTTGAATTAATCGCATTGCGATTTCAACGTAATTCCTCAAATCCGACAGTACATTTTAGTATATAGAGATTTTCCCATGGAAGGGGACGCTCCATGAGCACGGAAGTCGGCAGAAGCGGCAACGGGCACTGACTGGAGCAGCCAGGAAGCCAGGAATCCTCATGACAGGTAAGAACTACTTTTGGGAAGTGGGAAAGAAAAAAATATAACTAAAAAAAAAAACGAATATTCGAAATAGCGAATTTATAGCGCTATATTCGAAATATTCGCGAATTAGCGAAGTGCCGATATTCGCTAAAAAAATTCGCTTTTCGAATATTCGCGCTCAACACTAGTGCCAGCAATGCCCCCAGTAGATTCCCCCATAGTGTCCCCCATGTGCCAGTAGATGCCCCCATAGTGTCCCCCATGTGCCAGCAATGCCCCCATAGTGTCTGCCATGTGCCAGCCATTGACCCATAGTGTCCCCCTTTGCCAGCAATAATGCCCCAAAGTGTCCCCTTTATGACAGCAATGACCCACCAGCGCAGCCCAGCCCAGCGCCTCACAGAAAAACAAAACAAAAAAAAAAAACACATACTTACCTCCATGGCAGCGATGCGATGCAGGCCTCTTCTGGCCTGTGTCCCAAGCAGTACGGCTCAGGCAGAGCGATGACATTATCGCGCTGTCTGCGCCGGCCTCTGATAGGCTGCTGGCCTTGCGCCAGTAGCCTATCAAAGGAACAGGGAAGGGAGACGCCTCTCCCTTTCCCTTCTGCAGTGTTCATCTGTATCGCGATACAGATGAATGTAGGGAGATGAGTGCTTCAATAATGCAAGCGCTCATCTCCTGGTGGTGTCACCCAGGGGCGTAGGTAGAAATGACTGGGCCCCACAGCAAAAAATGTTATGCCACCCCTGCCCCACAGCTAAATTTTTTTATGGTCCCCCCCCTCCCGGATCTCACACCCCCACATACCTATCGGGCCTCCCACCCCTTCCAGAGCTTCCACCCAAACACCTCTCCAGGACCTCCCATCCCAACATCCCCAAACCCCTCCCTAGATCCCCCCTAAGTGTCATCCACACATCCCCCCTAAGTGTCATCCACACATCCACCCTAAGTGTCATCCGCACATCCCCCCATCAGTGTCATCCACACATCTCTCCATCAGTGTCCTCAACACATACCCCCCATCAGTGTCCTCCACATATCCCCCATCAGTGTCCTCCACAGATGCCCCCATCAGTGTCATCCACAGATCCCCCCGTCAGTGTCATCCACACATCCCCCCATCAGTGTCCTCCACACATCCTCCCATCAGTGTCCTCCACACATCCCCCCATCAGTGTCCTCCACAGATCCCCCCATCTGTGTCCTGCACACATCACCCCTAAGTGTCATCCACACATACCTCCATCAGTTTCCTTCACACATCCCCCATCAGTGTCCTTCACACATCCCCCCATCAGTGTCCTGCACACATCCCCCCATCAGTGTCCTCCACACATCCCCCATCAGTGTCCTGCACACATACCCCCCATCAGTGTCCTCCACACATACCCCCATCAGTGTCCTGCACACATCCCCCATCAGTGTCCTGCAGACATCCCCCCATCAGTGTCCTGCACATATCCCCCCATTAGTGTCCTCCACACATCCCCACATCAGTGTCCTGCACACATACCCCCCATCAGTGTCATCCACATATACTACCATCAGTGTCCTCCACAGATCCCATATCAGTGTCCTCCACACATCCCCCCATCAGTGTCCTGAACACATCATCCCTAAGTGTCATCCACACATACCTCCATCAGTGTCCTGCACACATCCACCATCAGAGTCCTGCACACATCCCCCCATCAGTGTCCTGCACACATCCCCCCATTCAGTGTCTTCCACACATCCCCCCATCAGTGTCCTCCACACATCCCCCATCAGTGTCCTCCACACATCCCCCCATCAGTGTCCTCCACACATACCCCCATCAGTGTCCTCCACACATACCCCCATCAGTGTCCTGCACACATCCCCCATCAGTGTCCTCCACACATCCCCCCATCAGTGTCTTACACACATGCCCCCATCATGGTCCTCCACACATCCCCCCCCCCATGAGTGTCATCCACACATCCCCCCATTAGAGCTTCATATTAACCTGCTGTACTAATATTATGACTAAAAACCTTAGTAATAGTTTCCCATATATAATACATTATATATGGGAATTCCACCAGGATTCGATCTCACAACCTTTTAACTAGCTATGGAGCTCAATGCTAAACTGTGCTAGAAGATCCTCATAGTAGTTTATCATGTATCAGGTATTCCTATACATCAGAAGTATAATTACATTAAAAAAAATGTGTAATTACTATATATATATATATGTATATATATATATATATATATATATATATATATATATATATATATAGTAATTACACATTTATTTTGTGTCATACATTTTTTTTTTACAATTACTGAAAAAAATATATATATATAAAATTATACTTCTGCTGTATGGGAATACCTAATACTTGATAAACTACTAGGAGGTTTTTCTAGCACAGTTTACTATTGAGCTCCATAGCTCAGTGGTTGGTGTTTTTGCCTCTGATGTAAAAAGGTTGTGAGTTAGAATCCTAGTGGCAACCTTTCAGAAATAGAGGCTAAATTAGATTAAAATACATTGGGTGTCCCCAAGCATACTGAAAAATGCTTGGGGATACCCCCTTCATGTTCATAGCACTGACTCCATCTATGGACACAACCATATAAGGAGTCAGAGCTGGGACTCCTAAGCTGGGATTCCCTGTACAGCGATTGGGATTCAGACAAGTGCAGTGAATAAATTATCTTTTGCCGACAATGGTGTCACCCCATCAGTGGTGTCACCCGGTGTGGCCCGCACCCACAGCACTCCCCTCGCAACGCCACTGGTGGTGCCGCCCTGAGAGTTATGAAGCCAGCCAGGCAGCGGTGTGCACATTTAAAAAAAAATACCTTGCTCTGAGAGTGAGACTTCTCCGCTACCGCCGTCTTGCTCTTGCTCACAACCTCCCACAATCCCGTCTTCTGGTGTGCGTCGCGTGATCCGGTGAGAGATCACAGCAAAAAAGCAGCGCCAGGCTCGGATGGGTGGAGGCGGGGCCGAGGGTGGTGGGGCAGCGTAACTGCTCACAGAGGCCGGGTTATTTACAATTAAAAATTTTAAAATCACTTGCAGCGGGGCTGCAGCCCCCTTGACCCCCCCCCCCCGGCTGGCCCCGGTCATGGTCCACCCTCTGCAACCGTGATCGTTACACCCATGCTTGTAGCTCTGGCTAGACCTATGCCCATAATGCAGTACTTCAAACATCAAGAAAAGATTAAATGGCAGATGAAGGAACACAACTTTGTAGAGATCTGTGTATATGTGGTGGGGTCGGCAATGACAGAATCTTAGACTTCGGGGGTGGACTCTCAGACAACTTGTGGAGTTGTGGGCACTGACTATACAGAAATTGTCTCTCTCACCTATGCCTTCAGCATGTCAGGACGATCTGGCTTTGCACAGCCACATGGTCAAACAGCTACCATGCTCTAGCCATGGCTGAGGCTATGAAGCCTCTATTTGTTCCCCAGTGACTATCCCAGGCAAGAATGAATAGCTCTTCTGGATTATGGGCATGGACTGGTAGGTCCTTCTACCAAACCTACCAACCAGTCCAAAAAATACAGCCCACCACAAAAGTCTGAACAAAACACCTCCAGAAAACTACAGCTTGGAATCTCTTTATCTCACCCAGCCTTATATATATATATATATATATATATATATATATATATATATATACACCTCCATTTCTGTAAAGTTGTTTGATAATTTGACAGATTAGCTTTATAGATGATGCTCACACATAATCTCCGAACCTAGTGATGTGCAAATGACGGCTAGCAGAAAACAAAGTCTTGCCATTATTTTCCCCATGAGAATGTGAACTTATGTGATCATAAGGAATAGACAGCATAATAAGCATACAACTTGGGCCCAATCAGAATAGAAATTATTTAGCTCTTTGTACACATCTACTTGATCAAACTGTCATGTAAACTATCATGTAATTTGCAATTGTTAGAAGAATTGGGGTACTTTGGAACAAAGAACTCTATAAACCTGTGACCGCACTACTGCTAACTTGCTGAGAAAAGGGTGTTTTCAATATAGTGCCTTATACTTCCCTCATAGCAGTTTAGAAAATCCATTACCAAATTCATTATCATGTAACAAGATGGAGTGACATTTTCCTTTAAAGGTGGAAGCAGTCATATAAGTATAGGGTTGCAGTAGTCCCTGTGGTGCACCACCAATTAGGCCAGGTGAGGCGAATGCCTCATTCGGCACGACCGAGAGACAAATTGGGGAGGCAGCATGGCCATGAAAAATGAGTACTTCTATTGTAGAAATGCTCATCTCCCTATATCCAACAGTATCGCCATCTTCAGGACAGCAATACAGTTAGATGCTGTGGCTGGGCACAGGAGTGATGTCTCCCTGCCCTGCCTTTCCCTCTGAAAGGCTTCAGGCCCAGTGCTTATAGCCTATCAGAGGCTGGCACAGGTGGCACAATGGTGTAATAATTGGATGCCTGAGCTGGGCAGCACACAGCTCAGGAAACAGGCCGGAGGAGGCCTGCACCACATCGTTGACAGCCACATGGAGGTAAGTATTTCAGCTTATTGTTCTTTATTTGGCACCCTGCTGTTTGGCCACTCTGGGGGAGTGGAGAGGAGCACTATGGGGACATTGTTTCTACCCATGGCACTAAATAAGGGCATATTGTACTGGCACACATAAGGGGGCATATTTTTGTGGCACACGTTATAAGGGGAGATTTTTTGCACTTTTACACATTACAAAGTGGGTATTTTTTTACTGGTGCACATTGTAAGGGGGTATTTTTAGCACTAGCAAGCATTATAAGGGAGCATTTTTTGTACTGTGCACATTATATGGGGGCATTTTTGTACTGGAGCTCATTATAAGGGGATATTTTACTTTGGCACACATTAGGAGGCATACTTATTACTATTGGGGCACTGTTATTACTAAGTGCTCGCTGGCAGAGAATTATTACTATTAGTGGGACGTTTGGGAGCACTATTACTGTGCGGGAATCTTGGCACAGTATTAGCTTAGCACAATTATTTTTGGGGGATAAAATGTTTATACTATTAGTGTCAGGGACACTATTTGCTGAGCACAGTAATTTTTTAGGGCACTGTGGGCCAATAATTATTGAAGAGGACACTATCTGTGTGGTACTAGTATTTTCAGGAGAATAGTATTGGGAAAAACAATGGTATCAGTATTGAGGGTGGCTGGATGGGGTATTCAGAAGGTGGAAGGATGATAGAAAAGTAGGAAACTAAGATGTCTGTTTGTCAAACTCTGCAGAGACTAGAGATGGCTGAAAGAAATTATCATTGTGGTCTGGTCAGAATGGAGAAGATGAGGAAAGATAACATCAATATCAGAGGAGACGTCCTTGGATGTAAGAGGTATGTGGTGCCGTATTACCTTGTATGTTTTGTAGCTCTGTATGTAATTTTTCAACAGTAGGGCTTAAGGGAAGGGGTTAGATTGAGAATTTGGCATGGGGCAGGGCTGTTTCAATTTTTGCCTCAGGCAGCTTAATAGTTAGGTGCACCTTGCAGGCCCTTGCCAAAAAGCACTGATGGACTGACTGACCACACTATTGAAATCTTGCTTATGGCCATTGCCATCCTTACACTACACAGAGCTTTTGGCACAGGCGGCCTAGATTGAATGGGCAGGATGGTAGGGCACATGACCGTCTGGCAGCAAGTGCAAATCAGCACTTTCACAACAGATGTGGCGAGGACACGCGGTGTAGAAGACAACCAGGGTCCAGTTGCTCCAGAGATATAGGTAAGCTGCCAGCAGAGCATGGAGCCTGCCTGCAAAGTGGTGTGGGGGTGGCCTGCAGTGTCAGTAGAGCTTGAACCTACAAGGAGTGCTGAGGTATGAAGTTGAGGTGTGAAGGGAAGGGGGGCCCAAGCTGAACTCTTGCACCAGGGCCCATGAGCCTTTAGCTACCCCCTTGCTTGCAGAACCCCCAATGAAATTGCACATATATGCCATTATTAATAAAATAAAATGTATTTTCCTCTAAAATAAGTGAAAATATTTTTTGGGTGTAGCACACTCAGTATTCATAATATTGGACATTAAGTGAGGAATATTGTTCATAATGTCCATAGATACCACATTTGTCTCTTTTCCACCAGTTCACTTGAATTAGAGCTGAAGCGTGTCTACTGTGTAAGCGGTTTACTTAAATATGAAATTAGACAGTTTTATCTGTTCCTTCCAGGTGGAGTGTGTATAATTTACTTCTTATTTCTAATTGTCTTAACAGAATGACAAAATGTTTCATTATTTCTTGTACCTCCGCTATCTAAGATCAATTTAAACACAAAAAATGAGAATTAAGTTTATATTGTAAGTTACTTTAAATTCCTTCATAGTTTTCCTTCAGCGTTAGTCAATTAACAATGAATATTAATAATCCTCATGATTTGTTTTTCCAGACCATTACTGTATATTATGCCTCCTCTATGGAGACAAGCGTAGGTGGATTGCTGATAGGGGGTTATAAACAGTATTGGAAGACATTTATTCACAACAGCAAATAATTCTGCTCTAATGTCTTCTCCTGCTGAATATAAATTCAGATAAGCTCAAGTTAAAGAGGACCTTTCACCACTCCTGACATGTCTGTTTTAATAGCTTTATGCATTCCCCATGTAATAACAATTCTGGAGCATCTATTCTTATGGCTCTATGTTGTACCATTCCTTTATTATTTCTACTAGAAGTTATGGATTTTTAGCAGTCTGCAGTAAGGGTACAGATGGGTGGTAACAAGTTGGGGGTGCTGCCATTTTTAGACTGTGCAGGTACACGCTCCTGTTACCTCCCCTCTGTACCCTTACTGAAGGTTAATAGCATATGATTCATAACTTCTAGTAGACATTATAAAGGAATGGCATAACATAGAGACATAAGGATATATGCTTCAGAATTGTTATTACATGGGGAATGCTTGTAGCTATTAAAACAGACATGTCAGGAGTGGTGAAAGTTCCTCTTTAAAGAGGTTTTTCGGCATTTTAATACTGATGACCTATCCTCTGGCCCTGAAAGTGAATGGGGTTGAGCGCGATATCAAGGACAATGCAAGGCGCTGTGCTTGATGAGCAGGGAGAAGGCCGTGGCACTGACAGGAGCGCCAGTGCCTTCTCAAAGAGCTGATTAGTGGGGGTCCCGGGTGTTGGACCCCTACCAATCAGATATTAAAATGTTGGAAAACCCATTTAGGTGAGAGAAGAATATGGCTGGTGTTGGGCATAAGGTTAAAAACTCAAACAGAAAACAGCACAACTATCGTAAAAGTGTATTGTTCTATTCTTAGTATCATATATATGTGTATTCATTATTCCACAAAGGCTTGAATCATACCCAGTTTTGGTGCCGTTTTTAAAGCAAAGCCAGGAGTGCACTAGGAAAGGTTATATAACACGGTATACGTCCTCTAATACAAACAATAGAATTATAAAGTGGAGGGACGTTAAAACAAAACAAAAAAGCTTTATTGGTAATTCAGATAAAAGCACAAAGGGTGATGTCCCACATAGGCTTACTTTGGCCCACAGCCAAAGTAAGCCTACGTGGGACATCACCCATTGTGCTTTTATCTGAACTACCAATAAAGCTTTTTTGTTTTGTTTTAACGTCCCTCCGCTTTATAATTCTATTCCAAAGCTAGGAGTGGATTTAAAAGGAATGGGAATTTTAAAGGAATGAAATATGCTTCCCTTTCCTGCTGATCAATTTCTGGCTTTGGTCCAAAATGTTGCCTCAAATGATGCACCTTAAAGGGGTTGTCCAGGATTTTGACATTTATTAGCCTATCCTCTTGGAAAGCCATTAATATCTGATCAGTGGGGGTCTGACACTCTGCACCCATGCCAATCAGCTGTTTCTTTGTAGCTCCAGCGCTAGAACTACATTCCTCCATGCGCTGTCTAGTGAATGGAGCTGGTAAGTGAGGACTACTCCCATTGAAGTGGATGAAAGTAGCGCTACAGTTATCAGCTCTGTCCACTATACAACATACAGAGCTGTGTATTTTTAGTACTGACTTCTGGCACCAGTTCTACAAGATAACAGCTAATTGGCGGGGGTGCAGAGTGTTAGTCTCTGATCTGATATTGATTATCAGATGCCGAGATCATTAATATAAAAATCCTGGACAACCCCTTTAAAGTGCATCAACAACAACTGCATTTGTGCTTTTAGCCCACAACCTATGTTGGAATACAAAGTCTACTGGCCATTTACTACAAAATTAATAAAACAAACATGATATGCAATGCACCAACAATACAATTTATAAGTTTATGGTATAAATATACAAGTCAAATAATAAATATATGGGAAATGGAATACATCAGTTCATAGATAGATGTCCATCATAACATACATAGGCCTATTTAGGTGTAAATAAGTGATGCCAACAAAAACGTCACTGCATTATTGCATCCAAAGACCTCATTCACTTGCTTGTGTTTCTACAGCTGGCACCTTTTGTCCGTACACCAAGATAAACCAGAGGACTGGGACTGGGATGTTGAATACTCTACAGGCTACCTCGGCGAGGGAGGTGAGGGTTGCAAGTCTCTTGAGGTTATAATGCAACCCCTCCCTGGTGAAGTGAGTAATACATATTTTGGGCATAATACAGTTTACAGTTACAGGCTGGTTCTCTATGTGGGGGCATTACAAGGCTGAAGCAAGAGGGTGGATGTTACAGTCTGGAGCACCACAGGGGGCTTTTATAATGAATGCATCACAACAGGGGGCATTATACATACAGGCTCTATGGGGAGCATTATACATACTGGCACTACAGGGTGTATTATAATACATGTGGCACTACAGGGCGGTTATAATTGCAGGTGGTCATTATAAATACTGGGGGCACAATTGGGGGTATTATATCTACATGGGACATTATAAATACTAGGGGCACTACAGGGGGCTTATAACTACTGGAGCTACTACAGGAGACATTATAATTACTGGGCATTGATGCTAATTTGAGCACTCTTTGTGTGCATTATCTGTATAGCACTAATATTTCTGCATTATAGTGTTTGGGGGCATTGGGGAGCAGATTGAGCACAGTATCAAGGGTAGTAGCACAATGACACTGTTGGGGCACCAGGAGGGGGGATGATGGGAAATTGAGGGATGTAAGATGTGTGTGTGCCAAACTCTGCAGAGACCAGCTAAAAGAGGTCACCCAGGTTTTCTAATCGCTGCATGGAGAAGATGAAGAAAAATTGTATGTAAGAAATATGTGATACTGTCTCCAGTTGGTTTTGTAGTGCTGTATGTAATGTCCACCCAAATCTGTCTTTAATGGTATGCAGGGAGGAGGGGTTTGATTGAGAATTTAACATGATACGGTGTTTGGGGCATTTTATTTTTCGACTCAGGCAGAAGAAAAGCTAGGTGCACTACTGACAAGGAATTGAGATGGATCAAATAAAACATGATATGCAAAAAGGATAAAAAAACAGGTATATACAAGACATACACAAGAGTCTAGCTTATTCTTTAATAATGGCCTATCCTGCATTACATAGGCGAAAACAAAAAACAAAAACTGGAGTGCTTCTTTAAGAAAGGAGGAGACGAATAGTGTGTGCTATAAGAGCAAAGTAGATATCTTACTTTGTTATTTTTCCTTGTTCTGTTGCAATTTCATACATTCTGAGACCTAAATGATCTTCAAATGTACAGTACATCCTACTGTGCATGATTGCATGTACCTATTGCGCTTCATACTATAATGCAGTATATAAGCATATATATAACGAGCACAGGTTTAGTGCAGCACCCAGCATTACACTGAGGACAGTATCTTATTGTTCACAAGAAAATAAAACTATTCAAACATATGTATATATAATAGTTATTTGATACAGTACATTGGGGAGGGGATGAAGTCCCCTTGCAGTCTGTGAATGGGAGGTCTCTTTTCTCAACCTCGATGATAATTGAGTAATCAGAGGGAGATGAATACATGGAATATTAATGACACATTTAAGTGCCATGTAGAGATACATATTTCTTTCTTCTCCATTAGGCTCCTGAACAGCTCAGACTGTGCTACAACTCCAGAGCCATGACCTTACTCAACTGCAGACTGACTGCTGCCTATAATTGCCAATTAAGATAACTTTTTGCAAGATGGTAAAAGCTGGATGTAATTGGATCTATCAATTAGTAATTTGTAGCTGTTCTGCAAGGGAGACAGTACCCTCCAGATGCTTTATTGCAGGCGGCAGAAATAAAACAGCCATGTGTATTTGGCAGTGGAAAGAAAAGAAACAGGGTTTTTGGAGTGCGGCTGGATACTGCTGGGCAACTACTGAAGGACGTTGATGTTTGGGGCAGAGGCGTTAAGATTAATTGACAATTTAAGTGAAGTGAAGGCTATGTGCGTCTGGCTGCTAAATAGCTGCTGCTTACTGAGACAGGCTAGAAAATGAAGTCTTTATAATTTCCACTCAGTTTGTTTTTTTGCTTTATTTCAATCACTTAACACCCTCCTCCCTTGCTATACCCAAACATATCTAACCAAGCAATCTTAACAGGGTGGGTTTGTCTGTGAAATTTTACACATGTTCAAAGTATTTTGGCAGCTGTGCAAAAAGTAGCAACTGATCAGATTGAAAGGCCCATACCTGACAGAGAAGGGTTAATATTGTCAAGAATATTGTATAATCAATCACAATTAGAGAGCATAGAGCATAAGTACTCCAATAGCTGGGTGGGAGTTTGAAATGCTCATACCTTCCTGTTACCCTGTCAGCCGACTTGTGCTGTTTTACAACAATTTTTGACTGTTGCTCGACAGACAGAATACAGACTGCCTTAAATGTCAATTGTATTTTCCAATATCATAAAAGTAAAGATTTGACTTATGAAGAGTCCATTAGCTGATAACTGCGTTTCAGCTATTATCAAAAGCTGCAACCATTGCTAGCAGTTCTGCAAGGGAACTGGGAGCAAACATATCCAAGACCGTAGTGGTCCTTCAACTAAGATAATGGTATGCTGCTCTATTTTGTCATGTAAACCGATAAGTAAAATCTGATGAACCCCATTATAGTTAATAGGGTTTATCAGTTATGCCGTGATTTGTTCTACTCCTACAGTATGTCGGAGGATCTATAATAAGAGTGGCAGACTATCT
This sequence comes from Bufotes viridis, assembly GCA_033119425.1. Classification (NCBI taxonomy): domain Eukaryota; kingdom Metazoa; phylum Chordata; class Amphibia; order Anura; family Bufonidae; genus Bufotes; species Bufotes viridis. Next base: position 93,694,488 of record CM065597.1, on the reverse strand, counting down.
GCCCGTTCCATGGACACCTGTCCAGGAGGGAGACTTGCTGGAATTACAAAGCATGATCCAGCTTCTATATTGCAGGGAAAGGTCACTGGACAGACACTGCTAAGGGCAGAAAGGAAATGGAGCCAACACTTTCAGGTAGAACAGAGAGTCAGTCTGGTCGGTGGGTCCTCCGCTAGCTACACCTCTGGGTACATATGTAATTTATACCTTTAGTATTACATGCTGGCCATTAAAGTGGACTTAAACAAAGAAATAAATCTGCTCTTGGCGCTCCAAAACCCGGTCAAGACAATCTTGAGTTTGAAACTTCTTTTTATTCCAATTTAAATGTTTTCTATAAAAACAACGGGTTTCAGGGGATTAGGACCCCCTTCATAAGGTTGAACAATTGAATCAATTGTTCAACCTGATAAAAGAGGTTTGAAAACCTTTTAAATTGGAATAAAAAGATGTTTGAAACTCAAGATTGTCTTGACCAGGTTTTGGAGCGCCAAAAGCATATTTTTTTCTTTCTACATGCAACGACAAGTGAGGAGGGACTGGACATCCTTCTACATTGGAACTTCAACCTGTGGCTGCACACCCGAAGGCGATCGTTTCTTCGCTTGATATGTCTACAATAGGGTTGTGCCTATTATAGCAAAACCCCAAAAGGTTAGCCTCTAATCTTGGAGAACCTCTGTCCTATACATCATCTAGGATGTACTCCCCTATTGTGCCTTATTCTTTTGAGCCCTAGGCACGTCCACTGCATAGAATTAAAGTGGACTTGGCCGGGTCAAGTAGAACAAGAGCAGACTTTGCTTATTTATACCTTTAGCATTACATGCTGGCCATTAATATGGTATGGACTTGGTGGGTCAAGCAGAACAAGAGCAGTTTTTTCTTAGGATATTCATACAGGTATTTGGTATGCGCCCTACAGTTCTGATTTCACCACAAGATTCATTCATTCTTTCATATTCCGGATGGTAAACATGGATGCGTTTTTAAATGGCCTGCCCTTGGATGGAATCTTCGTGGTGTCTCTTTTTCTCACAAACCCAATCACTTGAGTCTTGTGAGAAAATCAGAGCTGGATAGTGCATGCTGATGTTTTCTTGGAATAGAAGCTTTTAGGCTTCATTCACTTTGAACAAGACTAATACAACTGAGTGTATTATGTGGATTTTATTCACGTTTGCGTCAGAGGCTCCGTTAGATTTCATTAAAAAGCAGAACAAAAAAGTGCTGCGTTTTAAACTACTGCACTATTACATCAAAAAAAATTCTAAGCTCACTGACAAGCACCGTTAGTTACCATCATATGACGATTATGGCTCTACATTTCTTTTACATTTTTCTCTTACAGCATATGTTCAGTGAAGGGGACCATCTCTGTGATATTGCCTTTCCCCATTAAAATATGATCACACGTTGGGAGACAATTATCAATTGTAGTTGTTTTTGTGTCAATCTAAAGTCAACCTTTGGGTTCTCTTGTGGCGCACAGGTTTTATAAATTTGGTGCATGAGCAATATGGCTGTGCCTTTTTTTAATCATAGTACCCCAGGGGGTTACCTGTCATACTGTGCACCTGGCTACAATATTCTGTGTGACATTTAAAACTGTCACACATTATAAATGCCCCTAAAAATTATCTAATGGCCAAAACAGACCTACTTTTCACGCTACTTTTCAAAGCGGTAGGGGTGTGGCGTTACTCTCCAAAAGTAGCAGGAGTTTGCGTAAAAAGTTGCCCTAAACATCACTTACGACTTTTTTATACCATCAGAAAATTGTTGTAGCAGTCTTGATAAATGTCCCCCATATACTTTGTAAATGCTTTTGCCAGTTACACATATGTGGTGATCCTCATCAGGACTGCAACATCTGTACATAGACAAATAACAGCAGAATAAAGTCTGCTATGCTTTCACCAGATATATTGTGGACTCCACTAAATTGGTAAAATTGTCTGGTCATTCTCCATTGCATAAATCTTTTTTTTTTTTCTGGCAGAATTGCTGAGGGTGGGGGGTTCAGACTACCATTTTTTTCTTGTATAGAACTGGGGAGGTACTTTGGGGGCACATCTATCATCTGTTACCCTAGTGACACATATACTTACATTAGCATACTGCTAGTATGTAATATGCTTGGGCATGATTCAATTATTTGTGTGTATTGTGTATATCAATCATTTTAAACACAATAGCTTTAAGAAAGGACCTTTCATCAGTTTTAACATAGGCTAACTATGTCAAAACCTTGTAGTGTGGCCCCCACTGATGTGATGTGTGTGTTTTTTTACGCGATCAAAGCCAGGTAAAGGAGACGTCCACAGCAGAAGACTGCGTCTACGCCCAGTTGCGAGTTTACAGGTCGGTACAATACAGAACGGGGCTCCAAAGAAAACAAACACACACACATCTCATCAGTATATGTGTCACTAGGGTAACAGATGATAGATGTGCCCCCAGTACCTCCCCAGTTGTATACAAGGGAAAATGATAGTCTGAACCCAGTTCCCTCAGCTTCTGCTGGCAGCTAAGTCTAGAGGACATAGTAAACTGGCAGACTCAAGTGGCATCAGAGACATGAATGTTTCTGCCTACTCCATGGCATGGCTGGAAAGAGGCATCAGATGATGGTAGGCACCAGGTCAAGGTGAAGACTCAGAGCAATGGTAAAAGTTTAACCAAAGGTGTAATGTGTATGTGCGCAGGATATATCTGAGGAGAACATTATATCCATACTTTAGGTTGCTCACCGCTGTTCTATTCTGTAGTTTTATGATGGGCTGTACAAGGAAAACAAAAGCAACAGCAATGATAGATGCTTTAGTGTTTCCTACCACTGGGGGGCAGCATTGAATCAGGAATATTCATTATACTCAGGCTGGACTGAACCCAGAATATACATTTTTTTTCCTCAGAGACAGGGGAAGCTATATGGAAAGTGTGATTATTGTGTGCTGAGAATGTATAACACACGTGTGTGGGGGTGGTGGTTAGTATAGGATGTTGTATTTATATTCCATAATGATCCCCGGATTACAACTGTGAACAAACTAGGAAGTGAAGATTGTACAAACAGCAGAGTTTGTTAGTACGTGCAAAGAGGCTCAAATCTCCCAACTGCGAAACTGGGAATAATCCATGTTTAGTATTACCAGGCCGCCCAGTACTGCAGACCGCATTGTGCTACGTGTTTATACTTCAGAAAAAATCTATTATCCCACTTCCTGAGACTTCTAGTAATGCTTTATGGTAGACATTTAATGAACCAGCATGTGTTCTTCAGAACAGTTTACACAGATATCAGAGTGGGGGTCACTCTCGTTTTGTTTTCTTCACTTGTCCAAGACCCCTAGACATCCCTGACTGTCTCTTCCCACCCCCATCTGAAGCAAGTACTGTAATTTGTAAATGACTCCAGTGCTGCATCACTTTCTTATATATAGGAGTTTTTTAGCGGTCGATTGAACAGAACACAATCAGGGGCGGGCTTGGAACTTAAAGTTGTAGGTGGATCCGAATTGACAGGAGGCAGGACAACACAAGTAGACAGAGTCAGCAATACCATGGCGCAAAATACCATCCCAGCAGAACTGTATACCACACTGCAGCACAATATGCTGTCCCAAAAGCTGTCCCTCTGTGATAGCCATCAATAGATGTCATTTTCCATCATTCTCCTTCACTCTGATTAAGATATGGAGCTTAGAAGGTGAAATGTGGGACACAGCAGTTGAATTCAGGAGGACATATGCGGTCACTGGCCGGGTACATGTCTATCTGATTTACATAGTGTTCATCACTGCTGATAGCTCATTATCTATCCGGCCAGCAGCAGAGAGGAGGCCTTGGGTGGCCCTCTGGGAAGTTTACCTGTAAAATATATGGCCAATCCGCCCCTGAAAACAGTATACTATGTACTGTTGTATGGTGCTTCATACAACACTGTATGTCAGATGTATTCTCCCCTAGAAGCAATACCTCCATAATACAATGTCCAATGGAAAATGTAACTACTTTTTACATGAGGTCAAAGAATGTTATCAAGAATATCAGACAGGTAATCAGGCAATCATAAAAGATGGCTCACACACCTCGTTTTTTAACTTGTTTCTCACTTACGCCGTGAATCTTTGGCCTTCTCAATGAGTCTTATGTGCTTTAGTGAAATCCTAAGCCTGTTTTGTTGAAGGTACTGTAGATTTCACCTGATTCCCCGGTCAAGAAAACTGTGTACCTAAAATCCAAGGCATCACTTCCATAATTTTCCAATGCCTTAATGTCCCTCGTCAAGTTGCTATGAATCCCAGATACTGTACAAAGCAAAGTTTTACACTTTCTGGAATCCATTACAGTATTCTTTAATACCTGGCCTAATAATTTCTCCTGGGAAATGCATATGCTTCCAATGGTTCAGACTTCTAGTGATTCAGCCTTGTCTTATAGAAGGTAAATACAGCTCCAGATGGGTGTTTGTACACGTAAATTTGGCTCTGGCGTTTTTTTTATCTGTAAAAAGCTGTTTTTTTAGCCTCCTACAGTTTCTGCTACAGTTTTGTGGTGTCTTTTGCAGACAATGGCCCAGATTTACTAATTCTAAGGATGGACTAAACTTAAACAGGCTCTCTAGACTTGCACAAGATTTATCACTGTGGCTCAGGATAGATAAATCTGGTGCAGGGAGAGACACTTTTCTCTGATTCTATACTATTGGATGGCTTAGCTTGAGACAAATTTTTACACCAGAGTTGTTGTGCACTTTTAATGCAAAATGACACAATTTAGGCCTCACCACTTTCCTGCTAAGCTTAAGCATGTCAGGAAAAAGTGTAGAAGCCCGAGCGAGATGTGCAAAATTGTGCTAATATGCACTACTTTTCTAGACAAATTTCCAGCGCAGACACATTAGTAAATTTGGGCCAGTGTGTATTACTGCTAGAAATTTCATCATGGAGTTTTTTTTTTCTCTATAGAATAGGTTTTAGTGATACATGTTAAAAAAAGAGCTACCGCAACCTAAGAGGAATAATTTAACTGTTCTTTTTTTAAACTGTCCTGAAACTTTTTGACCTGAAATACAATTCAAGAAACTGCTCAAATTGCACACACTAGCATAATAGCACTTCCATTTTTAAAATTTCAATAACTTTTATCTATTACCATTCACATTTGGTTCTTTATCTGTCATGTTACGGTTTCAAGCACTGCATTACAACTCATCTAATGTCTCAACTGAACTTCTAAGTATTTTCCTGATTTTCAGGTTTTTGGGAGGATCAGTGATAATTCATACGACAATTGCAATAGCAGCTATTAGAGTTCACACTTCACTTATTAGGTCAGCACAATTTGCGGTCCACAGCATGGTCACGGCCAGCACACGTTCGTGTGAAAGAGGCCTAACTTGTATGAAACACATCATCCAGTGTCAGGAACATTTAAATATATACAGGCTGAGATTTACTAATGGGCCTGTGCCAAAAATCTGTCTAAAAGTGGTGAAAATTGGCACAATGCTCAAAAAAGGTACACACTGAACTGCTCCTCCATTCACACTTCTTTCCAGGGTCTGGCAACATTTCAATTGGTTGGAGCCCCGGAGGATCCTCACTGATCTAGCATTTAGCACCTACCTACTGGATAGGTGATGCATTTTTCTGACCAGAGTTCCCCTTTAACTAACCCCAAAATTAACCCTATCAAGTTCCTTAATGAGAAATTGACTCAGAGCCAGGCTTAATCACCCACATTGGTATTTGACTTCTGCTCTTGCAGCAAAAGTGTGCTTATGTTTGCATGTAAGGCACGGTTTACATGCTACAGTTCTGTGAAGATCCAATTTGGATCCAATTACTGTGGGAGTGATTACACAGAATAGTATGGTACAATTTACCATAATGGATCTGTTCTCTTGCACCATAAGGTCTGTCTGACATTACTAGTTTTTAACATGATTCATTTCAATCACATGGCAGCAATTATTATCAATCGAAAACAGTTGCTACAGGTTGTTCTCATGCATCAATGATTATGAGTGGAGCAGAGCTATTATGTCCCTCATGGATACAAAGTCCCAAAACTTTTTCTTCTCTTCCACATGTCTACCTTTGTATATACACTCATCATGCCATAAATAATCCTGCAAACATTTAAAAACAAAAATACCTAAATATAATTATTTATAACTTTCATACACTTACGGTAAATGAAAAGTGCTTGTATATGTGCTGCCAATGCCATGGATGTTCACCACCAATCTTGGCCTCTTTATCTATTCTGTTACACTTTTTTCATTTCTCATGACCCCTTCCCATACACATGATAACTCAGCCTGGCTGAACATGCATGTGCCCTAAATGAGGAGAGGAGAAAGCTCATCCCAAAAACAAAATGGCTCAGGCAGTTGAAATCCATCTGTCTGGTTCCTACCTCCCCAAATATCTGCCATTGATTCTCCCATACACATTAGATGGTCAATATTTGTCTAAAGTGTTTATGGTTAGGCAAAGGCTATATTCACACAACCTGTGACGGACATTTTTTAACGACCGTCATACATCTGTTTTGACAACAATGGTAGTTTATGAGGTTATGATGGACATCAAATAACATGTTTTATTTTGTCCGTTTTCACCGAACAACAGTCCCCATACAGGGGAACATTTTTAAGGTTTGTTTCCCAGAAAGGCATTAGTTAAAAAGGTCCATTAAAAACTGACAGGTTTGTGTGTCAGGTTTTTAATTGACTTTTTTTCCAGTGTCCTGTAAATGTAGCCTAAAATGTGAGAGCTACACAATGCTTACTACATTTAAGCATTCCTTTACAGTACATAAAAACATGAACATGTGAACCAGTCTTAGATATGTAACTATCACCACCTGGTTACCTCTACTGCTTTGGATATCCAAAATTTTGAGTCTGAGATTGTAGGAAGCCAAGTGCATTCTTAAGCCTCCATTTACAGTAAATCCATTTGCGAGTTTTATTCAGATTTTTTTACTGGTTTTAAGCACCTAGTTGCATGAACCTAAATATTCAGATTTTTTTTTAACAGATATTAAATGCAAACTTTCAAGGCTTTGTGGCAATGATTGCTGACTTGAAATAGTGTAATAGATTGCAGATTTTCAAAACATGATGGATGCTGAGTTTGAAAACTCGACCTTTTCATCTCTCCCACCTTGTTTGATGTTGCACATAATGTATATAGAGTTAAAGGCCTAAGAATCCACATCTACTTTCAAGATAAGAATGTCCATGTTATGTAATCAGGGAACATACAATCTGACTATCTGAAATGACCATGGAATATATAATATTTGTAGTGAAGTAAGATGACACCTTCACACACAAAGTAGTACAAAAAAACTTTTAAGCAGCACTACATAACCTAAATTTGGGAGAAAAATCAAAACAATACGGTACCCAGTTGGTAGTCCGATGTTGGTGCAAGCAGATGGTAATCCAGGTTAAGGATCCCAAATAATGAACAAAAAAATAATAAATCTGCAGCACTCTTCCGTTTGCAATGAAGTCCGGTGTCTTTATTTAGATAGCAGCATACAATTGCGACGCTTCGAAAGACTGGAATAGTCGAAACGTCGCAATTGTATGCTGCTATCTAAATAAAGACACCGGACTTCATTGCAAACGGAAGAGTGCTGTGGATTTATTATTTTTTTTGTTACCTTCACACACAGGCACATCACATCATCATCCAGGAGATTATAGGAAAATATGTGGCTGTTTTTTTTTTTTTATTATTATTATTATATCTAAAGACTTTCTCATGACATATTTTTCCTGTGAGTGGCATTCCAAAAAAGTGAGATTTCACAGATCATTGTAAAACCAAAGTGAGCAAGAAGAAATTGCATTACTGGAACATAACATTTTAATTAGCAATGAAAAGTCAATGTATTGCAGCAGCTTGAAACCTTCAAGTCGGAAGCCTTTTCCTACATAATTCTGATAATACTCTATTACAGCCTAATTACCATCATGAAATAAGTCTCCTATATATCTACAAGTTTTATTGACCTTGAAGTAGATAACCCAAAGCAATGAGACACACATGATCTTCTGCTTCCAGTCTTGGTCCAAGCAGCCAATTAATTCTCCTTTGACCTGCATCCTTCTTCCTTTCTTAGTTTCTGTGCTGTGTCAAAGGATTAAGTTGGTCTCTTTAACCGCAGATTGTTGAATTTTAATCTAAATAAAGTTATAAACTCTGTTTGTTTCTTCTAAAAAAAAGAAAGCACACACATTACAGTTCAGATGTCTGCCTGCGGCAGGAGAACATGGAAGCTATCTGAGAAGACTCTACATTGGGAAATATTCTAGGAATTAATCTGATTACCAGAAGCATAACACAACATTCGTAAAGAATATGAACTATCAGCCTCCTCCCCTGTTAGAAGGCAAGCCCTTCTGTTTGATATTGCAATACGTAAAGAATTCCATGTATTTCATGCAAAATGACTAATTATGGTACAAAAGATAAAACAAACCTGTTTTAATCCACTGTAATCTGCAGTGAATCACAGAAGCTGACAGCAGATAAGAAATGACCTATGCTGCTCATTATTTTATATACTTTGAAACTTTAGCGGTTTCATCCTTAGCTTTTTTTTTGTGTGCTATTGATAGTCTTGACTATGTCAAGCATTTTACAGCTCTTTTAGGTTAGATTAAGGCAGGGAAATTTATATGAAGTAGAAAGTAATTGTAACAAATTGCCTGTGGCAGAGATCTTGTTCAATACTGCAGCATCTGCAGAATGACTGGTTATACAATGTTTGTCCCTTGTACCAAAGCCTGAGCCTCTGTTGCAGAGCTGCTGTTTGTGATACAGAAGTTGCACAGGGCCTAGTCTAGACTGAGGTCTACGGCTGGTAGAGCAGCCAATTAGATTATGAACCTTGTTGTTACAATTCCATTAACAACTTCCTCCCATTAAATGCCAGAGCTGATATCAAAAGCAATGCCACACCACCCACCCATTACACTAAAAATAGCACTGAAAAGTATCCTGTTATGTTTTTCTTTACTAAGCAATTTGTACTATTTTACGTCAGGCTATTATCTGGAAGACATTTATACGTATGGGATCTATTATCTTTCATACTGCAGACTTGGTTTCCAGATAAGATTTTTTTCCCTTTACTTACAATTTGAAGTGCCACGTCTGAAACATACTAATTTACTTTAAAAATGACTCATGTTTTCTCGAGTCTGCATTCACATTTCCTTCCTTGCTAATAGGTATGTATGGGAAATAGCTCTGTAACGATAGGGAAAATGGGATCAAAAGCTTTCAGAGACAGTGACACCGAAGTCCATTTCAAGCAAGGCTTTGCCTGTTCTTTATTTCGCTGGACATTATAAATGAATAGCCTTTACATCCAGGACCAAAACACATATCAACCATTGCTTGACTAAGGGCTATCTAAAGATATAAGTTTCCCTGACTATACACATGGCTTACTACTAGTGTTACTACCCACGTATGTATTGTACGCGCAATATCTGCATGTTACATTTCCAATTTTTGCAATCAAGAAAATAATCACAAATTCGAATATTGCCCCTGCAGCTCATCGCTAGTGTTGAGCGAACCCGAACTGTATCGTTCGGTTTGATACCGAATTTTGGGGTATTCGGGACTCGGACCCGAACATTTCCGTAAAAGTTCGGGTACGGTGTTCGGCGATTTCTATGGCGCTTTTTGAAAGGCAAAGCAGCCAATCAAAAAACATCATACTACTTGCCCCAAGAGGCCATCACAGCCATGCCTACTATTGGCATGGCTGTGATTGGCCAAGTGCAGCATGTGACCCAGCCTCTATTTAACCACCCGTCACTCTGCTCTGATTAGTGTAGGGATAGGATGCAGCTTCTGTGAGGGCGAGATTAGGCAGGCAAGACTCAGCAAAACCACTTAATAAAGTGATCGATCTACAGCTGTGAATCATTCAACTTCTGTTACTTCATTGCTCACTGGGTTTTAGGCTGCCCAGAGCGTTTTCTGTCACTTTTTTCTTGGGTGATCGGCGGCCATTTTGTGATCTTTTGGTGGACCAGCACATGTTTTGAGCTGCCACCAAGTTCAACATACATTTTTGGGTTCAATAGTAGGCTTTTCTTTTTTTTTTTGCAATATCCGACATCAGGGGTTGTGCTTATTGTCACACCTTGAAACACAGGATAGAAATTTCTATATTTTATTGAGGGGTGAAATTCAATTGCCAAAATACCAATCCCCTAAATCAGTGGTTTCAGCTGTTGATGGCCAAGGATAACACTGTCCATCAAAGGATAGATTTTTTTTTCTGGGGTGAAATTCAATTGCCAAAACACAAATCCCCTAAATCTGGTGTTCTAGTTGTGGCTATTCAAGTATAATACTGTCCGTCAAAGGATAGATTTTTTTTCTGGGGTGAAATTCAATTACCAAAATACCAATCCCCTAAATCTGGTGCTGCAGCTGTGGCTGTCCAAGTGTAATACTGTCCGTCAAAGGATAGATTTTTTTCTGGGGTGAAATTCAATTGCCAAAATACCAATTCCCTAAATCTGGTGTTCCAGCTGTGGCTGGCCAAGTGTAATACTGTCCGTCAAAGGATAGATTTGTTTCTGTGGTTAAATAAAATCCCTGAAATAGAAATCCTAAACATCTGTGCTTTCCGCTGTTCCTCTCAAAGTGTAATTCTGTCCATAATAGGGTATATTGCACTCAGCGTGTCAGCGTCTAAATACAAGGGCAGAAAAATAAATCCTCTATATTTGCACACTCTGCTGTGCATCTCCAGGTGTATTTCTGTTCGTAAAAAGGGTATATTACCCTAAGTGTCTAAATACACGGGCTGAAAGTGTAATCCTCTATATTTGCACACGCTACTGTGTATCTCCAAGTGTATTTCTGTCCGTAAAAGTGTATATTACACTAAGTGCCTAAATACAATTGCTGAAAGCGTAATCCTCTATATTTGCAAACACTACTGTGCATCGCCAAGTGTATTTCTGTCCGTAAAAGGGTATATTACACTAAGTGTCTAAATACAATTGCTGAAAGCGTAATCCTCTATGATTGCACACATAACTGTGCTTCTCCAAGTGTAATTCTATCGGTAAAAGGATACTTTTCAGCCAGAGCCTAAATACTAGACCTAAAATTGATATTCCCATAAATCTGTGGTTTCTGCTGTGCCTGTATTAGTGTAATACGGTACATAAATAGATAGCTAGATAGTGTTAGGTGCCTGTAAAAAAAGACCTTAATTTGAAATCAATACATTGGACCAAATAAGTTTTTCCTTATTGTGGTGAACGGTAACAATGAGGAAAACATCTAATAAGGGACGCTGACATGGTCGTGGTGGTGTTAGTGGACCCTCTGGTGCTGGGAGAGGACGTCTGCCGTTCTGCCACAGCAACACATCCTAGTGAACCAACTACCTCAGGTCCCATTAGCTGCCAGAATCTACAGCGATATTTGGTCAGGCCTAATGCCGTTCTAAGGATGGTAAGGCCTTAGCAAGTACAGGCGCTAGTCAATTGGGTGGCCGACAGAGGATGCAGCAGGTTCACATCTCCCATTCAGTCTTCTGCAGAAAGCGCATAGGTGGCGCCTGAAAACCAAGCCCATTAGTCTGTCACATCACCCCCATGCATATCAGGGAACCTGTCTGAGCATCAAGTTATGCAGCAGTCTCTTATGTTGTTTGAAGATATTGCTGGCAGGGTTTCGCAAGGACATCCATCTAGCCCTTTCCCAGAGGTGGAAAATATAGAATGCACTGACGCACAACCACTTATGTTTCCTGATGAGGACATGGGAATACCACCTCAGCAGAATCAGCACGTCTCCTATGATGATGAAAGTGCAGTGTTCAGTGTGCAGACCGAACAGGAGGTCAGGGAGGAAGACTGTGTGGAAGACGATGCAGGGGACGATGAGGTCCTAGACCCCACATGGAATGAAGGTCGTGCCACTGACTTTCAGAGTTCAGAGGAAGAGGCAGTGGTGAGACCGAGACATAAAACATGGCAAAAGGTGCAAAAGCAGAACAGCCGTCGCCAAGAGAGTTCGCCTGCAACTGGCCACCGCCACCAGGGGCCGAGCACCCCAAAGACAGCTTCAAGGAGTTCCCTGGCATGACACTTCTTCACACAATGTGCTGACGACAAGACCCGAGTGGTTTGCACACTGTGCCATCAGTGCCAGAAGCGAGGCATTAACGTTCTGAACCTTAGCAAAACCTGCATGACCAGGCATCTACATCCGAGACACGGGCTGAAGTTGAGTAAGCACCTTCAAAATCAAGAAAGGGCTCAGGCCCCTCCTGCTCCCTCTTTTGCTTCTGCCTCTGCCTCTTCCTCTGCCTCTGGATGAACGTTGGCACCTGCCGCCCAGCAAAAAGAGGATGTGCCACCAACACCACCACCTCCGTCACCAAGCACCTCCACCATGTAACACGGCAGCGTTCAACTCTCCATCTCACAAACCTTGGAGAGAAAGCGTAAATTCCCACCTAGCCACCCTCGAGCCCTGGGCCTGAATGCCAGCATTTCTAAACTACTGGCCTTTGAAATGCTGTAATTCAGGCTGGTGAACATGGATAGCATAAAACAGCTGATGGCGGTGACTGTCCCACAGTACGTCGTTCCCAGCTGCCACTACTTCTCCAAGAGAGCCTGCCTTCCCCGCACAACCAAGTATTGGATAAAATCAAGTGTGCACTGTGCAATGCCATCACCTAACCACAGATACGTGGACCAGTAAGCAAGGCCAGGGACGCTATATCTCCCTAGCTGCACGCTGGGTAAATGAAGTGGCAGCTGGGCCCCAGGTGGAGAGCTGTTTGGTGCACGGCCTTCCGCTGCCAAGGATCACAAGGCATCATTCTTTGCCTCCTGTAGCCTCCTCCTCCTATTCGGCTTCCTCCTCCTCTACTTCCACCTGCTCATACAGTCAGCCACAGACCTTCACCACCAACTTCAGCACAGCCCGGGGTAAACGTTAGCAGGCCGTTCTGAAACTCATCTGTTTGGGGGACAGTCCCCACACCGCGCAAGAGATGTGGCGGGCTATAGAACAACAGACCGACAAGTGGTGCGGGCCGTCTGTGCGCGCTTCCGGCATTCTCATCCTGCTGCTGCTCGCCTGTCTGCGCTACAGCATAACTTCGGCCTTCCCGCTCACCCCCTCATATATGACTTGCCCACCAGGTGGAACTCCACCTTGCACATGCTGGAGAGACTGTGCGATCAGCAGCAGGCCATAGTGGAGTTTCAGTCGCACTGTGGAACAACACCACTTCACCACCAATGACTGGGCCTCCATGCCAACAGAACTGTGTGCCCTGTTGCGCTGTTTCGAGTACTCAACCAACACGGCCAGTGAGGATGACGCCGTTATCAGTGTTACAATACCACTTCTATGTCTCCTTGAGAAAACACTTAGGGCGATGATGGTAGAGGTTGTGGCCCAGGAGGAGGAGGAGGAGGAAGAAGGGTAATTTCTAACAATTTCAGGCCAGTCTTTTAGAAGTGGCTCAGAGGGAGGTCTTTTGCAACAGCATAGACCAGGTACAAATTTGGCCAGCCAGGGCCCACTACTGTAGGACAAGGAGGACGAGGATTAGGAGGAGGTGAAGGAGAATGAAGATGAAGCATGTTCACAGCGGGGTTGCACCCAATGCAGCTCATGCCCATCACTGGTGCGTGTCTGGGGGGAAACGGAGGACGATGACGATACGCCTCCCACAGAGGACAGCTTGTCCTTACCTCTGGCCAGCCTGGCACACATGAGCGACTACATGCTGCAGTGACAGCAGAGTTGCCCACATTTTAACGTGTGCTGACTTGTGAGTGGCCACCCTGCTGGATCCCTGGTACAAAGACAACGTGCCCACCTTAATTCCCGCACTGGAGCGTGATAGGAAAATGCGCGACAACAAGCCCACGCTGGTAGACGCGCTCCTGAGAACATTCCCAACTGACACGGGGGGACAAGTGGAAGCACAAGACAAAGGCAGAGGAGGAGCAAGAGGTCGCCAACGCAGCTGTGTCTCGGCCATCTCCTCTGAAGGCAAGGTTAGCATGGCCGAGATGTGGAAAACTTTTGTCACAGCGCCACAGCTAACTGCACCACCAGCTGATAGGGAACGTATTAGCAGGAGGCAGCATTTCAACAACATGGTGGAACAGTACTTGTGCACACACCTCCACGTACTGACTGATGGTTCGGCCCCATTTAACTTCTGGTTCTCCAAATTGTCCACATGGCCAGAGCTAGCCTTTTATGCCTTGGAGGTGCTGGCCTGCCCTATGGCCAGTGTATTGTCTGAACGTGTATTTAGCACGGCATGGGGCGTCATTACAGACAAACGCAGCCGTCTGTCTACAGCCAACGTGGACAAGCTGGCGTTCATAAAAATGAACCAGGCATGGGTCACAAAGGAACTGTCCATGCCTTGTGCTGAATAGGCATTTATAACTGCCTCGCCCTCAACCATACATTCTTGTACTCCAGGGCACTTCTTTATTGAATCCTCTTTTTTTTTTTAATTGTATCATTATTTTTGGGGCAACACCAAGTTGAATGAACCTCTCCTCTGTCTGGGTGCCAGGGACCTACATTTCAGCTAATCGTCTGCTACTTTTGTGCGTGACATTAACCTCTTTTTGCTATCAAATGACCTCCCCTCTGTCTGGGCCTGTTCCATTGGTGGGTAACATGATGCCTGTTTTGCTGCTATGGGACCTCTCTCCTCTGTCTGGGTGCAGGGGCCCAAATAACTGAAAGTGGCTTGTTCCATTGGTGGATAACATTATGCTTGTTTTGCTGCTATAGGACCTCTCTCCTCTGTCTGGGTGCTGGAGCCCAAATAACTGAAAGTGGCCTGTTCCATTGGTGGGTAACATGATGCCTGTTTTGCTGCTATGGGACCTCTCTCCTCTGTCTGGGTGCTGGGGTTTAAATTACTGAAAGTGGCCTGTTCCATTGGTGTGTAACATGATCCCTGTTTTGCTGCTATGGGACCTCTCTCCTTTGTCTGGGTGCTGGGGTTTAAATTACAGAAAGCGGCCTGTTCCATTGGTGGGTAACATGATGCCTGTTTTTCTGCTATGGGACCTCTCTACTCTGTCTGGGTGCCAGGGGCCTGCATTTCAGATAATCGCCTGTTGCTTCGGTGGGTTACATTATCCTCTTTTTGATGTCGAATGACCTCTACTCTGTCTGGGTGTCAGGGGTCTATATTTCGTTTAATTGCTTGCTGTCTTGGTGGGAGAGATTTAACTATTTTTACTGTCAAATGACTGCCCTATTGTGTGGGTGTCAGGGGCCTATATGTCGTTTAATCATTTCTTGTCCTGGTGGGAGATATTAAACTCTTTTTACTGTCAAATGAACACCCCATTGTGTGGGTGTCAGGGGCCTATATTTTGTTTACTTAATTGCTGTCATGGTGGGAGACAGTTAACTCTTTTTACTGTCAAATGACTTCCTCATTGTGTGGGTGTCAGGGGCCTCTATGTCGTTTAATCATTTGTTGTCTTGGTGGGAGATATTAAACTCTTTTACTGTCAAATGACCGCCCCATTGTGTGGGTGTAAGTGGCCTATATTTCGTTTAATTCCTTGCTGTCTTGGTGGGAGACATTTAACTCTTTTTACTGTCAAATGACTGGCCCATTGTGTTGGTGTCAGGGGCCTATATGTCGTTAAATCATTTGTTGCTTTGTCGGGTGACATTTTCCTCTTTATACTGTCAAATGCCCGCCCAATTGTCTGGTTGTCAGGGGCCTATATTTCATTTAATCGCTTGATGCATTGGTGGGAGACATTAAACTCTTTTTATTGTCAAATGACCGCCCCATTGTGTCGGTGTCAGGGGCCTATATTTTGTTTAATTGCTTGCTGTCTTGGTGGGAGACATTGAACTCTTTTTTACTGTCAAATGTCCTCTCCTCTGTCTGGGTGTCAGGGGCCTACATAAATGATAATGGCCTGTTCCATTACAGGTTGACCTAAGGCCTGTGTTGCTGTTACGGGACCGCTCTCCTCTTTGCGGGTGCCATGGTCCTCCTGAATTAGTAAATGAGGCCTGTGGCACTGCTCGGTGAAATCAATACTGATTTGGCATAATTGTAACTCTCTTCTTTGTAGGTGCCATGGGTCTGAATCTGGGAATGAGGCCTGTGGCATTGCTTGGTGAAATCAATACTGTCTTGGCGTGATTTTAACTCTCCTCTTTGTGGGTCCCGTGGGTCTGAATGTTTGAATAAGGCCTGTGGCTCTGCAGGCAGACATGATTCCTTCTTGGCTGTGATGACAACTTCAACTCCATGTATGGTTGCCATGGCCCTGAGTCTGTGAATGAGGCCTTATGGCACTGCTTGCAGACATGAATCCTTTTTGTCTGTAATGAGAACTTCAACTACCATAGCACTCCCACCTGACGCCACCCCAACCGCCTATTCCACCTCCTCCAAGTTGCCAATTGATATTGGTTAATTTTTATTTTTAATTTTTTATATCATTTCCCTACATTTGGGATTTACCTACATTTGTCTGCCTTTTGCAGCCGCCTAGCCCTTTCCTGGGCTATTTTACAGCCTTTTTAGTGCCCAAAAGTTCAGGTCCCCATTGACTTCAATGGGTTTCGGGTTCGGGGTCAAGTTCGGATCCCGAACCTGAACATTTTCGTGAAGTTCGGCTGAACTTCTCGAACCCGAACATCCAGGTGTTCGCTCAACTCTACTCAACACTGCTTACTACCAACTACTCAAACAAAATGACATTAATATGTTTTAGCTCACACCAGGAATAAGCCCTCTTTGAGGTTAGGAGCCTCAGTAACAGTCTCTCCTGAAGGATTCTTTCTCTTCAGTTGGCTCCCCTCTACTGCACACCTTGCACCTACAATGAGCAATGTAATTGGCTGACATATTATAAAGAAAACTTGTACTGGCCCAGGGAGGGAATTATAGGCCCCTCGTTCCATAAGAATCTAGGTCCAGGTGGCTTGCTGCCAAACAGCCTGACTGCCCAGCACCAGCTAGCACACACTATCTCTGTGCTTTTGGACTGCCTGGACTTTCCGAGGATGGGAGATTTGACTCTTTTACAACTGAGCCCTATGCGGCCTAGAAGCCTGCGGTCGCCTGCCTGAACCATCTGGCCCCGTGGCCCACCAGCACTTCCAGCTCCGAATCTGCACTGATATCAGGTCCAGGAACCGGAGGTCCTGGTAAGAAATATATATTCCTCAGCCTCCTGCTGTGTTATGCTTAGGACCCAAAACTACTTCCAAGCTCCACTAAGACCCACCAGCCCCGGTGCTCTGCCTGCTCCGCGAAGCGCCATGCTGACTCGCTCGGCGGTGCACCATAGGCTCCTCTTTGCCATAGTGGTCAAGAGACACCAAAAACTATTGACACGGTGAAATAACATCCAGGGTGCACAACTCACCAACAGCCCTCACCCTCCAACTGGACTGCACTGGAGTCTCCCTGATAGTTCAGGTCCCGCAGCCTGCTCTTTTATCTGCTATACGGGTTGCTGGCTTCACTGCACTTTATTATAGGCACATTATTGCATAACAGAAAAGGACTTATCGTCTTCCCCTTTAACGTATAAGTGCACTGCTCTAAATTTATTTTGGATTGCCCCAATGATCTAAAACTGTCATCGTGTTCTGGTGCACTTTCTCTAACTTCAGGACCCTGTCCTAATTTTTTATGTAGCTACTATACGCTATAATACCCACTTCTCAAGTGCTATTTAAGTGTCTTCAATGTAGACAAAGCCTCCTTGCTACAAAATAGTTATAATTGGGCAAGCCCTCTCTAAAGACTCTAATAACACCCAAAGATCCACTGCATCACGAGAAGAAATGGACAAATACATGGCAAAGAAAAACTCTAATCCAGCCATCCAGAGAATCTTCACACCATCTAAAGATGCTCTCCTTTTGGCTCACGCTGACACAGGAGATAAATCAGACAGCTAATTAGATATATCTTCCCATCAAGACTCTATCCCAATCTCTCGTTCCTTTCTACAAATGTCTTTAGACAAAGCCCTAGCTAAAGCTCTGGACCCCCTTTCTAGGGACTTACAAGATATAAAACTATATGTGAAACATATAAGAACAAGGGTTGAACAACTGGAAATGGCACAGTCAGCTATATGCAGTTATAGTACAGCTGTCACGGCTAATTTGTTTTCCTGCCAAAATTACCTCAATGTGGCTTTTGAAACTATTGAAGACAAGGAGAACAGAAGTCACAGAAACAACCTGCGAATAAAAGATCTCCCAGAATCCGTTTTACCAGCAGCTCTCCACTCGACAGTTCTACAAATCTTCTGCTCTATTTTAGGGGACTCCTATACAGACGATATTATAATAGAACGAGTACAGAGAGCACTATGGAGGAAATCTAAAGAATCTGAACCACCTCGGGACATTATTTGCCGTCTCCTAAACTACAGAGTGAAAGAGGAGATCCTGCACCTCACTAGATCATCAACTCAGATTGGGTTTGAGGGTACTCAAGTGCATATTTTCCAGAACCTATCTCTTCACACACTACAGAAAAGAAGAGCCCTCAAACCATTAACAGAAGCTCCCAGGTCTAAAGGCATCCAATGCAGCTGGAAATTCCCATTCGGACTCATGTTCACATCAGGCAACAAAAGATTCTTACTCTGGACAGTTACAGACCTCCCAGATGTATACATGGCATTGGATCTACCAGATATCCAGATCCCTGATTGGGCAGTAGTAAAGGACCTGGCAAATTTACCACATCTACAGCCACCTACCCCATGGGAAGAGGTCACGCATGGCCGCTCCGCGAAATCCAGGAAGAAGGGTGGAAGGTTGACCCCAAAAAGCATTACTCAAGATAATACCTGAACTGAAATGTCAGTAAAAGGGACATCTCTCTAACTATTGGTAGCTCACTACATATCGGTACTGTTACCTATGGATCTACTTAACAGGACTATATGCTCCCGCCTCTTCTTTTCTCCACCTCTCTCTATATTCCATTTTGCTCTCTTGCATACTGTCCCATTTTTAAAGCTCTATTTTGTGATTCCTTTTAATATAGACCTATGTTTGCCTTACCAGCATGACTGAGCTCCAGTACCTTCTGACTTCCCCTGTAAGTCACAACTACAAACAGGGTATGAAGCCTAAACACTACCAACTGCCCTTCCCCTATCAGCTATTCTTCTCACCTCGCTACATTTCTTTCTTTACACACAACTGTTATCCTTCTACTAACCGAGGGACACACACATACTAGAAGTTGATCAGTTCATACCTCTCCACTAGATGTATTCTCTCGCTATCTCTAAACTTCCACTACTTTGTTGTAGTACTATCTTTTTTCCTTCTTTTGAACTATCAACAATACTCCACCCTTTATTTTCCTCCTGTTCGCATTGTCATGTACAGATGCTTAGTTGGGTCTCTGCAGCAATGACATCTATTATACCTATGTCATCGGTTGTATCCTCCTGCGGTTCTCTTACAAAGCACCTACTACACTCTGTGTTGCACAATTTACTCTGATTATATGCCTCCTTATCTTGTAATAACAGTTGATGTTCTGTTGATATGTTTCTTATGTTTTGTTACCCCACCCCAACCTCTCCTTACCCCTCTACACTTGCTTCTTCCTCCCACTTCAATAGCCACTGATAGAAATCTGGATAAATGTTTTTTTAGCTCTTTTGTCCCAGATACATAAATGACAAGACTTAATATCATATCCTGTAATGTGAGAGGCCTCAACTCTCCATCCAAGAAAGGACAGGTGATTTATTTTCTTAAAAAGAATAAAGCAGATATTTGTTTGATACAGGAAATGCACTTTAAGAAACCAAACATTTCCACTATGAACAGACTCCCTTTTTCTAAATGGTATCATGCTGGGTCGGACAGTGGTGCGTCAAAGAGCGTAAGTATAGGAATTAGCAAACATATTGCCTTCTCATTGGTAGATAAATGTATTTATACAGAGGGCATCTACCTTTTTATTAAAGGGAAAATAGGTAACTATATGTTCACAATAGAAAATGTTTATACCCCAATAAGGATCAAATTCCCTGGCTTATCAAGGTCTTTAAAAATTCTCTCGCTTCTAAGAAGGAACCCTGATCTTGGGCGGTAATTTTCATGTGGCCTTAAACCCACTTATTGACACATCTAATGGGAAATCGACCCATCATTTTTGAACCTTAGCGAAATTAAAGCGATTACTTTGCTCTCTACAACTGGCTGACTCTTAGTGCACCCTACACCCCTCAGTTACGGATTTCACACATTACTCAGTCCCACACAATTCCTACCAACAGATAGACTATATATTTATCCCCATTAAACATATTCAACATTGCAACTCTTCTGACATTAATACACAAGTTCTTTCAGACCATTCACTAGCGGAACTAATTTACACATTACCCACGTCCCCACCCCCTTATAGATGCTGGAGGGTAAACAACCTTCTCCTTAAATCACCACAAAATGTCCAAAACATAAAACGACATATGAAGGAATCAATTGAATTAAATGACAATGGGGAGGTCTCTCTGCAGACACTCTGGGAAGCACACAAGTCGCACGTCAGAGGGGAATTTATATCCCTTTCTGCATATGTGCATAAAGAAAAGACCAAGCAAATAATAGATCTACAACACAAAATCTCACAACTGGAGTGTTTGCATAAGAGATCCTTACTAGCCTCACACCTATCAGAATTAGGCCTCATGCACACGACCGTTGTTTGTTTCCGCGTCCGTTCCGTTTTTTTTCACGGATAGGATGCTTCCCCATTCATTTCAATGGGTCCGTCAAAAAATGCGGATGGTCAACCGTTTTCCTTCCGCTTCCGTGATCCGTGTTTTCATTCCGTCAAAAAAATAGTGCATGTCCTATTTTTTTCACGGTCGCGGACAAGGATAGGCAATTTTACAATGATCTGCCATAAAAATCGGATCCGTCAAAAAAAACGGTCCGTCATCCGTTTTTTTTGACGGACGCGAAATTTCAAGGAGGAGCGGACGCGGAGGCAGGCAACGGTCGTGTGCATGAGGCCTTAACGTCACTCCGAGAAGAGCTTAAAATATCCTTAATCTTTGCTCAGCCAAAGCTTACTTGTGTGCAAAATACAAACATTATGCACATGGCGATAAGCCGACCAGATTTATGCTCTCTCAGATTAAAAATAGAAAAAACAAATCATTCATTGCTAGTCTTAAAAGCTCCTCGTGCACCTTTTTAAACAAAACAGAGGATATTGCACAAGTTTCAGCGATTTTTACACACAGTTGTACAATCTACACATATCTCAAGGACCCGCAGACCTCATGACTAAAAAAGAAAAGATAGACAGTTTCCCTTTCTACATTGTCTCTCCCTCAATTAACCGAGGCTCAATCCCAAAACTCTATTCCACTATATCCATTCAAGAAATGAAAGAGACAATCGCCAGAACACCAAAAAATAAATGCCCTGGCCTAGATGGTCTGTCCCCATTCTACTACAAGACTTTGCTTCCATCCTTTAGAAAGCTGTATAACGCTGCACTAGCTGGAACCCTTTTTCACAAACAAACCCTTATGACCCAAATATCTATTATTCACAAAGAGGGGAAGTATCTGACTCTATTGGGGAACTATCGGCCCATTCCCTTGCTTAACGTGGACCTTAAACTGTTTGCAAAATATTGGCCCATATATTACAGGCCACTCTCTGATCTCACCCGATCAGGTAGGATTTGAGCCTGGCAGAGAGGGCAAAGACAGCATCTACAGGGTATTGCAACTTATCACTTATCACATGTGCTAAAACATTGGTTAAACCGTTAATACTGCTAAGTACAGATGCCGAAAAGGCCTTTGACCGGATAGTCTTATCTTCAATCCTCCTTAGCGGCATTCGGTATTCCACCCACCTTTACCAAAGCTATTCTCACCATGTATAAATATCCTACTGCTAGAGTGATGGTGAATGAGGTGCTGTCGCCTGTGTTCCCTATTTCTAACAGTACTAGACAGGGCTGTCCACAAAGATACCCGCATATTAGGGATTAGCTGTCGAGGTAGGGAACACAAAGCTGCAGCATACGCAGACGATCTATCACTAATGCTCACCGATCCTGCCACCTCACTTCCAATAGTAGAGCTCTTATTCAATGATTTTGTACAGTCTCTAATTTCAAGGTAAATATGAGCAAGTCTCAAGTTCTAAACATATCCCTCCCTAAACGTCAGTCCTCCTTATTGGCTAATACATCGCCATTTAGCTGGACCCAATCCTCCATTAAGTTCCTGGGGATAAAAATTTCTTTTGACAGTGCCCAACTATATAAGAATAATTTCTTACCTTCCAAAATCCTAATGCCCTGGCCAATGCCTTACATATCCTGGTTTGGCTGTAAAAATATAGCTAAATGCCTCAAATGGCCAAAAATGAATTACCCGACTACAAACTATACCCATACACATCCCCGACATCTTGTACACCAAGCTGTCTGGGATCTTCTCTAAATACATATGAAACTTCACGAAGCCTAGAATTAAATACTGCCAACTTCCTAAAAAAATTTGAGGTATTGATCTACCTGCCTCACAAACATATGTACGAGTTGTCTATTTGAATAGGATAGTGGACTGGGTAAGGAGGCCCTTACATAAACTTTGGGTCCCTATTGAGGAAGATATTCTCTGATACCCGCTAAGACACATTGTATTCTCTGAACAAATTACCCTGATACAAAGTACAATACAGAATCAATTTTTATCTGAAACCAGAAGAATATGGGCTATGAAAGATGTACGAGCATTGTGCTCCTCTTTCCCACTAGTGTTGAGCGCGAATATTCGAATAGTGTTTTTTTTATTTTTACGAATATCGGCACTTCGCTAATTCGCAAATATTTAGAATATAGTGCTATATATTCGTAAAAACGAATATATATATATTTTTTTATCTGAACAAAAGATACCATTAACAAAGATAGATAATATAGCGCTATTGTAACAGGGTGCCGAAGGTTTCTGTTTCCCATCAGCCGCAGACCTGCTGCTTAGCTTCGGGAGCGAGGATCTGTGCCCAGTCTCGTTCCCAGGGCAGCTTTGCTAGCTGGGAGGCTCCCTGCTCCTAGGTCTGCCTTGAGCGCCAAACTAATCACTCGGCGCTCAACTCGTCTGTCTGTCGGTCATGTGACGCTGGCCACGTCACATGACCCTCACTTGCCACTATAAATACAGGCAATCTGCTGGCCACAGGTTGCCTGTGATTATTTACTGTCAAGGGCTACTGCTGCTACTATTCCTGTGTGTGTTTGGTTTTGACCGGTATTTGACTCCCCGTTTTGCTCCTGCCTGCTCCTTTGGATTTGACGTGACTTCTTGGTTTGACCCGGCTTGTATCCCGACTTCTGTTTCCCCTTGGATTTGACGTGACCTCCTGGTTTTGAACTCCGGCTTGTTATCTGACTCCGTTTAGTGTGACCCCACTGTTACTAGGCTACCTCCCGGCTTGTACCCTTGGCTTGTTTTGGTTGTGTTCACTGTTCCTGCAGTGTCTGTTAACTTCTTCCTTCTGTCCGCCTGTCCACGTCCCTCCTGTCCTCCGCACTTATCCAGGTCAGGGACCGTTGCCCAGTTGCGCTCCGTTACCTAGGACGGGCAAGTGCAAGTAGGTAGGGACAGAGGCGTGGGGTGCAGACAGTGGGTGCACGCTTTCCCCCCCTTTCCGTGACAGAATCACAGGCCCGATTTTCTCATGGACCCCCTACAGAGTCTCACTGACCATGTCCAGAACTTGGCACAAATTGTCCAAGAATTGGGGGAGAGACTTCAGGCTCAAGAGGCTGCCCGACCGCTCCCGATGCCCCCTCCGGTCGCTCCCCTAGTAGAACCCCACCTCAAACTACCAGATTGGTTTTCTGGAGACCGACGGGGTTTTGTGGCTTTCAGGGAAAGTTGTAAACTTTACTTTCGCCTGCGGCCTCACTCATCGGGTTCTGAGCAACAGAGGGTGGGTATAGTGATTTCCCTCCTTCAGGGTGATCCTCAAGAGTGGGCTTTCTCCCTGCCTCACGACTCCCCTTGTCTTAGAACCATTGACTTATTTTTTTCAAGCACTGGGGGTGTTGTACGATGAACCTGACAGAGCGTCCGTAGCTGAGTCCCATCTAAAGGCCCTTTGCCAGGGAGATATGCTAGTCAAAGATTACTTCACTCAATTTCGCAAATGGTGCGTACCCTTTGGTTGGAATGAGCCGGCTCTCAAGAGTCAGTTCAGGTTCGGTCTCGCTGAGACTATCAAAGATATGTTGGTATGCTACCCTTGTCCTGAGACCTTAGAGGAGACCATGACCCTAGCTATCAGACTGGACAGACGATTTACGGAGAGACAGCGGGAACTTCTGTATTTTCCATCGGGTACATCTAAACCTGAGTCTGTTCCTGTGGGACTTAAGGCGGAGACACTGAAGGACGAACCTATGTAGCTCGGGATGACCCGAGGAGAGCAACGTCGCCGACGGGGAACTTGTTTCTATTGTGGCGACTCCGACCATTGGATCCGTCGGTGTCCCAAGATGCCTCCTTCCGGCAGAGCATCCAAGTTGCAGGGAACTAAGGACAAGGTACTCCCAGAGGTTGTAAGAAGAAAGTTATTGTTGCCTATCTCAGTGGCCTTTGGGACCTTTAAGGGGTCAGGCAAGGCGTTTGATTATTCAGGATCTGCTTTTAGTTTCATGAAACTTAAATTCGCGGAACAGGTCGGTATACCTGTAGTGACTCTTACCACTCCAATTCATGTAGTTGCCATTAACTCCACTCCATTGCTGGAGGGAACCATTAAGTTTTGTACCCCCCAGGTAACCTTGTCCGTAGGGGTGTGTCACTCTCAGAGGTGTTCATTTTTTATTTTAAAAAACCTGCCTATTGACATGGTTTTAGGTATGCCTTGGCTTCAGCTGCACAACCCAGTTATTAACTGGACTATGGGTGAGTTAGAAAAGTGGGGTCCCAATTGTAACTCCTGTTTGTCTTTCATTCAGGCAGGCTTTTCCACCAATTCAATGACAGTGCCGTCATATATTGGGGAGTTTCAGGAGGTTTTTTCTACATCTGATGTTGAGAAACTTCCTCCCCATAGATCCTATGACTGCGCTATTGATCTTGTACCAGGGTCTAAATTTCCCAGGGGACGTATTTGCAACTTGTCTAGTCCTGAGCTTGTCGCTATGAAAGAATATATCAGGGAGAGTCTCAAGAAGGAACATATTCGACCCTCTACGTCCCCCATGGGTGCAGGATTCTTTTTGTTAAAAAGAAGGATGGGGGCTCAGACCCTGTATTGATTATAGAGGGTTGAACAAGATCACCATCAGGAATCAGTATTCTATCCCATTAATTCCTGACTTGTTCAACCAGATTTTGGGAGCATCTTGGTTCTCTAAACTTGATTTGAAAGGAGCATATAACCTTATATGTATTAGAGAGGGAGACGAATGGAAAACTGCCTTTAATACTCCTGAGGAGCATTTCGAGTATTTAGTCATGCTATTTGGACTCAGTAATGCTCTGGCAGTTTTTCAGAATTTGATGAATGATATCTTCAGGGAGTTTATTGGCAGATTTGTGATTGTGTATCTTGACGACATTTTGATTTTTTTCCCCAGGCTGGGTTTCTCATGTCTCCCACCTCAGGCAGGTATTCGGGATCCTGCGGGAGACTCAATTGTCGGTCAAGTTGGAAAAATGTGTCTTTGGAGTACAGGAGATCTTGTATCTAGGTTATATCCTTACTCCATACTAATTTAAGATGGATCCTAATAAGGTTCAGGCTATCCGGGACTGGGTGAGACCTTCTTCCTTGAAAGCACTGCAACGCTTTTTGGGATTTTCCAATTATTATCGTAAATTTTATTAAATTTTTTTCGATAATTGCCAAACCGTTGACTGATTTAACCAAAAAAGGCGCTGACCTTATTAATTGGTCGCCTGAGGCCCTCAAAGCCTTTGAGACTCTTAAAAGGTGTTTTCAGAATGCCCCAGTCTTGGTTCAGCCGGATCCTGAGGAACCTTTTATAGTTGAGGTTGATGCTTCTGAGGATGGGGTGGGGGTGATCCTTTCTCAAGGATCTTCTAATTTTACTAATCTAAGACCCTGCGCCTTCTATTCATGTAAATTCTCTCCTATGGAGAGGAATTATAATATAGAAAACCGTGAGTTACTGGCAATTAAATGGGCATTTGAGGAGTGGACACACTTCCTTGAAGGTGCTAAACATTGTGTCACAGTGCTTACTGACCATAAGAATCTGGTCTTCCTTGAATCCGCTAAACGTCTTAATCCGAGGCAAGCTAGGTGGGCCGTGTTTTTTACTCGTTTTAATTTTTCAATTACCTTTAGGCCAGGAAGTAAGAACATTAAGGCGGATGCCTTGTCCCGAAGTTTTTGTGCCTTCCAGCCTCCTGACGTTCCTCCTGAACCCATCCTACCGCGTAATATCATTGTGGCCTCAGTTTCGGCAGACCTTTCTTCAGAGATTGCTGCTGCACAACATCTGGCCCCTGCTCGGGCCCCATCAGATAAGTTATTCGTACCTGGGCACCTCCGTCTTCGGCTTTTGGGTGAGTGCCATAACTCTGTGTTGTGTGGTCATCCCAGTATCGATGCCAATAAGGAAATCGTGTCTAGGTCCTTCTGGTGGTCTTCTCTGTCCAGAGATGTTCGTTCTTATGTGTCTGCCTGTGAGGTATGTGCCAAATGTAAATCTCCGAGATAACGTCCGGCTGGGAAGGTGCAACCCCTACCCATTCCATGCAAGCCATGGTCACATATTTCTATGGATTTTTTTACCGACTTGCCCATCTCTGAGGGGAAAACTGTGGTTTGGGTAGTGGTTGATCGGTTTAGCAAGATGGTGCACTTCGTTCCCCTGAATAAGCTTCCTAATGCCAAGGTTTTAGCGTCTTTGTTTATTGAACATATTTTACGTTTACATGGTATCCCTGAAAATATTGTCTCTGACAGAGGCGTCCAATTCGTTTCTAAGTTTTGGAAAGCTTTCTGTCAGAGATGTGACATTTCTCTGTCCCTCTCATCAGCCTTCCATCCTGAGACCAATGGGCAGACAGAGCGGTTGAATCAGTCACTTGAACAGTTTTTGAGATGTTATGTGTCCGATAATCAGCATTGGTGTGTGCGATATCTTCCGTTGGCGGAGTTTGCTATTAACAATCGGGTGAACTCCTCTACGGGGGTATCTCCATTTTTCTGTAACCTTGGTATACATCCACGTTTTAGTTCAGGTATTTCTGTTTCTTCATGTAACCCGGAGGCAGATAATTTTACGTCAGAGCTGTGCACAGTCTGGAATATGCAAAATAAATGTGGAACCCCAGTTATGGGTCTACAACACAATGAAAGCCAGATATCCCTCAAATGAAGGAAAACCAAGCGAAGGGGTGTCTCCATTACAGAGATCACCAAATCCACCATATTAAGTGGCCCCTATGTCAAGATCCCGCTTTTTTACAAGCTTTAAGGATGTGACAGGGAAAACCTAAGCTAGGTATCCATCCACAGACAGCTGTTTCGGGGTGTTGCCCCTCATCAGTGTGGAGTAGGATTCTGGCTAACCGGGAGCAATGCCTCGGAGACCACTCAAACACAACAATAGCTGATCTCAGGGAGACCAGCTACAAAAAACACCGCGGAGTCTCACTTAAGAGTCTCAACACAGCAATCCGAAGTGCAAAGTTCCCTGGGAAACAGGAATATGCAAAATAAATGTGGAGCCCCAGTTATGGGTCTACAACACAATGAAAGCCAGATATCCCTCAAATGAAGGAAAACCAAGCGAAGGGGTGTCTCCATTACAGAGATCACCAAATCCACCATATTGATTAATATTGCTGTGTTGAGACTCTTAAGTGAGGCTCCGCGGTGTTTTTTGTAGCTGGTCTCCCTGAGATCAGCTATTGTTGTGCACAGTCTGGGCCCAGGTTCAAATGAACCTGGAAAAGGCTCAGGAGGTTCAGAAACAGCAAGCAGATAGGAAACGTTCCAAGGGGGTAGATTTTAAGGTTAATGATAAGGTATGGTTGTCCACCAGAAATCTTTCTCTCAAAGGGGTCTCCAGAAAGTTTGCGCCCCGTTTTGTTGGACCTTATGTGATCATTGAGGTTCTGAATCCTGTTTCTTTTAGGTTAAAGCTGCCCGACTCCCTTCATGTTCATAATGTTTTCCATAAATCATTGCTTAAGAAATATATTCCACCCATTGTTCCATCTCAGTCAGCTCCTCCTCCCGTACAAATTGATGGTAAAGATGAGTTTGTAGTCTCCAGAATTGTGGATGTTAGAAAGGTCCGAAACTCCTTGCAGTATCTGGTCCACTGGGAGAGGTCTTGGGTTCCAGCCACTAAGATCGACGCCCCGAGACTCATCAAGAAGTTTCATGCTGAGCGTCCTGGGAGATTTGTACCTAAGGGCTTGGGTCCAGTTGCCCCTCGTAAAAGGGGGGGTACTGTAACAGGGTGCCGAAGGTTTCGGTCTACCATCAGCCGCAGTCCTGCTGCTTAGCTTCGGGAGCGAGGATCTGTGCTCAGCCTCGTTCCCAGGGCGGCTTTGCTAGCTGGGAGGCTCCCTGCTCCTATGTCTGCCTTGAGCGCCGAGCTGATCACTCGGCGCTCGACTCGTCTGTCGGTCACATGACCCTTACTTGCCACTATAAATACAGGCAATCTGCTGGCCACAGGTTGCCTGTGATTATTAACTGTCAAGGGCTACTGCTGCTACTCTTCTTGTGTGTGTTTGGTTTTGACCGGTATTTGACTCCCCGTCTTGCTCCTGCCTGCTCCTTTGGATTTGACGTGACTTCTTGGTTTGACCCGGCTTGTATCCCGACTTCTGTTTCCCCTTGGATTTGACGTGACCTCCTGGTTTTGAACTCCGGCTTGTTATCTGACTCCGTTTAGTGTGACCCCACTGTTACTAGGCTACCTCCCGGCTTGTACCCTTGGCTTGTTTTGGTTGTTTTCACTGTTCCTGCAGTGTCTGTTAACTTCTTCCTTCTGTCCGCCTGTCCACGTCCCTCCTGTCCTCCGCACTTATCCAGGTCAGGGACCGTCGCCCAGTTGCGCTCCGTTACCTAGGACGGGCAAGTGCAAGTAGGTAGGGACAGATGCGTGGGTGGCAGACAGTGGGTGCACACTTTCCCCCCCTTTCCGTGACAGCTATGTTCTCTATCTTTGTTAATTCTAGCAAGCCAACCAATAGGAAAGTTATAGCCCGTTCAAAGTTTAATTTTCTGTGTTTGAATGGGCTACAACTTTCCTAGAACATGGCGCTATATTTGTATTCGGTATCTTCATTAATTCTAGCAAGCCAAGTAAACTTTCCTATACCCAGCTCTAAGTTGGATGCACAATGCGAGAATATTAAGTAATATTAGTCGCATTGCACATCCAACTTAGAGCAGGGTATATGCAACTTACTTTACTATTGTTTGGCTGTGAAGAATTAACGAATATGACGAATATAGCGCTATATTCTCTATATTCGTTAATTCAAGCAAGACAACCCAATGGGAAAGTTGACTGTACCCAGCTCTAAGTTAGATGTGCAAAGCGAAAATATTACTTTGCCTATTTTTTACAATAAATAGAATAGACTCATTACTCTATGTATAGAATATAGCGCTATATTCATATTCGTCATATTTGTGAATTCTACCCAGCCAAACAATAAGTAAGTTGCATATACCCTGCTCTAAGTTAGATGCGCAATGCGAGTAATATTAACAAAGATAACGAATATGAACATAGCCCTATGTTCTCTATCTTCGTTAATTCTAGTAAGCCAACCAATAGGAAAGTTATACCACGTTCAAAGATTCATTCGCAGTACGCGAATATTACCTTATGTAACTTATGTAATATTCTCATATTGTGAATTAAACTTTGAAACAGGGTATAACTTTCCTATTGGTTGGCTTCCTAGAATTAACGAAGATAGAGAATATAGCGCTATATTCGTTATCTTCGTTAATTCTAGATAGCCAACCCAATAGGAAAGTTGCCTTTATACCCCTTTCAAAGTTCAATTCGCAATACGCGAATAATTAAATCGCATATTATTCGCGATAAATAGAAAAATGACGAATATTCGATTTCGACTAATATATGACGAATATTCAATCGAATATTCGCGAGATATCGCAAAATCTGATATGGCACCTCCCGCTAATCACTATTTTCCCCTCCCCCACGACAGCACCATAGGGAGAGGGATCCACCCCCAGGGACAGGAAACCTACAGAGATAAAAGGGTGGAGCCTCTCTACCCCCTTCAGTGGTTTCCTGTCCCTGGAGTGGGAGACCTACAGTTTCCTTTTCAGGTTCCTTACCGCAGTCTCTGGAGATGCCTAGGTTCTAACCTAGAGGGCTGGCGGTCTCTGCCGGGGTCTATCGCGCTGCTGGGCAGGCTGACAGGACCCAAGGGTGAGGAGATGCTCCAGGGGCTCTCCTTGCCTTGCGGCCGACATGAGGGCCTTCTTGTGGGGCAAGCTCTGCCCCATGTAGCGCTGGGAGGAAGCGCTCCTCTTTCTGGCACTGGGGCATCCTTGAGGCAAGGCTCTGCCCGGCCGCCTTTACCGCCACAGGAGCGTCCAGAGCCGGAGGGGGCGGAGTCAACGACGCGTGCGTGATGACGTCACTCCGGCGTCACTTCCGGTAGCGCGGTGAGCGCGAAAAGGCGGACTATTTAAAAAGAGGTGAGGGGAATCAAGCGGCGGTTCCCTGCATTCCCACGCTGCAATTGAAGGCAGCTATTCTAAGTGCCATACAGCGCCTGGAGGGTAAGTGTGGCTATGAGCAGATACATAAGTGATGTACATGTGTACCACTAGGTGGAGTGGTCTGCTGATTTTTATATTATGCCGTCTATGATTGTTCATATAACTGTATACTCATGTATATAGGTGTATATACCTATTTATATGTATTCCTTCCTAAGATCCTAGTATTCGGATTAAGTATGGAGGAGGAAAGAAGGCAAGGTCCCGCTGAAAGTGACATTGCGGCTCCCTTACCGGTACTGGTGACTCTCCTTTGGTAAGTGTCCAGTATAAGTATTAGTGGGTTCATCTATCCTTTGTGTTGTCTCCTTTCCAGCCAAAACCTAAGAAAGTGCTGGCAAAAAGAAAAAACAAGGAATGTGCCCTGTGTAAGATATCCTTATCCTCTTCCTATGGGAAAAAGTTATGTCAGAGTTGTATTGACAAGACTATTTCGGAAGAATCTCCATCTTTATTGGAAAATATAAAATTTCTCATTAGAACAGAGGTGAAAAGTACACTAAAGCCCTCTAAAAAATTCAAGGGTCTGGATAAATCTTCACGGCATGGGCGGTCTCAGGAGGTTTCGTCCAAGGATTCAGCCAGTACAGAGGATTCCTCTTATTCGGACCCCTCATCGGATGATGAAAGTATGGGGAAATCCTTCTTCCCACCAGAAGATACGGATAGGTTGTTAAAAGTGATTAAATCAACCATGAATATCGAAGACGTCAAAGAGGACAAATCTGTAGAGGACTCCCTGTTTGAAGGGTTGCAAGAAAAAAAAGGGGCGCTGTTTTCCAGTTCACGGTAGCATAACAGCTTTAATTCAAAGGGAATGGGAAAAACCAGGCAGAAAGGGTTTTGCCACTCGGTCATTTAAGCGAAAATATCCCTTTGAGGAAGGTATTTGCTCTACTTGGGGTAAAGCCCCCAAGATTGATGTAGCCATTTCCAAAGCCTCTAAAAAATCTTCTCTTCCCTTTGAGGATACTGGTGCGCTTAAGGACCCTCTAGACAAGAAGGCAGAGGCCTTCCTTAAAGGAGCTTGGGAAGCTTCTACGCTTTCCTTTCGCCCAGGTATTGCAGCTACAGTTACAGATAGGACCTTAGCCATGTGGTTGCAACAGATGGAAGTACAACTTAAAGACAGGTGATATCCTTCATAAGGTTACAGGACATCTTGGTCGTGCCATATCTGGACGACTTTTTAGTCATAGCGAAATCTTGCAGCGACTGCAACCATGCAGTTCAAACAGTGATGCAGGTCTGTGGGGAACTGGGTTGGATTATAAATCACAAGAAGTCAAAATTAACTCCCCAAAAAAGACAGAAATTCCTGGGATTGACTTTAGATTCAGACATGCAGAGAGTTTTCCTCCCAGGGGAAAAGATTATGAAAGTTCAGAGTCAAATACATTCTCTATCTTCCAGCTCCCTGACGCTTCGGAAAGCAATGTCGGTGTTGGGATCTCTAGTTTCATGTATCCCAGCGGTGGAATGGGCCCAATTACATACTCGCCAACTTCAGAAAGAGATTCTTTTAGCATTCAAAAAATCAAAAGGAGCCATAGACATAAAAATTAAAATTTCACAAGCAACGATAAAGAGCTTAGCTTGGTGGCTAGACAGGAACAACCTGATTCAGGGGGTGCCATGGTTCTACCCGGACCCAGTAGTTCTGACCACGGATGCAAGTCCGTGGGGCTGGGGAGGTCATATCCTAGGATACAACTTCCAGGGTCCATAGTCAGCATATCAGAGAGCCTTTTCGTCCAACAGGAAGAAACTGGTGGCGGTGACAATGGCAGTACAGGCGGCAGAATCCCTGCTTGGAACAGGACACTTGAGAATTCTTTCGGACAACATGACAACAGTAGCGTATGTGAATCATCAAGGAGGCACAAGATCGTCCACACTGGCCTGGGAGGCAAAGAAGCTATTGGGAATTCTGGAGAAACAAGTGGGGCATGTTTCGGCTCTATATATCAGGGGCATAGAGAATGTGCAGGCGGACTATCTAAGCCGATTTCCTCTAAGGCAAGGAGAATGGTCCCTGAACAAGAAGATGTACGACCAGATCACAGAAGCATGGGGGTCACCTGTGATAGACCTATTTGCGTCCAATCAGAACAAGAAAGTACAGCGCTTCTGTTCCTTGAATCTCAGCGAATCCCCTTATGGGGTGGACGCAATGATGTTACAATGGAACTTTCCCCTTGCCTACGCCTTCCCGCCCTTCCAGCTGATCCCGGCGGTTCTGAAAAAAATCAGGAAAGACAAGGCAAGGATAATCCTGATTGCCCCCTTCTGGCCCAGGAGGGCATGGTTCACCTTGTTAAGAACGTTGTCAATATCGGATCCTTGGATCCTACCAGAGATCCCGGATCTATTATCTCAGGGCCCCTGCCTACATCCAGCAGTAAATGGTCTCCATCTTACTGCATGGAATTTGAAAGGGGGTTACTAGTTAAAAAGGGGTTTTCAGATGAGGTAATCTCAACTTTACTAAAGAGTAGAAAACCAGTAACCATTTCGATCTACGCTAGGACTTGGAAAAAGTTTATCGAAATTGCTAAACTAAAACCAGATAATTTTTCCCCAGACATGCCTATTTCACAAATTCTGGAATTTCTGCAGAAAGGGTTGTCCTTGGGGCTGACAAAGAGCACCCTTAAGGTTCAAGTATCAGCTCTATCGGTTCTGCTGGAAAAGAATCTGGCCTCAGATCCGTGGATTTTAAGATTTTTTAAGGCGGTAGAAAGAATGGCCCCAGTTAAGTCTCCCAGAGCGCCTCCCTGGGATCTTAACATAGTCCTAAAGTCCCTGACTCTTCCACCATTTGAGCCTTTGGAATCCGCAGACATAAAGATACTTAACTTAAAAATGATCTTGTTAACTGCCCTTACTTCGGCCAGGAGAACTAGTGAATTGCAGGCCATTTCCATAAATCCACCATTCACGACCATCCTAGAGGATAGGGTTATTATTCAACCAGATCCAGCATTCCTGCCTAAAGTCCCTTCCAAGTTTCATAGGTCACAGGAGATTATACTTCCTTCCTTTTGCAATCAACCAAAAAATGCTAAAGAGTTGGAATTCCACGCTCTGGATGTCCGCAGATGTCTTCTGCGTTATTTAGAAGTCTCGAAAGACTGGAGGAAGTCTTCCGCTTTATTTGTCCTCTTCTCCGGACCAAATAAAGGAAAGAAGGCTACCACGGGTACCTTAGCCAGATGGCTTCGTTTGGCTATTTCTCAAGCTTATCTTGAGTCTAATCTTGCTCCTCCGGTGTCGGTGAAGGCTCACTCCACGCGTTCTGTTTCCACTTCCTGGGCGGAGAGGTCAGGTGCCTCCATTGAGCAGATCTGTAAAGCTGCCACTTGGTCCTCTCCATGTACCTTCTTCCGTCACTATTGTCTGGACTTGCACTCTTCTTCGGATCTTTCCTTTGGTAGAAAGGTTCTTCAATCTGTGGTCCCTCCCTAGGAAGGGTTCTATTCCTCTGTAATTCTCTCTATGGTGCTGTCGTGGGGGAGGGGAAAAATGATGATTACACTTACCGGTAATCGGATTTTCCAGACCCCACGACAGCACCCTTCCTTATTCCCACCCGTGGTGAAAAAAAAAAAAAAAAAAAAAGAGGTTATGTTCACTGGTGATGGGTGTTGTTGACTTGAAAACTACTAATCCGGGTAGGAGTCCCTCTCTTGCTCTGTAAACCACTGAAGGGGTAGAGAGGCTCCACCCTTTTATCTCTGTAGGTTTCCTGTCCCTGGGGGTGGATCCCTCTCTCTATGGTGCTGTCGTGGGGTCTGGAAAATCTGATTACCGGTAAGTGCAATCATCATTTTCCCACTAATGCAAATAAGAGATTTAATATGTAGCTCAGATACTGCCTACAACAACACTATACCTAAAGAGATCAAACTAAATCAATCGACCATTGATGATCTGTTAACTGCAGGCACAATCCCCACCCTAGCATCACACTCTGAACAATTGAGCTGCCCATCTTTGTCACCGCTACTTTACAATAAATTCACCTCATCTTTCATACAACTAATACAGGCAGGAAACTTACATAGGTCAGTGACAAACTTTGAAACTATCCTTACCCAGCTTAAAACCCCTAAAGAAGTCATGTCGACTTTTAGCGGACTGCTATCTTCTACTCCGGCTAACATAGCACATCCTTTCATCAAAGCATGGGAAAAGGATCTCAATAAATCATTCTCAGATAATGATTTACTTAAGCTTTTCCTTGCACCCAAACAGTCCTCAAACTGTATCACAATGCAAGAGAGCGGTTATAAAACACTAACTAGGTGGCATTTAACTCCAGCACTACTAAACAAATATGACTCTAACCATAAGCCCTGCTGCTGGAGGTGTAGAGAGCAAACGGGCACGTATTTCCACTTATGGTGGACATGATCACTCACTGTCCCATACTGGGCGTCGGTTGTACCCAAGATCAATTTGATTACGGGATTGAATTTCCCCATGTCCCAAATCGTTCACTGAGGCGAACAAGACACCTCTTAGCGGCCAGTAGGATACTGATCCCAACACATTGAAAATCGGATTCTCCACCAACACTCAGCCATTGGATAGAGAAAGTAGATTCACTGAATCGCTTAGAAGAACTAGCTAGCTGGGAGACTAGATCACATACTCTGTTCCAGACTATCTGTTTCCCCTGGAAAAAATACAGGAACTTCTCCACTTGACAAGCGGCTATGGGAAACACCACGACTCTCAGGGCGCTCGCTTGCATGTATCTCTCCCTTTCTCTTATACACATCCTTAGCCTCTCACATATGTAACACATAGCTGGCAATATCTCTACTCTGCATCACACAAAGGGGTGATAGAATAATAGATCATTACAAGAAAAGACAATAACCAAGTGGACTCTTCCATAACTACCCTCCCTTCCTATATCCCTGTTCTCCCCCCCCCCCCCATTATTTTTACATTGATAACATCTCTTACTTTGTGAGATGTACCTGCTGTCCATCCCTGAACTGTGGCAGAGGGATATGTTGCTGTTTAAAAGTTGTTCTAACAATGTATGTGATCAGATGACTTCTAAGACTTTGCGATAAAGCATTGTATGATCTCCCTTAATACCTCTGTACCTATTGATCTATAGACATATGCATCGTAAGAATGCCAGTATTGTTTATGTTCGTTAATACAATAATAATAAAAATAATAAGAAAATAATCTAGGTCCAAAAATAGGATTTACCAAAGCCCTTAACAAACTTTTTTTTGGCTAGGGATACTAAACTTCCCTGAATTTCTTATATCTCAACCAGCTTTTCCTTGAAGAGAGGTATACTTCCTGGAGCCTAGATCAGATATGAGAGGAATCTTGGGGAAATATATAACATGTATAACATGAAATGTGCATAGTGGAGTCCTAGTATATATTAAAGTGAAGTTGTCACTGGTTTTCCTCTGCCCTCCCTTTTAACTCCTAACAGCTCCAGCACATACCTATGAGTCCCCATATTCATGAACTCCCGACTCTCCCTGCCCACCTGCCTCTGATTGACGTTTTTTTCCCAACAGAACCAGCAGCATGTGGGCGGGGAGATCCAGGAGCTCATGAATAGGACTCATCTTTATGCACTAGAGCTGTTCAATAGACTATTTTGGCCAAACGGCTAGGGTAATTAACCCATTCATGACTGAAAGGATCTTGTTTTAGCATGCACCCTGGTTTCCCTTTTGTGACAGGCGCCTGGAGAGCTCCCTTCAATGACACACGCACACTCAGGTGATCTTAGAAAGAAGCTCTATCTTTATCTTTGTTATTCTAGCTTTTATACATGCACACTGACATACAGGAACAGGTGTGGTTTACATATATAATGTTGCTGAGTACAAGCAATTCCCTATATAAAGGAAGATGTAAATACACTTTCCCTTGAAACTGTCTGACGTCCTTCTTGACCAATTTGTCTTTGCTACCGATCATATAGCAGTTCTTTATTCAAGCAGTCAAGTTCTTTAAATCAAGCAGTTCTTGCTTGATTTAACCCTTCGAATGACCAGGTCTAAAAAAAAAAACTGTGAATGTCCAGGCACTTTTTCATGATTTTGTGCACGTGGTGGTTTAGTGACCCTAACTTTTTTTATTTGTTTGACTACCAAAATAATTTTCAGACCTGCGGTTTGCTGCGTTTCCGGTCCATTCGGGTCTCCGGTGACCCGATGAACCGGAAAAGAATGGTGATCTGTGGTGTGATATCACACCACCAATCACCGTTCTTGAATTGGGGGTGGTTGTGGCGGTGCTGGGATCCGATTGCTCCGGGGAGAGAGGTGGGAGATTCAAACTCCCGGCGCTCCTCTCTTCCCTCCTCTTCCTGCTGCTGCCGAGTGAGGACTGCACCCGCACTGCACCAGCACTGCTCCAGCACTGCACCCGCACGGCTCCAGCACCGCTCCTGTGACCCCCCCCGCCGGCGGCTCCACCATCAGGGAGGTTAGGGTTAGTGAGAGAGAGGTATCTTAGGCAGGGCTACAAGGGACAGTTAGTGTTTAGGGGAAAAAAACACATTTATTTCAGTGCTGCCTGTGGTGGTTGGGGTCCACAGCACTTAGCTGTGAGACCCTAAGCCCACCCAGGGGTGCTGACCCAGATTTTGTTGGCAATCCTGGAATCCAGATTCCCACAGTGGGGTTCACTGAAATAGACTTTTTTAGTTTTTTTTTCAGCGACCCACTGGTGAATCTGATGGTGGAGCAGACGAATCTGTACTCCCAACAGTTCGTCGCTCAGCACCCAGGCTCCAGTGCAGCCGAGATGAGGACATTTTGGGGCCTCGTGCTGCACATGGGTCTAGTGCAAAAACCTAGTGTCAGGCATTACTGGAGTGGGGACGTCCTCTATCAGACCCAACTGTACAGTATGGCCATGACGCGTCCCAGATTCAAGGCCATCCGTAAATGCCTGCATTATGCAGATAATGCAGCATGTCCCCCCCCCGAGGTGATCCGAGGTGATAAGATACGGCCGATCATCGATCATTTCGGGGCCACAGGCCTACGTACCTGGAAGGGAGGTCGCGGTTGACGAGTCTCTCGTTGCTTTCGAGGGGAGACTCAGTTTCCGCCAATACATTCCCACTAACCGAGCGAGACATGGCGTGAAAATGTACAAAATTTGTGAGAGTACCTCAGGGTACACTTACAAATTTCGTGTTTACGAGGGACAAGATTCCCGTATTCAACCCCCAGAATGTCCCCCCACTCTGAGTGTTAGCGGGAAACTCGTGTGGGACCTTGTGCACCCACTGCTGGATAAGGGTTACCCATGTACGTGGATAACTTTTATACCAGTATTCCCTTGTTCAGGTCCCTTGCCGCCAGATCCACGTTCGCTTGTGGGACCGTGCGGAAAATCATCGTGGCCTCCCTACCTCCCTCCTCCAGGTACCTATCCCCAGGGGTGAGACCCGTGCCCTTACCAGCGACAACCTGTTGCTGGTCAGATATAAGGACAAGAGGGATGTCCTTATCTTGACCACAATCCATGGTAACGGCACCACCCCAGTCTCTGTGCGAGGTACCACGGCAACAGTCCTCAAGCTCGATTGCATCGTCGACTACAATAGATCAACTCCTCCCATAATCCTATCTGATCAAGTCCTCAAACCATATAATGCCATGCGGAAAATCCGGGCATGGTACAAAAAGGTTGCGGTCTACATGGTACAGGTTGCCATGTACAACGCTTTTGTACTATCCTGAAGCACTGGCAGCACAGAGACTTTCCTCCAGTCCTCAAGGACCTGATCTTTTCTGACCGGGAAAGAGCAGGTCGGAGTACCTCGAGAATTGGAGGGGCCCGGATCGTCCCTGGCCAACATTTTCCAGGTGTGGTCCCCCATACTGGAAAGAAGGGACGAACCCAAAAAAGATGCAGAGTGTGTCACAGGAGGGGGATACGGAAGGACACCACCACTCAGTGTGACACTTGCCCCGATCATCCGGGCCTCTGCGTTACACTTCCATGGAGTACTAAATTTTTATAATTCCCGACAGTCCCCTAGAGAACATAAAAAAACTATGGCTTTCAGACTTTGGAGACACGGGAACAAATATTTTTCACAAAATCATTAGTTTTAGTGCAGGCATGCTCAAACTGCGGCCCTCC
Organism: Bufotes viridis; assembly: GCA_033119425.1. Classification (NCBI taxonomy): domain Eukaryota; kingdom Metazoa; phylum Chordata; class Amphibia; order Anura; family Bufonidae; genus Bufotes; species Bufotes viridis. The sequence continues at coordinate 93,655,426 of CM065597.1, read as the reverse complement.
AGATGTTGTAAAACTACAACTCCCAGCATGCCCAGACAACCTACAGTGGAAATTGTATTTTTACAACATCTGGAGGGCCGCAGTTTGAGGATGCCTGCCTAGTGTCTCCAAAGTATGAGAGCCATACATATTGGACATCGCCGCGTACGTAAAAAACTTGTCTATAAAGATACCCCATAAACTAGCCCCACGATAAATGCCGTCCAAAAAAATCTAATAAAAACTATGTAAAAAAAGCCATTTTTATTTTCACCTTGGATCCCAAAAAGTGCAATAAAAAGCCATTAAAAAGTCACATGCAACCCCAAATAGTGTCAATCAAGCCGCCATCTCATCCCGCAAAACACGAGCCCCTAAATTAGATAGTCGCCCAACCAAAAAAAAAAAATGTAGCTCCCAGGATTTTGAGATACTAAAATTATTTAATTTGTGTTCTTCAACTGATAATATAGTGTATAATCTAAACAAATTATATAAAGTAGACATATTAGGTATCTCCACGTCCGTAACAATCTGCCCTATAAAAATAACATTTAACCCAACCCCCCAGGATGAACAGTGTAAAAAAAAAAAAAAAAAAAAAAAAAACGTGTAAAGGCACAATTTGTTTGGCAAAATTTCCATTTCAATCCATTTTTTTCCGGTAAAAAAGCAAGGGTTAACAGCCAAACAAAACTAAAAATGTATTGCCCCGATTCTGTAGTTTGCAGAAACACCCCATATGTGGTCCTAAATGGCTATATAGCCGCAAGGCAGGGCATAGAACGAAGGGAACGCCATATGGTTTCTTGAAGGCAGATTTTGATGGATTGGTATATTTACACCATGTCCCATTAGAAGCCCCCTCTGATGTAGCCTAGACTAGAAACTCCAAAAAAGTGACCCCATCTAAGAAACGACACCCCTCAAGGTATTCAAAAAATACTTTACAAACTGTATTAACCCTTTAGGTGTTCCACAAAACTTAATGGCGAATGTAGAAACAATTTTAAAATTAAAATTCTTTGTTATCTTGCCTCAAAAAAGTGTAATATAGAGCAACCAAAAATCATATTTATCCTATAATAGTACCAAAACAACAACCACCATATCCTGTAGTTTCCTAGATGGGGTCACTTTTATGGAGTTTCTACTCAAGGGGTGCAGCAGGGGGCTTGAAAGGGTACATGGTATAAATAAACCAGTCTTGCAAAATCTGCCTTCCAAAAACCATATGGTGTTCCCCTTCTTCTATGTCCTGCCGTTTAGCCAAATAGTAGTTTAGGACCACATATGGGGTGTTTCTGCAAACTACAGAATCAGGGCAACCCATATTGAGCTTTGTTCCTGGAAAACATGGATTATATTGGAAAATTTTCCCAAAAATTGAATTTCTTACATTTTATGTCCATTTGCCATTAACTCTAGTGGAACACCTAAAGGGTTAACAAAGTTTTTAAAATCAGTTTTGAATACCTTGAGGGGTGTAGTTTCTAGTTTCTCATTTTTGGGTGGTTTCTATTATGTAAGCCTCACAAAGTGACTTCAGACCTGGACTGATGCCTAAAAAGTGGGATTTGGAAAATTTCTGAAAAATTTCAAAATTTGCTTTTAAACTTCTAAGCTATGTAACATCCCCAAAAAATAAAATGGCATTCCCAATATGCTCCAAAAATGAAGTAGACATATGGGGAATGTGAAGTAATAACTATTTTTAGGGGGATTACTATGTATTAGAGAAGTAGAGAAAATGAAACTTTGAAAGTTGCTAATTTTTTTAAATTTTTGGTAAATAACTTTTTTGATCCAATTTTAGCAGTGTCATGAAGTACAATATGTGACGAAAAAACAATCTCAGAACAGCCTGGGTAAGTAAAGGCGTTTTAAAGTTATTCACACATAAAGTGACACTGGTCAGATTTTCAAAAAATGGCAAAGTCCTAAGGGTGAAATAGGGCCTTAAGGGGTTAAAAGACCTCTAGAGGACACTGACTTTTTTTTAACTTGAACTGTTTCCACTGTAACTGGAGAATCCACAGGAGCCCCAGTTGTAAGGAAAACAGCACTATGTGGGGGCATTACACACAGGCAGAGCTGATCAGGGTCTCAAGGGTCACGTGACCACCGGATGTAATAGAGGATGCGGTTCAGTGGCTTCCGGCTCTCCCCCCTGCGCTACTCTGCGATCTCCTACTACTACTGAAGAAGGCAGAGGCGGTAATAAACCGCTCCTGTCTTATCCTCAGGGTCCCCGTTGGGTCTCACAGCCAGGACCTGACCTGCTCTTGCTAGATTGCATAGAGCATGAGCTTTAATCCCAGTGCTGTACAGCGCTAGGATTAAAGGGCTACCTGACCCTTTATATACATGTATATGTACACGGTGTATGTGCAGATAGGACCTATATAGTCAGTGGGCAGTCGGGAAGCAGTTAACCACATCCAGAATGGGCCATTTACCCCCTTCCTGACCAGGCCTAATTTTGCAAATCTGACATGTGTCACTTTATGTGTTAATAACTTTGGAACGCTTTTACTTATCCAAGCCATTCAGAGACTGTTTTATCGTGACGCATTGCACTTACACTTAACATGTTAATGGTAAGTTTGAGTCAATAAGGAACAAAGTGTGGATTACACATGAAAATAAATAAATCACTGCAAAAGGTGCACTGTAAGATATGCAAATGAAAATACAAGTCTAAACTCTCACGCTAGATGTTAAAATGAGACTTTAGCCAATATATTCCGATCAAGAACATATCGGAGCCCGCATACCCTGTCAACGTATCTCAGTTGACGCAGTTGCAAAGTTGCCTCAACATGCGCCCTTACTCGATTAACACGCATATTACAGTACATTCCCGATTTTTCGCATAAGAAATAAATTAAATAAATATGAAATAAATTAAATAATGAAGAATATTCTAATTCATTACAGACTATAATATTACAGGCTTCTCACATTGGCCCACAAGCAAGAAGCAGGCAGGTAATGGTTCAGATGAAAAAAAAAAAATAGACTAATATTTGAAATTACGAATATATAGCACTATATTTTAAATATTTGCGAATTCTTGAAGTTGCGATATTTGCGACTTAAATTCGCTATTCGAATATTCCTGCTCAACACTAGTAGGCAGGGTCAGCGGGCTGGGTTGAAGTTAATGCTCACTGTGTGAGTGCGTGTTCCTGTCTACGGTCGTTACACCAGCTGTTCTTTTTTCTTTTCAAAAACATTACTTAAACTTATCTTGTTTTCTAAATGACTGTGTCCTTTCCCAGCACATACTGTTTACTGATCCCATTGACTTCTGGGGCACCAGATTGGAACAGTAGCCAGAATTGGCCAAGTCTATCTCAACCTCCAGTGTCATATCAGTGAGGTTTTTCCAGAAGAGCAGATGCGTTGTCACGCCCCAAACAAACAAACTTGTGTCCTACCAATGTACATAACATCAATTTTGTCAAAATAAATGAAGAATGGATCCACGAGGATTGTCATATACCTCCTGCTGAGGCCGATGGACAGATCCACCATTACTGATGGTCTCCCATCACGTTAATGTCGCTGTCTGTCTACCATCATGTTCCTTACCATATGGATGCTACTGCCTGCTGCTAATACCCTTACTGACACTACCATTACCCCTACACAGCCAACAGTACTACAACTACTACCCCAACAGAGCCACACAAATCTACTTGCTTCCTTGTCTGTTCCATACTGTTCTGCTACTTCTGGCGCCTCAATTGCTGTCACTATTACCCTTAACACATCTTACCCTTTCCACATACACACTGTACTGCTGCTGCTCCCAAATAAAAGGGAGCATTTTTACAGACTTGTTCAGCTTCAGAGCAAGCCACTGTTTATTCTGACAATTAACACGTATGTGTTTAAATATGGACAGACATTCTACTCCTGTTAATGCATCATTTTTTGGTGGGAGTTTGTGAAGAACAAGCCACTGTTTCTTAAGAGATTAAAGTGTGTGTGTATAAACAGAAAGGGATCAGCCCTCAATAAGGCATTGTTTTTGTATACTTAGTACCAACAAGCCACTGTTTTCTCCTGATAACACTGTGTGTTTAAACACTATCTTCCCCCAATAAGGGACAATTTTTGGAAGGTTTGGAAAGTATAACAAATGCAAAAGTGCAGCTTATTTTTAAACATGCTGTTTGTTTACATTATTTGCTATGGCTGTCTGTAATAAAGTTACCTGTCCGGGCTCCAGCTGTGTGATCCTCAGCCCCAACACTTGTGCGCTGGGTGAGATTTTCTGCTAAGACACACACCCCAGTGATATGGACGTGTCCTTCTTATACAGGGAGTGATACTCTGTTTCTCCTTGCAGCATGCATACATTCAGGGAGATGAGCAGAGGTATGAATGATAATACTTCTGCCCCATTGTTGTTCTGTTTAGTTATTTGACCTATGGGAGTGTTGGGTCACCTGAACATTCGGGTTCTGGTCCAGGGACCTGCTGCTTTATTTAAACCCTTTAGTACTGTGATCCAGAGCCAGTGATAGTCTTGTTTGGCTTACTAGCAAGGTTCCTTGTTCCTGTTTCACTTATTGATATCCTGTTTTTCTGACCTTGGCTTGTCTACTGACCACTCTATATCTCTCGTAATGATACTGTGTAGCCTGTCTGGTTCTGACCCATTTCTGATGACTCTGTTATTGTGTTTGTCTTTCTGTGTCTTTTTGTTTGTCTCTGCACTTAAGCAGTGTAGAGACTGTCGACCAGTTGCTTGCAATCTAGCCATCTACGGCTTGTACTGCAAGTAGGTAGGGACATTGGGGTGGAGGGGTGCAAAATTTCAAGCAGTTAATTTATTGGTAGGCTAAATACAGTGTAGGTTCATAACTAGTAGTTTCCTGTTAAATGTGTCTCTGTAATCACATTTTAAGTTGGATTTAATTTGCATCATGTCACATTTGTTTGAGATATAATGCAGAACTCTTGACTGGTAGGCACAGTTGCACAAATATTGGATATAGTAATTAATTAATATACTGAATGTACACACTCATATGAACAGCCACCGAGTTCCCTGTTTTAAAGTGACCATAAAAGAATGAAACATGAAGTGTGCAACAGTAGGTTTGTGAGTGTACCTTCAATGCAGTGGCTGTGCAGAGTTTACCAGTCTGTGCACAGCAGTAGCTCATACCCATTATATTTAGTCACTAAGGTACAAATCATTTTAGTTAGGTATAATGATACTGAGGTACTGATATATTACACATGTATAAATTTGAGTCTTCATTTGTAACTGCTGTATGTTCCCCTCATCTCCCCTCCTGGGTTGCACAAGGAAATGCGTACTCTGCCGCTAGTGTTGTCAGCTGTAAATGTATCCGCAACGACATTCTGTTCTATTAATATTATGGTTTGTGGTTGTATTATTGTTGGTATTATTATTGCTATTATGGTTTATAGTTGTAAAATTTGTTTTAGTTATTTATGAGTTAATTAACAGGCCATGCCATTGGTTTATGTCTACTCTCATGTGTTATGTTTTTAGTTATATTAATGTATACGTTTGGGATGTTTGTTGTGCATGGGACATATATGCTGTATGATTGCCATGTGTGTGAGCTTGCCAAGCTCCAAAGCTGCCAACAATTTACGGCCATTATCAGTAGTGTTGATCACGAATTTTCGAATTGCGAATTTTAATCGCGAATATCAGCACTTCGAGAATTCGCGAACATTTAGAATATCGCAAAATATATTCGCAATCGCGAATATTCGCTTTATGCGAATTTTTTATATGCAAATTTTCGCATGCAAGAAAATAATGGCATTATTTTCTTGTTTGCGAAAATTCGCATAAAAAATCGCATAAATTAGCATAAAATTCGCATAAGCTGGTATTTAAAAGGTATCTTAAAGGCTACATGCACACGACCGTTGCCTGCCTCCGCGTCCGCTCCTCCTTGAAATTTTGCGTCCGTCAAAAAAAACGGATGACGGACCGTTTTTTTTGACGGACCGTTTTTTTTGACGGATCCATTGTAAAAATGCCTATCCTTGTCCGCAAACGTGAAAAAAATAGGACATGCACTATTTTTTTGACGGAATGAAAACACGGATCACGGATGCGGAACACAAACGGTTGACCATCCGCATTTTTTGACGGACCCATTGAAATGAATGGGGAAGCATCCAATCCGTGAAAAAAAACGGAAAGGACGCGGAAACAAACAACGGTCGTGTGCATGGGGCCAAATGCCAGTTTATGCGAATTTTTATGTTAATTTATGCGAATTTTTATGCTAATTTATGCGAATTTTTTATGCGAATTTTCGCAAACAAGAAAATAATGGCTGGAGATTACGAATTTGCGAATTTTCGAATATATGGCGAATATTCGCCCAAATATTCGCGAAATATCGCGAATTCGAATATTGCCCCTGCCGCTCATCACTAATTATCAGACACAACAACCAACCATGCCTGGTTGTAGGTTGAGTGGAGAGAGCCACAACTTAGTCTGGTCCCTTATTCCCTGCCACAACTCTGCGGAGGTGTGCTGTTTGTCACCTAAGCAAATAGGTTTCAGCACGGCCTGTTGCCGCTTCCCCACTGCCGTGCTACACTGCTTCCATATACTGACTGATGGCTGACTGATGCTGCAAGAGAAGAATTCAGAGGTGGAAGTGGAGTAGGAGAAGGGGGGGTGAAAATCCTGATGGAATGGGGGCCCACAATCCTTGGCGTTGGTAGCACCTGTGCCATCCCAGGGTACGACTAGCTACCGGCCTCCACAAGGTTCACCCATAGCAATGTGTTCGGGCCGAACACCGGAATACTTTGTTGCTCGATCATTACTAATCAGATCCTCTCAGAGCTAAGGCCTGCTATGGCAAAATTCCTATTAAAGGGATTGTCTCACTTCAGCAAATGGCATTTATTATGTAGAGAAAGTTAATACCAGGAACTTACTAATGTATTGTGATTGTCCATATTGCCTCCTTTGCTGGCTGGATTCATTTTTTCCATCACATTACACACAGCTCATTTCCATGGTTATGACCACCCTGCAGTCCATTAGTGGATATCGTGCTTGCACAATACAGGGAAATGTTATTCATTCTTTCATTTTTATATGGTTTCCTCAACCGAAATTGTGAAGTGGAATGGATCCATATTTGGTGACTGTAAACTCTGGTGGGGACTCATATTATTAATTAATTTCTACCTTCTTATAAACCCTTTTATATTGCCAATCAATAATTTACATAGATTCCCATGATATTCTTCATATCCATATTATGCTTTTTTATCCATTTGTACAACTTGAAACACCTTGCGTTTTTCTTGAATTTTACGTACATGCGGTTTTCGGCTATAAGTGTGTTTTTTGCCTTTTAAGTGCTACTCCTATATTATCCATACATATCTTCATTTAATCAATATATAAAAAAATAACTGATATTTAAAATTACAACAAATACTAAGCCAAAGTACATGCCATAAGAAACAAATGAAAATAAAAATAAAAACATTAAATAAAATAAAAAATCCAACAATGCATATGTTAAGGACATCACAATGTACTGATCTCCACATCCATTTTTCCAATGATTATGTTCATATTGCATTGGTTTTGTACTTTATTTACATTATTATTTAATTTATTATTTATTTTTCTATCTGTATCTCTATTTTTATTTTCACTTCCATCTCTACTTTTATAAGGCCTAAAAAAAAAAGGAATTTACTTCCATGTTTCCTTTTGTGTTTTTCTTTGTTGTTTATTATTTTTAACTTTTTATTTTTAGTGTTTATTTTATATTTCTTATTTTTTATTGTCTATTATTTATGTTTTATTTTTAGGATTCATAATAGCAAGAAGGATGGGGGCCTCTTATGTAGGGGAGATCAGAGTTTGTATGACTTTAATAATTTTTTTATTCAATTTTATTATTTTTGTCCATTACTGGATTCACATATGGAATAATTACAATTATATTTTAATAGTGAAGGCATTTTGGGGCATGACAATGCATATGATCTTTTTTTATTGTTTATTTTTATTATGGGAAAAGGGGTGGATTAAAATATTTATATATTTTTTATATTTTTAAAGTTTTTTTTACTTCTTTTTAAGTCACTTTAGGGAACTTGAATATGTGATCTTCAAATTGCTTCTTTCTTACACAGAAATGAATTAGCATTGCAGTGTATGAAAGATTTGCTATATTCAATAGGCCTCAATAGGAACTACAGCTGTAAGGCTGGGAACACACCTAAGCGTTTTTGGAGTGTGCGTTTTTTTGGGCGTTTTTTCGCGCGATAAACGCGCGTTTTCATGGGCGTTTTTGCATTTAAGGAACGCGCGTTTTTGAGGCGTTTTTTGATTGACAGGTTCCAGATCCACTAAAAATGTTGGCCCACCTATATGAAAGTTGCTGGCTGTTCGCCAAATTGGGAGTTGGAGTGATTCTGTTTGTGAGAGAGTGTGTTACTGTCGGATAGTGTAGTTGTTGTTTTTTGGCTTGCTAATGGAGTATCGGCGACAAACGCAGGTGGCAGCTATGGTATGTGGTGTATTGGTGTTGCGTTTGCGGCGACGGAGACAGACTTCACGGCGTTTCTGGATTCATCCTTTGCTATTGGACCGTGATAGTAGGGGTCAGTTCTGGTCCTTGTACCAGAACTTACGTGAACATGAAGACCGTTTCATGAACTACACACGGATGTCCATATCCAGGTTAGTAGCCACATGTGTCTGATGTCAAATTTGTTTTTTTGGGTGTTCCTATGATGGCCGTATATGTGTATGTTTGATTTCCTAACCACGTTTTTTTCTTATAACAGTTTTGATGAACTACTAGGGGTGATGTCAGGGCATTTACAACGCCAGGACACCTTTATGCGTGACTGTATCCCACCTGTGCAGCGGCTGTTAATAACCTTGCGGTAAGTATCATCATTATGGGGACATTAATCATGTTTGAATGTGTGTGTTTGAAGTATATTCAGCTGTCGGTGTGCTTTCCGTCAGTCTGTATGGTTTGTGCCCGTTGTTCGACTAACACGGGTCCCTGTATGGTGTTGTTGAGGTTTGCCCCCTAGCTGTTATTTGGTCAAGCATAACAATCTGGACAATAATAAAAGTACACGGATAAATCTCAGATTGAAACAGTATTCACATTTTTTTACTCAAACAAATTTAAGTATGTGTATTGGGGACACAACAAAGTATTTACTTGTTACTTACTATGGTACAATCTCACAATTGCGCAACTCAAATGCAACCTAACTATTTTAAACATACATAATGTTAACATAAAATCCGGTCCCTATCTCACACACACCCACAGCCCACATCAGGTTTTTACTGATTAGGATATGGGCTTCCAGAATAATCCGCCTCACTGGGCCATGCACTCTCGCGCATGGGTGGCCCATGACCTCCAGGAGGCATTTGGGCACTTGTGCTGGGGCCGATGGATGAGGATCCATATTGATACGGCATTTGGTGTCTTTGCGGCCATGGGTTGGGTTGTTGAGACATCTGTGGGTATGGATATTGTGGCTGCTGCGGGTGGGGATGGGTTTGTGGTGGGGGTGGTGGTATGGGCTGAGGTTGGACAGACTGAGGCGTGATAAATGCTTGGATCCCCCTTATGAGACTTTGGCGGGCCTCAGGCTGAAGATGGCTTGGGACTTTTTTTAGATCATCCTCCAGGCTTAGTAGAAAATATGCCTCACTACTGAGGCGTGGGGCAGGATGAGCCAGTGCATCCAGGACATCAATTAGCCGATCCTCCTGTCTTTGGCTTTGCGTTCTTCGGGGCCTTTTCGCTGCTTGGCTTGGGGGATTAGCCTCTTGTTGTTCTTGGGGGCTACTTGTAGCCACAGTTGAATCGAGGCTGGGTCCCGGTGTGCTGGTGGCCAGCATGGATGGGTCACCATCACTGTCCTGAGTTGCCTCCTCCTCTTCTTCCTCTTGCATCTCGGCTGTATCCCAGCTACTGTCTGTGCTGTGAAAACAAATGAGAACCTAATTAGTTTTGCGCATATCATCGGCAACGTGCTGACGCTTGCATGGGCCAGATACGCTGTCATCCTGTACCAGGATGTGGGGTATCTAGCGTAGGCCATGGCCTTATAACGGAATTCATAAACCACAACATGCCTGTAGGTGGTTAACTAACAGTGTTCGTGACGTATTTACCTACGCATTTCGGTGCATGGGATTAGAAAAGCCATCTGTTCCGCATGCACATAGGATGTGCTGTAACTTGCCCCGGATCCGCTCCTCTGTTCTCTCGTTTTTCTCCGATGTCTGACAAACGCATCCTTCAGACTCTTCCATTTGCTTTTTAACATATTAACTGGGAAATCAACAAGAAAACATTTGTTAATATGTGTGTTTGAATTTTGTTTTACAGGTATTTGGCAACAGGGCAGTCTTTGGCCAGTATTCATTTTGCCTTTCTGATTGGCAAATCAACGGCTAGCGTGATTATACGAGAAACCTGTGTGGCCCTGTGGGACGTTCTAAACACGGAAGTGATGTCTCAACCAACGACCGCAGAGTGGCTGGATATAGCGGACGGATTTCAGCGGACATGCAATTTTCCCAACTGCGTGGGGGCCATAGATGGCAAACATATCCGTGTTGTTAAGCCCATCCGGAGTGGCAGCCGTTATTATAATTATAAGAATTTTTTTTCGGTTGTGTTAATGGCCGTTTCGGACGCAAATTACTGCTTCCGATACATTGATGTGGGGGCTTATGGCAGCAGTTCAGACTCTGCGGTATTTGGCCACTCCACTTTCGGCAGTCTGCTGGCACGTAATACCCTCCAGCTACCAGCCCCTCAACTTCTGCCAGGCACGACGTTTCCCGCCATGCCTTACGTATTTGTTGCGGACGAGGCATTCGCCCTGGGTGCAAATATGATGCGCCCCTATTCCAGCAGAGGCCTAACTACCCCACGAAGGGTATTTAATTATAGACTGACACGAGCTCGAAGGGTGGTGGAGTGTGCCTTCGGCATTCTGGCTAATAAATGGCGGTTCCTGCATGCGCCTATACATTTTAAAATTGACACCGCTATCAAGGCGGTAAAAGCGGCGTGTGTCCTGCACAACTTTGTGCGCCAACGCGATGGGTACAATTTTGAGGACACACTCGGGCATAGTCTTGGCCCGACCCAGCTCACCGCAGCCCGTGGCAACGCACATGGTGCACATGTCCGGGATCACTTTACCCGCTACTTTATGTCCACAGAGGGTGCGCTTCCCTGGCAGTTGGAAGCAATAGAGGCATAATGCATTCAAATTGTGATGTTGTACTTTTCCAATGAAATTGGCATGTTGTTTTTGTATTTTTCATTTTTGTTTATAAAGAGGCAAATGTTTCCACGTACAAAAATCGTTTTGTCCTCATTTGGTATGGCTTGGCCACACAAGGTGCATTTGGGGGGGCCTAAGGCATAACTCTGGACAACCACGTTCATCATGGTGCAGGAGCTATGTAGCGGGACCATTACACTGATCTAGGCTTACTTACATGGCGTCAGCCAGACACACATACAGGTTTACAAAAAAAATATCAAATAACAAGAACGGATCCCATTACGGTCCCCTTTAAACGAATATATTATAACGACTACTAGATATTAGGAGTATGTTCTGTGGCCTACACAAAATCCATACAGTTTCTAGTTTAGCCATGGCGTAGGTGCAAAGGGATGAGTCATTGTCTACACAGCGGCCAATCAAAACAAAATAAAAACCATATTTTAACAAAGAAACGTAATAAAAGGGAAAACACACAGCAAGGTCATTATGTTAGGCATGGCCTGGGAAATAAAAATACAGGCATTTGTATGGCAGCAGCAGCAGCACACAGCGTAGTGATTTGCTAGAAACCCGTTATAAGGCTGCCGCATTAATCCAACTAGACACCCGCACATGTGTACACCATGCCCCGCTGATGCTACACAAATGCCGGCCATGATACATACGGGCCAGGCCAGGCCGTGCAACACTGGCGTGTGCATGTTGCTAGGAAAATATAACCTGTAATCGTTTGGAAGATAATGGGGGAGCGTGCAGCATTGAACTGTGCAAAAATCACAAGGAAAAAGGGATAACACTGTGTGATGTAGGAAGCAAGGATATTTAAGTTACACGGAGAGCAAGGGACCAATATGGGAACAGTTGGAAACCATACTTTAAATTACCTTTGGCAGTTTTTGCTGCTTTAGCCATTTGCGGCCACTCTGGCCATAGGCTTTTGCCAATATCTTCCCATGCCTGCTGTCTGTACCGCCGGTTTTTATATTTTGGGTCCTTCGTGTCGTATAGCCAACGTTTCGGACGCACAAGCCTGATAAGGGTCTCTGCCTCACATCCAGCTTCCTCCATGCTGGGGCCTAGGGTTCTGTGTTGAACCAGGAAGCAGCTTTTTATGCTGGGTCACATGTGAAAAACGCGCGTACGAACGCGCGTTTTTCGAACAGAAAACGCGCATATCTTCATCTTTGAGCGTTCCCATGCATTCCAATGGGTGGAAACGCTTGATAAAACGCCCCAAAGAAGCTCAAGCACTAGCGTTTTGGTCTGGCGTTTTTCAGCGCGTTTAAACGCGCTGTAAAACGCCCAAATGTGTACCATGTACATAGGGATACATGGCATTTCACATGTTGTGCGTTTTTCAGCGCGTATGAACGCGCTGAAAAACGCTTAGGTGTGTACCTAGGGTAATAGCCTGGTATCCTTCCTAAGGCTCCAGGCTATTCCAGTGAATGAACAGCTTCACCGATCTCTGCACGGAGAAGCTGTTTGGGCCCTGGGAGTGAAACGCTGTTGGGAAAAGCTGCTTCAGATGCTTTGGTCACAACTGACCACAGCATCTGAGGAGTTAAATGTCAGTAACAACAGAATGCAAAGTGATGGAAACTGACAAAAAGAGCAATATTTAGGTCAAAGTGCACTAATGATATAATATCAAAAACTGTAAGTTATAATATAGAGAAAATCCAAACCTATGATAAGTGTTTGTAAAGAGTTTGCTATATTATGCTGTAAAGGACGGCCTACCGAGATCTCTGTACTCTTGGCAGCTTCCTAGGTTTGTGTCTGCATTTCATTGTTTTTAACTGCTGTCTTTAATTGATGCATTTTTTACATCAATTAAATATCTAATATACATTATTGCTACATAATACTCTTTCACAGTCACTGCCCTCTTGCTATGCTAAAATTTGAGCTTTACCACTAACCTAGTGTACAGACCAAGGTGCACATTTGCTTGAATATTTTTTTTTCCTCTGCCTTCTCATTCTAGGGGCATCTGTCAGAAGATTTCTACCTATGAAACTGGCTGACCTGTTTCATGTGTGCTTGGCAGCTAAAGGAATCTGTGTTGGTTCCATGTTCATATGTGCTCACATTGCTGAGAAAAAATATTTTTTAATATACATAAATGAGCCTCTACAAGCAACAGAGGTGTTTCCATTTTATCTAGAGGCTCTATAATCTCTACAACTGCCGTGCTCTCTCCAATTTGATTGACAGGGCCAGGTGTGATCACGTTTTCACTGTCTGTGCAGCGGGCCGGCCCCTGAAGCACCTAGCAGGGGGGTAAGCTAGACTGCAACTATACTTGGACCCATCCTTCCTACATGAAGTGGGACTCGATCACTCCTCTACAGAGTGGGGTTAAAATGGAATGGAAAGCTCCATTCTATGTACATGTAGCTCTGCCGTGTTTGCTGGAAATGCACAGTATTTGGACCTGAAATAAATACATATGATGATATGAGGTTAAAAAGGAAATACAGTAGCGGAGTGCAGAAGTGGTAATGCCACTCTGGGGTTTTACACCTTGACCTGTCAATCAAAGTGCAGAGGACATGGCAGTTGCAGAGAGAGTGGAACTTCTATGTGAAACAGCAATGTCTTCATTGCTCCTAAAGGCTCATTTGTGTTTATTAAAACATAATTTTTTCTCAGCAATGTGGACACACATGAACATGGGACCAACAAAGATGCCTTTAGCTGCCAAATGCACATGCAAGTCCATAGTAACTTACAGTTATTGGCCTACACTATCATTTCCCTAGTAATGCGTTTGGTTTTCTCTCAGCTTTGTAACTTACAAAACATTGTGAATCATTGTATAGAATGCAAAAGATCAAAAAAAAAAAAAAAAAAAAGAGCCTCGTGCCGAATCGTCCTCTTTGTAGTGAATGTGTAATTTAACTGCACTTTCATTTTTGTGTTGTGTGAGACACAGCATTTTAATCACGGGCTGTTTTTCTATACCGCACAGCGGACGATGTTGAAGAGGTACAGCCGTGAAGTCACCTTGAAGAAACAAGAGAACCTAAGGAGTTTTCTAGGGAGTTCACCGAGAACTGGGCCTCGCTCTTCTCTTGTTTCTTCAGAGTATATCATATCATCCTTCATTATTTTCATTTAGTAACTTAGCATTGAAGGATTAATTAACAGAGGATCATTGTTTGCTGAACTGTTGAAATATTAGGCTACGTTTAGCCAGATTTTATGCAAAGTGAGAAGACAAAGTATGCAAAGTACAGTACCCACACTTTTATCTTACCAAAGTACTTTTATACTCCTTAAGAGGCAGTTGACATAATAAATAGCATTAGGGCATTGCAGTGAAAAAAAACATAACCCATCTGCCATCTCTTTTCTTAGATTTTTGTTCTTTCTCCTTTTTTTGGATGTGACACAGGCAAACAGATAGATTAGAAGATAGATGATAGATAGATAGATAGACAGACAGACAAAGAGAGAGAGCTGAGGAAAAGACCAATAACAATGCTCATGAGTTCATCTTTTCGGTGATCAGTGCTTCCTGCTGTGAGTCCCCATGTTCGCAGCAGTACTGGTCCCCATGTGCTTAATTAATTTAGCAATCCATAATACAATGTGCACATATTTGTTTGGATTTGATTTCCACAAGAGATTGGGAATAAAGTGCAGCCAGGAGGATAACATATGGAGATAGACCATGAGAAGGATAACTCTGTGGGCCAAGCCTATTAGAGGATGCTGTTTACAAATATTGTTCATGAGCTTGTAAAGCTATTAAATGAAATGGCCTGCAATAACTTGTGTATAACAGCCCTTGTAAATCACCATGGCAGCTGCAGCAGATGATGATGGTGCTTGTAATACCAGCAGAGTTCTCTCTGCCTGGCTCATGAAATCTACTATTATAGCGGTGATGTTATTGCAGGTCTGGCAGTGTAAGATTGGCAGGGGCACTAAATCCTGTATTGTAGCTCACAATCTCAGTATTTGTGCCTGGGACATGTGAATAATAATGAGAACATAGGAGGATCAGATTTTATGCGGCAGAAGAATATTGTCCATGTTGCTAACTGACAACTTACATAAATTAACTAGATTGCTAATTAGAATATTGGATATTTTAGCGTATTATTTTAATGATATTGCTTACTATACTTCATTTTTTCCAGTATTATCTCTCTCTGTTGTACATTAAGGGCTGTAATATTTAGAATCAAATCGAGAGATTGAAGTTTCCCTGGAAAAAAATGAGGGTAGGCTCACATTGAGTTTTTTGGAGGAGGTTTTGAGGCAGTTTTACTTACAAGTTTTGTTCAGTCAAAGAAAGAAGTGGATTTGAAAGTAAGGATGACCACATGATATGCTAAAACACCCCCCCCCCCCCAACTAATTCCTTAAAGGGGTTGTCTGGGTTCAGATCAGACATACCCATATTTTCACCCGGGCAGCCCCCCGATGTTAACATTGGAGCATTTCATGCTTTGATGTGCTCCCTTACCTTGCTCTGGACCGCACAGGGCAAGGGCTTTTTTATTTACAATAATACACTGCTGAGCGGGAGCTTCCGCCCAGCAGTGTATTTGGTGATGACACTGGCTCTGATGGGCCGGCTTTAGCACTGTACTAGCCGATTTACAGGCTAGGGCAGCATTAAAGCCCGCCCATCAGTGCCGGTGACGTCACGAATACACTGCTGGCCGGAAGCCTCCGTCTGGCAGCCTTAAGGAGAGCCCAGTTCGTCACCGGAACTCCTGAAAATGCTTTTGCCCTGCTCAATTCAGCGCAGGGCAAACAAGAGCATCGGAGCCTGCCTGGGTGAAATTCTGGGTATATCAGCTCTGAACCTGGACAACCCCTTTAATGGTCCAACAGAGTGCTCATACAGAGCTCTAATAGATCAATGAGAGAGGTGTGCATCTGCACATTTCACTCTCTTCCTGCCTGATGCCGATCTGTATTATCAGTGCAGGCAGGAGACTTCTCAATCTTGGAGAAGAACACAGACATCTTCATGCTTAAAGGTCCTGACTCCTAAGGAACAGCGAAAGTTGATGAAAACTCCATTTACTGTAAGCCAAAGTGTGCATTTGTGTGAGAGAGATATTGTATGTAGAAGGACTGTGTTAGTGCTGTATAGCAGTGTTGTGTTTACATTTGTCAGCTGTATACAAAAGCTACTGTAGGTTTGTCATGAGGTGTATGCAGCTGTGCTGTGTGTGTAAGCTACTGACCTTGGCACATCAACTTTCTTTAAACCACCAGGGAAAGTTTAAGTAGAAAATATTTGTTTCTAATTTTCTGTTGTCTAAACCTTTAGTGTGTCCTATAGTTATCACGGTCTTATACCCCGGAAAATATAGTATAGTATTAGAGATGAGCGAATCAGAGTTGACAAAGTGGAATTTGATCCGAATTTCAGGAAAAAATCGTTTTGCACCTAATCCTAATTTCCTCATGCTTCGTGGTAAACTGGTAACGAATCTAATTTTTTCCTAAAATGGCTGCTGCACGTGTGAGGACATGGAGCAAGAAACTCTGGGAAGGCGGGATCACCCATAATGCCATGCATGCAGCCAATCAGCAGCCAGCCCTGTGATGTCACAGCCCTATAAATAAACTCAGCCATCTTGGATTCTGCCATTTTCCAGTGCACTTAGTGCAGGGAGAAATGTCAGCAGGCGCTAAGGACAGTGCTAGAAAAAACGTAATTGTACTGAAAAAAACGATTTACAAGTTCAGGGAAAGATTATTCAAGGGAAAGGACAGGGAGGAATCATTCCACAGCATTTATGTTAAGCAGGGTTCAGTAGGGGAGGTTATAGCCTGCGTAATAGGAACACTACTATTACACCTTGCTGCACTGACTGGGGACCCAAATTGCCATTATTGCTCTGTAATTCCAGCAAACCATTCTTGTTAGCACTTGGGGTGCAAGTGCTGTTTGACACAGCCATTAACAGGGTTTATTAAAGGCAAATATTTTTAAGTCTTATTTGCACTTGTGATGTGCAGTTATATGTTCTAAAGCATTTTTTGGCCTGTATTAGTGGGAAAAAAAGGACTTATTAGCCGTTGTGTGGTGAAGTGTGAAAATTACAGCCCTTTTTTGGTGTGTATTAGTGGCAAAAGAAAAATACATTTGCCATTCAGCGGTGCAGTTATACGTTCTAAAGCCCTTTTTGGCGTGTATTAGTGGCAAAAGAAAAATATATTTGCAATTCAGCGGTGCAGTTATATATTCTAAAGCCTTTTGTGTCGTGTATAAGTGGACTTTTAATGCCTTTTGTGCTGTGTATAAGTAGAAAAAAATAAGGGCCTATTTGCCATTCAGCGGTGCAGTTATATGTTCTAATACCTTTTGTGGCGTGTATAAGTGGTATTCTAAAGCCTTTTGTGTCGCGCATAAGTGGAAAAAAATAAGGGCCTATTTGCCGTTCAGCGGTGCAATTATACGTTCTAAAGTCTTTTGTGGAGTGTATAAGTAAAAAAAAGAAAAGTATATTTGCCATTCAGTGGTGCAGTTATATATTCGAAAGCCCTTTTTGTTGTGTATTACTGGCAAAAGTAAAATATATTTGCTGTTCAGTGGTGCAGTTATATGTTCTAAAGCCCTTTTTTGTGTGTATTAGTGAGGAATAAAGGGCTTATTTGCCATTGTGTAGTGAAGTGAGAAAATTACAGAATTTTTTGGGGTGTTTTAATTTTCTTTTTATTTATTGATCTAACAGTATGTCAGACAGACAGACAGAGAAGTGCCAGGCTGTGCACAGGGGAGTGGCAGAGGCCTAAATGTTTCTGGCGCAGGCACAGGTCGCAGCAAAGTAAGGAGCCGTGGCAGCAGGGGTCATTTCGAGAACCTTGAGATCCCAGTTTCAGCTAGCGGTCATGTCTTGACCAGCAACCCATCGGTTCTTCAATGGTTAACTCGATCTTCGACTTCGTCGCAAGTGACATCAGACAACCCCAGCCAAGAGTCGGTGGGTTCGTCAGAAACGACCCTTAGTTGGCATGGCCCGGGAGCAGGCCCTGTGCCCTCATCTGTAATCAACCTGCTTCTGTCCTTTTCTGTTCCCTCAGCCAGAGAAGTATTGTATGCAGTGTGCTCAGCTTCACTATACAGTTAGGACAAGCTACTAGAAGACAGTCAGCAGCTACTGGCAAGCCAGGATGTGGAGGAGACATCCGCCGCTTCCTCCATTAGGCGGGCAAGTAGTGATGAAGAGAGTGGAGTTGGGAGCTGGTGTTGCGAGTGGTCAGGCTCCTGACCCAGAGACGGGTGAGGAGGACATCAGTGACATGCAGGCAGAACTCAATGATGATGATGTAGCTGATCGCACTTGGGAGCCAGGTGACATCATAGGGAGAAGAGGGTGGCAGCTTGCCCGTGAGGCAGCGGCGGAGCCAGCAAGTCACTAGCGTGGCCAGGAGTCAGCAAGGTGGCAGCAGTGGGAGGTCGGGAGCCGAATGTGTCCGGGGTAGACCACACGCAGGAGCCTACCTGCCCGGAAAGTAGCGGTGCACAGGTACACGGAAGCTGTGGAGGTAGCAGTCAGTCAGTGCATAATGTTGGGGGTAAAATCACCTGCAGTGTAGCATTTTTTTTTTTGTTAAGCCGCCAGAGGAGGTGAACATGGCCATTTGTAGAATCTGTGGGCAGAAGGTGAAGCGTGGCCAGGGTGCCAATGTTGTTGTAGCTACCGCTACATCACCCGGTGGCACATACCCAGTTTCAGCCATTCAAGGCTCCACTACCTCAGCTGAAGGAAGGTGTCTGTCAATCCCATCTTCTGCTTTTCCAGATGCTCCTGCTCCTACTCCTTGTCAGTCATTCTGTCAGCAATCGATCACCAAAGCGATTGCCAAGAGACAACGGTATGTGCACGCATTCAACGGCGCAGAAGCTGAATGTGCTCCTGGCCAAGTTACTGGTTCTTCAGTCCCTCCTCCGCCCTGCACACACATGTAGAACAGAAGGTGGGACAGTGCTTGAGCCTATCGTGTCTGCCAAAGTGCACGGCAGCGCTGATGTGTGGAGCTGTAACTTCGGTCAGAGACAATACATATCCTTTACGGCCCACTGGGTGAATGTGGTTCTGGCACAGCCACACCAGCAACAGGGCCAGGTGACGCTGCTTCCGCCTCCATGTTCTAATGCCGTTGGTCCTGCAACAATGTCCGCCTCTGCATACTCATCCTCCACCATATCCTTAGCCTCCACTGCAGGAACAATTCACAGTGCCCCTCCAGCATACCACATGTGCAGGGCTCGGCAGAGTCATGCTGTTCTGCGCCTCGTTTGCCTGGGAGAACTGAGTCACTTAGGGGAGGGACTGCTCCGTGTCCTTTATCCGCGACAACTGAAAATTGGAACCATGGTAACCGACAATGGGAAGAACATGGTGTCGGAGCTGCGTCAAGGAGGGCTGAGCCATGCGCCCTGCATGGCACACATGTTCAATCAGGTTGTTAAGCGGTTCCTGAAGTCTTCCACCCATCTGCAAGACATCCTAAAAATGGCCAGGAAACTTTGCATGCACTTCAGCCACTCGTACACCGCAAAGCACACCCTCCTTGAGCTGAAGGAGCAGAACGGCATCCCCCAACATAGGCTGATATGCGATGTTTCCACCCGTTGTAATTCCACCCTCCATATGTTGGACCAACTATACAAACAGAGAAAGGCCGTAAACGATTTCTTGATGATCCAAGTGGAACGGAGTACACCCCTGTGTAATTTCGATGTCAGCCAGTGGCAGCTCATGCGAGACACCTGCCATTTGCTTAGGCCTTTTGAGGGGGCCACGTTATTTGTCAGTCGCCAGGACTATGGGATGAACAATGTCATTCCACTGCTTCATGTCCTGGAACAGATGCTGTTAAATCTGGCTGGTCAGGGGACGGGAGACGTGATGGCTATATGAGCCCTGTGGGGTCTGAACTAGAGGAGGAGGAGGACATTGGAGTACAAACAATTTTTAGCAAAATGGGTGGTTTTTATACACACGTGACAGGAGAGGAGGAGCAGGAGCAGCCAGAGGAGCTACAGAGCAAGAGGAAGATGAGGCAGAGGACCCAGACACAACATGGCAGAATGCAGTGGAGATGGAGGTAGGGAGTCCTTCCGAGTTACTTGCACAAATGGCCCATTGCATGTTCACTTGCTTGCGTAGTGGCAGCCGAATTGTCACCATTCGGCAGAGGGATGACTTATGGCTCTCCACCTTGTTGGAGCCTTGCTACCGGTCCGAAATGGGGACTTTTTTTAAACCAGCTGAGAGAGAGGGCAAACTGAACTACTATGGAGACATGCTATCTAGTCAGTTGGCTGCTGCCTATCTGTGCCATCGTCCATCCTCTCGCAGACCTAACCGGGGGTGGGGGCCTCTGCGCTCACATTCTATTGCCATGGCTGCTGGGGATGGGTGGGGTGGCAGGAGCAGTGAGCAGTACCAGCTCTATCAGCAGCAGCCTGAGGCTAGAGTTGCTGATACGCAGCTTTCTTCACCCATATGGTGAAGAAACTACTCACCAGCAGCTAGACGTCGAGCAGAACCTGAACCAGCAGGTGGTGGCATACTTGGAGTGCACCTTGCCAGCAGTCATTGAAGATCAGCTGGACTACTGGGCAGCCAAACTGGATCTGTGGTTGCAACTGGCCGAGTTTGCCTTGGAAAAGCTGTCCTGCCTGGCAGTAGTGTAGCGTCAGAGAGGGTGTTTAGTGTGGCGGGGGCCATAGTTATGGTTCAATAGTCTAAGACTATATATTCCTGTTTCTGGTCTTTTACTTAAAATATTACTTTTATTCCTTATTTTTAATAAATTCAAAACCAAACCAAAACCCAAAAGAAAAAAGGTTAAAAATTCATATGGAGGGATATGTGGATTGGGACACAGGTATGTTGTTATTTACTATCACTTGGTATGGTGGAGCTAGGGGGATATTGTTTGCATATCACCCTTGCGTTAATGTGTTCACAGTCTGTATAAGTAATGTTTTTTTATTATTATTGCAATGTTTGCAGTGTCAATCCGACACCAAACATTCTATAGATCAGTCTGCGGACTGTTAACTGATCAACCCTAGAAAGGTAACTATAAATGCTTTAGAGTGATCTCACTGTGTTTTATCCTTTCTAAAGTTCTACTCTCCCCCCAGTTGATCGCTACTTGGACCTCAAACCACCATGTCTGAACTGTCCCGATCACTTGAACATGTGCGCAGAGATTAATACACTACCATATTCTTTAAAACACATTAAAGACGCAGCTCCTCCAACATGTTTCACTGCACAAGCGGCGTCTTCAGGAGAAATGGAGCCACAACTAACACAAACATATATTATGAGACGTCCTTTATACCCATCGGGCAGGCCATCCCAATCAACAGCCAATGGGTATTCCCATGCGTGTTAGCAGACCTCTTCTAGGGCCGATCATATCTACAGTCATGTGAAAAAATTAGGACACCCTTTGAAAGCATGTGGTTTTTTGTAACATTTTTAATAAATGGTTATTTCATCTCCGTTTCAACAATACAGAGAGATTAAAGTAATCCGACTAAACAAAGAAAACTGAAGAAAAGTCTTTTCAAGATCTTCTGTAAATGTCATTCTACAAAAATGCCTATTCTAACTGAGGAAAAAGATAGGACACCCTTGCCCCTAATAGCGAGTGTTACCTCCTTTGGCTGAAATAACTGCAGTGAGACGGTTCTTGTAGCCATCTACCAGTCTTCGACATCGGTCTGAGGAAATTTTACCCCACTCCTCAATGCAGAACTTTTTCAGCTGTGAGATGTTTGAGGGTTTCTTGCACGTACAGCCCTTTTCAAGTCACTCCACAGCATCTCAATGGGATTCAAATCTGGACTTTGACTTGGCCATTCCAGGACTCTCCATTTCTTCTTTTTCAGCCAATCTTTGGTTGATTTACTAGTATGTTTTGGGTCATTGTCATGTTGCATGGTCCAGTTCCGCTTCAGCTTTAATTTTCTAACTGATGGTCTCACATGTTCTTCAAGCACCTTCTGATACACAGTAGAATTCATCGTGGATTCTATGATGGTGAGCTGACCAGGTCCTGCTGCAGCAAAGCAGCCCCAAACCATGACACTTCCACCTCCATGCTTCACAGTTGGTATGAGGTTCTTTTCTTGGAATGCTGTGTTTGGTTTACGCCAAACATGTCCTCTGCTGTTGTGTCCAAATAATTCAATTTTGGACTCATCTGTCCAAAGAACATTATTCCAGAAGTCCTGGTCTTTGTCAACTTTATCTCTGGCAAATGTCAGTCTGGCCTCGATGTTTCTCTTGGAAAGCAAAGGTTTCCTCCTTGCACACCTCCCATGCAAGTTAAACTTGTACAGTCTCTTTCTGATTGTAGAGGCATGTACTTCTACATCAACAGTAGCCAGAGCCTGCTGTAGTTCTCGAGATGACACTTTAGGGTTTTTGGAGACCTCTTTTAGCATCTTGCGGTCTGCTCTTGGGGTGAACTTGCTGGGGCGACCAGTCCTGGGCATGTTGGCAGTTGTTTTGAAAGCCCTCCACTTGTAGACTATCTTCCGGACAGTGGAATGGCTGATTTCAAAATCTTTGGAGATCTTTTTAAATCCCTTCCCAGACTCATAGGCTGCTACAATCTTTTTCTGAAGTCCTCTGACAGCTCTTTTGCTCTCACCATGGTGCTCACTCTCACTTCAACAGTCAGGAGCACACCAAACTAAATGTCTGAGGTTTAAATAGGGCAAGCCTCATTCAACATGCAGAGTAACGATCTACTAATTATGTGCACCTGGTGTGATATACCTGTGTGAGATCTGAGCCAATTTAAGAGGGAATACATGTGAGGGTGTCCTATCTTTTTCCTCAGTTAGAATAGGCATTTTTGTAGAATGACATTTACAGAAGATCTTGAAAAGACTTTTCTTCAGTTTTCTTTGTTTAGTTGGATTACTTTAATCTCTCTGTATTGTTGAAACGGAGATGAAATAACCATTTATTAAAAATGTTACAAAAAACCACATGCTTTCAAAGGGTGTCCTAATTTTTTCACATGACTGTATGTCTTAAGTCTAAATGTAGATAGTCCAATCCAATCCGGGGACAGTTTTGGCCTATGCGTTGGAAACTTAGAAATAATCGAAGTTACAAATATAAAGAGCACATGCGCTAGAGCTTAAAAAGTTCCAGAGCTCTGCCTATACAAATGCGCAGATGCAAAAGCTGTAGCTACATAGCAGGAGATCATTCACAGCACTTGCGCTAGGACTTAGAAAGCTTCTGCATACGCGCATCACATTGCACAGATGCATGGGTTTGTCCAAATGTGCAAATGCAGAAAATATGACTATATTCCAAGAGGTAGAAAATGTACAGTGCATGAGCTAAAACTTAGAAAGTTTTTGTATACATGTACCACATTACGCAAGTGCGTGGACTTATAGTCTAACAATATTAAATACTGAATGCGCATGTATGGGCAGATGCAGAAACTTTAACTACATTTAAAGAGGTAGGATATTCACAGCGCTGGCGCTAAGACTTAGAAGGTTTCTGCATACAAGTATCCCCTTGCTCAAGTATATGGACATGTCCGAATGCGCATATACAGAAGCCTTAACTATATTCCAATAGGTAGAACCTCTGCAGCGCATGCACTTAAACGAAAGTTTGTATACGTGTACCTCATTGCACAAGTGCATGGACTTATAATCTTTGTTCCACTGCGTAGTTCGCAAGGAGTTAGATTCTTTTTAGATGCAAGATGTCAATTACGCATGCGTCAAAACTTAGATTATTCATTCCCAGGTTCCTTCTACTACCGCGCAGATGCATGGACTTAGGTTATTTTCCGAATGATAAATACTGATTATACATAAACTAAAACATCCCCGTACTTGGATGGTCTTTAGATATCTCTATTATCACCATTATTATGTAGGTGTCTCTGTTATTAGTTTTAAACACTAGACATAGATATTGGCCCCAGTTATTTCTTAGGGCGCTACTTTTTCTGAGTAATATTTCTAATAATTAATGTTTCTTTCAGAAAAAGGGAGAAATAAATGATTAAACTTTTGGGAATTTTGGGAATGCCATTTTATTTTTTGGGGACGTTACAAGGCTTAGAAGTTTAGAAGCAAATCTTGAAATTTTTCAGAAATTTTCAAAAACCCACTTTTTAGGGACCAGTTCAGGTCTGAAGTCAATTTGTGAGGCTTACATAATAAAAACCATCCAAGAATGACCCCATTCTAGAAACTACACCCCTCAAGGTATTCAAAACTGATTTTACAAACGTCATTAACCCTTTAGGTTTTCCACAAGAGTTAATGGCAAATGGAGATAAAATTTCAGAATTTCGATTTTTTGGGAAAATTTTCCGTTTGAATCCATTTTTTCCAGTAACAAAGCAAGGGTTAACAGCCAAACAAAACTAAATTTTTATTGCCCCGATTCTGTCGTTTTCAGAAACACCCCATATGTGGGCGTAAACTGCTGTATGGCCAAACGGCAGGGCACAGAAGTAAGGGAACGCCATATGGTTTTTGGAAGGCGGATTTTGCTGGACTGGATTTTTGACACCATGTCCCATTTGAAGCCCCCAGATGCACCCCTAGAGTAGAATCTCCAAAAAAGTGACTCCATCTAAGAAAGTACACCCCTCAAGGCATTCAAAACTGATTTTACAAACTTCGTTAACCCTTTAGGTGTTCCACAAGAGTTATTGGCAAATGGAGATGAAATTTCAGAATTTCTATTTTTTGTTACCTTGCCTCAAAAAAAGTGTAATATAGAACAACCAAAAATCATATTTACCCTAAAATAATACAAACAAAACTGCCACCTTATCCCGTACTTTACAAAATGGGGTCACTTTTTTGGAGTTTCTACTGTAGGGGTGCATCAGGGGGGCTTCAAATGGGACATGGTGTCAAATAACCAGTCCAGCAAAATCTGCCTTCCAAAAACCATATGGTGTTCCCTTCCTTCTACGCCCTGCCGTTTGGCCATACAGCAGTTTACGACCACATATGGGGTGTTTCTGCAAACTAGAGAATCGGGGCAATATATATTGAGTTTTGTTTGGCTGTTAACCCTTGTTTTTTTACTGGAAAAATTGATTAAAATGGAAAATTTGCAAAAAAATAGCTATTTTCGGACCGTTTTTATTTTTTGTTATTTACATCGTTGAACTGACAGGTTAGATTGTGTGCTATTTCTATGGAGCAGGTTGCTACGGACGCGGCAATACCAAATATGGCTACTTTTTGGGGGTTTTGTTTCAGTTTTACATAATACAGCATTTTTGAAAAAAATGATTTTTTTAGTATCTTCACATTCTGAAAGCCATATATTTTTTTTTATTTTTTGGGCGACTGTCTTATGTAGGGGCTCATGTTTTGCGGGATGAGATGGTGGTTTGATTGGAACTATCTTGGGGTGCATATGACATTTTGGTCGCCTGCTATTACACTTTTTGTGATGTAAGGTGACAAAAATGGCTCTTGACACCGTATTTTTTTTTTTTTTGTGTTCACCTGAGGGTTTTGGTCATGTGTTTTTTTTTTTATAGAGCAGGTTGCGACGGACGCGCCGATACAAATATGTATAATATTTATTTATTTAAGTTTTACACAAATCATGTTTTAGTGTCTCCATAGTCTGAGAGCCCTATTTTTTTTTTTTTGTGGGTGATTGTCCTATGTGGGGTATCATTTTTTGTGGGATGAGATGACGGTTTGATTGGCACTATTTTTGGGTGCATATAACTTTTTGATCGCTTGCTATTGCAGTTTTTGAAATGTGAGGTGAAAAATGTTTTTTTTTTTTACATTGTTTTTATTTTATTTTTTTAACAGTATTTACCTGAGGGGTTAGATAATGTGATATTTTTATAGAGCAGGTTTTTACGGACGCGGCGATACATAATATGTATACTTTTTATTTTATTTATTTTACTTTAACACAATAATAGCATTTTAGAAAAAAAAATTATGTTTTAGTGTCTCCATAGTCTGAGAGCCATATTTTTTTTATTTTTTGGGGCGATTCTCCTATATAAGGACTCATTTTTTGCGGGATGAGATGGCGATTTTATTGGTACTATTTTGGGAGGCATACGCCTTTTTGATCACTTGGTATTACACTTTTTGTGATGCAAGGTGACAAAAATGGCTTTTTACACCATTTTTGTGATTTTTTTTTTACGGTATTTGCGTGAGGGGTTAGGTCACGTGATATTTTTATAGAGGAGATTTTTACGGACGCGGCGATACCTAATATGTGTAGTTTTTTTTGTTTTTTTTTTATTCATTGATATGTATTTTTCTTATTTTTCTACATTTTTTTGACCCAGACCCACTTGGTTCTTGTAGATCCAGTGGATCTGGTGTCTATATAATACAGAACAGTACACTATATAGTGTACTGCACTGTATTTTTTTTACTTTTTACAGTCTGACCAGAGTTACTATACCATGGCAAGCAGGACGCTTCTGAAAGCGTCCTGCTGCCATGGTAACCATCACCCGCTGCCATTACAGAGCAGCGGGTGATGGGAAGAGAGGTGAGCTCCCTCCCTCTACTATCCTATCCCATCGGGGGGCTGCAAAGGTACGGCAGCCCCCCGATGGGAGAGGGAGGGAGCTCCCTCCATGTTAACACCTTCTATACCGCGGTCCGTACGGACCGCAGTATAGAAGGGGTTAAACTGCTGACATCTGCAGCACAGATGTCAGCAGTTTATAGCAGGGGGTCAGCAATGTGCTGACCCCCTGCTATACCCACTAGACACCAGGGAAATGGATTGAAAGGCCGCCCACCCGCAGCACCGCCCGCAAATCCCCCCCCGGGGGGACACTAAGATGGCGGGGTGCAGGGGGGGGGGTTAAAATTTACAATAAGAGGCAGATTTTAGTCTCTGATCCCCGCTGTCACAGACCGCGGGGATCAGAGACTACACATAGCGCAACAAACCGCAGGTCTGAATTGACCTGCGGTTTGTTGCGATTGCCGACACGGGGGGGTCACAGGACCCCCCTCGGCATTGTCACAGGATGCCTGCTAAATGATTTCAGCAGGCATCCTGTTCCGATCACCACCCGCAGCGCTGCGGTGATCGGAACTTCTCAGGGCGTACATGAGTCCTTAAGTACCAGGGCGCTAGGGCGTACATGTACATGCGTACATTACCACTCTTAGGCTACGTTCACACGACGACAATTGTCGCGCGACAAAAAGTCGCGCGACAATTTGGGAACCACTACACTGCAACATTTGTAGCGCGACATTGATGTCACATTAATGTCGCGCGACAATTTTTATAATGGGAGTCTATGGTGGTGTCGCACGTGCAACATGCAACATGTTGCGACTGCGACACAACAGTCGCAAAAAATCCATCCCGGATGGATTTTCTCCGACTTTCGTGTCGCAGTCGCAGCATGTCGCATGTCGCACTGCGACACCATAGACTCCCATTATAAAAATTGTCGCGCGACAATAGTGCGACTTTTTGTCGCGCGACAATTGTCGTCGTGTGAACGTACCCTTAAGAACAGAGGTTCATTCAAGTGTTTGAAAACACCTGTGGATGTCAAGGAGCAGCAATCAAGCATAATAAGCACCAATTAGGCAGATGTAAAATGACTGTGATACTCAGCTCCTTCTAGACATTTACTGGTGTGTTTACAGACATGGTGAAGTCAAGAGAATGGTCCAGGAAGACAAGAGAAGAGGTGATTTCTCTTCACAGGAAGGGCAATGGCTATAAGAAGATTGCAAAGATGTTAAACATACCAAGAGACACCATAGGAAGCATCATTTGCAAATTCAAGGCAAAGGGCACTGTTGAAACGCTACCTGGTCGTGGCAGAAAGAAGATGCTGACTTCGACTGCTGTGCGCTACCTGAAGCGCAAAGTGGAGAAAAGTCCCTGTGTGACTGCTGAGGAACTAAAAAAAAATTTGTCAGATGCGGGTACTGAAGTTTCAGCTCAGACAATAAGGCGCACACTGCGTAATGAAGGCTTCCATGCCAGAACTCCCAGGCGTCTCCAAAGAATAAGAAGAGTCGACTGCAGTATGCCAAAAGTCATGTGGACAAACCACAAAAGTTTTGGGATAGTGTTCTGTGGACTGATGAAACAAAATTAGAACTGTTTGGGCCCATGGATCAACGCTATGTTTGGAGGAGGCCTATGAAGAAAAGAACACCTTGCCTACTGTGAAGCATGGCGGGGGGTCAATCATGCTTTGGGGCTGTTTTGCTTCTACAGGTACAGGGAAGCTTCAGCGTGTGCAAGGTACCATGAATTCTCTTCAGTACCAGGAGATATTGGATGAAAATGTGATGCAGGCCATCACAAACCTGAGGCTTGGGAGATGTTGGACCTTTCAACAGGACAATGATCCCAAGCATACCTCCAAGTCCACTAGAGCATGGTTGCAGATTAAAGGCTGGAACATTTTGAAGTGGCCATCGCAGTCACCAGACTTAAATCCGATTGAGAACCTCTGGTGGGACTTAAAGAAAGCAGTTGCAGCGCGCAAGCCTAAGAATGTGACTGAACTGAAGGCTTTTGCCCATGAAGAATGGGCGAAGATACCCGTAGATCGCTGCAAGACACTTGTGTCAAGCTATGCTTCACGTTTAAAAGCTGTTATAACTGGGAAAGGATGTTTTACTAAGTACTAAGATTGAATGTCACTTGGGGGTTGAATAAAACTGATAATGATGTGAGCACAGAAATGACATTTGTGGTTATTTTATTATAAATGTTATGTTATATTTGTCTGACTTACAAGTGACTCTTTGATTTAATTGTAAACAATTCAAATGATCAAAATCAATGTCAAACTGGCCAAAACACTCAATTTCAGTGGGGGTTGAATAATTTTGAACGCAACTGTATATCACCCCTTGTGTTTTACACGTGATAAGTTGTCTGATCTCATATTTTTTCCTATCATTAGGGCCATAGTTACCCCAATAAGAACTCGTCTGTCCACCCAAAATGTGGAGAGACTGACCTTTGTCAAGATGAATCAGGCATGGATCAGCAAGGATTTCCACCCACCAATGCCTGATGCATCAGACTAGATAATCCATGGTGCCGCACCAACACTTTGACAAAAGATACCATTTTTTCTGGCTACCTGCCTCAGCCACTATTCTGATGCTTTCATCCGCCTGATGCCACACATCTGATACAAAGTGCTCCTTCTTTCACCCACCATCTTCAGCTGGTACTGGTATTGCCACCCACCTCCCCACTCTGTCATGGGGTCACTCTGTGGTCTACTGAAGCTGCTGCCACCTCCACACTATGTCAACTTTCCGCGCTGTGGCCTCCTCATGCTGCTGCCACCTCCACACTTTGTCACCTTACCACTCTGTGGCCTCCTGATGCTTCTGCTACCTCTACACTGTTACCTTGCCACTCTGCGGCCTCCTTATGCTGCTGCCACCTCCACACTATGTCATCTTTCCACTCTGTGGCCTCCTCATGCTGTTGCCACCTCCACACTTTGTCACCTTGCCACTCTGTGGTCTCCTCATGCTACTGCTACCTCCACACTATGTCACCTTGGCACTCTGTGGCCTCCTCATGCTGATGCCACCTCCACATTGTGTAGCCTTGGCAATCTGTGGTCTCCTGATGCTGCTGCCACTTCCACATTGTCACCTTTCCACTCTGTGCCCTCCTGATGCTGCTGCCAACTCCACACTATGTCACCTTGCCACTCTGTGGTCTCCTCATGTTGCTGCCACCTCCACAGTATGTCACCTTACCACTCTGTGGCCTCCTGATGCTTCAGCTACCTCTACACTATGTTACCTTGCCACTCTGTGGACTCCTTATGCTGCTGCCACCTCCACACTATGTCATATTTCCACTCTGTGGCCTCCTCATGCTGCTGCCACCTCCACACTATGTCACTTTGACACTCTGTGGTCTCCTCATGCTACTGCCACCTCCACACTATGTCACCTTGCCACTCTGTGGCCTCCTGATGCCTTATCCACCTCCACACTGTCATTGGGCCACTCTGTGGCCTCCTCCTGATGCTGGTGCCACCTCCACAGTGTAATTGTACCACTCTGTAAACTCTTCATGCTGCTTCCACCTCACCACTATGTCGTAGGGCCACTCTGTGGACTTCTCATACTGTTCCCACCCTCCCCACTTCATGACTGGGCCACTATTTTGCCTTCCGGCCTGGCTGACATCATCATTTTTTTGACTTTCTTCTGATCTGTCTGAAGGAAATAAAAATGAGACACACAATGGATCCTGTCTGTGTAGCAGCTGTAAGGCCGGTCCCATGGTCCCATCATAATTTGCTTGTGATTTGGTAGCCAAAATCAGGAGTGGGTACAAAACACAGAAGACATGCAAATATTCTTTTCAAGTTTCATCTCTGTTTTGGATCCACTCCTGTTGCATTAGCAATACTGATGGATTACTGACCAAATGCTAACCGAGTGATGGCGGATGCTCAACAGACAGGATCTGTTTTTTTGTGGTTATTGTTCTGACGGATCAGAGGAAGGGCAAAATAATCAGTGACGTCAACTCAAACTTACTGCTTACACCCTCTCTACTCTGTCAGGGGGCTCTACTTGTATAAGCGTTTAAAAAAACAGGTTCTGTATACATCTATGTGGAATTAACTGACGACGGTGTAAAAGGAGTGTGCTTCTTCTTAGCGCTAACATCGACCTGTAGGGCTGAGTTCATACTTGAATTATTTGGTCAGTTTTGGTCCTGTGACTGCCCAAATAAGAGAAGTGTGCAGTGATTCTAAGCGACGCCTGTCATCTGAGTGACACACTGACTCATACTCCCTCAGCCTGGGAGAAAAAAAAACTCCCAGGATATGAGCTGTGCGCTGCGATTGGCCAGCGCTACAGCCTGGGATACGCCTAGTATAACCAAGTGATACTAGGCTCCTCCTAGTATAACCAAGTCCTAGAAGATACCGGAGCCTATACTGGGCAAACGGAGCGACGCCCAGGGATAATAGTAAGTGCAGGGAGATCCCTGGGTGCCGCTCTACATGTCAGCATACTTAGTACACATTTTTTACCCTGATGAAAGGTCCTCTTTAAGTGATTTTTTGTATGTTACTATAAACTGACATGTGACAGATCTGCACCTCATATCAAATACACAGCATTTACAGTAGCAGTAAGGTGGATGAGATTTGAGATTTCTGTAGATAAATTGACATAAGGTGCAGAATTCAAATTGCGCTGTCAAACTGTGGATTACTGCCACAGATTTCATCCTTTGCAATACTAAGGGTGAAATAGATGGCAAATCTGCAGCATTTCCACATTGAAAATCACAGCAAAACCCGTATAATTTACTGCTGCGGATTTCAGCCAGATACTATGTGGATTTTTTACTGTAACAAATCTTCATCAAATTCTCCAAGTGTAGCTGTACCCTTCCTGCAGATGTGTTAAGGGGCTGCCAAGTAGGCAATTACTGTGGAAAAATATTGGGGGAGATTTATCAAAACTGGTGTAAAACTGGCTTAGTTTCCCCTAGCAACCAATCAGATTCCACCTTTCATTTTCCAAGAGTTTTGAAAAATCAAAGCTGAAATTTGATTGGTTGCTAGGGGCAACTGCACCAGTTTTCCTTTACGCCAGTTTTGATAAATTTCCCCCATTGCTCGGAGGTGGGTCTTTTTTGGCAAAATAGACATTCTTACAGCCTTGCAGGAGCTTAATAAACAGGCTATACATTAGGAAAGCATGGGTGTTTTTACTCTGTTAAGACTGGTGAACGTGTATGGTTCAGGATCAAAATCTTACCTCCTTGGAGATTGAAGCCCAAAATGTTTGAGATTCAGATTGTTCACTCAAAAATGATCCTTCAAATGTCATTGAGCAAACAGAAAAGGGGTCAATATAGTGATTTTTTTTCTAAAGAGGACTATAGCAAGATGTGTCTCTGTATCTTACATAAGAGGAATTGCTATTCTAAATTAAATAAGAATCCCATGATTGCCATAAAACTACAATTCAAAATCATTCTAGAGGAGGCAAAAATGAAGGGAATCACTAATGCCAATGAGTTAAAGTTCATTTATTCAGAACATTCACAGCTAGCAACATTTTATGCTCTGCACAAGATACAGAACAATTACCATCCCATAAAGGGGTGCTCCATAGTAACAATTTAACCAAGAATGCGAGCTGTTATTTGGACTGTGCTCTTAGGTAGTGATGTCGCGAACACAAAATTTTCCACAAACTTCCGCAAAT
Organism: Bufotes viridis; assembly: GCA_033119425.1. Classification (NCBI taxonomy): domain Eukaryota; kingdom Metazoa; phylum Chordata; class Amphibia; order Anura; family Bufonidae; genus Bufotes; species Bufotes viridis. The sequence continues at coordinate 93,622,838 of CM065597.1, read as the reverse complement.
GTTCGTGAACCGCCATAGACTTCAATTGGCAGGCGAATTTTAAAACCCACAGGGACTCTTTCTGGCCACAATAGTGATGGAAAAGTTTCTTTCAAGGGGTCTAACACCTGGACTATGGCATGCCAGAGGGTGATCCATGGCAAAACTCCCATGGGAAATTGACGTAGTTGACGCAGAGTTGGGTTTTAATCCATAAAGGGCATAAATCACCTAACATTCCTAAATTGTTTGAAATAACGTGCTTTAAAACATCCAGTGTGTGTATACGATCAGGTATGATGTTGTATCGATCAGGTAGTGTAAGGGTTACGCCCGCTTCACAGTGACAGACCTAACTATGACAGACCAAACTCCCCGTTTAACACACCACAAACAACTGCAAACAGTTCATTTGCACAACCGCAAACTGCCCATTTGCACAAGGTTGGATACCAAGCTAGTCATGTCCCGTTCCTTGTCCTCACTGACCTCATTGAAGGTCCCTCCCTCACCCAGCCACGTACAGCACCAAGGGTCCCCGAAAGGTGACAACAAGCCCCCTAAACGCCTGCTGTGGTTGGTCTTCCACCTCCTCAAAGCCACCTTCCTCCTCTGAATCCTCTTCTTCAGACTCCTCTCTCTGCGTTGTCGCAGGTCCAGCAATCGACGACGACAAGGCTGCTTCTGGTGGTGATGGTGACCACAATTCTTCCTCTATGGTCTGCTCATCTACAGCCTGATCCAGCACTCTTTGCAGGGCACGCTCCAGAAAAAACACATATGGGATTAGGTAGATGATGTTGCCTTGGGTTTGACTGACCAGGTTTTTAACCTCCGCAAAAGGATGCATGAGCCTACAGCCATTGTTCATGAGCGTTCAGTAATGAGGCCAAAAAATACAAAGCTCCGCAGTGGCTGTCCTCTTTTTTTAAATTAAAAAAAATCTGTTCTTACCAGTTTAATCTCTGTTTTGTCCCCTATCAGGGGCCGGTGTATGGAATAGATTTTAGGAACCGGGAGATGGAAAAAGATGGTTGGTCGGTCCTCTTCCTTCCAATTTGGGTCACTGCGCGTGCTCCGTGCAATGTACTGTGCCACCCTATATGAGTGGTGTGATAAGTAGTACTATTCCTATCAGTTTAATCCCTGTTACGTCCCCTATCAGGGGACGTGTATCGAATAGATTTTAGGAACCGGGAGATGAAAAAAGATGATTGGTCGGTCCTCTTACTTCCAATTTGGGGCACTGCGTGCGCCGCGCAATGTACTGTGCCACCAATACAAATAGTGTGAACTACTATTCTTACCATTTTAATCTTTGTTAAGTCCTCTATCAGGGGACGTGTATTGAATTGAACCCTTGCATGGGGAGATAGAGAAAAAAGCTTGCTCTGTCCACTTCCAAATTCTGGAATTTGCCACCAATGCAACTAGTGTTAACTAAGTACTATTCCTATCAGATTAATCTCTGTTTTGTCCCTTGCCAGGGCTGGTGTAGTGAATAGATTTTTGGAACCGGGAGATGGAAAAAGACCCATGCTCGGTCCGCTTCGTTTGAATTGTAGGTCACTGCGCGTGCTCCGTGCAATGGGCACGTGAGCACAGTACAGTCTGTGGGCCTGACACACACTGGCAGGCAACTGCAATTATATTAAAGGGTAAAAATTAATGAATTTTTTATCTGCAAGGTACTGTGCCACCCTATATGAGTGGTGTGCACACAGTACAGTCTGTGGGCCTGTGGCCTCTCACACACGAGCAGGCAACTGCAACATATATATAAAAAATAAAAGCAGACTGATGTACCATCCCTAAAAAAGGGCTTTTTGGGTGCTGTCAGGACGCTGTCCTTACAGCAGATGGCCCCTTTCACACGAGCGAGTTTTCCGCGCGGGTGCAATCCGTGACGTGAACGCATAGCATCCGCACTGAATCCTGACCCATTCATTTCAAGCAAGTGCAGATGCATTGCATTTTTCACTGATGGTTGCTAGGAGATGTTGTTTGTAAACCTTGAGTTTTTTTTATCACGCGAGTGAAAAACGCATCAAAACGCATTGCACCCGCGCGGAAAAGACTGAACAACTGAACGCAATCGCAGGCAAAACTGAATGGCTTTGCCTGTGAAATCGCACAGTTTTCACTGAACTCATCCACAACGCATCTGGACCTAAGGCCCCATTCACATATCCGCAACTCTGCGGAATGGATGCGGACCCGTTCATTGTGATGCGGAGAGCACACTGCGGACAAGAATAGGCATCTCTATGCGGAGTGCCGGCATGGTGTGTTGCAGATCCGCAATTTGCGGATCCGCAACACACTACGGACGTGTGAATGGGGCCTAATCCGGACAAGCTCGTGTGAAAGAGGCCGATGAGTCGTTGAGGACTGGAGTGGACACAGAACACTAGTAGCTAACGCTTTCCCTAGAATCCCTATATTAATTCAGCAGCAGCACTCTCCCTGCTCTAACTAACACTGCAGCTTCAGAATGAATCTAAGATGGATGCTGTCTTTGCTTTTTGATAGTGGGAGGGTCTGTGAGGGAGGGTATGCTGATTGGCTGGAATGTGTCTGCTGACTGTGAGGTACAGGGTCAAAGTTTGCTCAATGATAAAGTATATGGGGCGAATCGAACATTGCATATGTTCGCCCGGGGACATCTCTACTCTTAGGCCCTTTGTATTGTCCCTGCCATAATATGTCAGAGATATGATGGATATATAATCAAAAACGTTGTGGCACACAGGATGTTCTTGCCGCGACTGGAAGTAGGGTTCCCACCCCTAAGTAGTAACATAATCAATAACTCCAGTTCAATTTGCGGTTTAAGTAGGTTGAATTTATTTGTAAGGCAGCACTTGCATATAGCGTCATGTGACGTTTCGGCCAAAATAGGCCTTCATCAGACTCAAGCTGCGTTGTAGAAAGGAAGCTGTATTAAAGCAGAAGGCGGTGGATCTGCAGGACTGTGCCTGCTGAAGGATAACGGAGGCCTTGAGGCCAGCCTGGACTTTTGAGGCCAGCCTGGATGTTGATGATCTGTAGGCATCTAAACAAAAGCAAAGACAGGTGCACTCTGCGATAATACTAAACCCTCACACTGATGTAAAATTGAGAGGTTAGTTCGACATATCCTACTAGGAGGACATGTCTTATGCTCGGGCACTGCGCCAAGGTTTCTCAAGTAGCCCGAGGCCCTATCACTCACCTACCTGTGCCGTATGCATCTATCCTCCATAAGAAGGACTTTGAGTCAACACTTTACTTCTTGAGCATGAGGAGGCAACATTATTATGCTCACAGTGCATTTGTCATAAAACTCTTCAATTTCATCATCACTCCTAACTTTTTTCTCTTTAGGAACACCCTCCTCCACCAATTTACAGCAATCAAAAGCCCTTGCGCACTGACCTATGCCAACTTATTCATCGGCAGGTGGGAGGATCTGGTGGTATTTACTGAGGCTATGACACGTTGGATGTCACACATTGATGTTTGGATAAGATATATTAGCAACATCCTAATATTTTGGTCTGATTTTAACAACATTATGAAGGTCATGGAAGGCAGGTGAGAATCAGTCAATATACAAGCAGAGGTACAGTGGGTTCAGGCTGCCAGAAAGGGAGGGGAGGGTGTGTAAGGTAGTCCCCGCGCCCTCTCATATGAGCGGGGCAGCGACTGGCACAAGATATTATGCTAACAATAGGACATCCAGTGACTCACCTGAGTTCAAACTAGACTTACCTCCAAATTTAGAAGTTAGTGGTGTATAAATGTATAAATAATGGTGTATAAATAAAGGGGCTTGACCCACCCATGGTGGGAATCTGGTTGAGTTCTATACCTGTCTGCTGAACTCCGTTATTCCCGAGACTCATTCACTTGCAACCCGTGGCTCGATCCCCTACATGAGTGACCATTGTGTTAGCCACAACATTTTCTGTCGAAGAATGTGGACACAGCAACAGCACCCATAGCTGCTGTCCCCTATATGGAGACCAGGACCCAGGAAGACTGCGGTAAGTAACCCATTGTGTTACTGCCTGTCTCCTGAGCTCTGCTCACTGTTCTGTGGTGTGGTGTGTGACATGGTGCATGCACCATGTCCTGGAGTATGGTGCTTACTCTACATGTGCTAAACTGTCTCTAGGCATGTTAATGCACGAATGTGTGAGTGGTGAGATAAGCTAAACCTAGGAGTGGTCCAGCCCCTCCCTGAGCCAAACAAAACCTGAAAATGTTATTTCATGTGTCTTTATGACTAGAGATGAGCGAATTTTTTAAAATTTCGATTCGTCCGATTCGCCGAATTTTCCGGAAAAATTTGCTCCGATCCGAATTTTTTAGCGGCAACAAGCATAGGGAGTTTGCTGTGGTAGTGACAGGCCAGATGACAGGCGTCACTTTTAGAATCACTTCCCCCTAACTTATTTGGGCAATAACGGGGCTGAAACTGACCAAATAACTCAAGTATCAACTCAGCCTTACAGGTCGATGTTAGCATCAAGAAGAAGCGCACTCTTTTTACACCGTCTTTAGCTGATTCCACATAGATATCTACAAAACTTGTTCTATTAAGCTCTTAAACAAGTAGAGCCCCTGACAGAGTGGAGAGGGTGTCAGCAGTAAGTTTGTGTTCATATCACTGATTATTTTGTCCTTCCTCTGATCTGTCAGAAAAATAACTCCCAAAAAACAGATCGTCTGTGGACCATACGCCTTCACTCGGTCAGCATTTGCTCTCTAATCCATCAGCATTGCTAATACACAAAATAATAATGTTATATTATAAAATACGGGGTCTCCATGATAAATCTGCAGCATGGGGGTCCTGTGTGGCTTCTACACACTTTCAAAATAACAATCCGGATGACTGGGACGCTCCATGACCTTCCCAGGAGCTGCTGTCGGGAGCCGCGGTTCATTTCTGAGACGTCTGTATAGTGCGGTGGGAATCCAAAGACCCTCTCCATCTCAGTGCACCTCCTGTGTTAGGAAATTTTTTATTTTTATTATTAAATTTATTAAACATTTTATTGGTTTGAATCTTGATTAACTTGGCGACTCTTCCAGGCTCCAAGTAATCTTGAAGCTTTGTCTTCTTCTCATTGTCTGTAGCTACTGGAGGCCTGTTCAGGCCAGGCAGGTTCCCCCAGAAGTATCTTGCTGGATGAGCAGCCAATACCGCACTTGCATCAATCTTGACAGGATTCGTCTCCAGGTGGATAGGAATTGTTCTTTTGGAATGCTTTTTCCATCGCAACACCACGTCGTTAAATAAACAGAAGATTGCCCGATTGTCTCCTGTGTTAGGAAAAAATGAAAGTTTATTATTAAATGTATTATAATGTTTATTATAAAATTTATTAAATATAATAAGGATGCCCACCGTTCCATTCAATTCGGGGCTGGGTTGGTTTGAATGTTGATTAACTTGGCGACTTTTCCGGGCTCCAAGTAATCTTGAAGCTTTGTCTTCTTCTCATTGTCTGTAGCTACTGGAGGCCTGTTCATGCCAGGCAGGTTTTCCCAGAAGTATCTTGCTGGATGAGCAGCCAATACCGCACTTGCATCAATCTTGACAGGATTCGTCTCCAGGTGGAGAGGAATTGTTTTTTGGATTGCTTTCTGCATCGCAACACCACATCTTTGAATAAACAAAAGACTGTCCAATTCTCTCCTGTCTTACACAACATTTTTTATAATTAAATCTATTAAATATTTTGATATTAAATTTATTAAACCAAAACTTGATTAAAATTATAAGAAAGTATACTTAAACTTGCCAAAACTAGCTTAATAACTCAAGTATGAGCCATACAGGTCGATGTTAGTGTCAAGAAGATGTGCACTCCTTTTACACCTGCATCAGCTGATTCCACATAGATGTCTACAAAACCTGTTATATTGCATGCCTATACAAGTAGAGCCCCCTGACCGAGTGGAGAGGCTGTCAGCAGTAAGTTTGTGTTGACGTCACTGATTTTTTTGCCCTTCCTCTGATCCGTTAGAACAATAACCCACAAAAAACGAATCCTGTCTGTGGAGCATACACCGGTCAGCACTCACTCGGTCAGCATTTGCTCAGTATTGCTAATCCCAATAAAAAAAGGAGTAGATCTAAAACAGAGATGACATGTGAATGAAATATTTGCATGTCTTCTGTGTTTTGTACCCACTCCTGCTTTTGGCTACCAAATCCTAAGTTAATTCTGATGGGACCATACAGGTCTTACAGCTGCTACACAGACAGGATCCTTTGTGATTCTCATTTTTCCTTCCTTCTGACAGATCAGAAGAAAGATTAAATAAATGATGATGTCAGCCAGGCCGAAAGCCAAAATAGTGGCCCAGTCATGACAGAGTGGTGAGGTGAAAGCAGCATGAGGAGACCACAGAGTGGCCCTATGACAGTGTGGAGGTGGCAGCAGTATGAGGAGGCCACTGAGTGGCACAATTGCAGAGTATGTAGTTGGCAGCAGTATGAGGAGGACAGCGAGTGGCCAGATTACATAGTGTGGAGATGGCAGCATCAGGAGGCCAGAATGGCAGGTGACATAGTGTGGAGATGGCAGCAGCAGCAGAATGATACATCAGAGTGGCATGGTGACATAGTGTAGACATTGCAGCATGAGGAGACCACAGCGGCATCATGCTGTAGTTTCCTTTTACATGCTGACAGTATCATTTAGCTTTATTCGGTCCTACGTGGTTCTGACAGCACTTATATATATATATATCTGGGGGGGGGTGTAAAGTTATTGTGTTTGATGTTAATGAAAAGATGAGGAAGTTAATGGAAGAGGTGGAAATTTGTATTTCCTCCGAAATAATTTGCAAAAGATTTTACCGCATATAAGTGCAGCGCTTCATGCAGAATACAAGATTTTTTTCCACCAAAATATTTCAAAAGAGATTTTACTGCATATATGTAAGTGCAGCGCTTAATGCAGAGTACAAGATTGTTTTCCAATGAAATAATTAAAAAAAGATTTTACCGCATATAAGTGCAGCACTTCGTGCTAAATACAAGATTGCTTTCCAATGAAATAATTCAAAAAAGATTTTACCGCATATAAGTGCAGCGCTTAACGCAGAATACAAGATTTTTTTCCAATTAAATAATTCAAAAAATCTTTTTCTTTTTCTACTGATATTTGGCCTTACCACATATAACTGGAACAGTGAATGCCGAGTATATATTTTTTTTTCCACGGATATACACCACTAATGGCTTTTCAACAGAGGGTAATAAGCTATCTGTTAGTTTAAAAAAAAAACAACGGTGCCTGAGGCAGAGTGATCTGAAGTGAACGGGACATAGCAGAGAAAGAAGGTCTGCACTGGAAGAGCGAGATGTGGTCCTCGTGCGGTTTCTGTGCAGCACAAAAGTCCCCGTAGTGTCCAGTAAGCCATACCACAGATAGATGAGGCCTGGTGTAAATTAGTTTGCATTTTTGTGCAGGGTTAGTGCATAGTCTATTCACCTCTATCGGTGCACCGCTCTTATGAACATTGTCATGTAAGCGCACAGTGTGTGAAACGTAAATACAAAATTTCACCACAATGTAATTCGGTCCATATCGTAAAAAGGAATTTCCCATGTATAACTACAGTGCTAAATGCTGAATATATCTTAGCAATACGACACTAAAGGCTTTACCACATATAACTGCAAAAGTGAACGCTGAATATATTTTTATTTTTCTACTGCTATACATCATTAAAGGTTTTGCAAAATATAAGAGCAGCAGCGAATAGCTAATATATATTTATTTTTCTACTGATATATGTCACTAAAGGTTTCTTAAGATATAAATGCAGGAGCGCATGGCGAATGTATATTTCTTTTTCTATTGATATACGTCAATAAAGGTTTTTCTACATATAAGTGCATCTGTGAATGGGAATGTATATTTCTTTTTCTACTGCAATACGCCAGTAAAGGCTTTATCAGATATAACTGCAACAGTGAACTGAGAATATATTTTTCTTGTACTGAAATACGCCCCTATACGCCTTCACCAGAAATAACTGCAGAAGTGACCCGAGAATATATTTTTCTTGTAGTACTGAAATACGGCCCTATACGCTTTCAACAGAAATAACTGCAGAAGTGACCTGAGAATATATTTTTCTTGTAGTGTTGAAATATGGCCCTGTATGCTTTCACCAGAAATAACTGCAGAAGTTACCTGAGAATAAATCACAATCACCCCCCCAAAAAAGTACAGCGAGGCCAGTGAGCGAGCGCTATCAATATCAGACCTCCCGCTCCTTAAGCAACCCACCTCATCAATGTGCCGGCTGCCTCCTCATGTGCATGGAACGCACGCCACCGCGTGCGCTCCACAGACCAGAAGCGACGTCACACCGCCCGATGATCGCAGGGAGAATGCGCTACTGTGCCCCCTCCCCAGCTGCCTGGCAACCAGAGGACGCCGGATGTGTAAAACACACGCCTGCGCCAACCTCGCCGCCCGCATACCGATCGGGGGCACGGCTTGCTGCAGTATACAAAGTTTAACTATTTAGTGTCATGATAGACCAAAAAAAGAGACTGAATGGCAGGATTATCAATTCACATTATATGTTATACCATAGTTCAAAGGAAAAAGGTTATACAAATCTGGGCACATAGTCCCATCAACGGACCATTAGATGTTCATCACATAAATGTCACATTTTGTCTTTAATTATTCTCGTCACATAAATGTCACATTTTGTCTTTAATTATTCTCCAACAGGGTGTTATTAATTTCATTATTCACAAAAAGCAGGCATAATTTTGTTGCTCATTCAGGCCAAAGTGATCTACAGTTTTCAAATAATAGATCCATTTGGCCTCACTCTGCAATATTAGCCGATCCCAATCACCTCCTCTCGGATCCGGTTTTATTAGCTCAATCCCCATTACACTTACACATGTAGCATCCCCTCCATGTATGTTTCTCACATGCCGCGAGACCGGGGTGTCCTTCTGATTTACAATATCATTTAAGTGCTCACCTATTCTTCGGCGCAATTCTCTTTTTGTCTTGCCTATGTACTCAAGTTTACATTTGCACGTGATTTTATAGACCACCCCCTTTGAACGACAATTGATGAAATCACGTATTTGATACTTTTTCTGAGTATTACAGACATTTACTGGATCTGAAAACACGTTTTGTGGAACGTGGGTACCCTCTTAAAGTTATTGAGCCAGCATATCAAAATGCTTGTATGCAAGAGAGGACATCCCTTCTGGCTCCGAAGTTACAACAAAATGAGCCAAGGGAGGGATCCAGAGAAATTCGCCTGATTAATACATTCAGTGAGGCAGCAAGCAGTGTACGAGGGATCATGGAAAAATACTGGCATGTTTTAAGAATGGACCCAGATCTTTGTGAGGTATTAAGAGAACATCCGGGTATCACCTATAGAAAAGGCCGTAGTATTAAGGATCAGTTAGTGAAGAGTCATTTTTCCCCTGGAGGGGACCCAACAACATGGTTGGGAAAGGCTAAAATAGTGGGCAATTACAGGTGTTCTGGATGTGTTATTTGTAAACATATGGAATGTGGAAAAATCTTTGTCAGTAGTAATACTCAGAAAAAGTATTAAATACGTGATTTCAACAATTGTCGTTCAAAGGGGGTGGTCTATAAAATCACGTGCAAATGTAAACTTGAGTACATAGGCAAGACAAAAAGAGAATTGCGCCAAGAATAGGTGAGCACTTAAACGATATTGTAAATCAGAAGGACACCCCGGTCTCGCGGCATGTGAGAAACATACATGGAGGGGATGCTACATGTGTAAGTGTAATGGGGATTGAGCTAATAAAACCGGATCCGAGAGGAGGTGATTGGGATTGGCTAATTTTGCAAGGTGAGGCCAAATGGATCTATTATTTGAAAACTGTAGATCCCTTTGGCCTGAATGAGCAACAAAATTATGCCTGCTTTTTGTGAATAATGAAATTAGAAACACCCTGTTGGAGAATAATTAAAGACAAAATGTGACATTTATGTGACAAACATCTAATGGTCCGTTGATGGGACTATGTGCCCAGATTTGTATAACCTTTTTCCTTTGAACTATGGTATAACATATAATGTGAATTGATAATCCTGCCATTCAGTCTCTTTTTTTGGTCTATCATGACACTAAATAGTTAAGCGTGGTATACTGCAGCAAGCCGTGCCCCCGATCGGTATGCGGGCGGCGAGGTTGGCGCAGGCGTGTGTTCTACACATCCGGCGTCCTCTGGTTGCCAGGCAGCTGGGGAGGGGGCACGGTAGCGCATTCTCCCTACGATCATCAGGCGGCGTGACGTCGCTTCCGGTCTGTGGAGAGCACGCGGTGGCGTGCGTTCCATGCACATGAGGAGGCAGCCGGCACATTGATGAGTTGGGTTACTTAAGGAGCGGGAGGTCTGATATTGATAGCGCTCGCTCACTGGCCTCGCTGTACTTTCTTTGGGGGTGATTGTGACCCCTACTTATTTAATTGTCTGAACTGGCCCACTGGTTATTCATATCTTGAGGACAAAAGGAAAATATTTAACCCTGCATCTTGATAGATATTAAGGTATGTTAATTTTCTATAAATAGGAGCTTTTAATGTGATTTTCCTTTTTTTGGATGCATATACTTATAGTATTTTTTGGTTTGTGCCTTTTCTCCCTTTAGTGTGGACAAAAAATCCCCTGAGGAGTCCATCTTTATGGATGAAACGTGACGCGTAGGGACGTAGTAAGGAATTAATAGGGAATAGGCCCATTACACAGGGTTAGGTTCGGTGTGGGGTCGCCCCTGTCGGGGCGGGTGCTCTGCGTGTGTAGGCAGGCGGCATTGTAGGTTCCTTACCCCAACTACTATAGGGATAACTAGGGATATATAGGAAAGTCCGCTACTGTCACAAAATTAAGCAAGCAGGCATCTATACCCCACATATGTTTGCATTCAAAATATGTAAGTAGCAATCATTGTGAAGGCTTGAGGTAAGCGGTTTTAATTATGCACTAATTATGAGAAATTTTGCACAGTGGGGAAATTTCTACTCAGAATTTTAATAGCAGAATTAAAAGCTATTTTTTATATGTCAAGTCCTTGGTGTGGATTATAATTAATCCCTATATCCTTTCACCAGAAATAACTGCAGAAGTGACCCAAGAATATATATTTCTTGTTGGACGGAAAAAGGCCACTTTACGCTTTAACCAGAAAACAATTAAAGAGTGAAGTGTGTATATATTTTTCTTGTAGTACTGAAATACGACCCTATACGTTTTCACCAGAAATAATTGCAACAGTGCAGTGTGTATACCGTATACCGTACAGTGCAGTGCCTATGTATTTTTCTTATTTTAATTAAATAAGCCCTTATACTCTTTCACCAGAAATTAATGCAATCGTCCAATGCGTTAACATTTTTTGTGTATTACTGAAAAACGCCCTAAACTATTTAATGAGAAATGACTGCAAACGTGCAGTGCGTTAAAATTTTTCGTGTATTACTAAAATGCCGCCCTATACTCTTTCACCAGACATGACTGTAAATGATTTTAGCATAAATAACAACATAAGTGACCTGCGTATATTTTTATCTTTTTCCACAGATAAAAGCCACTAAAGGCTTTTCAACATAGCACTTGCACCCCAATAACTAATTGCTGAAATGACAGAGCTGTATTATTAGTCTATCTGGATCCCCAAATAATGTTTCCCTGCTCTTGTAAATCGCTTTTTTTCACAATGAGGATTCCTATGACTCTCCCTAGCGTCACAATGAGGTTCCTATGACTCTCCCTAGCGTCATAAATAGATGCCCCTGTCATTAAATAGATTTCTGTTTATGTTTACCGTGATTATGAAGGACCCTCTATTTTGTTTTCCCTTTGTTTGTCTGTAATAGTATTTTACATTTATTCTAATTTTGTTACCTTAACCGCTACAGGACCGCCGCACGCAGGATTGCGTCCTGGCGGCGGCCCTGTAGCTCTGATCGGACGCATCGGCGCGTCATCTCGCGAGACGCGAGATGACGTGAGGACGCGCCCGCACATGCGCAATGCGCGCCATCGGCGCGCTCGCATGTAGTTATACTACAGCCTGCCAGCGCCGATCGTGCGCTGGCAGGCTGTATATGGCAGAAAAAAATCGCAGATCAGACGTTGTTCTGTGAACAGCGTCTGATCTGCTTGCTGCCCGCTTCTCTGGTGGTCCCTTTGCTTGGGACCACCAGAGAAAAAATATCAAAGTGCACCAATCACCACACAAAATTTTGCGGAACAGAATTGCGGACGCTTGAATGAGGCCTTAGGGTCCCTTAGCGATCGCAGCTTTATAGCTTTTCCCTCTTTTTTTGCACATTTTTAGAGATTTTTTCATCCACATTGATCAATGTGAATGGAAAAATCTGTGACGTTCATTTTTTTCTTTCAGCGCAGAGGCTGAACGGAAAAAAATTCTCATTACCCGTATGGTCAATATAAGGAGAATAGCAAAAACTCCTAATTCTGGCCATACGTGTAATGATTGCGGAGACCCCTAAAATGCCAGGGCAGTACAAAAACCTCACAAGTGACCCCATTTTAGAAAGAAGACACCCCAAGGTATTCCGTGAGGGGTATGGTGAGTTCATGTAAAATTTTATTTTTGTCACAAGTTAGTGGAATGTGAGACTGTAAAAAAATAAAAAATAAAAATACCATTTCCGCTAACTTGTGCCAAATTTTTTTTTCTGTGAACTCGCCATGCCCCTCACGGAATACCTTGGGTGTCTTCTTTCCACAATGGGGTCACTTGTGGGGTATTTATACTGCCCTGGCATTTTAGGGGTCCTAAAGCGTGAAAATCCAAATGCGTAAAAATGTCCTGTGAAATCCTAAAGGTACTCATTGGTTTTAGGGCCCCTTTGCGCATCTTGGCTGCAAAAAGTGTCACTCATGTGGTATCGCCGTACTCAGGAGAAGTAGGGCAATGTGTTTTGGGGTGTATTTTATATATACCCATGCTGTGTGTGAGAAATATCGCTGTAAACGACAACTTTTTAAATTTTTTATTCAAAGTTGTCAATTTACAGAGATATTTCTCTCACCCAGCATGGGTATATATAAAATACACCCAAAACACATTGCCCTACTTCTCCTGAGTACGGCGATACCACATGAGTGACACTTTTTGCAGCCAAGATGCGCAAAGGGCCCTAAACCAATGAGTACCTTTTAGGAGGGCATTTTTACGCATTTTCTTCTCACGCTTTAGGGCCCTAAAATGCCAGGGCAGTATAAATACCCACATGTGACCCCATTTTGGAAAGAAGACACCTCAAGGTATTCGCTGAGGGGCATAATGAGTCCATGAAAAATTTAACTTTTTGTCAAAAGTTAGCGGAAAGGGAGACTTTGTGAGAAAAAACAATAAAAATCAATTTCCACTAACTTGTGCCAAAAAAATCTTCTATGAACTCGCCATGCCCCTCACGGATTACCTTAGGGTGTCTTCTTTCAAAATGGGGTCACATGTGGGGTATTTATACTGCCCTGGCATTTTAGGGGCCCTAAAGCGTGAGAAGAAAAATGCGTAAAATGCCCTCCTAAAGGTACTCATTGGAATTAGGGCCCTTTGCGCATCTTGGCTGCAAAAAGTGTCACTCATGTGGTATCGCCGTACTCAGGAGAAGTAGGGCAATGTGTTTTGGGGTGTATTTTACATATACCCATACTGGGTGAGAGAAATATCTCTGTAAATTGACAACTTTGAATAAAAAAATTTAAAAAGTTGTCGTTTACAGCGATATTTCTCACACGCAGCATGGGTATATGTAAAATACACCACAAAACACATTGCCCTACTTCTCCTGAGTACGGCGATACCACATGTGTGACACTTTTTGCAGCCTGGGTGCAAAGGGGCCCTAAAACCAATGAGTACCTTTAGGATTTCACAGGCCATTTTTATGCATTTGGATTCTCACACTTTAGGGGCCCCTAAAATGCCAGGTGAGTATAAATACCCCACATGTGACCCCATTTTGGAAAGAAGACACCCGTAGGTATTCTGTGAGGGGCATGGTGAGTCCACAGAATTTTTATTTTTGGCATAAGTCAGCGGAAATTGTTTTTTTGTTTTTTAATTTTGTTTTTACAAAGTCTCATATTCCACTAACTTGTGACAAAAATAAAATTTTACATGAACTCACCATACCCCTCACAGAATACCTTGAGGTGTCTTCTTTCCAAAATGGGGTCACATGTGGGTATTTATACTGCCCTGGCATTTTAGGGGCCCCTAAAGCGTGAGAAGAAGTCTGGAATCCAAATGCGTAAAAATGCCCTGTGAAATCCTAAAGGTACTCATTGGTTTTAGGGCCCTTTGCGCACCAAGCTGCAAAAAGTGGCACACATGTGGTATCGCCGTACTCAGGAGAAGTAGGGCAATGTGTTTTGGGGTGTATTTTTATATATACCCATACTTTGTGTGAAAAATATCTCTGTAAACGACAACTTTTAAAAAATTTTTATACAAAGTTGACAATTTACAGAGATATTTCTCTCACCCAACATGGGTGTATGTAAAAATACACCCCAAAACACATTGCCCTACTTCTCCTGAGTACGGCGATACCACATGAGTGACACTTTTTGCAGCCTGAGTGCAAAGGGCCCAAATTCCAACGAGTACCTTTAGGTTTTACATGGCGGCTCACAATTAGCCCCGCCCAAAATGCCAGAACAGTAAACACACCCCACAAATGACCCCATTTCGGAAAGTAGACACCCCAAGGTATTCACTGAGGGGCATAGTGAGTCCGTCTGAGATTTTTTTTTTTGCCAGAAGTTATCAGAAATTGAAACTTTTTTTTTTTTTTTTCTCAGAAAGTGTCATTTTCCGCTAACTTGTGAAAAAAATGAAATGATACATGAACTCACCAAGCCCCTCCGCGAATACTTTGGGGTGTCTTCTTTCTAAAATGGTGTAATTTGGGGGTATTTATACTTTCCTGACATTCTAGCACCTGAAGAAACATGACAGGTGCTCAGAAAGTCAGAGCTGCTTCAAAATGCAGAAATTCACTTTTTGCACCATAGTTTGTAAACGCTATAACTTTTACCCAAACCAATAAATATACACTTATTGGACTTTTTTTTATCAAAGACATGTAGAACAATAAATTTAGAGAAAAATTTATATAGAAATGTAGTTTTTTAAAAAAATTTACAACAGAAAGTGAAAAATGTCATTTTTTGCAAAAATTTCGGTAATTTTTGATTAATAGCAAAAAAAGTAAAAATGTCAGCAGCAATGAAATACCACCAAATGAAAGCTCTATTAGTGAGAAGAAAAGGAGGTAAAATTCATTTGGGTGGTAAGTTGCATGACGGAGCAATAAACAGTGAAAGTAGTGTAGTGCGGAGTGTAAGGCCCCTTTCACACGGGCGAGTTTTCGCGCGGGTGCAATGCGTGAGGAGGACGCATTGCACCCGCACTGAATCCTGACCCATTCAGTTCTATGGTGCTGTGCACATGAGCGGTGATTTTCACGCATCACTTTTGCGTTGCGTGAAAATCGCAGCATGTTCTATATTCTGCGATTTTCACGCAACGCAGGCCCCATAGAAGTGAATGGGGATGCGGGAAAATCGCAAGCATCCGCAATCATGTGCGGATGCGTTGCGATTTTCCCGCATGGTTGCTAGGATACGATCGGGATGGGGACCCGATCGTTATTATTTCCTTTATAACATAGTTATAAGGAAAATAATCGCATTCTAATTACAGAATGCAATGTTCCCGGGCTTGAAAGGGTTAAAAATAATAAAGAGTTAACTTACCTTCTCCATTATGCGCGCAGAGCCCCAGACGTCGTCTCTCTTGATAGTTTGGCTGCTTGAGGACCTGTGGTGACGTCACAGGGTCACATGGTCCAATCATAGAAGCATTTGAGTGGACCATGTGACCCATGTGATCCTGTGACATCACGGCAGGTCCTTCATCGAACAACAGATGTTCGATAAAGGACCTGCCGTGATGTCACAGGATCACATGGGTCACATGGTCCACTCAAATGCTTCTATGATTGGACCATGTGACCCTGTGACGTCACCACAGGTCCTCAAGCAGCCAAACTATCAAGAGAGACGACGTTCTGGGGCTCTGCGCGTACAATGGGAGAAGGTAAGTTAACTCTTTATTATTTTAACCCTTTCAAGCTCCGGGAACATTGCATTCTGTAATTAGAATGCGATTATTTTCCCTTATAACTATGTTATAAAGGAAAATAATTACACACACAGAATACTCATCCCGAAACCAGACTTCAGTGATGAAGTCTGACTTCGGGTCTGGGTACCAAGCATGCGGATTTTTTCACGCGCGTGCTCAACGCACTACAAACGTTAGCACACGCGCGGAAAAATCGCGGCGATTCCCGCAACGCACCCGCATCTTATCCGGGCGTCAAACATGACGCCCGTGTGCAAGAGGCCTAAAAAGTGGCCTGGTCATTAAGGGTGTTTAAGCTAGGGGGGCTGAGGTGGTTAAACATTTTTATAAACTTTGAATTTTCAAAAAGAGTTCCGCTGGCCTCAAACATAACTGTCATCAGAATTCCTCCCTCCAACTTCACAATAAGATCAGGTCAGCCAAATGGCATTTAATTTATATTAACTGATCAACAAATATATCTAGCACCTAGTATCACAGAAAATTATTACTGGATCAGTAAAGATACAATTTATCCTACTTTTCCCTGAATGACAAATGTTGGGGGTAGTCTGCTCGTCATTATAGGCATAAGGATATTGACAGACAGAATATGACAGAATAGTAAATCTGCTTAAGATAGGTTATCCTCTAAACTAAAAGCCCTGAAAGTAGGGCACTAAATAGAAATAGCAACAAGAAACCAAAGATACCTCCAAGAAAAGGTTTTGTGAGAAAAGGTAATCTAATCTGTATAGTTATATATACTACATAAAGCCATGTGCAAAATACTATAAAAGCCCACATTTCCTAATGCCAGTGCACCTAGACGCTCTGGTAAACTGTGCTAAAAATGTTGCACATCGCTGCATTTTGCCACCAACTGGCACAGTTTGGCACATCTTTGGTGCAATTTGGTTCATCTAGTTCTAGAGAAATCCTATGTACCTAGCTCAATGTGGGGGTGTGGTTTACCAGAAAATGTGTGTGGCCTTCCGATGAAAATGGGCATTGACTCATATTCAACATTTATCATAAAAATTGGATCACAATTTTGGTGTCAAATGTTACCTTAAAGTGAGCTAACCAACAGCTAGTATGGAGTTAGACAAAAGTTTCTATCCATGCACCAAAAGTATCATCCAGCCTGTGATAAATCTGATGCAGTACTTGACAACTGTTCTACGTTTACACCATCTATAGGATTAATAAATCTGCTCCATTAGCCCTTGGCATTCTTCTAGCGATCCCTGGAAGTCCTTTATTAGAGGGTAAAATACAGGAAAATTAATGTCATAGACAGTCCAGACTGTGAGAATTGAGAATTTGTGCCTGAACTTATAGTTGCATCTCCATGCAACTTGACTTTGCTTCCATTGAATGAAGTACAGTGTGATAAAACATTGCAGAATGATGATGATAAAAAACTAGAATGCACTAGAATTTCACCACTCTGCTACCTTCACTTGTTTAAAATGCATATATCTACATATAAATAGTAGTCTATTCAAGTATAACCATGCTGTCACGGAAAGCTGGAAAGTTGAGCTGGTGGAATGGAGAGCACAGGGATCAGACATGTTTACCTTACAAAAAATAAAGGCTTAAAGATGCAATACCAAGACAGTGGTAGCAGCAGCTATTTATCAGACCGAGAGGCAGGCAAGATACAGCGCATCAGAATCATAAATCAGACCCAGAGCTTCCTGTATGAAAAATATATGGCTTAGGATGGGGCTAATCCTTCCTCACTACCTCCAGCCACAATAAACAAGGTTTATGTCTACGGAAATAAGGGAAAATAAAATCTGAAAATACACAAAATCTAATTTTAGTAGAAGTATATGAGACACATAATGGAAGCTACAGCTCGTCAGGTCATTTAGCCTTAAAGGGGTTCTCCAGGAATTAAGAAAATTAAAATACTTAAATATTACTTTATTATAAATATAATCCCAAATGCCTTTCATTATTTATAATAGCTCATTTTGTCTAGGAAGCAACCATTAGGAGAAGTAAAATGGCAGCTGTCGTATTAGTATACAGTTATACACAAAACCTCTCCTAAGCACACAGGAGGACAAGTTACTTCACAACACTGAGGCAGGCGCATACATACAAGGGTCGCAGTGGTCCCAGTTGTGACCGGGCCTGGCCGCCTGTGAACCTTTGCAGTAGCGCTGTACCCGACACTATACTGCGACGGGGCACAGGAGCGCATAGTTCCCTGCCCCACTGCTGGTCACCTCTATAGGCTTCAGGCCTAATAGGCCCGAGGCCTAAGTGGTAGTGAAATCCTAGTGCAGGCATGATGACGTCATCGCGCTCCTGTGCCGGAACACAACAGCACAGAGAAGTGTGCGCATCTTCTCTGCAAGCAAGCGCAGGTGAGTATTTAGCTTTTTTTTTTTTATGTGCCAACTTTGGGGGACATTGGGGGAGGGGACCAGAAGGACATGTGGGGGAAAAATTATTATAGAGGAATTAATTTGTGGGGGCAAATGATTGTAGGAGGGGAAATTACTATATGGACAGTGTGGGGCAAACTACAGTGTGGGGGAAACTATTGTGTTGGGGGGCAGTGTGGGGGAAACTACAGTGTGGTGGAAACTACAGTGTGGGGGGGGGCAGTGTGGGGAAAACTACAGTGTGGGAGAAACTACAGTGTGCGGGGGAAGTGTGTGGGAAACTACAGTGTGGAGGAAACTACAGTGTGGGGGAAACTACAGTGTGGGGTAAACTACGGTGTAGGGGAAACTATGGTGTAGGGGAAACTATGGTGTAGGGGAAACTATGGTGTAGGGGAAACTATGGTGTAGGGGAAACTATGGTGTGGGGGAAACTATGGTGTGGGGGAAACTATGGTGTGGGGGAAACTATGGTGTGGGGGAAACTATGGTGTGGGGAAACTATGGTGTGGGGAAACTATGGTGTGGGGGAAACTATGGTGTGGGGGAAACTATGGTGTGGGCGAAACTATGGTGTGGGCGAAACTATGGTGTGGGCGAAACTATGGTGTGGAGGAAACAATGGTGTGGGGAAAACTATGGGGTGGGAGAAACTATAGTGTGGCGGGGCAGTGTGGGGGAAACTACGGTGTGGGGAAAATTACTGTGGGGGGGCAGTGTGGGGGAAATTACTGTGGGGGGGGGGAACTACTATATGTGGGCAGTGTGGGGGAAATAACTATATGGGGGCAGTGTGGGGGGCATTGTTATTGGGGAAGCACTGTAGGGGCAATTCTATTATTTTTGGGGACACTATACAGGGATTACTGCCTGGAGCACAATATAAGGTGTTATTATTATTACTGGGGGCACTATAGGGGACATTATAACTGATGTAGACACTATAGGGACATTTGAGGTAATTTATCAAACTGGTGTAAAGTAGAACTGGCTTAGTTGCCCGTAGCAACCAATCAGATTCCACCTTTCATTTTTCACAGCTCTTTTGGAAATCCAGTTCTACTTTACACCAGTTTGATAAATGACTCCAATTATGTCTACTGGGGTCACAATTTTTTTTTTTGACCTGAGGTAAAGAGCTGCCTCATCCTCCTTCACCTTGTCAGGGATTACTATCCTGAATACAGTTCAGTATGATCTTCAGCTAAATCTCTTTGGGAATGGAGATGATGAGGAGACATGAAGTACAGTGAGGATGTGAGGGTAATGAGTGGCAGCACTTGTATGCAGTCTCCATTACCACAACCCCACATTACCACAGTCTGTTCTGTCCGTCCTCTCTGTACTGCATGTCTCCTCATGAATTCCTTTCCTACAGAAACTCGGCTGAAGATCTTAAGATCTCTAGCTGTATTCAGGATCATAATCCCTGACAAGCAGAGCGGAAAGGAGCAGTCCTTTAGCTCAGTGTTGTAAAGTAACTTGTGCTGATGTGTGATTAGGACAGGTTTTGTGTGCACTAATAGGACAGCAGTCATTTTATTTCCCCTAGGAAAAAAGGATGAAACCGCGCTGCTTTTGTGTTATTTGCATTATCGCATCCCCTCCCCGCCAATGCGGTTTAACCAATTCCACTCCGCATTGGCGGGGAGGGGATGCGATAATGCAAATAAACCGTAAGGAGGTACAATGGATATATCAACTAGGTACCCTATAACCTAAGGGTTTGAATATAGAATTTGACCTGAAACCGTGTTTAGTGTAAGAACGAAAAGAGCCATGGGGGATAATACAAAAAAGGAAAGGTTTTTTCCCTGTTACAATTGATGAATATTTCTCTACCTTTGAAAAGGACCTTTGATCGTTATGTCATAAGGAGTGAAACTTGATTGGGTGTCCAGATCACATGATGGTATTTTTATGAATGAAAAGAGGTGGGGTTGAGTTCACGAGAAATGTGACCAAGAATGGGCGGGGAGACAGTCAGGTGATCGGGAGATGAATGGGAGGAGGAGGAGTCTCAGTGAGTAGTAAGATCATTAGACGGTAGAAAGATGAATAGTGAGTAGTGAGATCATTAGACGGTAGAAAGATGAATAGTGAAGGCATATGTGGAACGAAAGAGAAAAGAGACGTCAGTGAAGATGAGTACGTAATATAGGGCTGTGGCGATATGATGTTAGATGTTAAAGCGATGCCGAGAGGTGGGAGAAGAATCTCCCTATGGTTATTATGATGTTTAATATGTTTGAATGTGCGATCCCGAAAGGGAGAACTAGTTTTTTGTTTACATTGTTATGTCAAATTGGAGTCTGGTGTGAGAGATTTGGGATATAAAAAGGGCCCTGTCACGGACATGCGCAGTTATCGCCCCTGAGGAAGCCAGAGAGCGAAACCCGGGTCGGGCAGAGAACCTGAGTGCGATTTTATATTTGATACGCTTTTAATCTACCTCTGTTTTGTAAGTAGAATAAAACTTTTTAAAGTAACAACTAAGAGGGTGCTGCACTATGTGTCGAAAATTGAATCTTACAGAGGAGGCGGCCTGAGAAGGATTGAACCCTTTGGGAGTGGACGACCAATATAAACACCATGAGTACTTCACCTGTGTACTGGACGACTAACACAAAAGCAGCCTGGTTTCATCCTTTTTTCTACATGAACTCCCTAGTGTGAATTACCCACCACACCTTGTTGAAAACAAGCAGCGCAAGTAAAAACTGTTGTTGTTTGGGACGCAGGACTGACATGTCTATTAATTTTGTTTTACCGTGATTTTATTTCCCCTGATGGCTTCTCACTAGACAAATGAGCCATTATAACTAATGAAAGTTATTTGGGAATATATCTGATATATAAAGCTAATTGTATGTGTGTACATATGTCCACTAAAGGAATCCACACCATCACATTTACAATCAATAAATTTGGCACACAGGTACATCAGGTGTCCAGAAAGTTTTAGACCGGGTCTCAGCTCTCTAGCAGGTACCGTTCCTGAGATATTCCCAAAAAATGCATTAGCCAATAGAAGCCTGGTCACATGACCCTTATCAACCAATAGAATCTCGCAGGCCCTTAGTCTCCACATACACACAGTTTTACACCAGGTTTCCCTAACAACCCAGCCATTTTTCTTCTCTGCTGTAGGTCAGCTTTAAAAGGGCAGGGTGCTGTGGATGACAGTGATAAGGGAGCAGAGTGCTGTGGAGGTCACAGTTCAGGGGGCAAGTAGCGTGGCCAATCAGGCCACCCTCAAAACATGGACTTAAAAACTCTGCCCCCAGGTCACTGTTAAGGGGGTGGGATGCTGTGGAGGTCACTGTTAAGGGTGTGGGATGCTGTGGAGGTCACTGTTAAAGGTACGGGTGCTGTGGAGGTCTCTGTTAAGAAGGCAGGGAACGGTGGAGGTCACAGTTAAGGGGCAGGGTGCTGTAGAGGTCAATGTTAAGGGGGCGGGGTGTTGTGGAGGTCACATTTTAATGGAACGGAGCTCTGTGGAGGTCACTGTTAAGGGGACGAGTTATTATGGAAATCACTGCTAACAAGATGGGGTACTGTGGAGGTCACTAATAAAGAGACGGCCGCTGTGAAGGTCACTGTTAAACGGGAGGGTGCTGTGGATGTTACTGTAAAGGGGGCAGGCCGCTGTGGAGGTCACTGTTAAAGGGGTGGGGTACTGTAGATGTCACTGTTATAGTGGATACTGTCGATATCTTTTAACGACAAACATTAAATAAAATAGGTGAAATATACCCGTGCGAAGCTGGGTCTTTCTGCTACTTTGTAATAAATTAATATTTAAGTAATTTAATTTTCTTAATTCCCGGAGAACCCCTTTAACTAAAAATATTCTGTTTTTAGGTTTTCTAGTTGTATGTAGCGGTGTTGAGGCTTTAACACCTTAAGGACCTTGCCATTTTTCCCCTTAAGGACCAGGCTGTTTTTTGGAAACTTGACGTGTCAATTTATGTGATCATAACTTCAGAATGCTTTTACTTATCCAAGCCATTTTGAGATTGTTTTGTACGATACATTGTACTTCATGATAGTGAAAAATTTTAGTCAATATAATTCACCTTTGTTTATAAAATAAATTCCAAATTTACCGAATATTGTGAAAAATTTGAATTTATCGGCTTTTCAGGCAGTTAGCGATACATCGTAAAAGAGATATTACTTTATATTTCCCATATGTCCACTTTTATGTTTGCATCATTCTGTAAATATATTGTATTTTTTAGGATCTTATAAGGCTTAGAACTTTAGAAAGAAAATTTAGAAATTTTTAAGAACATTTCCAAAACCCACTTTTTTAAGGACCACTTCAATTCTAAAGTCCCTTTGTGAGGCTTACATAGTGGAAACCACCCATACATTACCCCATTGTAGAAACTAAACCCTTAAAGTTATTCAAAATTGATTTTACAAACTCTGTTAACTCTTTAGGTGTTCCACAAGAATTAAAGGAAAAAGGAGATCACATTTTAATTTCACTTTTTTGGCAGATTTTACATTTTAATTCATTTTTTTTTTTCCTGTAACACATCGAGGCTTAACAGCCAAATAAAACTCAATATTTATTACCCCGATTCTGTAGAATACAGAAACACCCCACATATGGTCGTAAACTGATGTACGGACACACGGCAGGGCGCAGAAGGAAAGTAGGGCCATATGGATTTTGAAAGGCAGATAATTTTAAGTTGCCATATGACATTTAACAACCCCCTGATGCACCTCTAGAGTAAAAACTCCAAAAAAGTGACCCTATTTTGGAAATTATAGGATAAGATGACACTTATATTGGTATTATTTTGTGGTATATATTACTTTTGACTGCTCTTTATTACGCTTGTTGTGATGCAAGGTAACAAAAAAATGGCTGTTATGCTAGAGTTTTTATTTTTTGTTTTTTTATTGGTGTTTACCTGACAGGTTAGATCATGTGCTATTTTTATAGAGCAGGTTGTTATGGACACGACAATACAAAATATGTCTACTTTCATTTTTCTTTTGTTTTAGTTTTACATAATAAAGCATTTTTGAAACAAATCATGTTTTTGTGTCTTCTTTTTCTAAAAGTCATAATTTTTATTTTTCGGACAATTATCTTAGGTAGGGGCTCAGTTTTTTCGGCATGAGGTGACGGTTGTGTTTGGTACTATTTTGGAGTACATATTTTTGGCACGTTTTTTATTTAATTTTTTCACGGTTTTCCCCTGACAAGGTAAATCATGTGATATTTTTATAGAGGAGGCTGTTATGGACGCGGCAATACCTAATTTGTCTATTTTTTTATATTTATTTTGGTTTTACACAATAAAAGCATTTTTGAAAGAAAAACAATCATGTTTTTATGTCTCCATGTTCTGAAAGCCATAGCTTTTTTTTATTTCTTGGGCGATTGTCTTAGGTAGGGACTCATTTTTTTGTGGGATGAGATGATGGTTCGATTGGTACCATTTTGGGGTACATACTACCTTATGATTATTTGATATTACACTTTTTGTGATGTAAGGTGACAAAAAATTGACTTTTTGGCACCTTTTTTCTTTTTACGGTGTTCACCAGACAGGTTAGCTCATGCGATATTTTTATAAAGCAGGTTGTTATGGTCTCAGCGATACCTAATATGTATTCTTAAATATATTTTGGTTTTAAACAATAAAAGCATTTTAAGCAATAAAAGCATTTTTGAACCATAAATGTTTTATGTCTCCATTTTCTGAAAGCTGTATCTTTTTTATTTTTTGGGCTTAGTTAGGGTCTCGTTTTTTGCAGTATGAGATGACGGTTTGATTGGTATTATTTTTGGGTACATATAACTTTTTTATTACTTGATGTTGCACTTTTTGAGATAAAAGGTGATGAAAGGTGACAAAAAATGGCTTTTTTACCACAGTTTTTATTATTATTATTATTATTATTATTATTATTATTATTATTTTTTTTTTTTTACAGTGTTGACCAGACAGAGTGGATCATGTGATATTTTTATAGAGCAGGTTGACAAGCACGTTGTGATACCTTATATGTCTGTGTTGATTTTTTTTTTTTTTTTACAATTTTATATGTAAAATTGCTAGAGAGGCTTGTCCTCTTTGCAGCCTGCTATTGGCAGCCCCCCATCGCCGAATGATTTGGTCAACATGACCGGGAGATGCAATGGCAGTCGTGTGGAGAACAGGAGCGACGCGGATGCCGGGGAGAGGGGTAAGTATAATCAATAATCAAGTATAATCAATATGAAGTGCCCGGGCATTAGGGCAGTCATTATAGGGGTTGGATAACTCCATTAAGAAAGCGGATTGCAATAGTCTTTTCGATTATGGAATTCCCCATTTCAAGAAAGGGACAAATAACATCCAGTTGCTCTCTCTGCAACTGCCGCACCCTCTCCATTTTGGCCAGGCATGATGAAGTTTTCACTACCTGGCCCAGTGAATTAAAGTGGGGAGGGCCTGGCATTTGCAGAAAGAGCAGAACCTCTAGGTGTACAGGCAAAGCCCCTGTTGCTCCTACAGCCTTATTTGGATATATTAAAACATAATTTTTCTTAGCAATGCTCTCACATATGAACATGAGACCAGCACAGCCCTGCACAAACCAGCACAAACTGGGGGTTGTATTCCTCCTGTAACTGGGGCTACTATGTCAGCCTAGTTACAGGACAAATTAATAGTTAAAAAAAAGAAAAATTTGATGTTAAATTTCCCCCAAAGGTTTTATATGTGTACAAAGTGTAAAATAAAAAATAAATAAGTGTTTTATAAAAAAATAAAAACAATTTCACATGTAAAAAAGTGCCCTTACTCCAATTGTCATTTAAAAATAGTAAAAAATAGAAAAAATAGACATATTTGGTATCACCTCGCCTCCCAAAAAACATAATGTCAAGAAATGTCAAGTCTTATGTACCAGAAAATAATACTGATTAAAAGTACAGCCTGTCCTGCAAAATGCAAGCCCTCAAGCCCTGTTGGCAGAAAAATAAAAATGTTATGGATGTTAATATAGGGTGATGAAAAATATAACCAATTTTTAATAAAAAGGGATAAAGTAGTAAAACATGAAAAAAATATATATATTTAGTATCACCATAGTCATATTAACCTGCAGAATAAAGTTATCATATCACATATACCACATGGATTGGTGAACCTCATAAAAAATAAAAATAAAAAGCACTGACAGAATTTCAATTTTGGCCAACTTCACCTCCCAAAAAATGAGATAAAAAGTGATTAGAAAGCCAAATGTACCTAAAAATAGTGCCAATAATAAATAAATCTTGTTCTGACATTGTTTAGTCAACAGAAACAAATAAATAAAAAGGTTATGGCTCTTAAAATCAGTTTCAGCAAATTCCATGCTATAAAACTCCAGATGCCGCTCTTTCCCTTCTGAGCCCTGGGGTATCCTAAAACAGCACTTTACAACCACAAATGGGGTACTTCTGTACTGAAGAAAAAATGAATAGCTGTGGGATGATATTTTCCTGTTATCTCATTTAAAAAAAGAAAGTTTGGGCCTAAAATACAATTTTCTTGCTTAAAAAAAATTAATTAATTTTTCATTTTCACAGCCAAGTGTTTTAAATTCTACTAAACGCCTGTTGGGTCAGAGTGCTCATTACACCCCTTTTTCCCTGTAGGGGTCTTTTCAAATGCAACATGGCGCCCAAAGACCATACTATCAAAATCTGCCCTACAAAAACTATCTGAAGCTTCATGCTTACTGAGCACTGCCATTTGCCAATACAGTAGTTTACCAAAACATATAGGGTGTTTCTGTAAACTGCAGAATCAGGGTAATAAATACTGAGGTTTGTTTTGCTGTTAACTCTTGATGTGTTACACGAAAAAATAAATTAAAATGCAAAATCAGCAAAAAAGTGAAATTTAAAAATTTCTTCTAAAAATCGCAACCATCTAACATCCTAAAATAATAACATTAGCAAAATGATGCCAACATAAAGTTGACATACGGTGAAGGCTAATAAATATCTGTCTTAACTCCTTAAGCCACCGTGAGAGACCGGTACGTCACAGTGGTGCAGGGGATGTATGAAGCGGGACTTGGCAGCGGGCCAGCTCCATATCCAGCGGGTGCCGGCTGTATCATATAGCCCGCACCCAGCTGCACTAACAGGGTGCAGCAATCGCTCCGCCCCCATCATTTAACCCTTCAGGTGCAGCGAACAACGCTGATCGTTGCACCTGTGAGTGAAGGCAGAGGGATACGGCTACCTCTGCCTTCCGAATGGAGCAGTGCAATTTCACTGTTAGCATGGCAACCTGGGCACTGCTGAAGCGATCCAGGCCTGCCATGTCTTTCTCCATACTGAGCTATGCACAAGGCATTGCTCAAAATGGAAACTGTAGAAATCCTATTCACCCTTAAAGATCTTTATTAGGGTGAATAGATGAGGGGATCAAAAGATTCCAGGTTCTAGCTCTCTAACGGGGCTAATAGTAAAAAAATAAAAAGTTTAAAAAAAAATTAAGATATTAATACTGTAGTTTAAATCACCACCCTTTCCCAATTTTACATATAAAAACATATATATGATAAAAAAATATCTGAACTATTAAAATATTTTAAAAAAATCCTATCTGGTAAATGTAACAAAAAAAATTAAAAACACACAATTCACCATTTTTTGGTCGACTTTCCCCTAAAAAAAGGAATAACAGTGATCAAAAAGTCGTATGTACCACAAAAATGGTACCATAAAAACTGTACTTCATTACGCCTCATACAGATCTATAAACCAAAATATAAAAGGTTTTTATGTTTTTAAAAGTAGGTTTGGTATTGCTGGATTCGTATTAAGCTGCAGAATAAAAATGTCATGATATTTTTAGTGAACCATGAACGCCGTGATATCGAAACCTGATCTAGTCAAACCCAGCAGTTCTGTCATTTAAAAACTACCATTACCTCTTCATGACACTCAATAAGTGGTATTTATATAGAGATCAAAATGGCAAAAGCAGTTGAAGGGGTTGTCCCCTATTCTACAGTTTTCAAACCAGCACCTGGATCTGAAAACTTTTGTAATTGTATGTAATTAAAAATTCTGTCTAGCCACTGAGTTATTCAATAAAATGTATTTGTGTAGCGCCACCTGCTGTTTGTTTTTTCTTATTTCTTTGACCAGCTCACTGAGAAGGCCGCACATGCTCAGATTCATCCTTCAGCTTCCTACTGAGTTGTGATAGGGAGAGCATGGACACACCCCCTTAGAAAATACACTCCCCTTGAGCTCTCAATATAATATATATTAATATTAATCTAGCAGAGCAATGAATGGGGAGATCTCTGGACCCGTGTGAGGTACAGGGCTGGTTCTAGCTTCCTTAGAAAGATTTTGCTATGTACTATATGATCTTTAATTTAAATTTTTTACATTAGCCATGGGGTAGCCAATTTTAAAGAACACAGTCAATCAACCACTGGATATGATAAAAAGGTCTGATAGAGGTGCGACACGCTCATACAGTATCGGCAGAACAGGGGTCCCCCATCCCATCCTATGGCCAATGAAAATGGAAAAGTGGCTGGGCTGCACATGTATGGCTCTTTCCATCCATCTCTAGGGGTTTAAAAAACAACGAAGCAAGCTATCAGACTTGAGAATTTCATAAGATTTAGTTTTGTCACTTTATAAAACTGTATACATCTTGAGAATGGAAGGAAAGCTGCCTTAGGCTACATGCACACGACCGTTGTTTGTTTCCGCGTCCGTTCCGTTTTTTTTCACTGATAGGGTGCTTCCCCATTCATTTCAATGGGTCCGTCAAAAAATGCGGATGGTCAACCGTTTTTGTTCCGCATCCGTGATCCGTGTTTTCATTCCGTCAAAAAAATAGTGCATGTCCTATTTTTTTCACGTTTGCGGACAAGGATAGGCATTTTTACATTGGATCTGCCATAAACATCGGATCCGTCAAAAAAAACGGTCCGTCATCCGTTTTTTTTGACGGACGCAAAATTTCAAGGAGGAGCGGACGCGGAGGCAGGCAACGGTCGTGTGCATGTAGCCTTACTCTATGCCATGTTTTTGGCAAAAAGATATCTTTGTTTATAGACTTAGCAACCTATAAATCATTATGGAAGATGCTGGAAAGGAATGATTTATATGTGGGATATTGTCCTCGCATTATTCTATATTGAAGTTAACATTAATTGTAGTCCTTTGTCACTTTTCCCTTGAGTCACAGTCACATACCTGTAAGCACGCATGCATATAGAAGAACAAGGTGTGTGTACCTAAAGGAGTGTTATGGCTATGGGTGTGGAAACATTGTCTGAACCAAGAGATTAGACTTTGGGTTACAGGTAGAGGCTAGAGAAGAACAAATCGAAAGTTGACAACGTGGAATTCGATCCGAATTTCAGGAAAAATTCGATTTGCACCGAATCCGAATTAACTCACGCTTCGTGGTAACGAATCGCATTTTTTCCTAAAATGGCTGCTGCACGTGTTAGGACATGGAGCAAGGAACTCTGGGAATGAGGGATCACCCACAATGCCATGCATGCAGCCAATCAGCAGCAAGCCAGCCCCTGTGATGTAACAGCCCTATAAATAGCCTCAGCCATCTAGGATTCAGCCATTTTCCAGTGTACTAAGTGCAGGGAAAGACATCAGCAGGCACTAGGGACAGTGGTAGAAACGACTTTTAAACTTTTATTTTGCTGTATAGAAGTTCAGGGAAAGGATTAGGGAGGAATCATTCCACAGTATTGAAGCAGAACCGGGTTCTGTCGGGGAGTTTACAGCCTGGGTAATAGGAACAATCCTATTACACCTTGCTGCACTGACTGGGAATCCAAATTGTCATTATACAGCTCTGTAATTCCAGCAAACTGTTCTTGTTATTGGGGTGTAAGTGCTGTTTCATACAGCCATTAACAGGGTTTATTACAAGGAAATTTTTATATGTCTTCTTTTCCCTTGTGCAGTTATATGTTCTAAAGCATTTTTTGGCTTGTATTAGTGGGGAAAAAAAGGGCTTATTAGCCGTTGTGTGGTGAAGTGAGAAAATTATAGCCCTTTTTGGCATGTATTAGTGGCAAAAATATATATATTATTTGCTGTTCAGCGGTGCAGTTATACTGTATGTTCTAAATCCTTTTGTGGTGTGTATAAGTGGAAAAAAGTCAGGGCCTATTTGCCATTTAGCAGTGCAGTTATATGTTCTAAAGCTCTTTTTTTATGTGTATTAGTGGCAAAACTATATATACTATTTTCTGTTTAGCGGTGCAATTATGTGTTCTAAAGCCCTTTTTTACGTGTATTAGTGGCAAAAAAAAGTATTAGCCGTTGTGTGGTGAAATAAGCATACCCTCTGTCTATTAAAATGCAAGTGTGTGCACACCCTGCAGCCCTACAGGCAGAGGAGGAGATCATTTGCCCGCATGTAGGCCACAGCTTGCGTGGAGAGCAGAAACAGGATCCGGATCACCAGACAAGGTAAGAGGGACAGTGGTTGCGCGACGCCACCACTGTAACACTGAGCATCCCTATCCTATGCACTTTGTATGTTGTCTGATGTGTTATAATATAATTTCATATTGGCATCAAATTCCAGCCCATACGAAAACTGTTTTTCTTATTCATGTATACTGGACTGCATACATCTCAGTTATTGCAGGGTTCTTTCAGAAGCATACTTACTACCTAATGGGATTTAATTATTCTGTCAAAGATTAAATATTTTGCCATGACAGAGTAAGCCCCAGGGAAGAGATACATGTATGTGTATGCGTGAGACCATCTTTTCATCTACATATGCAGTATTCATTATACAAGCATTGAAATCCTGATTAGATCAAGGCAGGACCACATCAATGGTGTGCAGGCCGTGATTTATCCACGTGTTGTGCACATTAGCCATGCATTGCACTGTGATGATGTGCTCCCAGGGGAACTCTTGACAGTAATAATCTTGTGGTTTAAGATGTCACCAATCCACTTAGATGAATTATTTGCCAATGAATCATAGTAATCCTTTCTCTTCCTCCCATCCCTCCATGCCTGTTCCTATCTCTGTTTTTCTAATCCCATTTACTTGTCTACATAAATACCCATGTTGGAAGGAAGCTAGGTCACTTTGCTCACTGAGTTAATGTTTTAAACGAGCAATACTTTTTTACATGGGTATTTGTACCCAGAGCAGGGCACAGCGTGCAATAAAGAACTTTCCTGAGCTTGTCATCCAGCTTTTCTGTAGTTCTGAATGACAAATATGCAGCAGTACAGAAGTGTTGAAGCACTGTGCAACTAGGTAGATCCGTCTTTTATGAGTACCAGAAAGCTGGGGGGCCAGTTGCTGTAGGAGTTTTAATGTTACTGGTGTGCAGTCTACTGGTCACCATGCTCATCTTAAGGGATCCTTGAGCTGACCCAGCCCTAAGATTCACGTCTTTCTGTTCTACATGGCAAAACCTGTCAACGTAATGGTTGGCTGAATTTCATTTGTGCTGATGGTCTACTTTCTTCTACGTACTGTAAGCCTCTGTTTAAATGGTGACCAAACTGACACAATTTTTATCAACCTTTCTCTTTTCAATTTATTTGAACGGGGGAATGATGCCTGAGGACTGCACACCGCTCTCATATACCTGTTATTTCATATGTGGAAAAACATCAGTCACAAATGCAGCTTTGTAAGAAAGCCATTTATGTGTGTACCTTACCCTTGACCTGGTCCTGACTAAATGTAATGTGTGGCCTGTGTTGAAGTCATTAGCCACACTGGAGGCGCACATAATGGGGCAGATTTACCATTTGGTGCAATTTGCACCAAAAAAATTGGTGAGCATGGTTTGCATCATATTTACCAACTGTTTTACGCTGTAACTTTACGCTTTAACTGTATTCACATCAATGGGGCCGCAAAATATGCCGACAGCACTCCGTGTGCTGTCAGCATCCGTTGCTCCGTTCCGTGGCCCCGCAAAAAAAAAAAATAGAGCATGTCCTATTCTTATCCGTTTTGCGGACAAGAATAGGCATTTCTACAATGGGCCGCTTCCGTTGATCCAGTGCTGAGCCACGCCCCCTGCACTGATCACATGACGGTGACGTCACCTTCGGCTTTTCCAAAGTTCGGGTTCGTGGAAGCCACCTCTTATGAATCCCATATGCCGGGATAGTCCGCGGTAGTGGAATACATAACGGGATGCGGCGATTACCCCAACCCGAACGCCGAACTAATTTTTGAAGTTCGCTCATCTCTAATTAAGACTGTATTTTTTATTATTTTATTGTTTAGTCAATGCAATGTACAACACTATTAGTAAATCTGCCCAATATGTTGAATTGACTAACTATCACTGCTTAAAGCTCTTCTATATAAAATGCTAGCAAGATGACCCGGCTTCACACAGGTATATTTACACTATTTCATTTAATGTTTGTGTGTGAGGTTAAATGATATCCACTGTGTTTCCCATAACAGTGACCTCTACAGCACCACTCCCCCTTAATATTGACCTCCATAACAGTCTGCTCCTTTTATCAGTGGCCTCCACAGTGCCACAACCTGTTAACTGTGACCTTTACAGTTCCCCACCCCCATAACAGTGCTCCACACTGGCCCGTCCTCTTAACACTGACCCTCCACAGCACCCTGCTTCTTAACATTGACCTCCACAGCAGCCTACCACCTTAACTTTGACCTTCACAGCAACCCACCCACTTAACAGTGGCCTCCACAGAGGCCCACTCCCTTAACAATGATATCCACGGCACCTCACCCCCTTAACAGTGACCTCCAAAGTAAGTCGCCACCTTAACAGTGACCTCCACAGTGGCCCGCCCCCCATAATAGTGACCCCACAAAGTGCCCTGCACAGCAGTACGCCGCCTTAACGTTGACCTTCACAGGGCTACTCCCCTTTAAGAGTGCCCCCCCACTGTACCAGTCCCCTTAATTAAGCAAGACATCCGCAGCACCCTGTCCCCTTAATATAAGACTTCCACAGCGCCCTGCCCTCTAAAAGGGAGCAGTGAAGAAAAACAGGAGTTGTTATGGAAACCAAGTGTAATTGTGTATGTCAAGATTGAAGGACCTGCTAGTTTCTATTAGATAATAAGTGTCATGTGACTGTGTGAATGGCAGTTAAAATGTAAAGCTTCAAGCTTTTATTGGCTAATATATTTTTGGGGGAATATCTCAGGATTTAGGAACACTAGGTCATAGACAGCTGAGACCCGTTCTAAAAACTCCCCAGACATCAGATCAGTCTAGTTGTTTGGCTGTTCATAAAGAACAGACAGACAACAAACAACAGACAGACAGACAGAAATTTTTATATATATATGAGGTTAATGTAGCTCATGAGATAAAGTTCACATACAGTATGTCCATGTTAGAGCATATTTATTAAACACGTGTAATTCAGGATTACCTAATTTCCTTGGCATTGGCAGGGGATGTGTATATTTTTCAGTAAAAGATGGCTATTGACTTCATCTCCCTCCTATAATACGCTACAACAACATGGTTACCAGCAAAGAAAATGATGGAGGCTATAATTAAACAAAAAGGAACTATTCTGTATTCAAAATAGTTGTTTCCAGCACAGGGCAATAAGGCTAAATTTAATCAGAAGCAGAATTCATGTGTAAAAATTTAAAAGAGCGTATAAAATTAAGATATTTAGAATGATGTTCGGTCATAGAGCACTGCTTCCTTCCTATGCAGGTTTCCTGTCAGAATTCCTATTAGGAAAACCTCTTGACACCTTAAGTACTATTGTGAAACATAATGTTGGGAACAAGTGTGCATTTACAGTGTAACAAAGTATAACCAGATAAAACCTAAGAAATGAGAAAAAAACTAAATATTGAACAGCAAGAAAAATAAATAAATTATAAAACACAATTTGAGACTTCACAAATATAGATTGTACAGTTTTGTGTGAATAATTGAAATTAAATCAATGAATTCAAAGAAAATGTCTGGATATGATTCCCTTCTTTTAACAACAACTTCTTCTAACCTCATAGCAACATCTGCCATACATGTACAGCAGATGTCAGTAGCTTAAATATGCCATAACAGGCAGGTGACGACTGTCAGTGTACTTTCACACTCGCATTTTTGGCTTTCCCTTTGTGAGATCCGTTCCGGGCTCTCACAAGCGGTCCAAAACGGATCAGTTTGCATTCTAATGCATTCTGAATGGAGAAGGATCCGCTCAGAATGCATCAGTTTGCATCAGTTCAATCTCCATTCCGATTTGGAGACGAACACCAAAACGCTGCTTGTAGCGCTTTGGTGTTCGTCTGATGAAACTGACACAATCTGGTGACACTGACACAATCTGGCACAATAGAAAACGGTGTTCAAGACAGATCCGTCTTGGCTATGTTAAAGATAATACAAACGGATCCGTTTTGAACGGATGCAGACGGTTGTATTATCT